>JAFFSR010000136.1:7117500-9587500 GCA_017163975.1 Anastatus disparis
TCAAACATCTAGTCGACTTTGAAAGCCATACGTGACCACGTTGTTAAAGATATTGATGCCAAAATTTAATTAAATCTTGGTTGAATTGTTTACTATGTTATCCAAATAGTTTCATATCAATATTGTTTAAAATATAGACGTATTTATTTAAAAAATGAATATTGAAATAAACTCGAATTTAAGGGTTTCTTTGTAAAAAACATTGGGATATTAAGTTTCACCTCTCAGCCTTTTTAACCTTTACCGAGACTATTCAATTTATCCACTAAAAATTAACAAGTTTCGTAATATGATTGTTTTTTTAACTATATAATATTTAATTAATGCTAAATAACAAATTTTTATAAGCTACGGAGATCAATCTTATTATCGCAGTGCTAATTTTTATTGAAGTTCAATATAAGTATCATTTTAGTTTGTAATGTATTTCAAATGTATAATAGCATTCATATTTTGAAAAAAATACAATAAATGTAAGTGATCATTCTCTCATTGCATCCTACATTATATCATTTATTCGCTTTAATATAATAAAAGAAACGATTTTCCTTTGGTATTTTATTCGATGAATTGGAATTCCATTTTCATAATTGAGCTAGTTTACTTTTCAAGAAAAATCTTTCAAACTATTAAATTTTCATTTGAACTTATTTCAAACATTATCTTTTAAAATTTTCACCACTTATATTCCTTTCATGTTTCTAACTAAACATATATGCATATATATATATAGAAGACTTGAATAAGTAAATGGAAACTTGTCGAGGGTCCATTGGTGGCTTATAAGTCAACGAAGTGTGTATACCTGTCTCTCCTTCATGACGTTGGTAATACACATTCCCTCTTTTTTTCTTCATATTACTTCAATGGTAGGGAGCGACGGTCATACTCTCGTCACCTTGACCTGAAAAAGCTAAAACGAGTGTGTGTATGCGCATATTACCGATCACCGATTTTCTGAGATAGTACAACTTGCCTTTTTTTCTCCGCTCTCCTTTCAGCATAAATTAAAGGCATTTTTTTCAAAAAGCTAGAGTTGAAGTAACCATTGTTGCGATTTTTTCCTGATGTTCTAATTAGATTCTTTAGTTTTTGCTTAATTAAATTGTAAATTTTTGTACAGTTATGGTAACTATTGGGGTCAAAGTTTTTATACATTTTACAGATTTTTATTTTATATTGAATTTTTTAAATTTTATTTAAAAATAATTGTTTTATAAAATGGATGATTGACCGTTAATAAATTCATATTCACATAGTGATCTTTATTTTTTATAATTATACATTTGTTAATATTAAATATAATCTTTATTTAAACATGCTACTTATCGCACAAAGATATTTTGGAAAATTTTAATAACGTGATTTAAGCGTGATGAAGTTATTAATGACTTTTTAATTTTGCAATTTTCCTTGACATATGCAGGATGTCATGTAAATGTTTTTTTCACGTGTAAAATTAAGATCGTCTAAGATTTATTTTAATAATGTACACGCAATGTCAAAAGTAATGGCTTTACTATTGATGCGTCTTATAATGCAAAAAGTGTCTTTTAAAAAAAATGTATTGTTTAATAATTTTACTTTATGAAAACCATAATTTTTCTATTCTGAATATAATTTTCTTGAACAACAAATTTAATTATTAGAAAATCAGCTTTAAAAATTGTAAACTACAAAATTTTCTCATTTTTACAATTTTATAAGAATCACATTTGTAAATATTTTTCCAGTATTAGCAGACACAATTAGATAATAGCAATATGTGCAATATGCTGCATTTTTAATAATGAAATTTCTTAAAAATCTGAATTTATATTATTTTAACTAAATCTAATAAAAATGATAGTAACATTATATTTTACAATGTGCTAAACCTATACGTACATAATTAAAATTATTTTAATATTACATTTAAATTTAAAAATTTTACTACCACAGTAGATTGCTTTATTAAAAGAGAAAAAAGTTCTTAACATCAACAACATACACTGTATCATTTTTAAAGAGACTTAATTAAGAGCTCTAAGAGAAAATTCGTTCCAATTTTCATTGGCACGAAACATCTTTCTACGCTAACACTAGAGCTAAAGTCGCGGATATGCGGTTTTCCTAACTGGCTCTCCATGAAACAAGTTCATCTTTGCAAAGAGTAGTCGGCCACTTCATATATGCCAACAAAATCATGCAGCCTCACATGTCGTGCGATAAGAGGACTTATATTGCTCGTTGACTCTCTTTCTTTTTCTTTCTCTCTTTTTCCTCTTTCTTTTTTATTTTACCGTCATTCGCTACGCTTGCCGACAAGTTTATATTGCAATATCGCGTGCACAGTGCACCTATCGTCGAAAATTTTAAGTACTACTCTTACTGGTTAACATAAATTTTTGTCTTTGCAAAACGATATACATTGTCTCTCTTGCTCTCTCAAAGTCGTTAGGCGAGTCTTAAAATAGCTTTGTTGATCGCAGGTGACTTTTTTGATAATCTCGTGCTTTTTTTAATTTTTATTTCTTTTATTATAGTGTATTATAAAAACGTAATGTTATTAAATTTTTTAAAGCAATTGTTAGTAAACTGAATATTATATAGCCAGTTTATTAAGTTGCTGCAGTACACGGAGAAAATTTTTCTGTAAAATTTACAATTGAATTTTGCATAAAAAATTGCAGCGATGCATCGTAATCGAAGAGCGTGACGTTTTTTTTAATTATTGTGACGCTTCATAAATTTTACCGATCAGCACTGTAAAATTTACTAGCATATTTTTTCATCAAGAAAATAAGTAACGCGCATGCGTTCATACGAAATTGAACAGTTAAATATTTAAATATTCTATACTATTTTTGATAGATCTCTACAAAAATTACAGAATTGCATCGTAAAAATTATAAGACGGTACTGTAAAAGTGATTGAAAAAATTTTATATTCTATCCACGTGTTCAATAACATTTAAAGGTAAATACCAATAAAATAACCTAAGAATATACAATGTCCCACGATTGTGGTGACGGTAACCGTAATTTTTATGAGAAAATTTTCTCCGTGTAATGAAAACACAATAATTAACGTAAAAGAAAAGATTTTATGGAGTGATTTTTAAGTTGTTTTAACTTCTGTATTAATGCTTTCATTACTGCATGTACGTATAATTTCTTTATCTGATGCACGTACATACATTTTTATTTTAAAAGAAAAATCGTTCCTTTGCCTGTATAATTATAATTATAAATAAAATGAGTAGTCTTTTTTGAACATAAAAAAACGTGTATCAAGTTAAATATTAAAAAAAAAAATAAAAACAAATTTAACAGTATATAATTTCCTGAAAATAAATTGTTTAAAATAATCTACAATTAAATCGTAGGATATATTTTACTTAAAATGTTAAACTTAAATCAACAAATTCTCGAGTTAATGATATTATAAAGAAAAGTAATTTTGAAAGTAGAAACAAAAATTCCATAAATTTTCTACAAAGAAAGCTATTAATATTTGCGAAACAGACCGTTGGCATAGAAGGAAAATTTGTGCAACGGATTTTTCGACGTTTAAAATTCGCGTGCGCGATTTCGCAGTAACGATAAAATTCAGAGTGCGGCAAAAGTCGCTCAGTTTATTACGATCTAAAGTAAATTAGTAGCAAGATTGATCTTGATGGCTCGTCATGCTCGACTAAACATACCGAGCGTGAAAAGCCTTTCTTTAAAGCATTGAGCGAGGGTGAAAATGTTTTTTTTTCTTTGGGTATATTAATATGGATCTTGAATTATTATACTGGGAATTATGTACTTTGAGTTATATGAAAGTTATAAGTGTATTTATCTTGAGGAATGAAAAATAGTTCTTTAATAAAGTGATTGATGTCATTTTATGTGCTGAACAAGTGTTAGGAATTGTGAATGGTCTTGATACATTCAAGGGAAGTGACATTTACTAGTGAAGTTGGACAAATTGTTGTTGCTAAGTATGGATGTGATTGGTAGTAGTCAATAGATGTCAGAAATACTATTTTAATCAATTTTTTGCAAAATAATCATTTTACAATTAATAATTTGAATTTGAAAATATTTATAGTAATAATTGTACATAATTGGGAAGAATAATGAAAAAATGTATTATATCCGTCAGATGGAATACGAAAAAATAAAAAAGCCCCGTATTTTTTCTTTTTTCATGAAAATGAAAACTCGAAGAGATAGAGGCAGTTGAAATTGGTGTGATCGTGACGTTACATTGTGATCGGGACGTCATATAGCATGGCACTATATCTATACATATCAAAGCTTTATTAATTTATATCGGCTGTAACTCTTGTAATTCATCATATTTCGAAAAACAAAAAAATACGGGTCAATTATTTTTTCGTATTCTGTCTAACGGATATAATACATTTTTTCATGATTCTTCCCAATTAGTTAAACATATATAAGAGAAAACAATTCATTGTGATAATTGATACATTTTCTGATAGAGTGAAAAATTGTTTATTTATTTCTATTAAATTATTCTCACGTTAACTATTATTAAACTTTCATTTGTTCTAATTAATTACTGATTACGTTCGTCAAAATCTTAATTGCAGCCTTTTCAGCCTACAATTAAATTTTATTACTCAATCAGTAAATTTATATTTCTTATAACTTCAAATTGTTGATTAATACTTACATTTATTGTATCTTTATGTGTGATGATATAGTTTATTTTTAAGGAAATAAACGGTAACGGTTAGAAATTATAATGTTAACATGAATTGGCCATGAACTTAATTGGATAGAATTATAATAATAAATTAATTTCAATTTAACTTCAATGTTTTAAATTTGCATTAGATTATTTTTTTAATATAAAAAATGAATACGTATCTTATTAGTAAATCACGTATGGTCTGTAATAAAGAAAATAATATATTTTTGCGATAATCCAAAGCAACATCATCTTTTCATACTTTGTATAACATTCGTCTTTTTCCTTATCTCAAATCAACTAAGCATTTTTCTCTCATCCCTTGTGTTTTATTCAGACTAGATTAAGATTTCTACTGAACATGGTACTTTCTTTTCAATCTCATGTTTCCTGATTACTGAAGTATTTTATTGAAAAAAAAAATAAAAGAAAAAGGACGATTGAGATCAATTGATGCGATCATCGTTATCTTGACGATCTTTAGTTTTTTCATTTTCGTTATTATTTATAAATAATTTTAATTCAGTTATTAAGTTTGATTAAAAAAAAATTAATCAATAAGATTACTAATATGAAGTTTATAAACAAAATTAATGTAACGGAACTTTATTCATTTGTGATTAAAATTTTTAATGTATATCTATGAGGTCTTCATTGGCTCAGTCGGTAGAGCAATGGATTCGCAATCTCGAGGTCTCGAGTTCGAATCCCGCTCTCGGCAGCCGAATGATACAAGCACCACTGTACGTTATATGTGCTTTGTTCACAAACACACTGATCACCTCCATCGCTAATTAGTATCGCAAATAAAATTTAAAAAAATTGTACATTTTATTTGGTGTTCTGCAACGTTTTTTTTTAATCATAAACGGGCATTTTCTGCCGTTTAACATTTAAATACACATTTAAAAACGATACAATTGACGTATTATTTGGTTTAAAAAAATATTTTATTTTTTTCAAAGTATAAGGATGATATATACATTTATTTAACTAAAAGCTAATATAACTTTAATGATGTTATTTTTAGTTTATATAAATCAATAAAAATGCTTGTAGAAAATCAATATGTTTAAAACTTGAAAAGAATGAAAAGCAAATAAAATTAAATGTAATGAAAACAATAAAATTATTAATTATTAAATCTTAGTAATAAAATATTTTCTTTTTTAAATGACGCAATACGAAAGAGTTTTAATTATGAAATTAGGAGGAAAAAATAATAACACTTTCTAGCGATACATAGCTCATATACAGCAAATTCTGAAATTATCCGGGCACGTGACAATCAAGTAATTTCAAGTTTTAAAGAATACTCAATCGACAACCTGTTACATAGCATTTTTAATGAACTTTCTAGAATAACCGAGACGCTATTATAATATCTTCATAATATTAAAAGCTATTACCATTTCTGGCTCATACATTTTTTTGGGAAATTAATTTAAAATAAGAGTGATCGTACAATGTTTTAAATAACTTGAATTCTCATAAATTAAAACATTTTGAAAATTTGCAGGAGGTGTAATACCAAGCTCTTCTCTTCTCAACAACCATTAACGCATCTTAACACCATTTAATCTCTCTTCTCTCAACGAATCTCCAAAGGATTAAGTCTTCTTTCTCTTAAAAAAGAAAAAAAGAAAATAACTTTAACCTCCTGTACCATGTGCTTTGCTTATATACTTCTGATGTCAACGTCTGGGGGGGTTTTTGGACGAGCCGCCGGTTTTATTTCATCACGCTTTAGCGCGTGTTATATATGTTAGCTTAAAGCACAGAGAAAAGAGAATTCTCTCTCTCTCTCTCTCTCTCTCTCTCTCTCTCTCTCTCTCTTTTCGAGCTCGCCTGTTGCTAGGCGCGTTTGGTATATATGCCCCCCTTCTTCTTCTTATAGGCCTCTTTCTCTTTCTCATTCTCTTGCGTGTATAAAAGTAACATGTATATGTGTATATATATATATAATATACATACACGAATATGTATATATATATATATATATATATATATATATATATATATATATATATATATATATATATATATGTGCCCCGCCTTCTGTCTGCTTTTGCTACGTCGCTCTTGGTTTTTCCCCGCCGACGACGACGACGACGACGGCCGCCCTCGACCTCTCTCTCTCGCTCTCTCATTCTCTTTCTTTTTTTTTCGAGTTTCGTCTTTTTAAGCTTTCTCAACGACAACTACTATTACTACTACTACTACGATACACCTCCTTCCTTCTCTCTTTCTCTCCGTCTCCCTCTTTTTCCCTACCTTCGACACTCGCTCGGGCATATCTCGCCCATTTCATCCATTAACACACGGCAAGAGAGAACGGCAGGGGCCGGCTTCAAAAACCAGAAAGAGAGGAGAGAGAGAGAGAAAGAGTCGAGGCTCTTTGGATTTATATATGTGTAACTTAAAAGTTATACCATATGTTGCGGGAGACGAGATCGGACTAATCTTTATGCGCGAGCTTCGCATTCGCAAACGACACATTCAGCGAGGGAGACGCGAAAGTTTGCAATTTATCTGCATAATAACCGAGTTTTATAACGTTTTATCTTAAGAATTTGTTCGTACAATTTTTCTCGTCTATTTTTTAACATTCTAAAATTGTGTTAAATTTTTTTATTAATTTTTTTATCGGTGTTGAAAAAATTCAATATTATTTGATGTTGGAAAAAATCGAGTGAATCAATTGACTAGTGATGGTGGAAACTTGTGTTATGTGATATTGTGCGTGGTTTTTATAACGTATTTAAAAAAATAAATTTTTAAAAATAAAATAAGAAAAGGAGATACGCTAAAGAAAATTTCAACGGTTATTAGTGCAGCAGTTGTAATAAAAGACTGGAAAAAGAATGTGGTAAATGATTCTATAAATAAAAATTATGTACGACTGGCGCTGACGTTATCCGGAGAAATTATTTCTCTCTCTTTATCTGTTATACTTTATTTTTACCGCAACGAAATAATTAATGCTTCTTTTTATTCCCATTTCGTGAGAAAATTTATATATTTTTTTTCATTTCTTTTCTTATGATTTTCATGTTAAGTTTTTTGTTATATATTACGTAATTATTATTAATTACTTTTTTGATATTTTTATAATTTATGTATAATTAAATTTAAATTCAAAATTCTATAAATTTTGTATTTCAGAAAAAAATTGTAGCTCCAAAATCGTGATTAATGGGAAAACATAATACCGGTTCATCATGCCATTGAAAATTTAAATTCTAATGTAAATTCAAATTATCCAAACAAATTTATTTAAATAGATTCAGCTTAAAATAATCTGATTTTTCATGTAACGGATTCATATGTCTTATTTTTATGAAAATATAATACTATACTACGAAAAGCTTTTTCTTAAAGAATTCTTACGCTCCGATATACAGAAAAATTATACTAATAATCTAATCTGACATGTATTCAACTAAAACCAAACATCCAGCACGTATATATTTAAAAAGAAGTATATATCTATAGAATATAAAATTTAAGAAAAGAAACGTCGATTTTTCTTGCTCAGTCTTGACTTTCACCCTTGATATAAGCATGATAAAACGAAAGAATTTTTTTTCCCTCGGAGCTTCGAATAGACCCTAACCTTCTTCATTTATACATAAATGTCTCTATGTGTACGTGCCCTTGTCACTCATCAATTCATCGACACAATCATATCAAGAAAAAGGAGAAGAAAAAAAAACGTATACGTAATAAAAAATCTACATGTGTCTGTAGCGTATACAAGATCTTTGCTAGACGTTCCTCTCTTTCTCTTTTTTTTCTATGCCGACGACCCTTACAGCCACACACCGAGATCTCTAACCCCTCGTGCAATAAGGGGGTCTACATCGTCTACTTTACGCCCCTTTTATATGTACACACATACATACACATATTTCTCATTTCTGTAAGGTCGCTCCATATAGGAGAGAAGAAACAAGTCGCGACGAGAGAACGCGATCTTCTCTCTTTTTTCAAGGTCGCCTCTGATCGGCGAAATAAGAATAAAAAATGGAAAAAAAAGAAGGGAGAAAACGAAGTAAAGAAGAAGTAGGAAAAAAAGAGAGAAAGAAAAAGAAAGAGGGAATATGGACGAGACGTTTTGCGCCGCGCCGATGGGTTCATTCGCCTCCGACAAGAAGAGAAAGAAAGAGAAAGAGAGAGAGAGATCCTTTTGTCTGGCTCTTACTTATATACTTGTATTAGTAACACGCGCGGGCGACGACGACGACGAAGACGACGAAGCTTTTTAAACGGTTCAGTATGTATATGTATGTAGATATATAAGCGAGCGTGGAAGAGAAAAAAATGTTAAAAAGAATGTGCGTGTGTGTGACTGTTGCATATTACACGCGCGATTCCGATGCACTCGACAGGGTAATGCACTCTTATTTTCAAGTCTCTTGCCATTAACAGTTACGGAATTTATTATTTTACGCGATTGATTCTTGCGATTTAAGATAATAATATGCATGCGATATACTTTGGAAATTGATGTCGAGATTAATCGATCGATTCCCTTTTTTTTTGGAAGACGAACAGGTGTTGTAAGAAGCGGTTAATCGAACTTTAATTTCTCGAAGCAAATGTTTATTCTTTTTTCGTTAAATTGTTGCAACTTAATTATTTGCTCGCAGAAAAAAATTTTGTATCAGACTTAATACAATATATAATTTTTTATATTAAGTATTTAAACGAAGATATTAACATGCGCAAGCAATTTATTGCTTGGATTAATTTTCTGAGAAATTTGAAATTCGAATTTTTTGTCCTTTTCAATAAACATTATCGGAGTATGAAGTGATCAATTTATTTATAATCACTTTGATTTTTTCTTGTGTATAGATATTAAATTACCATTTAATAAGATTTAATGAATCGTTTTTAAATTTATAGCTCCAATATATAATACTATATGTATCGTGTTTTATCATAGTCGAAGAATTTATACTTATCAATTCTAGGCGACTCAAAAGAAATTTATGTGTATGTGTGTTAGAAGTAAAATAATGCTTTAAATTAATTGTTAATATATTCATGTAATTCAGATTTAAGGACGATCTCTAAAAAATTGATTTGAATTATTGAATCAAGTAGATTTTTGTACACTCTTTCCCTCAAGCTTATTTTCAGTATCGAAGCATTAATTTTTAACTAATCAGCTTTCAAAGTCGCGATTTTTAACACAGGAATATTATGATCTGTCTCTTTCTGACTCATATTTTAGTTAATTTTTCTTATAGTTTATTTGAAAAACCTTGTGAATAATCTACACATGATAACGATTTTATCGATATAAAAAATAGTCATGCAAGCAGTAACTAAATTTTAACTAATTGATACTTCAAAGATAGAAAATTACAAATATAAAGAGAGAATAAGAAAGATAAAAGATAAGAGACTCTACTCAATAGACATGAATTTTGCTTACGCGTATGAGAGTGCTCAATTTATTGCGTCGGTGTCGTAGTTTAATTTTATAAGAAAGAAGTCGAGTTGAGTACCACTGCACGTTCTTAATAATAATTAAATATTTTTATATATTTTACCATTAAAAATTTTAAACTCAAGCTATTATAGATTCAACTATTAAAAGTACCTTCAACTAAATAATTTAAAGGCATAAAATGTTGTTTTTATTTAAATCGCAATAAAAAAAAGAAAAGTCAATAAACTAAAAACTAATTGAAACGGATTAAAACAAGTTTATATTCAAATGACGATTATGCCCATCAGTAGCTCTTTCCAGCATCATCCACTTATCGTTCGCTAACCGCTCTCGCCGCGTATATATGTACGTGTACGCATTCCTCTCATACTCTTGTGAATTCTTCGAAACCACTTGTAGTACGCACATATACACTACTCGTGTGTGGCTGTCAGGATTCAAACTTCTCTCCGTTCATATGTACATAATCATGCAATGTATAATACTTTATAATTATCGTTAAACCAAATATTTATTGCCTATTAAATACTTGTATTTCTATGTCTTATTCTAAAAATGTGTAATTAACAGTTATTATCATAATTATGAATTAAAAATAATAAAATTATCAATTTATTTAAAAATCATTTATTGCTAGCTTTGTTTAACCAAATACTTTGGCCTTCGTTCGATAATTCATAAAATAATGAGGATAATAAATCAGGAAAGAATATCTTTGACCATATAAAGTTGAAACATAAAATGTGCGTGGCTTGGTAGTATGCACGGGTTTCTTTTGTCAACGAGGAAAAGAGCATAAGAGCGAATATTCACACTCGAGAAGAGAGGGATTTCATGGTAAAAGATATACAAAAGTTTATACAGTGAGTAGTCGCGACTCTGACTTTCCTTGGAATGTGACTTGGAACTCGGTGGTGCCGTTGGCCATCGACTTCTTCTCTTTCTTTCTCTTCTTTAGCCTTTTTTTATTCTTTCTCTCTCTCTCTTTCTCGCTACGTCTGGAATTCGCAATTTCTGCCTCTGGCCGGATGTGTTGAACCTCGTAACTGGCACTTTGTTTATGACTGCTGGTACTAGCTGCTGTTGCCTTTACATGAAAGATGATGTACGTCTTCTCTCTTTCCTCATTTTCTCGTTACTTTTATTTTTCAGTATGTTCAAACATATTAGATAGAGGAAAAAAATTTTTCGTTTATATGTGCTTCCGGTTGAAAGAGTGTGAGAATGCTTTTGCACATTATAATAAGAAGACTTTGGTGGGATTTTATTGATTTGGTGTAAAGAATGAAAAAGATGATAGATTACAAGATTTTCAATGGATTATTCTATTAAATAAATTAATTGAATTTGTAAATTAATTAATTACAATTATTTTAATTAAATTCCTCGCGAACATTTTTATCAAAAATCAACTATAAATAAGATTTTCGAGAATTTGGTATTTTGGAGTAATATTTTATTTTATATTAAATGAAATAAGTTTTCAGAAACAAAACTTTGTAAAAATGCTAGTTATATAACACGAAAATTTTAAATATTATTCAAATACAAATAGTAGATTTTTATTAAAAAATTATATTTTCTTGATATTTTCAAAATTTTTATTAAATAACTTTTCTGTAAAAACAAAAGAATAATAATATATGTAAATACTTGAATTAAAACATAAATCGATTTAAAAGTTTATTTTAAAGCGTGATATATTTACTAAAATGTCTGTTAAAACGATACGTTCTCGCCTACTTTCTAGGCTAAGCTAGATTTCAAAGAAAGAAATTTATTTTGTTAAACAACACTAGTTAATCTTTGACCTAAATCACTTTATGTTACATTGATTAATACGTGCTTTACTTCATTTTATGATAGCAATACAAATTCTTTTTTATTTCTAAACAACTAATTTGAAAATTTATAATTAATATAATTTATATTAAAAATAATATTTTAATCATAATGCAAATCATATTTAATTGCAATTAATTGCAATTTACATGAGCCGACAAGAGCAATCGCTATATTATACCCTTCAACCATCTTCGACTTTTCAATTGGTTCATGCTTCTTTTGGCTTATTTTCTTTCATCTCTTTACGTCGTCTATTAAACTCCAAATCTATACGTTTAACCAAAGATTGTATAGCAGCCAGTATAGATTCCATTCATTTTCATTAACTATCATCAACGTATCTCACGCATAAACGAGTACGTCGTCACGTATCATTAATAAAAAAAATTGTATTTTAAATTCGTTACTATATCCTGGTGCCCGCAGTTTATAATTCTATAGTTACTATGTGTTAACATTTTTTTTCTCTCTACGAAGTGTCCTTAGAAGACGAAAAAAATATTGAACGTGGTTCTAAGAGGTTTTATGTATAGAAACTGATTAAAAAAAATTTTTTTAAGACTGATGATGTTCGCTCTCTTGATAAAAGCCAACGGAAATGGTATGCGGCGAAAGAGGGATGACGTCAGTACTAACGTCTGGCTTATTCGTTCCTTCTTTTTTTTTCTTTTCTCTCCTTTTCACCTTCTCGGTTCTTGATCTTCCTTTCTTTTTTGGGTTATTTACTGCTTGAACTATGGTGTCTTAATTTTTTTTGGTACGCTTCGTTGACTTTTACTGTTGAACCAGACGGATTCGCTCCTCTTTTTTTTTAACTTTTTATTTCGTGTTTTTTGAAATTTTTTTATAAGTTTTTTCATTTTAAGAAGGTAGTTTATGATAATATGAGATATTGAAAAATGAAAAATTTTCAATAAGTCTTTTTTTATTGTTGAAATAGGTGCCGAAATCCTGTTTGAATTTATTGAAATTTAAAAGATAAATTTCAAATAACAGTTTACCATAAATTTTAAGCTTTTTATGAAAAATTAAAATGTTTTTTGCTACTTGGTGATATAAAAGTCAGATTAGAGCTAGAAAAAAATTTTTAATTCCAAGAATTAGAATCCTGTTCATAATTAATTTTTTTTCTTTAAAAAAAGCACCCTTTGATACACTCCGTATTACATAATCACGTGACACCCTTTAAACATTGCCCTACAATTTCATTTTTTTCTTTTTTTTTTAATTACTTGAAAGTATAATGATTAAGTCTGAAAATTAAATTAGAGCTTTGATAAAATCTAAGTAATTAAATATACTGTAATAAAGTAAGTAAAATTACATGTTTACAAATGATGCCATTAATTTTTTTTTATTTTAAACATAGAATAATTTCATAATTACAGCAATAAATAATCCTTTCGATAAATTAAACTCTCTTTAATTTAATCGACTTTATCAATAATCAATATCAAATGAATAATTTGTAATAAAAGTTGAACTGGTGTTTAAATTACTTAGTGTAATGAATTGCCGTAAAAAAATAATGTTGACTAATTTATTATAAATGATAAGCATAATTGTTTCTTGTAATCTTAATTGTCGTCGTTAATAATTAAAAAAAAAGAATTTAAATTGTTAAAAATGACGTTAAATTTCACTGTAAACCCTATTAACCCAAATCATTAATAATCTCTTTATTCTTTCGCTAAATGATTTCAAAGAATCCTCTTGAAAAAAAAATTGTCTAACACCGTCATTTTTACCCTTTTGTGCCTTACGCTCGCACGTGATCATATAATCGTTTCTTTTTTTTCTTTTTCGTCCAATTCTATATGCTCATGGCCCACTTCAACATTGTTTCCGCCTAATAGTCTATACACTCAGGTCGTCGTCGTCTTTACCCAATCCCTTCTTTTATCGCTTTCATGTCGGTAACAACGTTAGTATATGTCTCCCTTTACATGTATATACAGATACAGATACATATATTCCCCTCCATTTTAATCCCCCACCGTATATTTTTTTTTTTTTTTAATGTTACCATATACTTTCCCCTTGTCTCGTATGATTCTTTCTCTTTCTCTCTATTATATGCTCTTTGCCTGGCGTCTGGCCTTGAAGCCGGTTTCGCAGAGACGTCCTTGAAATTCGTGAGATCGGAGAACAATCAAGCATTGGCGTAAGCATTATATATACTTTGTTCCTTTTATTTTTTTTTCCTACATAGTCAGAACATATATATATGTATGTATATGTGTAAGTTGAAAAAAAAAAGAGAGCGAGAATGTTTTAATACTTAACCCTCCGGTTTATATAGCAATGAAGCTCTACGGAGATGTGTCGTTTGCTCGACGAACGACCTCATCGAACAAAGAAAAATCTTTTTTTTTCTCCCCTTTTAAGTGTGTGTGCAAGTCTACACAAGTCTCGTTTACTCTTTTTTTTTCATTTAAAGGGGATGTAACAGTTCAGATCGCGTTATCCTTTGCATCTCGACTCCTTTTTTTTACGGAAAAAGAACATTTTATTTGGTTTTAAAGGATTAAGGTTTCGCAAATTTTTATCGAGATCGGTTCCGAAGTTGACTTTTTGAGTATGATAAAAAAAATAATAGATGTTTTAAATTGATTTTTTAGCAGTCTATATTTGAAATTAAAAAATAATAGTTTTTATTTATTCTGAGAATACAAAAAAAATTAATGACTTATGCTAATAACTAAAGTATAAAAACTGCTTTTGTTTCATTAAAATAAAATGCGAATCCTTTTAAAATTAATAAATCCGGTGTCATTTATAAAATGATTTGTTGTGTAGTATATGATAATGAAATCGTCGTGTTATGCACGAAAAAAGCATGAAATTAAATTTTAAAAAAATGAAACTTAAAAGCGAAACAGGAAAGGAAACAATTTGCTACTTATTATTATTATTTTAATTTAAGGAAATAAATTGGAGGTAGTACACACACGCACGTAGCATAAATGTCAATGTATTTTATAGCCTTGGAATATAACCATATATACCTTAAATGTCATGATTCTAAGTGTAAAAGACCGTGACGAATGAGCTTTAGTCGAATAAACATATTGTACACATTAGCTTATTATTTTTCATACGATCTATCATTTTTTTTATATTTAATTTGATTGTACATGTGAATTCAATTAAAATAAGTACTAATTTTTCCAATATTATTACACATTTAAAATTTATATTATCTGAATGTTTAATTTTATATTTAATAAATATTGTAATATTTTAACGCCTATAGAAATTGTATGTACATAGTATGACTATTGAAATACTTAAAATGATAATTTTCTATAACGTTTAAAATACAGGCGTCTCTTTAATTTTAAAATAAATCAATTTTAATGATTGTATATACGCATGCAATGAATATTAGTTATAATCCAGACGTATTATGGTCTATTTGCTATTATAGCTTTTATCAGTGTATATAACTTATGTCAGCTGGCGTAATAATACCGAGCCACGGTATAAAGGGCATTGAACTATTAGACTTTAATGGGTTCATTAGTTTATCTTGACATTGAGACAAGATAAGAACAGAGAAAAAAAGAGTCATTGTATTGCTTTATTTTATTTTCTAGAGAAATAGATAATTATCGTTTTAATGAGAAAAAAATTTCTTTTTTTCGTCACGTAGAAAATTTATTTTGATTATTTTTTATTTTTTTCTAATCAATCAAAAACAAAATTGTTGCTTCGAGTTGATACGAAATGTTATAGCTGACATATAACATTTACGATATTGTTTTTTTATTAATAGCATTACTAATACATCCATTTCTAACCGATACTATTTAATATTTGTTTTTATTTTAACGAGTCTATTGCATTATCACCAGCAATACTCTTCTTAATATCAAATATCGATTTTTCCAAATGTTAAATCTAATTATCATATTTACCAATATTCATATAAAGCTTGTTCGCACGCACATTACAATGCTTCATCTTTCATTAGTTCAATGACATTTTACTCAAAAATTATTTTTCATGTATACATAACGCTGAACTTGATTTTTATGGTCCATGAACTTAGGAGGTTTAATCGTAAGGAAAAAAGAGAGCAGTTAGTCTCGACTTTTATCCCTTCCTCAAAATGAGACCAAGAGAAAGCAGCTAGGAATTGTGCTATTATTAGAACATATTTTCTAGCAGAATTTTAATCTTTAAACGATTCAATGGATATTGAAAATTTAGTGTTTTAGGTTTTAAGCTTATATAAGCATAATTTATCAGAGCTTAAAACTGCAAACTTATTCAATTCTAAAAAAAATATAAAGAATTAAAATAAGTACATTACAGTAAGGGTAGTCTCGTAAATCATTATTTGAGTTTTCAGTCTTTCTTTGAGATGATTAATTTATCCTTGTTTTACGAAGTTCTTTTTTTCCAACTGAATTTATCATCCATCGAAATGCTTTTAAATAAGCATACCAAGCATATTTGTTCTTTTTTTTTCTCATCAAAGCATTTTAGATGAACGAGAATGCAAATAACGAGGCGACACTAACGTTATTTACGGAGCTGACGAAAAGGCTCTTAACTCTTCTTCTTCGTGCTGGTGACCCTTTTTTTCTCTTCTTTTCACCCCTCTCAAGCTTTCTCTCTTTATTCCTATTCTTTTTCTTCCCTTTCTCTGATAGAGACACATCCCTTTCTTTTTTTATATTATAAAAAAGCTCTTACTTTTGTGGTATATGCATTTTTACCCATATTACTCTCTTCCTCCTTCTTTTCTTTTTAATCTTTTATTTATCATTTTTCTTTTTTTACTCATTTTGGTGAACTATGACAATATCATAGCGTCAGCTGCATCCTGCAAATACATGTGCAAGAACGAGTGCAAAAGAGACTTTTACTGCACTGCGGTTGTGACTAAATATAGAAAAGTTCGAAGGTACCATATAACCATACATACTCGACCATTTTGATTTCCTGCCAATTCTTCTATATCTACTTTAAAACGTTTGCAATTCAATGTACGTTTCTTCTTCTCCTTCTTCTTACTTTTTTTTTCTCTTCTTTTTGCTGCTTTCTTCTTGATTATATACTCTCGAGATCTTTTGTGCGAACTAAGCGTCATTTTGTCGCGACCTGTTTTTTTTTTAAACACCAAGTCGAGAAAAAAGGTACGGTTTGCTTTTCTCAAGACATATAATACTAATATTTATTTAACGCTAGTTCACACGTACTTATAGTTAATTTTAGAATTTTACTGATTATTATATGGCTTTTATAGTGCTGTTTATCATTTTCATTCACAGCTATTTAAGGTAATCCATTGTTATTTTTTATTGTTAGTTCAATCGACTCGCAAATGTTTAATGTCGCGTATATTAAATTTTGAATTAATGATCTTTTTAAAATTTTAATTAACGTTTTCTTCATTATACCGTGGTAAAAATATATTTTATTTATTACGATAAACTTTCGTTTATTTGAATTTAAATAAAATTTGTATCGTGTGAAAGAATGTATAGTCCGATTATAGCTAAATCGTTTCTATTCTAGGATTAGATTAAATAGCTTAGTGAATCAAGTGGTAGTCAATAAAAAAGAAAAAAAAGAGAAAGAAAGACTGATATATACATAACCAATGAGTTGTTTTAGAAGTTAAATTAATATTTAGAAGTGTACAAGTTATATTAGAAGGTGTGCGGGCGTTTGCAAATTTTAATCGTCAGCACTAAATCAGGGAATTTCCATTCGTATTGCTAATTTGCTTTACCGGCCTTTTCTGATTCTTTTTTTCCTTACATTTTGCGCACAACACCAAGCACAACGATTGCTTGAATTTATTTTTTCCCTTACTCTATAAATAGTATTTTTTTACGCCTACTCAAGTTTATCTTTTCTGCTTTCTTCTTTTTTTTCTTCTTAAAATATGTATCGAGGGTGAAATTGTTTTTTTTTTTTTTGTATTTTTGAAAAAAAATATGTTTTTTAACATCTACATCTTATCTTGTTTTTTAGTGATGTATAGTAAAAATAGAAGGAATATAATTATGTATTACTAGACATTATAGATGTAAAACTCAAATATTAATAGTATTGACCTAATTTCAGAATTTTAAAATAAAAACTTATAAAAAAATTGAGGAAAAATTTTTAAAATGTCAATGTTTACTAATAGAAAAGAGAAATATTATTTTAATGTATTTCAAAATTATTTTTAATGTCTAAAATACATATTTTTCTGCTTAATAAATTAGAAACAATTATTTCAGATGTCAAAAACAAATTTAACTTCATGTATCTGATGAAATCCATCCATTAAAATTCTCAAAAAGATAAATGTGTAAAACTACATTATTTATCAATATATTAATTACAGCAACAACAAACTATCGAAAAAACAATAAATCTAAAAAAGTTTTCTATTAACTACCATTATTCTGTCTTATTAATCAAACTCCTAAACAAATAAAAACCCCCTTTGTTGCACCAAAAAAATAAACTATTTATTAGACTCTTAAAATAATCGCATTGCACGCAAAATCATTCTGTCAACATCAGCTTACAACCTTATTCGATTTCTAAAATTACAAAAAACGAAAGGTAGACAAAACTTTTTTGCTAAGGTTTCCTCAATACACACGCACGTCAAGTACTTATCGACATCTAGTTTACAATGGTGAGTCACGATCGGGCAAATAAAACCGTTTGCCGATATGATCTTTTTTTGCTTGCGCACGCATACGTCTAACATGTATACATGTACACACACACGTATGCATTAAACACGCGTGCACACGTTTGATATTATGTGTAAAAAGAAAAGGAAGTCTATAAAATTGCTAGTTGCAAAGTTCTATGTAGGAATAAGGGTGAACGGTATTTCCAAGTATAGAATTTTAGTTCAGATAAATGTGCGTTTTACTATGAAAACAATTACTTTGTTGGTAAAGTGGATTGATCTATTTATAGATTTCTCGGCTAAATTTAGATTTTATTCGTTTAATAATATGGTTAATATAAAACTTTACTTAATTACATTACGAGTTCTGTTGGAAATTTTTAATTGTCATGATTCATGATTAAAAGAAAAAAAAGGGAATTACACCATAAGCAAAAGTTACGAGATCGTTCTGAAAAAAAAACTACAATTTTCTCATACTACATATACAACTCATTATTCTTGTAATCATTTCAAAAACTCCCACATTCGAAAGAAAGAAAAAAACTACTCGACAATAAAATTTTACAATCGTTTAATAATATATCATAAACGTATTTATACGACTCATCAATACATAGATTGCATGCGCAACGATTCTCAAGATTCTTGATACTTACGTAACGCGTATATCGCAAATACGTCACGTTAGATTAAAACCAAATGACATGCCGAGGAAGTTGAGTATAAAGTATAAAGTTATAATGTTGTATTATCGGATATAAATGGGTCTCTTAGTTAAAAATGAGGAGAAGCAGAAAGAAAGTCACTATGAATTTACTCACCTACGCAATGTGCACGCACTTCCGGACTGTGTCTCTCTATCCGTCTTCCTTTTAATCTACATATAAACGAGTAAAGCAAAAAAAAAAAAAGTTTAAAACACACCCACATCGATACATGAGAAAGGAGACTTGTCTAACGTCACATACGTCACTTACGTCACTTACGTTAATGAAAAATACAGTGGGAAATAGAAAGAGAAAGTTAAGTTAAGAAGAGGGTTCGACAATTATTAAAGCTGATAGATTGACAGTTCTTGGACATTTTTTTCCTTAGAAAATATTAACTTTAAGTACCATAAAATTCGTATAAGTAATGTGTTTAATAAGTTTGAGGAAATCGATGTTTCTTGTGACTTTATGAACTTAAATGTTTTAAATATTTTTATACGTATTTACGACAAAGCAATAAAGATGCGTTAACAATTAAAAAAGATTTCAAGTTATAAAAACTAAGGATTTACATAAAATTTTTTAAAAATGGAAAGATCGTGACGCACGTAAATGCTATCGACGGATCGCAACGTATGTATATTCTATACACGTGGAAAACTTTTGACTCGATTGTTTTCTAAGTTTTTTTTTTCTTTTTATAGTTTTTATTTTTTCATAATGCATAAAAAATTATTTTCAAGAATTTTTTTGTCCTACTTTTTTTCAATGAAACTTTTTATCTCAATTTATACGAAAAAAAAAGTTTTTTTCATGGTTTACTTTAACTACTGTACAAATGTTAACAATGTCGAAACTTGTAGTTTTATTTTTAAACGTGTTTTTCTTTTGAATACACATCCTTTTCTTTGACGAATTTTATTAAGATATATTATTATTCAAAATTAAAAGCATTATTTAAATTGTCGATCTTATTTTTATTATGATTAATTGTATACGAAATTACTTTGTTTCTGAATAAGTATAATTTTAAAAATTTTTATCCTATTATTATTCTTTTACAATCTTTTTATGTGAAAAAATTACTGTTTTTAATTTACAGTGCCTCACAAATATGTCAATTTTTTACGCATATACGCACGTATATATTTAATATTCTTCATATAAAACAAAATTAAAAGTTGTATAAATTATTATATATTTAAAAATAGTTATTATAATAGCTTAACTTTCTGATATTAATGAAAAATACGAGCATAATAAGAAATAAATCGTATAACATATAAAAGACGTATTAACGTTTTTTTATACCTAAACGGTAATAACTTTAGTATTCTCATTTCAAAAGAAATAATTGTATAAGCAAACACAGCATTACTTTAACGTGATATATTTTCATGTTAATTTATAAAAAATATTCTGCTCATACGTGTTTTTCAAAAGTTTTGAGTACGTGTAACAAAAATAATTTATCTTTCATTTTTTCGATAATTCAAGCTGAAGTCAGCGTTTAAATGTTTAATGTTCACAAGAATTCTTGCCTCTGCATATGAAATTTAATGATTCATCAATTCCATTGAACGTATGATAAATAATATATTACGTGTAACTGTAATTTTATACATTTCATTTTATATTATTCCTTTCTAATACATAAAAAATTTCTTCAGTCACATAATTATCATCCATAAAAAAGTCCAAATCTATCGAACGTTGATATATTTTTTTCTCATTATCTAAAAAGACTCTTATCAATCATCTTTTTTTTCTTGTTTATATTCTGGGGAATCCCACTGTTAGATATTAGTCTCTGCTATAGAGTTATTATATGGTGAACGGCTCAGACGTATATCCACCCACGCTGTTATATGGTTGACGTGGTCAATCGGGCGTGTGCACACTTTCAAGCGACAACCTTGTCTTTCTCCCTCTCCTCATTCTCTTTTATACAGTGTCTGGGTACCCACGCATTCAGACGCTTAAAGCTACTTTCATCAAAAAAGAAAAAAGCCAGGAGAAAAGAGAGTGTTTCTCAGCAACAGATTCTTGTTAATGTATGTAAGCACAGATTATTATGTTAAATAAATCAGAATGAAAATTCGTTTCAAAATTATCATTTATTCTTATTATAATTAATTAAACATTATGTTAAATTATTTTTTATTAACCACATCCATTTTTGGAAATTTTTCTATACACGAATTCATCAAAACTTCTTGTCTCTTTAATTCTACCATTTGAACGTGTATTATTCAAGCTTATTAACTTTTACCGTGTAATTTGATGCTTTAATTTTTAATTTTCATTTACCTATCTCTTTAACGGCAAGGAATACATTTGAAGGAGGGAAAAAGGTTTGATTACCAAGAGAAAAAAAAAGAAGTAAGACACTATATCACTAGAAAAAGGGTCGTTTGCGAATGAAAGATCCCCATCCTTTATTATTACTACCTTTAATATATATTTATATTACATTTTATACACTTGAGTTTTATCGTTAGCAATTTATAGAAATAAATGTTAAATTGTACGGTTCACACGCCTATCCCTTTAATTAAAATTAAACTGATACATTGTAGTACAAATGTTTAATTGAATGCAATTATGTTATACGTTCGAACAATAATTTTATAATGCTATCGGAAAATTTAAATAATTAAAAAGTACGGAGCTTGAGAAATGATATTGCGCTTAGCTAATGAAATTCTTAGAACGAGATATACAGTTACATAAGTTTCATTTTTTTTACCCTCTTACTCGTGATAAAAATCATAAACTGTTACAATTTTCTCCAATGAAATGAATAAAATACCAGGAAACATCAAGAAAAAAAAGTAACACTAACAAATTATACATGCACGTGTGTAATATGTATATATAAAAGATACCGTGTGGATATATATACGTTTCCTCTTCGATCTTTATTTCTTTTTTTTTACTCTTTTCATGTCGATCTTATCGATGACTACGCAATTCACAAAATGTAACCAACTAAAGTACGTACATACACATACATAATGTACATCAGACTTTTGTCGGCCATAACTATGGCCGCTTGGCACTTTTATTTTATTTTTTTTATTTCATTATCAGCGAAAAATCGACAAGGCCATATAGGCGCTTATAAGCACACGCGCCAACTAATCAGGTCGTATACGAAATTTGCGAAATTCCCAAAGCCAGCTGCCCGTGTCGCCTTTTTCAGTCATGTGCTTTATTTTTTTTTATCTAGACTTTGTATGTGTGTGCGCTCGATATACGTATGCTTTCGTGGGACTTTTTTTTCTTCAATTTTTTTTGAGAATCAAGGCAATAGCTATTTTTATATTTCGCAATATAAGTTTTTGTGTGTGCATAATTTAATGAGTTTTTAATTATTATTTAAATATTGTAACATTTAATTTAATAGTTTTAACAAGATAAGTATTTCAAATTATTTTAATGCAACAGTCCATTATATTAAATTATTTTACAAAAAAGAAAATAACTTTAATCACTTTATGGATACTTTAGTTTTATTAATAATTATATTTTAAACCAAAAATAAAATTTTAAATATCAATTTATCTTTATTTTACAAAATTTGATTAAAAAAATAGAATATTATTTATTGAGAAATGAAAAATAAAAAAAAAGTTAATTTTACTTTGAAATATTTTATCGCGAAAATGTTAACACAAAATGGATATTCGTGAGTTCATTTTTAAATCCGTATAAAGTTTGAAATACGATTGCCGACAGTGTCAGAGAGTTGTGCCATTATCTTTAATTACGGTCTATCTTATCGTTTAGTTATAATTATTACTCCCCCACCTTCGTACTGTACGAGTGAGTGTTAATTTATAAAGAAACGTCGACATTTTTTTTATTCTATATCTTTGCAACTAATTTTAACAATTGAATTGAAAAACTACATTAATTATCGGTGAGCACATGCTTTATTTTTACAAAAAATTTAAGTTAATTAACACTTAAATATGGCATTCATATAATTTTTTTTTATTGTTTTTTATTTAAAAGAATAAAATAAAATTTACATCAAATTTAATTTTATAAACCTTTTTATTATTTTTTTCATTATTATATTTATATTTCCGGTCTGTTAATATTATTTTTTATTCGTATTAAACGAATGTAAAAACAATAAAATTAAGCAAATTTTGTAAAAATTTACCTTCTTTGAATATAAAATTTTTCGAAATTCTTTTACTTTGCAAAAGATCTTTACCTACCTCAAACTTTTACTTGACCCGTCCTATTGTTCTTAATCCCGAAGCCTATTAATAAAAATAACATCGTCTCAAGAAATTTCTAGTTGTCATGTAAATACAAAACAATCGGCCTTGAAATATATTCAGAATTGTTTTTGCAGATGTTTAGCTTGCCTTAAATATACCTGAAAATCACAAATTTAAGTTTCTACATTCCTTCCTCTCTCCCATATTTTAGCTAATGTATATATCTATATATAAACATACATGAATTTTCCTTGATTTCAGTTAACTTGTGACCTGCTAAGGATGCGGACTGTTATTTCAATTCCAGCAAATTTATGAAAGTAACAACGTTTTCAAGAAATATCTCCGTAAATCTCGTGTTTCGATTTTTAAATATTCATGTTACTATTTCTAAGTTTTTAATTTTGTTATTGTGTTAAACAAAATATTGAAAAATTTTAAAATAACTTATTTTGCATAAGTGGTAAGCAAAATTAATATAAAAAAAACGACAAGAAAGAAAATTCAAGATTACGCATCATATTTCAGTTTGCAACTCGCGTTACTCCGGTACTATAGACTGTACATTTTAATAAGTCAGGTACCTGAAGTAGCGCGCGCTGCAGCTGAATATTCTCCAGATAAATGTCAAACGAAGAAACTAATTAATCAAGATAAGTGTACGAAGATAAAGAAAATATCGAGGATTAAAAGTGTGTTTTTATTTTTTCTATAAAATTGGAGGCTGCATGTTAATTGTACTTCATCAGGTGCTCTGGTGAATTGGAAACCCGGCGCCTGTTGGAGCGCAATTCATATGATTGTGCCTTACCATACACGTGGCATATTTTAACACAAGAACTGCATCGGAAAGAAGAATCTTCGTTACAAGTATATTTATAGAATTACGTTAAATTACGTCTAGGAAAATAATGTAATATTTTTCATTTACCATCATTACATATTTTTGAATAAAGTGTACATGATTTTCTTACTCTATTTAAATCTAATACTGTTACTTAAGCAAGCTTAAGAAACTTATGTTTATTTATTTCCTTTGAAACATTAAGCGTTTTCACTTTGAGGAATTTATAACGTAATATTAGTTTTTGATTTTTGAAAGTTCTTCAACTTGTAGCATTATCATATAATAACAGCTATTATCATTATAAAAGGCAAAGATAATGATTTATTTAACAATCGGCAATGTGCAATTTTACTATCTTTTAACGTCCCAGCGTTTATTGTACCTCGGACCATTGTTGAAAATTAATAACCGTATATTTTTTATGAAAAGTATATTGTAAGAGTGTTTAAGCATATGAAATTTTCATTATGTACAGATATATGACTCTCTTTTTGCCTTATGGTATATAACGTGTAATTTTCAAGAAACTAGTTTATACTTTACGAAAGCCTCGCCTTATTTGAGTAGGTTGACATGCTGTTGACTTTGCCTAATAAAGTAACTTAAAAGGAATGTCGCTTTTAAATTTTTAAATTATTCTTACGGATAAATCAATATTTTCATTGACAAAGTTAACATTCGAAATTTAAATCAAGCTTTTAGAAAAAAAGCCTATATTTCATCAGTCATATTAAACTTTCATATAAAGTAAAGTAAAACAAAAATATCCTGGATTTATAGATTTACGTAGCCAGTATAAAAACAGGACTTTAACAATGACTATTATGGTATATACAGAAATGTGAAAAAATTGTCACATACATTTGATTAAACAATGAATTAAGTTTTATCAGCTGTAAAAGACCTATTTTTTCGCATTCCACAAAAACCCGAAAATGTAATAAAAAAAAAATATGCGAAAGAAAAGAATATTCCTATGTTTTATACGACGAATGTATATATAATGATGTCGACACTTGGCACTGGCCTAGATCTCGTGTCATTAGACCATAAATCCTATTTTTCAGTTAGCTTCTATACGTGTACGTATATACGTACAATGTCCGGTGTCGGAAAGAGCTGTATAAACGTAGTCCTGTTTTGTATCACGAAATATATAATAAAGTGTACATGAATCTTTACATGAAGTTTAATGAAGAAAAGGTGTGTACGTATTTAATGGTCATTTTAACTAAAATACCAAATTATTTATTATTAATTGTTTGGAATTCAAGTACGTGTGAACGTGTAATTAAATATTATCCTTTGTAATTAATTGCGGAAGTTTTACTATATTTAATACTTCAGTTTAATTTAATGCTTAACATGCATGAGTAAGTTGTTATTAGTTTTGGGTTTATTAGAGATTATCATTATGAATTAGATGCTATTAATGTTTTGTAAACAGAAGGTAGGGTAATAAAATATATTAATACGGTTAATCTAATCATTACGATTTTGGGTTTGAAATAGGAAACTATAATGCTGCTATATTATGAGCCGGTGAGTGGCTCAGTCGGTAGAGTGTTCGATTCATAATCTCGGAGTTTTGAGTTCGAATTCCGCTCTCGGCAACCGATTGATAGAAGCATCACTGTACGTTACATGTGCTGAAGTTCACTAACACACTCTAGAGCTCGTCGGTAATTAGCATTACAAAATAACATAACCCTGGTAGAAAATTAAGGATAAGATATGCTCAGATAACTAACTGTTGGCTATATCTCGTCGCTACGCAGTCGCGATAAGTGACCGATAAATACACGATAATATATTAAAGATTACGGAGTTGATATAAAATATAATCACTAAAATAATTAAAATTTTTTTCTTCTGATTCGAAATAAATTATAAATATTATTATTACAATTCATATGAGTTGTAAATAATTTTGCAATTAAAATCGTTTATAGAAAGCGAATCTGTATATTATATACATGCTGCCCGCGATGGCGCCTGTTTGTACAATCGTAAAATATATCCTATAGTTGTGAATACTGAATGTTGGCTGCGCGCGCATCACTCGACGCTTCGTCTTCTATAAGCATCTATCTTCATCACTATATGTGCAGGTTAAATTGACTTGACTTAACTTTAAAATTATTAAAGATGCATATACTGTTATTGTAATAGTGTCAACATTTTCTGTTCTTTATTGTATAACTTAAATTTATTTGCGAACATATACAGTATGATTATGAATAAAATATCCATGTAAAATCAGTGAGTGCGAAGTGCGAGTGAGCGAGTGCATATGTAAACTTAGTGTGAGAGAATACACTGTAAAAGAAAATGGCGAGAAATCACGTCGTTGGTCGACGATTTCAATGCGACCATGCACCGTCGATGTTATTTAACATTGTTGAAGCGCAAAATCTAACTGATTTAATCTAAAAATCTTGTGTTCAGTTTACGTGAAATCACGCAAAGCACGTTAAAATGTCGCCGTTGAACGAAGTGAAATAACCTCGACGGTGCATGGTCGCATTGAAATCGTCGACCAACAACGTGATTTTCTGCTATTTTTTTTACAGTGTAAGACTGTCCGTTTAGGAACTGAAAAGGAAACAAGGAGTGAACAGCCTTTCTCTTTCTCACTAACTGCGTTCCCATATGCGTGCTCACTCACACTTTGTAATATGCTGTTTATGAATATAGTATAATTCAACATTGACCATATTCTTCCGATACCATCGCGATAATTCGTTAAGAGTAATGGAGGTTTATCGCGATATCTAAAAGCATATGATCGCGACTGCCCATAAAATACGGGATGATATACTGAAAATATGCTCAACTTTCTACCAGGGAAATATAGCGACGTTAAAGAAGAAAAAAAATGCTGGTTTCAATATAATTTATAATGAATAAATAATGTATTTTTTGATATTTTAGATATTTAATAGTCGAAATAAATTAATAAATGTATTAAAAATTGATCAACATTTATTTTTTGCCTTTGAAAAATATCATTTCAATTACCCCAATGCAGTTAAATTGATTTATGAGCTTGTCAAAATATAATTCCTAAAAATAATAATATTTTATATTTATTTAATTACTATACATATATTTATTTATTAAAAATGATTTTTACATGTATTTAAAAAAATAAAATTTTCAATTAAAAGCATAGACTTCCTTTCTCTATAATCTTAAATTGAATAGAAAATGATTTCGCATGTAACAGCAGTTTGTTTGGTCCAAAAATTTTGTAATCTCGTTCCAAATAGAAAAGTTTTCAATTTCTAAAAAAAATTTGATTAAATTTAAACGAGTATCTTTTTAATACATTAGACAGATTTTATTTTTGAGTATAGATCTTATTTCAAAAGTAAATTTTATCATATCATCAGGTAAAAAGATTGTCTTCTTGAACTAGAAAGATTCTTTTTAATTAAAGATTTTATTTTAATTAGTGTAAATAAAATTAGTTTTTTAATCTAAATTTCATTTTGTAGTATCTAACATACTTTTTTTATTCAAATACAAGAACAAATATAATTTTACAACTAAGGAAATCTTAAACTACATGTTCTACTAATGTTGGTTTTGCAATATAACAGTGGAAGAAATAGCAGACAATCATAATAAATTACCTATAAGTGCATCAAGCAACAATGTTATAACTTCGCCTGATTTTTTTTCTCAAAGTGATTAAAATGGATGTAACGAACATGCCAATCATTTTAGAATATTATTATTTCCATTCTCTCAATGATCAAATAATGCTAGTTTGCACTTATACATCAACCTTGGAAAAGTTTAACAAGAATAAATAGTTGATTTTTATTTATTTTGTAATAAAATATTTAATAAATATCATTGTAAATATCTCATTTATCCAATAGTCAGCTCAGTGAAGTTATATAAAAATTGGATTTTACGCAAATTGTAATGAAAGATAGTGCACGATAACTAATTTTACGTATGTTCATAAAACTTAAGTTTTTTCAATTTATAATATGAAACTCAACCATTTCAGAATAAAAATTTTTTTATAAAATCCCGAAACACAGAGAAAAATATTTAATTTTTTTAAATTTTATTCAACGTCACTGTACTTATGCTATCATTACGATTCTAATTAGCAACGGAGATCGTCTCAGTGTGTTTGTGAACTGAGTACATGTAATGTACAGTGGTGCTTGTGTCACTGATAGCTGGATTCGAACTCGGGATCTCGAGATTACAAATCGATTGCTCTACCGTCGGAGCCACTGACCTAATATTTAAAATTGAATGCTTTTAAATTTGTACATTTTATAAACGAATTGAAACACTAATTTTTCATGCTAAAATTTCAGTTGAAAATCGTAGTAATTAGGTCCATTACTCTATGGATGTCGGGAATAGAAATCGTGTTTTAATATAGTTGACTTGCATTTGAAACTTTCCAACGAGAATATTGCATTGTGCATATATCGCACTTATGTACACGTGGATGCTTCGTATGATTAAGATCCAATTTGGTCATTCTGGTTTTTAAGATTTTTTGAAATAAAATAAATTGCTTTCTGACCTATTAGAAACTCTTATGTTTAGAATAGGTTTAATATTTCTAAATTATATAGTTTGATTGTTAATCTTTTTTTAAGGATAATAACTTATATTTTTATTAAGAATAATTAGGCTCTATTTAATAGAAAATTAATGATTCTTGATAACGGTTTAATTTGTAATTTACAATTATTTTACAGATAAAAAAGAGATTGGAAAATCAAATACGATTTTAAAAATTTATTTATATGTACATTTTATAAACTCTATTTAGAAATGTGTACAATAATTCTAAAGATTCGAACATGTATTAATACTAATAATTAGATTAAAATTAACATAAGATCTTATGGAAATGTATAAAAATTAAAAATATTTTAGCCCATTCATATTTTCTATAATAAAATTAAAACAAGCCCATATATAAAAATAATTAACAATGATTTAATCATGATCTAAATGAATAGAATGTCCCATTACTACTGTAATATCTTAAATTGCAAAATACACTATAACAATCATGCTTGAGAAAAAAATCTAAGGAATCACTTTATATATACTGTGGCATTAAAGAATTTCAAGCTAGCCATCCCCTTTTATTGCCTTTACTTTTACACTTATATACATGTATGTATACGTTAAGGTATAATACAAGCGAGGTATATAAGCGTTAAGCGCGTCGGCTAACGAGATAACAACATTACTTGAGGTCGCGTGGCGACTAAAACCAAGAGAGAGTTCATGCAGTAGCATACGATACAGACATACACGTATATACATGTGTGTGTATAAAGGGGAGGAGAATAGAAGGTATCACATACAAAAGAGGGAGAAAGACAAAAAAGGAGTGGATGCAACTAGCGGTAGGTTACATCGTGTATAACGCAATTATTCGCTTCTTTGCCCCTAAGTAAAATGCCAGAAGCCAAAGCCAACGACAACAGGAGAAAATCCACTCTCTTATGTTGTATACGTTGCGAAGTAATTGTTGCGATAACAAAAGAAAATAAATTTAATTTATAATATTGTTATCGTTGGAATATAGATCTAGAATTTAGCTTTTCTTTTTTAAAAAACATTTTTTTTATTGGGCATATTATTCTAAATAAAAATTATCTATTGTTTTCCAGACTCGCTAATTTATATTACATTATATGCAAATACTACTGTTTAAAAAAATAATTATATTTAATTTGTATATATTGCATTAAAAAAATTTTAATTTCTGAAGTATTTCATCATTTAATCTTTCGAGTACACTTTTTTTCTAATAAGAAGTACATACTAGGTCATTTTGGTGATCACTTTTTGATCGCTTATAATTCCGGAACTACTGAAACTTTTGACTTGTAAAAATTCTTAAGTATAGTTTAAATCATGTTCGAATCATTAATCAGTATGATAAGTGCTTCTGAAGTCTTTAACATAACTAAAAAAATTTACAGGAAATAGAATTTTTGCAAAAAATTAGAATTTTACATGAAATGCTTGTGCTAAACCTAATATTTTTGCTCAAAGAGTTGATATTTAAAAAAAATTTTTTTAATTATTTAAATGCAATAAAATTATATTTTAAATTTTCTTATTTAATCTCAGCTCTAAATAATTAGCCAATCATATTCTCACGCCAGACAAAATGATTAATGAATAAAATTCTTTTGAGATTTCACTTATCATCCATAGTTTTTTAAGTAAAAATCAGCAAATATTTGTCTTTTTTATATATATTAGCCACAATATTTTTAATTATAAATTAATTTAAATAATACGAATGTTAAATAAAATTATTTTATAACTTTCTAAAAAAAATATTCATATTATTTTAATTATTTACTTAAAATTACTTCTTATACGTATCTCTGAAAAAATATAGATGTATCATCTAATAATTTTTTTTTTCTTTTACTTTATTTGACGTCGGTGAATTAACGACGAAGGTCTCCAGCACATTTGTGAACAAAACACATGTTATACAGTGGTGCTTGCATCAATCGGCCGCCGAGAGCTGGATTCGAACTCGAGTCCTCGAGATTATGAATCGCTCTACCGATTGAGCCACTGACGACCCCAATCATGTTTTCAAACATGAAAATAATAAAAAAAAAAACTATATTTTCTGCAACATATGAAATATTGTAACTAAGAAATAAACATTTCTTTGAATATAAATTTTTATCGATTCATTTATAACTTTGATATGACTAAAATTTCAGTCTATAGAAGTTTAATAAAAATTTTGTACGATATTTACATGATAGAACATTGAATATTTCTATAAATATTAAACGAATATTCTTTAAGTAATTTATATTTTTGGTTAACACATGGAATCATTTATTTCTACATCATTATAAAATAATAGCTTTATAAACAATTCAAAATTCGATTATAAATTATAATTTTTCTAAATTTTGTTGTAATCGATTGAACGAAATCTATAATATTGAGAATTTATCATTTAATGTAGTAGTTAAAATAAAAATAAAGAATCATGATTTCATGTGCATGCTCGTAAAAAATATGGAACATTGAAATAGTGACACTGGATTTTTGAAAAATAAATTTTATTCTGTATATTCTGGCATAAAATTTTAATTCTATATACAATTTAGAAATATTTTTAAATTTTATTTCAAAAGTTATACCGTAAATTAAACTTAAAAGATGACTGAGACAATAGTAGTGTTATCTATTTGAAATAAAAAATATGTGTGAAAAAAGTAGTAATACATTTGGTACAGTTAAATTAATAATTGGAAAATTGTCTGTGCTATTATTTAGTTCTTGATCTAATTTAGGATAATTATCTGACTAAAAATTCACAGGGAAAAAAATTTTTTATGTAAGATATCTTTGATTTTGAAATTTGATTAAAATATTACCAGCGCGCTAACCTCTTTTTAAATTGATTTAATTGCATAGAAAAATCACATCTTACGAATATTATTAATATTTATAATTCTGATTAAAGTTGTTTCCGATTTCAATTATATTTTACAGGATCACTCCAAATTTTACATGTAATCTTATAATTTATTACATTATCATACTTTACATTATCTAATAATTTAAAAATTTTTAAGGTACGATTAAAGACAAATTTCACTAATTGTGGACAAATTTTTCAATAAAAAAAATGAAATTAAAAATGAAAATGATATTAGAAATAAGATGGAACAAGAAATAAATGGCTTATCTATTATTTAAATTTTAAATTGTTGTTTCTAAAAGTTTGATAATATCGCAAGTGAGAGAGAACGGCAATCATTATTTTCATTTGAATGAAAAAAGGACAAAGCTTATTTTTGTAAATTCTCTGTTAAAAATTCTCTGCGTTTCATTATGTACGGTTTGCTCATACTTAAATTTTGATTATAAAGTAAATGAAAAATACTTTAAAATTAGTTGATAGATTAGCTAACACATTTTAATTATTGAAAATTTTAAAATAAAGTAATTTATCAATAAAAATTATAAATGTCAATAATATTGGTATGATTACATCCTTTTTTTCTATGCAATTCCATCATCTTAACTCATATATGTGTTTTTTTTACAACAATTTTTTTCTTTAACGAAAAATTTAAAGACTCGCTGTGTAATTGTTATAAGATTTTAATATTTTTCGGCTATTTGCAAAAATATATTATTATTATTAGTTAGATGAAAAATTCCAATGTGTTCAGAGAAAATATTTTTTTTTTACAACTTAATCAACACCATACAGACTTTCGAAGTCCTTATCACTATACGAGTCAACCATCATATAAGAATTCCAAAATTTATATAAAAAAATTTGCAGATTTTCGTCTTTTCAAAATTTCAAAGCCATACAATAATTACAAATTCTCTTTGTTTCTTTTTATTTTTAACGTCACTGCATTTATGCTATCATTACAATGCTAATTAGCGGCGGAGGTCGTATCAGTGTATTTGTAAACAAAGCACATGCAACGTACAGTGGTGCTTGTATTAATCGGTCACTGAGAGCGGGATTCGAACTCGGGTCCTTGAGATTATGAATCCATCGCTCTATCAACTGAGTCACTGACAACCTTATTCTCTTTCATTATTGTATGACATTGATGTTTCAATCAAATATAATATATTTTTATATTTTATACCACTCCAATCTCAAAATCATAACTTTAATATGATTATTTGGCTTTCGAGGTATAAAATACATTATGGGACGGGTGTGTAAAGGTTTTATTACGAAACTCGTTGTTGTTTCGTAAATAAAGTCTTTACACACCCGTTGCATAATGGAATATTTTTTGTCGTTTTACTTATGCTGTCATAACAATGTTAATTAACGGCAGAGGTTTCAGCGTGTTTATGAACAAAGCAAATGTAACGTGCAGTGGTGCATTTATCCATCATTCGAGACCGAATTCAGACCATCTAGTTACGTATCAATCGCTCTACCTAGTGAGATATACTTCTGTATTTTATATTTCCAATGACTTCAAATCTAATTTACCTTATTTTAACATATTTTTAAAAAATTTATTAAAAAATATATTTACAATTCTTCAAATGTAAAAAATGAATCACAGATACGATAAAATCGAAAATTTGTAAATTTTTAGTAATAATTCAGTATATATTTGAGTGGCAACATATACATTGAAAAAATAAAAAGTTTGATAAAACTGAATTAAATGATTTTCATTACACTCATTAATACACGGAGAAAAATATAGAGTAAAAATTTCCATACTTTATCGTAAAGTAACCACAGACTGTCATTTTGATAAAAAATTACCATTCTGTATTATAAAATTTACTAGAAATATTATAAAAATCCCTAAGTTGTATAGGAATTTTTGCAATATATCTAGTAAATTTTATTAAAAAGTATGCTAATTTTTTGCCAAACTGAGTCTGTGGTTGCTTTACAATAAAGATTGTAATTTTTGCTCTACTTTTTTCTTCGTGTACATGTACAATTTTTTTATACCGTTTCTGAAAATTATTTAAATTAATTTATTGAAGTTTTACAAGGAAAGTGTTTTTCTTTCGAGTCATCAATTTTGCTCAAATTTTTTAAGATAATTGTGCATGCATGAACATAGAGGAAGCAAAAATTTTAGACTCTAACGCTCAATATTTTCCTAGTTACAGGCAATTAAAGAGAATCACTGGAAAAGTTACTAGATTTTTAAATGGTTTTTATTATGCAGAATTGATTGAGCTAAAAGTTAAAAACTTTTTAAAAATGAAAGCTGAGCTCAAATCCTTTCAAAATAGCACTTTTAGTACATCGAAACTTAATTTTTTTCTAAAGTTACAGCGTATAAAGATTGGACAACATATTATTAATTAATGTTTCAAAAAGGAGATGTAGGTCAAATTTTTATTACTCTGTACCTTTGGAAAAAATAATGTTATGCATTTAGAATTATTTTCCAAAATTTGATCAAAATCGATGACGTGAAAGAGAAACACATCCCTAGTTAGTTTTTTATTTATTCATTATGTTTTAGCCGTTCAGGCCTAGAAACAGGATCTTGGTGACATTGCCTCCAAGCTTCCTGACATATTTTATTTCCACGCATGACTCATTCCATACTCTCATACCATAATACATAGTCGGCACACATTCTTATAATTTTATTATTATTTCCTATCAGTCCCTTTTTACCTATCAATCCTAATTCCCTAACCTCTGTTTTATTTTCACGGCTTCGCAGTCCAGGACCCGCATATCAGTCTTCTGGCCTAGAAGTGCTAAGGCCTCTCCCACACTTGGTCTACATGAATATACAACGCTTTACCTATCTTTTTGTTTCAATTCAAAATACCACCCTATCCCCTCCCTTAATGAGCGAAGAATAGAATAAAGCACGGTTGGGTAGCACGGCCCCCAACCAAGTCCTATCCCTAATTAGTTTAAAAAATAAAGAAATTTAATATTTTAAAAATTGTTTGATAAGACTAAAATGTGTAAAGTCATTGTAAATCATTGTATCAATAAATTACTCATTATACTTTTAAAGCTTCAGTCTTTTAAATCATGTGAGCGTAACAAAAAGAAAGGAGAAGAGACTTTTAATACGAGAAATGATCTCACTTACATTTTTTTACGTCTTTTTTACTGTATAACATTCAACAAAAGACTCAAGCTTTTGACTACACAAAATTTTAACAACAGCCTTGTAAAGTATACGACGACTATAAAAATGTCAGAACGGAAAATGAATTTATCGTTAAGCGTTTATTCTTTTTTTATATCATTGAAGAAGAAAAATTTTTTTAATTTAGCAAAATCTTGTACACATTAGAAATCATTTTTTTAATCATATAAAATTGTATTGATAAGATAAAAACTGTCATAGAATTTTAAAAATTAACTTCATAAATATTAAAGAATCCTTTGCAGAAATCACCTATATAATACATACCTGAAATATCATATCTCTGCTAAGCCATAGATGAATTGTTTTTTATTTTATATTAGATACGCCTTTATAACAAATCCTTTAATATGATCTAGATACTTTAAAGGAAAAATCTTTCGTCATGACAAAAAAACAGAGGTCTCAGTGGATCACTCGGTAGAGCAATGGATTTATGATCTCGAGGACCCGAGTTTGAATCCCGCTCTCAGTGACCGATTAATACAAGCACCACTGTACGTTGCATGTGCTTTGTTTACAAATACACTTATACGACCTCTGTTGCTAACTAGAATTGTAATGATAGCATAAATACAGCAACGTTAAATAAAATTTAAAAAAAAAAAATTAAATACAAAATTTATATCCGCTCATATATATAGAACATAAATCATGAATTTTTTATTTTAATTTTATTTTATTAATTTTAAAAGGCATAACAAGTGTATATCGAAAGAAAGAGGTCTCAGAAGACGATAACACTTTTTTTAAAGTTAATTGAAACTCTATTATAAGTCTCAAGCATTGTGTCTATATACATACGCATCTTATTCTAGAACTTGGGGGCCGGTTTGTATTTCTGCTTATTTCAAATAAAAGAGAGCTCGCTCTTTTGCACAACAAACGTGCTCGTATAATATACTCGCATACACGAAAAAAAAGATCCTGTTACACAGTTTTATCGTCTTGCTTGCATATATTTTAGATAGATAGGGAGAAAAGAGAGAGTCTTTGTCATTCCCGTATAAAACTCAAGTAATCTATTACGAATTAAAAATTTTAATATAAGAATTATAAATTTTTTATAAATTGTTCTCTTTTTTTCTTCTACAAAGCATTTATTTATTTTCAACATTGTCTAGGCCTTTTTTAAATTCATTTATTAAGTTAGCAATAGAATTTGTAATTAAAATGAATTAAATATGACTAATCAATCAAAGTCACATTAATGTTAAAAAAATTTACAAATTAAATTTATTGATGAGTTCAACGTTATATCCTGTATTTAAATAATTTTAAAAAAAGTGTAACGAAATTTTATAATTTTTTATAAATACTTCTAGTAGAATTATAATTTTAGTATCTTACGCATTCGTGTACTACGGAAATTTAAACGAAATTTTCCTATGAGGTTCAACGCCCTTTAAATAAAAAAGACAATTTATACATTGTCTACACGATGAGATATAATGATTTGCCTTAGACATGAAAACCCGATTAAAAATAAAATATATAAATGACTTTTTGTAATAAAAATTCTAATGTGAATCATACACACTTATAGCTTCCTATATAGATTATTTCTCGTGGGAATTATTAACCATGTCGCGAAATTATTATAAAATAATTAACAAACTATATTGTTGTTCTTCATTGTTAGCGATGAGTGTGCTGATTGTAAATCCGTTTCTTTCCTTTTCTTCTTTGCGTCTCCGAGTTTTCGTCATTGATCGATTTCCTGATACGTAAGGTTTTCATTTTATACATATATATATATATATATACGATGTAATTGTAAAAGATAATGAGTATTTCATTCAGTGAGTCATTTGCCCATGGAAAAACTTTAAGATTTCGTAAGTTAATAGTATTAATTGTATAAGTGAAGAAATAAGGTTACGAGATGATGAAGTTGAGTCATTATTTTTATTATTATTTAATAACTGTTAAATTTTATTTCTATTGATTTTTAATAAAAACTTTCAGTTACTTATATTACAGAATATCACAGAAAAATATGCTTGACAGTGACATATTCGCGTATTTTTTACCAAAAATACTTTTAAAATAATGTTTATGTTGTAAATGCATTTCCACACGTGAAAGTTTAGTTTTTGTTTTTAGTTTGTTGATATATTTGTATTTCTAAAAGCCACAAAAAGTTGGTAAATAATTTTAATAAAAATTTTGTCCCTTTTATCTCTATTTAATTATTTTAATTCACTTTATATGTTTTGATTCGATTTCCATTTACTAAATTGGAAGTTAAACTAGCTCGCCACAGCGGCCCAAAAGGCCGCTGTAGCTCGCACCTCGGTCTTTTCAGAGCTTCGCTTCGCTCAGCTCTGAAATGCTCTCGGGCCTTGCATCGCTTCGCAATGCAAGGCATGCAAAAAGCTCCGCTTCTTGCATATAAGGCACGACCGAAAACGCTCGCGCTTCGCGCTCGCTATTTGATATTCAAAGAATATTAGAGCAAATCATTTACAACCGCAAAAGCATTAAAAGTTAATCTTATTTCTTTTTTTCATTGAATTTTTTACCGCATCTTTCAACAGAAGGTTTGAATTTATTGTATTTATTTAAAAAATCAAATTTATAATTATTTAATATTTTCTTGTGAATTAAGTTGATTGATTTCGAAAAAATTTATATTATGTGAAAAAGACATATTTTTATTAATGTATATTTTTTAAAATTTTGGATAGGATAATCTATCAAAAGTTATAAGAAAAAAAAAATTATTTTATAGTTTAGTAGCTTAAAAGTAAAGTTTTGTATAAAGTTTTTATTTGATCTGAATCATTTCGATGGGGGATAATTTAAAACAATAATACAAATAAATGTTGGCAGTTTAAAAAAAAATAGTTCGAGCTGTTTTAAAACAGTTATCCCTTCAGAGGTAAAATAAATGATTTTTTGGAAATAACTTGAAAAAAACGAATTTTCAAAAAAAGTATATGAAATAAAATTTATAGAAAAAAATAAGATACATCTTTTTAATATTATACATATTTTTTTTTAAATAATATTTATCAATTTATCATTAAAAAGCCTTTTAATTTCAACAATTTTCATGAATAATTTGAAAAATATTATTTTTAGAGAAAAATGTATAATATAAAAAAGATTTATTTTTTTATATTCTATAACTTTTATTCTATATACTTTTAAAAAAAAATCGTATTTTTCAAGTTATTACCAAAAATCCATTTTTTTGACCATTTAAAAGGCGCTTATTTAAAAACGCTTCCAACGATTTTTTCCAAAATAGGAACGTTTACTTGTGTTATTATTTGAAACAATTTCCAGTTTGAATCATTCAGATCGGATAAAAACTCGTCGAGAAAATTCATAAACTTGATTTCTCACACACATACATCCATACATACATTTTAAGTAAGCCTCGTAATAGTCTTATTTTGCTATAAAAATAAGTTTTTTATCATAAAATAACATATTTTGAAGGGTTACATTTTTCGCGATGTCGAAAATATAAGGCACTTCCGTATAACGGTCGTGCCTAAAAATTGAATATTAATTTCTATTATATTTAACATTAACCAAACTCTAAAAAGATACGAGAATAAATTTCGTATACGAAAAAGTTATCACAAGATATTTGTTATTTTAAACAAATGTTCGATTAAAAAGCTTACGAATCTTATGTAACCGTTATGTATATGCATCTCTATATAAATCCATAAAAATTTTTATTTTTTAATTTAACACCATTGTCAAAATTGAAAAGAAAAGAAAATAAAAAAATTAGAAAACTAATATTGTGTATAGTTTAAACATGTTCAAAAGTATGTCTATTCAGTAATTAAAAAAAAGATAAGATATCTAAGATCAAAGTAATGGAACTCATTGATCAATGTCTGTTATATTTAATCTTATTAGTTTAAACTTTATTATCAGATATAAATTTTTTTGCTGATCGTATATAATTAAAAAAAAGGGGAAGTAAAAATTTTGTAGGAGAAATAGCAAATTCACTACTTATGAAACACCTGCAACAACATATATTAGAGTAAATTATTGGAAGGTAAATAAAAATGGACAATATATTCATTTTTAAAAAATGTGTTTTTTTTTCATTTTTATTCAACTACGAATTTTTGTGCATCTCTGTATATTTTTTACAATGTTATTTACATTTAACATTTCATGAGTAAATTAAAATAAAATTCAGTTGGAATATTAAACTTTTTTTTTTAAATAATGCTTAGCGACACTCGTTTTATATTACAATGAGATAAAAAACTATTTAAAAATAACTAAAATATTTTCTATAGCTAGACAACTAAAATGTTAAATATTAAAACAATGAAGGAAAGGTGAGATGATAGATTGAGGAATTCATCGCTGTTATCACTATTTTTTCATTGCTAATACAGTTTTTTTTTCTTTAAATATTGCTAAATATAAATTTCTTATTGTAGCAAATTACGTAAATATCTTTATCAGCTAAAAATATATAATATTTTACACGTTGAAAAATGTTAATGCTTTGTACTTAACGATCGTCTCTTCATTGACAGATCTTTTTCGAATGATTCTCATAACTTTTTTTCTTTTTCAACTTTACAACCTCAAAATAATAATTTAAAAAAAAACCTCACACTAAAAACGTTCTTATCTCTCAGTCGATATACAATAACATTTCACAATTTACAAAAAGTTCTAATAATAATGTACAGTAATTTTTTCTTTACGACGATAAGACAATTAAGACGTAAATTAAAAAACAATATTACAATACCATGATTAACACAGTCGGTGGAAGGAAATTCGTTTTATCGTACGAATTGACACGCATCTCGCTAAATATAATTAAAAAAATATAACAAAAACTTTATTCAAACCGAAACTAATCACTAAATTAAGATTTTCTTTATTGTAAAATTAATGTTTCAGAATTAATATTTTGGAGATATATTTGTGTATAAAATATAACTTGATTACTGCACTGCTCATAAAAATCTAATAATTGATATAAAAATAAAACTTTTTCTACTATTAAAAAATATTGTTAATAAATTATTTTTCATTTTTTGCATATCTTAATTGTATATAATTATACATCTTTCAATATATTATTATTCTCAAACATTAACATTGCACATTATTTATTATTACACAATAAAAAACAATATCAATTTTAGTTTCGGTTTTGTCATGTCGTAAAGGTAAACATTTTTCTTTACGTTCGGTAAAACTTTTTTTATTTGATAATGCTATGTTTTTGTTAAAAATGATTATAAAATAAAATTAATAATTAAATCTTTGTAACGCAGTCTTACAATATTTTTACAAAGCTATTATAAATACTAGAAAAATTAAATTATTAATTTATATCATATACACGATTCAATTTAAAAGTATTAAATAGTATTTTATTTTAATATTACTTAATAAAATTTTTAAGAAAAATATAGCATTAATTTAATAATATCTAATATAGATAGTGAGTATAACGCGCAATAAAAAAAGCATACTTCTTTTGTAATTAAAAATGGTACCTTATTTGTTGAAACGTAGGGCTCTATTTACAGAAAATTAAACGAAAAATCAAAAAAATAATTTTACATTTGAATAAAACATTATGATTACATAAAGAATTAACCCATTAAGGACGTACACATATATATTAATTTATATACAATCAAAGCTTCATTATCATGTTTTTAGTTTCACTCAACTTGTCGAATCAATTTTTTTTGTCTTAAAAAATATTTTAGCTTTGAATTATCTTTATATACGATTTAGTTGAAATAATTTCTATCCATCGAATGTCACGTGCTCAAAGTCAGCTAATTATATCGTGGATAAGTTTTATATTTTAACTTATCATTTCTTTAAGAATAGATTTTCGAGCAATCAACTATCCAAAATTTATAAATAAAAAGTTTTCCTTTCTTTTTATAATCATTAAAAAATTATCTTGTCCTTAATAAGTTAATGTAATCATTGTCAAAAAAAAATTTTTAATATCAAAATGGAATTATTGCCAACAAGAATTATTTAGTATTTAATTCTTCTAAAAATATCTCAAAACTAAATAAAAAATTGTTATAACAAATTTAATATAATTATATTAGATAATAATTCTTATGAATATTAATATTTACTATATAAAATTATTAATGAAAAATTAAAATTTTATTCATAAAAAATAAAATTTCAGTTTTTGAACATTAAAAATTTTAATATTTTCTTACAGTTGTTTAGTTGCAAACTTTCACAACTGTGTAATATGATTTTTCGTTTAATTTCACTTTACATTATAACTCTAAGTTTGTCATAGTTGGAAACTCATCCTATGAGATATTTAAACACTGACACTTCAGTAAATGCAAGAAATTTATGATGTTTGAATGATCTTTTTTAAAATAAAATAATACGATCTTATTTAAATATTAAATAATTCTCTAAAATATGCGTTAAATACATTTTATTTAAATTAATAACAATATTCAACTTTCTAAACTCAAATCAAATATTTTCATTTTTAAAAAGATAAAAAATTCTAGAAATAAAGTTTTACCACAATTTGTAAGTTTAATATAGTATTTTTTAAAATTTTAGTAAGTTTTTTAGTTTTACAAAAAAAAATTTACAATATATTTGAAAAGTTGTCTAAAGTTTGAGCAAAGCTTTCTATTTCATTTGGTCTTGTTCAGGTTTGGTTAAAGATTTATGTTTTTGATTATTCAATGTAATGTTATTTTCAACTTACTGACGCAGTAAATCGACTTTTCACCCATACAAAACTTGAATGTCTACTCTTAAACAAAAATTTTATTAGATAACATTGACAACTAAACTTTACAATGTCGACAATAGACAAGTAAAGCCATATTGAATACCCACTCGATCATTAGAACAATATTTTGTTGTTAAAAAAAAACAACGTTATAATAAAATCATTCGAATGTATGATAAATTTCTTGTTTACTTAAAAAAGTGTCATATATCTACAGAACAAAGTAACTCGATAAATAAAAAAAAACAATAAACAAAAGAAGGAAACACACTTTAAAGCCTTCGTCTTTCAGCTCTAAATAACGAAAATTAGAGCAAAAAAATGTAAAAAAAAAAAAAATAAACGAGATAGTGCGTTTGTCGATCTTACGTACAATATGTATATAATATAATATCCTCTAGTGCGCTCTGGGAGCCATATAAATAACGTTGGCATCAAAATTAGTTCGTCGCATGACCAGTTTACCATTTTCTCATAGCAAATAGGCCTTTCTTTTTCTTGCAGTTATTAATTTTTTTTTTGTTTTTTAATAACTGCTTTTACATAAAATTTTTTTTAACGCGACAAATTGTAATTTTTGGCTAATACCTTTTTTTTAACCTTAAGACAGGAAATTCAGCTTGAAGCAGAGGGCGTCTTAGGTGGTTGGAAAGGGCTCCACTTGAGGCACACCGGATCGATTTCCTTGTAGACGTTGCCACGACGTTTTACTCGTTCCTTGTAGTCGTCGATCACGTCCTAAAGGATCATTTTTATTCCATTTCAGTCAAGAACGGTACTATATAGCTTTCTTTATATTCTTTTATTTCTTTCTTTCTTTTTTTTACTGTCTGTCCCTTTACTTTTTATTTGCTTTAAGAAGGGGCTTTTAAATTTGATTTTGAGACGACTTTTTTCTCTTCTTTATGAGTAAGAGGGTTGTATAGTAGGTATTGGAATATATGAAATTTAAATAGACTCGATTTCATTGATTTACATTCCTAAGTAGAAATTGAAAATAGTTTAGATCAGAAAATTAATATTTTTCGTGAAGTAATGCTGATATATTGGTAATATTTTAATTAATGAAATAGATTTTTTAATATAAATTGTCTTAACTTTAAACTACAGATATCAGTAAATGTAAAGAATTCAATATTTTAATTATTCTGATTTTATGTCAGTAATTTTAATTATAAATTAATTTTCTGACTAGTTAAAATGATTCAATTTCTACCAGGAATGCTTTAATAATTATATAAATTATTTTGTTTAAAGTTAAATTTAATAAATACGTAAAACGTTTTAATTTTGACAAGAAAGTAACATAAATTACTAATTTAATAAAATATTAGATCTTTTATCTAATATTAAAAATAGCTTGTCAAAAAATGTATTGCTAAATAAATAAATAAATAGATAAATAAATACATCTATTTGTTGAAATTTTACTAACATAATTAATTGTGTAATTTTATGCAAAGTTAATAAATGTCGTTTTAAAGTAATAAAAAAATGTTTGTAATTTTCTATAAATAAATTTCGTTTTAAAAAGAGCAAAATATTTGTGACATAATTTTATAAACCAATTTACCGATTTAGCTTTTTAATTCAAAGTATCTAATTACTTTAAATAACAAAATTGATATTTAATTAGTTTGATATTTATTGATATAATCGATTGATATCTTAGTAAAATAAATTTTCATAAACAATTTATTTAATCCTCAACACGAAACTAATGAAAATTTTATTTAATACAAGATATAAAATTTAACGTATAAATACGAGCAATTAACGTTCATGAATTTAATTTTATGCTTTTTTTAACGGGGAAACATTTTAATTCGTATAAAATGTGAACGAACTGTCAAATAAGATTTTAATTGTATAAAATTTATAATACAAAGAATATTCAACGTTAAAACGTTTATATGAATATATGGTTGAGGTGAAAAAAATAAAAGTTAAATTAGTAAAGTGAGATTATAAATTAGATAAAAAATAAATACTTAAAAAGACATAAAAGGTTAACAAGATTAATGACGTAAAGAACATATACCTGTTTCTTAAGTATGATATGCTTGCCCTTCCAGTACTTCATCATTCCTAAGGCTTGCAACGTACTCACTATGTCAGACGAATCGATGGCCATTTCTTTGCTAATATCTATTCAGACAAATGGAATCATGATATTATTATTAATTTTTTAAAAATTATTACTTGCAATTACTTTAATCTAGTTACGTATATTTTAAAGAAAATTTAAAATATTAAAATAAATTATCAATGAAATTTATTTGCGAATTATGGTTATTAATATTAAAATAATTAAAAAAGTAGAGTATTTAATAAAAAAATGTTTACATTTGTTTAACAACTTTATCAATGAAATAAAAAACGAAGAAAATCGTTGATTTTTAATAATTTGGTTTTCAAATTTTAAAAGAATACAAATGCATTGAGTTTACTATAATAATCTGAATTGTTTGTCCTTATTAAAGTATTACAATTTCAAAAAATTTTTTTTATCACTATTAAAAGGTTTTATTTTGATATTTATCATTCGTCGTAACATCAATTTGTATAAAACAAAGATTAATTTTGAAAAAAAACAATTGTTGTTTTGTTTTTATTCCTTACCTTTTACAGAAATTTCTTTGCCACCAAAGTTACAGAGATACTGTAGTAACACGTCTTTCCAGTAACTCCGATAGGAGATTAAACCAAGATCCGACAGAGGCTTTTCCGGCGAGCCTATTTTATTTTCGACCCTCGTAAGTAAATAGCCTGTAAAAGAAGATTATGGGTTTGGTATATATGTGAGAGTCAGTAGCTTTATACGTTTATTTTTATCCAAAGTCTATATATACACACATCGACATTGAAGAAAAAAGGTAAAAAAAAAGAAAAATATTTGACCGTTCTTAGATTAGTTCTTTGTTAAAGTTGTGTAATCGGTAAGGATTTCTTTACTCTTCCTTTATTAAAATATTCAATGAAGCGAGAGAGATGTTTGGCTATCAGAAGAGTTTCTTCATTGTAATAGATAACTTATAGATTGATTGAAATATTACGCTTAAGATTGAAAAATGTTTAAGGGAACGTTGATTATTTTCAAATGTCAGACACTAGTTGTATCAACATTTGTTAAAAATTTAAAGTGATGTATAATTTCTGCAAGAATATGAATAAATCATAAATATTATTTAACTAATCAAATAATAAGCATATTAAGTCAAAGATTCAATATTAGATATGATTATTTTTAAGTCTATAATACTAAGATTATAACATTTCTCGAAGAGCATGATTTTTTTCATTTTATTAAGTTTTGTATCCATGTCATTATAGTTACTAATTTATTTTTTTATTTTATTTGTTCATAGGACAAAATATCCCTTTTACATTATATACATAATACATAATCATAATATTAGATATCGCTAGTTACTAATGAAAAAAATGTTTATGAATATTGATAATTTAACTTAGATGACAGAAAACTCATCACTTAAATGTCTAAAACAATTATTGAAATTCGAATGTTCTCAATTTCAATCATCATAAAGCTTGAAACTCTGCATACCTACAATGTTAAAAAAAAAATTGAAAATCAATCTTTCATATACACACATCTAAAAATTTCTCATCGTATATACAGGGTTTTTTTCAATCTCTCAACTCTCAGAATAGACATTCAATAACGTTTGATCTACTCCCATATTGACGATGTGCGCGTGAGAAAAGTAAATCTTTATATACAAGAAAAGTGTATACGTATGTGCTCTATCAAACCATGAATCTTGTCGCATCGAGTTGAACCGATATAAATTACTTGCTCGAAGCGCAACGACCTTATCTTCAACCATGGGCGATAACATCTCTTCACCGACTGAAGAGAATAAGAGAAAGAATAAAAAGTTGAAAAAAAGAAAATAATAATAATAACCAAGAACATTGATTCATATCCGTCAAATCAAGTGTCGAACGATCACCATTAAGAAGAGAGGAAAAAAAAGAACGAACTGTTTAAAATGCCTTTCTATATGCACCTGAATATATAAAAGTCTGGTTGAATGATCGTTCCAACTCGGTTCGTTTTTTTTCTACAATACATATATAGATAGACACACATAATGCTCTGGACATTCTCTTAAAGCAAGTGGTACAAGTCTAGTAAAAAAGCTCAGCCAAGCAAGACCAATAGCTACTTTACTTTACTTTTATACATTGCTTGCCTCTCCTTTTTGGCGCATCGTGTGCATAATTGCTTGGCATCTTTTCATTTTACTTCTCAACCTATACCTTTACTTACTCAGACTTTTTTTTATTTCTTTGTATTTAACTTTAATTCTTTTTTCTTTACTCTTATTTATTGTTATTATCTTTTAAAAAGGTTGAGGAAAATATATAACAGACAGCTCAGCGTTTTTCGTTTGTTCTAAGTTAAGTATGGTGTGAGAATATTATTTCTCATGGTTTATTTCAATGATTTCGCTGCTTTTATATTATTATTTTTCTTGCCTATTTTATCATTATTAATTGGACTTCAAATTGAAAGTATTTTTTGTGCGTGATTTTGTAAGTATGATAAGAAATTTTTCATTTTTAATCATTTATTCGCGCTTGTTGACGTTAAATCTTCAATAGAAAGATTTGCATGTGCATTTTATTAAACAGTGAAGTTTAATTGTACATAAAAATAAGTTATTACGCAAGAAAGGAGGTAATGACATTTTTAATAGAGTGTAAAAATGTTTTACAGTTAACAAGCGTAATAAAAATGTTCGAAAGAGTCGAGTTAATATCGTCATCGATGTAAATATAATATATCCATAATGTCATCGGATTAACAAAATTTTGCACATAAGAGTTATTATTGCGGCAGCGTATTGAAAATAAAATTTTAAAAGCCTTTTAAACATTTAATAACATAATTGTTTTTCAAACATTTAATTTATACGCATATACAACAATTAAATAACGCTACGCGTGTTTCCTTCCGTACTTTATTCAAATAATAAGCTTATAAAATGAAAATACAATTGTATACACGTAATGTAAATCCCTCTCAAAAATTAAATACCAAATGCACAATTTCAATTAGAATTTCCGCAACATCAAATACAACAGTGTAAAGCACTCATTCCATTTGAATGAAAATATTTAAAAAAATAAGCAGAAAAATAAAATATAAATAAAATGTAAAACTTCATCGAAATTTCATCGGCATAAAATCCCTTTCCAAACCACTAGTCTCACACATCTAGCGCCTCTAAAACTATAATCCTTAAAGCTTAGCAATCCTCCACCTCTCATTCTCTTTTCAACAGTTAACCGAGACAATTTAATTTTTTTTTCCTTATTCTCGTAACAATGCTATAGAACGATACCGCAAACTTTATAATGATTGGTCTTGGATACTCGGTCAAGAATCATTGTTGTCTATCTTTTTTTTCCCTCTCGCTTGCTCTAACCCTTTTTATTTCTTTTATTTTTTATAAGGGCGATGCGGCGCTCTTACCCAGCCAACATAGTATACATATATAAAGGTTCCGGAGACTCTCGAGACTCTGAGCAGCAAAGCGGCGGGAGCAGCAACCCCTGACCGATCCAGGCCGGGCTGTGCCAGCCAGAGTTGAGTTCAACGAACTCTCTACTACTACTACTAGCATTACTACTACTACTACTATGCCTGCTTGCCGCCGCCACCACCACCACGAGCACACTGCCACCCGCTAAAGCCGACACCCCCACCGTTATAGCATACTGTCTCGCTATACTATATACTAAAACCCAAAGCCTGCAAAGAGGAGGGAGAGAAAGAGGGAATTCAGACTGCGTCAGGGAGGGTTTTTCTATGTCAGAGGATGAGGTACTTATATATACACACATATATACATACGTATCTGTATGCGTATCTATATTTATACTGCATATATGGTATATGGCCAAATTAAACGACCCGAAAAAAATAATCGATGTCCATTAAATGGATGCGGATGCTGCTTGTTTCAATGCCGCAATGTTTTTCTTTATCGTCTGCTTTTTCTTTTCTTAGAAGGATCAAAGGGGGCAAACCTTTTTTTCTCTTTTTGAGGGATGAAAATTGGGGGTAAGTGGTATAGGAGCGTACTATAATAATCTTTGTTAAAGAGGTACTTTTTTGCGATGTTTTTTGCACGCTGATTTAGATCTGTTTTTTGGTATGCTTTTTTTTATATAAGGAAGGTTTGTGAGTAATTTAATTCTTTCTTTTTCCTATGACGATAACAAGAAATTTTGTGAATAACTCAAGCAAAAATATTTGATGATACTGATTAATAAAATAAGATATATTTGGAAGGGAAACTTTTGAAGTAGATTGTTATTCTGAAAATTCTATAGAAAAATAAATTTCGATGAGATTTTAAATAAGGTATTTTCGTGATTAAAGATATGCAATAATATTTATAATTAATTTTTATAAAATATTGTTTTTGAAATATAATCTGTTTAAGATAATATTTTCACTAGCTAATTAAAATATGTACAAGTTTTTAGTATTATTTCAAAATTAAATATAAAAAATAAGTAAAGGAGTCATTATTTTAATTTAAAACTTGTTGCATACAAACACACCAAAATTTCTTAATTTAAAAATATTTAAAATAATAAAAAAAAATTTTTTTTAATTTTAATTTATGAAATTTTCACAAATTTTATATTTAAAAAAAAATATTATTTGAAAAATATCATAAGTTAATTTTTTTTTTTAATTTTTAACGTCGTTGTAATTATGCTATCTTTACGATACCAATTAACGACGAAAGTCGGCAATGTGTTTGTGAACAAAGCATTTGTATTGTATACAGTGGTGCTTGTATCAATCGACCGTCGAGAGCGGGATTCGAACCCGCGCCCTCGAGATTGCGAATGTATCGCTCTACCGACTGAGCCACTGACGATCTCTAAATTCAATTTTTATCCAACTAGAGATTCTAAGCGCGTTTTGTTACTATATTCATTTTTAAATTTAATATAATTTATTAAAATATTGAAATTTCTAACATAAAAATCGAATTTATGTATTTTGTCATTTTTTACAATGATATAACATAGGTTATAATATAAAATTTTAATGTATAAGGAACGAATAGATAGTAAAAATCTCTGTTAAAATATTATGAGTTTTATATAATTATATTCTAAAATCATTAATTTTAATAACTTTAATCATTGTTTATTTTATAATAAATTTGTTATTCTCAATTTTAATCTTTAAATTATGTTTTATAAATACTTGCAAATTAAAATATTTATTTTGATAATTATGAAATTCTTTCAAATATTTTAAATCATTATAAATTATTTATACAATAATGAAGAGAATAAATAAATAATTATCAGAACTCACAATAGTATAATTTATCATATATTTATTCATTCAAGAATAAATATATTAAAAAAGACAGAAAAATTGGAAATTGCCGTTCCACATTTAAATCAGTCAAAATATCCAAAGAATTTCATTCGGAAATTTTATTTGAGCTCGCGGTTTTAAATGAATAAATAACATCGATTTCCTGACTAACCCCATTAAATTTTGCAACGAATAAATACAGCGTATACTAATTAAATGAAATTAACTTTTTAAAGAGATAGATTATAAATTTATATAAAATTATTTTTCACTGCACCTTTTTTTACGAATCCTTAAAAAAAAAAATAAACCAAAATTATTCCAAATGATCTATTTATTCGATAATTACTTTTGAAATATGAAAATTATTTTCTAAATATATACCTTGATAATAGAATATTAAATTCTGAAATCAATAATTCAAACAGTTAAGAAAAAGCTTCAGGAGAAACAAGCATATAATTATATATATGTATACATATATGATGCTTTTAATAAAGCCCGCATATTTTTTGAACTATATACAATAAATCACTTTTGAAGCAAATTACTCTCGTACCTTAATACAACAAGCTCCTCTCGTAGCTCGTATATATATGGGTATCCTTATGACCACGATGATTACAATCTATTATAGTACTCTCATTAAAAGCAGAGCAATATATTGTATACGAGAATATGTTTTGTATGATTCGCTTGTTTTTATTTCTTTTTTCGTTTAATCAACACTCGAAATGAAATCGTAGATTACAATGCAGGATTTGATTTTTCTATAAAAATGCTAATTTTTTTCATTGATTTAATCATGAAAAATTGCGCTGAATTTTATAATTAAGTTAATTGGCAAATACAAAATTGTTGCGAAAACTCGATTTGTTTTTTTTTTTGTAATTATCGAATAAACATTCGTATTTAATGTTATTTAGAAATTTATAATTAACATTATGACAGATAACAGAATTAATTGATTAATATAATAAACATTGAATTATTATTTATTCTTTGTGCAATGAATAAATCAAAGTTTCATAATGATCATCCAATCAGAAATTATCAATTCGTAGAATAAATCGTTAAAATAACACCGTAGTACGATCAAAACCACAAAATCCTCGATAAAACAAACTGTTTTTTTGGTCCCTCTAGGATATTCCAGTAGTTTGACTAACTCAACCATCTTTTCTTTTCTTCTAACGCCCCTAAAGGTACTCCATACCGAGACAAAAGAAAGTCATCCAGTCGTAACAAAGAGTTTGCCTTTTCAAAAAAAAACTCTCTTCTCCAGTAACACATACATATATATACGCATATATAAAAGTATATACGATAGTCGTCGTATATGTCAGGTTACAAGAAGCACAGAAATTTCCACGAGCAATTTTCCAGCTCTGAAAATCGTTTTCTCTCTTCTCTCGCACATGACTTGCCAAAAGCCTCTTCACCAGACATACCAACTTCTTTTATATATACATATATATATGCATTAGGATATACCACTGGTTAGACGAGACGTTACATATATACTAAAAGAGAGAGAGAAAAAATAACAGAAGAAAAAAAAGAATCTATGGAGAAAAGCTGCAGTTGAATGACGGGGAGGGACAGTTCCTACGGCCGATTACTTTCGGATCCTGAAGACCTGGGCGCATTCATTACCAGATCGAGATATATACCATAACTGCAGTTCTCTTATATGTATGTATATATACACGCAGACTTTGTCTTCGATTTAGTCTGCTAAGAGAGAAAAAGATAGAAAGATAAAGAGAGAGAGAAATTCATGACGAATTTCATCCCCCTTTTTCGTCTTCTTACAGTTCGTTGGACTATATAGCTTTTGGAACATCGCTTGTCTGCGACACTTGATTGTGTGGGTGTAGTATAATGCGAAATGAAGAATTCCAGAGATTTTTAGAGCAGAAAAATACGTGATTTTTTAGAATAAAAAAAATAATAGAGATAGCATCATGTCAAGCTTAAGAGGGAGATGTTATATGAAATGAGGTTACGAATAAATTTTTTGGATATATTATTAAAAGTATGCCTGATATATTACTGTCATATTTTTTACCAAATATGCATTGACTTACTTTAAGGTATCCTTTTGTTCAATTTGTAACCACAAAAATTTTTCATTTCAAAATTTACATAGAATTGAAAGCATAAAGCTCAACTTATTAATTTATAATTAGTACCTCATAAAATGGTGGCACATCTGCTTTAATAAAAAGACTTGTTTTAATTCATGAACATTATAAAGATCAAATAGAAGTGAAAAATAAATAATAAAATATGATGAAAACGATTTTATAAATTTCATTATACAAAATAATGAGACGAGTATATTTAAGAATTTCTATTGCTACATTAAGATTATACTAATAAATTTTGCAATACATCTTACGAGCATCTCAATTTCCCAAGCTTATGAAAAAAAAAAATAATCCGTCTAATGTTCTCAGCAAATAAACTGAAAAAAAAGAGGAAAAAATCTTGAACCAACAATTCTTACTTTTACGATCCAATATCTACCTTCCGCAGCCTCTTACATAATACTTTAGCCAAGCATTAACGTAATACACCATAGGGCCTTACCAGTCTATACACCAGTACTAAGAAAGCAAGTAGCAAACAAAATAGCCACTCTAAGGAATTGAGCCCTTACGGGAGAAAAAAAAAAGGAAAAGAAAAAGAAGACGAAAAAGATTACGATACACCTGACTATAACAAAACGAACTAAAACTAGAAGAAGATATTCAATAATTCACGAGTTATATATAATATGTTTTTTCGTACATTTCTTTTTTCTTTCTCTTCATTCGCGTAAAATAACGCCCTTTAATATTACGAAACTCTGCGCCAAAAGCCCTTGCATTCCGTTAGCGTCGCAAGCCCTTTTTCCTCCTCCTCCTCCTTCTCTTTACCCTCCCCTTTTTTTCCTATATAATACACTTACACCATTGGCCAAAAGGGATTCTTATGAAGCAAGAAGTGAGAAAGATAAACATATAGATATATTTTGTAAAAGTGATATAGAATGGTAAAAAGAAGTATATATAGTTTTATCAATGTGTATGTATGTGTATCGGTGAAAAGTGAGTGAGTGAGTGAGTGAGTAAGAGTAAGAGAAAGAGAGAGAGAGGAAGTTTGAACGTTGGCCCTGCCAACCCTCAGAGAGCGTTATATGTATACGCGAGGTCACGAGAGGTCATAGCATTGCTATATCCCTTTCTACATACATAGATATATATCGTACAGTAGTATGCTTTAGCGCTCGATCCAACACTTGCTACTCTGCCGCAGCAGCAGTAGCAGCAGTAGCAGTAGCAGCAGCAGCAGTAGCAGCAACAGCAGTAGCAGTAAAGCGCGTCGGCGGTGGCTGGAAAACGATCGATGCGGCGAGACGCCGGGCGTCGCACTTTCCACTAACTACTCCACTCTCTGCGTATTCTCGCCTTCTCTCTCTCTCTCTCTCTACTCCACCCCCGCATATATATGTGTGCGTATATATAGATCTGTGTCTGCGCCTCGTACACGCACATACTTACTGGGATGGTAACGGTGTGAGCACAAGGTCCTTGCGCTCTCGCGTTCTTTACTATATATTGCGCCCAGAGAGAAAAATCTCTATCTCTCTTTGGAAAAGCTACAGGAAGCTTTCCGTCATTGAGTTAAATAAGGAAAGAAAGATAGAGATAGAGACAATGGGAAGAAGAGATGAAAATCAGGAAAAAAAAACGCACGCTACTAGCAGAAGCTTTTCTCTTTGGCAAGAGAGAAAGAAGAGCGAGAGAGAAAAAAAAGAGCAGTAAAAGAAAAGAGAGACGACAGGTTTCTCTGTGAGAGATGCCATAAAATAGAGAAGAGAGAAGCATATCGAAAGATATAGGAAGAACAAAAAAAAAGAAGAGAAGAAAAAATATATGGATAACGGAAAAGAGAGAGATGGAAAGGGTGAAAAGTAGGAAGGTATATAGATATATAGAGGGAGAATTTGAATAAGACTGCATCGTTGGCCAATGTACCTTCTCCCACTACTTTACTATGCTGCTACTACTACTAATACTACTATGAATCCGTTAAAGGCCTTCGAAGTTCGTTACTACTACCTACTACTACTACTACTGCTTTTGCTATATGTATGAAGCGAGAGAGAAAGAGGGTGGATTGACATGGGTGGGTAGGGGTGGTATATACGCTTACTCTCTTACCCTGGCATCAATGAAAATGACGTCACTACGACGCACAGTACAAAAAGCGCACGTTTTAATTATCACAGTAGGAGGGTAAGAGGGAGGCTTTTTTTACCTCTTTCTCTCTTTATGCAACCTCTTATTCGCCCGGCCTATTTTTCACTGTCTTTTTTTCTCTTTCTAGCTTTTTTTTTCTTTCTTTTTTTTCCTGCGGTCTATTGTGTACTATACGGAAAGCTTGCAGATGGTGACCTCGGGATATTTTTTTTCTCGCTTCTTCTTATTTAGTCTTTCTTGAATTCGTAAACACGTGCGTTTTGTATTCTTTTGAATAAACAAATGGAGCTGACTAGCTCATTTTTTTCCATTCCAGGCTTCTTTTATATTTCGTGACAAAAAGCAACCGCCAATGAAAAGGAGGTACTCATAGTCATGAGCAACGTGTGCGTGTATGTACGTACGTACGTGCACGTGTATGAGTAGAGTCAAGGAGAATGTGTATATGTATAATATATGTAAGGTGCGAGGAAACTAGTATTTAGCAAAATGTGTGAATAGTGGCGCTTCAAGAGAGGAGAGGGGGGCAAGCAAAGCGAGCAATTTACTTTTGTGAGTGAGAGATGAGATTTGACGGCGCGTCACCTCCTTAACCCACTTATGCTTTTGAATGGCGTTTGCTCGAGGTTGCTAGCAAGAGACTCTTTTTTTTCTTTTAAATGAGCTTTTTTTACAGAAACTGTTGCTTCGAGCTTTTTTAAGTGGATTTTAAAGGGAATTCAAAATTACGAGCTTTTTGAATCTGATTTTTCAAATAGATATAGAAATTTGCGGGTTTATAAAAGTTTATCAAATTTTTTTATAAAGATTATATTCTACCTTTTTAATATGATTTTCACATAGATAATAAGTATCCTAATACTAAAATTCAGTTGCCATGCAAAAAGAATTTAAAATTACTTAACTGTCGCTAGAAGTAAAAAGAAAAAAACTACACTGAAATCCTTTCTATAAAAGAAAAGCGGAAAAATCAATTTATTTCAGTTTTGCAATAATCAAGTATCTCTCGTATTAACCGTGAAAGCGGAAAACCGCATAGCTAAAACATTTTTTTTTTACTTTCGTAATAAACTATTCGGTTAACAGTTAACAATCTTGCAGGATTGATTTCACGTAACAAAGTTATTCGCAGGCATTTTTAAAAGTTTTAAGAATGTTTAATTTGTAAAAATCTTTTTTCATGTGCATAAGGAACTTTGGTAGAGTATACGCACTCGTATACAAGCTGCTTAAAAATTAATGGCTTGAAGAAGTTTTTATATACTCACTGAAGTCAATGAGCAGTCGACCGTAACCTTGCCGTTGATATGGTGGTAAAGTCAGTATACAAGAGACGTTGTAGTTGTTATTGGAACTTTTTTCCTGGAACAGATTAAGAATAAAATAATAAGAATATTGTATATTTAATGGCTATTTTTTTAAAAGTCTTACAGACATTTCATTTTTTTATTTGAGTGCTTAAGAAATTAATGAAAAAAATAGATGCAGTTTTTATTAATTTTTTTATTTGAGTAATGGTACAGAACTTGTGATCTATTGAATGTTAAACTATCTTTATTTTATGATCCTTTAAAGACAAGATTTTCTTGTTACTTTTTGTTATTAGGTTTTAAAATAAATTACAATAAGTATCTCTAATATTTATTATACAAGTTAAAATAGTGTACAAATTAACAATAAGCATAAATTTTATTTACATATATTGTTATTTGAATATCTAAAAAAATGAAAAATTGTTGTAGAATTTTAATATCACGTACTAAATGATAATAATTTTACATCAATAATTTTTTATCTAATGTTTCCCAATAAATTCTAATCAAATTATCACTAGAGTATACATAGGCCCACTCATATTTATTTACTAAACCAGTATCGCAATCGCAATTGCAAATTTAAACTATAACCTTCGCATTAAAAATTTGAATACCGTTTAAACACAATAAGTTTTCAAAAAAACTTAATTACATTTAACAATACTTAAACTTTCTTGGAAGTTCCCTTGAAACGCACAATTATTACCTTGATATTCTCGTCTTCAATGTAATTTATTCCGAGAAGAGAATATTTATAATTTATATGCGGTTACTATGGCAGAAAATAAATATTATTTGAGTATTACGTTTCTCGTATGAGAATTTATTAAACGATTAACTTTTTATAATTTTATATGCACAAACACGGTAAATGTTATTTATAAAAATAGTAATATTTTATTTTATCATTCATTAGTAAAAAGATTCTATATTTGAGAACTGGCGAATGGATCTTATTTAACCATTAATCTTGATAACAAAGGACTGAAATAATCTTCGAATTAAAAATATATTAAACTCAATGCCAGCTCAAGAAAAACAATAACAGATCACAAGTACACGCAAAGAGGATCCTTTGAAAAATCTAAAATTCAGAAGTGAAATTTATTTCTACGCTTAATTACATAATTTAAAATTATAATTCACGCTTTAGCATACATTTTAAGACACAATAATACGAGGTTATAACGTAATTCTCTTTTAATTACAATCTCGTACGCGTGTGCTTGAAAAAAAAGAAGAAACGAAGAGAAAAAAAAATGATTGAATGACTCATCTATCTCGATAATTATCAAGAAAATATATCTTCCTTTTTTTTAGAATAGTCTCTTAAATACTTTGTATACAGTAATTTCAGCCTTTCTTTTCGCGAATTAAGTTTATATAAAACTTATACAGACACATACACACTCTCTCTCCTTTTACTCTTTTAATAAAAGGTTTGCTATTCGCGGCACACCCGGTATTTCCGGCGAGGCATCGAACAGAAAGTGTATAAGAGAGGGAATAAAGATAGAGAGCTTAAATAAAAAAAAAAAGAGAGAGAATGAGAAAAAGAGAGAAAGAAAGAGAGCTAAGATAGAAGAGCTGTTGCTAACTGCTCGAGTAGGGCAATGCTTTTGAAGGACAAACTATCTGAACTTTCGGGCTTCAATGTTCTCTTTTTTTACTCTTTGATTCTTTCGTTTTTTTTAGAGGCTTTTTATACATGTACGAGAGAAAAAGTTGATTACATTAACGAATTAATGCGAGTTTACGGAGATTATTCATTTTTGCATGATATGTTACATTTACATTTTAATTACGTTACTGATAATCATGCGATAAGGTGAAATTAAGATTTTAATTAAATTTAGATTAATTTTTGTAAGAACATTTGATTTCCTCTAGATCATTATTGAATTTTTATTTAAGCGCTTCGTTAATTAAATGTAATATATTCATTTTTTAGACGATTGCTAAAGTTCTACATTTTTACACGGAGAAAAATGCCCTATTAAATTTTAGTATACTGTATAAGAAAGAAGCGAAAAACTTGCAGAATGAAAAAATTACTATTCTAAATAGCAAAATTTGGTAAAACTGTAGTAATTTTTGCTATAGTTCTAGTAAAATTTAATATAAATATACAAAATTTTGCTTTTCAGTATAGTAATTTTTTTCGTACTGAAAGTTTGTCTCTCCTTTCCTATACAGTATACCGAAATTTAATAAGGCATTTCTCTCCTTGTAGTTTTTAAAAATTCTAATTTAAAAAAAAATTGCCAGTTTTACAGCTTTTGGTATGAAAGTTGTATGTAATATTTTTCTACAGGTCTATTTCTCTGCATTAGATTTATAATTAATTATTTTAAATTATGTATGTACAAATTAAATTCAACGACTTGATATGATTCATCATTTAAAAAAAATAATTTTCGTTCAAACGTAAACTTTAATAATTTATGATTATGATGAAAAAGTTGAATAATTTCTATAAACTGTAATTTGAATTAATTTCATAACAGATTTTGAAGTTTAATTCGATATTTAATTAAATTACAATGTAACCATGTAATTATTACCTAATAATTACATTTACACATTTTAGCAAACAAATCTAAATACTAATTAAACTAATCATTAGCTTGTTAATAAAATAATAACACTAAATGTTGTATCATGCAAATGTCAGTTAATACAAATTAAACGCACATATTGACGTTGTTGTCCTTAAATTAGACTAATACATAATTAAATAGCTTATTAAATAGAATATTCAAATATATAACATGAAATATTATATACATAATTAATGGATAAAATAAAGGATACTATCAAAATCTTTTTGTAATTTTAACCATATGAATGTTTTAGATGAGACACAAATTATTTTTAATTAAAATTTACAAATAATTTTGTTTTAATTTTTTTACAAATAAATCTAAAAAGAAAAATTCCAATGCAAAAATTTATGAATCGTACAAAATTTTGAGTAATAAAATGTGTAACTAAGTTATTAGATAATTTTTATAATAAGGTAAATATTTTTTTATGTATATTTAACGAAAATTTTTGTTGTTTAAAAGTTTGAAAAAATTTTATGTTAATTTTACGTACTTATGCGTAAAATTTTAACATAAAAATTTTTGACGAGGAAAAATTTTAAAAAATAACAAGATTTTTTACAGTGAAGTTACGATTCTATTCTAACGCGCACGTGTAAAACTAAAATCTATTGATTGTATCTTAAAAATTTTTGTAAACATTTAAATCTCATTAGATATGTTAAGTAGCACGTGTATGGTGAAAAAAACGTTATAACTTGAGACTTAAATAATGAGGGCACAGCAAACATATTAGCGCGTCCCTGGTCAGCGTGCCAATGTTTCTCTTTCTTGCTCGTTCTTTTTAAATAAAAAAGTTATACAGCTTTTAAAGAGAGAAAGAAATTTTAAAATTAAAAAAATGAACGAAGAAGAAGTGAAGGAAGGTGGGGAGAGAAGGAATTGGTTAAAAAAAAGAGAAAGAGAGAGAGGACCTGCGCGTGTATAACGACCTTGGGACTACTTGGCTTTATAGCGGGGGCCCCCAAAATGTTATACATTTTCAGGGACGTCTTCGCGAAGAACTTAACGCATTATACACGAATCGGGGAAATATCCTGTCCTCTTCTTTTTTTTGTTACTCGTCTTCCTTTACATGTTAAAGAGTTACTATGGCGATTATACAAATTGACCTCTATATGCACATGTTTAAAGCACTTGAAAATTTTGATGTAGTTTGTTTTTTCTCAGTAAATAAAAAAAACTATTCTTAGTTTTTTAAAAGTATCATGAATTACACATTTTTTGCCAGTTTGAAAAAATGCGGATACGCAGTGTTGCAATTTTTCGATGAAAAGTTATGTAAATTATAAATAAATATTTAAATAAATTTAGATTAGCAAGGATTTTTGGTTAAGTATTTATTTAAGTCGAAATTTTATTGTTTCCTAATAATATTTTAATATTATTTATACTGAAATTTTTTAATTTTATAAAAAGAATTAATTAACTACTTAGGGAATTATATTTTTTTTTAAATTACGTACTATCAGTACACTAATAATATATATTTTGTCACTTTTAAAAATTATAAGTAAAAACATGTGATTTCATCATCTTTATAGTCGCCTCATCATTCCAATAACTCGAAAAATTATTTAACAGAAAAAAAGGAAAGAAGACGTTATACATATCTACTGTGTAGACCGGAAGGGCCGATATTTGGCATTGTATGTCTATAGACCGAAACCTCGAATTTCTCCCCTCAAATATATAAAACAAGAAGACGAGGCGAATGCAAAATTAAGTCCTTCCGACGAAAAAACATACATATACATACATATAAAATTTTTTTTACACAAGTTTCGTTCTTCGTTACTTTTGGTGACTAGGATACGTAACATATACGTACGTATATTTAAACAGGACAAACGAACTTATAAGTATTATACATATATAAATGGGGAAGAAAGAAAGAAATATATAGAAAAGACCGAAGGAGCATGTAGAAGAGGTAGTAGTCTCGACCAATAGCCGGATGACTGGCATTCCTTTGATTATTGTTATTATGGTGGGGGGGAGGAGGGAGGCCTTTTGAAAATTATACGAGGGCAAAAGAGAAAGAAAGAGACTTCGAAGCCGCGCTTGTTGCGGTTTCTTCTGCAGTCTAGGAATTCACAATCTTTTTTTTAACTTCTTTTTTTTTCATCTTATGCTCGTTTGCAGCAGCACTAGCCAATGCCGACTGTCGGCTTATATACTGACTTTTATTTTTCTACTGATTAGCTGTGCGAGTAGTCTTGGAAGGATTATTATTATTTTTTTCCTTCTTTAGTTTGTCCTTTTTTGCTTCTGTATGGTTAGCTATGTAAACTAGCTTGATTTCATTTTGAAGATTTTATTCTGCCTGATTATTATCCTTTTGTGATACAATGTTTTAAGCATGAGAATTTACTTACTATTCAATAATTTTTCAAATCAGTTTTATGATGATTCATGAGTTTATAAAAAAAAGAAATTATTTAGTGTTTAAAATTTTTTTTATAAATTAAATACCATAATTTACTATTATTTTATTAGTTGGTACAGAAGATTGATATTCAAGTAATATACGTACGATTAAATTATTTTGTGAAAACAAATGAATTTTATCACTATTTATTAACTCATAAAATTTATGCAAATTAAATTAATAATTTTTACTGCATTTTCATGGAACACTTAAATATAATTAGAACACAAAAAAATAATATCCTCACTTTGTCTACGAATTGATTACACGTAAAAAGAAAAAAAGAAAATAAAGATCGAGAAAAAAAAGAAACAAAGATGTATTCACAGCATGGCTTTAAAACGTCAGCGAACGAACAATTCTTCGAGCTTAGTAACCGTACGCATTTCCTCTCTTTCTCCTTTTACTTTATGTCTCTCTTTTATGTGTAAGTCAATCGGAATTTGTTTGCACGCCACGTGGCGATTAGCAAGTCTCGTTCAGTTTCTTGAGCAGCATGTTGTGACTATATGCGAGAAAAGAAGAAGAAGAAGAAAAAAGAAGTTAGCTTCTATAACAGAATACGAGTGCATTCTCTCCACGCATTATAACTCGTCCTCTTGAGAAACATAAAGAGAGAGAGAGAGAGAGAGAGAGAAAGAGATAGAGGGAATAAAAAAAAGAGAGAAAAAAAAACATGCCTGTTGCAAGCATTGACGCTTCGCAGAAACCAAGTCATAGGCGCGAGACGACGATTTCACGCCCAATAACGACGATATGGTTGCTACAAGCATAAATATCGAACAAACTTACTTCGACACATGTTGTTTCGATCTGTTTCTTGTTTCTTTCGATGAAGATTGAGTTAGTTATAAGGTGATTGTACGTGAATTTTCATCTTTTTTTTTAGTTTTTTTTTTAATATTTGGAATTATTTTCGACAATGAATATTTAAAATATTTTTTTTCAATTTCTGATTAAATAAATTTTATTTTTTCAACACCTGGCCCGAAACTACTACTTTTTTACATAGCGCCAAAAAAAAAAAGTTGTATTTTCGGCCCGGTGTTGAAAAAAATCGCATTTTCGCCACGGAAAAAAAAAGAATGCCTTAAATCGTATGTTTGCCCCCCTCGCCTTCGGCTCGGGTGACAATTTACATACGATTTTGGACATTCTTTACTTTTTTTCCCTAGGGGAAAAATATACTATTAATTTTTAGGATTAGAATAAGCTTTTGAAGTACAAGGATCTTTTAATTTGGTTTTTTTTAATTAGTCGATTAATATAATAATTAATTAAATAGCATAGTAATGATGATTTTTACTAATAAATTTTCCTCGTTTAATTAATTTATTATATAAGTATTTATTTTTTATGAAAAATTATTGGAAATTTTGAAGTATAAAAACTAAAATATTTTGTAACGTTTACTATTATGAATCAATAAGAATAAATTGTTTGATCATTTGATAATTCTTTTGCGACACGTGCCATAAGTCATAAGAGTTGCTAATGTTTTCATGAGATTCAATTTATTCTATACTTATTCTACCAGTTTTTCAAATTAGAAATACTAAATTATTCAATACTTTGTTATTTAAATTACTTTCCTTGAATAACTGCATAGAAATTTTATTAAGATAATTTGATTTCCAAAAATTATCGGAATATATACCAAAATAGAAAAGAATATCAGTATAAATTTTCATTTATTTAATAAGATAAATTTAAATTTTTGTTTTAAAAAGATGTGATGATTTAAAATTAAATAAATAAAATAGTTTATAATGTTTCTTGGTCTATAAATATAAAACTCGGAGATTATTTTAAAGCACACCCTTAAAAGTATTTACGATTCATTATTTAGGCTGATCTCAGATTAAAATTCATAAATGTTATGACTAAGTATGTTTTTTTTCTTATAATACAAAGATTTTAGAATGGCATTATACATATATTATTTAAAAACCGATAAAAAGAAATCCATCGTAAAAGCCATAAAATAAACTCGACGATAAAAATAAAAAAAATATAAAAAAAATTTCCAAATGTGTTTCTACCAGATCTACCAAAACGCTTTTACAGCATGATTAAAATTCAGATATTTATCTTCACAGTCGAACTTAAGTCGTTCTCTCAAAGTATATTCCCATCTCTTTTTTTTTCTTCGTTTCCACCCACACGATTGCCTGCTCTTCTTTGTGCAAATTTTTCTCTTTTCATTTTCGTTCGCTTTTTTTTTCTTTTTCTTTCTTTCTTAGTTGCTGCTGCTGCTGTTACTGCAGCCTTCGAAGTCGAATGACTTCGTGGCCAGCAACTCGTCGTCAGGGAGAGAAAAAGAGAGAGAGAGAGAAAGAGAGAGTTTTACGTCAGAGGCAGTTACCTCCCACGTCGATATATACACACCGAACCCCCAAAATTCAATTCTCGGTGCATCGAAATCAAGTCATGGCTATGTATTTTCTTTAAATATTGGTCTACCACAGGCAGTTCATTATTGGTATGACCCACAAAAATTTAATTTTAATCGATTATTTATTAATAGCGAGAATATTTATATTCTTTTGTTTGATATATAAACTAAGCGAGGGGATATATTGACTGCATATAAATGATTAACGCAAGCTTATTTTTGTTTGATGAATCCTTTTTTTCGTGGAAGAATATTGATGAGCGATATAATTAATCTATGATTATAGGAAATTTATTAATTAGAGTTGGTTGAAAATGCAAAAAATAGCTTAAAAGCGCATAAAATAATAAAGAGACGTTGTGCATAGCTGAAAATAGAATGAATAGTCCGAAAATGATGAATATTTTTACATTGATTAAATTAAATTATTATAATTAATTTTACGTCAATAATCATTATAAATATTAATAATGCGTGCAACATTATTGACAATTAATATTATCTTATAAAAAATCATCTATATTCAAGATATTTTCTCTATTGAACTTTTAAAAATTAATTTACTTTGAATAACTATAAGGAAACTTCTGAACACTCGATAAAAATCTGCGTCTGACTAGATTCAACTAGTTTCTACTTAAATATAAAAACCTTTTGATTTCTTCTACAATAGAATTATAAGATGATTCGAAATTTTTATTTTCATTGAAACAGTTTAATTTGGTTTTATATATTAATGTGGTGAATATTAATTAATTTATTAAAATTATTATTATTTTAGTAAAAGTTATATATGGAAAATATATTAGAGTATTAGTTATGTAAAGTGATGTATTATCATAAATACAGTAATTTTTTAACAAAATCAAGTAGAGATTTTTTTGTGAATTTTTACATTTCTGAAGTTGGCAGAATAATTTTCAGCTAAGCAATAACGATACTTATTTCATGATTTACCGTAAATTAACCGTAAAATAATCGATTGATTTACTATTAGAAAATTTAATGCTATTAATTTCAGAAGAAAAAGTAAATCACCCTTATGGAATGTACACTTATGATAGAAAAATAATAGGACGATGAGATGTGACTTTAAATTTATTGCTTTTTTTGAGGTGATATAATTAAAGATAAAAAACTATTTCTTTTTTTCAGTCTATAAACTGCTGATCATTAAAGATTTTTTAATAGATTTCAATTCTAAGTGCACCTTACTAGTTGAATTTTTTATAATTTATGGCAGAACATATAAAAAATATTATTAATTTTTTTACTATAACAAAAAGTGGTAAATTTAAAATTTCTTAACATTTTTAATGAAATTTTCTTTTACATATTTTGCGTAACAGTTTTCTTGTTCAATTTTTTTATATTGAAAAAATACGTTAAAAAAGAGTTTGGTTTTTCTGGCTGTACTTATCTTACTATGTCAAAAAAGTGATAAACTTTGAACTGTTTTTGTAAATTTTTTTTCTAATCTTTTGATTTTTTACTAATATTTAGTTAGGTCAGTTGAGTCAATAAGTTAGGAAATTTTAATAAATAATTTAAATCGTAAAAGGTGCCAATCGCTTACTACGAATACCATAGGATCAATAGATAAGCTTTACATTAATAAAAAGTTAAAATTGATGTAAATCGATATCATACAGCACAAAAAATCTATCTGCTTTCATGAAATTAAAACATTTTAATATGATCATAATGAACATGTATAAATCAGAAACTTAATCATATTTGTATATTTCATTCCAACTGAATTATAATCAGCTTCAGTAATTACCTAACAGTATATTCGTATTAAAAAGTCATAAGTATTTTTCCACTATAGCAACAAAAGCTACAAGAAGTTTCTATAATGTTTCCATGACGTTATTTTCCAAACAATTTTTTTCTTTTTGCATATGTAAGGCTTCCTTTATGAGAACCAAACTACAGATGTATTATACGCATTCCTATGTGCTATTTATTTCTTATACCATATATGGCTATGTAACTGATTACTTAACAAACTTCAACAAAATGGAAAAAAAAGTCATTATTAGAAAATTATTTCATTAAATAAGGTTTAGCAATATTTTTTTATGTATTGTAATATAGGAAATTTTAAGAATAATAGCATAAAAATATTACATGAAGAAAGTTTACAAAACAAGCTGATTTATTTTTTGCGCGAAATCAATACAATATTAAATAAATGAAAGTATCACTTACGCAGAACATTCTAATATTAACCAGCAATTGTAAAATGATTTGCGTCAAAAAGAAACTAATTAATTGTCTCTTTTTGGGTAGAAATACATTCTATTTAAAAAAATAGAACGAGTCTGGGTAATACGTAAAGATAAAAAAAGAGAGAAAGAATATCCAATTAATAAAGTCTTTCGTCCTTTTCAACGAAATGTCTACGTCATGCTTCACGATGACGTATTGTACCACGTCGTAATACTAAAGCCAATCGATCGGTAACCATTACTGGCTAAAAAAAGAGCGAAACAAGAAAAAAATACCTATCTTCGTCATTCGTCAGATTACAAATATAGTTATAGTCAAAGTTGAAGGTGGGGCAAAAAAAGAGAGAGAGAGAGAAAAAAGTTTTATGACTCGGGTACTATTATTAACTGACATTTTTGCACAATTTAAGTTGTTAAATTTTATGCCTGAAGTTTCTTTGAATATAGGTCGGATTAATTTAACAAGTTTTGTTGAGATTTTAGATCGTCGAAACATATATATACATATGTAAAAAAAAAAATTTTAGTTTAAAATGACATCACAAACGAGGTCGTATATTAATTAATAAAGTATTAATACTCTCTTTATTTTTTGCTCATCAAATATGAAAGCATTTATGACATTGACAAGAGCCAAAAGTTTTTAATAACTTGATCGATTGAGTTTAAAAAACTTTTATAAATTCATCAGTCCTAATTTTATAGTCTAGTTTACAACGATAATAATAAAAGCCTTGCTCTCATCTCTTTGAAATATTAATTCGAAAGTATATTTTCGGCAATCTAAAGATTCGTTCGATAATTTATTTGATTCGACATTTATTATTCGCTGAATGGTTTAATATTTTATAAAATCAACAGTTCGAATTCGACATGGAAATACTTTACAAATGGAAATCCAATATTTAATCGATTAAGATAATTAATGTAATTTGTAGATTATTTTCATTATCATATTCGTAACTGACATATGATAACAAAAAGGTTTTTCTAGGTTGGAAACCAAGTCTCTAACCCAATGAAGCATAACATTCAGAATAATTTTAGCAAATGAATATTAGCATCGTCATTAATTAAAGTAGTTGAATAATTACAAATTTGCTTCATCATTTCTTAGTAATGTAATGTGTCAAACGGAAAGTTATTAAACACCTAAATTCTTCAATATTATCTTTCAAATACATTACACATACATTATCTAAACACATATTCGAGACACTTTATCAATGTTTAGATATGTACATGTATAAATAAAAATCTCATCTCAAATACAAATAAAAATTGAAATAAGTAAAAAGTGAAGTCCGTTACATTTAAAGATCTAAGTAACTGTGTTTCTCATCGGATTTCCCCAATGACGTGTTTATGTATAACAGATTGATGAAAAAAAATTTAAGAAAGATATAACAGATCTAAAAAGATGAATCCTTTTTTTAAAAAAGTAAGCATGAATAAAAGATTGGTCTTGTTAAGTAAATAAAATTGCAATTACAAAATCAATAAATACAAATTTAAATGTCCATAACTTTAACGTCGATGTAGGAATTTCGTTTACAAAATAAGAAAATCAATCGACGTTGTAAGATACTGTTTTTTCTTATTTTCTTACCAAGAGTGTTTATCTTGTAAACGAGCTAAAAGTTTGTCTTAAAAGCTATCAAATGCTATCAGTGCCAAAATATCTGTTTCATAAAATAAAACAGCGTCATCTAAAGAAAAATATACAGTTAATTAACTAAAATAAAGAAAGATATAGAAAATTTGATTTCAAGCAAATTCAATTTTTATTTATTTTAAAACAACATTTTTCTAAAATCTTTTAAATGTCAAACTGTTCAAGAAAATTTAAGATTATACTTTTAGAAAAATAAAAAATAACCACTACGTTGTCAAACAACATGAAAAAATCAATACAAAATTAAAATAAAATGTATGTCCAACCATATCAATAAAAAAAAGAGAGCTTTCTCGAATTCGATACAGAGAAATAACTTCCACACACGTTAAAAAAAAAGAAAGAAAAAAATAATGCAGATGAAGAATAAAGAGGCAAAAGGAGAAAGAAATATCTTTCGCTCGCACGTGTCGACTATAAGTCGGCACGATTAAGGCACTTTTATCGTTGACCTCGCGCCAAACCTCCCAACAGACAGACAAATGTTTAGTTTTAGTTTGTGTGTGCCTGCACAAGGCTTGCAACTTGCGACGATGAACGATGAACGATGAACAACGACGACAACGACAACGAACTAAAGAACGAACGAACGTACGAACGGTCATTTCTATATTTAGATATGCAACTTTAACAAACCAGAAGACTTTCCACCTCCACCATCGCCATACACTTTCTTTAATGTTGAACAAAGCATATGATATGCCAATTTTTTTTTTCTCAATATCCCTTCTTGCTAAACGTATGCATATTACAAGGTACATATCAGAAAGTTCTGTGAACGAGATTCGAATAAAGAAAAAGAGAGAGAAAGAAAGGATAAGATTGAGTTCTGGTTTAGATGACTTATAGACACCTACATATGTGTCGTTATATAAATATGATTTTAAAGACGATTTATAATATTGTGTTATCTGGATTATTTAGTATTTATTTATAAATGTCACACCAACGTATTAAAAACCACGTCATTACAATTAGTCATTAACACACGTTCCTTTTTTTTCTTTTATTCAAAATTGATAATTAAATCAGTTGCCGTTCGATAAAACTGATAAAAATTGAGCAATTTCAATAAGTATCTTAACTTTTTATTAATCACAGGTTGTCAAATGATTAATTTCTAATCTGAAGAATTCTTTATTTATGATATAATTTTTTATTTTTTTTTTCTTAATTCCTTCAATTAATAGCGAAATACTTTGCATTTTTTAGTACAAAAATGAAATTTTGAAATAATAGTTTAAATTTATTCTGAAAAGTTTAATCATTTGACGTCAACGCTTAATAAAAACTTATCAAGTACTTATTTTTAAAGCCTCGAAAAACTGCACGAGAATTATTTATATTTATAATCTTAAATCTCATTTACATTCCATTAATTTTATTTAAACATAAATACGCATGTACTTTAATGTGCGAATCTCAACACTTAAATTACTTCTCTTTTTTTTCGTATGACATATCCTCTTCAGTGACGCAAATGCTGGATGAAATAATAAAATAAAAGGCGCGAGATTGCATTTTTAGAACGTAATCTGGGTAATTGAAGAATTAAGCTCACAAGAATAGATTGTTCATTTTAACCAAACTAAAATAAACTTTTTGTAATAATTAAATATATTATAAATTGCAATCATGCAAATCCATCAGAATTCAGAAGCGAAATTATAAGTCATTACATGCATTTATTATTTTGTGAGATTAAAAAATTACCTTTTTTTTCTTTCTCAAGTTTATTTACTATTTTAATATTCATCACGAATGTGTAATTTTTCAGTCTCACAAACCAGCACAAGAAAATACATGCTATAATTGACAATTCAGCTTATGAATTCCGATGAATTTGTAATATTATAATTTATCATAAATAACAGACAATAAAGTCAATTTTCAAATATGATATAGAAGTACCATTGCTAATCAATATTGTTTTAATTTTCATGGAATAATAAAAAATTACGCATGATTAGAGTTTGTTCAATTATTACAATGGCTGCTTGCATTTTTGCCAATACCACTGCGAATCCTTGGGAAGTAAACATTTGCAAGAACTGATCGAGAATACGAAAGTACCTTGATTTGCTTTCTTGAATAAGCAAACTATAGTTCAAGAATAAAATGAAAGGGACTGAAAGAGAATCTAAAATTATAGAGTGAAAAAAAGAAGAAAATTTCACGATTAATCGATGAAATATTTTATTATTTTACAAGTATAAATGTTAATATAGCTAGAATTATGAATTATTCGTTAAACATTAATTTTTTAATATGCATTATAACAGTAATGTAATTAAATTACCAAAAAGAAGCATGCTTAATGGAAGTTTTAAATATAATTTAACTTATAAAGGGTATCACCAATCAAATTAACCAGCGATAAAAGACAATTTTTTCATTTATTTAAAATATTTTAAAAATTTAATGGTGATTATATAGCTTTTAATGCCAATTAAAACACTTTCAATTATATTTATTGCTAAATTAATTAGGTCATTTTCATCATATCAATACTTTTTGTTTATACATGACTGTTTCATTTTTTTTAAAACAAAACGTAACATACTTATCAATTGTCATTTTTACTCTTTTGCGTCTTCAAAATCAAATAAAAAAGTAATAAATTTATATTTTATAATAATAATACAATAATACTTTAATCTTGTGAGAAATTTTTAGCTTCATCAACCCACGTCATTTGATCAGACGATAAAAAGGAAAAACTACAAATTACCTATCATCTTCATGAATAGCAGTGCAAAATTGCATATCACTGCAACGTGGTAGAGCTTATAATAATTGAACGAATAACAACAAGAGAGCTTCGAGTTAAAAAAAGTAGAGAAAAAGAAAAGCTTTATTATCGTAGTAATGAAGAATATGAGGCGTTTGTAGAGTTCGATGGATTTTAACTTCTAAGAACGAATATACACATTGTGTATATTTACTCGGTGTATTGTCGTTTCTAGGAATGATAAATCGATCAACTTTTCGAAATAATTCATGTTGCAGTTGTTGTTGCGGATGGTGGTATTTGTATCAAGGTGCCGTAAGTAACCTTCAAACGTGAAAAAATTTTCAACTTGATTAATCCTTAAAAGGTCTTTAATGGTGGTATTTTAACTTTAATAGAGATCGGACGAGTTTTTATGTTAATAACGTTTTATTTAACTCTTGAGAAAAATTTGAATGCGCAGTAAGATTGTATATATGTGAACTAGTTTATTGCGTTCATTTTTAATTTCAAAATCCAGTAATTTTTTTCCCTATTTTATAATTATTTTTATATTAACATTTTTTACGAAAAGAAAATTTAAATGCCAAATTACAATTACTATTTATAAGATAATCAAAAATAAAATAAGCAATAAAATTTTTCAAAAATTATTTTATTTGTCAAATTTTTGTATCTTTATTGCAAAATAAATATACATATTTGATTTTAAAATTTACGTATGTTCATTATACTTAATAAAAAATTAATCATTGAACGCAAAACATAGCCATTTTCTTATTAAAAATTCTACATTAAAAACAAAGCTTTAATTGAGTATAATCGCATGATAAAACAAATGAAATTCAATTACATGTGAAATATTATCTTCTAACAAAATGACAAAAACTCCACTTGTATCGTCTAACATAATTATGTCTAGCGAACGCAAACTTACACGTATCATAATAAAAAGAAAAGAAAAATAAATAAGAAAAGAAGTTAAAGATATCATTCTAGTAACATTAATCTTTAGATAAGCGTAAGATAAAAAAAAACATCAAAGCTTTTATAATTTCATATACTCAAGATTTTCAAACCGTGCACCCCTTTTTCTTCTTTCTCATTTAATGAATATTTATAAAACGCGTAGAGCTACCCCACAAAAAAAAGAAGGAGTGGGGTAATTGGGGTCCTTCATGTAACCAACGAAACAAAGCGACGTTCGCACAACAAAAAAAAATTGCGAAACCTTCTCCCCCTACTACTCTTGGTTTAGCAAAAAAAAAAAAAAAAAAAAAAAAATACGAGAGAAAAAAAAGAAGGGTGCGAGCATTCGGCGGGATTCGGTCGTGTGAACAGGACTGTCTGGCATCGATCGTTGTGAAAGAGAAAAAGAGAAAGAGAGAGATAGGAGTGTTGTACTTTGCCTGCAGCAGCAGCAGCACCGGCACTACCAGCACTATAGCATCAGCGAGCAGTAACATCAGCAGTGTATATAGCGGTAGTAAAGGCAAAAGACCTTTTGGTATATATAAAAGGGGTAGGGATTTGAACATAGTAAAAGAGAAGGGAGGCCTACCCCAACCTCTCTTTCTCTCTTGCTTAAAGCGTAGAGAGCGCGTGTATAGTATCGACGACCTCTGCGTTGCGTCTACGCTATATACATATACATTTTACTCACCGTCTACGTCAACCTATATATATGTACAGCAGGGTTGGTTCAATTCCCTCTACGTTTATCTATGTATTTGTATGCGTGTATACGCGCACATAGGCGCGAATACATAAACGTCTGTATCGCTGTCTCGTTTTATCCTTGCAGTTACTACCCTTTTTTTGCGAATGAATTTACACTCTTGTTTAAATTTTATGCGTATATGAGAAGAAGAGTTAAAAAAGGGAAGGGGGAGGGAGCTTGACTGAGCTTTTACTTTCGACTTTATTTATGTAGAGCGTATGATAATGTCGTTTTATTGTTTTATATTTAATTTGACGGTGAAAGTTGTTTGTTATGATATAGCTTTGGCTCTTGATCGTTAAATATTGAGTTGTTAAAATTCTTTCGGTTTTATTGTGTTTGTTAAATTATTAAAATTATTACATTGAAAACTTTTGATGATATCGAGTGCAGTTATTTAATTTGGATATTAAAATCATGAGGTTAAAATACACATTATTGAGAAATTTTCAATTAATAAAATTTCGCTTTTTCGCAAACTGGCATTTTAATACCGAAATTTTAATGCAACACTTTATAAACCGTAATGGCATTTATATTAAGTTGCAATAATAATGGAGTACCTGTTAAATTTTTATTTGTTTTTCATTTATTATGTATTTATTGAGCTTTAAAAAAAAGTAGGTTATGTAAATTGATAAATAAGCATTATTTTAAAATGATACCCTGAAATGCGAGAATGCTAATTTATTTAAAACATATGGTATTTTATACAAATACACGAATATCTTTTGGGCAAATAAATTTTAATTTAAGTGATATTAATCATTTAATGTAATTTTTGAAATCTTGATATTCATTATGAATTAAATTGTTCAGAAAAACTCACTTTGCAAAGTAGAAAGAAAAATAAGTGAATTTGAGTTCACTAAAACGAAATAACTCAAGTAATTAAACTCAATCCCTTATCTTTTATCCTTTGCTAAAAAAACAGTAAAATTTACTCAAGTAGTACATTCATTATAGTCGTACTCAAACTTTAGATATTTAATTCTCTAGTGCACAAGTGTTTTTATTTTATCGCAATTTTTTTTTGTTTTTTATACAAGCCCCTATTACAACGCTATTTTTTCACCCTCTTTCTGTTTTTTTTTGTACCCCTTCTATTCTTTTTTTTCTTTATTTCTTTACCATTTTTTGTTCCACCTGTTCATTTCCGTTCTTTCAAGCTTTCGTTACACTTTCATCCCTAATAATTAGTACGATTCGCTTATGGTATGGTATGACGCACTTTTTGGAACCATAATGAAATTAGCCATGTGCCCATTCTCGGTGTACTTCATAGCAAAAAGCTTTAATTCATCTCTATTACACTGAAATTTCATATTTACACGGCCATTCTATTCCATATATAATTTCGTCTACGATACATCCGACTGTCTTTGTCTCTTTTCTCTTTTTGCGACATAACGCCCTTTTCTGTCTGTAACATCCCTTTTTCCCCTCATCTCTCCTCTCCCTTCCTCCTTGTACTACTCGAAGCTCAAAATTTAAGCTTTACTCCTAGCTTTCCACAAACTTCCTCTTCTCTTACTCTTCATCTCTGTGTAAGCGTATATATATGTCTATGTACGCAAGAGAAGAGCATTTTTAAGGAAAATCCTTACCCACCCGCCAACACCCCCGTTGGTATTACCGCCCTTTTGCTCCTCCTCGTCTTTTACCAGACGTATAACGTTATATACCAGCCCTTTCTCCTCTTATTCCTTATGTACCTTATATACTTGTAGTCCTGCCCTCCGTTTCAGTTTTGCCTTGCAACTGCGCACACAGACCTCCTACTTCTCAAGGCTTTTTTACCTTCTTCGTATTCTTCTTTTTTTTCCTTCCTTTTCTTTCCTCTTTCTCTTTTGCTTTTTCCTTCGTTTCTTACTTTCTTCTTACTTTTTTTTTATTCTTTTTTCCTCTCCCGAACGACGTTCTCCATACCTCCTAACGGGACTTTATATTTTTTTCCTTTTTTTATGCCGTCTTATCCTGGCGGCAAGGCTTTAAAATTTCCTTTTTTTTTACTTTTCGCTTTCTTTATTCATTTCGTCGTCGCGCCTTCTTTGTACCATTTTGCACGTTGTATGTGTGTATACATCCCAGGTTTTTCTTTTTAAATTTCAGTTTTAGCTCTCCTTTTTTTTAACTGAGAAAATTGACCAAAAAAACCCTTTGCCTCGTTATTACATAAGCCGTCGGCACGGCACTTTTCTTTGTGTACTCTCCTTTTTTTTAGTTCAGTAAACGAGTGCGTAAGCAAAGAGAGAGAGAGAGAAGAAATCGTGGTTGATTTAATACAAAAGCTCGTAAAGGTCAAGGGTAGGGGTTTGAATGTCTTTTAAACCTTCTCCCCCCTTCCCCAACTCCTCTTTCATCGTTTTCCCACCCTCAAGTTTATATCTCACTCCTTTTACTTACTCTTGTCGCAGACTGTGACGAGGGTAGTAAAATGTTTAGTTAGAGCATGAGCTTGCTTTTCCTGCAGGCGTTGAAAATGCTCGTTTTGTTGTTTTACAAAGGAGTTAATCTTTTTTTCTTTGATTTTATTTTTTCGTATACATGTATTTAAGAAATTCATCAATAATGCATTTAATATGTTCAGGGAATTTTTGCAAAAAATTTCCTTAACATATTAAATTTATTATTTTTATTGTTTATAATTTTTAAAGTTATGTTATTAGTTAAAAAATTATTAGGAAAAAATTGAATTTCAAGACAATAATTAATAAAATCTTTAAAATCCAATAAATTTCAACAAAATAGTAATAATTTTCTGATATTAATTGCTATTAAATTTTCATCACATTATTCTACTAATATAGTTTCCTTTTATCACATTAATCTTACTTTGTGTTTATTTCCTTTTTTTTGCATAATTACAGGTTTACAATGTGAGAAGAGATTATCGAATGCAAATCTTAAGATTATACGTACTTTATGCTTCCCTAGGTTACAAAAAACATTTATTCATCCCCTAGTTTAAAGGAAATATGCAAGTCACATTTTATCGATCATGTATGATTATACAAGTGAAGTATTGTGTAATTTTTTTTTTTTTAAGTAGTTTTACGATAATAGAACATAATTTTATTAACATATTATTACACGTATTTAATGTATAAAACATAAAATATTTACTTTGAATATGATTCAAGTTAAATAATTAATATTTTGCATTTAGAACGAAAAAATATTTGTTTAAAACGTCCTTTTTCTATCGAACTATTTGTTTGAAAATATTGTTTTAGGCCATACATTTAATATTTAGAGATTTGAAAAATTGATATTTTGAATTCCAGTTAGAAAAATTTTATTTTTATTTTACTTCTATCAATATGAAAAGAAAGATTTGCTGAGTTCACAATACCGTAAGTGTTTGCTGTATTGTTTGCTGACGTCAGTAGAAAAATTTAATAAATAAGTTTGAAAGAAAATCAAATTTTGTCATATTCGCATATTAAATATTTATAAAAGTGAGAAAAACTGTCAGCCCAGTTTTCAAAAACTAAATTTTACGATATTTTTTATTTTTTAAATTGATTCCTCATTAATAATTTAAATTAAAAAAAGTCAAAAGTTATAAAATATAACAAAATGAATTTTGTTATTTTGATTTTTTCGAGTCATTACATGCATGAAACATATAAGTTGAAACATTGATTACAAGAACTATATAACAATCAGCATAAAGTGCATAAATATTCGTAGCAATTAGCGCCTACAAAGTCCAGTTGAATATAACGTACGTTATCCCGCATCCGTCATGCATTATTCACCCCTTTTCATCCAAATATATATAGACGCATATACGTAGGTATAAAGCATATATAGCTAAACCTTTTCCTACAAGCATGCGTTAATAGAGGGATGTTAGGCAAATGAGTTCAACCATATCGAGAACTCTATGTGTATAGCTATATGCACGATTATATAGATACATGTGTATATACATACAGACAAAAGTGTTGAGAGCATCACGAAAGAGAGACAAAAGGCAATCCTAGTTTATACAACTATATCTATTTATATATATTTATATATAGATATGCTGTAGGTGCATGTAAGTGTGTATGTGTGGGTATAATACGAAGGTTGAGGATCAAGAGGGTGAGTCCTTCAGGCGATTTTCACGGTCTTCGACCCCAGTGTTGGATGGGTTCAACAGTTTCTCTCTTGTGTACTAACACAGCAAGAATATAAAGGTGTGCACACGCAACGCGACACTATATACTGCACGAAGGCCGATCGATCTTTCTCTCTTTCTCTCTTTTCTCTCTTCGTAACGTAGTAGACAGTCTGTACTTGTGTGTGCTTGCCTGGGGGTCCATGAGTTTGAATTTTCCCATGGTAACCGCCAAGCTAGCAAGCGATGAGTGTGCGTGCACAGAGAAGGATTTTCTTTTTTTTCCTCTTCTTTTCTTTTTTTTATTTCTGTTTTATTTTTTATTTTCTTTCTTTTCCGTTGGTTCTTGTGGTCTCTTCTTTCTTTGTTTGCTTGTATTAACGAGAGGACAGAGTTGAGGGGGAGAAAAAAAAGAGTTGCGTAATGCTGGTTGTAGAATGAAATGGTATTTATGAGATCATATAGAGTTTTGATTAATGTTATAAAATGCGGGCTAAGTGCAATTGAGGTTTTTATTTAAAGGGATGATTTTTTTATTTATCGTTTTTCTTTTTTCTAATTGAGATATATCGATTCGTTTGTGTTTCGAGATTGAAGCCAATTTTCTGTAAGGAAAGAGTCATTTTGCTTCGTTGCGGAAGAAAATTTCTTTTCATTTTTCTCACTTTTATTTCGAGTTGGGTCAATCGTTTATTTTATTTTCAATGTTTTTCTTTCATTCCTGCTGTAAGCTCGAGATGAAAATTCTTAAACGAAAATCGTTATCGAAATAAACGTTTATGGGTGTATCGGAAAATTTTATGAAATTTATTTTCTCTTCGTAATTACGATATACATGTTTTTCAATAATATAAATAAAATTATAATAATTATATAGAATGTAATAAATAATATTGTTGTAATATTTATTTTCAACATTAAATGAAAATGGTACTTTAATTTTTACAATTATCAGGTAAACAATCGAGATTAAATATACTTTTCATTTAATATATAAATAAAATTAATTTATTACATAAATGAAAAGTAATTCTGGAGCCACAACCAAAATAAATTAATTGACAAAAAATAAAAGTAGTTCTATGGTGGCAATTAAAACATTTGCCAGCTTATGAAATGAACAAAAGAGCTTAAATTATGATAAAAATATTATAAAAAAATTTTTTTCAATTATATTCAAAAGACTTTATTATACAGGATAAATTAATATATACATAAATAAAAAAACGTCTACTGATTATAAATGAATGAAATTAAAATATTTATTTTTCTTAAATGTTAGTTTTTTAAGTATTTTTTGTTGTATGCCAGCTTATGTGCAGCTAGCTATATTTACCTCTACGGGATTGCATATGTAATTAAAATAAAATAAAAAATTTAATTGTAACAAAAAAAGTTTAGTTGAAAATATTAAAAAAATTAGAATAATTAGATCCTTTAATCCATTTTCACTTACAACAAACTCAAAGTACTCAAAGAAAATATATTAAAAAGACAAAAAAAGGCAGAAAAAGAGACTCTTTAGCTCGATTCTTTATCCGCAAAAAGGGAGTATAAAGTGTACGTTACATAAGCGAAAGAAGGAAAGAAAGAAAAAAAAACGAAGGAGAAGAAGAAGAAAAAGTAAGAGAGAAAGAGAAAGAAGTTGATGCACGGGGCCAGAGACCTTTGGCGCATAGTAGTGTTATAAGAGGAGGAGCAGCTCTCTGTGTGTTGTAAGAGGATACGCCCTCGACTCTCTGTCTGGGCCTCTATATACACATATACATACAATTTCTCTCTCGCTCGCTCTCTTTCTCTTCCTACACTCGCGTTCGTTACTGCTGCTTGTACACACATACACCCAGACTTACACAAGAACACATCCACACACACACAGACTTACGCACGCACATGTATCTACGCAATTCCGATCGCGTACGTTTCCTGCATCGAGCGAGGTTTACTATATACTGCGCGACTAGAATTATCCGATATGTCCTGTGTAGCCCGTCACCGGATGCCAATGTTCGATTTCCATTTTCGCAAAGCTCTGTTTTTTTTCTTCTCTTACTTTTATTTTTAAGAATTATTTTTGTGCTAACAAGTATAAGCTTTATGTTGAATTAAATTTTGCAAATTTATTGTTAGGTTGTAAAAAGATATTAAAAATTATTAGACAAAAATGAAAAATAAATTTCAAACTACGAAACTGGACATTTATTCTATTATAATGCTCATTTTGGCAGCAAATTAATATTATATTTGATGAAAGTATTCCAATTTTCAGGAAGATTATATTTACAGAAGAAATAATTTAAACGATAATAAATAGAAAAGAATTGAATTTCAGTTTATTTTTTATGGTAAAAATAATATTATAATCAATTATTATAGAGATTATAATTATTAAATTAAAAAATAAATAAAGATGAAAAACAGCCTCATTTATTTTACTTCACGATACTTATAATTAATTATTTCATTGAAAAACTACAAAAAAAATTCTAACAATTATTATATTATTATAAAGTAAAGAATTAAAAAGAAAATAAATGTAAACAGAAATAAAAAAAATTAAGGTGTTTTTTTCAATAATATGATATTTTATTACCTATATTTATCGATATACAGACGAAGAAATAGCGTAGAAACTGTATACTTTTTATTGAAATCGCTGAAATAATATAAAAAAAATTGTATGCTTTCGACTTACCATACTTAGACATTAACTACTTAAAGTAGATTTTATCAAGATCGGTAAGACATTAAATTGAAGTTATTTAAAATTAAACGTTTTTTCTCTTTATCTACTAATATCCATTTTTAATTGAAATGTATAGGTAAGTATCTTCAAATAAAAACAAAATAATTTATCATAAGATTATCCATCCAAACCAAAAAACCAATTTGCATTTTCCGCATATCATCATTATAATCAAGACTCATAAAAAGCACTTAAACATCCCCCTCCGAGAAAACGAGCTCCCAAATAAGCTGTAAAAAGTCAAGCTTAAAGAGAAAGAAACCAAAGACGTAGAAAAAAAAGAAGAAAAAGGAAAAACAAATTATCTGCTCATTCTATAAGTACGCAAGAATATTAGTTTCGAAGTATAGAAGAAGCGCAATGCCTATATAAGCTTTTCTTTCGCGCGTAAGAAATTATCAACTTGTCTCAGGCGTATACGGTTTCTCTCTCTCTCTCTTTCTCTTTCATCTCTTCAAAGTGAAAGAGTCATTTGAAATTCCGGAAGAACTAGAAGAAGAAGAAGAAGAAGAAGAAGAAAATCTACGTCACTATCTCCTCTTTTACGCGACAGATTCAGAAGAAGTAAAACTTTCTCTCTCTCTCTTTTTGAAGGTATATAAAGTTTTAGGAGAGACGCGTTGAAGAAAGAAAGGAAAAAAAGTAAAGTAAAAAGAAGAAGGAGACAAGGGGAAGTTGTGCAGTAATAGTAGGAGAAGGCGTCGTCATTCCCCCGGGAATCCTTTTTGCCTAGACCCGGAGGCATATACCCCCGACCTCAAGTTTTCAGGGACGCCCGCAGAGTAGCTTCTACTATTACGTATATACATATATTGCTAAATAAAGAAAAAATGCATCTTTAGGATTTTATATATCGAAGAAAAAGAAAAGAAATAATGAGGAAGAACATTTTAAAGAATCATAGAAAATATAGACTAATAAGTCCTATGGGTATATAGGAAGGGAGAAAGAAGAGAATTAAATGAACGGCGATGAGATTTGAGGTGGTTACCCTCTTATATACAATCTGGCGCAAAAGTTTATTTTCATTAGAATTAAAAGTTTATTTCCTGATTTTCTGATTTAGATTTTTAAATGATTTACATGAATTCTTTTAATAGAATAAACATGTGGGTTTTGAAAAAATGTTAAAAATTGTGTGAAAATTAGAAAAATAAAATAAAATTTGTAATGATTTTTTGGGATATTATGGATACCGTTTGATTAGAATCATATTGAATTCGTTTATTAATTCAAAGATAACTTTAAGAGATTTTAAAAATAAATGTTAATTATTTCCTATAATAATGAAAATTAATTAATCTCAATGTAGGTTACTTGTTAAAAATTGAACCATCTCGGTAAAGTTCACTTGAACCTCTTTTGGGGATCGATCGTCCTCAAAATTTCAAGACATACATATACAAAACCCTCATCAAAACAGAGTTAAAATTTCAAGTCCCCTTATGTATATGTATATATATCTAACGTAGACACTAATACATAAATCCGTGCGCAAAAAAAGCCCTCATTTTTCAAACAAACTGCGACTATGACGACGACGACTACGACGACGAGTACGAGTACGAGTACGAGGAGTACGTCGACGTCGAGTCGCGGTGGCGCGCGCAGCTTTTGTACGTGTGTGGACGGTGGGTGGAGAAATAATAACGACCCCGTCGCAGTGCGCTGGCTGCTGCTCTGCTGCTGCTGCTGTTGCTGCTGAAAGTTCATTGACCTAACTCGTCGACGTTATACCTATACTACATATATAATACCTACCCCCGTCAGTATAAAGGGGAAAAGCCAATCCTCCTCTTTCTCGCTCTCTATCTAACTAAAGCCCTGGCGCAATGGTTACCACCACCGTCTCTCTAACATTGACTATACGTATATACAGAGTTATATCCTGTGAAGCTTTTTCAGAGAGAAGTGTATGTAGGGGAAGGTAATGTCGGGTAACGGTGGTAGTAATGGGTGGTGGAAGTTTGGTGGCAGTGGTAAAGGCGTCTAGCCAGGGTCGGGGTCGTTGAACGTCGATAAAGATTTTGACTCGACAATGCCGCAGGAAGAGGCTTTTGCCTTGCTTGCTGCTGCTGCTGCTGCCGCTGCTACTACTGCTACTGCTACTACTGCTGCTGCAGCCAAATACGAATTTTTCACGCTTTTATTCCAGACCTCATATACTTTCTCTCTCTCTCTTTCTCTTTCTTTTTTTTCCTCTCTTCCATTTCCGTTTGCAACTTTTTTCTCAAGAGAAAAAGAGAGAGAGAGAGAGAGAAAAGCTTTTCTGATTTTTCTTCTTTTTTTTTATATTATACGTTATAGTTCTTCCTTTATCGTGCAAGCCTATTCGTTTGTCTTCGAAAAGCTATATTGTCAAGCTCGATGTGACTTCTCTTTTCTTTTTAAGCAATCTCTCCTGAGCTTTTTTGTGTTCTCTTTTTTTATAAGGATTAGACCAAGAGTGGCGTATACTGATTTTTATCGATGCAAGTCGAGCTTCAGCGTGAAAATAGAAATTCTTTTCTTTTTTTTTGTTATGGGTAAAAGAATGCTATAGAAATATATATAATAGTCGAGACTTTCTTTGAATGGTACCATTGTACTTTTCTTTTTTTTTGTAGATGGTTCTGCTTGGCTTTTAAGGGAGATTTGTAAGCACGGAAAACGGTTTTTCCAATTGGTTACATTAATTGTTCTAGAGAAAAAAAAACGTCAGAACTATTGGTTGAATTGTATAAGTTGGATATAAAAGGAAATCACAACAAAGTAAGTTCGATTGATTTTTATACGGATTAAACGTTGACCGATGCTGAGATTTCGGATGTCTTTTTTGCACTTTTGAAAGGCTAAAATATAAAAACAATGCACAGTATCGTCAAAATAAAAATAGTATTAATAATAATGTTCTTATTTTACAATTTAAAAGAAAAAGTTTATAAATACTTTTTAAGTCATTTTAAAAATATTAATCAATCATTTAAAAATTTTATTGCATTTATACATACAAATTTTTTATTTAAAAATAATTTTCGAGTGTAAATTATACTCATACTTTTCCAAAAGATTAAATCAAAAAAGAAAAATTTATTCGTGCTGAAACGAAACTTCTGGATCCTTATCTTTTTGAGTTTGCTAAAAATAAACATTAACGAATTTGAAAAATTTTTTTTAAAAGGAATCCCAACCAGGCTACAATGACGTTCGATATAGCATGACGCAATACGCTGACGTGTTAGTTAAATTCTACTCGTTCCACCATTAAAATTAATTCCGTGCAATAATTCGACGTTTATCAATGAATATTTAAAATAACAAATTAATATACGTATATTATATATTTGCAATTAATGCCAATCATTTGTGATATTTATATCGTAAAATCGGATAAAATATCATTCTGTTTTTACAGTTTTATTAAATTATTAAAAGCAGAGAATTTCATTGAAACTGGATCAATTTTATTAAGATGAACTAATAACACCGTTTTATACATGACTTGTGACGTATTGGCTTTTTTTATTTAAAGGTTCATAAATTTTTGAACATTTGTTATTTCTGAATCTCGTAAAGTAAAATGATAATAACCGTTTTCTGTTCTTAAAATATTGCCACGCTAATGAATGATTGAACTATTTATTTATAGTATAATAAATTTTGAATTCATGTTTTATAAGTGAAATATCAATGAAAGCTTTTTTTATCTTATTAATAAATATTTTCACTGATTCGTGAATACATTAGAAAGAAAACTTTCGTAAATTATACTGAATTTTTAGGATAAATTTTATTTATGAGGTATTCAGTGTATATTTTTCTAATAGATAAAATAAATTAATTAAGAAGATATATAATTTTTATTACAATTTATGTAATAAAAATATTTATTCTTTCATAAAACGAAAAAAAATATGATTTTTATTATTTAACAACATTACTAAAATGGAAAAATAAAATTAATTTTCTAATTTTATAATTTCTCACTTTTTTAAATAACATTCAACTAAATAACAATTTCTTAATCTCTCAAATCAACTCAAAGGTTCAGTTCACCCCCTCAAAAAAAAGGAAAAAAAAATTATCAATCACGCCCGTATAAACTTCCACACACAACGTATCAGCTCCTTTCATCATAAACAATAAAGTTGCGTATTTAAGATCGCCGTCTGCAAAAGTGGAATGTTAATGAAGGCAAAATTCTCTTTTCTCTCTCTCTCTTTAGCTTTTTTAGTCTTTCATATATACATATAAGTTTATATAAAAATTCACAAATCGCAATTGCGAGCCATCATTACTTGCTTCCTTCTTTTTTTGCCCGCATATCTGTTCTTTATACATGTACACAGTGTATCGACCTCCTGTCCGGGCAGTATAAGAGCGCGCGAATAGCGGCACGTCATTTTACAGTCTAAAAAAAAAGAGGCTTCTATGTATATGTAGCTTGAAGGCAAAGTCAAACACATTACACATACATGTATAAGCATATCTTTACTCTTGTAATGGATTAAACGATGGTATTAATGCCATTCAAAATGGACTTTGCCAACGACACTTGTATTATACGCGTGCTTATATACGTATATACAAGAGAGAAAGAGAACGACTTGGTTGTAGGCTTGAACAACTAACTTGGTTGTAAGTGATTGTACTGCTCTCGTAATTACATTTGAGAAAGGGCTTCCGAATAATATATTCACTTGGAGCTTAAGCAAACTGCAATATACAAGTGAAATTTATAAGCTTTAAGATATTTTTTCCTCATTTAGTTTTGTAGATAAGATTGCAATACTATTTCGATAATTTGCAAAATTTTAGTTAAATATTTTTAATATTATATGAATTCATTCATAAGTTTTGCAACTTATTGCATTATGCATTTTTTAAAGTGTATCTTTAATACATTGTATAGTTATATATTTGTAATTTAAGTAGTACTTTAAATTCACAGCCAATTATACAAAAAAGTTTTTTTTAATATATTCACTGTAAATTTCTATTCAAATATTATTACAAATTATATATTATTATACTGATGAGCATAAGTATTTAATAAAAAATTATTGTGCAATTATTTTTTATCTTACAATTGTCTATGGCAATGTAAAATTTTTAAAGCAACAAATTTCAAAAGCTCATTTGTAATACCTATTAAAATTAATAACGTGCACTGTAATGCACTCCAAAAAATGAAACTTTTTATACAAAATTACACTAGCTTTAAAGCCTCATTTACCTTACAATAAAATTTCCGAGAAACGTTTTTCTCGTGATCTCAATCTTACTAAAAATCTTCCCTTCTTTTTAGCTGGTAATTTATTTTTTTTTATATATATATAAATATACATGCACGTAAAAATAAAGGAGTGAAATTTCACGCGAATGTACGGCATTGCTAAAGCGATTGAAATCGGTATACTAACGTATATTATTCTCTTTCCTTCTCTTTCTCGATCTTCAATACTTACGTACACGTACATACACGTAGACACGTGTGCATGTACACATATAAATTTAATCTTAAAACTTCCGATATTGGCTGAAACCTTTGGGGCATATAGCATGAATGGAAGTTCTAAAGCTTTATCTTATACTCACCGTCTTTAAGACGATGCGAAATGAAGCTCACGTAATCGCTAATCAGATAGTTTGTTTCTGAGTACAGGAAACTTGTGAGACAGAAAAAAATGATGCTTTTGAGATAGAAATAGAATTAAATGTTGACAGAAGATTGATTGATCTAAGAAAGATTAATAGTTTCATTCTATTTATGTTGTTTAACTTGGAAATATTAACTTAAAGATGATTGAATCTATATTAACTTCTTAAATATTTGGTAATGCGATTAATTTTTTTTTTAGTTCACGTGATTCTAAATATTAAATATACTTAAGTAAGTTCGTTTTTTTCAATTATAATACATTTAAAAATCTGAGATTGTATGTAATGAGTTGTTTAACTTTTAAATTTAATTTTTTTGAAAAAATTAATTTAAATATATACATGATATATATGTGAAATTTGTATACACTATTTGTATATAATGTTTGTATTAAACTTGCTGATACACAGCTTCATGATTGATGATCTATTTTAAGTTAATTAGTCATGGAATTCCAATAGACTGAATGTATTACATTACACAAGTGATTCATTATAAATCTAAACCTAAATTTTTAATTTAAATATTGATAACCAAATATTTATGAATTTTTGAAATATTGACGTCTTAGTCATTCTTTAATCAAAAGATACAAAGTTACATTATCTATTTTGAACAGATGTCTAATGTGCTTGGAATTTTAAAAAGAGAAAAAATCATCTCGATATTTTACTTTTTTCTATTCCTAAAGTTGAGATTTAAACTTGAAGAGATTACATCATTCCATTATTTTTTAAATTACTTCTTGGGAAAAACAAGCGAAGAAAAAGAACAAAAAAAAAATTTAATCAGAACAATACAGATTCTGTGATAAAATCAAAGATAATCTGGCAATTTGTTTTAATTTTAAAACTGAAAGCATAATTCATTTGTTTATGAAACTGAGTAATTCCCCAAGTAATTAAGATATTCTATATAATTTCGCAATGAAGATTATTTGAAATTTTATTTTTAATTTAAAAAACACGTAGATTTTAAAATTTTATATACAGATTAACAGAGACTAATCACTGTACTTTAATGCTATGGCTAGTTTAAATATTACTTAAATGAATTGAAAATAAAAATCAGCATAAGCATACATATATAAACAAACAATAATTTTTAAAATTTTATTAAAATTCTATTGGAGATATGGACTTACCTTACTAAAATAACCAACAGTATGGCAGCCTTCGGAGTCATTGATTGTCATTACGTAAAAAAGAAAAGGTTCCACATCATAATACAAAGTCTTATGATCTAAGAAAAATTTCGCTAAAAGGCAAAGATTTTGGCAGTACTGTTTATATCTTTTACCATCCACCTCCCACACGCCTATTTTCTCCTTCCTAAAATACATAGGAATACATAGGAATACATAATTTAAATGTATACTTGTATAAATATAAAATTTATGACTTTTTCTACAGGTTCAATAATACGCACCTATAAACTTCATGACCAGGTGGATGCCTCCAAACACATTTTTCCCTATGTCTCCTTAAAACTTGTCTACTTTTAGCATACCTTAGACAATATTCACATAAATAAAGTTTTGGAGCACGGCTGTACTCTTCAGGATAAGGACTTTGATACCAAACTTCCATTTCCCATTTACCCATTTCAACACAACGGGTACCTACACCACCATTTCTACCTTCACCTTCAAATTCTAATTCTTTTAAGTCTTTCTCCTGAAATAAAAAATAAAATTTATGATTCCAATACACTTATAGATTGAGATAATCTAAATTTAATTATTAAATTAAAAATTGCATTACAATTTTTTCACTAGCTGCAGCTTGAGCTTCTAAAAAGAGTTTGAGATCATACTCTGATGTCAAACCGATTAATGTAGGTTGACGAGTTTTATCGACTCCTTGAATTTCTGCTTTATTATCAGATTCGTTACCATCCGTCAATGGTCCTTTGAATCTGCTACGCATTTCCTTAATTCTTAATTGATAATTACGTTGTTCGTTTGTTTGATAACCACCTTTAGGTGATTTTTTACCCATACTTATTATCATTCTTTTTCGTTCGTCATCACGCTTTTTTCTTTCTTTGCATAATTCTCTGTAAATTTATAAAATGAAAAATTATAATGATTTTATAAAATGCAAAAAAGTTGATAATGAGTTTTATAAATTTCTATTAGTTTATAAAATTAAATCAATTAGTCCATCAATTTTATTACAATCATATTTTAAAAAAATTTGAATTGCTTTTTTGAAAAAAAAATGGTTTTAAGTAGAACTATACTTTTTTATTACCGCTTTTATTGTAACTTAATATCATAAAAATTAAATTTAAATTCAGTATTATTTTATTAAATTAAAAATGAAAATAATAGTTTTCCTTACATGCAACCTTGCAGTGTGGTATTATGATACAACGGACAAGCTTCTAATGTAAAATGAATATCGAATTTTCCAGAGAGATGTCCACGAGAATCACAAGCTGGAGCTAGAGGACATTCTCTTTCTTTAATTGCACGTGAAGTAGTAGTAGTAGTAGCAGCAGCAGTACTTGTAGTAGCAACATTACTTGTAGTAGCAGCAGTACTTGTACTTTGACCTTTTGTAGGTATACTTCCACTAGCAGATCTAGTTAAACTTGATCCTGATTGCCGTGATGACATACTTTGTGCAGGCCTTTTACTGGGTGATTTTGTGACGCTTCGTTTACTATCAACTATAAATTAATTTTCATGTAATTACTGATAATTATTTTTGTTCAGTTTGAATCCTTAATAATAGGATTTGTTTTACAATTAATATTACCTGGGTCAGATTCAGAATCACTTGCATTTGTTTTAATTGGGACTTGCGTTTTACTTCCTTTTCGAGTTTGAAGTTTCCGCTTTCCCTTTGGTAAAGGTTTACTTGGTTCTTCTTCCATATTGTCCTCTACATCCTTATCAGTATCTGCATTTTCACTTTCATCTTCACTTTTAATGGTATCTGATAAAAGAATAAATAATTATTGATTAAAAATAATTAATATCATTCTTGAAATTTTTGTACTAAACATTAAATGTATATTTATTTCATTAAGATGATAAATGAATTATTTTCTCTAAAAAAAAAATAAATGTAAAAACACATATGTAGTAATTTGTTTGACTTTCTGGATTCAATAAATTAATACATTATTCATTCCCTGTTTAATTAAGGTAGCTCCCTTGGGTTATATACGTCATGCAGAACATCATTGGAAAATTATTTTTAATTAGCTTTTTTATAATTTTTATGCATTGAATGTACAATTACCTAAGAAAGAGATACTTTAGGGTGCAGAAAAAAATTATTTCATAACAATTTCAATAATTCAAAAAGAGATATAAAATATTTCCTAAAAACATAGGAAACTTTTTTATTTTTCATGTGATTTGGACATAATAGAGCTCATTTTGTGCATTAAAAAATTTCAAAAAGAGTCACCCATGGAATTTCATTGATAGTGCTTACAGTTTAAACGTGAATTACAATTGTTTAAAAAAATTATAAAGTGTATTAGTAAACGATTGTAATTTACGTTTAAACTGTAAGAACTATCACTGAAATTCCATGGGTCACTCTCTCTGAAATTTTTTAATGCACAAAATGAGCTTTATTATGTCCCAATCACATGAAAAATAAAAAAGTTTCCTGTGTTTTTAGAACATTTTTTGTATCCCTTTTTGAATTATTAATATCTCCGCGACTAGGGTTACAATTGTTATGAAATAATTTTTTTCTGCACCCTAAAGTATCTCTTTCTTAACTAATTGTACGTTCAATGTATAAAATTTATGAAAAAGTTAATTAAAAATAATTTTCTAATTATGTTCTGCATGACGTGTATAACCCAAGGGAGCTACCTTAATAAAATCAGTTTTGATTAAACAATTTAAAGTATGAGCAGTAGTGTCTTTTTACATAAATATGTAATTTGATAAATAACATTTTAATTATCATAGTAAGTATGCAAGAAAAATAATAATAATAATGAATGATAAAAAACTATATAATATAACTCATTATTGAAATATTAATGTCTTTTCATTACATTTGAGAGACTGCAATCAAATTATTAAGAAAATAAATAATTAAATATAATATCAATTCTATATTCAGAATAAATAAGAAATTAAAATTAATTACTTCGTCGTTTAGCACTTTTTTGTGGTTTTACTGTTGCTACCGATGTCGCAGGCCTTTTTGTAGCTGCATTTGTTATTGGTGCAGGTCTTGTTGTTTGGGGTTCTTTCTTTTTTGGTGTTGGTGCAGGACTTGCTGCGCTTTCCGATGACTCAGAATCAGAACTGCTGTCACTTGAAGCAGAGGAACCTGATCCACCAGATCCTCCAGAACTTTTAGAACTAGCAGAACTCTCAGATTTAATTACTTGTTTTGTTACTAAACCTGAAATTTATAATAAAGTCACATTAATTTCAGCAGACAATTGATTTTATTTATGAATTGAATTTAACTTACTAGGTCTATTACTAATTGAAGGTCTTTTTTGTTCATTGGGCTTAACTTTAGTTTGTTGGTTTTGAGATTTCTGAACATTTACTGAATTACTACTGCTTTTTATAGGTGATGGTTTTGTTGGTGATATTTCACTATCACTTTCACTACTATTTTCAGGACTAAAAATACTTTTTTTCTTTTTTTTTTTTTGCACTGGTTCAGATCCAGATTTTGTTTTATCTATTGACTTAGATGCTACTGCATTTGCTGAAATTAATAATATTTAATCATATTAAATTTATATTATAATAATTGCAAATACAAAATATTAAAAAAATTACATTTAACACGTTTAATTAATTAATGTACAGAGCTTATTTTATAAATAATATAATTTTTATGAATAACATTAGTTATAAGTTTACTTTTATGAAATTGAAAAAAATTTTAAATAATTTATAAAATATATTATTTTTAAGCAACATGAACATATTAATTAACAATAAAATTATAAATGTTAAAATTTTATTTATTGATAATTAATTCATTTACTTAAGCAATAATTTATGAATTTCAATATTTACGTATAGTATGTATTTTACTAACCAGGAAATTTATTCACTTTATTCACTGGTTTTGTCGGAGAAGCATTTTTGAGTTGAGTAATAGGACCTGATTTGTTACCAACTCTTTGCCCTTTAATACTTGGAGCAACAGTAGCAGTAGCTTTTGGCTTTAGAGGTAGTTTACGTTTAATTGCTTGTGTTTTACTTTTCCCTGGAGATTCTTCAGATTCGGAAGAGTAAATAACAGGCTTAGATTTTGGAACATTCTTCTCCTTAGTTTTAGTTTCCGCAGCTGGTGGATTTGTTTCACTTTTAGTTTTTGGAACATGGCGAACAGTAGCAGCAGTAGGTGGTTTCTTTTTAAATTTATCAGAATCTGATGCTTTTTGACTAACTGCAGAACTACTTGAATTTTCAGAATCTGAAGAACTTGATTCACTTCCTGAACTTGATGAACTACTTGATGATGAACCAGAGCTTGATGAAGATGTTGACTCTGAACTCGTAGTCTAATAAATAATTATTTTTTAATTATATGTTTCATAAATATTATGATTTTTATAATTTAGTAATTCTAGTTTTTAAAAAGTTAACCTAGAAATGTTATTGTGTATACTTACTTTACGCTTTGGAGTCATGTTTACTGTGCTACCTTTGTCGACAATGAATACTTAGAACTATCATTATAAGATTATTTTCTTTGAAATTCTTGATTTTACACATTTATGTCAAAATAATTGACTAAATACTGACATATCTTTTACTAAACTATACCACATGAGCTTGGGATAGGGTCGTTGACAAAATATGAAGCTTTGTATGTCAAGCATTAAAAATCAACAGTGCTGCCACCTTATAAAAGTACACAGATGCTTTAATTTTGTACCGCTACGCGCTATCCGCCTGCTACATACAACATAAGATAAAATAGAAAAAAAATAATGGAATATATGAGAGAGAGAGAAAACAAATAAAATTTAAATTATCTTTTTTGACAAAGCCAACAACGATCTGTAAAAGGCATTTTAACACCTCGGATTCGACGCGAATATTTAAAAGTGAATTAATACGTATTCAGAAATAAACATAATCATTTTATATTTTTATTTAATTTTCAATCAGACAAATTAATTTTTAAAAGTTGTTTTTTGCGATGATAGATATCCGATTGATTTTTGGTCTATTAATTTTTTATATTTCTCTTAGGACCTTTTCGATATTTTCCGCTCATATTTCACCGCGTTTATTGTTCCTGTAATAAACTTTAAAATAGCAGTGCTTTAATATATTAAAATTTTCTTACAATTTCTATTTTTTATCGTGAACCTTAAATATTTTGATCTTAAAAATTATTTAAATGTTTTCTGTATATATTATTTCAAAAATTATTTTAAGGAAGATATCCTTTGTTGTTTTCAAAATGAGCTATTGTGCATGTTCTTGATGAATTTCGATTTTTTCATTAAAAACGTTTTGTACTCTTGATACTTTCTTGTTTTTATCTTTTTTCTTCTATTCAAATAACGATTTTGTTTTTAATTTTATATGAGCTATTTTATTAAATTTAAACTGATAGTTATTTACATTGTTTATCTCACTACTTTATTGTATTTAAATGTCAGTAGAAATTTACTAGAGTTATTACAAGCATACCGCATCCAGAATACCACAATGAATATACCTCACCATGTAACAACTCTAAAAGTATATACATATTTTGATACAATTTGAAATAAATGAAAATAATGTTCATAATAATTTTCAATAGTAATAATGTTTAAAAATAATATTTATTTTAAAATCTTCATTTTTGTTTCAATATGTTACAAGTATAAAAATATCTCATTGCCAAATAATATTGCACACTAATAATACATTTAAATATGTATATAAACACTATACAATAATTTAAAATAAAATCTGTTTCTATCAATATAATTGCCAGAATTCATATAAACTGTATGAATTCCGTATACATTTCTTTTACTTTGGCTTGACTTTGGTAACTGTAAACCACCAATGGAATTGATAACTAAATATTTCCTTATAACATTTAACAACTTTTAAAATAATATACAATCAATAATGATTATTAAATAAAACAATAGATTATAAGATTTTGTAAGTCGATTTGACCACTGTTAATTATTAAAACCATTTGGATTTTTTTGTTGCCACCTCCATGTGTCTGCACCTGAAATAAATATTTTTATTATTATCCAGTTTTCAAATAGCTTTCGTAATTGTCACGAAAATAATTTTATCATTAATATTTGAAATTCTATTATAATTTTTAATTTAAACAAAGAAAAATATAATAAATGAAGTTTATATTTTAATCCAGAACCCAGACGCAGCGAGTTTAATAAATATAGAAATCGTAATAACAGATAATATTTAATGTTATTTAAAATTAAGATTGAAGAATTTAAAAAAAATCAAGTAATGTAATTTATTAAAGATAAATGTTTTCAAGTATACTTACACATATCGTCAATATTCTTTACTGCAACCCAATCAAATAATTTTTTTGCTAAGTTTGCATCAGCATAACTTGCTGCAATATCACCTGGTCTTCGTCCTACTATTTTGTGTGGAATTTTCTTTCCAGAAGCTTTTTCAAAGGCATTTATTATTTCAAGTACAGAATAACCTTTTCCACTTCCAAGATTAACAGCTTGGAAACCTAGAGGATTTTTGGTTTTTTGGTAAACTAATGCCTTCATATGACCAGATGCTAAATCCATTATATGAATATAATCTCTTACTCCTAAAAAATAAAAATAAGAATAAAACTATATTTAGCCATGTTTGATATCATATCATATTTCCTGTCTATTTAATTTATCATATTTCAAAATTATTTACCAGTTCCGTCTGGAGTATCATAATCATTGCCATATACAGATAAGAATTCTCTTTTTCCCACAGAAACTTGAGCAATGTAAGGCATCAAATTATTAGGAATGCCATTTGGATCTTCTCCAATGTCACCAGATGGATGAGCACCTACAGGGTTAAAGTATCTTAAAGATATAACAGACCAATCCTGAAAATAAAAAGTTTCATTGTTAAATAAATTTTATAAATTAAGTGTCATTCAAAACTATAATCAAACTTCTATACTTCTACACATTCAAGTTTACGTTATGTATTATATTAAGAAAAGATTTACTTTATAATCAACAAAGAGAATTTAATTTTTAACTAAATTTATAAATTTATAATATCGGAGCATTTACAATCAGTTTATTTTATTACACTTCATATTTGTTTTATATTTCTGTATTTGCTTTTCATTTTTGGAATTTTTTTCATCCAACTTTTTTCCTTTAAATTCTTATCTGTTTGCTGTCATATAATTCAAAAAATAATTCAAATAAAAAAAGTTAAAAATATTCACCTTATCTGAATTGCAAAGATCTTTTAAAATTTCTTCTACCATGTACTTAGTCTTTCCGTAAGGATTTGTACAATTTCCAGTTTTCATATCTTCAAGTATAGGTAATTTTTCAGGTACACCATATACAGTAGCGCTGCTTGAATAAATGAATTTTTTTACATTGTTTTCTTTCATGACCTCTAAGAGATTTAATGTTCCAGTAACATTGACTTTGTAATATTCTAATGGTATTGTGCATGATTCACCAACAGCTTTCAAGGCAGCAAAATGTATAACACAGAAAAATTTATGCTGAAAAATTTAGAATCATTTATTAATTATTTTGTAATTATAATTAATAGAATGCAATCAGTTATTTAATTACCTTTTGAAATATTTCCTTTAAATTATTTTTATTTGTAATATCACAATCAATGAATGTTACTTGTTTGTTTGTCAATTTCTCGACTCTAATAATACTTTCTGGTTTTTCACGTCCTTGTCCTAAAATAGAAAAATAATATTAAAAATAGAATGTTAAAGATTATATTTAAATACACTCATTTAGATCAAATATTAAAAATTACTTTAAATATTGACATTTAAATACAAATCACAAAAAAGTAAATTAAACATACAAATTCAACAAATTATCATATCAATAAATATCATCAATAAATTAACAAATAATATGAATTTAACAAATAATTTGAAGGTATTAGACATTCTCACCTTTAAAGGCATTACAAAGATTGTCAATAACTACCACCTGAAAGTCAGCATTAAGTAGTTCGAAAACCGTATGTGAACCAATATAACCAGCACCTCCCGTTACCAAAATATTTCTCTTTTCATCCACCATATTGCCTTTTAAGCAATATTTTATTATTCAATACTTAGAGTTATAATCTACAAAATATCAGTTAGAATATATTTACAGAGTTAGTCATACATGCACATTGAGATACATTTTTGTAATATTTTAGAAAAATAAGAGCTTTTAGATAATGGTGATTACTATAATGATTAAATAATTTTTTTCTAATGTGAAAAAAGTTTCTACGTGATAAAAGATATGTTAAAAACTAAAAATAATGTTAGTAAACAGTTTAATAGATAATTTTACGTAAATAAGATATAAAATATAAGAAGAGCATACAGGAGTCAAACAGCAACTAACCTTGTTTGGCGTAAAGAACAGATATACTGACTTTATCTTGCTAAAAGGACGATGTAGATATCTCATTTTGTCGTGGCAACATTACGTAAAGTTGAAACGTCATCAAATGACATTCAATGCATGAATGATTGATGTTCTCCACATTGCTGCACGATTAAACTTCCTGGTTTTTCTAACTCTTGCAAATCTCAATGACACTCGGAAACTGAGTGTATATGCACTTCAATTGAATATTATTGATCAGTTTCAGTTTATGATTTATTGAAACTTTATACTCAAACATATTTTTATAAAATCATTTGATATATAAATAGATTATTTACTCAAGTTTCATTTGAAAATTTATTGGTAAAAAGATTAAGTATTAATTTTTTTTAATGTAGAAATTTTTATAGTTTTTTTCTCTTTTTATTAAACATTCCGCCGTTTTATGTGACATCATATATCGAATCGAAAAATTCGCCATTTGCAAATCAAATCGAACTATCGCTGCAGACAGACTTCGAGGTTATTTAAAAACTGTAACTATATGACAGGTAAACATACAAAAGGTAAACATTTTATTTTACACAAATAAAAAGGCTGCAATTATTTATTTTTGTTATTTATAGTTAAATTATCTTCTTGAATGGTTTCATAAAAATTATTATTCTGCATTTTAGACTAAAAGAAAACAGAATTCTATTTATTATAATATAATTTAGGGTTATGTTTATTTATCATGCTTTAATCATAAAATTTTAATAACAATTTTTTTCAATTTTTAGAATATTTTTGAACATTAAGATATTGAAGAATACATCAATGGCAGTAAAAAATAGACAGTGAATAAAAAAAACTGCATGGGTAAGCCAAACTTATTGTGTTTATTTTGAGCAGGGGAGCCTCCCCTTTTAAAAAAAAGGGTGTAGTGTCACCCCTTTCTCCATAAAAAAAAGGGTAACTGTTAAAAAGAGTTGTTCAGCAGTAATACTATAGTCTCAGTTTTTATGAACCTTAAAAAATCTTTTTATAATAAAAATTTGTAATATTATTACTTGAATATTTAAAGATACTATGAAAAAGTATTTCTTTTTTGTGATAAAAAAAACATTAATATTTAATTTCTTATTTATATAAAAATTTTCTATAAACTTTAAATTTAAAAAAATGATGAGGACAATTCTTCTTCTGTTTCACAGGCAAAACATAAAGAGCACACCCCTTTAGTCAAGGGATTTAGAATGCGATGCTAAAGAACGGAGAGCAAAGGACCAACGGAGATAGAGATTGTAAGCCTTCGTCTCTTTCTAACCACCCTGAGAGTAGCTCTTCGGTAAGGGATCAGCCAATGGCAGCTTCTGGTTATATAGAGATGCTATAATAGTCAGACTCCGTCTACAGGTCTCCTTCAGAAGGGTAGTTTAGTCATGCGAAGGCTTTCAATGCCTTTGCTTCGTTGAAGCATTGTTCATATTTAATCAGATAGTTGTTGGGTGATCCAGTGTGGGTGGTGTATCATTAATATGACTACTTATAAATTATAAAAGTTTCAAAAATATTTATTTTTCAATAATACCAGAAAAAGTTTTTTAAGAAATGTAAAATGAAAGATGCAGCATATCCTGTTTAATTATTATTAATTATTTTTATTTTGTTAAGATAGATTAATTTGTTTATTTTGAAATTTATTCTTGCAAACAATATTAATACAATACTTAATAGCAATACAAAATTTTTTTTAACGTAATATATTTTAAAGATTATAATTTTTTTTAGTTTAATTAATATTGATCTTTTATTTTAAATTCACTACAGTTCAGAAAAAGTTCTCTCTTTTTTTACTCTTTTTCATTTAATCATAGGATGAAGCAAAAGATCTATTTATATTTTTTCACTACTATTTATTCTAAATACTTCAATTTATTTAATTTTTTATAACTATTGAAAACTCTCACATATTTATCTTAAAAATCAAGCAAATGTGTTTGATATTTATATAACAAAAGTTACTTTTACATGAATATAAACACCGATATTCAAAATCTAAAATTTGTAGGCATGACATTTGCTGTCAAATATAAGGGTGGGGTTGAAAATAAAAAAGGGTAGACTGCTTTAAGCTTTACTTTCCCCTTTTTTATCTTCAAGGTTGAAAAAAAACCAATGGGTGGAGCTTCATTTCCCTTCCATTTTGCATCTCAAGAGTTTCAAAACTTAAGTTCCATCAGTCTATCGATATCTTTTTTGAGTTAAACTTCATATTTTTGATATTTCTTTATATCTTTTTTGAGTTAAACTTCATATCTTTCTTTTGTTATGATTTAAAATTCTTTATTTTTGATATTCACAGTATTTCTATCCTTAAAATTTATTTATTTCTAGCTTTGAAGTGAGTGAAGTGAAGTTTATTCTTAATTCAAGTATTAACAACAATGGATATCTATGAAGTAAAATTTGTTTTAATAATTGGTAAGTAGTCAATAGATTGTCAACAAAACATTATTAAATTTATTTAACCTGATATTTTTAAGAATAAAGTAACAAAATAACATTATATATTTTATTAATTTTGTGATTCTTTTAAAAATTTCTACATTATCATTATATAATACTTTTTAGCTTTAACATTTTACGTTTGACTAATATCTAAAATTCAATTGATTGAAATAAATGAAAAACTAATAAAATATTTTTGTAATAATATTTCCACACTTTTCTTTTATTACGTTCTATCTATAATATTTATTTATAAATTTATGATAGAATTTACTAAAATGATTCAAATATTTTATACAAAAAAGAAAATTTTATTTTATTTTAATTCTGAATCTATGTATAGTTAAATGTGATCCTTTTCATTTTATAATTCTATTATAGAATCCTGTGATACAATTATCAATTTAAAGTTACTCAATTTTTTTATTTTAAGTTTTTATTAAATTTAGTTCAGTATTCTTATAATAAATAATTTTTATATTAATACCAATTTGTATTAATATCTTTTAGAGAGAATTTGTGTTAAAAAATTGAAGACTTAGAAAAGTTTTAATAAATATGTTTGAAGAATTAGATTTTTGTTTATACATTATTTTCTTACCTTTTTTTATTCCAATCATGATTTACAAAAGAACTATAAATAAATAAGTCATATTTTGCCTCAAAAGAAAGAAATATAAAATATTGAATATATTACCTGAAATCATGCACAAGAAATGTGCTAAAAAAATTAACAGACTTATAATGTTTTATCATACATACACCTATATTTATAAACAGAATAATTCTGAAAATTTAATAATTTATTTTTATATTAAAAAATAAAGTTTTACGCATGACCGTTTCATGAAAGTGTCTTATATTTTCACCATCACCAAAACTTACATTTTTAAGGTACTGAATTAGCTTCTTAAACTATTAATACATTTGCGAAAAATCTGATTTTTTTTTAATTATTTCACCAAAGGAAGTTATTAGATCAAGCTATTCATTAAATAATTTACTGTGAAGTAAAATGTCTGATTGTGTGTAATAAAATTAATGAAATAATACAAATATTTTTCTATGCTTTCATACACTGATCAAAATAAAAAATCTTTGTATGCAATTATAAGAAATAAATGTTTGTAAATTGAGAAGATTTCGCTTAAGAATTTTGAAATAGAAGAATATTTCAAAGACAAATAATGTTAGGGAAACTTTAAAAAAAAGTGAACAATTCAAAAATGTAATTTTATTGTAGCTGACAGCTTTTTTATTTCTAACCATTTTATTTCAAGACATTTGGCAAAAATGAAGAAAATGCACCTTCAACAAACTTTTTTCAATTGATAAATGAAATTCTTATATAAAACTAACAACGGAGATTCATAATTTTGAAGTTACAAATTGAACTAAAACTCTGGGAAATGATTTTGTTATAAAATAGAGGGAAATCGTGTTTCTGTATTTTATCCTTGCGTTTTATAAACTCGTTTATATCTAATAATATTAATATTTTTAACTTCGATGTTATTTTGTATGCAGAATAGTATTATCTTCTATGACATTTCTGTCGCACGAAAAATTCGTTCAGAGTACGAAATTGAGTTGAGTGTTTTTTCATAAAGATTCTACAGTCCACTGGGACAAACGCTAAAATCGTCGGGTTAGTGCAGTATGCGGCTATCTTATCAAACCAAGCAAAAAGCTTGCATCTCAACATTTTAGGCAAAAAGCTGCTATCTCAGTATTTAAGGAAAAAATCCGCTATGTCTTATGTTTTTAACTAAGATGGCGGGTTTTTGCCTTGAATACTGAAATAGCAGCTTTTTGCTTAAAATACTAAGATAGAAGCTTTTTGCTTGGTTTTGTGAGATAACCGCTTACTGCTCTAACCCGATGAAATAAGGTTTCATTTTTTACTATAAAAATCATTTTCTGAATTTCAAAAAGATTCGTGATCTGGAAATTGTATACTCCGTTCATTAAAATTATTTATATTATTTATAAGAAGTAAATAATACTATTTTGATATAAAATTACAGTGTATCATTAATGGTTTACGTCAAAATGTAGTCCTATTATAACTTTGTTCTAAACGCGATTCAGGGTTATAGAATACCGCTGAAAAGTAAAGTTTTTCAATTTAAATTTTTTGAGACGTGTAAATTAATAGATATGGAATTTAAATATTTAAAATCATATATTTCTAAATTACAAGTAATGGGTTCCATCGAGGTAACGGAAAATACTAAAGATCAGTTTATGTCCCCGTACTTTCTTATACCGAAATCAGACGGTGGTTATAGATTTGTTTTAAATTTAAAACGGTTCAATGACTTTGTACCTTCTGAACATTTTTAACTAGAGGATATACGGACAGCTATTAATATCTTAGAAAAAACGATTTTATGTGCAGTATTGATCTTGAAGACGCGTATTTTATGATACCTATCGATTGCAGAGATAGAAAATATTTACGTTTTATTTTTCAAGATAAATTATTTCAATTTACTTGTTTACCTTTTGGTATAAATATAGGTCCGTACGTATACCATAAAATTATGAAACCAGTAATAGTTTTCTTAAGATCATCAGGTATTCGAATTATAAATTATTTAGATGATTTCCTCATTTTTGGGCGAACATTTTTGCTACACCTCGAAAAGTCTATTACAAAAAAAGAACTAGAAATCCGGTGCCCTGGTGGGACTCCGATTGCAACAAAATGAAAAGAATTCGTCGAGCTTCCTTTAAAAAATGGGAATGCACTTTAAGCCTTGCAGACCTTATAGATTACAAAAGAAATTGTGCTTTGGCTATCAAACTATTTAAAAATAAAAAAAAATTATATTTTATCAAATTCGCTGAATCGATTAACTATAGAATAGATACTAAATATACGTGGAATGTCTGTAAGGTTTTAAAAAACAGATTTACGAAAATAAAATACAATAAATTGTCAGATAATGAAACATTCAAAGAATAGTATATTGTGCAACGAGTGAGCGCCACTCGGGCAATGGCGCTACTCGCTACGCTCGTGCGCCAACTTGCCCTCGTGCGCAATAGTCAACTAAATCGAATGAGATTCACATACTATTTTTTCTCATAAGCGCTGGGTGTAAGAGAGAGAGAGAGAGAGAGAGAGAGAGAGAGAGAGAGAGAGAGAGAGAGAGAGAGAGAGAGAGAGAGAGAGAGAGAGAGAGAGAGAGAGAGAGAGAGAGAGAGAGTGACATGTTGGGACGTGGAAAGCGGGGGGTTTTTAAATGTTTAAATTAAAATAAATTAATATGTAAATAAAAAAAAATCATTTCATAAAAATATTATTTTTTTGCGTCACTAACAACTTTTATCAAGAAGCTAGCACACAACTGACTCGTGCATAAAAACTCGTGCACGTTCTTGCGTGTTTTGTTTCCTTTCGATATAGCATTCTTTTACTATCGCTCTCTCTCTTCCTCTCTCTCTTTCATATCTGCCGTACGACTGACTCGTAAAGACGTTCTTGCGTGTCTTGTTTTCTTTCGATATAGCATTCTCTTTCTCTCTCTCTCCTATCATCTTCGCCCGCGTGACACTACTTATGTATATACAATCAAAATCGTGATGTTCTTTTTTTCATTAATTAACGCCTTTACGTGACGTTATTTTTCATTACTTAACGCTTTTAACTAGAACACACGCTTCAAAGACAAAACACAAGCGGCGCGCGCTATTAGCTACTTACCACCCCGAAAACGCATGCGCAATCGGCCACTTACCCAGCACGTATGAGGAAAAAGTCCATTCAATGCTTAAATAAAATTGCACCCCCTTGGGTAAACTACGACAGCAATTACCTACCGGCTTGTGGAAAAAACGAATTTCTAGACAAGCATTTTTCTTTTACGAAGCTTATTTTAAGTTTAAATTCCGGTAAAAAGAACTCATCCCCGGGGTTAGATGGAATCGACTACGAATGCCTTCAAAAATTACCTGTTAAGTATAAATTGTTGCTCCTCGATATTTTAAACGAAATGTACGAAAAGAGCGATTTTCCTAGCACATGGAAGGAAGCTGTGATTCATTTTGTCGACAAGCTGGAAGGTAACGGGGTAAGACCAATTTCACTGACTTCTTGTCTATGCAAGACCTTCGAAAGAATGTTAAAATTAAGACTCGAATATTGGCTAGAAACAAGCAACATCATACCAAGACATCAGTCTGGTTTTCGAAGGGGAAGGTCTTGCATGGATAACTTGACGGGATTAACATACTACGTAGATGAAGCGTTAAGGAAAAAAATTGACGTGATCGCAGCGTTCCTGGATGTTACAGGAGCCTTCAATAATATTTTAAGCGATTTATTATTAAAAAAACTGGCTAGTATTAATTGCTCAGAGCAAGTAATCAAATTTATTAAATTCTTGACTTACGAGAGATTTCTACACACAAATATCGAAAAATATGAAAAAATTAAGGTTTGCAAAGGAGTCCCACAAGGTGGCGTTTTAAGCCCAATTCCCTATCTAATTTATGTACTCGGTATAGATGAAAATGTATCAAAGAGCGTAATGTTCTCGCAATTCGCAGATGACACCGCTATTTACTCTAATGTTACTCCGACTGCCGAATGTATTAGAGTAATTGAACAATCTATAGCAATAATTCAAGGTAACTTAGCTAAAATAGGGCTGGAATTATCTCCGCAAAAAATGGCATTGATTCACTTTAATAAAAATGATATTAAACCAAGATCGATGAAAATTCAAATAGAGAACCATGTAATAGCATCTAAGGAAAGTACTCGGTTTCTGGACATTATATTTGATTTTAAATTTCAGTTTAACGACCATATCGATAAGTTGCAAACAAAGTGTAATAAGGCCGTGAAAATAATCAAGTTTCTTTGCGTTACTTGGTGGGGATCAGACCCACAGACTCTAATTACTCTGTACAAAAGTTTCGTGCGTTCTGTATTGGATTATGGCAGCTTTTTGTACTTTCCTACAACTAAAAAATATTATAATAAAATAGAAAAAATACAGTAGGCAGCGATAAGAACTGCACTAGGATATAGAAGAAGCACACCCACCAACATTTTGTTAGCCGAATCTAAATTGCCACCAATAAGAGAGCGAGCGAAATTTTTAGGCGAAAAATATGTTCTTAAAATCCTAGCAAATAAAAGCAGCTTCATGTATAATCAATTTCAGTATCACTTACAGTACTCAGTAAACAAAAAAAATAATAGAATTCTTAACCAGTGCATAAATAATATTTCCACTGTTATCGACTCGGTCCTTATCTACGACAATTGTGTGTCTTACACTTATCCCTATCAAACTAATTTAACGGTCATTCCTTTTAATGCAAGTTTTGGGGCAATGATGGCCAATCAAAATAACCTTAATTTATTACTAAAAGCACTCTTAGAAGAGCAAAAAGCCTTAGATATATACACCGACGGCAGCAAAATCCAAGGAAAACCATTCGTAGGTTCAGCATGTGTAGTTCCTACACTAAAAATTGAAAAATGCATAAGCAGTAATGGCAACGCCTTGGTGTACACTGCTGAAACTATCGCGCTCAATTACGTTATGGACATTGCGATAAAATACAGGGAATGCAACATTATTATCTTCACAGACTCGCTGAGTGCGCTGGAAGCCCTTAGTAGTGAAAAAAATAACAGTTATACCAACATGTACATTCTGCAAATTAAAAGGAAATATAAAACCTTCATCGAACAAAATCCGACCAGCAAATTAAAAGTTTATTGGGTTCCAGCGCATTCGGGGATCGAGGGTAACGAATTAGCCGACCTAATAGCCAAAAAGGGTACAACTAAAAAATATGCAAATCACCAGCTAATACCATACACGGATCTGTTTGAACTTCTAAAAAAACAACAGTAGACAGTACTGCCGTGTTAAGTAAAAACTTACATAAGTGTAAAATAAATAAAAGTGATAAAGTGAAATAATATCAATTTTGTTCGATCCAATTTTTAATTTTTCAATACTTAAGTAATCTTTATTTCTTCATTTTTTAGCGAAAAATTTGAAACAACTTTTTTTTTATTCATTTAATAGGCTATTTTTTTATCGGATCTATTGATAGAAAAAATTTATTTTTCATCGAAATGTCACTTATGTAAGTTTTTACTTAACACAGCAGAGTACCAATAATTATATAAAAAACAAGGACTAAAAAAAGGAGTAGAGTTCTTTAAAATTTATAACTCGAATAAAAACAAACCCTGGTTTTACAAAACAAATTTAACAAAGAAAAAAATCGTCACGATCAACCGATGTCGTGCAAATCACTATAATTTAGCGGCCTCGCTTTACCGAATCCATATTGTTTCAGATCCCAAATGTAAATGCGACTATGAACATGAAGACCTAAATCATGTATTATTTAATTGCCCCATATATGATTCGCAAAGGCAAAATTTAGCCAAAAAATTAAGGTATTTCTATCGCGCAAACAGTTTATGTTAGTTTTGTTTCAAATTTGGCCCAAGGTTTTATAATATCTTTATCTATCTTCTGTGAAAATTTCAGTCATTTCTTGTGTGTGGTTTGATTTTTATTGCACTTTAAAGTTTCGGTTTTTAACATGGGAGAAATAGGGCACCATTCGTTATGCGATCTTTTTGAAGTTGTTTATGACGACCATTTTATAACCGTATGTTAGAATTATTTAATTTTTCATTTATTGAAAGAAGATTATCTGACGAAAATTTTGATACTTCAAAATTTTTGTTGTTGTGTTTAGTTCGTGAGAAAAGTGCGTGGGAAGATACGTATTTTTTGCGAATGGTTTCGATTCGCCTTGTGTCGACAACGTTGCAACTCGCGCGCTCTTTTTTTTTTTCTTTATCTGTCAGTTTTTGTAGTCATTTTCCACAGCATTTGAAAATAAATTACTGACAACCAATAAGTGCTGCATAAAATTTAAAAATCTTATAGTCAATTTATAAAATATTGAAAAAAACTAATAAAAAGTTAGTAAAATTAAAAATAAATTAATAAATTTCAATAATTATTTTATATCAAAAAACACATTTAAATATTTTATTTTATATTTATTAGTTGTAGAATAATATTTTAAAATCTTTTAACAATTTTACTACATAAAAAAGCGGCAAAACTAATAATTCATAAATTCATGAATTAAAGAAATAAATTTATAACCATTAATTCCAATCATAACCAAAAATTCAAAACAATATGACATTTAAATGTTTATTATCGAGTGCTACACTGTTGCCACGTTTTTATTTGTACAAATCTTCAACTTCTATCTCACTCGCACAAATATAGCGCTCTCTCTCATCTCGATAGAAATACCTTAAGAATGTATAAACACTATCCGCCGTACACAATAAAATCTTTTTTAGCTGTTCTTGATGTTAGAGTAACCCATGCGATTTGCGATTTCTTTGAAAGGTGCGAATTAAAAATATGAATTGTAACCATTACACTATTTATACCATTATATTATTGTATTTTGATTTGTATTAATAAAACTGTATAGCTAAATAAGTTTCATATGAAACTTAATAAAGCTAAATAAATGAAAAAAAAAAAAAATTGATTCCAAAATTCCATCTGAACAGATGGGCAGACAGAATAAATCGAGTAACTCAGAAAGTTCGAGTGAATAACTCGGAGAATCGAGAATTTGCACATCCCTGGGACAAACACAACCTAAAGCAAAATAATAAAAACATGATAAAAAAATAATTTTCTCGTGTTAATGAGAATTAATTATCAAGCAGCTTGGGCTATTCGAGTAACTCAAGTTATTCATATATTCTCGAGTACTTGAGTGATTCATTTTTTCTAACACTCGAGTAATTCATATTTTTTCGAGTACTCGAGTAACTCAATTAATTTATTTGTTTCTAGTACTTGACAATTTCGAGTATTTGTAACAGAAACTCGTGTATTCCTCAATTTCGAGTGCTCGATTAATAGATTTCGAATCAAGTCGAATTTTTTCTTTGAGTTTGAGCTGAGTGATCGAAACCGTCGAACACTTGAAAAAATATGAACTTGAGTCACTCAAATAACCCGAATTACTAGAATTTTTTCACTAATGGAAAAAAATCAATTTTTTTAAAAAACTATTTTAAAAAGTAGACAGTTGCTTTAACAGTCAATCGATCGATTACCAATTAGGAAATCAGCTGTTTGTTTATATAAATAATTGCACATGAATTATGTTCGATTTTATGATTTTATAAGCAAGATTCGGCTGCCCTTTGAAGGCCCCCTTTTGTTGCCACGCCAAAGTGTTGCCACTGAGACGACAATTTGGCAAGAGTTTCGGTGTCGCTGTGGGTGATTCAGATCTAACCTCGGGCCTTCTGCGCGCCGAAGTGAACAGGTTGCTTGGAAAAATATCATGTGATACTCGTGGCATAAGTGGCCTATGGCACGACGTGAATTATCTCCCTCGCTTCGTGTGGGCGCTAATACATATCGTGCCATAATAAGCCATTTATGGCACTAGTATCATAATATACTATTATACAAGTGATAAACTATTTTGAGATATTCTTATAATTTCAATATTTGAAAATACGGCATAACATTCGTAGAAAATCAGCGATTTCGTTTTTTTTTTTATTAATTTTGTTGGTTAGAATAAAAGTTACAGTATGTCTATAAATATTTTTTAGCATAAAAAGAGAAATTTTCTGAAATATTGTTTTTTTTTTGCTTTTTTTCACTATTATAAGCAAAGAAGGCATCAAATTTTAGAAAATTAATTTAATGAACGATAATAATATCTCAATTTACTGCCAAATAAATTTTTTTGTCAATGTGACTTATGCCACTCTCATTCTAACCTACACAATGCGTCTGAATACACCAAGAAATCTTGTAATTAAAAATTAAGATACTTCCCATAGATATAGAAAGCTGAAATTTTCAGAATGTGTATCTTGGATGACAATACATGATTCTGTAATTTGTTTTTAATTAAACGCTTTTATTTAACTTTATTTCGTCTAAATAAATCTCCGTAAATACATATCCGGACGTAAAATTTTCCGCTCTTTTCATTTCTGAGGTGAAAATTATGGGTTCCCATTTAAAGAAATTAACTTGACCTTGAAATGACATTCAAGGTTATGGTCAAGGTCATGGTCATTATCACAGTCGAATAGCCAAGAAAATATCCTCTATCTTTTGTTTTAAGCTTTTTCTCCTAAAATACAATCCTGCAGAATTATTTCGCCGTTCTGGTACTTTTGGCCCACCCTGTATATGTGTTACTGAGAAAATGTATAGCCAATACAACCTTAAGAATCTTATTCAATAAATTTAAATAAAAAATGTTCATTTCTGTTTTAAACAATATATTCATTTGTTAAGTATATTAATGATTAAGATATAAAAAAACATAAAGAAAAAAAAGGTTTAAAGATTTATTTTTTATTTATTTAAGATTTAAAGAAAAATATTATTTTATGATCATATGTTTTATTAACAAATATTTAACTACTGCAAGTACTAGCCTGCTGATTTACACCAACTTTCAGGTGGTTGTTTTAATCATCGTAATCAAACCCTTCACAATCCAACAGTTTTGGGTCGATCTGTCTTTTTAAGCGGACCTGAAAATTTTAAAAATCCAAATTTTATTTTATTAGCAAACGATATACAATTTAAGAGATACAATTTCTTTTTTACTATTGATAAATATGGAATTTCTTTAGAAATTTTTTAACTAAATTAACATGAAAACTAGAGATAAGAAATATCCAAAAAGTTTTTGTAATGTATTTAATATTTTATCTGGGATTTACATAACTGTAGAAAGTAAACAATGTCTTTTCTATAATGATCATTTAAAAATACATACATTTAAAAAATAATAAATAATTTATTGACGTTAATTTTACATGAATTTAGTTGTTTTAAGAACATTAAATTGTTACTAATATCATAAAAATTGATGTAAAAATTACTCACTTGTTCTAAATTTGTTGCATTTACGCAAAAAATAATAAATGCGAAAAGGAATAATTTGATCCAAAATAAATACATAATTTTTAATCAAACGATATTCTTCAAATAATCAAAACATCTAAATTTACGAAAATTTTATTCTACTTGTATTGTACGATCTTGGACATGCATTTACTCGTTCCGTGATATCTAAATAAAATCCATTTTATAGTACTTTTTATAGTTTGATTTATGACACCCACGCGATAACAATAAATAACTCACATAGAATCGTAAACTTAAATTAAATTTATTGAAATGTTTAAATATTATTGCATTACTAGATTATATACCAATCCACTTTATACAAGACCAAAATATTCGATAAAAATCAACTATAAATGCTACCTGTACGTAAACACATTGCATTTGGGCTCAAAATTTCTTATCATTTTTAGATATTTTTTTGCATAAAATTATAAAATAAATCGTGTTTAATAGATCTAATGTTCAATATTTTCAAAGTTATGAACGTTTTATAGTAGTTAATGTTTAAACTAACTACTCTAAAAAATTTTTACAAGAAATATACAGTGGGGTCCAATAAAAAAGAGCCACCCTTGAGAAAAAAAGTACTAATTAAAAAATTTTGTATCTCAACAAATAAGGGTCGTACAGAACTCTACGACCACTCATTTTAAACGCATTTGTAAAGACTTTTCAATGGTGTGTTGGCAATTTAGTTTTGAGTACTTTTCTAGGAAATATTACGACTTAAAAATAGAAAAAAAAAATTTTTTTATTCGCCTGTGTTTAAATTCAAATCATTTTTCGGAAAATGATGGTAGAAAAATTTTACACGGCTAGTTTTAAAGGTATTTTGCTTAACTTGAAATTTATATTTTAGTTTTTTTTCTAGGTTCAAAATTGACCGTGATTTAGCGATTTTTGTTGAAAAAAAGGGTCTTTTTTATTTTTCCGATATCTACTTAATGAGAGGAGATATAGAAAAATGCGAAATAAAAAAAGTGTATTTTTGTGTGTAGAATAACCTTAAATTTTTAAAAAATTTTTGTGCATTTTAATTTTTTTTATATTGTTGCAGTATTCTTATATACATGTATACCATACTCTTATAAGAGTACCGCAACAATATAAAAAAAATTAAAATGCACAAAAAATTTTTAAAAAATTTAAGGTTATTCTACACACAAAAATACACTTTTTTTTTATTTGGCATTTTTCCATATTTCCTCTCATTAAGCAGATATCGGAAAAATAAAAAAAACCCTTTTTTTCAACAAAAATCGCTAAATCTCGGTCAATTTTGAACCTAGAAAAAAAATAAAATATAAATTTCAAGTTAAGCAAAATACCTTTAAAACTAGCCGTGTAAAATTTTTCTACCATCATTTTCCAAAAAATGATTTGAATTTAAACACAGGCGATTAAAAAAATTTTGTTTTTCTATTTTTAAGTCGTAATATTTTCTAGACAAGTACTCAAAACTAAATTGCCAATACACCATTGAAAAGTCTTTACAAATGCGTTTAAAATGAGTGGTCGTAGAGTTCTGTACGACCCTTATTTGTTGAGATACAAAATTTTTTAATTAGTACTTTTTTTCTCAAGGGTGGCTCTTTTTTATTGGACCCTACTGTGTAAAGGTTAGGATTCAAAATTTTGATTTGAAAAAAAATTTTTACAAAATAATATGAAAATTAAGATAAAATTAAAATCAAAATGTAGCGTTTATTTTCTGTGCATATTTACAATTAATGAGTAGAGTGTCAGGATATTGGTCGCTGATTTCGCTCGAATTTTGAGATACAGAAATATGAAAGCTGAGCTCAAATTCTTTTAAAATAGTAGTTATAACTTATCAAAACATTATTTTGTTCCGAAATTATTGGATTAACAAAAATTGGACCAAATTTTAGTATTTATTACTAATTAATGTTATAAAAAGGAGTTTTATAGAGAATTTTAATCACTCTGTAATTCTGGAGAAAAATATCAGCTTTCATTCAAAAACTAATTTAAGACTACTTAGTTGTTAATGCTAAAGGACTATGCGAGAGCGCGGTGGCGTAATGGATAGAGCTCTTGCCTTCAACGCGGAGGGCATGGCTTCGAATCCTGGCCAGGTACCTTAACTTTTTTTCGAAAGAAAATTAGTGTATGCGCCATTTATATCGCGACTCTCAAAAAATCCGACCTCATTGGGTATCGGTTGATTGCTGGTCATAAAAGTGGCTGATTATCCATCGGTAGTCAAAGTTTTCGGTATGGTGGGTCTGACAGTTCTAGCCTGATGTAATGTGTTAAACGGTACCGGGCGGGGGACTCCCTCGACTTCACCATGGTAAAAGGTTAATCATATAGAGGACAATATCCTTTATATATTAATCTTAAAAAAAAAAAAAAAAAAAAAAATGCTAAAGGACTATATAAGTGTTTGAAAATCTAGTATTTTTTTCAATGAATTTCCTCAATTGCCTGTAATTAGGAAAATATAAAATGTTAGGGTTTAAAATTTTAGCTCTCTTTATGCTTCTTCATTCAGAGTTATCTCTCAAAATTTGAACGAAATCCACGACTAAATATCCTGACACTCTCCTTGTCAGTACAAGTTATTTGTATATCCTCAAATCTTGTACTTGAAAATTGAGCTACTTCCTATAGACATAAGAAGCTGAAATTTTCAGAACATGTGTATATTAGACGATAATACATGATTCTACAATTAAAAAAAATTCATTTAAAAGAATGAACATTGGAAGCTCACATTAGGGAGTAATATTCAATATTATAAACAATGATATTTCAAAGAAATTAAACAAAATAGCTCATAACCTTGGAATGATCGAGCGTTAGGCCGAATGCTCGTGGCTTTTTTCATGATTTTATGTATAAAAACATATCAGCAAGCTGCAGCAAGATCCGTGACCCAAACAAGGATTACTCTCCTAATAAGAAGAGATAAATTAAATGTGTTTATTCATAAAAGATGATTTTGGTACACTGAGAGAAGAAATGACTTACAGTTAAGGAGATTCATTAACTGTTAAGCCATACTGACTTGGATTCTGCGAAATGCGCGCATCTTAACAGTTAAAATCACACGTATTTAAAATTTTCTGATTTATTTAATTCTAAACATTCAGTATGAATGAAATATAAGAAATAAGAAAATAAATAACTAGTTAATAAGTATTATGAAAAATTTTTAATAATAAATACAATGACTATAATAAAAGACAATTTTTGTTATTTTTTCCAATATAGACAATCTTAACCTTAATTTATTTGAAGAAACATTAATATAACCCTCAAATTCGATTCGGCTGAAGTTGAGGGTTGGCAAAAAACGAGTATCAAAAATGTGTGTGAATAAAATTGATTACATTCTTTTTTATCTAAACTAACATATGAGCTAAAGTTAATTTGGACATTGTGTACAACTACTACTTAGATTTTTTTTATCGTTCTGTCATCTGCGAATGCTTATATATAAACTTTTAGTTCTTAATAGTTAAGAATTGTATTTTTGCAGCAAAGAATATAAAAATAAAAACCTACAAATACGCGATTCATTAACTGTAAGTCATTTCTTTCTCAGTGTATGAAGTTCTAAAAAAAAATAAGTACACGGAGAAAAATTCTACAGTAAAAATTACTATTTGATATAGTAACCGTAGGACATACTTCATTCATATAAAAATTACTATTTAAAATAGTAATTTTTATACAAATAAAGTATGTCCCACAGTTACTATCTAAATTAGTAATTTTTTCTATGAAATTTGTAATTTTTACGATAGAATTTTTCTCTGTGTGTCTTTAAAATTTAGTATTTTTGCCAAAAACACCAAAACTTTTAAACTTCGGGACTTATTTTTATTTTAAGCATCGCAATTAATGAAAATTACATCTATAAATATTTGACTGTAAAAATAAAAATCTTCTCTATAAAGGATTTAGAATGTCAGTCTTAATTTTAAATTACTTTTAAATTTATTTTATAATTTATATTTACAAAAATGCTAATTGCTAAACAGTATCTGTGAGAAATTAATTGATACTCTCGCATTTTTATTTTTTTAATCATTATAGTAAAAAAATTAAATTTTTTTAACATTTTTAAAAATCTTTTATTGTAATAAAATAATTTTTTATGGTTTGTAGAATACTAAATTTATTCAGTAATACTTTTAAATAATTAAACATTTTTCCATTATAATCAAAATAACTATTATAAAATATATTATTAAAAACTCATGTACGATGCAGTTCAAATGAATGAATAAATATTAGGATTACCAAAAGAACATTTTTACTTCAGTGAAATTATGAGAAGGTTTGTTCATTATCCCATCGATGTCGCCACGTGCAGTAATATGCACTCTTATACTTGATTTTTGTAATAAATTCATAAATTAATAATATTTTCTACTTTGATGTCATATAATTGACAAAAAAAATTATTTTATGATTAACATATATTAAATGTAATTAGTAAATAAATTTTTCTTTGGTATATTTATTGTTACTGAAATTACAATAAAAATCCATACGATTTTAACACATTTAAAAAAATGTGAAAACTTTCTAGTGTCAGATAAATTTAAAAAATTTTAAAAAGCTTTCCTTAAAACTTTTATTTTCTATTGTATACATGAGAAATCTCTCAGTTTCCTTTTGTGCTTATCGCTAACGTTGAATCACACAGTTGAGATGCTTACAAGTCCTGGCTTCAAAGCCCCGCGAAATTGCTGGCTTTACGTTTACTTTGCGTTTAGGTTTGAGTCTCGTTGTCGAGGGTACGAAAATCCTCAAAGGGACGATAGATTTGAGAGAAAAGTAAAAAAAAGCTCAGTCGTATTTTTTTCTTTTATTTTTTTTTTCTTTTTGCCTCGCACCCAAAACGTGTTTGCATTTCCATTTCTCAAGGGAAAAAGCATCTTGTCTCTCTTTCTCTTTCTTCTGTAATTTCGAAAAGCCGATTTCAATTCCGTTTTCCTTTTCAGAAACTGACGAGGAATCTTGAATTTGTTTCTTTTTTTGCTTTTTTCTTCCCTTTTTATATGTGTTTGAATCGAAAAAAAAGATGTAACACTAGAGCTACAGGTCCCCACGGGAAATAAATAACCGAGTTCTTTCTTTTTTTCTTTATTTATTGAGATATTAAGATTAGAATAAGTACAAGATTTTTGGTTTTTCAATATGTAGTTATGAGATTTTGATTTTCATGTTGAATAGTTATTTATTTTCTTTAAAAATCTAAATGGAATATGATTTACTAATCTCATTATTATTAAGTCATTTTGAGTATGAATATTAAATAGTAATTATCATCACAATAATTTAGGTTGAATAATAATGTTATTCTAATTATTAGTTTTCTAAATTTAATGTAAGTTTATATTTTTCTTTTAAAATTCATATAAAATAAGCAAATAAATAACTAAAAAAAATTAAAAAATTTTTAAGTTCCAATTTACAAGTATTTGGATTTTGAAATTTTATAAAATATTCTATTCGATTGATGTAGTAAAACTAGATGTAAATAAACGATAATAATTATAATTTTTAATTCATAGAATCAACCACTTGAGAAATAGTTTGCAAAATAATTAGTTCTTAAAAAAGTTTGCGAAATTTAATAAATCAATTAATTACAATATACATTATCTTTGAAAAAAAAATAAAAATATGTTCTAAAAATTTAAATATTACGATTAAAATAATATTTTTATAATATATTGAATAAATAATTTATAATTTCCTTGAAAATAAAGAAAATACAGCATTTATAGTGACAAAGATATGTCTATAAAAGCTGTTTCTATAAGAAAAAAAAGTATTGATATTCTTACAGACAGCTTGCATTATTCAAATAATAGGACGCGAAGAAAGAGACTATTTCTTCTCCCAGAAATCGTCAACAAAAGAAAGCTTTCGCGAACATCTCGCGCAAAAGAAGAGCAGGAAAAATGAAAGATTCGGAAAGGGGAAAAAGATTCGGGAAGAATGGATTTGACGGGACGAAAATCATAAAGGTCGGTAAGCGGAAACGAAGTTCGGATTTTTAACGTCAGCCGCTTTTTTTCTCATTTCTTTATATTATTTTACATCTTTTTCTTATCATAAACGAGATATCAAAAAGAAAATCTTTTTTCAAATAAAAAATTTATGCGATTGAAGTATTTGAAATACAGTTTTAGAATTTTTCTTTATAGAAACCAGTAAATTTTTTCTTTAAATGCACTGAAATTAATAAATATTCTAATAGTATAAATTTTTATAATAATATAAAGATCTTTTTAAAGCGTATTTTAGGTGTTAAAATCTAATCATCTTGGAATGTAAAATACCGATGTTACATTTTTCCAAATTTTTTACTCTTAATCAAAAAGTTTTGAAAATATTTGTGTATTTAACTCTTTAATTTTAACTAATTTTTTTAAAATTTTATTTAACTTCGCTGTATTTATGCAATCATTACGGTGCTAATTAGCGACGAACATCGTCAGTGTGTTTGTGAACAAAGCACATGTATTGTATATTTATGCAATCATTACGGTGCTAATTAGCGACGAACATCGTCAGTGTGTTTGTGAACAAAGCACATGTATTGTATACAGTGGTGCTTGTATCAATCGGTTGTCGAGAGCGGGATTCGAACTCGGAACCACGAGATTACGAATTCAACGCTCTACCGAATGAGCCACTGATGAAACAAATTGAGTAAAGATAGAAAATCCGGAAAGCTGGAATTTCGGTACCTACGTATGGATTATATTATTATATTGATTATCATATCATATTATATTTATATTATTACATTTTTATTATCATTATATTATTATATTTTATTATTATTATAATATTATTATATTATTGTTATTGATTATATTATTCCTGAAGTATTTTTTCATTGTTTTAACTATAAGATAAGATTTTTTTAGAAGCAAAAAGTTCTCATATTTTTATTTTCTATTTTGAATATAACATTCGATGAAAAATATACCTAAAACAGCGGGGTTATACATAAAAGTTTTCGTTTCCTTAAACCTTGCAAAAATAGCCTTGTCAACGCCCACGCAAACATATAGACCTCCATGATTTCTTAGTATAATACATTTATTTCTTTCCTACTTGTTGTTGTCGCTCAAGAAAGTATAAAAATGAAAAAAATGCTTGACTTTTGTAACAAAAGACACAATTCTTTCTCTTTGGAGAAAAGAAGGGAAATGCATTGGTATTCTAACGTCGCGACGTTTTCCACCCTCCTAAACATATAGAGACTATCCCTCCATGCATAACGTCCAAAAGAGAATACGTGATTCGCTTGATCCCCTGCATATTACTGTACTTACTATATGACGGTACGGAAACGTTGTCGCGGTACGCTTCGACGATTACGTTTCATGCTGTTTTTTTTCTTCTTATGCCCTCCTAACGTGATTGTTCGCAATAAAAAATAAGGAATATCAACTTTATATTTAATAAAATTTGTTATAAGGTGTCAATGAATCATAATGTGCCTTGTTTATTAATATTTGAAAAATTTTATGAATATAAAGAATTTTATTCTTTTAATGAAATTTCGTAGTTATTTTAAGTCATTTCAGATGTGAATATACAATTTTTATTTATTTTGATGTAACTTTCTTGGCTCAAGTTAAAAAGTAGATACAAATTAATTTAAGTATTTTCTTTTTATGAAATTTTAATTTGCAAAATAAATACGTGGAACTAAATTCAAAAGGATAAAACAAGATTATTTTCGTAAAGTAAAAAATGTTTTAGAAAAAACGTATCGGAATGTAATTGTTAATTATTTCAGCTTTTTTCTGAAACTATTATTCAATGATATCGGTTTCTTCATTTTGACACAAAAGTGTATGAACATTTTTATCTTAAATGACGCACAGATGTAATTTATGTAAATAAGATTTAAAATATTTTAACAGATGTTATAGTTATTTGATTTGGGAAAACAATAAAAATTTAATTGATTGGTTCAACTTTATAATATTAAATTTTTATATCAAGTTTTATGTACTTACAATCACATAATAATTTCAATTTTTTTCTGAATTATATTTAAAAGACATGAAATTCAATTTAAAAACGTCAACAAAGCCAATAAAATTAAAATTCCAGTTTTTATTAACTTAAACTTATAAAAAAACGATTTTTATTGCTTTCATTAAAATTCAAATAGTGTACTTTGAAAATATTTTTGAATAATACACTAGACTAAAATAAATTATGCTCTCGTAAAAGAACGATAAACGAAAAACTTTACGACGGAATCAAAAAATTCTATAGAAACAGAGACAACTTATATTACGCGTACACAACTAACTTAAAATTGGAAAGAAATTCTTCGATACTCATACATCCAATCGCACTAAAATTCACATATTCCTTCTTGATTTTTTTTGTCTAGAATGAAATGATTTTAAATTGTCTTTTTCCGCGAGTAAAGCTATAAAAAATTAAGTCAATAACGATTGGTTTTTTCGTATTTATTACTGTAAGAATCAATTTTATTGACCTAATCATATTCAAAATTGTTCCTTTTTCTTCTTTTAAGCTATCAACTTCTTCCTAACTTTTATTTAGTGACTATTTGAAATTTACGAGTTCGAATACTGCGCTTTATTTCGCATGCATGATATTATACAATAAAAAATAGAATTATTTAAAAACAATAATTTTCTGCTATTGGATTGGATAAATGCAAATAATATCTATGAAATTTTTAATGAAATTGTTTATAATTTATTGATAATAATAGAGGCTATTACAAATATAACAATATTATTTACAATCATATATAATATCGAAAAATTTTTCAATCCTTCTACCCTGAAGAGAGACGTTCAGTAAATCTCTTGGAAAAGTTGATTTTCAGTTGCTATTTTAATCGTATCTAAAATATTCATTTGAACTTTATTTAAAATAGTTTTAAAGTAGTAAGAAAATTGATAAATTTACTGATCAAAATTGATAAGATTTTTTATTCCTATTAAAAAAATTTTCTATTTGAAATAATTTCTTATAACCTCTTTGTTTTTTTTATAATATATGAAAGTGAAATGACATTTTAAAAAAAGGTGATCAAACCATTTGAAAAAAAATTGGAATTTGCATTAGAACCTTAACGTTTATATAATAAACTAATAACATATACATATATGAAACTCGATTTTTGATTTACCATCACTTCATAAGCATATAAAATATTAATTTAATCAGAATCGTCAAGCTAGTTAAAGAGAAAATTCTATCCATCACACATTTAGTTCTTTAGCTAAAAGACGAAAAAGTTTAAGATGGAAAGATTGAAGATAAAGGTCGTTGGCTCTTTGTACAGAATCTAAGGGGAGTGGGTACATATATACTCTGCTCGTTTTCTCTCATGATTCGTTTGGTGTGATATCACTCTGGCATTACGCGAGAAAACCCCTTTCATATATATAAAGCATACATATATACACATACATGTTTAATGGTTGATGGTCCAAAAAGGTGAGCTATCGGGTTGTAATGTGAGTGCGAGTACTAGGGTGATTGATCGTTTTTAACGTAACGCGACACATACATACACATAGATTTTCTTTTATTTTCTTCTTTTCTCAACCCTTTTTCGCGTTTACTTTACGTATAAGATGTGTGATAGTTTATGGATGATGTCTGATGTGAACCCTTTTCGCGCAAATCAGTCACGTGTACGCACATATACATCAAAGAAAGATTTATGTAAGGAGGGTGGACGCGCATCATTCGTTTTTGGCGATTACGCGCAATTTTACCCCGACACGATTGTTAGATGCTGCAAGGGTAAAAAAATGATAGGGTTCTTTTTCTTTACTAAATTGTATCAGGAATGATTAAATATAAAAGATTCGCTAAATAATGGGAATAGACGAGTCATTGTTTATGTTTAATTATGAATAGACTATGTGATGTCTTTGTGTTTATGTATGAATAAATAAAATGACAATAAATAGTAAATTTTTTACAAATGATGTTGAATTTTATCAAGAAAATAATTAATCATTTTGATATAACAATTTTAGATATAAAAAATAAAAATTTTATTTACAAAACATTATTATGAATTTGAGTAATAAACAAATCTTTAAATAAATTAATTTTTTTACATTCTCACTTAGTTATTACTTATTAATATATTTCAATTTTAATAATTTGAAATATTAACAAATATTTGTACAATTTTAAATATTTAATTCTACATACACGTAAATTCTTAATTTATACAAATTAGGATTGATATTTTCAGATTCAAATGATAAAAATAAATTAAAGTAAAAAGTTAAATTAGAATATGAAATTTTTATATAAAAAACAGACTTGAATTGCAGTTGTATACACATAAACCTTCTGCGTAAAAAAAGAAAAAAAAGCACTATTGTAGTATATCATACATCAGTCGCGCAAACTTATTCCTCATACTGTCATTTTCTTCTTCGTTGTCGTATATAGCCAGTGTTAACTTTTATATTTTATCCATTAGAAGTGCCATTTGGCTCGTTGTCGTCATCGTCGACCTGTCATATTCAACGTTGACGAGTTATAATACGCGACGTCCATTGATATCCTACACCGTGGCTCTTTTCTTTATTTTTCCTATCTTTCTTATTATACTTGCGTTCTTGTCGAAAGAAGTAAAGGGGTGTTGTATAGTCTGAGTAGCTTTTCTGATACTAAAGCTTGGCTAGTCTATTAACGAAACTTGGCTGCACCTTTTGTCTCAGTATATAAGTTTAAATGGAGATGTGCAATGAAGAGATGATCGTAGATGAAATAGAAGTTAAAAAATTTTATATATTAATATGTTATAACGAATATATAATTTATTTTATTCGAAAAATCAATCTTTTGCAGAAAAATCAGCCAAATTCTTTATATTTGGAAAGACCACTTCTATGTCTTGATATATACATATTGTATCATGTACAGTACCGCTCAAAAACTCGTAAAATTTTTTTTTTTTTAACTCAACTTCAAACTGCGATATTTCGGAAATGGTTCGATGAATTTAAAAAATCTGGATTTTTGAAATTTATCGAGTCATTTCCGAAATATCGCAGTTTGAAGTTGAGTTTCTAAAAAAAAATTTTTTTTACGAACTTTTGAACGGTATTGTATACTTTTAACAAAATTATCACAAATTTTATCACAATTATTATAAATGATAGTGTCCTTTTTTTGAATAAATTAAAGTTATTTACAAATATGATTTTTCGTATGTATATACGACATACAGATTTGAACACATGCTTAAATGTAAACAAAAATAGACTCACGATATTGGAAAATATTATCGTATCTAAAACTGATTTTATTGTACATTCCATCTTTGCGCATTCTTAGCTACACGCAGAAAATAGATACAAAAAAATCATTAAACATAGAAATTTGGGAAATTTACTCTACTTTTCAGTCGCGTTTGAATATTTAATTTTATTAATTCCTTAAAAGTTACATTTGATTGATTGAAATTTAAAAATTCGTAAAAATAAAAAATTTTTCAATCATTAAAAATAGAGTTAAAAAAAAAGATGAAAATATTTGGCAGAACATAAAAAAATAGTATTTTGTCTGATCTTTCAAACGCCGTGCGGATTTTTCAAATTCATTGAGCCGTTTCCGAAATATCGCAGTTTGAAGTTGAGTTGAAAAAAAAAATTTTTTACGAACTTTTGAGCGGTACTGTAATTTTGAACTAATGTTATAAGTATATAAAAATCAATATTATTATTATAAAAATATTAATATGTATAAGCATTATTTATTTATTTAAAAAATCGAACCCTACCCCTTATTCGTTAATAATGAGGGATAAAGGCCCAATATTTAGAAAGATTAAAATTTTAGAAACCCTATTTATTTTAGGGAAAGTCCTGTATTAAGAAAGTAAAATTTAAGAAATGTATGAGTTACTAAATAGTTAAAAATCAGTTCAAATTTAAACACAGAAAGTGTGTTTAGACTTGAATGAGAAAAATAAGATATTTAAATATTGTGTAATATATTTTGTTAGGTTAAAACAATGAGCAGATACGATTTATACAGAAACACTTTATTTAAAATACAAAGAGATTCTAATTTACTTAATACAGAATAAAGCTCTTTTACAATATTACAGAGATCTTTACTCTTCAAGTATCGCAACGGAAGTGAGCGCGAACATGCCACGAGGCAGGAGCAATAATGTAGCGCGTTAACAAAACTTACATGAGTATAATACATCAGGAGTATAATACAGAAGCGCTAAATACGAATATTGATTATCCTATTACTAACATATTTTATATATTTAATTTTAAAAAAAATAATTTTACGCGAATTCTATGCATTAATCATATTTAAATAGTACGCACTCTACAAAATTCACATAAGTTTTGTATACATTTTATGCAATTTGGTTCACTATACGATTATACACATTTTGCAAATAAGACAATACATGTTTTAATTACACAGAATTTGCTATTCATTCACACGCAATTTATGTATCCTGTATCAATTTGCACAAAATACACAATTTGAAAAAAAAAAAAATTTTCGATTTTGTTATTAAAAATATTTTTTATTGTAAACTTTTATTACTTATGTAGAATTGTATTTTCAATAAATCCCTATACAGCCTTTTTTAATTTAAGTTTAAAATATAGTCAGATATTTGTGAATGTTACGTAAGTTTGAAGAAGTGTGACTGTTAAGGAATATTTCAATGAATGAATTTCAATTACAAACATGAATTGAAAAGGGAAATTTTGATAAACTAAATATGAATAAATATTATAAAAAGTGCCATTTGAAAATTTAAAATTCTATGTTGAACTTAGAATAAAAAACTTAAGAAAGATCAAGCTTATTTAAAATTAAATCTCATGTTAATCATTTATGATCGTTATTTAAATGTGAATCGTATCCAGTGATTGATGAAATTATTGGTCAATAAAACGTTTTCAATGCACCTTGTATTTATATATTACAGATGTACTATTCAACAAATTTTCAAAACATCAAATATTATTGAATATACTTACTTAATCGTTGCATTTAAATGGTATAATAATATCGATTTGCAACTCTTATATGCAATATAATATTATATCTCGCTCTTTCTCCTTTTTCGCCCACGCTACAGTGTCAGAACCTAAGGTCCAAGCTCGATTTCTTACATTAATTACATCACATTTACCCTATTCGGTCGTTCCCTTATGAAAACTCATAAGTACATAGTTACTCATATATGTTAGAAAACAAGAAAAAGAAAAGGAATAAAAAGGAAGTTGCTTAAGGAAAATCAAATACATGTGTGTGTATATATATGTACGTATGTGTGTAATATAAACGCAAGATGCTATGAAGAAAGTTTTCGTCCCACGTTATTTATTATACGTCTGCGGAAAAACTACCTTTTGCCTGTCAGTAAATTCTTTGATTAATGAAACTCTTGCCATACGGACACGCTTGTGTACCGAGTAACGCGCCCGCGCTTCCTCTTGGCGCTCTTTATTTTCTTGTTTGTATCTAAATAATAATGAAAGTCTAGAAAAGTTGATTTAGTATTTTTTCCTTTTTTTAAAGCTTTTCAGGCATCTTTTGAGTGCGCTCGAATAATAAACTTAAAGATATTAAAATTTTTTTAAATGTAATATTACAAACATTTTTGAAAAGTATAATTTTTAAAAATTACCATTATATGTATTGTACTTTATTACATAAAATTCATTTATTTATTGGCTAGCTTTAGTTAATTATGAAAATTAATTTTTTGATTACCTATTGACTATATTTTATGATATGTAGTGAAACCGAATCACCAATAATTGCAATTAGATTCTTTTCAATTCTAAATAAATTCAAATTTTGAAAGATTTTATTCACGAAAGAAGTTATTAAATATGATTAATAAATAATATTATAAATTGATAGATTTAAAGCAAAAAAAAAAAAAATTTCGACAAAATATTTAAATTTTTTTGACAAACATCAGACTAAATTTTTGGCATACGTGTTGAAAATAATTATGATTCTTTTAGGTAACTTTTTTTACATACCGAAATTATGTAACAAAAATATCTAATTTCTTACATAACAAATAGTTTGAATTTTGCAAGAAAATTTGCAACTCTTTTGTTTTTTAATACAATTCGAAAACAAAGAAAAATTTTGAAGTCATTATTCCTCACGAAAGTTAAAAAATATGAGTTAATTTTTCAAACGGGATCAACACATGTTTACGTACACTTCAATCCCTCTTTTTTCCCAAGCTGTTCTTAATTATACTTTATAAACTATTTCACAATTAAATGTTATAATTTCGATCCTCATAGGTAAAATAATTATGGGATCAAAGATACTATCTATGTGTTTACAAATGAATGATTTTACAGATATTTAAAAATTTTAACATCTGATACATTTTAGTTTCTTACTTTATTTAAACCTTTTTCATTGATTTTTTGTAAAAATTATTAAATGATCTAATAAATATATTGGTGTCATGTAGGATTAATTTACAAATTCATCTGCAAAAAATTTTTTAACATTATTTTGTCTCAGAATCACCCTTATTTTAATTATAATTATTACAGAAATATTTTTTCTATATAGTTTTCTTTCCGACTTTTTATAAACCTAAGTTTCTCAAAAAAAAAAAATATATAACATTTTTATTTTTGCTAAACAATACAATAATTTCATTATATAATTTAAATGGGTGATAATTCATGTTAAATAAACTTTTTATATTATTATAAAAGTAAAAAACATAAATAAATAAACTTGTATTTTAAAAAAAATGTTGAAATCTCTTGGGACATAGTCATATTTCTTTTCTATATTTTCCTCTTTCGAACCTAAGACTATCGTTATCCTGTGTATAGATATACGCATACATGTATACAGTTTCGAATTGGAAGAATGTGTTTTTCCGCGCCCTCAAACACGTCACATGAATAAAAAATATCCTTCAAACTCTCGACTTACTCTTTTTTCCCCTTATATGTATATACATATGTGTATGTATATATATATTTCCAATATATACGATTGTAGTACTTCAAGTTCCTTCGATTCTAGTTCGCCGTCTTTTCCATTTCGGAATATTCCGAACCCCCCAGTGGAGAGCAAAAAAAAGGAAGAAAAAAAAAAGAAAGAGTCTGTGCATAACAGAAAAATCGCCAATGAAAGAAGATTGACATATACACGTTTTGGTATGTGTAGGAATATCTAAAAAGAAATCTTCTTTTATTATTCAGACTATATTCGAGCGAAGAGAGAAGAGAGGAAACCTTTACCTTCGTCTCTTTATATTTCGAAGAATTTCCCTCTTGAGAAATATTGGCTCTTATATACGCGAGCGTAAAGCTATATCCAATAATCGTATGTTTGAATCCTTGATACCTAGCAGTGCTGGCAAATGCTTATTTATTTCTTTTTTTAATAGAAAATCGTAAAGCCGATATGTGGATCGTAAGAGATATATTTTTATTTCACTGACGCATTAAAAGATATGAACGACATAAGATTAAGAGATTGTTAACAAATTTTATTGATTATTTAGAACTCTAATTTTTTCATACTAAATTATACGTATTCATTTATATTTACATTTTTTATTTTTTAATTACAACAAAATAGCATCTCCTTTTATTATGATTGACGTATAATGGAGCTCTTCCTCCCTTATAAAATAGATCAGTAATATTCTCATTCAAAGTTAATTAGTAAACAAAAGATATTTTAAATTAAGTCTTTTCGCTATGGTAAGAAAATGTTAAACTATACTTTTTCATTTTTAATTTGATTTCGGTGTATTTGATATTCTTGACCATTTTAACTGCATTTAAATAAAAAAGAAAAATTTTAATCATACGACAAAGAATAAATAACAGAACTTTAGGCTTTTAACAAAAATATATTTCTTCAAATTTTAATATACAAACAAATAAAAAAAATGCTTATCAATACATAAAAGACATTTATTCGTATTAAAATCCGCATGAATCAATCCTCTTTTCTTCGATTATCCCATATTTCCACCCGCTGTGCTATCGCCCTAAATCCCAATTCAGCTATCATCCATGGATATACTCTATAAAAAGAGAGAAAAAAAAATCATGTCAAAAAGTCGAAATTTTATAATTTACTATTTTATGCTTGGACCCTTCAGAGAGAAAAGCCGGACATTCGGCTTTATAAATCGACTATATATTTTTTTCCTCCCTTGATGATTTACACATTTATCTGTCGTACACTAGCCCAAGATCAACGCACTATAGACACTTTTCTACAGTTTCTAACAGCTAAACCCTAATATATTGGACTAACGTCAAAAGGAAAAATTTTCTTCTTGCCCATGCGGGGGTGGTTGCATAGTATTAGTTATAACACATATATACCATACATGTAAGGGGGTGAAAATGTTACGGACCATAAACCATTTATAGTGCCTTTCCTTTTACGCATACATATGCGTGCGTATACGTGTGCGCGAGTATGGGTAAAAAGAAAAATGCGTGAGTTCTTGTGCATGTGTGAATTTTCTCGCGTAATACTTACATACTTTGTCATTCTTTTTGTACAAATAACTGACTAGTGCGTTACTTGACAAGCGCATCTTTTTGTTGTTAGGTTGTGTTACTATACGTGAATACATTACGTTAGTTTTTAAAGTATTTATAATATATTTTTGGTGTAAATATTTAATAAATTTTCTAAATTCTTGTGTCTGGATTAAAATTATAAAAAATTTAGTTTTTTCGGAGTACGGAAAAAAGTATACGCGTGCCTTTCTTAATGGCGTATCAGTTTATTGAATTCTGAATTACAGTTATGAGTATTTTTAGTAGGCATTATGTTTATGTTTCCAAAAACTGCGTATAGCCATTGTGAATTGTGAATAATTTTTCATTAGCTAATATCATATACTATACTTTTTGTTTTATTCATTGTATTTGATTTATATATTCATTTGATTTATTCAAATTCGAATATTATACCTTTATATTTACTAATCTTTGTAATTTTATAAACATGAATTTAAAAGTAGACGTAAATAATTTGTTTGATTTGTTAATAGTTTGCTATTTTTTATTAAACAAGTATTCAAAAATTTCAGTAGAAATAATTAAGAATATTAAAAAAAATTTTACGATTTGTGAATTTTTTAAATATTTTAAGAATATTAGTATGAAATATTAAATTACCTTTTATTAAATAAATAAATTGTTTCAACAAAGCTATTTATTTAAAATAAAAACCTACATCAACACTACTTATTTGTCTTCATCCCTGATAGTTTCAGACTATAAAATGCTTCGCATGAAAATCGATACTCTCTATATATACGCAAAGCTCCTACCTTCAAAAGAAACTTTACCGCATATCATCGAAATAGATGCTTTTTCTCTCTTTTTCTTCCTTTTTCGAGAGCATGTGTAATGCGAAGATAAGATGTCCCCTGTGTCCCTGTGCACCACATGGCGCGCCCTTACAAAAATCGCGGAGATTACTATATTGCAATCTATCTAAACACACTAAAATCGCAACCGCTTTCCCTCCTATTACTACCATCGATTATGTATAGCTTCAAGCGATTTCTTTCTTTTTCTCTTTTATTGTTTCCCTTAAAATATGCACTTTCCGAATTTCACGTGAATATAACCCTGTCAGAACTACTTAGCTCGTGGCTTTGATCAAGATGAAACTTTTGCTCATTATAATAAAATTATAATGAGATATTATGATTTTATGTTGATACGATGCGACGCTTTTCTTATTTTTACTTCGTTCAATAGCAATATTTATTTATAGACTTTTTGGAAAATCTCTATTGCAACTTCGATGAAAATTTATTTAGTCATCTTTCAGATTTTGGTAAGATTCAGTTTTATACATAAAAATTACTACATAAACACGTGTGATAATAATAATTTATATTATTATTGTATTTTAAAGAGACTTCATGATAAATCAATGAAATCTGAATATTTTTGTGTGTTTGGTAGAACTTAATAAAATAATCAGGAAAACTATATAGAGTCGTTTTTGATGCGAATTGTTATATTATTGTTATTGAATAAATAAAATAAACGATAAAAACACTGAAGATACGCTTTATTCCATTTCGAAAATATATAGAAAAAATTACACGAAGAACCCGAAAAATTCTTTAAACATCAATTATGTAGCATCTAACGACTACTCCGGTCGCAATGGTTAGTTTTATTTTAATTTTTGAAAAACCTTCGTCGACAAGTTTTTAATTTTGAAAGAGATTTGAGAACAGCAAATTTAAAGCTACGCTTGGTTCGTGATTTTATTACTATAATTATTATGATTATTCTTTAAACTTTATTGGGATCTGTATGGAAATTCTTTTTTTTTAATTTAATTTTAGATATTAGTTTTTGAAATACATCAGTAAAAAATATTACAAGCCTACAAACACCTTTTAATTAAGTCTAAATAATCAAAGGAGTTTCTATTAATTTTTTTTCATTTTAAAAACAAACATATGTTATTTATTAGTAAATATTATTGAAACAAGTTAGCTTCAACATAAAATCATTTTAATTCATCAAAATTGCTTGGTAATATAAATAAAATCTTACTATATTTTTTAAAATTTTCTGTGATTTTAATACAGTTTATTGTTCTATTTTATTACTTACCTCGCCAAGTACAATCCTGAGTTGACTGGTTCAAAATACATGCTGGGAAGATTCAATAAATATACAAGTTTTTCTTTTCATTTATATTACAAGCTCAAAAATAATATCATTTTTACTGTAAAACGTTAAAAGTTTTAGAAGAAATGATTTTTATAAAGATGACACGCAAAATAATACCCTCATCTTTTTTTTAGAGTCATATAACGCATTTTCGCAACCTTATGGCGTTCGGTACACAGTTGCTGGTACTATATTATTTTTTTTTTAGGGGCAACTCGAGGACTTTTTTATGTACGATCTCAATACTCATATGCGAATGGCGTATCGCCATTAACGTAAAGTTACATTACCAATATTTTCATTTCAGAAAGGTTTTTTCAGCAAACATTGTTGGGAGTTTCAGTTTTTTTGTTATCATATTTTGTACTTTTTGTGAAATTTCTAAAATTGAAAAATGGATGATTTGTGATGCATATAAGTATTCAAATATTCTAAATTTACAAAGAATTATATTGTTGATTTAAAGTATTGGTCAACGAACCTTATTTATTTTTATATTTCTAAATTTAACCATAATGGGCTTAATAATTATTATATAATAAACATTGAAATAAATATTAATGATGGTAACATCAATAAACTCTAGTGCATAAGTAAATTTTTTATGTAACCATAATAAATTTCTATGAATAATTTATAAAACTAAAAATTCACGTAAAACTAAAAGTGCCTTTTTATGTCTTTCTTCGGATAGGCAATAAATTTTAATTCATATCCAAATCGTGCCAAGTGGGGTGAAATCTACTTTTCCAATTTTATTTTTTTTTCCTCTTCTTTTTTTTCACCCTCGCTCTCTTATATGCGTGCTGCCAGTTCTTCACATATATTTTCTTTCCACGTCGAATCCGTCACGCATCTCATGACCTTTTATATATATACATATATATATACTGCGTATACGAGCCCTTCTTTCCTCCATTCTCTTTTTTTTACTTAAAATTGTCATGTAAAAGAAATTCAGTCAAGAGACTTTACACGGGCGTCATAAGCCAGTTCACTTAATTTAAAGATCGAAAGAGAAAATATTTTTTTATAGGGTCCACGATGAACCCCCTTGTAAATAGGTTGTTCGCTCGCTTTTATAATCTAAGCATTCCGCTTTACAGTTCATTTGCCTTGCGGTTTCCTTGCGAGGTTTATTCGAGATTTTTCCATTTCACTGGAATATAAATTGAAACTAGTAATTTTCATTATATGGAATAAATTTTATCCACATGAATCGTAAAGCATATTGTATTTGGTTTTTTAAATCAATGATTGTATTATAAAAAATAATGCTTTTTATTTTGTAATTTGAGAATAAATTAATTTTTAAACTTTAAATGAAAAAACAAAATAAATAAAATTCACAGTTTTAGATAATTTACAGTAAATATTTCTAGATTTTTGAGGTTGTCAGTGGCTCAGTCGGTAGAGCAATGGATTCATAATCTTGACGATCCGAGTTCGAATCCCGCTCTCGGCGGCCGATTGAAACAAGCACCACTGTATACACGATACATGTACTTTGTTCACAAACGCATTGAGAAACCTCCGTCGCTGATTATTATCGTAATGATAGCATAAATTCAGCGACGTTAAATATATACAAAACTACACAAACTATTTTTGAGATATGTTTACTATACATTTTGAACTATTTTAGTATTATCGGGAAATAATATAAACAACAAGCTAATCATAAAAATTTATAAGAACCTTGGTAAAAATTAAAACACTTTGCATTACCATTTTATGACCAGTAGAAATGGAAACGCTTTTTTTAACATTTTATGGCCATTTCTTTGGCATTATTATTACTAATAATCTTAAATTTGTATATACACCATTTTTTATAGTCACATTTCTACCAGGAAAGCAAATACTATAATAGAAATGGTAAATATTGCAATATTGATTTTAAAATTAATGCTGTTAATTGTGAAATTTGGCTTTCTAATAAAATTATAAATTACAATCGATTAAAAATAGACTATTTGAATTATTTTTAGAAAAAAATAAATTTAATAAACAAAAATAAACATTTTGTCACGTTACATAATTACCTGTATAAATACTTGAAAAAGAAGCAGTTCACTATCATTTATGGAACACTCTAAAATTTCTCCCACATTTTATATACTCGAAACACACGAAACAATAAAGTTTGCAAATGTTCAAGACAAAAGGCAAATTTTCGTTTGGTATAATCTCTTTCTCTTTTCCAATTCTCCAAAGACAAACTTTGAAATCAACGGATAATCTCGCACGCCCTGCAAAACGAAAAACGGGGCATCGAAATATCCTGGCAAATTGTCGATCTTTCTTGGCAGAAGCTTTTATAAGATTCAAGTATCTTCGACTAACGTATCTATATATGTATATACATACCCAAATGTTTCAGTTTGAGTATAGGATCGAACTGTTTTCTCCATTAAAAAAAAAAGAGAAAAGAAGAGAAAGAATGAAACGAAATATATAAGGAGGAGAAAGAGAAGCGACGAGGCGGGTAATTTGCGATTCAAAGAGAACGATCCATCTTGTTGAACTTGCCAGGATTCAATCGTCGGCATTTGTTTGTGAAATCAGTCCCAAAGGACTTGCGCTTTTCGCTTGTTTTGCTTTCTCTTCTTCTCCTTTTGACTCTTTCTCTCTCTTTATTTTTTTTTCTTCTCTTCACTCCCCTTCCTCATATATTCTTTTCTCTTTCTTTCTATCTTGACTTTTGAGGCTTATCAGAACTGATGAGTATAAGAGCCAATTTGAAAATCAGATGGGTATCGAGCGATCAATTATGCAGCTACGTCAAGCTCATTTGCACGGCAACGGCTACCGAAATTAGCTTTTATTGTGATTCAACTTTGTTTTCTGATTTTGATCTTCTGTTAATTTAGCGATAACATCAAATGATGATAAATAAGGTGATTTGTAGCAAAGGGACATGTTATTTGCATATGATCATGATTGTAATAAGACTTATGACGATATGCATACATAATTACAATTTTATGTGATAGTTTATGATAGGTTTAAAATGATAAAATTACCAACTATGAAAAAACTTCATACTAATTTTTCATTCTTGAATGAAGTTAACTCTAAAAAAAATAAATAATTTTAAATTATAAAAATTATGGCTAATATGTATAATAGTTTATTAAAAAAATATAAAGAGTATTGACAATCCAATATATCAGTATAATTAAACGAATTCCCTGTGAAAAATAAATATTCTTCTTTTACGTAGAGCTTGCAAAATACAATCGTATAAAGCTTATATCTTGGAGTTTTATTCATATAAACTGCCTTATTCAGCATAGAATTCACATAATACGACTGCTAGAAAAAAAATAAATACGGAATAAGGGGAGGACTAAAAGATCTCGCGTTTGCTTATACAATGACGTCACTTACGCGTATATATACAAAATAGTCGCGCGAAATCCCTAGGACTCAGCCAAAATGCAAAAGAATTCTCTCTTTCTCTCTCTAGTTGCTTTTTCTCTCTCTTTTTCTGATGCTCTCGTATAATGCTTCTTTGGTCCTAATAAGGTCGTTTATATTTATATTCAGTGTCGTAGTCCTTTGGTCTTTTTATACTGTCTACAAGCTAGGGGGTTGCTTTCTCGGGCTCGATATATTATACTTTATTTTGCCTTTTTTTTCTCAAAGAAATAAATAAAACTGAATTTATTTGTATAAATTTATAAAAAATATGAAAAATGCATCAATATGAGAATGCTTTCTTGAGTATTATGATTAATCAATTAATTAATAGTAATCGAAATGATTATTGCATCTTTTAAAGTATTTAATATTAAATTGCTTAAATTCTACTTGAGTTTGGTAATAATTAAAAATAGTATTTTTTTAGTTAAAATTAATTGAAAAGGTATTCTACTCCAACATATAAAGTAAAATAGTCAAGGCCATCAACCAGTCGAAGAGAAAAATAAATTTTGGTTAAAAAATTTTTCTCTTTCTCGCGCACATATATATGTAAAAGTCCATCGCTGTTGTATAAGCATACATATAGATTCGTATACGCGTGAGAGAGCCCATAAAGTGACCCCAACGCGCGCCTTCGGCTTTACTTCTCAGCATCCCTTAGTATATACCGAATTCGTTTTCTTCCCCCTTTTTCAAAGAGAAGAAGAGAGAGAAAAAGAAAAAGTGTAGAAGGTGAGGGTGGAAAATAAGAGAGAGAAAGAGAAGAAACCAAGTAAAGTCGAATGGGCTAAAGAAAATTATTGCTCTCCTTATACATTCGTCGGATCGTATCGAGTATAAAGGGCCAAGCTATACGACGAATAATTCGATGGCCAGCGTAACTCGAGCGAAATCGAAAGAGACGCGTGAGGATCTATAAAAGAGGCCTGCTTGCTTCACACATATATATATATATATATATATATACATACGCACAGGGAAAAAGGGAAGAAAAGAGGGAGATTTAGCTTGTGTAAGGAGGAAGAGATGGATGAGTAAAACGCATGGGAAAGTGGCTTTATTATTGTTGAGAGATGATTATTTTAAGTTGAATTTATTGTTTCATGCAAGATTTTTATAAGATTAGGAATCTCCGGTAAAAATTTTAATTTGATTTCAAATTTATGAATTAATAGGTAATTTATAACAATTTTTAAAATATTTTTAAAAAATATATAATTATTTTTTAGTTGAAGAATAATTAAAAATAAAAATATCTGAAATTATAAAAAGATTAAAAAAAATTAAAATTAATCAAATTAAAATCAAACAAATAAAATTAATGCTATATAAAGTTGAGAAACTTACAAATAAAAAATTCAGTTAAATCTATGCCAAATTTGATTACTCTTTTTTATTGGCTTTAAAATATTTTTGAGTCTAAATAAATCTAGTATAAATATTAAATTAAATATCAAAAAACTCGATATAAAAAAAAGAAAAAAAATTATGCAGGATGTAAATTTTACGAATAGCTACCCATTTCAAGACAGTCGAGCAGTCGCCAACCAGTAGAAACATTTTTTGCTTATAGGAGATTACAGATTTGCAAATTTTGACATCGCAAAAAATGCATGCTCATAAATCTGTCTTGTTTTTTCTTGGTTTTTATGTTATTTGAGTAAAAAATGAAATGCTTTTTAAATTTTTCTGGATATGGTATATTAAATCAAAGCTAATATTAATATAAAATTTAATTATTGCTTATGAAAGAATATTTTATCTAAATTTGATTAAATAATAAGGTGATATTTATTTATTAAAATGAACGACTATATAAAAATCAATATTTATTTATTATTTCAATTATTGCTGAGAAGAAAAATATAAAAAATCTTTTTATATCAAAATTATTTATTCGCTATATTAAAAACTTATTTAAGAAGTGATTTTTCAAAGAAATATATTTTGAACATAGCAATAAAAGAAACAAGCTTTTTAAAAATGCTGCTTTTTCTGTAAACTTAAACAGTTTTCTTATCAAAAACGAATTAATTTAGTGAATAGTTTTTTTAAATTTTTTATTTAAATAATTTTTTACAATATACTTCATAGTATTACTTCTTATAATAGTAATATACAAAGTTTTGATGTATATTAAATTACTGAAATTGGTTCTATTATTTTAAAAACATACGATTATATGATAAAAAAATTTTTCATATACTTATTTTATACTCAGGTATATGAAAAAATTTTTATCATGTAATAGTACGTTTTTAAAATAATAGTACCAATTTTATTTATTTAATATACATCAAAACTTTGTATATTACTATTATAAGAAGTAAGTGGCACTATGAGATCATCAGTGGCTCACTCGGTAGAGCAATGGACTCGTAATCTCGAGGATCCGAGTTCGAATCTCGCTCTCGACGGCCGATCGATACAAGCACCATCGAACGTTACATGTGCTTTGTTTACAAACACACTGACGATCTCCGTCGCTAATTAGAATTGAAATCATAGCATAAAAATACAGCGACGTTAAATAAATTAAAAAAAAAAAATTAAATTGTTGAAGATTTGATGAATTCTTTTTTATTAATATTTTTCAGTCATTTTGTATAATAATAAAAACGATTTGTCAAAGTAAATCTTAAAAATATATTTGAAGTATATTTATATGGCGTTTTACATGAAATTAAATAATTTAAAAAAAGATCTATATCACAATACTTGCGTAGAGGAAAGGAATTGATTTAAAAAATTTTTTCTAATCGATACTTTTCTCAAGTGGCTTGTTGCGTATCCATATTTTTAATAGAATATTGATATCGAAGAAATCTGAAACCCTGTGTTAGTTGTGCGCCCAAATTGACAGTGTGACAAGCGAACAGCAACATATTCCTAGGTTTTACCACAACGGAAAATCTCAAGAATACCAAGGAATAGAATGTGAGAGCTGAAATCGAAATGAAAATATAAGTTTTTTCAATTTTAATAAATTTTTCAATTAAATTACCTAAGGTCATTTTTCCACTTATAAATTTAGCATCTTTTTGTGTATCTGATATCGCTGCTATTGGAATCATCCAATTACAAAATGGTCCCCAGAAATGCGTGCTGTACAAAAATATTTTCATTTTTTACAGTATTCATTATTATTACAAAAATATCTCTTGAAGAAAATTAAAGAATTTAGCGCGTTAATTAAATAAAAGCTTTTTTAGTTGATATTGAATTTAAAAATTGATAAAGTTTTATGGGTACAATTTAAAAATGAAAAGAAATATGAGGCACTTGAAATTAGTTTTTATCAAGTTAGAAGCTGATTTTAATTTCTATGAGAGATTTAATTATTTGAAATTTTAGTAAAATAAATAAATTATTGTAAGTAATGTAATGGTTCAATTAAATAATAATATAACAAACCTCATAAAATATTCTTTGGTTTCTGGTTTTGCAAGCAGTCGTTTGAATTGTTGAACTCGTGATGCCATTGTTTATAATTTATAAATAATATACTGACAAAAAGAATCTGTAAAGATAAATTAAATTATATTATAAAGCAACAGAATTCAACAGTGATATAAATATCTCCACGCGTTTTTTTTTAAATTTTCTTAAACCTCACGTGATGTTAAATATTCTGAAAAAAATATTTCACAAGTTTTTAATGAAATTCGTTTACGAATAATAATTAATTTACATGTCGAAACAAAGTTATTACAAAATTTAAACGCGTCGTAAATGTTGCAATAGAATGGATCTCTCGACACGTTTTGTATCAACTATACAAGAGTAACCGCACGTGATGTTACTCTTTACGAGATAAAGAATTCTTATCATATAAAAGTCGATTGATTCTAACTCAAGGTCAACGTTTATCCGTTAGAAAATATATTGTTATAAATTAATACTTACTTTTTAATAATAATAAAATAAAATAAATGCACTAAACTAACTTTTATTCACATCAACAAAATAAATAACAAATCCGTACGAATAATGTAAAATAAATCTAGTTTTTCAAGCGCACGCTTTAAAACTAGCTTCAATAATTTGATGCTAGCGTCGGTTGTCAATGATTTTACAAGACTGAACTGTTTTGATCTAAAACTCTTTGACGATTTGAGTTTTTTTTTTCTTTTTTCTTCTCTTCAATGTTTTTCCACATTCTCTGATTTGCATAACCTGACTTGCGTAAAACCTCCCAACTGGCCTGGCCTTATATTCTCTGCAATGTCTTAAGCGCGCTTGTATAATCAATTCATGTATTCTATCAAGTCTACGAAAACAAGTATAAATTGTATATTGATAATGGTAATCATATATGACGATAGAAACTACACTGTTAGAAATACAATTTTAAACGTATCGAATATTATATTTAATATAAACTTTTCTTCTATTTATATGATCATTTTTATTTATTGGAATATACGGATTTTTGTAATCTTATTTATTATACTGTAACAGCAACAATGGGATATCGATAGATTGTTATTATTTATAAATATATTATTATTTATGATAACGTTTCATAAAAATGGCATTGATTTTTTTTATATTACATTGTTGGACTCAATAATCAAATTTATTTGAACAACTTGTTGATATAGATTGAATAAATAAACAATTATTTACATATATATAATAAAGTTTAATAGTGAAATTAAACTAATTTCAAATTTATGACGATGTTTATAGCTTTTTATACACACTAACTAAATTATAATAGAAATTCAGTTTATAAATGTAAAAGTAACGATAAGAATTTCACTACAATGAACTTTGATTTTACTTTATCAAAATAAAATTGATAAAATTGAAAACACATTAATAATAAAATGAATTTTCATTTCTGAGAAAAAATGGTGATAATTTTAATAAAAGTAAATTTATTTCTATATAAAAAATTTTTAATTGGATTTAAATGAGAAAGCAATTAATTCATCACACTGTTTTGAAAAACGTAGCATCCTATTGTAAATTGCGAGAAACAACTTAATTACCATTAAAATAAGTCAATCAACGTCTAGTACCCTAAAAAAAGAATCACTTTTCCGCTCCCATAAAGAACGATACATTTTGTTATCGTTCCTCGGTATAACCTCCATTTTTAGCCTTCATCCGTCATTTTGCCGTGACGGATTTACATACAACAGTTTACACGCATAATTTATCAGATACCCCCTTATGCATACATCTCATCATCCTAAAAAACTCCCTTTTCTATATTCATCTACAATATTTCGTCTATTTTCTTTTTTATAGTCCACCCCTTAAGAACACTCAACGCTTCTCATTTCATAATAAATGCGTGCAGATATTATTATTTCGCGCGTCTAATATTGATGGCCAACTTGTATTCGAACGTTGCATATGTATGTATGCGTCCAAAGAGGCTGGTGGGGGAGATAAAATAAGAATTCAAGAAAAAAAAGAGGGGTTATGTTTAACGCATGCGTAGTAAGTCCAATAGAGGGTGGTATTATTGATCCAAATTTTAACTGTATATAGAAAGATATAAGCTAAGTAGTAATAGTAGTAGTTTTAGTAGTAGTAGTAGTTGTTGGTAGAATGAGATGAACGAGAAATTTTTTCCCCCCTTCTTTTTTTACTTCCAATTGCGTGCCATGACTTACTTGCACCCTTCGCACTATTTAATACTGATGCTGCTTATGTATCTGCGCTGCTACGTACTGAGCTATTCTTGACAAAAGCTATTTTTCAATTGGAGAAACGCTCCATTTTTAATCAATTTCAACGCTGTTTTTCCATTATATTACGTATTTATCGTTTATTTTATTTTTTTATCAGAGTCAGTAGAAAACGGATGAGTCTAGCGAGACGAAAATAAAGAGTTTACTAACTTTGCTTTTCAAATAGTTCAAAAATTATTTTTATAGAGAGATTTAATTGAAAAGATTATATGATTTTGAAAAAGTTCTATCTCAGATTAATTTAAGTAATTTGAAAATCTTGTAAAACTAAATAGTAAGCCATAAAAGGCTTATATAACTTCAAAATACAGCGTAATAATGGCCAGATTATTGTTATGTGCATTAATTAATTTAATCAACTATATATAATGTATAAACTAAAAAGCTTGCTTTTAGTAATAATGTTAATAAGTTATTTTCAGAATAAAAATATACAGCATTTGATCAAATCAAAATATAATTTTTTTAATTACATTTTCTTCTGTACGCTCATAACGTCAACTTTAAAGATTATATTTATTTTATCACTCGAGTACATTTAAAACACGAAAAAAATTCTTTATCCATACATTGTTCATTCACATTTTCCTAAAACTCCAATCCAATAAGCGATAGTCTCAGCTTTCTTGTACATATATAAAAGCGAAAAAAAGGGAGAGACACAAATTTATACAATCCTGCCTACGAAAGTAGCTTTAGCGTGTACGTCCCCTTGCATATGCATTCGTCCGTATAGAGCGTATATATATTCTCACAACGATATAGTTTTTTTCCCTTATTCGCAAAGCAAATCCTTACCCTCTCCCATTTTTCCTAGGTATTCTATATATGTATACATATACATGGAATTACTAGAGGCACTTAAGGGTATTGCGTCTATATATTTTCATGGAAATTATTGGCTGCATATGTATGTGTATGGCGGATTAGAATTTTCTACGTACATGTAAACTTTAATAATGATATGTAAAAAGTTTTATAAATTTGTTTTTTGTAATGTATAAAGTTACTTGCAAAATTTAAGAATATTACAAAATAAAAGTATAGATATGGAAAATTGCTTTCATGATATAAATTATAATTTAAAGTTTTTTTACATTTTTCTATTAAATAAATGAAAAATTATTTATCGAAAGGTTATTTTATCATATTCTAATATTTTGATACAGAAATAGTTACTAGAATTTTACTCATCTTAATTTTAACAATAAAATTCAAATCTTATTTCAAAAGTATCGCTTTAACTTTATTGAGATAATTACATATAAAACTAAACAACACTTTAACAATTTAACAAGTTAATTTAAAACTTAAATTTTAGCCAACAACAAGAATCAGATGATCGGCCTTTATGCTCCCTTGTGAAAATTGTTTCTTTCTTTTAACACGAAGCCGCTGATCTTTGTTATGTACAAGTAAAACCCAGCTTTGAAATTCCTTGTTTGTATTCCTGAGGTGGGCAAACGTTGAACTTGTCGCGTTCTTTTGATGTCTCGTTGCTGACGTGCTAGAATGAGATTCTCTCTTTCTTCTTTTTTCCTCTTTTTTTTTTACTTTCGTTTTATTCTCTTTTATACACTTTTACTTAAGTTTCGTCTGTGTGCGTTTAAAGTCCGATCTGAATGCGTCCTTCGTATTTGGCCAAAAGCAACCCTCGCTCAGCTTTTTCTTCCCTTTACTCTTCATTTTCCTTTATGTAAACTTTTCTTTTCTTCCTTTTTTTTTACTTTATTCTTTTTGTTTATCTTTCGTTTTACTATTTTTTTTCCTACGGACTTTATTTCGAATGCTAGTTTTAAAGTTGATTTTGTCCTTGTGCTTTTACTAAAGTAGTTTTATGCTATTGCTTGTTTCCTTATCTTGTAAAATGTATTGTTAAATTTGAAAAATTAAATGAATTTTTATTAGGATAATACTATACTCCTGAATTAATAAACAACATTTGAATTTACAGTTTAAACCAATTAAAAGAAATATGTTTTACGAATATCTCTTTTACTATTTTGCATTTTGTCTATCTTTACAAAAATACATCTCTTTAATCAACATAAAAATTCTTTCTTATTCATTTTTTTTTCAATTAATAAAAAAAAAAAAATTGGAACGAATAGAATATTATTGAATTTCTACGACGTAAACGAACTAAATTTTTAAGTCTTTTTTAAGTGAATGGTGCAACACAAAAGTCCAAAATAACTTTTTATAATAAACATTAAAGATAAGCTCAGATGGTCATTAAGATATAGCACAGATTAAAACCCTGTTATAAAAAAACTAAGAAAACTTATCTTACTTTAATATGTTTTGATCTCTCTTAATGTCAACATTCTTTAATTATTATTTCAATTAAAGATTTCGTGCTATTTAACAAGATTAATTCTATAATTAAAATGATAATTTGTACGTTAATTTTTATTAGCTCATGAAACATATGTATCATATTAATGTGCTCATAATTATTAACACAATAAATTTTGATTATTGTTCATAAAAAATTGATAACAATTTAATTCTTTATCTATACGATTTTCTTTATACATCAAACACTTCTCTTTCAATCCTCATTACAAGAAAAGACGTTTTTATACTACAGCTATCCAGTTTGTTGAATAAATTTAACTTCGCTGCATTCCTTGAGTATTCCACGAGAAATGCAAATATCTGAGAAGACAGGACTTTATTTATGCACTCTCATTGACGACGAAGTACTTAATTGTTTCCATTCGATGAGAAACAGTTCGTTTCCTTAACACGATTCGCCACTGTTGACAACTGAGGAATTTTTTTAAACTTTCTTCTTCCTATTATCGAATAGTTAGCTAATTTTTATAGAAATCTATCTTTGTATTTGCTTCTGTTAACTATTGTTAAATATCATTATTTTATATTAACCAAATGGAAAAAATAAAAAAAAAAATAGATTTTTTGTTTTTTTGCAAAACAAAAGGTAAATTTACAATCGTATCCTTGGTAGAAAATTTGTCTAGTTTTATCGTGGCCTCGATTATTTAACATAGAAAACTAGACAGATCTAGACAGATCTAGAGTAAATTTCTACCAGGGATATATTTAAATTTTAAATTAGGAAGAATTTTTGTATAGATTAATTTTATAGAAAAGCTATTTTTGTAAAACGCATTTTTATCATTAATAAGATTTAAGATAAATTTTTACATGAAGTAAGTTTGATAATTAAGCCATTGACATTAAAACTATGGAAAAAGTGAACAATTTTATTCAAATTACTTGGAAAATATGTTATGGTGTTTAAATAAGGCATTTCTGCCATTTTTTATTTTTTTTTAATTTTCTCGGCTGTTAATACATCAAAATTATTTTAGGCCCTTAGAATGAGATCGGAAGTCATATTTTACTTATCCTATTATAAAAGAATTGTGGGCGAAAGTTTGAAGTTTTTTAAAAAGTAAATTAAAAGCTTTCTGACTGATAATCCTCGTGTGTAAATTATATAAATAAATTGTTAATAATAATTGTTGAAATTTCCATCTATCCTTATTTATAAATTATAGAAAGTTTTCATAAAATTCTATAATTTATTCTATTGTACTTTTATATATTCATTTTTATTTCTAATGTAAAATAAAAACAATGTTTATATCGTGAAAGCGTAAGAAGGTTATTGTTGTGGATGTAAAAACAAGAGTTCAATCATATATTATATATATATATATATATATATATATATATATATATCTATGATTGATTTTTGTCATTTAATAATTCACCAATAAAAATGAGAGAACCAAAAAAATATACGATCATGTAACTTCGAAATGACAGTAATATTTGTCTACTGTACAATATGATACAATTATTAACCATTTTGTTTTGAAGGATATAAAATACTTTATTTTAATTTCCATATTTCTGGTTGTTAAACGATCGGAAACACTAATTTAAATTTTTAAAACCAAAAGCAATCTATTCTGCGCAAGGTGACTTTGAAATTAATGTTAGGTTTCATTTTTTAGTTTACAAATCATGCTTTTAATACACGAGATTTTTTAGATTTTTTAATTTTTCACCATTTTTTGATACTTAAAAAATGGTACCTTGATACATCAGCTTAAAACAAATTTATCGAAGAAGTTTCAGTGGCTCACTCGGTAAAGTGATGGATTCGTAATCTTGAGGTCTCGAGTTCAAATTTTGCTCTCAACCGATCGATACAAGCACTACTGTGTATACGTTACATGTGCTTTGTTCACAAGCATACTGAAAATCTCTGTCGCCAATTAGCATCGTAATGAGTGCATAAATACAGCGACGTTAAATTTTAAAAAACTAATACGAAATCCGCATGCTAAGTCTGAAATTTGACTTTTTTTACCCTGACAGCTTTATAATTTTTGTGACGATGTCTGCCAAATATTCTATAACCTTTACTTCATCCCAAGAGTATTGATCAACAAGGTTTTTTTAAACGTTCTTTATTGTAATTTTTATTAACATATTTTCTCTGTACATGTATAATAATAAATTATTAAATTTTTTTTGTAATAATTATTTAAAGTATAAAAATAATATCATTTGAACAATTCTGAATACTTGAGACTAATGACCAATGATGCTAAATACTGACATTATAGTTTTCCAAATTTTTTATTTTTTATCCAAAAGTTTAAAAATTATCTCTATGTTATAACCTTCCATATTAACTAACGAAAAACATGACAGAGAAATTTCAAGATATTTCTGAATAAAAATACAATATTCGAAAAACTGTCATAGAAACTGCGACAGTAACATCATATTAAATGGCTACTAGCAGGCAATTATTTAAGATATTGCTAATTTTTATTACTTTTTATTAAATTGTTGTTATTGTATCGTATGGCTGTAAAATTATTGAATGTTGAAGTAATTTAAACGAAATCTACGAATGGGAGATTTAACATCCTTTTAATGATTATTGAAATTCTCAATCAATTCGATTAAATTGATTTAAAGTATCATGAGCATTTTTTTTGTATAAATATCTTGCCTCTTTAACAAATTCTATGGATGTCTAAATAAAGGAAACATAAAATACCAATATTACAGTATTGTAAACATTTTATTCTTAATTCAAAATTATTAAAAATATCTCTATATTACATCCTTCCATTTTAACTAATAAAAAACACAATATAAAAATATTTCGAAAAATTTTTAATAAAAATGAAAAATTTGGGAAACTACATTTTTGGTAACAATGTGATCATACACCCTATTACATTACTTTAAAACAAATTTATCAAAGAGGTCTTGAATCTTGAGGTCCCAAGTTTGAATTTCAGTCTCGGTCGGTTGATACAAGCACCACTGTACGCTTAGAAATATTAATGGACAAAGTTAGTTGAAAACGGTCTACAGACAGAAATATCTGCCACTTTGACAGACAAAATGTCTTTGAAGGATTTAACATGAATGATTAATCGACACATTTGTGTCTGTTTATTTAACAGACGATTCTGTAACAGACAAAAAAGGTAACAAACTACACAAATGTTTTCAATTGTATTTTGTATACAAATTAACTGAAAACCTTCGCTGCTAATTAGCATCTCAATGATAGCCCAAATACAGCGACGTTAAATAAAATTAAAGAAAACATAAATTGTACACGACACATACGGAAATGGTGAGTTAAAAAAAGTTAAACTTATCTATATAAAAATTTTTTTAATAAAAATATAATTTTATGGTATTACAAAGAAGCGTTGAATAAATGAAAATTGTTATTAATTATTAAATAGCCCAAAATTTAAATATATTTAAATTGAGAAATGAATCGTTTAATATGACACCATTTAAGTAGTGCAATCAAAGAGCAATTAATAAACAATGGATAAAAGCTACATGAAATATTCAATGCGACACGCTAATGATAATAAATTTAAAATGTTTTTAATGTGATTGTTCTTTCGTAAGCTGACATATTAAAAGAATGATGCTCGAATATATAAATACCTAATGTAACACTGAAAAAAGTAGATTTTAATTCAGTGTATTTGAAGCATTCACGTGAACTATTTTAAAATCAATATGAAATACTTTTTGATTTTTGTTTTGTTTATTTTTACCATCGCTACTCAACGTAAGTCAATTCTATAAATTTGTATCTTTTTTTCTTCAGTTTATAAATTATTTTAAATATTTTGATTTTTAATTTTTTTTAAATAAATAATATTTAAAAATTTTTTTTTAAGGACAGAGAAAACTAATAATTCTTGAATTATTATATACGTATTAATAATTAGTAATTAATAATGTAATCTGTATGCCTGTTAAAATTTAAAACAATCGAGTAGTTTGCAATAATTTACTAAATTAATTCATAATACGTGTAACACATATACGTACAGACATCCTATGTGAATTGCTTTTTAACTTTTCGAACTAAAATATATACAAATAAATTAAAAAATAGAAAATAATAGAAAATATTTATAAAATGTTAAATTAATTTCAAAAGTCATAAAAGCATAAGATTACATCAATATTCACTTAAATGAATATAAAATTTACATTTTTAATAATATCATTTTTTGAAGATGTTAAAAAATTTATAAATGTATTTAAATAAGGTATAGAATATTTCAAAACATTATCGAACAAATTTGTAATGAAAATCACATTTAAAATGATTCAATTATATTTAAATTATTAACATTTAAAGCTTCACATTATCAAAAGCTAACAGAAAAAATATTTGCAATTTTTTTTTAAATTACTAAAATACTTTTATTTATTAAAAGCAATTTTACTGCGTGACAATGTGACAAGTAAATTCATAGAACAGTTTTTAAGAAAAAATTAACAATTTCTAATTATTATCAAGTTTGATTTATTTAATCTAAATGAAAATTGAATGATATAGAAAATCAAAGTATTTGCACAACCACAGACAAGTGTTATATGATCGGGTGGAGATTGTAACTATTATAATTTTTTCGATATTAGTATACATATAACTATGCTTTATTCAACCCGGAGCAAATATTTCAATGAGTAAAAAAAATTTTCTTTCTCGACTTTTGGCTGGTTTATACGCTATTAAATCTTCTTGGAATTAAAAATTGAAATATTTTGTAAATTTTCAGTAGATTTATAATATTTCATTATAATCTTTTCACAGAATGCTCTGCTATAGTGCCTTGGCTTTGTAGAACTAATATGGAACACTGTAATAGAGTATGTCAAGGTTATGTTGCAACCTGCGAAAACGGTTACTTTTTTGAATTAGCACCAAGATGCGCATGCGATCTCGTTGCTGCCTTGAAAGACCCAGATATTCTTGCTGAATTATATGCTCATTATGAAGAATAACTAAATGTTATTAAAATGTAAAAAAATACTTGTAAATATAAAAACCATGTTTTTTTATATTCAAGTGTTAACCGTAATAATATGATATTTTTTTCAATAAATTTCAATTATCAATGATTTAAAGCAAAAAAATATTTATTTTATTCAAAAGATTCCTATAGAAAAACCAAAATAATATCGATTCATTTTGTTTTATTTAATATTATTGGCGCTGATAATGTTTAAAATCTATTTTATAGCACTGTGGGACCTAAATCCGCACTTAGGTAACACTTTTCTGTTACCTAGGTGGCACTTTTTTACACGGTACAATAATGAATTTACTTAGGTAACGTACGTATATAATAAGAAATAATTTTATATGTAAATTATTTTTTAAAGTATTTTCATAAATAATAATAAGCTGTAGTATGTTGAAACTCTTTTACATTAACATTCTTCAAATCAATTCATAACAATTATAAGCAAGTAAGATACGAGTAAAACTAAAATTGATAGTAGCGTAACATGTAAAGCGAAGAGGTATAGTCACTTCAGCGTTGTATAATAAAATGCTACGGGGAACCCCCTATTACTACACACGATTGCTATTGCTATACTAAACATGTTACCTCCTCACCGCTCCTACGACGCTAATTCATTCGTGAAACAAAATTTCAATTAATGACTTTATAGAAGATGATTTCAACAAACAATTTCACATAATATCAATAATATTGATAAAAATTAATTATTATTACACATTTTGAGTATATTTTTGAAATTATATTCTTTTTTTTCTTTTTCGATCTATTATTCATGGAGTGTTTAGTTTTAGTTTATTTATAGTTTTCTTTTCTTTTTTTCGATTTATCATTCACAGGATGCGTAGTGTTTGTTTTTTTATAGTTTTCGCTTTTATTTTTTGAATTATAATTCGTGGAGTGCATAGTTTTTGTTTATTACTGATTTTGAAGAGCACAGATATAATTTGGCGGATTTATGTCCCACGTGCTACAAAATAGTATACGATACTCGTGACCTTAGTGGAACTTTATTACACGGCACTACGTTATCGCCCTCGCTGCGCTCGGGCGATAACTCCGGCCGTGTAATAAAGTGCCACTTAGGTCACTTGTATCGTAATGTACTATGTTGAAATTCGCATGTATTTTAAATACTTAAATATATTTATCATTTACATATTGATAAGAAAGTTATGTGATTTACACATACACGCGTATTTACATATTTGATAAGAAAGTTATGTGATTTACACATACACGCGTACACATATGTGATTTAATTCCTACTGTATCAAAACCTAGTTTTATGATGTTTTGAAATTTATGTATCTATCGTACCAAAATTTAATTTTAAATTAACAAATCAAAGGTTTAATTAATTTATAAACAATATAGTATCAACGAATAAGCTTGTTATTTTATAACTGAAAAATGAAACATTTTTTAAATGGACAAACTTGTCGCTTCTAATGTACAGTTTTAGTGTACAAAAAAAGTTTCTAATGAAACTATTACCACAAGCTTCTTGTTTTTCCCTTCTGGAGTGACAAATGCGAAGTGTAGTCGACAAAACCGCGATGCATTATCAGTCTTTTTCCACATGTGCAATTTTCGCTCTTTCTCTCTGCAAAATCCAAAAGAATATCAGCAACACTCAAAAACTTCTCGTAATAGTATCTCAGCACCGCTTTTATCCATATGCTTTTCTTTTTTTCTTTATTCCTTACATACACATGGACATTCTAGTAGTAGCTCGCACTCAATTTCAGAGCACTTTCCAGCCGACCCTTTCAAAATACACGCCATAGAAATAAAAATAACACGCGCACATGGGCGTACTGAGTGGCGCACAAGCCTTGGCATAAGGAAGACGAATTGAGTGTTCGGACTAGAATATCGTTTGTCCTTTTGCGATTCCATTGTTGTTCGCGATTTTAGGAGAAGAGATACCCACTGATGCTTTTTTCCCTTTTTTTCTCTGTTCGAGTAAAAAGCTTGTATTTTTTGGGTTTTGTTGAAGATAAAAGTACCTTTTTTATTTTTCGGAAAAAAAATTGGTTTACAAGATGATGACCAGGAAAATTAATCATGTAAAAAAGTTTGGAAAAAAAATAAAACTTGTTTAAAACATAAGTATTTTTTATAGTTTAATTTTAACAAAAATAATAGCAAAAATTATCAGAAAAATAAAATTCTTAGCAAATAAACTAAATGAAAATAATAGAAACATTATACATACATTAAAAGATAATTTGCATGAATCCCTACGTAAACAGTGCACGCAGCGTGTCAAAGACAGTCCTAAATCTTAATAAATTAGCCATGTAACTTTCTATTCCATTACATTACACTTAAACTTATTGTAGTCGTTGAGTATGCAAAGATGAGGGCACGTGCGTCCGTAAGTATGCATCCTTTTTTTTCCAAAAAAAATGTATTACAACAAAGAAATATGTAGTAGGGTGGCTTCCCACCGCGTTAACCATTATTCCAAACCATAAAGCGATTTGCTCAATGTTAAAGAACGATCTGAATATATTCTTTATCTATTTATCATCTGTCGGCGTTGTATAAGTTAAAGATTTAAGCGTGTGAAATAGTTGAATAAATTAACTGTAAACATTGATAAATATTATTAAATGTAATAATTGACATTGCAATGTTTGATTAGATGTTAGTCGAAAATTTAAGAATCTTAAAAAGACGAACTAGGAAATAGTTAAAATTTTACTTGACTAATTATTTTATTGATTGAAAGTTTTTAGCTATATTTAAAATAATATTACATCTGATTCTCAACTTTTTCTAGTTTGATTGCAATACTGAATTTAATAAGTTTTAATTTTAATGATGATGAATGCAAAGAATTTTAATAGAATACTTTATTAATTTTCATCTTTCATTTAAATTATCTAAAGTGTTATTTCAATCCAATTGGTTAACCACGCTATCATTATTTTTATAAACTGTATTAAAAGATAATATCAATTAGACATTGTGAATGCCGCATATTGATTCATCAGTTTTGTCACATCGAGTTAAATCACAAAATTCCAAAAAAAAAAAACTATCATCTCATTTCGATCTTTCCACTATATGTATAAGATTTCTCTCTCTGTGTATATCTATGCTCGCTCGTGCGAATGCCTCGATTTCACGTGAAAGTAATCATAATATGTATGAGTTAGACTATACGGATTAAGCTAGAGAGCAAGAGAAAGAGAGAGAGAGGAGAAGAGAGGTGCCGAGTGATGGAGAGAGCCCAAAGAAAAAGAATAAATGAAAAAAAAGGTAACGTATGAAAGAAAGAGGGGAAGTGCAAACCGCGCCCACAGAGAGCAGTTTTCTCATTGGAATTGCAACAAGCCGGTTTCTCGAGATGCTTCCAGGCTTTTATATACATTTTTCTTAGAAGCAAAGCCAAGCGGGCATAATTCATTAGGCAAAAAAAAAAATCTACGCGTAATTACATTTTTTTTCGATTACGTTAAAGCATATTTCTCCGCGAAGAGACGTAGACGCCACTGGACGTTTTACTGGCTAAAGACGAGCTCTTTATACGAGCATAATATACCCTTGTAAATGTGTATGGATGTAAAGGGGAAGGAAAAAAAAGTTGCAAATCTGTATGTAATGATAACTGCTTATTATATGAATTAAAATTTTATTTCTTGTTAATATTCTACCGATGATCGGAAAGGTAATGGAAAACATGAAAATTTTAATTAATAAAAGTATTAACGATTGTATAAATATCGATAAATGGTTGCATCCGTTCATTCAATTATGACAAATAAATTTAAAAAGTACATAGAATAATCAAGAGAGAAATAATTAAAATGTCCGTATTTAAAAATATATAATTGAAGTATAATGGACATAAAGTTCGGTTTCTTTATTTGAAATGCAGTACATTGTATTTATAAATTTCTATATACGAGGTCCAATTGTTTATGTTTTGTTTAATATATAAATAAAACATTTCTACTATTTTATAAATTTCGCTTTAAATTATCTTTAAATCATTTCTAAATGAAAAGAAAAAAAAATGATAATATTTTAAAATTAATGTGCCTTTAGTCAGTATAAAAAGCGTTAAAATCATAAAATAGAAAAAAAAGTAGCGACATTATTTAAAATAACACATTTCCTGCACGCTATTTTACCATTTCTCCTTGGTCTCGAGAAAATTTTCTATACAGGCTTTAGCGAAACGTATCTATATATACATAGAAGCTAAGAGCGAAAGAAAAGTGTGAGTATATGTACACATATAGAAGCGAGGAAAATTCGAAAAACGCATCTTGTCCCCCCATACATATGGAGCTTTCTTCCATGCTGGATTCACAGAGCTGTGCTGTTGGGCAAAGCGAATAATATCAAGAGTAGAGTGTATATATATACGCGGGTGTTATACGCGCGTATTTTTCCTTTGGCTCTGCTGAATTATTTTACGATTCATGTTTCGAATTGACTCACAAAATACAAAAGCGGAAGGAGAGAGAGAAAATGTTATTGTATCGGAGGGAGAAGGAGGAGGAAAGATCACCCAGTACCAGCTACGTTAGAAGATATACCTTCTGAGGTAAAACTCCGTGTTTTTTTGCGATGAACGTTCATAGGATTGTGATTTTATATTGATGTCTAATATGTCGGGTTTTTAATGTTGTCAAATGTTTTTTAGAATTTTAATCAGAAGCAAAATTGTATTTATACTTTAACATTTTTTTAATTAACAAATAACGAGTAGGTACATTATTGAATAATTTAATAAAATGTGTATATTTTTATTAATAATTGTTATTGTTTCATAAATTGTATTATTAATTGTAATCTCTTGAAATCACAATGCGATATCTGAAAAATAATTACATTTAAGTATTTAATAATTTAAAGAACTGCCGTTTTATACTTTTAATCTCATTATTATTTGCTGAAATATTTATTTTTATTGATTATATACAGCAATTGTCAATTTTATACTAAAAAAACTCACGTGACACTCGACTATTATTAAAAAAAAAAAAGTTAGATATATTATTAGTTTTACGTCAAATTCTATGCTGTGTCGAAAGACAGTAAATTTATTGAGTTAAAATGTAGATTTGAAGAATTGTAACTAGAAATTTAGCATATTTTTACCTAAATGGTTATTAATTTTGTAACTTTATTTTTTACTTTGCACGAATTTCAAAAATTAGGCGCGAATATCAATAAAAAGGGCTAATTGAACTATAAAACTGACTATTTATAACATTTATACATTTTTGCTTGGGCCAGATCACCAGCAAAGTCATCGAAACATTGTGTTGCGTTTGTAATTTAATAAGGTTTTTTTCTAGTTCATAATAAATTTGATAACTGTTCAAGATGAGCAATTATTTCATTGTGAATAACAAGAAATATTGAAATAAAATGTTATTTTTCTTAAAACTAAAATAATAGGTTTAGAATATTTGATATTTTACCTTGTATAGTAAATCTTATTTAATTTTTTTAAAATTATATAATTGAAAAGTCATGAAAAAGTTGATAAATGGCGGTGTTAATATTCTTCTTAAAAATTATGTACTCCAAACAAACCCGTTCAGTCAAGATCTTCAATGACTCACTCGGTCCAGTAATGGACTCGTAACTCAAGAGCCTGTGTTCGAATCCCGCTCTCGACCTATCAATACAAGTATTTGTTACATGTAATTTGTTCATAAATACACTGAAACGACCTGCATCGCTAATTAGAATCGTAATCATACCATAAATACAGTGACGTTAAAAAAAATTTCAGATAATAATTTTTTTGCATCAAAACTATCGGAATTTTTTTTTTATTTCATTCAAAATAAACATGAAGTACATAAAAAAGAATTTATGTTTGTTATTTTCTTGGCGAATGCTTGGGTAAGATGGGCAAAAAATACTGTTGAAATGCAATAATCTAGCTAATTTGACAGAGAGGAACGTCAAGAGGAAAAAGGTATATAATATATATGAAAGGGGAAGCAAAAGGTTGTTCCTTTTTTTTCTTCATTGAAGGGGCATAAACATTTAGGAATCCAATATCGAAAAGAAGAAAGAGTCGGAAGAACAAGAGACAAGACAGGCCAAGGGTGAAAGAGCTCAGTCGCGCGGAAGCTTTGCCTTTTGCCGGTAATTTGACTCCGGAATCCTCTATTTCAGAAAAGCTTTGGACGACGAGATAATGAGGATACTCTTTCTTAAGTAAAGAGAGACGTGCGATGATTACGTCAACGAATCGTTAAAAGTAGAGAGAGTATTCGAATTTCAAAGAACAATTCTCTTCGATTCTCTAATTTTGTTTTTTCTTTCTATATTCTGATAGCGCTTATATTTCGTTTTGATTTTGTTAGTTGGATCGATTGATCATTTATTTTTTTCTTCTTCAAATAGATAAGTACTAAATTCATAAAAAGTTATTGATAGATATTTTGTGGGCTTATTGCAAGAGGTAAAGAAATTTTAATGTCTAATAAAATGTATGATGAATGAGTTTAATTTCATGCTTTTTTATGGATTATTCTATAGTTAAAATTATAATTGACCGCTTAATTGATACAAAAAATGCAATTGCAAAAAAATTTTTATAACACTTCATAACATATTTTCGTACATACATATTTCGTACATGCTTTTGCGATAAATAGACGATTAGGACACTGTCTTATATACTTTTTGAAATTTCTTTAATAATATTCGAAATATTTTACGTTACTTCTCTGATTTTTGTAGAATAATACTAACATAGTTGTCTACGTTAGGATAACATTGAAAATAAACAATAGTTAAAGAATATGCTAATACCTACTATAAAATTATAGTTTTCGCTATTTTTTTGGATTAATCATGTATGGAGCGCAAAATATTTATTTTTTTATATATTTTTGAGAGTACGACATTAAGTTTTAGTGAATTTATTGTACTCGTGCTATAAAATAGTAAGTGATACTATAAGTGGCCTATTACACCATGTGAATTATTTTCAAACTTTATATCGTGCCATAATAAGCCACTTATGTCACTAATATCGTAATGTACTAAATTAAAATACGAAATCAAGGGATACTTTGAGGTTGTTAATATCGTTTCTAAAACATGTTTTAAATTTCGTATCCGTATAAAAACTCTACATTTCTATATATTTTTTACAGAGTCTATATATTTTTTCAATACACGAAGAAAAAAATAGAATAAAAATTACAACACTTTTTGTAAAAATTACCATACTTTATCGCAAACCAACCACAGGCTGTGATTTTAGCCAAAAATTACCATATTTTATTATAAAGTATGGTAATTTTTGGTCAAAATGACAGTCTGTGGTTGCTTTACAATAAGGATGGTAATTTTTTATCTACTTTTTTTTCCGTATAAAACTATTTTGGTACTTTTATAAGTTATTTTGTGTTAAATTTTGTGATTCTGATATAAAAATTAGCAAAAATGTTTGTATACTAAATTTTGTAAAAATCTTTTTGATACCACTGTTACGCTTTCTACTTTATAAAATATGCAGCAATAAAATCAATGAAATTGCGGGGTGGGTATTAGTTCACTTGGTCAGAGCATAGTTTTTGGTGCGATGAATTCGGAATGCATTTCTCTCCATACGAAACATGTTAGCATTTTTAAGAATTAATTATATTTTTAGAAAAAATAAAATTTGTATAATTCTATCAATGCTAGTTAAAAATTTACATATATAACTCATTACCGGCTTTGCTACGATTTTACGTACAGCGGGTTGATTTAAAACTAGCCCATAACAATTGATATTTCTTATAAAGCCGTATTAAATATTGAAAAGTTTTTCAGAAAATTACAATTACAATTTTTCTTATTATTTATATTGAAAAATTAAGATCACTTATTATTAAATTTTATTTTCAATTTAGGACAAATTCGTACAAAAAATAGAAAAAAAACAAGTGTATTTGGAGATTTTTTCATAATTTAATGTTCAGAGTGAACATATTTAAAGGATTTTAAAACAATTAGAATTGGCATCAGTGAATCTCATCAAACATTTACAGCACTATTTTGTTGAGTAAAAATTTCTCTATTTTAATTATAAAAGATCGAAACAAAGCATTCGTCTTTCTCGAAACCAAAACTAGAATCATAGTTCGGAATGACGCTTTTTTTTACTTTCGCTCTCTGTGTCTTTCCGTACATAGTCTAGGATACATTTTGAAAAGATCTGAAGACTTCCTACATACGTATAAAGCTCGTTTAATTCCTGAGAACCAATAAAAATGCTCGACATTCTCCTTATCTAACGGCTCATTCGTTTGGTTGTTTGTGTCCATCTGAAGGTGTATATATATATATATATATATATATATATATATAACACGCGTGTTTCTTGTCTTTCTTTTTTACCTTCTTGTCTTTCATCTCTTGACTCTCATCCTGGTTTCTTATTCTCTTATATACGTTCGTCTATAGCGTTCGACTAACCAAATATTTGGCGAGGTCCTTCTTTTAGCTTTTCCCTAGAAGGATAGCCAAGGTACATATATATGTAGGTATGGCCAATTCCGTAAGCTTTAAACTGTATCTTTTCTCTTGATTCTTTGCTGGGGGGAGGCTGGTCTTTTCGTGTCTTACAACGAGGAAAACTCTTTTGTATCAATTTTTTTTTTCTTTCTTTTTTTCCCTTTCTCTGTCTCTCTTTTGGGAGATTTCGGAAACCAAACTTTATTTTAGGTAAACGTCAACATGTCTTGACTGCTTGAGAGCTCTTTTACTTTTTATTTTTTTTCTTTCCTCATCGCGTCTCGTATTTTCTCATCTCTCTCTCTCTTTTTTTTACAGACTTGGTAAACATGCCGAATTCCTTGCGGAGTTTGTTCTCTAGGTAGTTTTGTAGGATTACCATTGAACAAAATTCACTATCAGATACACGATGCCTCGAAAGGGAGGGAAGATTAATTGAGTTTTTGAAGGACTTTTTTTTTCTTCTTTTTTAAAGTATTATTGAGTTTGATGTAATTTACTTGAGTTGTTTGATTTTAATCTTGGCAGAGTGCTTGTCATGAATAATGATTTTTTATCAGAATTTTGGTAATCTAAATCTTGTTTATTTTGTTTGGATGGTGAACTTTAAATTTAATTAATCAAGGGTTTGTTAAATAAATATTTGCCAGATACAAAATGATTATGGCTAATTTAAATTTAATTTAGCAGAGATATAAATTTCATCAATAACGTAATTTTAAGGTATATGGCAGTACATAAAATGAAAGATTTTGTAAAAGAAAGTATATTTATTAGAACCTACGGATAAATCGATGATTTAAAGTTTATTTAAAAAACTTGTTTCTATTTACAAAGCCAGTGTTGGAATACACTTCAATAGCAATTGCGAGAGAATTCAGTTCAGTAAGTTATGAATAAAATATCATCGACAATTTCTACGAAAGACGAGCTGTACACCTTGAGCGCGTGAGCAAGCGGTAAAATTATAACGACGCCTTTTGCTTCGGAAATAATACAATCATTCCGGTACGGTATATACTTTAAGGTAATGTATAAGAATGTCTTTGTAAAAGCAACAGTGTTAAAAAAAAAAGGAAAAGAAAAATAAGAAATCAAAGTCAAACCACAAAACAAAAGGTCCTTAGGGTACTATACTGTGGTTTTGCTTATTCTTTCTTACTTTTTTTTTTATTTAAAACTCAAACGAGAAAATCGAAGTTGTACAAGTTTTATCTTTTTCGTTCATGTCTCTCTTTTCGTTGTGCCTTCTTTCTCACATTTCTTACTTTTTCAAACCTTCAACCTTTATTACCTCCTTTTCTTTACCCTTCCCTATGTATACCTCTGCTTAATACTAAAACGTTAAAGCTTTTCTATAGAATTTCTTTGGACGTATAGCATCACTTGACCATTGATTGATTCCTTGTTAATTAAAGAGAAGATTCGCTGCTCGAGAAAGAGAGAAAGAGAGGCGTGCAAACGCCAAGCAAAGAATATACGCAGAGTATATCGCGCTTAATACAAAATACAAAAAGTCGTTTGGCAAGATAAGAAGGCAAAAAGGAAAGAAAAAATTTTTATTCTTTTGTTTTTTTTCCCCTTGCTCATTGAATGACGATCAAGCTCACTTTCTTTACTTTTTTTTTTTAAACTTTGCTTTCTTTTACTTAGCTTCATTTGATTTCTTTCTTGTTGCACTAGTTTTTATTTTCTTTATTGTTTTGCCTTCAATTCCGCTTGATGTTTCTGTCTGCATGTTAAGCTTTCCTTCTTTTTTTATTTCTCATGCTAAGTTTACATATTATTATAGAGTTAATTATAGAACTTGCTTTTGACAAATGATTATCATTAAATTGTTATCGATTGATGAAATGAGTGATAGTGATAATGTGAATATTTTAAGTCAAAGTTTATTTTTTAAATTGATAAATTTACTTAAATGTGAATAAGAAAATTAATGGTTAAAAAATTTAAGCAGGATTCAAGAGAAAATGGTTTATATGCCGATTAATATTTTAAATGATTATTTTAAATATCTTTTAGCAATTTAACTAGCATAGATTACCATTATTGATCTAGTTTTATTTATTCTTTTGACTAATATTTATAATAAAAAGTTTAATTATCAAAATTATACAAGATTCTAGTGATAGAAATTAGTTGTTGATTAAAGACGTAATTACTAAAATGATTTCCCTAGAATATAATTAATCTGAAAGATCACCAATTAATTATAAACCTGGAGAAAAAATTTATGCATTTAATAAACGATGATTAGTATTAAAGCAACAAGTTCTCTCTTTTTTTTATTAAAATACAAAAATATTTCTGAGAAACATTTCAAGCATTAAAAAGTTTTAATTTTTTTATTTTCTTTCATCTTCGGTAACTCGATCACATGCATTCATCCCTCATAACGATGTCTACGATATTCCTTAGAAATGCCTTTAAAATTACTTTCACATAAAACCCAGAACGCGCATCCCAAACATAATTCCATTCAACTTGTATGCATTTTTCTTTTCTCTTCGATGTTGAATATTTTTCTTCTCTCTCTCTCTTTCTCTCTTGATCTCATTTAGTGATACTTTTTAATTTTGTCTCTGGAATTCTTAACACAATGAATCTCCCTGTGTCTTTTTGTATTTCATCGTCTATATATAAATTTTTAAGCATCACACGTGACTCATTTCGCGCAAAAGCTTCTCTCGCTTTTAAACTCTCAATCGTATGAATATTCATGGATTATACACAAGACGAGATCTCGTCAAGAATCCTAGGGGAAGGAGGAATTTGATTTCTTCGTCTTGTTTTGTACCGTATCATTCTTTTATTTTTTTTTTTTATCTTACTTTCGTTTAATTTTTTTTTTCTTTTTCAATCATTTTCTTCTTCTCTTTGTTGATCTTCAACGAACGGAACGAGGATATAGAAAGAGCGAGGTGGTTAGAGCATCGAAGGTTCCACGAAAAAGATCTTTAAGTCCTTAACGAAAAAAAAGGGAAGCCAATGAAAATTCATCGCGAAGGAGAAAGAAAGAAGGCTTCGGACTCTCTTTTGCTCTCTTTCTTTCTTGTTTTCCTGAGACGAGAGAGAATTCAGTGGAGGCAACGCGGCTGTGTGTTGATACTTAATGCTATACCTAACTGGTTATTGCTGTGTGTTACTGCCCTTTCAAAAAGTCTTACGACTTCATTTTCACCTTAGTTGGGCGAGATCGTGCTGTCGCTACCTTCTTCTTTCTTTTCTTTTTTTTCTTCTTTTTTTTTTGTTGCTTGGGCGCCTGTAAACGCGGATTTGAGGATTGGAGGATGAGGAAAGAACAAAATACTCTTCTGGTTTTTGATATGTTCGAGCGAAAATTGATTCGTGAGAATACTAAAGCGATGATTTATAAAAGGTAGGACGTATTGATGGTGAGAAGGAGTGTCAAAAAGGCTTGGAATAGATTGAATTGTAGGAAGATTTGATTAGTAGAGGAATATTTTTTTAGGTTTCACTGGATTTTAGAAGTGATTATGACGTCTATTATTTAAGAATAAATTATATTGATTTAATTTTATTGTTTATAAATCATATTCAAAGAAACACTGTTCAAAATCATTAATTTTTTTTCAGGTTTAGTCATTATTAATAGTGATAGTACTAAAAATGATAAAAAAGCACGATATACATATATACATTCACGTCATACTATAATTTTTTTTTTTTAATTAACGTCGCTGTATTTATGCAATTATTACGATGCTAATTAGCGACGGAGGTTGTTTCAGTGTGTTTGTGAACAAAGCATATATGTATTATATAAAGTGATGCTTGTATTAATCGGCACCCGAAGACGGATTCGAACTCGAGTACTCGAGATTAAGAATCCATCGCTCTACCAACTGAGCCACTGGCGATCTCGTTTATACTATATTTAAAATAATTAGAATATGTACTATTAATACGAGTAAATATTTGTTTTTTATGAATTTTTTAAATAGAAAATTTTTTGTAACTGAGTTATTTAAACAGCACCTTTCTGATCTTACTTTTTTATTATGAAAAATTTTTTACCATCATAAAAAAATTTTAAAGCTCGTGAAACCAATCGTTGCTTTGTTAAATTCTCACAAGTATTTCACGCTCATATTCGTATTGTATTAAAAAAAATTTTTTAATTATTGACGTCAAGTTAATGCAAAAAAATAAAAGTTTCAAAACTCATCTTATTCGCATATAATTAGCCGCTTATCTTGTTTCTTTAAAATTCGAAGAAATTTTTTTTTTCAAACTTTTCTCTTTGCGTTTACTCAACTATACAATGTTTTCTCGTAGCTGAGCAAAAGTTGCTCTTGTTAGCATCGATTGATTAGCATTCAAACGTCGACTTCAATTCTCTCTTTCTTTCTTTCTTTATTTATTTTTTTCTTCCTTTTTGTTCTCCTATCCTTTCTTCTCTTCCTTTTAGTAAGTAAATTCAGTAAGCTTGCATTGCAAATCCGCGCACGTACTTGTCTCAGGTGCAATTAGCGACTTAACTCACCAAGTTGAATTTAAATTTTAATTGATTTATTTATTAACGCCGAGGACTGCTGATATGTCCGGGCTATTTTTATTCAATCATTTAATTTTAATTCTTCTTTATATTTCAACTTAAGCTATTTTCAATTCAAACTCTTCTTATGCAATTTATTCAAGATTATTATCAAGCTTAAATAAATTCCATGAAAAAAATATTTAAGGTATTACCACGTAAATATTTGAAATCAAAATAACTATATCTATAATAAAATTAACAATAGAACGACTTAACACCACCTTAAAAGATTCAACAAAACTATCTAGTTAATTCTTATCCTCTTTTGTCTCATTTTCACTTCGTTTTATCATTCTTCTTATTTTTTCTTCTGTCAACTCTAAGAACCAAAGCTTAAATAAAAGAGAGAGAGGAACAATTTTACAAAAGATTCTTCTGTATTAGGTACTATATAAATGTATAAGCTTTACGAATGCTGTGGTCCAGTGGTGTATAGGTACTTGGTGCGCATCTTGCGCGCACGAGCGCTCGCGTCGTTCACATCTTAACGAGCGAATCGGCCGCGATTAAGTCAGCAAAAAACTTATATTACCAACGATTATGATTCCGCGAAAGGAACAATGCCGTGCGCTCGCGACTTAAAGGATAAAATGAAAGAAAAAAAAAAAGAAAAACATGTCCAGGACTAAGACTTTAGTTGTAGCAAGTATTTTTTTATCCTTTGCTTCATGCCATTTCCACGGAAAAAATCTTCACAACTAGATAGACAAACATTCTGCGCCCACAAAGAGATGATGGAGAGAAGTTTCTGTTTTTTTTTTTATATTTTTCTTATGCTTCTTTTTTTTCAAATAAGAGAAGCAAGTTCTTAGCCTGCAGCACGCGACTGGCCTATTTCGACGTAAAAATAGAATGAATATTTACTGCGAATGATCCTGGCTCTTTTGTTTTTTTTTCTTATTTGTTCTTTAAAGATTCCAGAAATCAGTAAGATGGTATGATTGTTATTACTTGTTCATAGTCTGATCGTTAAGTTTTTGCAGAAATTGTAAGGTATCGTGATTTTCCATAACTTATTTATTTTACGCTCTATTTTATTTCAAATTAAAGATTCAAAAAAAAATTATTGTTTCACATTTTCAGAATATACATTTGAATGTTTTTTTTCTTCTTTTAAATAATGATGTATAGTATAAAATTTTTTGTAATCAATACTGATGTAATTTTTTTTTATTTCAAAATTCTTATTTAAGTATTTTACTTTGTAATTTTCTGCGAGTTGTTAAAAAGATTCTTTGTAAATTGAGAAGTAAAGAAGAAGAAGTTACCAAAAAAAGAAGTAAAATGCCAAGAATCACTTCCGATTCGCTATATAATCGAAAACACTTAGTTTCATACAATTAACGTTGTGTTTGCAAAAGGAAAAATGGGCAAAAAGAGAAAGAGTAAGAAAAAAAAAAGAATGAGTGAGGGGGCGGTTAAACTTAAGGAATCATTGAAACAAGACCTTGTTATAACTTCGCGAAAAGGAAGAAAAAAAAAAGTAAAATAAAACAAAAAGAAACAATACTTAGTTGTGATCGTGCGCTTATAGCTTCAAAGCGACACAAATTACATCTTGAAGCGGGAATTAAGTGAGCATGCTCGACTGCTTTTGTATATAAGGGGGTCTATGTCTTGTTGTATTAGATCTTATAGTTTGTGGTATACAACATGAAAAGAGGAAAGAGGAATAAGGATCAAAGTAAGAGAAAGAGAAAATTTTTGCAATGTCTATATAGAAAAAGGAAGGTGGAGCAAGACCTCCCCCCTCTCCTCTTCTTTCTTTCTTCTTCTTCTTACTTGCTTGGAAATAATCATCGCCAGAGCAACTTACTCCCAAAACGTAATTAACTTCGAAAATATTGTGTACATCTACAAAAGAAGACCGTAATAAGCAGTCCTCCTTTTTTTTCGAAGTAATAATGTTATAAAAATCTCTTTTTTTTCCATACAATCTTGGAAACCTCGTTTTCTTTTTAATGAATTATTAACAAAGAAGTAAATTTGCTTTACCTTAAGTCAGTTAAATTTCTTATTTATTGTATTTCCAAATCACAATTTCTCCTTGGTACAAATATTTTTTTCACACGCATAATTAAGATTATTTATAATATTTGTTTAGTATATTATCATTTTTTTATTAAGTTTACGAATGACCTTTAAGTAGAATGAGGCGGGTATGGTAAGGCTAAAATAAGTCAAGCTTTCGTGGGATTTGTTATTTTTTTAAATTATACGCAATGTACCCATTTAAAATATTTTAATATATTTAGAAGCAAAGCTGGAGAAATATTTGACCACAAAATTTTTTTAATACTTTTTTGAATTTGTCCTTTAATTGCTTAAACAAAAATCTTTCTATTTGAATATTTTTCAAAACTTTTCATCCTAAGCTTTAATTATTTTTAAATAACTGTATTCTGTGAAATTGTATTATATTTACTCGAATAAAAAATAAACTTTACAGTCCATTAGAACATTGGCCTTTTTTTATATTCAGCATAGCATTCAAACCGAATTCAAGTACATTCAATTCGCTAACGAGGGACCTTAGTGATTAGTCGAGCGACGTAGTCGTTTAAGAGAAGGGATGAATTCTTTCTTTCTGTATTTTTTTTCTTCGACGTCTTAAATCTTTTCCTCTCTCTTTTTTTTTCTTTTATCCTATGGCATTCACCCTCTCATTAACCGAGTTGACCCCGGTAATTTTACGGAACAGTCGGTCTAAATTAGCTGAACGCTTAGTAAAGCACGAGGCATTGCTTAAAAGCATGTCTTCGTGGAAGGAAAAGTCCGTCAATCGGCAGAAACTTTGTCTCTAACGTAGTTCGTGGTATATGTCTAGTCAACTTGAAATTAATGACAACGTACCTGATATAATAGAAAAGTTATTGTACTCTTGTATAAGGAAAGGCCTTTTCTTCATAAGGAATAAGAAAGTTATTTATTCGTTTTGCCATTTACTTGACCATAAGTTTTCTTTACTATGATGTTTTAATATTTTTATTGAAATCTTACCTTAGAATACTATTTATACATAATGATGAATTTGATGATTTAATTAGTTGTAGAAAAGTTCAGTTCAATAGTTAAAAAATTTTTTTTTAAATCATTAAATAATATGAAAAAGAAAAAAAAGCATTGATATTATCAATAAATTCAATAAAATTTATTAATCTTCAAACTTAATTTTTTAATAACAATCAATATAAACGTATTAATTTTTTCAAATAAAGAACAATAATTAACCCCGCAGAAAATTTTCAAGAAAATCATTAAGTTTAAACCTTTTTTTATTAAAAAAAATAACAAATATAAAGACCCAATGGAAGTTTGCAGTTTGAGGGTTAATATTTAACTGATAAAATTAAAAGTGTGTTAAAAAATTATACACAACTGTTTAATATTGCGTATCATAATATGAAAATAAAAAAAAAATTAATCATCATAAATTATTCAATACTAAATGTGACAAAATCCTATAAACTATAAATAACTTATTCTTTATTACCAAATTATTTATTAATTACACATAATAAAAATTACCATATATGGACAATTAATTAGAACAAATACGCAAAGAAAATATTCCTTTAAGGAAAAATAATAAAAAGTATTAATCAAAAAAATTAATTTCCCGTCTTACTTAATTCGAAATTCTATTTGTAATATTCGTCTAAAAGTATAAGTAAAATTCAGAATGACACGTTTATTTGAGTAAGTTAAGAAGAAGAAGAAGAAAAAGAGAAAAAAACAAAGAAAAGGACAATCTAACAAAGTAAAAGTAATACAAAAAGAAAAGGCAGTATCGGCTAGTAGATTGCTTCTGATAGATAATAAAGAGAGCATTTCTCTACGGGATCGGTGACGCGTTGACGGCTCTAGGCGTGTCTACTTGCTGGCAGATATTATAAGTTATTTTATCGGTAGGAAAAGCTCTGCGCGAAAGAAGAAAAAAAAATATAATTCTTCTGAGAATGATAGTGATTTCGTACAGACAATTATAGAAACATCCGAATTAAGTGAATGTCATAACATAAACTGAAAAGTAATATTATTATATTATTGATTGATTTATTTTTTAAAATAGTTAAAAAGAAATTTTATGTTAATGTAATAGAACAATCAAAGAAAGTTATAATTTTTTTTTTTTTAAGTAATGCGTTATCGATCTATATGAGTCGTGATTGATTTTGTATTGCCGTAAAAATGTAATGCGATTGGATGATAGATGGCACAAGAAGAATACATTAAAGTAGTGCAAATAATAAGTGCACTTATTTTTTTTTTGTTTTTTGCTTTCTCATAGAGAAAGCATTGTATCGGTAAAAAAAATTTTTTTCTATTTTTTAATTAATTTGTACATATTTAGACTCAGGGAGTCGAAAAAAGTGGTTTCCAGAAAATGTCTGTATGTGTGTGTGTGTGTGTGTATGTGTGTGTGTATGTATTCAGTACGCCAATAAGATCTCGAGAACTACTCGATGGATTAACTTCAAATTTTGCATGCAATTTATTTTTTTGTCTAACTGGGGGGGAAGCTATTGAAAATTGATCTTCTTAGATCAGATTTTTTTTAGAGCCATTTTAAGAATTTTAAAAAAATTTTAATTTTTCATTTTTTGATATTTTACGTAAACTACTCGAAGAATTTTTTTGAAAATTTGTATGAACATTATTTGCGACTGCCAAAAGAAGAAAAACTTTTACCAACTAATTTTCTTAGCGCACTTTTAATTTTAGAGCATTTTGAAAATTTTGAAAAAAAATTTTTTTTTTCATTTATTTTTTATTTTACGACAACCATTTGATAGATTTGCTTCTAAATTTGTATGCAAGTTATTCGCTATTGTCTAAAGAAAACAAGCTTTGGAACACTTATTTTCTTAGCGTAGTTTTAATTTTAGAGCATTTTGAAAATTTTGGAAAAAATCTCTATTTTTCATTTTTTTTCTATTACACAAAAACCTGATTTGCTCGAAAATTTCTATGGAAATCATTTGCAATGGCCTAAATAAAACAAGCTTTGAAAAACTTATTTTCTCAGTGCAGTTTTAATTTTCGAGCATTTTGAAAATTTTGAACAAAATTTTTCTAATTTTTTTTATATTTTACGTAAACTACTCGATGAAGGAGCTTCAAATTATGCATGGGAATTATTTATGATTGTCAAAATAAAATGAACTTTTGAAAACTAATTTTCTTCAATTTTCTTAGCGCACATTTAATTTTAGAGCATTTTGAAAATTTTGAAAAATTTTTTTATTTTTAATTTCTTTTCTATTGCACAAAAATCACTCGATAAACTTGCTCAAAAATTTTCATGCAAATTATTCACTATTATCTGAATAAATCAAGCTTTGGAAAACTTATTTTCTTAGCGCAGTTTTAATTTTAGAGCATTTTGAAAATTTTGGAAAAAATGTTCATATTTCATTTTTTTTCTATTACATAAAAGCCATTCGATAGATTTGCTCAAAAATTTTCATACAAATTATTTGTTATTGCTTAATTAAAGCAAGCTTGGAAAAACTTATTTTCTTAGCGCAGTTTTAATTTTAGAGCATTTTGTAAATTTTGAATAGAATTTCACTTATTTTTTGGTATTTTACGTAAACTACTCGATGAAGTAGCTTAAAATTATGTATAGAAATTATTTACGATTGCCTAAATAAAATGAACTTTTGAAAACTGGTTTTCTTAGCGTAGTTGTAACGTTAAAGCGTTTTGAAAATTTGAAAACAATGTTTATTTTTCAATTGTTTGGTATTTTTTGTAAACTATTCGATGAAAATGTTCCAAAATTTGTATGCAAGTTATTGGTTATAGTATTAAGAAGACAAGCTTGGGAAAATTAATTTTATAAACGCATTTTTAATTTTAGAGCATCATAAAATCACATTATGCAAATGGCAAAAGTAAGAAAGAGTAAAATTCATATAGTTTTCGTAGGTATTAAGACAGCCTTCAATACAGAGGATAGGGACATTTATATTAAAATCGTATTTAAAAAAATAAAATCAAAATACTCTAACTCAATGCGCTCTATGAGAAAGCATTGCGCCAAAGCACTTGGCAGCGTTTTTTTGTCCAACAGGTGAATGAAGATTGGATTTTTTTAATAGAGAAGTTTTTGTTAATTTTACAAAAATAAAAGTATGTTATGGCATGGCGCTATAGCAGTATAAACAAAAAGCATGTCCATCCAAAATATAATTTAATTAAAAACGCATAAAGTGTATTTGATATTTTTAGTATAACTATTATAAATCAGGTCATTTATATTGAAAATCTTAGAGCCTAGATTTCGTAAAGTAAAATTTCTCAAAAATTACAAAACGAAAGAGAACTTTTGAACTTTAGAAAAACCGTTATACAAGATATTCCATTAAATTTGAATTATTATCCATTTAAATGAAACTATAAAATTTTCTTTTTAAAATAAAAATAAATCATAAAATAGAGAAGACTACAAAATTCTGACAAAGTAATAAAGTAAAGAGAAAAGCCCGTCAGAGTCAATATTAATAAGAAAAAGAGAAGAAAAAAAATGAGTATGATAATAAAAAGACACGAAAAGAAAAGGTGGGTGTCCGGTGATGATTCTTTGCCTGACATTACGATCGTTCAGCGTGACGTTGGTTGGAGCTTTTATAACGATCTTTTTCTCACTCTTATACGGACGGTATATATATCCTGTTCTTCTGTCTCGTTGACCTATGCGAGGCCAGATGCCAAGAATAATAAGGATGCCCAGCTATTTTATATATATTTACAGCAACATATAAGTCTTGATTCGTGAGCTTAAAATTTATTATTTTCAATTAATAAACCTTGAACTTTTAATTTTTTAATATGAATTTTAATGTCTTAAACAGAAAGTACATAAATTAATATGAAATGATTTTAATTTTTTAAAAAAAGAAAAGAGAATTATAAATGGAAATTTTTGAACAAATACATGTAATTGATTAATACTCATTATTAATCAAAGTGTTATTTTTTAAAATTTAGTTAAAATTGTACTTGTATAAGTATGACAAAATACAGACATCTTTACTGTAAATGGACGTAATTCGACGGTTGGCTGGCAAACAATTTTGTTATCCCTTTCACGATCGCCCTTTTTTTTCTTTTTCATAGTTTCATATCGGACTTTTACGACGTACTGTTGTTATTATAACCACTGGTCGTGTAATTAAATCTTCGTTTATTTATCATGGAATCATAAAAGTATAACATTTAAAGAAAGTTTCAGTTTTATGATTATTAGATTTTACATTAACAGCAACCAGAGAGATATATATTTCAATATTATTTTTAAAGTCTACATATTTATTCGGAATTCTAACAAAGTATCAATGGATTCCGTTTGAATAATATACTACGACCCAAGGCCAGTAAAAAAAGAAATGTCTCAGATCACATGTAATTGTCGGCTGAGGCGAAGCCGAAGTTGACAAACATGTGATCTGAGGCTTCCTTTTTTACTGGCCATGGGTCGTATGCTATTTTTCTGCCCGACGACGCCAGAAAGCGGCAACTTTGTTTTGGGCAGCGGCCAGAAAGTTGATGCTTTCTGGCCGGAGGGCAGAAAATTAATTTTATTTTATTTCTTTTGATTTATTAAGAAATTTAAATAATTTGTAAAAAATATTAACTAGTTGAAAAGGTGTGTTAGAAATTAGAATAAATTAATTAAAAGCAATAAATTTTCGTTCGTGGAATTCTTTTTCGTTTATTTTTATAAATTATTGTATCTTAAGGAATAGTTTTTATCAAAATTACCATCAAATAGCTCAACATCATTATATAAATGAAAAAATACCATAAATAATATTATATGAATTAATGATAACAATCAATGATTTTTGGTGGCATAAAACGTATATTACATGTGTTTTCATAATATAATATAAAAAAATAAGATGAAATTCCACGAAAGCCAACGACAACAGATATACACAAGAATTATTTTTATTGGATAAAAATATCCCAATAAATTTTAACGCGGAATTAAAATTTTCTTAATATAGAAATGACGTTAGCTGAAAAGATGGATGTAAAAGAGCAGAAAATATCACCAACAAAAAAAAAGTTTGAAAAGTTCAGAAGGATTAAGCTAGCTGAGCCCTGCTTTCTTGAGATTATAGCTCTGCTGCGTGATCAGAAATCAACTTCGTTAAAATTGCTCTTTTTATTACAAATCTCGAATAGTTGAACTACGCAATCATGCAATTACACTTTACTATTAGTTTATACTTTTAATAACTGATTACATTGATAGAATTAATGTAACCTTTTGAATCTTTTCAGAAAAATTTTCTTATACAAATTTTTTTGCTTTTGAAATTGTTTTGTAATTTGTAAAAAAATACAATATTGCACGTATGCACACACTGAAAAGGGACAAGAACAGTGGTTGTACTCTATGGCGGCGAGTGGCGCTAGTATCGATAGCGAACATTCATTGAAGTACGAGAGAGATGCTAGTGTTTTCTAGAGGATAATGAGTGCTCTCCTGGTTTTGAGTGTTCTCCTCGATGTTTCTTTGTTCGAAGAAATGAGCAGGTCTTCGCTCAGAGAATAATGAGTCTTCTCTAGAGACTACTAGTTCGCATTTCGACGCGTAGGCTGACTGTATTCTAAAAATGACACCGATTGTACCGTAGAGTACAGTCACAGTTCGCTTCCCTTTTCAGTGCATGTACATCGTATAAGTTGGTTATCATTTAAAATGGATTTGCTCCATATTTTGCACAAAAGTTAAGTACAATTATTTTAGAAGGGTTCCTGGTAGAAATGTTAACCAACTTTTAGCGATCAGTTCGTCAAATCGCGACTACTTGGCCAACAGTTTAACTAACTTTTGTTAAAAATTACTGCTAATTTCGTCACAAAAAGATGGGTTTGTTAGCCAACGATTAGCCCAAGCGTTAGTTAATAATTTAGTAAGTTCGTTAGCCAACAGATCCTTAATTTTTCAAATTAATAAAAGAAATAACTATTTAAACTGTATAAATGTTAAAATTTTATAACTATAAAAATATTGACAATATAAATTAACGAATAAAAAATACTTACTTATGTATTTTTTTTTATAATACGTAGCTATATGTACAGCTATTATAGGATATAGTCGTATTGTACATGTATACATACACATCCATCAGCAAGAAGGACGGTAGCGCAGGGGCTAAGACTCTTGGCTTACGCTCTAGAGGACCAGGGTGTTCGATTCCTCGAGAAAAATTCGGAAAATTTTTTCTATTTTCTCTGCGAGAAGTCGAACCCGGAGACCACGAAAAACCTTTTAGAAAAGTCCTACTGGCCAAACTAACATGAAATAAAATAAAAACACGGAGCCTTCACGGCCTCGAAAAAGTGAGAACTATCAGGTAATGGCACAGAGAATATATATATATGCCAAGTGTCAGTAAAACTATAGAAGAAGAAGACAAGATATCCATCAGCACGTGCATATTGACATAACCTCCCAAATTTTGTATTTCATTCCTTTGACCAACCGTTGGTTAACCGTTGGCTAATTCTTCTTCTAACCGTTGGCTAAACGTATTACCCAAGAGTTACTTAACCAACCATTTCTAGTGGCTTATTTTCTACCAGGGGTCTAAGATTCATAAATACTTAAATTTGGATTTTAGAAAAATTTTAGTGCTGTTTATTTTTCTAGATAAAATGATATTTTTTGTAACTTTTATTCATGCCGTACCTGCATGACGTTGTTTACACCTGTTACTTTTAGCCCAGGTCTCCCCTACTTTTAAACTGAAAATAAGTGTATAAGGAATATAATAATATATTATACTACTTAGGAGATTATTTATTATATCAAATATCAATTTAAAAATCTATTAAGATAATTTTAAAAAATAATTGAAACATCAATATTTGTTGACGTAAAAGGTTAACTATGTATTGTTTTGTTGTGTTGAGATATGGTGATAATATTTAAAAAAATTTATGAAATTGATTGTGTGCAATAAAAAATAATATTTTTTAACGATTTTTATAAGTAATACATATTTTTGAGACATTGTTATTTTGATATTTTAAATACAGCATTACATTTGTAAAAAATCAGCAATCCCTTTTTTTTTACAATATAAAAATACATTTGCAGTGATTTATTTTCAAACAAAATTCTTTGCTGCAGTAGCCATTTGATTTTTTATCAAAATGAAAAAAGTTGCTGTAACAATAACGTTTGTAAATATATTTTTTATAATTTTCAATCAATAAAATGAGCCACATAAAAAAATCGATAAATATAGTGAATTCAATTGAATTTGCCAAAACTTTTTTTCTAATTTCGCCATGCAACGATAATGAATAAGTTTTGTTATAATTCTTAGATTTTATAGATCTTATTTTTCTGTGATGTGTGGAACTTTTAAAATTGAAAATTATTGAATATATAAAAATAAAACTTAGAGTGCAAAAAATCTTATTCGATAAATTTAAATAAGATATGTTAATTTATTTTTCAAACAATACCATCAAGCACGTAATTACTGATCAGTTAAGCTTAAATAGTGTATAATTTTTTAAAAAAAAGTGATTAAAGGAAACGAATTGAATTTATTTACTTTGTATATCGTAGTTGGTGGTTTAATTTATCAATTAACGTATTTTTTTCTTTTCAAACATCTTAAAATAATTAAATAATTAATAAAAAATATAAAATCTACCGTAGGAGCAATTTCTGATCATATTCATTATAGGCAGGAGTTAATTCTGATCAAACTAGACTCAATTTCTGACCACATATAAATCTGTAATTCAAAAAGTATACTAAAGAAACGCTACAACTTATATTTTTACACTAAAATTTATTAAATTAAGAAAACAATGACAACAACATTTGTTTAATCTTAAATATGAAAAACAATTGTTTTAATTTATGAAATATACTAATTAAAATTAAAGCTTGAAATAAACAATCTGATATGATTAATCATTTCTAATTAGTTTTCTACTTTCATTTTTTTCTTTTCTTGACATACTTCACTGAAAAATATGCTTAAGTTGATATTTTTTAGAAATATTATCTTTCTTTTCTAAATATGTATAGTCCTTCATACATGCAAACCACTCTTTCTAATAAAAATCAGAAACTTAAACTCAAAATTTTTCATAAAAATGTGTAAAATTTCTTTATATTGATCATAGAAATACTTGATAAAAAATTACTCTTTATTGAGAATGAAGCTACATCTTTAATTTTTCATTGTTTAAGATAATTTATTTATTGAAAATTAGTCATATTTTACTTTATAATATTTATTTCAACTTACCTATTTTCTAATAAACCGATCAAAAATTAAATCCTCTCCTGTGAATGTTACCAATTCTTGATCATCAATTTTTTAATAATATTATTGTTTCTTTCACGTAAAATTTGTTTTAATATAATCTTGTGGTCTGTAAGAATTACAGATTACAAGTTTTTAACAGTTAAAAACGTAGAAGTTGCAAATCGTACTAAATAACACTTATTTCTAAATAATACGCTTATTTCTTACGGTCTGTTGTAAGAAAATGGCGTCGTATCCAGTCTAACCAAACACACTGACAGAAATGTTATCTAGAGGCAAACAGAATATACTTGGTCCTAGTATAATATGTTTGTTTTATGCCCTAGCATAAATCCACTTGAAGGTAACATAATATCTTTGCAGCAAAAACTGCAATTTTGATTTAAACATTTAGTTACTTGCATCTAAACGATACATCGATAAGGAGTCATCCACTTGCTATGAGATACCTTTTCTGTCAGTGCAGGACCTACAATTTTAATTTTTTTTCTCGTTTGAATTTAATACAATATGTTTTCAAATTTTAGTGCATGAAACCTGAATACATTTTCATTATTATACAAATTTTTTCATAATAATTTTTGTATTGTAAAATTTAATATTACATTTTTTGTAACGATTGGATCAGAAATAACGCACTGATTAGGAACTACGGCCTTGACGATATATTCATTTGTTAAGTGCATTAATGGTTACGATATAAAAAAAATAACTATATGATTATTTGTTTTATTAATAAATGTTTAACCACTGCAAGTGCTAGCCTGTAAATCTACTGTCTTCTTCCTCTTCCTGGTCTTCTTATTTGACGAGGAGCTTCTGTAGTGGAGGTCCCATGAGAATCTCCAAATTCAGGAGGTTCATCGATTTCAGGACGTTCATCGTCGTCGTCGTCGGCCTTAGGTTTATCCTTTCTTGCACATCTTGGCCACTCCATGTTAACATGGTATCTTTTTACGCGGATTTTAGAAATTCCTGTCTAAAAATCAAAATTCAATTTCAGTAGCAAAAGAGATACAATTTACTTTTTACTATTGATTAATATGAAATTTCTTAAGTATTTCTGGATTTGTACAAATTTTTAATTAAATTAACGTGAAAATTAGAGATAAGGAATATCCTTAAAGTTTTTGTAATTTATCTGGAATTTACATAATTGACTGATTCTATTCAGATTCATGCAGGCCGTCATAGAATTTTTTTCTTTCTAACAAGGAGAGTACCACTTTTTTAGGTTACGGTTCGTATTGTAACTTGCGGATATGTTTTTATATATAAAATTGTGAAAAAAGCCGCGAGCATTTCGTCTAACGCTCGATCATTCCAAGATTATGGGCTATTATGTTCAATTTTTAAAGATTTCTTCGAAAAACCGTTGTTTGTAATAACAAATATTACTCTCCAATGACAGCTTCTAAGTTCATTCTGCAACATTCTAGTAAAAGTTGAGATTAAATCCTTTTGATTGAAAAAAAGCGTATTCAAAAAGCTCAACCCGTTCAAAAGCTATAGCAAAGTGAAAAAAATGAAAAAAATCAGCACAATAACCCTAGCAGAAATTTGAACATAAAAAATGGTGTATAATACAATTTATGGGCATTATTAGTAATATTTTGTCATGTCAATATTGGTTAATAAATAGTCAATTTTTTCCGAATCTCCTGAGCCTTTATTTTTTGTATAGACAGAAAATGCTAACAGAAATATATTGTCCATAAAGTGGGCATTTTAAGTACCTAGAAATATTTTAACCTATAAATCCAATACATCTTTTCATTTACGTTTAAATTATAAAATATGTTTAATGAATAAAAAAAAATGAAAAAATAAATCGTCTCAAACACAAATAATTATAGAGATTTAATTATGAATATTTTTTCTGTTTCTAAGACTCACATTTTAATCTTCGAAAATGCGTGTAATATGTTAGTGGTATACTGCCCTTCTAAGAAAGAACGTTCTATCTGACAAAATTTTTAACTCGAGAAAATTAAGATTTAGTAAATGTTGCTTCAAGAATTTCAGCTTTGGAAAGGTGCCATAGGAAAAAATATCTTATTTAACAAGTTAAAAAACATTTCTAGTCATTTTGCATACGGCGATTCTTGTACATCATGTTTAACTTTCTATAAATAAAAAAAAATTTTTTAATGTAGATAGGACGTTCTTTCTAAGGAGGGCAGTATATGGGTAAAAAAACGTTTCATATTGGTTAAAATAATGGCTTTAGAAATACCCATTTTCAGCTCTTCATTTCAAAGCAATGGCCAGAAAAAGGTATAAAAAGCGTTTCATTTTCTACCAGGGAATTCAATGAGTTCAATTTTATGCTAATTTTTATAACAATTTTTATAACAATTTTTATTTTCCTATAACTTTTGAACGGGTTGAGCTTTTTGAATACGTTTTTTTTTATCAAAAGGAATTAATCTCAGTTTTTACTAGAATGTTGCAGAATGAACTTAGAAGTTCTCATTGGAGAGTAATATTCGTTATTATAAAAAATGATTTTTGGAATAAATCTTTAAAAATTGAATAAAATAGCCCAAAATTTTAGAATGATCGAGCGTTAGATCGAACGCTCACGGCTTTTTTCATAATTTTATAAGTAAAAATATATTCGCAAATTAAACATATTCGCAAACATACCATTTTAAAGGCCTTGTTTTAAGCTTTCATTATGTACTTTGATAAAATTGAAAAATTGTTTTTTAGTTAGTAAAAAATTAACTTGAATGCGCATGATGAAATTCTGCAATTTATTATGTAATTACAATTTTTGAATTTTTTTAATAACTAAGACTTCATTGTCGATTTTTTAATAAATGTCATAAATCCCGCGATAGATTATAAATTTTGCGAATTTGCAGGTATTAAAAATTACGTCGAAAATATTTCTTTGAGTCAAAATTAAATGTAACCTCCAAAGCTTCTATAGAACAAAAACTGTTGAATTTTTTTAAATCAAACCATCGCCAAAAAAGGTATTTTTTTAAAGAAATTCTTATTGTTTCGATATTTACATATTTGATATTTATTTTAAGAATTGAGAAAATATTCCATTTTGTAACCTTCGAAGCCTGTAACCTTCGAAGACTTTTTTACAATATATTATATTGGTATTTGGTATTTTTTAAATTCAATTTTGCGCAACTTGGAATATCAATTTTTAATACATTTAAAGTCGATTAAGTATAAAAAAACACCAAATTAATTTAAAAAAAAAAATTTTTTTTGAAAAAATATGAATTTGTTTAGAATGACCCATATGTGCTATATAAAAATATAATTTACCTCGTAGAAAGCTCAACAAATTTTTTTTTCTTGCTACAGCGAATCTAGTGTTGGATGTGAAAATGAAAATTAAAAACTTGAAAATGAACCTGAATTTTTAAGTTGCTTTAGCCCCGTCAATTTTTGACCTTTTTGGACTTTTTTTAAAGAAAATGTGCGGAATTTAGTCTTGTTTCAGATGCCGTTATTCATAGAAACATATTCAAATTTCAAAAAAATATATAGTTTTTGAGAAACTTGCTTTTCAAAAAAATCGCTTTTTTTGGTTTTTCATGAATAACTCACTAGGAGAGTGTCACACCTCCAAATCACGGATTTTGCTCAAACTTCGGGATAAGTTTTCAGATAAAATATGGAAAAAGCTAAAGTTATAGTCATAAATACTCAATATTTTCCTAGTTACAGACAATTAAAGAAAATCACTAAAAAAGTTACTATATTTTCAAACGCGTATAGTTCCTTAGCATTGATAGCTAGGAGCTTGAAACTTTTTTAAAATGAAAGCTGAGCTCAAATCCTTTCGAAATAGTAGTTATAGCATGTCAAAATATTATTTTTTCCCAAAGTTATAGCGTGATAAACATTGGACCCAATTTCAGCTTTTGTTATTAATTAATATTTTAAAAAGAAAAATCAGGTCCAATGTTTATCACGCTATAACTTTGGGAAAAAATAATATTTTGACATGCTATAACTACTATTTCGAAAGGATTTGAGCTCAGCTTTCATTTTAAAAAAGTTTCAAGCTCCTAGCTATCAATGCTAAAGAACTATATGCGTTTAAAAATCTAGTAACTTTTTTAGTGATTTTCTTTAATTGTCTGTAACTAGGAAAATATTGAGTATTTATGACTATAACTTTAGCTTTTTCCATATTTTATCGTCTGAAAACTTATCCCGAAGTTTGAGCAAAATCCGTGATTTGGAGGTGTGACACTCTCCTAGTCAGTAGGATCAACTTGTATTACAAAAATCGAGACAGCATTTAAAACAAGATTGAATTCCGCACATTTTCGTTAAAAAAACGGTCAAAAATTGACGGAGCTATAGCAATTTAAAAAATGAAGGTTCATTTCCAATTTTTGAATTTTCATTTTTACATTCAATACTAAATTTGAACATAAATTTCCATTGCGTGTGTGGTGCATATACTATTTTTAAACCCGACGCGGAAGCGAAGAAACACTTTCCCGCCCGCTTGAGCGGGCTACTTTGCTACTTTACCCATGAAGGATTAAAATAGTACATTACGATACAAGTGACCTAAGTGATACTTGTATCGACCTGTTAGTGACTTTAGTTGCACTAAGGTTACGAGTATCGTATACTATTTTGTAGCACGTGGGACATAAATCCGCCAAATTAAATCTGTACTCTTTAAAATCAGTAATAAACGAAAACTATGCACTCCACGAATTATAATTCAAAAAATAAAAGCGAAAACTATAAAAAACCAAACTTTCAAATCTTATTTTATAAATAGTGAAGTGTTATAAAAAGTCTACACACACTTTTTTCTCATTTTAACTTTTATAAATAGTGTATAAAAGAATAAAAGAGGCTTGTGCATGTGTTTTTCATTCCTGCCACCGCCAGTCAGCGTCACTCGCTTTGCTCGTGCCGCAAATGCTGGGTGGCAGAAATAAACTATACATATACGTACAAAAACAAGAAGCGAATAATTGATTGTTAATGAATGTAATGTGGTTTCGCTCAGGGATAGAGAAAAACATTATTTCTTACATGGAGAGTAAACGAAACGCTCTCGGCTTATGCCTCAACTTACGTCATGATACGTTTATGCGGAAGTTTCGTTTTATCACTTGGAAGAAAAGAAATTTGATCAGTGACGGCCTGCATGAATCTGAATCAAATCAGTCTATTGTAGAAAGTAAAAAACGTCTTTTTTATAACGATCGTTCATGAAATACAGAAATTTAAATAAATCTTGAATAATTTACTAACGTTAATTTTGTATGAACTTTGTATGAAACTTGTATTACACTGTTAAAAAATACATGAAATTTGCTTCCAGTACATGCATTAAATTTTCGGAAAATACATAAAATTACGATAAAATGTATTAATTTTCATGCAAATCAGTATTAAATTTCATCTTAATAAATAAAATTTAATGATGATTTGCATGAAAATTAATACATTTTACCGTAATTTTAACATATTTTTAGAAAATTAATGCATGTACTGGAAGCAAATTTCATGCATTTTTTAACAGTGTAATTTTGTATAAAACTAGTTGTTTTATAAGAATATTAAATTCTTATTAACATAAAAATTGATACAAGATAAATCAATCATTTTTTCATTGTGTATATAATAAAAGAAAATTGATAAGAAAAATACTCACTTCTTCTAATTCTAATCCGTTTATGTAAAGAATAGTGAACGTAAGAAGGAACAATTTCATCAAAAGAAGATTCTTCATTTTTATTCAAATAATATTCTTCAAATAATCAGAATTAGCTGCATCTAAATTTACGCAAAAAAAATGTATTTAATTTCACAATATGTAAATAAATTTAAAACCACTAATTTTAAAAACGTATTTTATGAACTAGAATATATCAGGTTCAAGATGCTGAATTTCAAATGAAAATTTTATTCTACTTTTATTTTTATAATCTTGAACAATAAATTTACTCGTTCTGTGATATCGAAATATAATGAATTTTTATCGCCTCTTATACAATTTTATTTATGGCATCTACGCGATAACAACAAATAGCTGACACGGCATTGTAAACTTTAATTAAATATTAATTGAATGATTACTATTATTGAAACGTTCAGATATTTTTATAATACTATATTATCCCAATAAACTTTATACAGGCCAAATTATTTAGGCCAAAATATTTGATTACTTACACTAGGCAAAAAAATTTACTCAAATCAATTATAAATGCTGTCTGTACATTAATACTTACAAGAAAAGTGCATTACGTTTGGGTCAAAAAATTTCTTTGGGTCGTGAGTAGCGATTGGGACATTGATCATATAAGTTGCGTTTATTAGGTCCAATGCGCAATATAAGTTGTGAGCACTTAATAGTTGTTCAATGTTTAAACTAGCTATTCTAAAAAAATTTTACAATAAATATATTAAAATTGAAATTAAAAATTTTAATTGAATAAAAAATTTGTACAAAAAGATTAAATTATTAAAAATGCATGAAGTGATAAAAATTATGATAGTTTCTATGCATTCTTACCTCTAGAACAAAAATAGGCACTATTTTTGTTCTCTTATAGTTTTTGAGCCATTTGAATTTAAAAAAGAAATTTTTTTTAAATGAAAGGTTATTTTCTTAAATTTAATATGTTCATAATTCAACATCTGTACGTACACAAGGCAGATTCAAATTTTTTAAAATGCCTTAAAATTCAGACAAAACTCATAACTTTGAAAAAATTATGAGAAGTTTTATAATGTAATTTTTCTTATCTGTAATTACTTTTATGATAATGATTATGATCATTATGATGATTATTATGATTGTGATAATAATAGTGATTATGATTATGCTGATTATGATGATAATAAATGACTATGATGATTATGATTAGGCTGCTCTTTTTGCTTTCTCATAGAGAGGGTAATGTATGAATAAAAAAATTTTTTACCATATCCAACCCGAAAGTTTCTACTTTCATCCCCACTACTTCAACCGAAAGTCTCACATTCTTGCCAGGGCAGGAAGCAAAAAGAACGTTCTGCGCAGGCGCTAACGACAGAGTATAGCATACGTTATATCTCTCCGTCTCTTTCTTTTCCCCATATAATGTCTAATATACCTAGCCTTTTTGCTCTTCATCAAAAGTCATAGTAAGAACAAAACAAAGGCAGATATCAAAATCTTTTTCTGTTTCTTTTTCAAAATCTCTTAAATTTAAAACAAAAAAAACAAAATGTATACATTATAATGCATATGTATACATTGTATTATATTATTATTTAGTTAAAAATGTGTGCATTGAAACAGAGTGTATCAAAGAATAACTCTATCACATTAAATAATAAATTTTTTTTGTATCAATGAACTATCATTACGAGTGTTACCGTGTAGTGTGTTATCGTGTAGTGTATATAGTAAAACAAAGCATAGAATCTTTAAAAATGTGTGTGATGAAAAATTAGAATAATTCATAACATCTTTTTTTATTAATGAATTATCATTACGAGTGTTACCGTGTAGTGTGATATCGTGTAGTGTATCTAGTAGAACAATATAACATAACGTTTACGTTATACGTAATTTTAGTTGACAACTTTCGGCTTGGCTATGGTAAAAAATTGTATACGCGCCACGGGAGTGAAGGGGGACATCTTAACCCGCGCGTTTATCGCCCTCGCCTTCGGCTCGGGCGATAACATACGCGCGGGTTAGAATGTCCCCCTTCCCTCCCTTGGTGCGTAATATACTATTTTTCATATTTTTTCATTACATCACCCTGATGATCATTTTTATATTATTTTAATCTATCTTTTTCTCTCTCTCTCTTTCTCTCATTAAAATTGAAACTTTTTAGTAACAACGGCTATACTTACTTGTTACATAATGTTATTATTGCTATCTTTATAAACGCTAATTAATATTATATATTCTATTTATGAAATTTTATTTGTAAACTGCATTAAGTCTTACTTAGTTAATTCTATTACGACGTTTTCATATTCTTATAGTATTGTAATATTATTATTAGCATCATTATAGTTCAATCTTTTTGTATAATGCTATTTTTAGAATTATCATTATTTTATCTTATGCATTAATATTATTATGTAAAGCATTAAAAGATAATTTATATTTTTGTTCCTCAAATGATTATGAACATATTGTGATACAAAATGTAATTCATCGTTGTATATTATTCTTTAGTGCCAGACAGGGTTTTACCCCAAGGCCAAATAAATTACTCTGGTAGAAATGTTAACCAACATTTAGCGATCAGTTGCTCAAATCGCAACGACTAGGCCAACGGTTCAACCAACTCTTGTTTAAAATTATTGCTAATTTCGTCACAAAAAGATGAGTTTGTTAGCCAAGGGATAGCTCAAGCGTTGATTAACGTTTATGTACTGACATAAGGATCTGTTAACCAACAAATCCTTAATTTTTTAAATTAATAAGGAAAATAATTCTATTTTAAACTGTAGAAATGCTAATAGTTAATAATAGTAAAAATATAAATAAAATATGTTCCAATTAGTGATGTCGAATGTTATTTCGCACGCTTACAAGGAACCGCACCTCAAGAAATGAAAAAATATGTTGAATATTTCGATGCAACATACGTCAATGGTACTCGAAGAAGAGGTAGACGAAAAGCAGTAGCAACAAGATATCCCATTCATATATGGAATCAATATGATGCGGCTATGGCTGGGCAGGCGAAAACAAATAACGTTTCAGAGGGGTGGCACAACCGATTCCACCTGCTGGTGTCAAAAAATCATCCCGACGTTTATTGTTGCATCAACAATTTTTTGAAAGAGCAAGGAGACACTGAAATCTTAGTCGTCGAACTATCTCTTGGTCGGAAAATCAAGGCTGCTCCAAAGAAAAAGTGAGTTGATTTGCAAACGAAGCTCCAAAGAATCGTCCTAATTTATGAAAAGTTCGAAATATTAGAATATTTGCAAGCTATTGGACAAACTATCGTCATTTCAAATTATATGTAAAAAATATATTCCAAAAAATTGTAAATATAATTTTTTTTCGGGGACTAATAAATTCGAGGAAAATATTTCGGGGAAATAATCGGGAACGAAAAACAACAGCTATTTGTAAAATTGCGCTACATTTTTCTTGGAAAATTCTATTACAATGTTTTTCTTTTATAATATTAATAGCTTGTTATAGCTCAATCTTTTGTTCTATTTTAATAATACTTTTATCTTATTAGATATACTTTTATGTTAAATACTTTAATGAAAATTTATTTTTTAAATACAATCATAATGTGATACATAATGTAATACGTTGTTGTATTTTACTCAATAGTGCCAGACAGAGTTTTACACTGTTAAAAAAAATATTAAATTTAATGTAAAATATGAAACCAGCTTCCGATCCGTGTTATTAATTTTAAAAATTAATTCTTAAAATTACGATAAAATTATTAATTTTTATGCAATTTTCTGGTAAAATTAAGGTAAAATTATTAATTTTAAGAATTAATTTTTAAAATTAATAACATGGATCGGAATCTGATTTCATATTTTATATTAAATTTAATATTTTTTTTAACAGTGTACCCCAAGACCAAATAAACTTAAGTCTAAGTCAAAGTCTTCCTATTTTCTAATCACTCTCTCACACATACTCTCATTCCTTCTTAATTTTTCTTGAATGGAAATTATAAGAGGACGGGCTCGCGCTCCTGTGATGCCGGTCACACAGTCTGTGTAAGCTATGGCGTTTAGCGCCACTATAGACAGGTGGACGCTTGTATCTACGCCGATGTCTTTTCAGTGTGTTAATATAACCACTGGGCGCATAATGAAATCATCGTTTATTTATCATGAAATCATCAGTTTTGAAAAATCAACGTGCGTTAGAGATTTGTAAATTAGAAAAAAATAAAAGCAATAAATTTTTATTCGTGCAATTCTTTTTCGTATATTTTTATAAATTATTGTTTCTTAAGGTATCAGGCCTGAGTTTAAGCCTGAAGAAGAATCAAATTTAAATATAGTCATAATTTTTTTTTCTAATAATATTAATTAATGAAACTTCTATTTACCTCAAATATATATATTGGGATCTGACATGAGGACGTGGTCTAAACTAAGATGGCGTTCCATAGCATACAATTTACATTGTCATATATGGAGCAAATAACTAAGATGGCGTACCATAGCATACAATTTACATTGTCATATATGGAGCAAATACCTATTTTTGTTAATTATGAATATTTCTGTGCTATTGGGCAGATACTAATTCTACCAAACATAATTTTATATAAGGTGAACAAGTTTTCAGAACAAGACATATATAAGTACGTTAAAAATAGCAAAAGTATCGGTGATATAATAACCTTTTCACGCAAGACATACAAGAACATACAAGACGCATCAACGAATGCTTTCTGCTTGTATGCTACCATTCGCTCAGATTTTATTCACCAGAAAGCGTCTGGTCTATGTCAGATCCCAATATTAAATACAAGACTTTGATCCAAGAATAATTTTACAAAACCTCACCCAATGCTTAAAATTCTTTTGATTACTCGAAGAATGGATTTTTTAAATTTTGGTACTTGCCGTAGACTTTCTCACCCAATTTTTAACTAATTGATCTCAAAATTTCCAGAGATCTCCAGTTTATACATCCTCACAAAATAACAGTTTTAGTTTCTTTTAAAAAAAAAGAATTTAAAAATTTAGTTTAGAAAAAGTTGATAAAAATACATATCTGTGAATTTTATGTAAGTAATTCAATTCAACATACATTTAAACTTATCTTATCAAAATTCCAGAACCGTTATTTTGTAAAGATATATAAATTGAAGATTTCTGGAAATTTTGAGATCAATTAATTAAAAATTGGCTGAGAAAGTCTATCATTCTTCGAGCAATCAAAAGAATTTTAAGCATTGGATGAGGTTTTTTAAAATTATTCTTGGGTCCAAGTCTTGTATTTAATATATATTGAAGGTTAAGAGAAGTTTCATCAATTAATATCATTAGAAAAAAAATTATGACTACCTTAAAATTTGATTTTTTTAAGCTTAAACTCACAAAGAGAGGTCCCCACCTCCAGGACACGGATTTTTCTGAAACTGCGGGATATGATTTTTTGATGAAAAAAAATGAACCCGTGTTTTTTCTTTTCGTCTAATAGGCCCCAGAGACCAAGATATAGGCATTTTTTTTAAATATAGTGAAACAAGCGCTTTCAAGAATTTAAATAGTCAAAAAACTAAAACTAAAAGACACAAATATATTTATGTCCTTGTAAGCCGTATTCGCATCAGTATCAAAAGGGCATAGTCAATTGGTATTGCTATATCTCTCGTGCTGTTCGACTCTATACAAGATTTATATGTCCTCCTGAAACATATTGAGTATCAACATGTCTCAGGGGAAATCAATATGGCATCATTGATCCTATTATGTTTCGTTCAATATGTCAAAGAGCAATCATATTGAACAAAAATATAACTCGCGCTTCGACAGCAGCTATACTCATTAAGAAATGTCAATCTAAGAAACAAAAGAAAAAATCAATAGAATCGAAATTTAATTTTAAAATTATTGGAAAAAACATTAATATTTTCAACTAATAAGTTATAGTTCCTCATACGGCCTACTTCGGACATAAAATCATCTATGTCCTTTGGCCGTTTATTCAGGTGGAATCTGAATCTCAAACAATGTTTGGAAAGTTCTGTATACATTTGTTATAAATAATGATGATTGTAAATGAAAAATCTTTTCGAATTATTTGCAAAATTATAAATTTAGGTAAAGAAATTTGAAGAAGAATTTTGTTTTTATTAAAAAAAACGACCAATTTTTATTAAATAGGTTTTTTAATAAAAACGAAATTACATTGTCAAAATATTTATAATATAATATTAATAGTTTTTCATCAAATCTAGAATTGTAAGTTTAATTAAACATATGTATAATGAACCTTACAACTTATTTTCCAAACTTTCCAAAACTGATGTCAAAGTTATTATTATTTTCACGCGCTACCCTAGATTAAAAAAAGAATCATGTAAATCGGACCATAATTACCAGAGATATTGTTAATTTTCATATGCAATATGAATTTTATCTTTTGAAAATTTTTTTCTTGTTCTTGCATGAAGAAAAAGATACCATCGTGCACATGCGCGCTGGCCGTTTATATACTCTGTTACCTGATATTCGCACTCAATGTAATGCGTAAAAAAATTTAGAAATGATGATATATATAAAAACCACTTTGTATACATTAATGCCGTTTTACCAATAAATAATTTATATCATAAACTGGCTATTAAACATTGAAACGAGTTAAAATGTTCAAAAACAATAGCGCAATTGTTAGTCAAAGTCAAAGCCATGTTACTCTTTTCCTTTTCACGATAGAAAACTTTTAAAAAATTCAAATCAAAGGCATTGAAGAGACCTTTCTTTTCCATTTTATAAAATTAATATATATAAAAAATTAGCTGAGATATATGAATTTATTTATAAGAATTAAAATTGTAAAATCGGAAAAACGCTAAAAAATAGTGCAAAAAAATAAGAAATTGAAATTTTTATAATCGTTTATGATAAAGGTATCCTACCATTACATGCTCAAGAAGTTTGACATATTTGCAATAATTATTGTTGACTTGGCATTAATTTGAATTTTTGACTTTTTTTTAATAAACAAATTAATGGTTGCTCTTCTTACGGGCCGAAACAGATCGGCTTGCAGGAGGATTAAAGACAATAGAAAATCTTTCTTTTTCCAAAGTTTCATCGAATTTCGAATAAAATATCTGTCTTTAACTTTAATTTGAAAAATTACACATTTTATCGGAAAAACTTCATTTCCCGAGAAAATTTCAAAATTTTAGAAAATCGCACATCCATAGTCTTGAAGAAAATTTAATTCTGAACAACTTTTGTTAAAAAAATTTTCTTCTAGAGTCAAAAGCAGCGCAGTTACAGAGGAGAAAAAAAAGTCGATTTTTCTATCTTAATTTGTTTATAAACATTTTTCCACAACTTTTTGAGATGGCGCACATCGATATTATTATTATACATATTATCTACAATATATTTCTGCAAAAAACCGGCCTGTAGCACGTTTTGCAGAAAAAAATTCTAATTTGACTGGACTACTCGGCAATTTCAGCTCAAGCGACAAACATTGTTCTCGATTCATATTCCACCTGAATACGGCCAAAGGACATATATAACTATTTTATCCTCAAGCCGCAAATAGTATATTACGACCCAAGGCCAGTAAAAAAAGAAATGTCTCAGATCACATGTAATTGTCGGCTGAGGCGAAGCCGAAGTTGACAAACATGTGATCTGAGGCTTTCTTTTTTACTGGCCATGGGTCGTATACTATTTTTCTGCCCGACGACGCCAGAAAGCGGCAACTTTGTTTTGGGCAGCGGCCAGAAAGTTGACGCTTTCTGGCGTCGTCGGGCAGAAAAATAGTATACGACCCATGGCCAGTAAAAAAGAAAGCCTCAGATCACATGTTTGTCAACTTCGGCTTCGCCTCAGCCGACAATTACATGTGATCTGAGACATTTCTTTTTTTACTGACCTTGGGTCGTAATATACTATTTGTATTCTCTATACGGAGCACAAAATAGTGTATTCTTGTCCTAGGCCGCAAAAGAAAAATGTGTATATTCCATGTATTATTTTAATAAAAGTTCGCAGAAAAACGTTCTCAACGTCGCTGATTCTTGGAATTGAACTTAATGAACTGCTCGCTTTCCTTAATATCGCTATCCTTTTCTTACATATACTATACTGGATATGCGTTAACGAATAACGTGGACTCAATATATGTATATTATGAAAGAAAAAGAGAAAGCGAGAGAAAGATATAGTTACAAGTTTCGCGTGTTAAAACTTTTTTTTCTTTTTTAAATAATATTTTTTAATTACAATTTTTATAGTTAGCTTTGTTTTATATTTTGTTGTATTTTTGTTTAATTTTAATGTTATATTTTAACAATTATTAGTTGTTTTTATAATTGAATTCTTTTTATTCTATTTTTTTAAAACTTTTTTTTTCTTTTTTTTAAATAATATTTTTAATTATAATTATTATAGTTTAGCTTTATTTTATATTTTATTGTATTTTTGTTTAATTTTAATGTTATATTTTAACAGTTATTAGTGGTTTTTATAATCGAATTTTTTTTATTGTATCTTTTTATTGTATTTTAAGAATTATCAATTATTTTTTTATAGGCGTGGGGCTCCGCCCCAGTTTCCGCTTAACGGCCTTCGAGCAAAAAAATAGTATATGCAGTCACGGCCACAAACGTATCATTCTTGCCCGTGCAGCTGGAGCGGCCTCGCTACGCTAGGCCCTCAGCGTGCACTCGTCAAGAATGATATGTTTTGCGGCTTTGACGCCTAATATACTATTTACAAATTTCAAAGAAACTTTAGAAATGTTATTTTGGTATGGAATGATAAATAAGAGCGCTTTAAATAAAAGCACAAAATATTACTTTTGATATTCAAATACTTGGAAATATTTTATTTAAAGTAATAATTTGACAATTACACTGATTAGGAGAGTATCAGACCTCCGGATCACGGATTTTGCTCAAACTTTGGGATAAGTTTTCAGATGTCAAAATATGAAAAGAAACAGAATTTTAGATCGCAACGCTCAATATTTCCCTAGTTACAGGCAATTAAATAAAATCACTAAAAAAGTTACTAGATTTTCAAACGCATATAGTTCCTTAGCATTGATAGCTAGGAGCTTGAAACTTTTTTAAAATGAAAGCTGAGCTCAAATCCTTTCAAAATAGTAGTTATAGCATGTCAAAATATTATTTTTTCCCAAAGTTATAGCGTGATAAACATTGGACCCAATTTCAGCTTTTGTTATTAATTAATATTTTAAAAAGAAAAATCAGGTCCAATGTTTATCACGCTATAACTTTGGGAAAAAATAATATTTTGACATGCTATAACTACTATTTCGAAAGGATTTGAGCTCAGCTTTCATTTTAAAAAAGTTTCAAGCTCCTAGCTATCAATGCTAAGGAACTATACGCGTTTGAAAATATAGTAACTTTTTTAGTGATTTTCTTTAATTGCCTGTAACTAGGGAAATATTGAGCTTCGGGATCTAAAATTCTGTTTCTTTTCATATTTTGACATCTGAAAACTTATCCCAAAGTTTGAGCAAAATCCGTGATTCGGAGGTCTGATACTCTCCTAGTGAGAGAAATCGGCTCTTAAAGCATGTGGAATCTATAGATATAGTATACTTGCCGTTAACAGAAATTCTTCTTGTTTTATGTCCTAATAACGATCTACTTAAATCAAGCATAGAATCTGTTTTCTGATGCATCGGTGAACAATACCCAACCGCTACGTCTAGCTCAGATTCAACTTTTCAGAGCGGAAGCATCCGTTGCGCAAGGAGCCGAGGAACTTGCCCCACAATACAATTAAACGTTTCCACTTTAAAGAACAAAGAGGGCATTTCCATTCTAGATACAGCAGCTGATATTAAGAGGCGGTTGGGACTATTTGCCGCATGGTGACGCGGCGGTCAGGTGAGAGAAAAATGTAAAATAATTTTTACTCAGCGATTTACAATTCACTGAAACAATAATATACCTTTACGTTCTTCTAACCTCAAAATCGCAACTTCTTTTCTCATTTTCGGCTCTCAGAACGTAAAATTCATTACGTTACTTGGACAAAAAGGCTTTTTAACGAAACTCGTTACAAACCTCGCCTTCGGCTCGGCTTGTAATCTTCTCGTTTCGTAAAAAAAGCCTATCTGTCCACGGAACGTAATGTACTATTAATGTTGTCAATAACTCTGGCCATATATATGTGGAATAATTATTGATGCTAATCTCGTTTGAAAAGTCTAAAATATTGTTGTAAAGCGAAAAATGCAGTGCGAGATAGAGCCGGCGTGAACATATTAGTATTCATCATTCTTTAGTATTACTTTCTCTGTCGTGCTAAAGAAAAATACACATGTTTACATCGGCTCTATTACGCGCAGCATTTTTCACTTTTCAAACAAGTTTAGCATTGATAATGATTCTACATGTATATGGCAAGAGTTATTGACAACATTAGAGAGATATTATTCTCTTAATAAATTGTAAATCCGTGTATAAAAAATATTTTATATTCTTCTCTCAACTGCAGCGCCACCAAGCGGCAAATGGTTCCGACCGTCTCTTAATGCAGAAAAACGTAACGCCTTTAAAGGTGATACACTAATTAATACCAACGATGCAATCACTGTTACCGGAATCTCTACCTAACCTATAGATGCGGTAGGCACTGCGGAAATGGAAATAATTGGTTCCAGACACACATTCCACGTGCTACCATCAACATTACCTCTTACACACGCAGCTATATTAGGCTCACCTCATTTTGAAGATGAGTTGGCTAGAGTCTGTTACAAATTTCGAGCTCTTATTATAGCTAAAATACCGGTAGACCCCATTTCATTTTTAGAAAGAAAAACCCCAACCTGTGACAAAGAACGTGGATTAATTTATGAAGAAATGGCTACAAAAATAGAAAGTGACGAAAGTCGAATACCTAGGGTTGCAAATTCAAAGAAACCAAAAGCTAAGAGTGAAACAGAAAATTTTAATGCCTTACAACAACTACCATACCTGTCTTCTGAAAACGAAATACCTAATAAAATTATTAAGAGAACGAATCCTGATGATAAGAAAATTGGTTGTAATATTATACATCGTTTACCACCACACAGTAAGGTAGTTTTAAAGATACCTACACCGAGAAACTTTTTGGGGCGAGAGACCTCTGTAGTGTAGGGCCGGGCGCCTCTATAAAGTAAACGAGTCGTCCCGTCTTGAGCATAAAGGTCTGAGACCTTTGTCACCGAGGCCGTACGTTTATTACGTTCGGCTGATGTATACATGGATTCGGTTTTTCCAGGCTTTATACCTTCAGTCTTCAAAATAAAGGTCTCAGACCTTTATGCGTAAGACACGACGCCTCATCGAATCGCTCCATTAACAAAGGTCTCTCACCTCAAGATTAACTAAGGTCTCTCGCCTCAAAAAGTTTCTCAGTGTACACTGAAAAGACATCGGCGTAGATACAGGCGTCCACCTTTCTATAGTGGCGCCAAACGCCATAGCTTACATAGACTGTGTGACCGGCATCGCACGAGCGCGAGCCCGTTCTCTTGCGGTATCCGTTAGCACATAGTATACAGTGCCGCCATTACGGCTTACTAAGTGTAGCTCAAACCGGTGTCGCTAAGGTACAGTCGACGGTAACATATTCTATGATAATTCTTTTTCTGCAATTTCAAAATAACGTAATCTTACTGGATGATTCCGTTAGTTCGCTCATTTTTATAGGTTAATTTTCAAATTTTGAAAAAAGAATTATCATAGAATATATTACCGTCGACTGTACCAGTGGGCTTCGTACAAGCGCCGGTTGGCTTCTATAGTAGACTGAAGCACGAGCGCCACCATAGCCATACCTATGTGGCGAGGTGAGGGCTGATGTCTTTTCAGTGTACTACCAAGCAATCAGTTAATGGAGAAGCTTATTTACCCAGAGTTAATGTAGGCTTTCTTTAGCAACAATTAAAAATAAATATGTAAGCTTCTTTTAGCTACAATAAAAATAATTTGTTAACCTCTTTAGGTACAAAGAAAAATAAATATGTATGTTTCCTTTAGCTATAATAAAAAATAAATATTCAAGCTTTTTTCACTACAATAATAATCTGTAACTTCTTTTAACTGAAAAAAAATTTAACGACAGTAAAAAATAAGTCTGTGAACTTTTTTAGCAACAATAAAGAAATGATTTATAAATTTCTTTTAACATTAATAAAAATAATTTTGTAAGCTTCCTTTAGCAATAATGAAAAATAAATTTGTAAGCTTTTTTTACCGAAATTAAAAAATATATTAATACTCTTCATTTAACGACAATAATGTAAATCTATAAAGCTCTTTTGTGACGAACATAGTTAGTTTAATAAAAATTTTCATTCAATTAATAAAAATGAATTTTTCACATATTCACACTGAAAAGGGAAGCGAACTGTGACTGTACTCTACGGTACAATCGGTGTCATTTTTAGAATACAGTCAGCCTACGCGTCGAAATGCGAACTAGTAGTCTCTAGAGAAGACTCATTATTCTCTGAGCGAAGACCTGTTCATTTCTTTGAACAAAGAAACATCGCGGAGAACATTCAAAACCTCGCAGAGAGCACTCATTATCCTCTAGAAAACACTAGCATCTCTCTCGTACTTCAATGAATGTTCGCTATCAATACTAGCGCCACTCGCCGCCATAGAGTACAACCACTGTTCTAACCCCTTTTCAGTGCAAGAATATATAATTATTTTAAAAATGAAATTTAGCGACATCTTAAATAGATTTTCAAAATTCTTTTATATACAATATAAAAATAATCAGTAAGCATCTTTTAACTACAAAAAGAAAATAGATATGTAGTTTTTTTTTAGCAACAATGAAAAATAAATATATAAGCTTCTTTAAGCTGCAATGAAATATAAATTTGTAAGCTTATTTTAGCGACAATGAAAAATAATCTGTAGGCTTCTTCAGCGACAATGAAAAATAAATATGTAAGCTTCTTTTTGCTACAATAACAAAAAAAAAACACTTTATGCAACCACATATTTATATATGTTGGTCTCAAGTCCAAAAATAATAAAGTGAAGAGAGAGAGTTTTTTCTTTGCATTGTATTTATTAAATTCATAAAATAAGAAGATAAAAATATTAATTTATAATCATAATTTTCAAGTGTAATATTTTTATTACATTATACAAACAAAACTTGAAGTTTTATCATATCTGATTATAAGTCTTCCGAAGTGTTTTTTATTCTTCATAATTACGTAGAAGTTCTTCAATGATAGTATATTTTACAGATGATATAAAAAAATATCTTATATTTTTATGTATCTATTTAAACTATCGATTTCAATTAAATCTTTTTCTGCGTGAGAAAATATTGAAACTTAATTCTTTATAAACTTTTGAATATCGTGTTAAGTAATCTTGTCTTTTATAATTTTTATTACATTATAAACAATTAAAACTTGAAATTCTATAATCATCAAATACTCTCTTTTTACATTATTTATATTATTTTTTATGTGTTTTAAGACCAGGCCGGAGTAAAATCTGATACCGACCGAGTAACGATTGGGTTTTTTTGTTATTTACTCAAGTATTAATCGGTGTATCTTCAAATTAAAGGTTAAGCGCAATAGATATTATTATGAATATCTATGCACAAGAAGAAAAAATTCTACTGCTTTGTTTTTGAGAAAAGTAAGGAACGCCGAAGTAAAAGTTTATGTTTATAATATTTTCGCGTTCCTTACTTTTCTTAAAAACAAAGTGGCAGATTTTTTTTTCTTGTGCATACATATTTGCAATAATAATATCTATTGTGTTTAACCTTCAATTTGCAGATACACCGATTAATACTTGAGTAAATAACAAAAATCACAGTCTTCGACGAGAGCTCGTCGTGAACACACGTGTTTGCAAACAATCCGTGTATCTCAACGAAGTTAAGCAATAGTATAGTGAAAACACAACAGTCTATAGTGATTAAAATTTATACCTTTAATTGCGCTTCGGCGTAATTAAAGAAGATGACTGCGGGAGAAGCATCTCCTGGCAGGAGTGAAATACCAACGTTCCAAGCAAAAAGTGTAGAAAATATCAGTTATGCAGATGCGACCCAAAAATTCAAGTTCTCAAAAAAAACCAAGGATTAGTATGTGTAGATGAACTCAACCTAACAGATTATATCTGTGCGATAGGAGATATTGTCAGCCCAAAACATGTAATAGCATCAACAAAAACTTCAAACAATCGTATTTGTATCTATTTAGCATCAAAAGAACTAGTAGACAAACTAACAGATGATAGAGAATTCATAATTATAAAAGAGAAAAAAGTATTTATTAGACCACTTGTAGGCAAATACAAAAAGTTATATTCTCCAACGTATCACCAAATATTCCCAATATCGTATTTGAAGACTTATTGGACGAACTAAAAGTCAAACGAAATGCATCTGTCTCGATATTAAAAACTAGTATATTAGAAAAAGAGGGATATGACCATGTCATCAGCTCACGAAGACAAGCTTACGTCAAAACGGAAGACATAAAAAAAATACCTGAAGTTTTTAAATTGAATTACGAAGACATAAGCTATTTCATTTATTCCAGTACAGACACACTAAGATGCTTTGTATGTAAGAAAGAAGGACACATCGCACGGTATTGCGAAAATAAACAAAACCAAGATAGTGAAATTCCAACGGCAAATAATAGTACGAATGTGAACATTTTGAATAGTGATACAAGTTTTGCTAGCCGCACTGTGACCAATCTAAATGAAACTCAAGATGTAAATAAAAACGGACAAGACAAAATATTAGAAAATAAAATTACACACAACAATGAAGAACCTATGGAAGAAAGATAGAAATAAGTAAAAGAGAAAACAAACGAGCATACTCACAAATTAGTTCAACCGATACACAAATGAGTTTAAATGAAAAATACAATGATGATTTTCCTAAATTAACACAGGACCAAACAATAAAACAACAAACAAAAAAAGAAAAAATTATAACAACAGAGGAAAATATAACTAAAACTCAAAAACAATTAATCTAAACGCTATACTTACTGGAAAAAATAAAACTAACACCCAACAACTAAATACAACTCCAATGGATGAATTAGACAAAAAATTAATTAGTTTAAGAACATACTTAAATGAATCCAACACTACGCTGAATTACATCCAATTCAAAAACCTACTCGAAAATCTAAATGGTGCAAAAAATCCTATTGAAATAGTACATGAACGCACAACAAACATAGAAGAATTCATCCAATTCATAAAAACGGACGTATACCCAAATGTGAGGGATAGTGGCATAAAAAGAAGATGCACCTTACTTCTAAAATCCTTAACAGGAGCAACAAATACTCCTCTAAGCACACCAACAACATCAGACACAGATCAGTAAATTAACTCAACAAAATAAAATAATAAAATGGAAAAAATTATTCAATGGAACATAAATGGAATAAAAAACAATTATGAATATATGGAAAAACTAATAGAACAACATAATTGCAACATACTATGTATACAAGAAAAAAACCTAAAAGAAAAACAAAAAATTAAATTAAAAAATTTCAACTGCTACAACAAAAACAGAACAGATTGTACAGCAGCCAGTGGTGGAGTAGCAATACTAATCAAAAACACATTATACAGTCAAGAAATTCAAATCACAACCGACCTTGAAGCAATAGCAATCAAAACAATAATAGGTGGAAAAACACTATGTATATGCAACATCTATTTAAGCAACAAATATGAACTCAACATAACCTCTTTAAACCATCTAACAGAACAATTACCTACACCATACATATTAATAGGTGATTTCAATAGCCACAGCCAAACATGGGGATCATATAAACTAGACAACCGAGGCCAAACAACTGAAGAGTTCATCAACAACAATGACCTGGTATTACTCAATGATTCTTCCCCAACTCACTATAACGTTCACAGCAATAGAACTAGTGCAATTGACTTAAGTTTATGTTCAAGCTGCATAGCACATCAAATAGAGTGGGAGGTTAGCAATGATCTTTATGGCAGCGATCACTTCCCGATCTGCATAACAATTACATACACCAATCCACCACAAAACGTGCATACACCTAGATGGAAATATCAAAAAGCTGGACAAAATATCAAAATACAATCTCTCAAAAGATAGAATATCTCCTCAACTACATACAAAAGCACAAAAAAGACAATAGTATAGATATAGATCACATAGTAACTACATTCACAAACGTACTTATAGAAACCGCTCATGAATGCGTACCTAAAATAACAGGCACTAAACAGACTAAATATACACCGTGGTGGAATGATTCATGTGAAACTGCAATAAAAGACTCAAAAAAAGCATACAACAAATACAAAAAAAAACCTACTTATGAAAACAAAATAGAATATCAAAAATTCAAAGCTATAGCCAAAAGAACCATAAAAAATAGCAAACGCAATGCCTGGTTAGAATATTTAAACTCAATCAACCACCAAACGCAAACCAAAGATATATGGAACAAGATTCAAACCATTAACGGAAGACATAAAAAACTACAGATACCAGCTTTAATAGAGAACGACACGATCCTAAACAAACCCAAAGACATAGCAAACACCTTAGCCAATAAATTTTCAGAAAACTCCAGTAATAACAACTATGACCAGACATTTTTAAACTTCAAAATAAGTGAAGAAAAAAACTCCGTCCACATAACACAAAACGAAGATAAATCGGAAAGCCCATTGGACAACGACATCACAATAGAAGAACTACAACAAACACTCTTAAACAGTAAAAACACTAGTCCAGGACCAGACTCAATACCAAACATCTTCTTAAAGAACCTACCTACAAACGCCATAAAATGCCTTCTAGAAATTTACAACATCATATGGAACAACCAAGTCTTCCCCAAAGAGTGGAGAAAGGCCATAGTGGTCCCAGTGCCCAAACCAGGAAAAAACAAATATGATAAAGATAGTTACAGACCTATAGCCTTAACGTGCTGCTTATGCCAGTGTCTTGAAAAAATAATAAGCAAAAGACTCAAATGGTACTTAGAAGCAAACAACATCATATGTAAGGAACAAAGTGGCTTCAGAGAAAAACACTCCACCACAGACTGTTTAGTTACACTTGAATCTGAAATATGTGAAGCACTAGCAAGTAATCAACACCTATTAGCAGTTTGCCTGGATCTAGAAAAGGCATATGACCTAGTATGGAAAGATAGAATTTTAAAAATATTAAAAAAACACAAAATAAACGGCCGAATGTTCCACTTTATAAAAAATTTCCTAAAACGTAGGTCTATTCAAGTCAGAGTAGGAAATGAACTATCTAAGTGAGTACTCATTGACAATGGTGTACCACAAGGGTCCGTAATAAGTGTAATCTTATATTATTATTGCTATTATTAATAGCAATAAATGATATACGAGACTGCATACAAAAACCGGTCAATTTTACCATATTCGCAGATGACATAACCATCTTTATTCAAGGAAAAAATATTAAAACAAGTGAAATAATTATGCAAAACACCCTACAAAAAATAAATGATTTTGCTGACCAAACTGGATTTAAATTCTGAAAAAATAAAACTAAAGCTATCCTATTCAGCAACAAACACAAACCAGAAGAACCAAAACTATATATTAAAAAAAATCCAATTGAAATCGTCAAAGAAATAAAAATATTAGGACTGATATTCGACAACAAACTAACATGGAACAACCACATAGTAAATCTAAAAGCACAGTGCATACAAAAAATAAACATACTCAAAACACTATCGGCCAAAAACTGGGGAACTAACGGAAACATTAAAAATACATATAAAGCCATAATCCAAAGTAAAATTTACTATGGTAGCATTGTATACGGCTCAGCCAAAAAACACATACTTAAAAAACTGGACACAGTCTTAAATACAAGTATGAGAATCGCTACAGGAGCATACATAACCAGCCTAATCAATAGTATATTAAGTGAATGCAACATGATACCACTAGAATACAGAAGAATCCAAAACACACTCAACTATGGCACAAAAATATTAACGACACCCAAAAATCAAGTATATGGAATTTTAATAAAACAAAACAACACAATAGACTATAATCTTAAAAAAATACAAAAAAACCGTTCTATTACAGATTCAGCACCAACGCAAAAAAATATAAAATAGAGGAATACCAAACATATCCAATAGAACAAACTTGTCTGTGCCCCGGATAAAAAAAAAGACTTCAACTCATTCATACTGGACCAACCAGAATCAAGCACCAATGAAACTCTGAGCAATAGCACAAGTGACTACAAAATATATACAGCAACTTATAAAAATAACAACGCTACCGGAAGTGCAATAGTATTACCTAATGGAGAACAAATATTGCATAAATACCCCAAATGGATTAATAACAACAACCTTCAAACAATCAATTTATTCATGGCTATAGAATGCGCAAAAAACAGTAATAAAAACGAAATAATAATTTATACAGACATAGAAAATATCCATAGACTAAGAAACCAAGAAAGCAACAATACCATAAAATACAATATCCATAGAGAACTAATAAACACAGAAGGCAAAATTAAAATCACCCACTACAAAACCAATTCATCAATAAAACAAGAAACAACAATAGCAGCAAAAAACGCGAGCCAACTAATACACTCAAACATAAACAAAAAAATTACGTAGGAAGATCTACAAAAAAAAAATCAAACTTAATATACTTAAAAAATCGAACAATCAGTGGAAAAAAGGAAATAGCTTTATGAATAAAATAAGAAACGACATCTATGAAAAAAACCCAACCACCAAACTAAATAGGAAAAATCAAGTACTCATCACCAGACTACGCATAGGCCACACCAGACTAACACATCAATCAGTTATCGATAAGAATACATCCAACCAATGTGAGAAATGTAATATAAAAAATAGTGTTGAACATATCTTAATACAGTGCTCCAAATACAGTGATCTTAGAAAAATATTAAAAATAAAAAATAATGTAAAAGAAATATTGAACAATAACAATCAAATTAAGAAGTTATCAAGTTAATAGACTCAACAGATCTAAAAAATAATATATAATGTATAATGTTCAAATTATAAAATAACATATATATGTATCTATTGTAAGCCAATTATTGTAAGCAAATATGTAATTTCAATAAAGTACCTATAGTTGCTAATACTCTAACCAGGGGGATGCAACTATAAAATTTTAATAAAAAAAAAAAAAAAAAATCTGAATTAGACAAGAACAGCTAATCCGGCCTGCTCTTAACCCTTTACTTAAGCTAGAAAATTCCCATCCTTATATGATGATCTATCTCTTTTTAACTCAGACCTGTACCGCTACAGTAAAGGGCCCTGATGTGCTCATATTTATTTTGAGGTTATAGCCTCACTAGTTAGCATAGTTTTAATTACTCATACGTATTCATTCATCCTAATTGAAAGTAAATAATAAAATATTAGTAACAGTTTCACTGTAGCTTTGACATAAGTCTCAGGGTTCTCACGAAATATGTACAAGTATACGGACTTGCTTAGAGACCCATACAATGCTTATAACAGTTTAAAATTTTTGACTACCGAAACTCGGCACGCTATTGGTTGCTTCCCCACGGGGACACGTTCGGGCAAGTTCTTAAATTCTAATTTTATAATAATATTACTTATTGAAATAAAATACATATAAAATTTTAATTCCTTGTGAACTTTTAACTATCGCGTTAAACATTCTTTTCTTTTTATATTAAACCTAATTCTATAACTTCATGTCTTACATTGCTTTCTCATAGAGAAAGCATTGTATCGATAAAAAAATTTTTTTTCTATTTTTTCATTAATTTGTACATATTTGAACTCGGGGAGTCGAAAAAAGTGGTTTCCAGAAAATGTGTGTGTATGTGTGTGTGCGTGCGTGCGTGCGTGCGTGCGTGTGTGTGTGTGTGTGTGTGTGTGTGTGTGTGTTAGTAAATTGTATCTCGAGAACTACTCAATGGATTTGCTTCTAATTTTGCATGTAATTTAGTTTTTTGACTAACTTGCTGGGAAGCTATTGATAATTGGTTCTTCTAGCGTAGTTTTAATTTTAGAGTTGTTTGAAAAAAAAAAAAATTCGATTTTTCATTTTTTTGTTTTTTTTTTTGTTTACTACTCGATGAATTTGCTTCAAAATTTGCACGGAAATAATTTGTGATTGACCAAATAAAATAAATTTTAAAAACTGATTGTCTTAGCTTAGTTTTAATTTTAGAGCATTTTTAAAATTTTGAAAAGAAAATGTTATTTATTCAGCCAATTAGATCTCGAAAATTACTCGATGGATTGGCTTCAAATTTCGCATACTTTCTATGTTTTTGTATAAGTAGACGGGAAGCTATTGAAAATTGGTATTCATAGAGTAGTTTTTTTATAGAGCTATAAACATGAACTGTATTTATATATAAATATGATTGCATTTTATAAAGATTAGAAATGTTGTTGTCATCATTCTTTTTATTACTACATTATATCATTTTTTCGTCGTAACAAATTTTTTTTTATTACTTGATGATTTAAAATAAATTATAAATGTTGAAAAAGCAAACAGCTAGCATATATGTTCGAAATTTGTAAAGTACAATATGGGTAAATATTAATGTTAGACAATTTTTTAATATTAAAATCACATTTAAATAAATATAAAAAAATTAATGAAACTCAAAGAGCTCTATGAGAAAGCATTCCGCCAAAGCACTTGGCAGCGTTTTTTTATATGTCGATGATATTTATTAAACTTTTTCGCATTCACAAATATAAAAATTAGGTTCATTATGTCCTACTCTTCTATTAAATTTAAAATTAAACGACGGCAGTGACGTTCGGGGGGGTTGACCAGTGGAGCAAGCAGGGGGGAACTCCCCCTAGTATATATATATATAATTACACAAGACTAAAACGTTTTTTTCATTGATTGTTAGCGCGTTATACTCGAATATAGACATTAGTTTTAAATTTGTATGATCGAATATAGACTTTCATAGAAGTGCAAAACAGGATTAGGAACTAATAATATTGTATGGGCCTTTGGAGGCTAAAAACATAAACCGATATAAAACATAAGGAATAAGAATATACATAATGTCTATATCTCCGTCTATGGGACCTATTCAAAATAAAGAAAAAACACGGGTTCATTTTTGTCATCAAAAAATCATATCCTGCAATTCCAGCTGAATCTATTTCTCGAAGGTGAGGTACTCTCCTTGTTAGTATATGCTTCTAGAAGAAATCGCAGAGTTAGAGTTATTTATTAAATTGACACTCATAATTTTTTCGAAAACTCATGTAAGTCATACATTTTTATTGCTGAAAAATTTTTTTTTAAATTGTCGTAATTAAGAATTCTTATGAAAAAAGTACGTACTTTTAAACCGAAAATAATTGTATAAGTAATATAATAATATATTATACTACTTGTGAGATTATTTATGACTACAAATATCAATTTAAAAATCTATTGAGATAATTTAAAATAGTACAAAAAAAGACGAGTGCGTGGATCACCTGTACCGCGCACGTGTTGCGTATACTATTTTTTAACACATCGTGAGCGAAACACGATTATTTTTGCGATTACTTACCAAGCGGAGCAAAACGAGTCAATTTGTCACCCGCGCGTAGCGAGGGTGACAATTAGACGAGTAAATAATAAAAAATAAATGATGAATCATAAATATTTACAACTGCATCATTAATACAATAAATATTTTTATGCTTGCGAATAAAAAATTTTATTTACATTTACTTATTAGAGAAGATTTCTGATTTATAATAAATTCAAAAGAGCAAATTAAATCGCTCATTATTTAGAAGATTTTTTTAAATTAATTGTTGACTAGCTAAAGTTATTAGTTGTTCATTAGAACAGTGTCTGGAATTAACTACCAAAAAAGTTGAATTTTTTTTCAAGAAAATTCTAAAAAAAAAAATTAAACATTCTTGAAAAATTTAATTTTTTTTTAATTCTATGATATATGTTATATAGTAAAAGTGACATATATGTTATATATATGTTACTCTTATATCTGATATATGTTATATTTTAAAAATGACTTAATGTTTTACATTAATTTTACCTGTGAAAAATATTATGAGTAAATATTTACTATCTAAATCAACTTTATAATTGATAAAAGTAAAATCTTTTTGAAAAATATCATTTAACCACTCTTTTACATATGAAACAATTCCCCCTTTTTATTTTTGGTAATAAAAAATTTTGTTTCGAATTTCCTGTCAAAATAACCTTATATGACATAAATATCGAGGCTATAAATATCCGCAAAACAATTGTGAATCTTGTTGTCTAAAAAAAAGCAACATGGCGTACGTGTTTCGCACATTATGAAAAAATATTAGGTTTCGCACACGCAAAACAAGAATGAGAAACCGTGTTTCGCGCACGGAGTGTTAAAAAAAATGAATAATATATCAATATTTGTTGACATAAAAAGTTTACTATATATTGTCTATTTGCGTAAGAGCGTGGTGGTGTAACGGATAAGGCTCTTGCTTTTCATACTGGACCGCATGGGTTCGAATGCCGGACACGTACCTCTGACTTTTTTTCCGAAAGGAAATTAGTTTATGTGCCATTTATATTGCGATCTTAATAATCTGGCGTCATTGAGTATTGGTTGATTGTTGGTCACAGAAGTGGCTGAGCTTTCATGTATAGTTAAAGTTTTCGGTATGATGTGTCAGACAGTTCTAGCCTGCTGTAATATATTCTAAACAGGTACCGGGTTAGAATCACTCTGATGTCATCATATTAAAAAGTTGATATATTGAGGACAATATCCACATATACTAACTTTTAAAATAAAGTTGTCTTGTGTTGAGATATGCTTATAACTTTTAAAAAAATTTATGAAATTGATTGTGTGCTGTAAAAAATAACATACATTTTTTTGAGATATTTTTTTAATATTTTAAAATGCAGCATTATATTCATAGAAAAACAGCGGTTTCGTTTTTTTACAATATAAAAATACATTAATAGTGATTTATTTTGAAAGCAAATGCTTTACTGTAGCAATTTGAATTTTGATCAATATGAAAGAGTCGCTTTAACAATCATGTTTCTAAATACCTGATTTTTGATGATTTCCAATCAATAAAATGAGCCACTTAAAAAGTTGATGAATATAGTGAATTCAATTGAATTTGACAAAACTTTTTTTTTTCAATTTTGTCGTGCAATGATAATGAATAAGTTTTGTTATAATTCTTAAATCTTATTTTTCTGTAGTGGGTGGAACTTTTAATATTGAAAATCGTTGAATATATAAAAATAAAACTTCAAATACAAAGAATCTTATTCGATATATTTAAATAAGATATGTTAATTTCTTTTTCTAACAATATATTCATTTGTTAAGTACATTTATGATTACGATATAAAAAAATATAACTTTATGATAATTTGATTTATTAACAAATGTTTAACCACTGGAAGTGCTAGCTAGTAAATCTACCCTATTTCTATATTATCTGGATGACCTTTACTACCATCTGGATTAGGAGGAGCTTCACCAATGATTACGTCATCACGAGGAGGTCTACCTCCAGGTCCACCAGGTGGTCCATCAGGAGGTCCACCAGGTGGTCCATCAGGAGGTCCACCAGGAGGTCCATCAGGAGGTCCACCAGGAGGTCCATCAGGAGGTCCACCAGGAGGTCCATCAGGAGGTCCATCAGGAGGTCCAATAGGAGGTCCATCAGGAGGTCCACCAGGAGGTCCATCAGGAGGTCCACCAGGAGGTCCATCAGGAGGTCCACCAGGAGGTCCATCAGGAGGTCCACCAGGAGGTCCACCAGGAGGTTCTTCTGTAGGAAGCGGTGTCGGTTTTTTCTTTTGTGCACATCTTGGCCACTCTACGGTAGTATGGTATCTTTTTACGCGGATTTTAGAATATCCTGTCTAAAAATCAAAATCCAATTTTAGTAGCAAAAAAGATACAATTAAAGAGATACATTTTTTATTATTTATAAATATGTGATTTATTAACTGTTTCTGGATATACCTTTGTAGAATTTTTTAACTAAATTAATCTAAAAACTAGAGATAAAGGATATCCGTAAAGTTTTTGTAATTTATCTGGAATTTACATAATTGACTGATTCTATTCAGATTCATGCAGGCCGTCATCGAATTTTTTTTCTTCTAAGTGATAAAAATACCTTCTTATATGTACTATATAAAAATATAATTTATCTCGTAGAACGCTCAAAAAATTTTTTTTCTTGCTACAGCGAATCGTGTGTTGGATGATAAAATGAAAATTATAAAATTGAAAATGAACCTAAATTTTTAAGTTGACTTTTTTTATTTTATTTTATGTTGCATCAACTGCTAGGCTATTAGCGACTTTACAATAGATATATGTATAATACATGAAGAGAAAAGTCTAAGCATTTTCCTTCGAATTTAACATGCCTCTGTATCATATAAAATTTCGATACTATGTTACCTTAAAACTCAAAGTAAATCACTTAGAATTCACAGTCTTTTTGTATGTTGAATGTTTATAGTAAAGTACATCGGATCGTAAGGTAGTATCGCTAGAACGCGATGACTTTGTCGCAGCACCTCCCAAGTAAATAAACCTTACTACTGTTTGATAGAATAATTGCTATGCGCAGTATTTTGCTATAATGCCACGAATTCTAAGTATTGTAACATCGAACTTATGGGACAGTAGCAGCGTTCTTAGTAATTTACTATAAGTAAACAACTTGGTCGAATTGCTCGAATTTAAGCAACATTGCTGACTTATTTTTAGGTTATAACTTCGAGAGTAAACATGCTAAAATACCTTTGAGAACAAATATAGTAAAATGCTTAGAGTTTTCTCTCCGTGCAAATGTACATTCATAATTATATACAAGAGATATTCATTTACATTTTTTCAAATTATCTGCATACATATTTATATATAGAGATATGTTTATATTTTTTTTTTATTTGTAAATACATTGTTAAGAGTGTTTCGTTAAATTGAATCACAAATTTGTCGGTGGAATGATCTTAATAGCTACATAAAGTTTATATTTCTGTAGACAGCTTGATCTTGTCAATAAATTTAATTATTTTTTGTATATTTTCTTTGCTTAGCGCTTCTTTGATGTTTAGTGGTATGTTGAGTTCCTATCTTTCACTGTTATATTTTGTACAATCAAGAAGAATATGTGCATTTAGGTTACGAACAACAAGATTTAAACCATATTTTATGTAATTGTCCATTATACAACTCACAGAGACAAAAACTGACTTGTAAATTAATCAAGCTCAAGCACTACCCACCGTTTACTATAAAATCATTCCTGGCTACTCTTGATGTAAGAGTACTAAATATTATATGCGACTTTTACGGAAACTGCGATTTAAAAGTATAATTAACGGGTTTGAAATGTAAGAGTGTAATATCAAAGCATGTACAACTATAATAATGTAATACCAAAATATGTATAACTATAATAATGTAATATAAATGTATGTATAATAACTGTAAAGCTCTATAAGTTCCACATGGAACTTGGGTAAGCTTAATAATAATAAAAAAAGAAGAATATGTTTCATATTTAAGTTTTTATTGCAGTTTTCACATTTTGAAGCTGTCTTTTTTTCCAGTAGATGTTTATGTGTCATTTTGGTGTGGCCTATTCTTAATCTAGATATAATTAATTGTTATTTTCTGGGTAAGCCTCTTGTATGAGTTTTTATAAATATGATTGTCTTAAATTTTTTAACTGACTAGGAGAGTATCAGACCTCCGGATCACAGATTTTGCTCAAACTCTGAGATAAGATTTCAGATGTCAAAATATGAAAGAAAACAAAATTTTAGACCCCAACGCTCAATATTTCCCTAGTTACAGGCAATTAAAGAAAATCACTAAAAAAGTTACTAGATTTTCAAACGCATATAGTTTCTTAGCATTGATAGCTAGGAGCTTGAAACTTTTTTTAAATGAAAGCTGAGCTCAAATCCTTTCGAAATAGTAGTTATAGCATGTCAAAATATTATTTTTTCCCAAAGTTATAGCGTAATAAACATTAGACCTGATTTTTCTTTTTAACCCATTAATTAATAACAAAAGCTGAAATTGGGTCTAATGTTTATTACGCTATAACTTTGGGAAAAAATAATATTTTGACATGCTATAACTACTATTTCGAAAGGATTTGAGCTCAGCTTTCATTTTAAAAAAGTTTCAAGCTCCTAGCTATCAATGCTAAGAAACTATATGCGTTTGAAAATCTAGTAACTTTTTTAGTGATTTTCTTTAATTGCCTGTAACTAGGGAAATATTGAGCGTTGGGGTCTAAAATTTTGTTTTCTTTCATATTTTGACATCTGAAATCTTATCCCAAAGTTTGAGCAAAATCCGTGATCCGGAGGTCTGATACTCTCCTAGTGAGTATCTTTGCTTAATTGCCATATTTTATTCTATAATTTTGATATTTCTTTTGTTAGGATCTTTTGGACGTCTTCAACAAGAAGAGGTTTTTCATTTTCTTCACAAGTCAATTTGGATGCTTATGATGCTAATTTTTTTATTTCATGTATCTGTTTTTAATGAAATTCTGGCTGAGTCACTTGTAAATATAGATTGTCAGTATCATAAACTTGATTTTGAATGTGTTTGATTAATTTGTTTTTATTAGAAGTGTTGGTAATATTTTTAATGATGTTTTGATCATTTGTGTATACTACAGTACTAGTTGTAAGCTCCTTGGGGACTATGTCAATGTTGTATAAATGGTGGATTTATTAAAACATTTAGGATGGAAGTATTTATATTATTTAAAATTAATTCCAAGCTATAAGCGAAAGGTTTTGGCGTGTTGTTTATTTTGCGATATGGTATTCCTGGTTCCGAAAAGATTTTGATGTTTGCAGGTATATCAGGTGATGCTGAATGCTTACAGGCATACTTACATATCAAATTCATTCGTCAATATTCCAAAGGAGGCAAATTACTCTCTGCGAGAATATTGTTTGTGGGGCTCGTGTGGAAGGCTCCGAGAGATATTTTTATACCTGCTTGATGTAAAGAGTTTAGGATTTTAGCAGAAGTAGACGAATCGTTAAATATAGAACCATAATTCAGTTTAAACAAAACAATTGTTTTGTATGTATTTAAGAGAGTTTGTTGATCGGTACCCTAATTGCTTTTTAATAGAGAAAGCATCGTATCGGTAAAAAAATTATTTCCCTATTTTTTCATTTATTTGTGTATATTTACACAATTTGTGTATATATACACTGAGGGAGTCGAAAAAAGTGATTTCCAGAAAATGTCTGTACGTATGTGTGTGTGTGTGTATTCAGTAAGCCAACTGGATCTCGAAAACTACTCGATGGATTTGCTTCAAATTTTGCACATAATTTATTTTTTTGTCCAACTTAGGGGGAAGCTATTGACAATTGGTTTTCTTAGTGTAGTTTTAATTTCAGAGTCATTTATAAAAAAAAAATTTCAATTTTTCATTTTTTTGGTATTTTTTGTAAAGAACCTGATGAATCTGCTTAAAAATTTGCATAGGAATAATTTTCGAACCCCGAAATAAAATAAACTTTTGAAAATTGATTTTCTTAGCGTAGTTTTAATTTTAGAGTATTTTGAAATTTTTGAAAAAAGTGTTTGTATTTATTTAGCCACTTGGATTTTAAAAGTTACTCGATGGATTTGCTTCAAATTTTCCATACAATTTATTTTTTTAATTAACTAGTGCGGAAGCTATTGAAAATTGGTTTACTTAGCATAGTTTTAGTAAAATAGCCATTACAAAAATTTTTTAAAATTTTAGATTTTTAATTTTTTTAATATTTTACGTAAACTACTCTATGAATTTGCTTAAAAATTTACATGGAAATTATTTGCAATTGCCAAAATAAAAGAAACTTTTGAAAACTGATTTTTCTTAGCGCTGTTTTAATTTTAGAACATTTTGGATTATTGAAAAAAATGTTTTTATTTATTTTGTTACTTAGATCTCGAAAAGTACTCGATGGATTTGCATCCAATTTCCCATAACATTTATTTTTTCAATTGACTAGTGCAGAAGCTATTGAAAATAAGTTTTCTTAGTGTTGTTTTAATTTTAGAGCCTTAAGAAAACAAACTGAACATTAGTGATCCAAGGTACAGCATTTGACCCTAAATTTTTATTAGTGTAGTTTTAATTTTAGAGCTTTAAGAAAACATAAATTGAACATTAGTAATCCAAATTACAGCATATGACCCTAAATTTATGATCACTGATGGAGGATTAAAATGTTAAATATTATAAAATTTATATTAAGTATAATGCAATTAAATAAACTGTAAGTATTCACATAGATTAATTATATTTTGTTTTACGTTTCATAATAGTTAATATGATCAATTTCGTAAGTTTATATGTAAAAGATATTAGGAAAAATTGCTGATGAATAATTTTTTTTACAATAAAGTCACATTTAAAAAATAAAAATAAAATAAACACCAACTCAATCAGCTCTATGAGAAAGCATTGCGTCAAAGCACTTGGCAGCGTTTTTTTGCTGCTATTGTTTTTAGTACGTTTGATCTTCGTACTGCTTTGAATTTGAGTTCATGAATGTGATATTTCCAATTTAATTGGTTTTCGAAATCTAATCTTAATATTCGAGTTTCTTGTACAGTCGACGGTAACATATTCTATGATAATTCTTTTTCTGCAATTTCAAAATAACGTAATCTTACTGGATGATTCCGTTAGTTCGCTCATTTTTATAGGTTAATTTTCAAATTTCGAAAAAAGAATTATCATAGAATATATTACCGTCGACTGTACTTCAAATAATTTTTTATTATTAAGTTGTAAACTTATTTTCAAATTACTATTGTTTTTCTGAAAATATTATATATTCACTTTTAGTGCTTAAAAAAATGAAGCCTGTTGTTTTCGCCCACCTTTCTAATTTAAAGAGTTTATTTTGAAGAACTTTTTATGAAATTTTGAAATTGATTCTACTATAATAAATAGTTAGATCATCTGCAAATTGACAGTATTTAACGGGTGATTTAATATTTTCAATAATACTATTTATTGCTACAAGGAATAACGTCACGCTCAAGACAGAGCCTTGGAGAACTCCATTAGCCAGACGACTTTTTACCGATAAAATTTCGTTTACTTTAACTTGGATAAATCTTTCTTCGAGAAAGTTTTTAATAAATGCAAGCATGTGTTTGTCCACTGATACTTTTTTTTAAGATTTCTATTATGCTATTTCGCCAAACCATTTCATATGCTTTTTCTATATCTAGAGACATTGCAATTAAATAATGTTACGAAATGCATCACAAATTTCGGAATCTAGCATTAGTAAGTGGTCGTTAGTTGATCTGTTATTTCTGAAGCCACTTTGTTGTGGTAAAAAGAGTTTTTTATCTTCAAGAAATGTTATCAAGCGTTTGTTGAGAATTTTTTCCGTTAATTTGCATAAATTATCCGTCAAGGAAATTGATCGGTAGTTTTTAGGTTGCAGTTTATCTTTCCCTGATTCGGGAATGGGTATCACAAGTGCTGATTTCCATTGACTTGGAAATGTTTGACCCATTATATAGAATTGAATACTTTACCTATGTATTCAGTAGTTACATCTGGTAAGTTTTTAAGGATGATATTAGGAATTCCATCAGGTCTTGGGCTTGAGTTTTTACATTCTTTCAAATTTGATTTTATTTCTTCCAACGAGATAGGTTAATTTATAAGTCCTTATTTTAGATTTGAACTTTCGATGTTTTTCTTAATGTACTCAGTCTGTGTGTATTTGTTTTTATTTTGCAAAAATTCGGGGTCGTATTTAAGATTGCTAGAATTTTTTGAGAAGGTTAAAGCCAGTAAATTAGCTATTTCTTACGAATCCGATATAATTTTATCATTTTGATATAGGATGTTGTTAATTGTCGTTTATTTTCGCTTACCTTCAATTCTCTGTATTTTTTGCCAAATAATGGCAGGACGCGTGTGCACATTTAATGTGCTTACAAATTCTAACCAACATTTACATTTTGCTTCTTTGAATGTTCTTCTACATACAGCTCTGCATTTATTGAATTCAATTTTATTTTCAATAGTTTTGTTTCTTGTATTTATTAAAGGCTTTTTTTGATTTTTTAAATGTTTCTTCGCAGATGTTGTTCCACTAATAAACTTGTCTTTTTTTTAGTTTAATCATTTTTTGAAGGATTGTTACGTTTGCGGCTGATATGATACTTTCGTTAAGTTGATCAATGATCAAGTCTATTGGGATCTGACATAGACCAGACGCTCTCTGGTGGATAAAATCTGAACGAATAGTAGCATACAAGCAGAAAGCGTTCGTTGATGCGACTTGTATGTTCTTGTATGTCTTGCGTGAAAAGGTTATTATATCACCGATATTTTTGTTATTTTTAACGTATTTTATTATATGTCCTGCTCTGAAAACTTGTTCATCTTTTATAAAATAACGTTTGGTAGGATTAGTATCTGCCCAATAGTACAGAAATATTCATAATTAACAAAAACAGGTACTTGCTCCATATATGACAATGTAAATTGTATACTATGGTACGCCATCTTAGCTTAGACCACGCCCCCATGTCAGATCCCAATATGGCTATTATTTCCAGGAGTTGGTGTATTTAAGTTGACGATTTCCTTACTAATTTCTTTTTGAAATAATGACCAGTTTGCTTTTTTATAGCAATAAAAAGTGTTCAAATTAGAATTTGGATATTCATATTTATTATTTGTTATTACGATACAGAGTTGTGACACACGATGGAACACAAGATTTTATATACTAGAAAGTCATGTAAACAACGAAGCGGCAATTTCTGCAGTATTAGCAGACAGATAACTTACAAAAAGAGACGTAGCTCAAAGGTTTGAAACTGTGGAGCGCGATTGGGAAGATATAGAACAATTGTTACCAATACTTAAGCCGTTTGAGGTATCAACAACTGTTTTTTGTAGTCAAACTGATGTAACCATTTCCGTTGTTCGAACAGTTATTAAATCACAGTTGTTAAATTTTTACTGGGTACCTAATTCATACATTAATTTAAGTTATTAAATCAATTATATCTAAACATTTAGGTATAAAACCATATGACAATATCAATACAATCTGTTTTAAGCAAACAGCGGTTCTTCGTGTATGGAACGCTTTTGTTTAGAAGATGAAAACTTAGATGTTACACTTATTTCTCAATTTTTTGACCCTAGGCATAAAACGTTAGATTGTGAAAGTGTTGAAATTAGAAAGAAAGTGATTGATTATATTAAGGGCTTGTAAGATTCAGATGAACCAATGAATATAGTAGAAGTACCGACAGTGATGTCAACTGCTTATGACTTTTTGTATCAGACTGAAACTTCTACGAATACCTGGCAGGATCAAATAACAAAGTATATGGCAGAACCACTTTTAGGACATAATTTAAATCCATTAGAATGGTGGAAAAATCATAGCCAAAAATATCAGAGCGTCTGTGGCGTAACCGGCTAAGGCATACGCCTTATACGGTCTCTACACATTCGCTCCGAGTGGTCGGGGGTTCGATCCCCGGTGAAAACACCTGAAACTTTTTTCAGGCGTTTTTCATCGGAAAAACAACTTCTGAGCGCGATGGGTAAATATTCCTGGCGTAGGTTTTCTCCTGGGGGAGTTTTTCCTACGTCACAGGCTTAGAATCTACCGTAGAAATCTACTTACTGACTGTTCTAGAAACGCGGCAGTCCGTGATTTCTCGGAGATGGGTAGATTAAAAATAGGTAAAGAAAATAGGTAGGAAAAATAGAGGTACAGGAAACATAGGTAAGGTAAAAATGTAAGCAAAACATCCTGACACAGAGGTGGTCAAGGATGTCGGTAGCTTGGCCAAGAGGCTGCACCGGGCCAATAGGACAAACCAACCATAGCCAAAAATATCCACTGATTTTTAAATTAGCAATGCAATTTTTGTCGGTCCCTGGATCTTCAGCAGCATCCGAAAAAACTTTTTTATCTGCTGGCAATATTGTAACTCCGAGAAGAAGCTGCTTAAGTCCAGACCATGTCAACCTATTGATATTTTTGTACCAAAATTGACGTTTTTTGGAATGTTAAAAAGTTTAATAATCCTTTTGAACATTAAATTTGTTGAATTGTTTGTAAATGATTAAATTTATTACTTTTTTAAATTTAATTGTATTTATACATGTATGTATATACAAATATATAAAAGTTTTCTTTAATTCGTTATCGTTATAGTTAAATGAAAAGATAATTAGATTAATAAAAAAGTTAATTTGTATAAATTCTAATCAATTTGATTAATAAAAATGAATTATAATAAAAGTATTTGTAATGGAAAATATTGCTAATTTTTTTCATACTAACCAATTTTTTTCATAGTTTTAATTTTATTTCCATTTTAATTTTTACTAACATTTTAAATTTTCTAATTTAGTATTTAGATAGTGTATTTCTAAAAATGCTTATATGTAAACTTTTTTATTCAGTTAACCGGTTAGTCCTAACCGCAATAGTTATGATTTTGTGATTAACCGATTAACCGAATAACTGTAAAAGTAAAACCGCCTAATTGGTTAACCGATACACCGGTTTCGGTTAACTGAATAACCGAATATTCGGTTACTTAGTTAATCGAATAATAGTAAGAGCTATATACATATTTTTTTATTTAGAATGCTCGACAGGAATTTAATATTTGTTGGACTTGTAAGTTTCGCAATTTAAATAATCCAATCAAAAGTTCATCTGTTGTGTCCAGTAACATAGCTTGCTCTCTTTGGGGAAAACATATTTCTTGATTTATCTGTGTATCATTCGATTATTCGGTTGTTTGGTTCATCGTGGATCGGAGTGCAGGTCCTCTGTACTCAGAGGTGACCTGCATCAGATTAATGAATTCACCTATCTTGCTCTCACTAACGGCCGTTATATGAAAAAGATTTTAGGATATTCATAATTCCTTGATTCTACGACACTTATACACTCGCGAATATTTACACTTACTGAGAATATATCGAGTGATTGTAAACACACGCACACAGTTCGATATCCAAAACCAGACTGTATTGGCAATGAAAAATTAGCATGCGAGACCTGATGGTCACTTCATGAACTATAATAATGGCGGTTATGGCTATACCGTGTCGATGTTTTTATATGCAAAGGAATCATTAAACTTATTTTTTAACTAATTTAGTGAAATATAATATTAAATATGTTTAATTTAAGGAACAATTCACTCTTGAAAACGAATCGTGTATGTAAACACATTTAAAAGAGTATAGTTACAACGGCCATATTGTCTTTGCAACCGTAGCGCCTCTCGATCCGCGGTGGTATTTTTCATTGCCAATATGAAATTTTTTTTTGAAATCATCTATAAACCGCAATGAGATCAAAGTATCGAAATTTTCGGAACTTTGGTCTCGTTGCGGTGGTTCTTGGAATTTAAATTTTGAAACTTCAGATGTTTTACGCTACTATTAACTTTAGTTTTACTCGTACTTGTTAATAATTGTTATTTAATTTGAAAAATATTAATATAAAAGTGTTTTAATATACTACAGCTTATTATTATTCATGAAAATACTTTAAAAAATAATCTGTGTATTGAATTATTTCTTATCATACGTACGTTACCTAAGTAAATTCGTTATTATACTGTGTAAAAAAGTGTCAGCTAGGTAAAAGAGAAACGTTACCTATATGCGGATTTAGGTCCCGCAGTGCTATAAATATAATTATCGAAATAGAAAAAAAAACTATAATTTCAAAAATATACTTAAAATGTGTAATAATGATTAATTTTTATTAATATCATTAATATTTTTTGAAATTATATGTTGAAATCATCTATAAACCGCAACGAGATCAAAATTCCGAAAATTTCGGAATTTTGGTATCGTTGTTGTAGTTCTTGCTTCAAAAATTTTAATCTTTCGTTTGGAATTTAAATTTTGAAGCTTCATATGTTATGCTATTAATTTTAGTTCTACTCTTACTTGCTCATAATTTTTATTCAATTTAAAAATGTTAATATAAAAGAGTTTTAATATACTACAGCTTATTATTATTTATGAAAATACTTTAAAAAATAATCCACATATCAAATTATTTCTTAATATACGTACGTTATCAAAGTAAATTCATTATTATACTATGTAAAAAAGTACCACCTAGGTAACAGAGGAGCATTACCTGCATGCGGATTTAGGTTCGGCGGTGCTATAAAAAATTTTTTGAGCGTTCTACACGATAAATTATATATATATATATATAATGTTGGAAGGTATTTATATCACTTAAAAGAAAAAAAATTCGATCAGTGACGGCCTGCATGAATCTGAATCAAATCCGTCTATTGTAGAAAATAAAAAACGTTTTTTTTAACTATCGTTTATAAAATACAGAAATTTTAAAAAATCGTGAATGATTCACTGACCTTAATTTTGAATGAACTTACTAGGAGAGTTCTCTATGTTTGGGTTACGGATCTTGTTGTAACTTGGAGATATGTTTTTATATATAAAATTATGAAAAAAGCCACAAGCATTCGGTCTAACGCTCGATCATTCCAAGATTATGAGCTATTTTGTTCAATTTTTAAAGATTTCTTTGAAAAATCATTGTTTATAATAACGAATATTACTCTCCAATGAGAGCTTCTAAGTTCATTCTGCAACGTTCTAGTAAAAGCTGAGATTAATCCCTTTTGATTGCAAAAAAAAACGTGTTCAAAAAGCTCACTTCGTTCAAAAGTTATAGAAAAATAAAAATGGTGATAAAAGTTGTTATAAAAATTAGCATAAAATTAAACTTTAAATTTCATTGAATTATTGTGCTGATTTTTTTCATGTTTTTCATGTTTTTTTAATCAAAAGAATTTATTAATTTATTTATGATAAACAATGATTTTTCAAAGAAATCTTTAAAAATTGAACAAAATAGCTCATCATTTTGGAATGATCGAGCATTAGACCAAATGCTCGCGGCTTTTTTTTCAATTTTATATATAAAAACATTTCCCGAAGTTACAATAAGATCCGTGATCCAAACATAGGGACCTCTCCTAGTTAGTTGTTTCATAATAAGAACATTAAATTCTTACTAATATCATGAAAATTAATACAAGATAAATCAACGATATTTTATTGTGTATATAATAACACAAAATTTGTAAGAAAAATACTCACTTCTTCCAATTTCAATCCATTTATGCAAAGAATAGGGAACGTAAGAAGGAACAATTTCATCAAAAGTAGATTCTTCATTTTTATTGAAATAATATTCTTCAAATAATCAGAATTAGCTGCATCTAAATTACCCAAAAAAAAATTTATTCAATTTCACGATATATAGTCAATGTCCCAACTACTACCAATTTAAGGTTATGCGTGAAGTAAATTAATAAAAATGTATATTTTAATATGCAAAATTTCGATGAAAATAGATTTATATTATAACACAACATATTAATTATCAAATATTTGCATTATTAACATGTTTTGACACAATTAATAATTATTTATAAATAATTATCTACCGAACTATAAAACACCCATATACTACTCATCGAAAAGTCGTATGTCCCGGCTACTAACATATCGTTTGTACTATCTACTGATCATGACTTTTCTTCTTAATTTCATGTTGAAAGTCAGATATTTCTAACAATATTCGTTAAAATCACTTAATTAAACTTTATTAAACATTAAAGTATTAAAAGATTACTTTAAAATAATTATTTACAATTTATTTAAAAGAAATCATTTGAAGTTTATTAAAAACAATTATTCAATGATTATTATAAAAAAATATTTAAAGTTAATTGTAAAAAAATTATTTGAAATTCATTATTAAAAAAATTATTTGAGTTTGATGTAAAGATTTATTTAAAAATTGTGAAAAAAGCACCTCGAAATGACACAATAAAACATGTAAACATAACCTCTTTTTGGTTATGTTACGATGAAGATATTGGAAAATTTAAACAGAAAATATCAATCAATCATAACAAAAATAATTATTTTACGTATCATGCTAATAATAATTCATAATTAAAGCGTCAAAATGTTCAAACAAGCACTTGAAATATTAAATTTAGTTTAGTCAATAGTAGCAGCATGTTGCTTTTTTATGATGCAACCACTGCTAACCCTTTATTTTCGTGAAAACGTAAAAAAATTCCATAACACAACACTCATTCACTTGTATTTGTTGCTTTTAAAATTGATAACACAAAAAATTGTACAAAAAATTATGTCCTTATTTAATTAAACTTAAGAATCAATACCCACGTGTTTAACATACGCGCTTAGTTGAGGCACGCCATTGCGAATAAAACCAAATATTCAGCGTTATTATTTTTTTTCTTAATTTCAGCTACCTTCTGCTCCCCAGCAATGTAGCACAACGTAACCGGGGATATTTAAATAATTTAAAATAGTTTTTTATCTTCTATTTATAATAAATATATTATTTTTTGTAATATAAATAATAAAAAACGGTTAGTAGTTGGCTCGTGAGCAGCGATTGGGACATTGACCATAATATGTAAATAAATCCAAAATCACTAATTTTGAAAACGTATTTTACTTACCAGAAAATAATAGTTTCAAAATGTTGAATTTCAAATGAAAATTTTATTCTACTTTTATTTTTTATAATCTTGAACAATACATTTACTCGTTCTGTGATATCGAAATATAATGAATTTTTATTGCCTCTTATACAATTTTATTTATGGCATCTACGCGATAACAGCAAATAGCTGACACAGCATTGTAAACTTTAATTAAATATTAATTGAATAAATACTATTATTGCAATGTTTAGATATGTTTATAATACTATATTATGCCAATAAACTTTATACAGGAAAAATTATTTAGGCCAAAATATTCAATTACTTACATTAGGCGGAAAATGTATAAAAATCGATTATAAATGCTGCCTGCACATTAGCACTTACAAGAAGAGTGCATTGCATTTAACCCGAAAAATTTCTTCTAATTTTGGAATATTTTTTCTTACGTAATGTTAAAATATAAGTCGTAATATAAAATATAATATTATTAGGTTTAATGCTCAATATTTTCAAAGTTATGAGCACTTTGTAGTCGTTTAATGTTGAAATTAGCTATTCTGAAAAATTTTTAGAAGAAACATATTAAAGTTAAAATTAAAAAATTTTAATTAAAAAAAAAGTTTGATTTAAGAAGATTAAATTATTAAAAATGTATGAAGTGATAAAAATTATGATGAATATAATTTCTATGCACACTTACTACTATAATTGGTACTATTTTTGTTCTCTTACAAATTTTTGAGTAACTTGAATTTTTTTAACAACTTTTTTCAAATGAAAGGTTACAGTTTTAAATTTTATATGTTCATAATTCAACATTTGTATGGATTTTAATTTTTTTAAATGCAGACAAAATTAAATTAAAATTAAATTAAAATTTAAAATTCAGACAAAACTTTTCATAACTTTGAAAATAATTAACATTAGACGAAAATCCAAGACCCAAATACTATGCACTCTTCTTTTAAGAAAAGACACAGCTAAAATATTAAACTAAAATGTTTTTAACATGTATTACTGATTGCAGTAATTTAAGGAGGTTCTTGCATGAAAATGTTTGAACTGTGCAATAACATTTCTTATTACTTAAGATTTGCTGAATCTGATGACATGTTCAATTTATCCGCTTACCGTTGAAAATTTGACTAAATCATCGTTTAAAGTTAGTACTTTATAGTACAAACTCTTATAGGATTGTGAATGAAATTTACTAAATTTACGGACAGGGAGTAATTTGGAGAACAATACATAGATATACAAATACAAAAATAAAAACTTCCTCTTTCAAATATCTCGTAAAATATTCACTACCCTGGAAAATATTCAGATATTATATGCTAAAATGAAACTTCGTTGCACCCAGATGTGTGAAGGGAAGCCATGTTTTTCATGTGGCCCAAGAAAGACGCGCGAATTTCAAAAATATTTCATATATATTATTTTATTTCTGATATTTTAATTAGTATTTTATTTTTTTTTATAATTAATAATTTTTAATAAATAATAATACTATTAATATTAATACTATTTTTTAAACTAATAATCGTAAGATTATTAAAAATAATGATCTCTTACATAACCTCTTCTCAGCCTGTATTTTTTCTTTTCTTAATACCAACGATTTTTTTCTAAATTGGCCTTCTCTAGTTTACCTATAAGTGTTCCTCTATTTATTTTTTGTTGTTTTTGATGAATCTTGATTCATTATTTTTGTTTGAATTAGAACAACTAAATTCAACGCAAACTTACTAACGTTTAGCAGAAACCGGCCATAAACGATGCACGTAACAGTATGTATATATGCATTATACTACGTGATAAAGTTCATTTCTATTTATTTTAATTATAAATACACAATGTACAAATATAATTCTTTATATTTTAAATTTAATAGTTAGATATTAATAAAATATTAATGTTTTTTCCAATACTATATTTTTAATTTAATTTTAGTTTTATTTATTTTTTTTTTGCTTCTTAGATCGACATTTCGTAATGAATATAGCTGTTGTCGAAGCGCGAGTCATTTTTTATCACTGACCTCCGTTAAATATAATTGCTCATTGAACATACAGAATGAAACATAATACCATAGGTGATACTATATTGATTCCTCCTACACTGAGAAAAATCGGCTTTTGAAGCAAGTGGAATCCACTTGCCACTAACAGAAATTCTTCTTCTTTTACGTCCTAATAGCGATTTGCTTGAATCAAGCATAAAATCTGTTTGCTATAATCCACTAGCCGCAAGTGGATATATATTTGATTCAAATAAATTTATCTACTAATCGCAAGTGGATATAAAAAAAATGAAAATCCACTTGCAGTTAGTGGATTTCAGTTTGATGTAAATATACATCCACTAAACGTAAATGAATTTCATGTTGAATCAAACAGATCGCACTTAAATAGATCGTTCTTCTTGCTTCAAGAGCGGATTTCTCTCAGTACATATGTTTCTCGCGCGATGCTTGACTCTGTACAAGATTTATATGTTCTCCTGAAACATATTGAGTTTCAATATGTCTTACACTGAGAGAAATCCGCTCTTGAAGCAAGAAGAACATTCTATTTAAATGTGATCTGTTTGAATCAACATGAAATCCACTTCATGGAAGTTGAAATCTATTATTTCGGAAAATCGGTGCTTTTTTCTTCACGTGAATATCTGTTTAATTCAACATGAAATCCATTTACATTTAGTGGATGTATATTTACATCAAACTGAAATCAACTAACTGCAAGTGGATTTTCCTTTTTTTTTATATCCACTTGCGATTAGTAGATAAATTTATTTGAAACAAATATATGGGTAAATCCACCGTAGTTTTAACTTTGCATGTGACTTTTTTCAGCAATTTTTAAATAATTACTATTCTGTTACATTAAAACTCACATAACTGTATTTGGCTCTAAATTGTCCGTTCTGAATCTAAGAAATATACTCCATTTTTTCGCAAAGCTACATTGAACGGCACCTTCAAAATTTTCTAAAAAGTATCTAATTTTTTACGAAAAATCACGGTTTTTGCATAAATAGTATAAAAGGAAGTAAAATTTTTGAAGTCTTGATGAATTTTAGATCATGCCGTTCAAGTAATCTTTAAAAAAAATATAGAACTATTTTCCTAATTAAAAAACGAAAAATCTAAACCTAAGTAGAGTCATGTGAAACATCGAAGAACTCAGTAAATACAATTCAAAATATGTATATTGTCTTGAAATGAAAATCGCTATTATCAAACCTATTTGAAGTTGCACGTGACTCTACTTGGGTTTAAATTTTTTGTTTTTGAGTTGAGAAAGTAGTCTCACAGTTTTTTTTTAATATTATTCAAACAGCATGATCTAAAATTTACCAAGACTTCAAAAATTTTACTTCTTTTTACACTATTTATGCAAAAACCGTGATTTTTTGTAAAAAATTTGATACTTTTAAGAAAAATTTTGAAGGTGCCGTTCAATACAGCTTTGCAAAAAAAGGAGTATATTTCTTAGATTCAGAACGGATAATTTAAAGCCAAATACAGCTATATGCGTTTTAATGTAACAGAATAGTAATTATTTAAAAATTGCTGAAAAAAAGTCACATGCAAAGTTAAAACTACGGTGGATTTACCCATATATCCACTTGCGGTTAGTGGATTGTAGCAAACAGATTTTATGCTTGGTTGAAGCAGATCGCTATTAGGACGTAAAACAAGAAGTATTTCTGTTAGCGGCAAGTGGATTTCACTTGCTTCAAGAGCCGATTTTTCTCAGCGTGCGATGCCAATACCAATTGAGCATGCTCTTTAGATACTGATACAAATACGGCCTGCGAGGACATAAATATATATATTCCCAATCAAATTTTTCTATTAATTTCATTATTTGACAATTTAGTTACTATTATAGAATACTTGATTTTGATAAAGTAGGTGTTTCCCGCATGAATGTTGTTTGTTGACCGAGCGAAACAAGGGTAATTCTCACTATTGTAAATGGTTTTCTCTTTTGAACAGCATTAAAATTTTTAAGTTAAAAATCCCTAGAATATATATGAAGACATTTTTATAAAAAGATCAAATAATTGATGAAAATAGACTTCTTTTTAAACAATATATTTATTAGTTAAGACATCAATGTTTACAATATAAAGAAAACTTTGCCTTCATGATATATCATGTTTGATTAACAGATATTTAACCACTTTTTTGACAGCGAGGACCACAGTAAATTCTACGTGGTGGCTTTCTTTTACGAAATTTTGGCTTTGGTTGATCATCTTTTGGATTCATACATGTACCATACCTTCCTCGGTAATAACCTTTGGGGCAAGATTTCGGCGGTTCTCGCTTTACACGGATTTTTGAACTTTCTAGCTAAAAGTCAAAATTTAATTTTATTAATAATAGAGATACAATCTCTTTTATTATTACTGATAAATATATCATATCATTATTGTTGGATATATGCATATAGAAATTTTCAACTAACTTAACCCTCTAGCGTATTAACCCGAGATATCTGGTTCTATCAAGGTTTTTACGGAAGCCAGAAAGACTAAGTATCTTATCCTGACATTTTTGGTCATAACTTTTGATTAGTATACAAATTCTGAATTGCGCAGCGACCCCAAGAACATAAAAAAAATGTTATTCATTATATGAATATATTTTTTAAAAAATGCATTTTGAAATGGAGAAATTGAGTAAAACACTTACGCAGGAGGTTCAACATGAAAACTTGAGATAATGAATATCAATAAGATTTTGTGTCAATGATTTTTTTTATGTGCAGTACCGACCAATAAATCTTAAAAGGTAATCAAATTTTTACTCTAGCTTTAAGGGAGCATATTTTCTTCAATTAAGGCCCTAGAAAAATTTTAAGAATACCATTTTAAAGTACTCCAATAGCTTTCTTTTTGGCCAGCTTTTTAGATAATTATCTACTAAAACTAGATAGCTATTTCGCTGGCCATTATTTTCCACTTGCCAATTGTATATATTTTACAATTATAAAAGCATTAAATAAATAACTCTACATACTTAAAATGAGCCACTGAAACTTTTTGAAGGAGATATGCTCTCTCAAAGTTTGAAAATCAATTTGATTACCTATTCGGAATTATTAGCTGCTACTGTTAGTTATAATAATGTATTTTTTAAGCTATGTTTGTTGATGCAAGTAATCAAATAAAAAATTAATTGTGAGATAATTGAGCATCTTTGAAAACACAGGACCCAAAAAGATTTTTAATATGTTTGAGGTTTTCATATTTATATGAAGTCAACAGTGTTTTAGCCATGATAATCAACATTGTTACAAAGTATTTACATAATATCTTTCTTTGATAAAATCCAGATACATAATTGATGATATATTCATTTGAAATATATGTATATATATATATATACACAGTACCACTCAAAAGTTCAATAACACCATGTAAAAAAAATTTGGAAAAAATGATCATATCTTGGAAAAAAAGTGTAGTGGAAAAATTCCAAAAAACGATTTTAAAGTACTCCTCAAGAGCTTTAAAAACGATGTATAAAATTATGTTTAAAATTTTTTATCATATTAAAATAGTAACTTAAAAAGAAACATTTTTTGCCAATTTTGAAAATTTTGTTTCATTTAGACAGTTTTTCGGGTATAAGATAAAAAAATCTTGAAAAAAAAAATTTTTTAAAGTATTCTAAAAGAGCTTTCATTTGCAATTTTAAAAAATTTTCTACGATGATTTTTCGTCAATTTATGAAGCTTTAAAGTTGGGCATTTCTGCTGTTTTTTGGAGAAAAATGGCCAATTTTCTGTAATTTTTTTTTTTAATTTTACTATGACACTTTTTTTCCAAGATATGATCATTTTTTCCAAACTATTTTTCGTACATGGTATTATCGAACTTTTGAGCGGTACTGGATATATATATATATAGATATTTATGCTGCAATACCAAGTATACGGTCTTGTACCCATAGAACTAGCTAAATGGATATTAAGGTCTCGTAACAAGGGTGCAGATGGCCCGCACTTATTTAAATTTTATAATTGACTTTTTCATATTTAATAAATTTTAAAAAAATATACACTGAAAAATAATTGTGAATAATTAATTAATAATAAGAAAATTGATGCAAATAGAAAAAAAATAATGATAGTGAAAATGCCTTAGTTAAAAAAATATCATAAATATAAAACATGCATGATACGCATGTTGTCAGTGCGTCATGACGCTTGCGTAGACAAATTCTACAATTGTCTATTTTTTAATAGTATATTGTGTAACGAGTAAGGTTTAGTTGACTATTGCGCACGAGGGCAAGGTGGCGCACGAGCGTAGCGAGTAGCGCCATTGCCCGAGTGGCGCAATAGTCAACTAAACCGAACGAGATTCACATACTATTTTTTCTCATAAGTGCTGGGTGTAAGAGAGAGAGTGGCATGTTAGGGCGCGGAAAGGGGGTTGGGGGGGCGCGCCCCATTAAAAAGATATTTGTTGATAAATCAAAAAAGATATTTATACAAAAATATTAATTTTTATTAGAAAAAAACATTTTTATTCATTAAATTAAATTAACAAATTTAATAAATTTATATTTTTAGTTCACCAATTTCACGTATATCCCGAATAATCACGATTTCGTTAATGTAAAAATAATACGATAATAGATACGATTTACTTTGTCAGAGGTTAAAGCGAGATAGAGTAGAAAATTCATCATATGGTCGATGTTTCTTCAAATACAGTATGAGGGCGCTGCGCTTCTATAAACCTTTGCGGTTTTACATTAATTAACGCTTTTGCGTGACACTTTACATGAACGTAACGTATTTACGTGATTTAATATAAAACAATATTATACATAGCTGTGAAACACACGCCCTCAAAAACAACACACGCGGCGCGCGCTATTAGCTACTTACCACCCCGAAAACGCATGCGCAATAGGCCACTTACCCAGCACGCATGAGAAAAAATAAATTTATGATGTAGTAAATATCAGTGAAAGTGTAAAATCAAAGGGAAAAGGAATTGTCTATTATATATTTATAATTTTATAATTTTCCATACTTGCTATAATATCATAAAATCATATACTTAACTTGAGCTGACGAAGGATACATATGACCTCGACTAATTATTTGTAGTTTGAACAGCAGATTATTGTTCAAGCTACAAACATTAGAGTCGCTCACATTTATCCTTCCAGCGCCTATGTTGAGTATATAACTAATACAATTTATTCATGTTTCATGTAAAATGAAACAAATCTACAGCAACATTCACTCTTTGTTAAACAGAAATTTTCATTAAAATATTTATAAATTAAAATTTATGTTTTAAATGAAAATCATACAAAATTTTTTCTTAATAAATATTTTACATGAAACAACATCTTTAAAAGTTATAGTTTCAATTTTCTTAAAAATTATTTGATTAATAGTTTTAAATTATTAAACGCTACTAATATGTAAAATACGCTCGGATTCACGTATACGTGTGCACTTCCAATTGAGTATGAACGTATCTGCATACACACAAAACATTTTTTTAAACTACCACTTTGTATTCTTTGAATTTCAATATACATTTATACAGAAAAAAATTTATTTGAGTGACACAAAATTTTTTATAAAAAATAGTATATTACGTTCCGAGGTTCGGAACAGGCTCATTACATGCGCGTATTAGTTTGCTTTGCGAGGCTGACGTCTCGCAAAGCAAATCACGCGCATATGATGAGCCTTTTTCGTGCCGAGGAGCGTATACGATTTTACTTCATGCCCGGCCGGAACTTTGCTATTCAAAAAAGATAAAAATTCATTTTTAAGTAAAAAAATACATCGAAAACGACTTCGAGTGAAAAGTCATTTGATGCTTTAGTTTGTTGTGGCGCGTATGCGCAAGCAACTAAATATAATAAATAGTATACGTTGAGAGTTTGTAAGGTAGAAAGAAAGAGAAAGAGAATAGAAAATAAAACTCCTATAGCAGCTAACATAGGATAAATAATTCGTTTTTTTTAATAATTCAAATAAATAAAACGTGTAAAAAAACAAAAAAATACTTGTAAGAACATGAATATTTAAGTATTTTATTTGTATTTTTATTTCTGAAGTGTCTAAAAGCATGCTGTGAGTGTCGTGAAAAAAATATTGTGTATCTATGAAAGAAATGTAAGAAAACCGAATATGTGTATCCTATAGCTGCTAACATAAGATACACAGTAAATATTCAAATGATAATTCATAAAAGAAAGAAAATGTGTAATTATGTGTGTGTGTATTTCATAATTTTAACATTCATAAACCTAATAATTAGAGGTTAGACATACTGAGTATATATAGATATACTCGGAACATACAGCAGACAGTGAAGCGACCGAAACTGCTGTAGTATGGAGATGCGCAATGGCTTCTGAGCATGTGAATGTAAAGAAAAACACGAATAGAATTTGCCCATCCACTGCTACACGAGAGGCACTTTTAGATGAAGTTCCGGCACAGATATGAAGGAAAATAATATAAGTGATTTCAAGTTCATTAAGGAAAAGTTTGTGGGAAAGAGATTTTTTATCAACTTTTTATTTTAAGAACATTGAATTGTTACTATTTTATTATTTAGTAATTTCACGCTAAAATATCATCTCATTTAATGCAATACAAAGAAATCATTTTTATCATATACATAAAATAAATATAAATATACTTACTTCTTCCGATTCCAATCCATTTGCGTAAAGAATAACGAACGTAAGAAGGAACAATTTGATCAAAAATAGATACTTCATTGTTAATCAAATATTTTTTAAATAAGTAAAATTAGCTGCATCTAAATTTTCACAATCATAATTTGTTAAATTTCATAGTATATTATAAAATACAATAATAAATGAAAAATACTTATTTTACAAATTTTTTTTCAATCGTAAAACGGGGCAAACCTTGCCGTAAGGGGTAAAGCGAACATTTTTTCATTTATAATTTTATAATTTTTTACGAACTTTTATGCATGTAGTTATAATAATTTTTTGAACATCTGTCAATACTTTACAAAAAATTAGTGTTATACATAAAATAAAATTAAATAAAAAATAAAAAATTATCAAATTCTCTATGAAAAATGCCGCTTCACCGCTCGCTGTCCGCTTTGCCCCGTTTTACGGTACTCGGAAAATTACAATTTTCATGAGCTAAATTAAAATAAAGCTTTAAGCTTTTGTTATTTGTATGATCGCAAAAAATACTTGTGGCTATTTATTTTGTAGCAAGTTTTGTGATATGGAACTGTATTACTTTTTATAGTGCTTTTTATATTACTTCATTTATTACCTGTATACGCAATATAACAACCAATAACTTACATAAAACATTATTGAATAAATGCTGCAGTTGAAATTTATAAATATTTTTTATAAATTTAGGTCACGAAAATCTGCTTTTTGTTCATGATTTTCTGTGACTGAAATATCTTTGTATATAAACAATAATTTTAAGAAATACTAGAAAATCCATGCGCGCCCTATATTTAATCTAAACCTATAAATTTTTAATGATTGATTGTGGATATAATATTATTATTTTCTGTTTATTATTAAAAAATAATAGTTGCATATCTACTAATATCTGCATCAGTAAAGAAATTGATGTTATATACTAATGTATCAGTGCAGTCTATACGCCATTAATTAAATTCATTCAATACATGAGACACGAAAAACTTCGAGAATTATTACTTTATTCATTTTTTATTGTTATTTAAGAAAATTAAAGAAAATTAAAGAATGAATTTATTTGGAAATTAATAATGTTTTCAACAATATAAAATTCATAAAATATATAAAAAATTAAATAGCTCAAATTCTCAACGATTTGTATATCGTTCCTATTTTTAAAATACAAATGAAAATAAGAATTCTTCTAGTTTATATTTTCTTAATTATAGTATTATACTATTTTTTCAAACAAAAAACTTTTAAATTTTATTTTGCAGAAAAGCTGTTTACTCTAGGAATGATTCAATTTTAATTTGAAATTAAATAAACAAATTTTAAAAAAATACTTTTTAGGCAAGTTTATTATTGAATAATATTGTTTTCTTTATAATAAATGAAATATATATATATATATAATATATATATTATATATATATATATATCTCCCTATATTATATAGTTATATGAACCAAAATTCAATCGGTGCCCCCCCACATCCCCCCCACATGATTTTTATTAATTAAATAACGTAAATTTACGTTATTTTATGTTATCGATCATTCCCCCCCCCCACGTCCCCCACAGACCCCCCACTAACCCCCTCTCCCCCCCCAATCCCCCCACAAACCCCCCAATCCCCTTACAACCTTTTAGAGCCATCAAACACTGGATAATATAGTTTTATATTTTTTTATTATATTCTATTTATGTATAATATTACATAAAAATATAAAAATTTTATTTTTTTTTTTGTTGAAAACTCGAAAGTAGTTGAATAAAATTACAATTTATAATATTTAAAATGAAAAACATGTGCCTCATCAGATATCTTATTACCATTTTTTACATAGTTTATCTGAAATTAATAATATAAATTTAAATTAATTCTATTACAATTCCTCAACACTATAATTAATTCATTTGTTGAAAACATAATGATTTTTAATAATTTGTTCATATTATAAATATTTTATTGTATTAAAATAAAAATAAGCATATAGTGTTGAGGATTCAGATTTCCACACCATCTTACATTATAAACCTTTAATAGTATTGATTTATACAACTTTTAAAATTAATTGATATTAATATTTATGTTTAAATTTATATAACTTTCAAGATTAATAACTATTTATATTTGTTTTACAAAGGTGTAGATCAAACGGATGATAATATTCATTTGAATTATTCAATAGAAATGTTAAATAACATAAGAGAAGGATTACCTCCACAGGAACTGAAATTAAAAGTAAATACCATAATTATGTTAATTCGAAATTTAAGTATAAAAATGGATTATGTAATGAAACGCGATTAAAAATAACTAAATTATTCAAATATAACATAGAAGCACAAATAACTCTTTCACGTTGTAAAAATGTAAATAAAATATATATTCAAAATGAATCGAAAAACAGAGATATTGTACCTAACATAGTTTGGAAAGAAATATTAAAAAATAATTTTATTATAATTTAACAAAAATTTAATGTTATTTAAATAAATTTTTTATAAATTATTTTATTAATTAAACTTTATTTTTTTTCAGGTTATATTTATATTAATTATAAACATTAAAAATTTTTAATAATATATAAATAAAAAAAAATGGAATGGAATCCAATTAATAATGTTGAAATTGACAATGTTAATGATCAACAAATGATTAAATGAAATCCATTTTGATGGAAAATTTAAATGATCAAATTGAAGAACATTTAAATTTTTAAGAAGAATATGAATATTATTTAGAAAGTCTAGATAATAATAGTTCAATAAACAATACAATAATTTCTGAATTAAATAACATTATTAATTCATATATAGAGGAAAATAATGAACAATTTGAATTTAAAAATTGGAATGAAGTACCAGAGTATTATAAATATTATGCGAATGAAATTATAAAATATAAAATAAATATACGCGAACCAATAGCAGAATATTACTTTAATCAAAGTCATGAAATTTATTCTAAATATTTATTAAGATTAGCTAACATTATTAATAAAATATGAAAAATTAAAATAAATCATAAATATTTCAATATATAATAATAAATTTAAAAAAATTTTTAAACATTATCAATATTATTAAAAATAAAAAAAATAAAATATTTAAAAATTAACTAAAATATTTAAAAGTTATGATTATTTAAAATTTATAAATCGAAATTTTAATAAATAAATAATTTAACTACTAACAACAATAAATAAAAAAAACATATTCATAACTTTTATACAGGTAAATGTAATATAAGTAAGTATAAAATAATTTAAAATTATTTTATTTATTTATTTGTTATATAAATAACTAAATTTTAAATAAAATATGATATAATGATCATGTAATAATTTCATTTACAATATCATAATAAATTTATAAATTTTAGTATGAATTTTTGATATATCTCATAAAATGTTTAAAATGAGAAAAAAGATATAAAAAAGGAATTATAACAAAATAATCCTATAAATCTTATAAAACTCAAAATCATTACGATATATCAAATAATATACTAAATTATCAACGAAACTAAAAAAAAATGATTTAAAAATTTAAAAATGATTTAAATGTTTAATATATAATTATATTTATAGCACAACTGGGGGTTGGCGAGCAGTAGGGGGGTACCCCCCCTAGTATATATATATATATATGTTTATTTCAATTTCAACTTTTAACAGTACTGCATACACAATTTTAACTAACAAAAGTTTTGAAATCAATCAAGAAATTGTCAAGTAATTTTGTATTTCATTAATTTTTTTTTAATAATATAAAAATGATAAAATACATATAAACGAAATGGTTTATTATTTGAAATTATTATTTATTAATGATATATATGATCCCTGTTATTATTATATGAATTTAAATTCTTATTGTTTGTATTGTAACTATGGCATTATACTATACTTTTGAAAAAAAATTTTCAAGTGGTCAATCTAGAAATATTTTAGATATTAAATTAAACTATCAAAATTGTATTATCGATTTTTTATTATTTGTTTTCAAATATTCCGAAATATTTTAAATCTTATTTGAAATTTATAAAGTTACTTGCCAGGCTCATTGGTAAATATTTTATGGTGCTAATATAAGCTAAAAAGTTTATAACATTTGTATTTTTTAAATTTTATAGTACAATTTTTAAAAAGATAATTCAGAAGTAAATGTCATAGAATTATTATCATGTTTTAATTTTAAATACATACTGAAAAGGTGATGGAATATTTGTTGCTCTTATTTAATTAAACTCTTTCTTCTTCAAATTTGGTAAAAAAATTATTCCAAAATTGAATGACCGACATAACGGATACTTCAATGGCTGTCAATTTTTGTAATACAATTAAAATTAGGTTATGCTAAGCTTACATACGTAAAAATTATTATTATAAATGTGATAATGAATTGATAAATAGTAAAATGTATAATTAAGTTTCTGTACGTTACAAAAAAGCATCCATTTTAAATGTTCATTTAAATAATTCATCAAAATATTAATATAAAGCACTCGTGATGACGGTCTGTCACATACCATATGTTTGTGTGCTTTATGTTGTCGCAACAGCTTTACGTTGTGGTACAAAAATTCTACCAAAATTGAAAAACTATTTACGCAAATTCAGAGTATAGCGCATCAGCTTTTTTAATGTGATTGGTTATGTTTTTTGACACAATCGTTCTACCATCGCCTTTTCAGTATAGAGCGATACTTCGCGCTCTCGACACCTTCACATAAAAGAAACGCAAATTTTTGTGAGCGGAAGTTGGCGATGTTTATATTAATGATTTTATTTAAAAAATAAAACTATGACTCAATAATTATAATTTAATTATTTATCAATGATTTTTATTATTAAATTCTCAATCAAATATTTTATATAAAACTAGCTCGCCACAGCAGGCTCGCACCTCCGTCCTTTCAGAGCTTCGCTTCGCTTTTTGCATATAAACTGAAAAAAATTTTAGCGTTCTGCTGCCCTTTTGTGAATAGAACATCACTATTGAAAAACAAGACAACCGTAAGTCTTGTCACGAGGCAGAATTTGTTTTAAGACGAAAGAGAGCACCACCCCTCCTCAGTGTTTACCGCAAATGTGTGCTTTTTTTCTAAATATAGTGGCGCTCTCATCGCAAACGATAACGGCTGCTTCTAACTAAGCCGTGTTTTCGCTTTGATGAGGGCAAATTTTGGCGGGCACACGAAGCTAGCAATGCTCCTTCATTTTCGACCTAACAAAGGTAGCATAAGTCCTAGAATTTTTTCAGTGCAAGGCACGACCGAAAACGCTCGCGCTTCGCGCTCGATATTTGATATTTAAAAAATATTAAAACAAATTATTTACGAACACAAAAGCATTAAAAGTTAATCTTATTTCTTTTTTTCATTGTATTTTTTACCGTAACTTTCAACAAGAGGTTTGAATTTATTGTATTTATTTGAAAAAACAAATTTATAATTATTTAAATTTTTCTTGTGGATTAAGTTGATTGATTTCGAAAAATTTATGTTATGTGAAAAAGATATATTTTCATTAATTTATACTTTTTAAAGTTTTGGCTAGGATAATCTATTAAAAGCTAAAAAAAAAAATTATTTTATAGTTCAGTAGCTTAAAAGTAAAGTTTTGTGTAAAGTTTTTATTTGATCTGAATCATTCTGACGGGGGATGATTTAAAACAATAATACAAATAAATGTTGGCAGTTTAAAAAAAAATAGTTCGACCGGTTTTAAAACAGTTATCCCTTCAGAAGTTGAAGAAATGATTTTTTGGTGATAACTTGAAAAAAACGAATTTTTAAAAAAAGTATATAAAATAAAATTTATAGAAAAAAATAAGATACATCGTTTTAATATTATATATATATTTTTTTAAATAATATTTATCAAATTATCATTAAAAAGCTTTCAATTTCAACATTTTTCGTGAACAATTTGAAAAATACTAACTTTAGAGAAAAATGTATGATATAAAAAAGATTTATTTTTTTATATTCTATAACTTTTATTTTATATACTTTTAAAAAAAAAACCGTATTTTTCAAGTTATTACCAGAAATCCATTTTATTGACCATTTAAAAGGCGCCTATTTAAAAACGCTTCCAACGATTTTTTTCAAAATAGGAACGTTTACTTGTGTTATTATATAAAATAATTCTCCGTTTTAATTATTCAGATCGGATAAAAACTCGTCGAGAAAATTCATAAACTTGATTTCTCACACGCATACATCCATACATACATTTTAAGGAAGCCTCGCAATAGTCTTATTTTGCTATAAAAATAAGTTTTTTTATCATAAAATAACATATTTTAAAGGGTTACATCTTTCGTGATGTCGAAAATATAAGGCACTTCCGTATAGCGGTCATGCCTAAAAATTTTAGTAAATCAAATTTCTTTTTCGCCAATGATATGATTCTATTCAATGCACCAATCACGTTCTTAATATAAAATACTTCACAACATCCGTCCATCATTTTTTTAAAAGAAGATAATCAAAATTAGCATTGTTTTTTTGGATCATGGACAAAGTTTTAAAAATCCTTTAATTGCTCTCTCATAGAGAAAGCATTGTATCAATAAAAAATTTTTTTTCCATTTTTTCATTAATTTGTGCATATTTGGACTCGGGGAGTTGAAAAAAGTGGTTTCCAGAAAATGTCTGTATGTATGTATGTGTGTGTGTATTCATTTAACCAATTGGATCTCGAAAACTACTGGGTTTGCTTCAAATTTTGCATAAAATTAATTTTTTTGTCTAACTTAAGGGGAAGCTATTGAGAATCGGGGTTCTTAGCGTAGTTTTAATTTCACACTGATAGAAATGATTTCTTGAGGCAAGTGGAATCCACTAGTAGTTAGTAGAAAGTATTCTTGTTATTCTCACTAATATATTTCCACTTGGGGAAAGAATAAAATTTACTTGTTTTCAAGTGTTCTTATGTCTAGTAGAAAAATGCTTGACGACCTAATTTTTACATGGGCTTTTAATATTCTATTCCCAAGTGGATTTTTTTATTTGAAGTATTTAATAATTTATCTTAACATATTAAAGAAGGACGTAAAAAAATGCCGTGTAATAATGTTGCGTTATATAAGCGAAAATACAATCAGTCAGATTTCCTCTCCAGACTAGTGGATTTCTCTTAGCGGGAAGCGATTTTTATTCCTACTACAAGAACGGCGTCGTTTGTAAGAATGCATAATTCTACTAGCGTCTAGTAGATTTCTCTTTGCGTGGGGAAACTCTAATCAAGTGGACTTTTCGTTTCCCCGCCAGAAATAATTTGTCAGTGCAGTCATTTAACCCTTAACAGTCACTGTGGGTCCAAGGGACCCAAGCCCCTTTTTTACCTCGAATACTGCCCAGTAAATTAGAAAAAATGAGACTTATAGCGACATCTTACGGTAGTTTAGGAGTTGAACTTTAAGTACTGGAAGGTTTAATTAGAATTGGTTTGTTAGTGGGAGACTTACAACCATCCGAAGTAGACGTCCCGAAAGTGTTAAGTTTACCGGTGTGTGTGTGTGTGTGTGTGTGTGTGTATTTTCTGTATAATATATTATTTAATGATGTAATTTATTATAGGGATTAATTTGAATGTAGATGTCATCTTATTGAAAACAAAATTTTATTTGTTTTATAACATAGTTTTATATATCGTTGCTTCTTTTTATTATCAATTATTAGCATATTTAGCAAAAAAATTCCTGTAAATTTACAAATTGGAAATAGCAAATAATATAGTTAAACATTAAGTAATATATTAAATGTTCAATCAGTAAATTTGTTTTATAGTATTTTTTTATATTTCGTTGCTTCTTTTTATTATTAATTATTAGCATAATTGGTAAAAAATTCCTATAAAATTATAAATTGCAAATAGCAAATTGTATAGTTAAAAATTAAGTAATACATTAAATGTTTAATCAGTAAAAAATTTTTATCAAATTAAAATAAAATTGTTTAATCAATTAATTTTATATTATTTGTATTTCACCTATTATCATTTCTGGTTCAAATGTTAAAACATACATTCATTAAGCATTTCACCAATAAAATATTTATCCACGGGCCTGGCAAGTAATTTTATAAATATTTAATAAGATTTAAAAAAATTCAGAATACTTTTGAATAAATGATAAAAAAAGATAACAATAAGTAATACAATTTTGTTAGTGAAATTCAATGGTTATTTATAAAGAAACGATTTTGAAAAATCTTTTGTTAAAAATTATAATAAGATACCATAGTATAGTTATATGTTAAATTATATTATTATACCATAATTCCATTTATTCAAATACTATTAATAATGTTAATTTATTTAATTTATTTTTGTAACGTCCTATATATAGGCTTAAGGTGTGAGTGTATTTATTGTATGAGTGTTGGCTGAATGGTTAGTGAGTGAGAGTTTTTATTTGATTTTATTCTTGACTGCGTTTCATGCTATTGCGTACGCTTGTTATTTTATTTTATTATGTATTAAATTTAATTCTTTTAAATTTTAATATTGTGACTGATAGATATTGTATGACTGATTTTTATTTATATGATTATTTTTATTTATATTGCGTGTATTTTATGATTACTTGGTGATATCACTTTTATTTATTTTAGTTTGTGACTTACTTATTCAGTATTATTAGATTTAGTGACTGACTGTGATATTAATTGTGCAATATTTACATTTACATATATATTTATACTTTTTGTGCAATATTTATTGTTTCTATATTTACAAATTGTATTACACGTTTTTGTACTCTTTTACAAAATAAAATAATATCTATCTATCTATCAAATTGGAATTAAAAATACTTAATTGAAGAACAAATTTTTGAAAAAGGCTAAATTATTCAACATTTATAACGAAATGAAAATTAAGGTAAAATTTAAATATTTTGCATATTTACAACTGAGTATTGTTAACTATTTTTGTTATCTTACTATTTTTGAACTTAAGTTTTTTGAAAAGTATATAAAATATATTGATAGTTCAACACTTGTACGTATGTAAGGTAGACGCAAATTTAAAAAAAAAATTTTACTTTGAATGCAATGCACTCTTCTTATTAGCTTTTTAAAGATAATTTAAATTATTGTTATAACTGCACTGACAGAAATGTTATCTAGAGGCAAACAGAATATACTTGGTTCTAGTATAAATATGTTTGTTTTACGTCCTAGCATAAATCCACTTGAAGGTAACATAATATCTTTGCAGTAAAAACTGCAATTTTGATTCAAACATTTAGTTACTTGCATCTAATAGATTTAGTTTTCCATCTTAAGGATACATCAATAAGGAGTCATCCACTTGCTGTGAGATAACTTTTCTATCAGTGTGCTATTATAACTTTGCGAAATCTCTGTTTTATTTCATTTTTGTAGTGAAATTTTTCTTGTCTGTGGTCATTTTTACTTTGAGTTTACATGTTCATGGCAAATATTCAATTAATAAATACTCTTAATAGAGAAAAAGTATGATTTTTCACACCATCTTTGATGATATCTTTTCTTCACTGAGAGAAATCCGCTCTTGAAGCAAGAAGAACATTCGATTTGAGTGCGATCTGTTTGAATCAACATGAAATCCACTTAATGGAAGTAAAAATCTATTATTTTGGAAAATGGGTGCTTTTTCCTTCACGTAGAGTATCTGTTTCGTTCAACATAAAATCCATTTGTATTTAGTGGATGTGTGTTTACATCAAACTGAAATCCACTAACTACAAGTGGATTTTACTTTTTGTTTGCTCATAGAGAAAGAATTGTATCGATAAAAAAAATTTTTTTCTATTTTTTCATTAATTTGTACATATTTAGACTCAGGGAGTCGAAAAAAGTGGTTTCCAGAAAATGTCTGTATGTATGTATGTGTGTGTGTGTGTGTGTGTGTGTGTGTGTGTGTGTGTGTGTGTGTGTGTGTGTGTGTGTGTGCGTGTGTGTGTGTGTGTGTGTGTGTGTGTATGATTTCAGTACGCCAAAAATATCTCGAGAACTACTCGATGGATTTGCTTCAAATTTTGCATGCAATTTATTTTTTTGTCTAACTGGGGGGGGAGGGGGGGGGAAGATATTGAAAATTGATCTTCTTAGCTCAGTTTTTTTTTAGAGCCATTTTAATAATTTAAAAAAAATTTTGAATTTTCATTTTTTTGGTATTTTACGTAAACTACTCGAAGAATTTTCTTGAAAATTTGTATGGACATTATTTCCGACTGCCAAAAGAAGAAAAACTTTTACTAACTGATTTTCTTAGCGCACTTTTAATTTTAGAGCAATTTTAAAATTTCGAAAAAAAAATTTTTTCTTCATTTTTCTTTTATTTTATGAAAACCATTCGATAGATTTGCTCCAAAATTTGAATGCAAGTTATTCGCTATTGTCTGAGGAAAATTAGCTTTGGAAAATTCATTTCTTTAGCGCAGTTTTAATTTTAGAACATTTAGAAATTTTTTGAAAAAATGTTTATTTTTCATTTTTTTTATATTACACAAAAACTATTCGTTAGATTTGCTCTATAATCATTATACAAATTATTTGTTATTGCCTTAATAAAACAAGTTTTGGAAAACTTATTTTCTTAGCGCAGTTTTAATTTAAAAGAATTTTGAAAATTTTTTAAAAAAATTTTTCATTTTTTTTGGGTCTTACGTAAACTACTCTAAGAATTTGTTTAAAAATTTGTATAGTAATTATTTGCTACTGTTAAAATAATAAAAACATTTGAAAACTGATTTTCTTGGCATACTATTAATTTTAGAGCATTTTGAAAATTTTTAAAAAAGTTATTATTTTTTATTATTTTTCTATTTTACGAAAACCATTCGATAGATTTGCTGCAAAATTTGTATGCAAGTTATTCGCTATTGTCTGAGGAAAATTAGCTTTGGAAAACTCATTTCTTTAGCGCAGTTTTAATTTTAGAACATTTAGAAATTTTTTGAAAAAATGTTTATTTTTCATTTTTTTTTATATTACACAAAATTCATTCGTTAGATTTGCTCTAAAATCATTATGCAAATTATTCGTTATTGCCTTAATAAAACAAGCTTTGGAAAACTTATTTTTTTAGCGCAATTATAATTTTAGAGCATTTTGAAAATTTTGAAAAAAATTTATTTAAAATTTTTCATTTTTTTGGATCTTACGTTAACTACTCTAAGAATTTACTTAAAAATGTGTATAGAAATTATTTGATACTGTTAAAATAATAAAAACATTTGAAAATTGATTTTTTTGGCATACTATTAATTTTATTATTTTTTTATTTCACGGAAATATAAAAAAATTAATGAATCTCAAAGAGCTCTATGAGAAAGCATTCCGCCAAAGAACTTGGCAGCGTTATTTACATCCACTTGCGATTAGTGGATAAATTTATTTAAATCAAATATATATCCACTTGTGGCTAGTTGATTGTAGGAAACAGATTTTATGCTTGATTTAAGTAGATCGCTATTAGGACGTAAAACAAGAAGAATCCCTGTTAGCGGCAAGTGGATTCCACTTGCTTCAAGAGCCGATTTCTCTCAGTGCTGTATTATTAAGGCATACTTACTTTCTATTTTTAAATTGATGAACACATGGTTTAATTTTTTTGCCAAAATAAAATATAAAAATAAATCAAAGTAAAATTTATTAATTTATTATATATTTTAAAGATTTATAAAAAAGTTACATGATTCTTATACAGCTTTTATGCTGTACACTGATAGAAATCGGCTCTTAAAGCAAGTAGAATCCACTTGCCGCTAACAGAAATTCTTCTAGTTTTACGTCCTAATAGCGATCTGCTTAAATCAAGCATAAAATCTGTTTGCTACAATCCACTAGCCACAAGTAGATATAAAAAAAAAGGAAAATCCACTTGCAGTTTAGTGGATTTCAGTTTGATATAAACATACATCCACTAAATGCAAATGGATTTCATGTTGAATCAAACAGATACTCTACGTGAAGGAAAAAACATCCATTTTCCGAAATAATAGATTTCTACTTCCATTAAGTGGGTATCATGTTGATTCAAATAGATCACACTCAAATCGAATGTTCTTCTTGCTTCAAGAGCGAACATCAGAGTGTAAATTAAAAAGTTATCATGTTACTGAAAATATGGATGTCGATATTATGCATGACATATTAAATGGTATTTGTAGATACGACATGACTTTACTTTTAAGGGATATTATTACAAATGAAAATATAACTCTTTATGTATTGAACGATAAAATTATACAGTTTACATAAAAATGATAGACCTGGTTCTATTTCACAATCACAAATAAATAATATTAATATTAGTATGTATGCACCAGAAATGTTGACACTTATTTTATACCTTCCTTTGGTAATCGGTGATCTTATTTTGGAAGACTCGCTAATTTGGAAATAGTTTTTAATCATGAGAAAACTGATCGACATTTTGATATCTGAAAGAATTCAAATTAACTTAAAAAGGCATGTGGAATTATTGATAGAAGAGTATTTAACCCTTAGATTAGAATTATTTCCTGATGAAACATTAAAACCAAAGCATCACTATTTTTTGCACTATACACTTTTATTAGCAAAAATGGGTCCAATTATAAACACGTGGTGTATGAGATTTGAAGCATATCATAAAAAATTAAATCCTTATGGTCATAATACAAAAAACAAAATTAATTTACCATTGTCTCTTGCTATAAAATCTCAATCATCATTGGCTCATGATTTCTTGACAAATAAAAGTTTTGAAGAATCAATAATTTATGGTCCTATTAAGAAAATGACGTCATGGAATATTCTATCTAATTATCAAGAATTTTATCCTGTATTAACAAAAAATTTTCAATTGATAAAGATTTAAATATTGTAAGCTGGATAAAAATAAACGGTTGGGAATATAGGCCTAATTTGTTCATTTTGTATGAAAATTCCGATGTTTTACCAAAATTTGCAGAAATTTTTCATATAATAAGATGTTATGATTCAGATAAAATATTTTTAATTTGTAAAATATGGTATTGTTTGGGATTTAATGAACATTTAGATGTTTATTTGATTAAAACTGATGACCAATACGATTTATGTAATAATATAAATTTAATTAATCAGCATCCATATATAAACAAATAGCTCTAAGAAGCGGAGAGACATATATTATATGTAATATTTAAAAAAAAAATGAATCAATAATTTTAAAATGCAGAATATTGTATAAAATAAAGTAATTAAAAAAATTTTTTTGTGTCAATTGTGTAAAAGCCTTTTGTTTATCTCCAAAATTTATTTAAATTTTTTTAACTTTATTATTATTTTATTTAACTTTTTAATTGTTCTTACAAAAAAATAGAAAAAATTTTATAACGATATCACCATAATTAATAAATATTTATTTGATTAAAAGTTTTCATAAATATTTTATTGATAAAAGTTAATTATATTTTCGTAGGAAACGTGTTATCTATTTTATATATTTATTTACTTGTAGTTAGTAGATATCTATTAAATTAATTTACTTCAATGAAATGGATATTCACTTGCGACTAGTGGATGAATCAAATATATATCCACTTGCATTTAGTCGATATCTATTTAATAAATCTGTTTCAATCAAATATATATCCACTTGCGGTAAGTAGATTCAAAGGAAACAGATTTTATGCTTAATTCAAGCAGATTGTTATTAGGACGTAAAACAACAAGAATTTCTGCCAGCGGCAAGTGGATTCCACTTGCTTCAAGAGCCGATTTCTCTCAGTGCAGGGGCCCTCGTGTTCAAAGAAATCTTATGTTCTCGCATACTCAGTATTTTGTAGTTTTCAGCATATTTGATTTCGTGCTTTTAATTGTAGATATAAATTTTTTTTAAGGAGTAACACAAAATCATTCATCGCGAGAATACTCTCATGAAATATTTTTACCGTAAAAATATATTTTCTCTACACAGTGGAATAGTATATTATGCACCTAGGGAGGTAAAATAAAGGACAGGCCATAGCACGAGGGAATTGACACCCGAGGCGAAGCCAAGTGTGGTAAACTCGTGCTATGGGTTGTCCATTTTACCTTCCGTGGTGCATATACGATTTTTTTCAACAGTGAGGCTAAAATTAGCACTTTTCGTTTTCCGTGCCGGGAGCAAAAGTGGTATTTTTAGCCCACTGTTGAAAAAAAAAATTTGTAATTTGAACACACATAACTGTTACAGATGAAACACAAATTTTTTTGTGTTAAAATTTACAAATTTTTTTTGTGTAATTTTCGAAGTTAAAATTTTAACATAAAAATCCATGAATAATACAAAATTTTGAATAATAAAATTTGTAAATTTTACAAATTTATTTGTGTTAAAATATAATGATTGAAATGATGATTAGATATTAAATAGACTTTCTCGTATTTCTTTCTGTTAATATATTTAAAAAAAGAGAAAGATAAAGAAATATAAGAAAAAGGATAAAATGATGGATGTTGGCGTGGATCAATAAAATCATAAACAAACTAAATTCATTTGACAATATTACATTGTCGTTTAAAGGCGAACGTAAACGAATGATTACGAAAAGAGCCGTTCATTTTTGAATATGAGTATATCATAGAAATAGAGCCGGTTAGTGGTTCAGTTGGCAGAGCCTTGGATTCGTAATCTCGGGGTTCTGAGTTCAAATCCCGCTCTCGGCAACCGATTGATAGAAGTACCACTGTACGTTACATGTGCTTTGTTCACAAACACACTTACGAGTTCCATCGCTGATTAGCATCACAAATAGCGTAGATATAGCGACGTTAAAGAAGAAAAATAAAGTATACAAATTTTTGGACTTACAAGGAGAGTCCATGACATTTGAGTCTCAGATTTTCTTCTAACTTTAAGATATTTTTTCTTATATAAAATTATGAAAAAAGCCTTATTCCATGACATTTGGGTGACATGACATCTCGGATTTTCTCCTGACATTGAGATATTTTTTCTTATATAAAATTTTGAAAAAAGCCTTATTCCTAAGGTGCAACTCTCGATTTTTGCCGAGTTATCAGCAGATGTCTAAATTTTTAAAAATTGCATTTTTTTATGGTTATACATTTTTCGAAGTACTTATTCTAGAAAACTTTTATTTTATCACGTAAGATCTCATATGAGTTCTCATATGAGATCTTGTTTCATTTTCAATCGTGAGAACTCACGTGAGATCTCATGTCATTTTTTTCAGTAGGGTATTGCTAATAACTTGGCAAAAATCGAGAGTTGCACCTTAGGAATAAGGCTTTTTTCATAATTTTATATAAGAAAAAATATCTCAATGTCAGGAGAAAATCCGAGATGTCATGGAATCCTTGTTAGCAGAAATTAATATTTACAAACTAAAATTTACCTTGCATTTAAGGCATTTTTATTGCATAAAATAACAATAATGCTAATATATAATTATTAAAAGTATAAGATTATTTGAACAACTAGGTACACACATGTTTGTAAAAATAACAAACTCCATGTGTTAATTCTACAAAAATTTTTGTGTTGATTTTAAAAGTTCACAGAAATTTTTAAATTACAAAAACTTTTATGTTGATTTTACAAACATGTTTGTAAAATTTGACACAAAAATTTTTGTATAAAAAAAAATTTGACGAATTACACAAAATTTTTTACTGTGTAATATCAGCTATTTAATTCAGAAAAAATAACAATTTTATTATTTATTTATGTTGAAAATAAGTGCACACCTTATGTTAGTTTACTGCTGAGACTTGAGCCCTCTCTGTATCACCTTCTTGTCTTTACAGGTTTAGTTTACGTTGCTAAGCGAGTCTTCTGTTCTCGTTGCGACTTCGATATGTAACGACATGTTTTTAGTTTTAGCATTAGGAAGAGTGGATAAGTTTTCTTTAAACGCGAGCGTTATTGACTGAAATATTTAGTGTCTTTAATTTATTAATCTTTATATAATAAATTTAATAACTTAAATTGTTGTGCACTTCATTTTCATCATAAACCTACATATCCTCAACAATTTAACTTATAAATTATTTGTAACGATTCCGATAACAAATTGCGAATCTAAAAGGTCGTTTTCCATTCTGAAACGAATTAAAAATGTTTATGGATCAATGAAACTAGACAGACACTTATCTGCTTTGGCGACATTGGTTATAATGGTGAAAAACATTTTAAGATCATTAGATTTTGGTAACTTGATTCAAGAATTTGCTTATACAAAATGTAAAAAAAGATTATTTTATTAAATTTGATCAATAACTAAATAAATTATTCTTTTTTAATAATATATTTTATATCCGTAAGTTTTCTGTAATCTTCGATCTCCTACTCCCAGCTTTTCATCTCTAAAAAAAAAGCTTTTCTCTCTTTTTAATTTATTTATTATAAATACAAGTTTTTTAAGCAATTTTTTACAACTAAAATAAAATTGTTTTTTCAAAGGGGCCTCGTGATACCTATAGTCCCAGGCCTCACAACACCTAAATCCGGCTCTGGTGCAAAATCAAAGGAAATAGGAATTATCGATTATATATTCATAATTTTATAGTTTCCCATACTTACTACAATAGCATAAAATTATCTACTCAACTTGGGCTCATAAAGGATACATGTAACCTTGACTAATTATTTGTAGCTTAAACGGCAGTCAGTCTCGGGCACGCAAGCGCAATCTAGACAGGCTACTGCTCAAACTACAAACATTAGTCTCACTCATATTTATCCTTCGTACACCTATGTTGAGTATATAACTAATATTTAAGTATAGCACCGAGAGATGTAAATACATAATGTAGTAGAAAACAAACAGATAAGATTAGAATATTAGGTTCAAAATCATTTCAATAAAGAAAAAATTTGTATTTTTAATTAGTTTTGTTATGAATTAAAAATAAAAAATTTAGGATGAAATAATTATAATATTAAAATACAAATTGTGTACATTAACATGTACTAAACTAATTTTATACATGTAAATAAATACAATACTTAAAAGCCGCCGATTGGCGAGCATTACCAATCCTAAAATACTAAAACCCAAAAAATATTTACAACACGTATAATTTAATTACTTCTTATGACAGACGATACGGTAATCTCTAATTTTAATTTCAAACTCGTGAATATAAACGATAAAGTAAATTTATTTAGTCAGCTTCGATTGGTTAAGTTTCTACGATGCTGACTATGTACATCTAATCAAACGTTTCTATTAATTTCCTTATTTAACAATTTAATAACTATTATAGAAAAACATTTTTTTTTAATAATTTTGATAACCCTTATTAATAATCCTTACTGTTGTAAACTATTTTCTTTTACAGTTGAAAATCCATAGAATATATGAAGACATTTTTACAAAAACATCTAATAATGAGAATGTTGTTTTACTGATGAAAATAAATATTGATCGATGTAGTCTTTTTTCAAACAATATATTTATTAGTTAAGACAACAATGTTTACAATATAAAGAAAGTTTCCGGTGTATTATTATGTTTGTTTATAGAGATTTAACCGCTATCTGGTTTGGTTGATCATCATCATTCAAAAACAATGCTTTCTCTATGGGAAAGCCATATAACCCATTTCGTCAATAAGGACAAGTGGATAGTCGTCGTACTCATTAATACGGCTAGAAATTTTTAGCTAAAAATCAAAATTTCATTTCATTAATTATTGTGCATCATCGAAAACACAGGACTAAAAAAGTTTTAATATATTAGAGTTTTCATTTTTGTGGGAAAGGACAAATGTTTCAGCCATTATAATCAATATTATTACAAGAAATTTACACAATATCTTTCATTGATAAGAATCAAATATGTAATTGATAATTCATTTAAAAAAAGTATGAAATATATTTTATATAAAATATTACACTAACATTCACTCTTCATTGAACAGAAGCTTAACTTAAAATGTTCATGAATCTTAATGAAAATCAAACAAAATTTTATTTCAAATATTTTTTATAAAACATTAATATCTGTAAAAAATATTTTTATATTTCTCCTAATGCATAATGGCCATTACTCGGATACTTACAGAATACAAAGTTATATATTGAATTAAAAGAAATTATTGATATTTTGGAAAAAAAAGTTGCAATATTTAGCTGAGTTATTTAGCTAAATATTACAATATTGAAAATATCCAAACATTAGTTATAAATTAAAAAAAAATAAATTATTATACGTAGTCAATTTAACCTCAAGTCGGGCACGATATTTATTGAAAAATCCTAAACAAGGATAAACGAAACCAATACTCGGACAATCGATAGATGGTTGTTTTATGTAGCTGGGGAGATAAAATTTAATATTTACATTAAAAATTGAAATTAGTTATGGAAGATTATGAAATCATTATATATTCATAATCATTTTGAAATAAAATACGTAAGTTTTAACCAGCTTAAAAACTTTGAGTTTTCAGTACTATAATCTCTCTCGATTCTCTTCTTTTTATACGCTTTTATTTTTAATACACTTACTTTTGCTTTCTCAAAGAGAAAGAATTGTATCGATAAAAAAATTTTTTTTCCATTTTTTCATTAATTTGTACATATTTGAGTCGAAAAAAGTGGTTTCCAGAAAATGTCTGTATGTATGTGTGTGTGTGTGTGTGTGTGTGTGTGTGTGTGTGTGTGTGTGTGTGTGTGTGTGTGTGTGTGTGTGTGTGTGTGTGTGTGTGTATGATTTCAGTTAGTAAATTGTATCTCGAGAACTACTCGATGGATTGGCTTCTAATTTTGCATGGAATTTAATTTTTTGACTAACTTGCTGGGAAGCTATTGATAATTGGTTCTTCTAGCGTAGTTTACATTTTAGAGTTGTTTAAAAAAAAAAAAAAATTTCGATTTTTCATTTTTTGTTTTTTTTTTGTTTACTACTTGATGAACCCTAGTGGAAATCGAATCTGTGAATAACTGGGAATAACTGGAAATAACTGGAAATAACTGGGAATAACTGTGAATAACTGGGAATAACTGTTATAAACTGTTCAGTTTGAGACAGGAATAACAGTTATTCCCAGTTATTCCCAGTTATTCCCAGTTATTCCCAGTTATTCTCAGTTATTCCCAGTTATTCACAGTTTATAGCTTAAAAATAATTTGAAAAAACAGAGGTACGAATAACAGTTATTTCCAAATATATTTATAATAGAAAAAAAAATAAAAAAAATATATATTTTTTTCATTTTTTCAAATTTATATTTTTCAAATTATTTTTAAACTAAACTGTAAATAACTGGGAATAACTGTGAATAACTGTGAATAACTGGGAATAACTGGGAATAACTGTTATTCCTGTCTCAAACTGAACAGTTTATAACAGTTATTCCCAGTTATTCCCAGTTATTCCCAGTTATTCACAGATTCGATTTCCACTAGGGAATTTACTTCAAAATTTGCACAGAAATTATTTGTGATGCCCAAATAAAATAAATTTTAAAAAACTGAGCATTTTGAAATTAAAAAAAAAATGTTTCTATTTATTAGGCCAATAAAATCTTAAAAACTACTTGATGGATTTACTTCAAATTTTCCATACAATTCAATTTTTCGATCAACTGGTGCGGAAGCTATTGAGAATAGGTTTTCTTAGCGTAGTTTTTTTTAGAGTCATTTTAAGAATTTTAAAAAACTTTCGATTTTTTATTTTTTTTTGTATATTACGTAAACTACTCGAAGAATTTGCTTGAAAATTTGTATGGAACTTATTTTCGACTGCCAGAAAAACAAAAACTTTTGAAAACTGATTTTCTTAGCGCACTTTTAATTTTAGAGCATTTTAAAAATTTTTTAAAAAATTTTTATTTTTCATTTTTTTATTATTTTACGAAAATTATTGAATAGATTTGCTCAAAAATTTGTATGCAAGTTATTCGCTACTGTCTGAAGAAAACAAGCTTTGGAAAACTAATTTTCTCAGCGCAATTTTAATTTTAGAGCATTTCGAAAATTTTCAAAAAAATTTTTATTTTTCATTTATTTTCTATTTTGCGTAAACCATACTATAAATTTTCTCCAAAATTTTTATACAATTAATTCGTTATTTTCTGAAAAAAATAAGCTTTTGAAAACTAATTTTCTTAGCATGGTTACAATTTTAGAGAATTTTAAAGATTTTTAAAAAAATTTCGATTTTTCTTTTCTTATTTTTAAAATTTTTAATTTGGTCGCTTCTACGTTCATTTTAAGGTATTCTCCACACCTTTATTTATACTTCCAATTCTTTTTGTTTTTTTTACCCGTCCCATTTTGCCCCATCCCATTCCGCATTCGTCCGGGGTAATGCCCATGAAGAGGGGAAAACCCATGGGCAAACCCAGTGGGATAGAACCTGGGAAAACCGTCTCCGGAATGGGTCGGTGTATATAGCAGATTCGGTATTAGGCACACCTTCCGTTCACATTGTCATGTGGCCAGCACGCCCAAGCGATCGTCACACAAAGCAAGTCCAGACTGGACGCGCAGCGTTCCTTGGAGCGGTAACCCATCCAAGTACTAACCGCGGCCAATGCTGCTTAACTTTGCAGATCGCCTGGCGCGCGCCGAACCACTCGGCCAATGCGTCGGTTCTTCTTTTCTTATTTTTTTTTATTCTACGTAAAGTACTCGATGGATTTGTTCTAAAATTTGCAGGAAAATAATTTGCGACTGCTGAAAGAAGGGAAATTTTCAAAAATTGATTTTCATAGAGTAGTTTTAATTTTAGAGCATTTTTTAAGGTGGATCATCCGCTAGCTATAGTTTGTTGTTCATAAAAATTAAAAGTTGAAAAAATTCTTCAATATTTTGAAAATAATAAATTTATAGCAAGAAAAAAATCCCCATAAATTTTCAAGTAACCTTAACGATTAATTTTTTTATATGTGCTCACTCAAAGTTTGCGTGTTTTGTATCTTATAGTAGTAAAAAGATAAACTTTAAATGAGCATAAATAATAAAATCAGTCGTTAAGGCTAGCTGAAAATTTACGAGGATTTTTTTTTGGTATAAATTAATTATTTTCAAAATATTGAAGAATTCTTTTAACTTTTAATTTTTATGAACAACAAACTATAGCTAGCGGATGATCCACCTTAAATTAAAAAAAAAAATGTTATTTATTTAGCCAATTAGATCTCGAAAATTATTCTATGCATTTGCTTCAAATTTTGCATACTATCTATGTTTTTGTATAAATAGACGGGAAGCTATTGAAAATAGGTATTCATATTGTAGTTTTTTTTTATGGAACCATTTTAAGAATTTAAAAAAATTTTTGATTTTTAATTTTTTTTGTATTTTACGTAAATTACTTGATGAATTTGCTTTGAGATTTCCATGGGAATAATTTGCAACTGCCAAAAGAAGGATAACTTTTATAAACCAATCTCTTTAGCGTAGTTCTAATTTTAAAGCATTTTTTAAATTTTGAACAGAAATAGTACATTACGTAACGGGTATGGAAAGGCTTTATTTACGAAACGAGAAGTTTACGGCCTGAGCCGAAGGTGAGGGTTGTAACGAGTTTCGTAAAAAAGCCTTTCCATACTAGTTACGTAGTATATTTTTCGCCATGAGAGCCAAAAAACGCTGCCAAGTGCTTTGGCGCAATGCTTTCTCATAGAGCACATTGAGTTAGAGTAATTTGATTTTATTTTTTTAAATACGATTTTAATATAAATGTCCCTATCCTCTGTATTCAAGGCTGTCTTAATACCTACGAAAACTATATGAATTTTACTCTTTCTTAATTTTGCCATTTGCATAATGTGATTTTATGATGCTCTAAAATTAAAAATGCGTTTATAAAATTAATTTTCCCAAGCTTGTCTTCTTAACACTATAACCAATAACTTGCATACAAATTTTGGAACATTTTCATCGAATAGTTTACAAAAAATACCAAATAATTGAAAAATAAACATTGTTTTAAAATTTTCAAAACGCTTTAACGTTACAACTACGCTAAGAAAACCAGTTTTCAAAAGTTCATTTTATTTAGGCAATCGTAAATAATTTCTATACATAATTTTAAGCTACTTCATCGAGTAGTTTACGTAAAATACCAAAAAATAAGTGAAATTCGATTCAAAATTTACAAAATGCTCTAAAATTAAAACTGCGCTAAGAAAATAAGTTTTTCCAAGCTTGCTTTAATTAGGCAATAACAAATAATTTGTATGAAAATTTTTGAGCAAATTTATCGAATGGCTTTTGTGTAATAGAAAAAAATGACATATGAACATTTTTTCCAAAATTTTCAAAATGCTCTAAAATTAAAACTGCGCTAAGAAAATAAGTTTTCCAAAGCTTGATTTATTCAGATAATAGTGAATAATTTGCATAAAAATTTTTGAGCAAGTTTATCGAGTGATTTTTGTGCAATAGAAAAGAAATTCAAAATAAAAAATTTTTTTAAAATTTTCAAAATGCTCCAAAATTAAATATGCGCTAAGAAAATTGAAGAAAATTAGTTTTTAAAAGTTCATTTTATTTTGACAATTATAAATAATTCCCATACATAATTTGAAGCTCTTTCATCGAGTAGTTTACGTAAAATATAAAAAAATTAGAAAAATTTTATTCATAATTTTCAAAATGCTCTAAAATTAAAACTGCACTGAGAAAATAAGTTTTTCAAAGCTTGTTTTATTTAGGCTATTGCAAATGATTTCCATAAAAATTTTCGAGCAAATCTATCGAATGGTTTTTGTGTAATAGAAAAAAAATGAAAAATAGAGATTTTTTCCAAAATTTTCAAAATGCTCTAAAATTAAAACTACGCTAAGAAAATAAGTGTTCCAAAGCTTGTTTTCTTTAGACAATAGCGAATAACTTGCATACAAATTTAGAAGCAAATCTATCGAATGGTTGTCGTAAAATAAAAAATAAATAAAAAAAAAAATTTTTTCAAAATTTTCAAAATGCTCTAAAATTAAAAGTGCGCTAAGAAAATCAGTTGGTAAAAGTTTTTCTTCTTTTGGCAGTCGCAAATAATGTTCATACAAATTTTCAAGAAAATTCTTCGAGTAGTTTACGTAAAATATCAAAAAAATGAAAAATCAAAATTTTTTTAAAATTCTTAAAATGGCTCTAAAAAAAACTGAGCTAAGAAGATCAATTTTCAATAGCTTCCCCCCCAGTTAGACAAAAAAATAAATTGCATGCAAAATTTGAAGCTAATCCATCGAGTAGTTCTCGAGATCTTATTGGCGTACTGAATACATACACACATACACACACACACACACACACGTACAGACATTTTCTGGAAACCACTTTTTTCGACTCCCTGAGTCTAAATATGTACAAATTAATGAAAAAATAGAAAAAAATTTTTTTTACCGATACAATGCTTTCTCTATGAGAAAGCAAAAGAGCAACGAAATTGCGATTTTAGGGTTAGAATGGCGAAAATGTTATTTATTTAGCCAATTAGATCTCGAAAATTACTCGATGGATTTGCTTCAAATTTTGCATGCTATCTATGTTTTTGTATAAGTAGACGGGAAGTTATTGAAAATTGGTATTCATAGTGTAGTTCTTTTTATAAAGCCATTTTAGAAATTTTTTAAAAATTTTCGATTTTTCATTTATTTTGTATTTTACGTAAATTACTTGATGAATTTGCTCTGAGATTTGCATGGGATTTATTTGCAATTGTCAAAAGAAGAATAACTTTTATAAACCGATCTCCTTAGCGTAGTTTTCATTTTAGAAAATTTTAAAAATCTTAAAAAATATTCATATTTCAGTTTTTTTCCATTTTACGTAAAGTACTCGATAGATTTGCTGTAAAATTTGTATACAAGTTATTTGCTACTGTCTTTATAAAACAAGTTTTAAAAAAATAATTTTCTTAGAGTAGCTTTTTGATCACTTCTTTTGATTTCTGATTTAACGCTTTCACTAACTCTTTTCTTACTTCCTCACTTCCTCTCTGTCCTTCTATCTCAGATTGATCCTCATTTTTACCCTATTTTCATCCATCCTTGCTTCTCTCTTCCTATTTCCTAATCACTCTCTCACATTCACTAATTTTTCTTGAATAGAAATGGTATCTTACATTGAAATCACATTTAAGAAAATAAAATCAAATTACTCTAACTCAATGAGCTCTATGAGAAAGCATTGCGCCAAAGCACTTGGCAGCGTTTTTTCTTTGATTTAACATTTTTAATTGATTTTTTGTCAATTAGACAATTATATTTACCCAACAAATATTAACTTTTCTAATACAAAAATAAAATAAAACACTTACTTTAGTAGTACACATACGATATACAGGAAGTGTAGATGAGATGAGGTTAGATTGGAATGATTAAATGAAGCCAAGTGCATTAAATGTTGAAGTTGAGGTTAGATTGCTTTAAAATAAAATTTACATCTAGAGTGTGATTTTTACACCACGTAATGAGTTGAGAGTAAAGTAAAAAGTCTACAAACACTTTTCTGCGTGCAACTCTCAATGAATTTTTTACTTCAACATTAAAATTCATGCAAAATATACGCGCATCCCAGTTTTAAAGATATACATGAGCACATGTCAAGAACGAACCCGACACTAACTAGGAGAGTGTCAGGCCTCCGGGCTACAGATTTCGATGAAACTCAGGAAAGTAGTTGTATTTGATATAGAAAGATAATATCCGAAGCCAGAGAGTGTAACACCTCATTGATCCTGAGATATGCCCCTATATAGAATGTCACTATATAAGTTACTAGATTTTCAAACGCTCATAGTTCTTTAACATTTATAGCTAAAAACTTAAAACTTCTTTTAAATAAAAGCTAAGCTCAAAACCTTTCGAAATATTAGTTACAGCATATCAAAGTATTATTTTTCCCATAGTTATAGAGAAAATAAAATTGGACCAAATTTTAGCATTTATTATTAATTAATTTTATGAAGAGGAATTTCAAGTCCGATTTTCATTGCTTTATAACTTCGAAAAAAAAAAATATTTTGATATGCTGTAACTACTGTATCGAAAGGATTTGAGCTCAGCTTTTATTTAAAAAAGGTTTCAAGTTTCTAGCTATTAATGTTAAAGAACTATAAGCGTTTGAAAATCTAGTAACTTTTATAGTGACATTCTATATAGGGGCATATCTCAGGATCAATGAAGCGTTACATTCTCTGGCTTCGGATATTATCTTTGTGTATCAAATACAACTACTTTCCAGAGTTTCATCGAAATCTGTTGCCCGGAAGCCTGATACTCTCCTAGTAAGACGCACGACACTATTTCGTCTATAGGGCAGCCTCTTCAACAATTTTTCCTAAAACTGGACATTTGATTAAAAGAAATCTATTTAATCGAAATTCTCGAACAAAACTTGATTTTGTTTGTACACTTATCACAAACAAGAAGAGACATATTTTATTTATTATAGTCTAAATAATATCAATAATAGATTTTCAAAGACGAAACTAAAATTTTCAAAACTTAAAAAAAATGGCGAATTTGCGCTCAGCTCATGCTCAGTTTATGACTAGCACTTTTTATGATTTATTTTAGATTGTGCAATCATATTGAAATACAAATAAATCGTTCTATTGGTTATATAAGGACTTGAAAAATATCGAACTATTTTTATTATTTTAATTAACATTGAAATAAGATATATAATCAATATTATCTAATAGTGTCCGGACATGAGACACATTATTGGCGTTGTCCGAGTAATGGCCATTTTACCTTATATGTACACATAATATACAAAAAATTTTGTTAAATAACTTTAATTCTTTGAGTTTAAATATTTATTTACAGAGAAAAAAATTCATTTCACTTACAAAAAATTTTTTGCATAAAAAAGTAAAATGATATTAAGTTATCAAGACTGAATTGAAGCCTGAAAATATTAAATTTGAATGTGATGATAAATTTTTTTTCTAATAATATTAATTAATAAAATTTTATTAGATATAAATCTTCCATCCATGAATAATTTCAAAAAATATCATTCCTTTTCTTCGGTCGAATTAAATTGTGTCTATTTTGAAGGTCACTGTAGGATTTCTAAGCCAATTTTCAACAAATTGACTTTAAAATTTTCAGAGATCTTTAGTTAATACATCTTCAAAGTTTATAGAGTTGGAATTTTGATAACACAAGTTAGAGCGAATATTAAACTAAATTGCAGACATAAAATTCACAAAAATACATATTTTTTCTAATATTTTCAACTTTTTATAATACTAACTTTTTAAATTTTAAGATTTTTTAGGAAACACAAACTACCATGTGAAGACATAAATTAAAGATCCTTGGAAATTTTGAAATCAATTTGTTGAAAATTGGCTGAGAAATCCTGTGATAACCACCAAAACAGAAAAGCTTCGATCAAAAAAAGATTTCAAGCATTGAAAACATGTTTTGAAATTATTTATGGATAAAAGTCTTATATTTAATGCATTTTTAAGATAAAAGTTTCATTCATTAATATTATAAGAATAAAAGAATCATTATATTTAGATTTGATTTTTTTCATGCTTCAACACAGTCCCGATACCTTAAGTTCATTTAGAAAGTTTGAATGAAAGAGGTTTTTGATTTTTTATAAATTTTATACAGAGAAATAATATTTACCAAATACATAAAATGAATATTTAAGATAAAATATACTCACTTCTTTCGATTCTAATCCATTTGCGTAAAGAATAGTTAACATAAGAAGGAACAATTTCATCCAAAAAAGATACTTCATTTTTAGTCAAATAGTATTAAAAAAAATGAAAAATACTTATTTTAGAAATGTTTTTTATCCGGAAAATTAAAATTTTTATGAGCTAAAAAAAACTTCACGCTCTTCTTATTTGTATAATCGCAAAAATACTTGCATTTATTGATTCTGTCGTACGTTTTGTGATATGAAATTGTATTAACCTTTATAGTGCCTATTATATTGTTTCATTTATGACCTCTACGCGATAAAAACCAATAAATTATATTTTTAATTAAGTATTAATTAAATAAATGCTATTGTTGAAATTTATGAATATTATTTTAAAATTTAGGTTACGTCAATCTGCTTTTTGATTATCTGTGGCAGAAATATCTGATAATTATGCCATGCAAACAATAATTTTGAAAAATATAATAAAATCCGGTGTGGCAGTCGTGGAACTGGCCGACAGGAGCTATGCTTTCATACTGAAAAAAAAAATTATTTGATTCAAATAAATATATTTATTTATAATTTCTATTTATTTGAATTGAATAAGTGTTTATTTGATTCAAATAAATTTTTAATAAATTGGAGAAATTATTTGGTCAAAATGAGAAAACCGTTTATTCAGATTCTCATTTATTCAACGAAATCGATTTGATAGTGACTGCAAAACAACTATTAAATTAATTATTTAAATCAAATAAATCGGCTATTTGATTTAAAAAAAGGAATTTTGTTGAAGTAAAGAAATTATACTGAAAAAAATTTATTTAATTTGAATAACTGTTCAGTAAATCAAATAAATTACTTAATTAAAATAAAATAATTTTCTCAAATTCTTATTTATTTAATTCAAATAATATTTATTTGATCTAAATAACAAATCTGTTGTGTCAACAAAATCATTTATTTAAAGCAAATAACTTCATTTTTTTAAATGATAATTTATATTTTAATACATATTTAGTCAAACTGAAAAATTCATTTATTCGAATCAAAAAGTTATTATTTAAGTTGACTAAATCAATTGTGTCATAAAATTGTTAAGATCAAATAAATATTTATTTAAAATGAATAACCATTTTATTCCAATTAGCGACTACTGTATAACTATAAAATTAATTATTTAAATCGAATAGATCTGCTATTTGATTAAAGCAACGAATTTTATTGAATTAAGGAAATTGCACTAAAAAAATTTTATTCAATTTAAATAAATATTTAGTAAATCAAATAAACTATTTTATTAAAATAATATTATTTACTTGAATTCTTATTTTTTAAATTCAAATAACTTTTATTTAATCGAATTAATAATTTTGTTGTGTCAACAAAATCATTTATTTAAAACAAATTCATTTTTAAAAAATAATTTGTTAATAAATATCTAGTCGATTGTGATTAATTATTTAATTAATAATTTAAATTAAATAATTATATCATCTAGTTTTTATATTGATTGATCCTACCGAGAAATTTTTATTTTTTCATAATAATAATTTAATGTTATTTTAAAAACAATTGTTTTTTAATAATAAACGATATTAAAACCCAGATTAAAATTATTTTAATTAATAAAAAAATTTAATCTAATATTTTTGGGAGGAATTTGGGACCTTTAGGATTAACAGCTGCAACAAAAAAAATTTTGCGATCTACACTGACAGAAATGTTATCTAGAGGCAAACGGAATATACTTGGTCCTAGTATAAATATGTTTTTTTTACGTCCTATAGCATAAATCTACTTGAAGGTAACATAATATCTTTGCAGCAGAAACTGTAATTTTGATTCAAACATTTAGTTACTTGCATCTAATGGATCTAGTTTTCCTTCTACACGGAAAGAAATTTTCGCTTTAGGAATTTCGATACTATACATAAGTAACGTTAATAAATATCAGAATTATTACAATGCATAACTTGAACTTAATTAATCTCACAATAGAAATAACTAAATTCAAAGACTCATCGAAGTAGCGTAACTCAACGCTCAACGTCATTTACTTCAACGTTGGGAGTCTAAGAAGCCCAACGCCGAGGTCTCTGACTTCGATGTACTATTGAACTAGACGAATTCTGTTTTTGAATTTTATTTGGGAGTCTGGCAAGCCTAATGCAGAGTCTATTGGTGCCCAGTATCGAATGCAGTCAATTCAAATATTTTTCAAAGTTCAAGAATTCAAAATATGATTACATTTAGTAAACTTTTGAGTTCTGTCATATCAATAGTTTTTGAATTCAAGTATATCAAATTTTAATGTGCAATTATTCAAAGCTGGAGTCAATTTTATCTAATCCATAGAAGTTATTTTATTCGAATTTAATCGTAGTCTCCAAAGCGAAAATTTCTTTCAGTGTAAATGATACATCAATAAGGAGTCATCCACTTGCCGTGAGATATCTTTTTTGTCAGTGTAAGGAAACTAAAATTCGAAGATAATTAAATTGTAAAGTGAGCGATATCCATGTCAGATTATTCGATGTTTGCGATAATAATATAAAGCGTATTAAGGTCAAAATCTTCGTACACTGACAGAAAAGGTATCTCACAGCAAGTGGATGACTCCTTATTGATGTGTCATTTAGAAGGAAAACTAAATCCATTAGATGCAAGTAACTAAATGTTTGAATTAAAATTACATTTTTTGCTGCAAAGATATTATGTTACCTTCAAGTAGATATATCACAACAACAAGAGTCAATAGAATTTTGCTTATACTCATTTGACTACAGTTGTGTGGTACGAGCTACCTTAAAATAAATATTTTATTGATAAAACTAAATAATTTATTTGGTATAAATAAATAATTTATTAATTTTAATAAATATTTATTTGGATCTACAAAACTCAATATTCAAATTGAATGAATATTCATTTATCTTAAATAAATATTTTAGTAATAAAACTAAATAATTTATTTAATCTGAATAATTTTTTATTTAAAAGAAAAAATGTCTTTAATTGAATCAAATAAATTTTTGATTCAATTAGAAATCTTTTATTTCGGAAAATGTGTTTTTTCCTTTTAAGAAAATTAATTTTTAATAGCTTCCCGCCTAATTAGATAAAAAAATAAATTGTATGCGAAATTTGAAGCAAATTCATCTAGTAGTTTTCGAGTCTAATCGGCTAATTTAAATACAATTTTCTTTTCAAAATTTCTTTTTCAAAATTTTCAAAATGCTCTGAAATTAAAACTACGCTAAGAAAATCAATTTTTTAAAATTTCATTTCTTTTGGTAATTGAAAATAATTTTCCTGCAAATTTTAGAACAAATTTATCGAGTATTTTACGTAAAATAAAAAAAAAAAAATTTTAATTTTTAAAAAAATTTTTTAAATTCTCTAAAATTAAAAGTGCGCTAAGAAAATCAGTTTTCAAAACTTTTTCTTCTTTTGGCAGTCGAAAATAAGTTCCATATAAATTTTTAAGCAAATTCTTCGAGTTACTTTCAGTAAAATATAAAAAAAAATGAAAAATCGAAATTTCTTTAAAATTTTTAAATGGCTCTAAAAAAACTACACTAAGAAAACCAATTTCTAATACACACACACACCCTCACACACACATACGCACGCGCTCCCGTTCCCGAGTTCTATGTTGTATTTTCTGGCAGGGGACAATTTTTGTGAATTCGGTACACGTTGCGCGTATACGGACTAATGGAATGATTTGAAATTTTTTTTTTTCGATTTGATGATAATTTTTATTATATATTATATTGTACATATAAAATAAAGAAAAACATTAAATTTGAGCAATAATTATAAAAGTGAAAAAGAAAAGAGAAAAATATAAAGAAAAACGCTGCTAAGCGCTTTGGCACAATGCTTTCTCATAGAGCTCATTGAATTGAGTAATTTGATTTTATTTTTTTAAATGTGATTTCAATGTAAATTTTTTTCCGAGTATATTCTTATACTAAAACATACATCATCTTCATCTGATATGTCAATAACTGAACTTTTTGTTTCCTTTTTTTAATTATTTAATCTGTTTTAGGTGTGTAAACGATATCTTGCGACTATTTTGAAAATTAAGAATATTTTATAAAATCTTTTGGAATTAATTTTATAAAAAATTTTCTTCCAGTAATACGGATATATAAGTAGTAAATAATATTTATTATTATTAGAATTTTAACAGAATATTATTAAAACTTTAATTAACATTTTTGTTATTACTAATGATAACGTTTATTGTCATTTTCCATATCGATCGATCAAAATATAGTAACTTTTTTTACTGTAATTAAAACTTTGATTTTTCAATAAATTAAATCTAGAAATAAAAGCAAGTGTAATTTTTTTATTGTTTCTAGGAATTAAGATCCTTAAGATCCTTGAATACACCTATATGACCTATTAGTCGAAATGATTATATTTTAAGATCTATATTATTGAAAAAGAAATTGCTTTTAAAATAACATTTAAATATTTAATTAATTACTATAAACACAAAATATTTTAATACGTTTTCTATTTTTTGTATTAACTTGCAATTTCATAATTCTACCTTTTTACAATATTTTGATTTTTTTTTTTCAGATAATTTTATTATTTAGAACATGATATTTTAATGAAAAAAATTAAAATTTGTTCATAAAATATAATTTTTTTATACATTGAAATTAAAATAATTAATTAGTACTTTTCGAGATCTAAGTAACAAAATAAATACAAAAATTTTTTTCAAAAATTCAAGATGTTCTAAAATTAAAACTGCGCTGAGAAAATCAGTTTTCAAAAGTTTATTTTAAATTTGGTGATCGAAAATAATTTCCATGAAAATTTTTAAGAAAATCCATAAAGTAGTTTACGTAAAATATAAAAAAAAATAAAAAATATAAAATTAAAAAAATGTTTAAAATAGCTATTTCAAAAAAACTATTCAAATATTCTATTAAATTAAATAAAAAAATTAATTCCATGTAAAATTTGAAGCAGATCTATCAAGTAGTTTTCGAGATCAATTCAAAACATTTTTTTCACAAATTAAAAATGTTCCAAAATTAAAACTGCGCCAAGAAAATCAGTTTTCAGAAGTTCTTTTTGTTTCAACAATCGGAAATAATTTACATGAAAATTTTTAACCAAATTCATCGTATTGAGTAATTATTATCGAGAATTATCCATGTGTGTGTATGTATGTATGTGTGTGTATGTTTGTGTATGTGCGTTTCTAAATAATAAGCAAGTTTTTCAGTTTGTGTATATTGTATTAATAATTATTTAATATAATTTTTTCTAACGGCGTGCGCAAAATTCGATTTCATGTACTCGTTTGCGTACATAAAATATCATATTATGAGACGCATTTGTTTAGCGTGCGTAAAATGAATCGAGCGTGCGTAAAATGATTTCAGCGTGCGTAAAATGATTTCAGCGTGCGTAAAATGATTTTAGCGTGCGTAAAATGATTTTAGCGTGCGTAATAGTATATTACGTTCCGAGGTGCGGAACAGGCTCATTACATGCGCGTGTAAGTTTGCTTTGCGAGGCGTCAGCCGAGCAAAGCAAAACACGCGCATATGATGAGCCTTTTTCGTGCCGAGGAGCGTATACGATTTTCCTTCATGCCCGGCCGGAACTTCGCCATCCCAAAAAGATAAAAATTCATTTTTAAGTAAAAAAATACATCGAAAACGACTTCTAGTGAAAAGTCATTTGATGCTTTAGTTTGATGTAGCGCGCATGCGCAAGCAACTATAGTATACGTTGAGAGCGTGAAAGAGAGAGAGAAAGAGAGCAAATAAAAGTCCTATAGCGGTTAACATAGGATAAACAATTCGTTTTATTTAACAATTCAAATAAATAAAACGTGTAAAGAAACAAAAAAAGAACATAAATATTCAATTATTTTATTGTATTTTTATTTTTTAAGTGTCTAAAAGCGTGTTGTGAGTGTCGTGAAAAAAATATCGCGAGTTAAAAAAAAATTGTGTATGCATGAAAGAAATGTGAAAAAACGGAACATGTGTATCCTATATCTGATAACATAGGATATACAGTAAATATTCTAATGATAATTCATATAAAAAAAACGTGTGTAATTATCATGTGTGTGTGTATTTCATAATTTTAACAGTCATGTCTAACGATGTTTGATGTATAATAACAGAGGTTAGACATACTGAGTATATATAGATATAGTCGGAACATGCAGCAGACAGTGAAGCGACCGAAACTGTTGTAGTATGAAGGTGCGCAGTGGCTTCTGAGCATGTGACTGTAAAGAAAATCACAAATGTAATTTGCCCGTTCCCTGCCGCACGAGAGGCACTTTTAGGCGAAGTTCCGGCACGGGTATGAAGGAAAATGATTTCAGCGTGCGTAAAATGATTTGAGCGTGCGTAAAATGATTTCAGCGTGCGTAAAATAAATACAGCGTGCGTAAAATGATTTCAGCGTGCGTAAAATAAATACAGCGTGCGTAAAATGATTTGAGCGTGCGTAAAATGATTTGAGCGTGCGTAAAATGATTTGAGCGTCCGTAAAATGATTTCATCTAAAAAAAATTTTTTTAATTTTCGAAGTGTTATATTTCAGGAACTATACATCATAACAGACATTTATACATCTCATTTAAAAGCTCTTGTGGTGCTCTTTTAAAGTGCTATGTACAATTTTTTTCGCGATACGTGAACTCTCTTAGAGCAGGCCGGATTCGCTGTCCTTGTCTAACTGAGATTTTTGTTATTTACTCAAGTATTAATCGGTGAATCTGCAAATTAAAAGTTGAGCGCAATAGATATTATTATTACAAATATTTATGCACAAGAAGAAAAAAATCTATCGCTTTGTTTTTGAGAAAAGTAAGTAACGCGAAAATATTATAAACATAAACTTTCACTTTGGTGTTACTTACTTTTCTCAAAAACAAAGCGGTAGATTTTTTTTTTCTTGTGCATAGATGTTCATAATAATATCTATTGCGCTCAACTTTTAATTTGAAGATACACCGATTAATACTTGAGTAAATAACAAACAACTCAATTGTTACTCGGTCAATATCAGGTTCTACTCTGGCCTGCCGTTAATGGTTTTATTAATTTTATTTTTATATTAGTAATATTATTCATTTTTTTTGGAGGGGGGGGCTGCACCCCCGAACCCCCCCGGCAGGGGCTTCGCCCCCTGCACCCCCACCGAGGCTCCGCCCCTGAACCCCGTCCTGCGCCCCGACCTCGACTACCTCTTACAATCTTGTTAGCCTTCGAACAAGATTGTACATGCTATCACAGACGCAAGTTTGTCATTCTTAGAATTTTGCGCACTTGTTAGAAAAAATAATATACGCAACTAATGCGTAAAGTGATCATCGTACTCGTCTCATTTGTCGCCCTCGCTGCACTCGGGCGACAAAACCGACTCGTGCGATAATCACATATTTCACGAACTCGTTGCGTAATATACTATTTCGATACAAGTGTCCTATGAGTCATTTTCTGGCATGGCGAGGTTAAGCGCTCGAGCGTACCTAGAGCGCTTACGCCGTGCCGGGAAATGACACATAGGACACGCGTATCGAACACTATTTTCTAGTAAGTGTGTGGTAAATCCGCCACACGAAATCTATACCCTTAAAAAGCAATATTAAACAAAAGCTACGCACTCCACAAATGATAATTCAAATAAAAAAACGAAATCTATGTATCAGTAAAACTAGGCATTCCCCGAATGATAAATCGAAAAAAAAGAAACCAAAACAATATCAAATATATACTCATAACGTGAAATTGTATTAAATAATTATCAATACAATATACACAAACTGAAAAACTTGCTAGTTATTTAGAAACACACACACACACACACATATATATATATATATATATACAAGAATAAGCCGAATGTAAAGCAACTGATTCATCATTCATACTATCTCTCATGCCGTTAGTCTGTATACGCGTATGCGCGTCGCCACACTTATATGCTTTACCTACATGAAATACGTGTACGAAATTCACAAAATTCGTCAACTATACCTTGCCAGAAAATGCAATATAGGACACGGAACAGGGAGCGCTTCAAGCGGATTGAGAGCACGCAGTACTAGAAAATACTATTTCGATCAATTGTACCATTCGAAAAATTGATTTTTGAACAACTGTATTTTTAGAAGGATTGTTTCGAACAAAATTTTTCGAATAATTATTTTGAAAAATTGTTTTTAAATAATTACTTTCGATCAACTTTCTGTCCACGGAAATCAAACCAAAACTTACCTAAAATTGCTTGAAATTAATTTAAAGTTAGCTAACTTTCAGCAGACGTTTAGCTATTTTCCATCTAAATTTTGTATAAATTCAGCTGACTTTAATATTAAATTCAGCTAACTTTTGGTTTAATGTAGCTAACTTTTATGTAATTATATCTGACTTCAGCTAACTTTTAGCTAAATTTCAGCTGAATTCTATCTAATATCTAGCTAACTGGGGCATCTAACTCTTATACACGGTGGCAGCATCGACAACGGCGGTGAAATCTTTTTGTAATATAAATATAGTAGCATTTAACTATTTCCAAGCCAAAATTTTTAGCTATTTCAAAGCTTAAAGTTAGCTAAATTTAGTTATTTTTAAATTACAAGTTTAAATTCAGCTAAATTCTAACTGAATTCAACGCTGTAATGTACAAAAACAAGGTTTCAAAAATAAGGGTCCATAAATGAGGAGCATATTTCTAACGGCGACAACGGCGATATATTTTTAATAATATAGAGAGATATTTATTAGTTAAGAAATCAATTTTAACAATATAAAGAAACTTTCCCTTCATGATGTATCGTGTTTGTTTGACAGATATTTAACCACTATCCGGTTTGGTTAATCATCTTTGAATTCGTATATATTAAATTATAAACCTGATGAAATATACAGTCATCCCTCCGAATAAGCGCATAGAAGCCCCCAAGGGGAAGAGGTTTTCCACGAATCGGGGTTCCCCCACCGCGCGTACATAGATCCTTTTTTCCTGACTTGCTGTCTCTCTTGTACATTTTAGGTTTAGTGCTTCTCAATAAGCGTATTGGCGATAGCCCCTTAAATTGCCGTACATTTATTGTTTTAACGGCTACTGTTTGAGAACAGACACGTGTCATAAGTACAGAAACACTCGGTGAGTGTGTAAAAATGTCAGACTCGATTAAAAAAATCAAACGCGAAAATTCTTTTGTTCAAGCAGGTGCTAGTGATGCAAAAAATGAAAGTAATTCCGTGAAAGTGAGTGTTGAAAAACCTGTAGCAAAAAAATTGCAATTCAAAACAATTTTCAGAATGATTTTCAAAATGAATTTCTAATAACAAAAGCTTACAATATTTTGTCAGAAATCATTTAATAAAAGTAAATAAACGTTATAATTAATAAAACTATAAATATTTATTATAAATATATTTATAAACATTTTTAATAAAAATTTATGCTTCAATAAAAAATTTCGTTATTAATAATAAAAAATATTAAGATTTTATTTGAAATTTAAATTTTATATCCTCTATGAGCGATTGCGCTTATTGAGAAGCAGTCCGCAAAAGTTTAGTGAGCTAGGACTTGGTAGTCGCAGTGGGGGCATGGCTCACGAGCAAACATAGGGGTATGCGCTTATTGCGGATGCGCTTATTCGGAGGGATGACTGTAAAATATTACATCAACATTCACCCTTCATTGAACAGAAGCTTTACTTAAAGTGTTCATGAATCTAAATTTATGTTTTAAATAAAAATTAAATAAAATTTTATTTTAAATATTTCATAAAAAATGTTAATATCTGTAAAAAATTGAAAAAAATATTTTTCAATTTCTCCTACGCATTATATACGCACCTGCAAACATATATACAAAAAATTTTGTTAAATAACGTTAATTATGCTCTAAATCTTATTACCAATCTAATACATTATATTTCTTGAAAATTTAAAAAAATAAATTAAGAAACTTTTATATCCGAAATAATAAAAAATTTAATTAAATAAATAATGAATATCGATGGCAAAAATTTTATAACAATATAAATAATATCAAATTTCAGATCAGCATCGTCAATCAAAGGGAGAGCTAAGGGCAGAGCAAAGAGGAATATTCTTGAAAAAAATCAGCCTTTTACGAGCGGGTAAGTTGAATCTCCGGTAATTAGACTCTTTTTTTTATTTTGCTATCGGACAAGCACGGAACTATATACTTGCTTTATACAACATTTGACGTTCTCATGTCGATATCATGCTTAGTCTCCTTCTTATTGAGGGTTCCAATGGATTTTCTCTCAATGTTTTATATATACAGACATAAACGAAAAGTAGAAAGAGAGAAAAATGAGCAAAAATACAGGCATATAAGCGAAGGCCAATGGAAAATTGAGGGGAAAAGGAAGAAAAGAGAGAGAGAGAGAAAAGCAAAAAACGAGAATGGCTGGTGAACGTTGATAACGCGTCTGTGCGCCGGTCGCTTCGTTATGTCCTCTTTCAGAGATAAAGACTAAGATATATATATATATATATTTTTTTTTCAGTTTGAGGATGACGCGCACACGCGCGCGCGACAGTTTAATTAAAAGAAACCTTGTTCGGAACAAGTATAAGTGTATTGCTTTTACGACTGCTTTAGTTTGGGGAGGGATATACTGTAACAATCCTTGTTTGAGAAAAGAGAGAAGAAAAAAAATTGGTATAAGTAAGTATACGCACCGGCTGAGACTGGTTAGATAACTATAAGTATTAAACGTTACTGACGTTATCTTGGTCCGATCGAAAGCAAAGGCTCGCTACTGAAATGAGCGATGACCGGAAGCATTTTTCGTTATTCGAAGACATTATATTACTAATCTAAATGATGAGTCACTGAAATCCGTTTAATTTTTAAGATATTTAATAAAAAGTTTTTAAAGAAAAGAAAAATTTTCGTATATTTTTTATATATAAGTAGATAAAATAGATAAGTCAAAAAATTAGTTAAAAACCGAAACGAGAAACTGAGTTTTTAAATTACTAAATTAAAACAAAAATAAATTAAGGAATATGCAGGTCAAATTAACCTTTTTTATTTTAAATATTACACCAGAAAATAAAAAATAAACACTATTAAATATAAAAATTAAAATAGTAGTTTGACCATAGTCTCAAACAGCTTTAAAATTAACAGACCTTATGTGCAAAATAAAGAACTTAATTAAAAAATTTAAAAAGCTGAGTGTTTCCAAATTTTTTAAACTGTTATTTACACACGTGCATGCGCACGATTTTTTATGGCTCGAAATATATTTCTGTAACGTTATTTTGAAAGCTATTTTTCATCGTCATAAAGTCCGTTGTGAGAAAGTAAATAGTATTTTCTACATAGTAAAATTATAAATATAAACTTGGATTATATCTCAAAGTAAAAAAAACAGAAAAATATCATTTTTAAACTTTATGTTGCAAATCTATGAAACAAATGAAAATTATATGAACTATTTAAAATTGTATAGATCTATTAATTTTTTCTATTAATTTCGTGTGTTCGAACAAGAAGGTGACAAGAGAAAATATAAGATCGCCTTAAGGAAATAAATGAGCTACTGCTGTTACTAGCCTTTCATCTTCTCGGTAAATAGCTAAAGTTTTGTATAAAAGCACACGCTAAGATTCGCGAAACACGAGAAAAAGAAGCCGTATACTTGGCTCGGAAGGCATCATCATGTGTCCCGAATAAACGACTAAGAGCAACCCCGCAGTGTGTGTTAGTTCAAGATTGCGAAAACTCAGCGGCTAACTCTCATGAACATAATTTTTGTATTGTTTGCGCTCTATGGCATGGTTATTATGAATTTTAGTTAAAAAAAAATAATAATAAAAGAAGCGCACATGCTGACCCCTCGCTTTTACAATGAAGTATAACTGTAATAAACGAAATTATGGGTAGCTCGCATGGTACTGGCGATTTACCGTATTTATTTTTAGGAATGCTTTATAAGTAGTATGTGTTTTTATGCTTTTTTGAAAATGTATCGCAATATTGTTGTCGCACGAGAGAGCTTTTATGTACCTACTTTGAAACAATGTTTTTTTAGATTCAGCAAATTATTGGTTACTGTTTTTACAGAGCGAATTTCTCAACATTTCCAGAGAGGGATTTTTATGAGGAATGTTCATCCTAAAGTTCATTGTATACTTTATATTTGCATCAAAATAATGTTATTTAGTGCGGACATTTAACAATTTTTATGGTGCATATAAATGCTAATGTAAAATTAATATGCTTGCTTATCATAAGCATATAAATAATTAAGAAAAACGATTTCTCTATGATTTTTATGAGATAATATAAAAAATAAGATTTAATTAGCTCATCTTCATTCTATTATTGTCATAATCTTTGTTTCTCATCATATTTTATAGTTTCTAAAATCCATAAAACAGAACATTATTCAAATTACATCAACAACTCAATTTTACAAAGAAAACTGAAATAATACATAAAAAGTACGAATAAACAACGTTTTTTTTTTTCATTTCTTCAAGAAAATTGGAAATTAAAATGAGTTATATTCTGAAAGGTCAAATTAATTACCTTAGGTTATGTATTTTATATAAACTACATGCTATACGCCTTTATACGACTCGTCAAACTAAGTGCACTTTAAAGGTTTCCTGATAAAATCCACACTTGTGCATAATAAATATATAGCCTCACTTGCTTTTGTATCATTAACATGAAAAGGGTTAGGCAAACATTGTGCCCTAACCCCTCTTCTGGAAATTATGGTTCGTTTCACGCGTTTAATGGTACTGGCAAGTGCCAGATCGACAGGTGAGCAAGTTTACGTCAGTTGCAGGAGAAATAGTAGTATGTCCCCTCTTTTATATGCATACATTCATATACCTATGTACATCAAGCTTTTATGTATAATAATATAAAAAATTGTAAAACCTGTCGCGCTTATTGACCATTTAACTTTTATTTCATGTTTATGTACTCTTCTAATTTATTTGTATTTTTAATGATATAGAATTATTTTGAGATTATCAAAATAATGCCGAACATTGTTTAGTCTCTACTTAAATTTTAAAAATATTTATGTATGTGCAATTTTAAATTTAATGTTAATAAAGAAGTAGATTAAATTGATTCATATACAGTACATGGAAATTAGATGTAAGAAAATCAATAGAAGTTATTTAAATATTACGCATTATTTGTATATCAGTTTCCATAAAATGTATATTAAATTTTATTCGCACAAAAATATAATATGATAATATATCTATATAAATAAATAATAATAAATAAGGAAAACGATTCACTTATAAACTCTCTAACAGATAAATTTCAACGTTAAATTCCGACCTTAACCCCATAAAAAGCAAGAAATTCATCTATTTACTCTTATTATTTTATTCGGCTCCGTCCTAAAGCTCTTTCAACAACTTGGCCCCGTCGTCCCCCCACCCCCTGAGTTCATCTCTATTTCTCTCGTTTCTTTTTCATCTGAGTACACAATTCAAGTGTGAATTTCATGACTGCCGAGGTCCTAGAAAGAAGCTATATAGTCGATGACCATCAGTCCTACGATTTCACCCTCGTAATCCGTTCTCAAGCAAAGTCTCTTCTTTTCTCTTTTCTTTTCTTCCCTTTTTTTCTCTTTTTTTTCTCTTTTTTTACGAGAGCAGCTCGCTCGCGCCCGAAGATAACGTGGTGCTCGTTCACCATAGCTTTTATTATAGATTGACTATCCTCTACACATACATATATACGCTTTGAACCATCTCTTACGTCTTTCTATCTCATTTTTTTTTCATGTATTTTCCCACCTTATACTTTCACTCCCTATTCTTTCTTTCTTTCTCTCTTTCTCTTCTTTTTGATAGTTAAACCAAAGCACAGCTTCCTTTAGGATCATTTATCTTGATCGTTTGCATCAAAGTCTTAAAGACTTTGTCTATATCGATTATCAAAGAACCATAATTACTATAGGCATGCTCGACATCTGTGCCTGATTGTATAAGAAATTAGCTGCGAGTACGTTTGCCCCTCGGTCTAACGTGGGAGGGCTGCGTCCTGATTTGAATGTGATGAAGAAAGTTTTAATGATTCTTGAGAAATAGAATTATCCTAGAAGTACAATTTAGATCTGAATGAGAAACACTATTAAGTTCTTGATTGAACACAAAATTAAATTTATGAGATCAAAGTAGTTATACATTAAATATTTAAGTTTAAGCGATAGCTTATTTTTGGAAAATTTAATATATTACATGAAGAAAATCTTTCAATAAAATTTATAATTATTTAATTTTCAATTTTATTTTTTACTTTAATATTAGTAATTTCAGAAATAACAATGACAATTGTAAAGCAGTGGTTAATAAATCAATTTCTCGTTACAATATTACAATATTATAACTCGTTTAAAGTTTGCTTAAAGCGTACATTTTGTAAAACAGTAGAAAATAATAGCTTTAAATATCAGAGCTAAAAAATCAAGCTTTTCAATCTCTTACAAATTACAATCCAGTCCAGGACACAAAAGTCGAATTGAAAAAGTAATTACATCTTGTAGACTTAAATCCCTCGTTTTTTTTTTGCCCATGGTATCCTTGGAATTCGTCCCGAAAAGCTCGCCCAAAGTCAATTTTCAGTATCTAAACAAAATTAGAGAATCGGCCTGTTTGATTCGGTTGAAGAGATGGTATAGGTTATATACCTTCCGCGCGCGTATAACACATTACAAAGAAACTATTGCAATGGATAAAAGAGGAAAAAAAAAACGATGAAACTAGAGATGACGAAGAAAAGAAGCTACATATACGAGTAAAGGATAAAAGAGAAAAAGAAAAAAAGAAGTTGTAGGGGTCTGGAATCTACGCGAAAGAGCGGGCAAATGAGAGAGAGAGAGAGAGAGAGAGAGAGAGAGAGAGAACGAAAAAAAAAGAGAAAGAGTCGAACGACGAGCAAGTAGGGGTTTCGTGTGGCAATCAATGCCGTTGAATTAACGCCTGGCTGACCGTTTACGAGAAAGTAAGATTAAAAGAAGGAAGAAATGGACGCCAACTACTTGCTAGCTAACCCACCAGCACTACTACTACCACCACCAACCTTACTCTTTACCTACCCCTTGGCAACATGTTCACCATTTGAGTAAAAAAAAAGAAGAAAAGAGGGGAGGGGGATATAGAATGAACTAAAACTATCTTATGTGTATATACATATAGACTTTACTCTTATTTCCCTGTCTTTGCGTTTGTACGGGATTTCCTATACGATCCTTTTAGTTATTTTAGTGGTCAAATTAAATGTCCTAACGTTTTTCTTTTCCATTTTCCCTTTTTAGTAAAGTTACGTTTAACTTAGCTTTTGAAGGGTGGATTTTTCTTTTTTATTTTTTTTATTTTTCTTATCCAAGTTTCACGCAACTTGTGGTTATTCAACTATATGGAATTTTTATGTATTACGTATGCGGATACTGGGTGAATTAATTGGGTGAGTGCGTGATTAGAATTTTCTTCTTCTTTCAACTGGGGTACATTTATTTGATTATTATGATCAGAGTCAAGGCGGAATATATTTTGTGTTCGTCTTTGATCCTTCTTGAAATGTATGTAATTTATTTTATATTTACATTTGAAATACATACATTACTTATTTTTATTTTAAAAAATACAAAAAAAAGGATAAAATAGTTTAGAACATTTTTTACAATTAAAGATAAAATGAATTTTGTTATACCAACAAATTGCATTGAAAGATAAGCGTTTTTGACGAACTAAATTTAAGGTGGCAAAAATTACTTCATTATAATTAAGCCATTATTTCCTTAGGTCAATAATAGAGCCAATATTGCTCCTTGAACAATCTAGCTATCCAACTCAAAATTTTTGAACTTTTATGCAGCTTAATATAAAAAAATTCTATCAACCTCACTTGAAAATAAAGTGGTATATGCAAAGTTAAATGGTTCTACTTTAGAATAGGATAAGTTTTTCAGTACTTGTCATCTGTAACTCACTAGCTTGCTTTCATCCCTTGTCACGTAATAAACAATTATAAATATATACTTACTATTTTTTTAACCGTAAAGTATATAAAAGCAAATAAGGAATTTAACGTGAAAATGTTCATTTTTTAAAGTATTTAGTCCATTATTTTTTATAAATGTCTACTCATTAAAGTTTATCAAACCAATATCAATAGATCGAGGAATTTCTTAAAATAATTCTTCCTTAAACGAGGATTTTTTAACCCAATCCTAAATCAAGATGATAATTTACGAAAAAAAATGTTCTAAAAAGCTCCTTATTTTGGAACATCAAACTCTCAGTTTCTTTGGATATAAAAAGATAAACGTTTTATCGCGCTACCCCTTCAAAAACATCCACGCACATTAAATTGCCTACGCTTTTTTTTATAGACTACAAGAAAATCGGATTAGCCCCTTTGGAAAATTCAGAAGGCTTAGCACTCCTTATATCGGACGCACGAGTGGATGTTAAAAAAAAAAAAGAACGATGTCAGGCAAGTATCATACATTACTCTCGGAGGGGTAGCTTCCTTCGCGTCTCAATCGCGTATAGTGTTTTATATATACATGTACATGTATATACATAGACACCTTGGAAGCCTATATAGTAAAGCACACCCGCGGTGTGATTGGTGGTTTGCGATGCGTCATTTTTTAAATCCCAAACGCCTGGCTCTTACTCGATAACGCAAGCAAGAGTAAAGCGCGTGCACACCCCCTCATGCGAAAAGAGAGCACCATTTTTTTTTTATTTTTAGATCTCTCGAGGGTCGAGAGAAGAAGCTATCAAGAAACTTTTTTCTCCCCTACTCAAACATTTTTTTTTTTTAAATTCAAGGGTTGGTTGGATTGGAGAAGCGGTGAGTTTAAAAAGGAAGAATAAAAGGATTGCTTGGATTGGTTGCTATGGTTTGTACAGGGGTTGTTATGTTTTGCATATAGAATTGCGCGTGCGCTGTATTGATCGCATACGTAACCTTACGTTCAGTAGTTAGGTTTATGTATGATTTTAAAATTAAAAAATGGAGATTGACCTGCCATTGTTAAAATATACGAGTTTTTCATTGGTTAAAAAAGGGTAACTTCAAAGGGTAGGATCCCTTGGAAGATGATAGGGTAAAGGGAAATGCAAATGCGCGCCTTACCATTGGTAGAAAATATATAACTTTAAACCCTATGCTTGCACTTTAAAGGACGTTAAACATGGAGAAACATCCATTCTACAAATATTTTAAAGTTTTTTAAATTCTTAATTAGAAAAAAATAATTTCTCATTTGCATAATATTAACATTTGCGTTTATATGTTATTGAATCTGTTCTCTTTATGATAATCATTTTAATTAAAAGTATTGACAAGTAATATAAACTAAAATTTCAAAAATAAAACAATTTTTTCATCATCACATCTTTTAATTTCATAATTATATTAGTTTTTTTTATGATTTTATTTAGAAATATCAAATACTTGCAAAGTTGTCAAATTTTTTTTATTAAAAAATTATTTATACAAAATTATTACACAATAAATAACATGTTCTTTATAAATTATATATATATATATATTTTTCAAAATTTATGTTGTTTACAAAAAAAATTTAGGGTTGAAATATTATTTTCATAAGCTTACACATTTAAAATTAAAATTGAAAGTTCGCTTATTATAATATTGAATGAATAATTAATTTCAATTTGTAAATAAAATTTCTAAATTAATTCATTCTAAATATACAAGAAATTATAATAAAATTGCATAAACAAAATTCCATTAACAAAAAAACAAACTCCCCTTTGAGCTCATTTCAATAATTATACAGCTTGTATATACAAACGAGAAAAATTTCCAGCTCATTAAATTCATGCATGTTTATTCGCAAGGTCATTTCATCAATACCAACTCGAGTAAAAATTATATATACAAGAATTTCAGTATATATATAGAGATATATAAACGAGCTTTGATTAATCCCTTATAGTATACACGTTATACCATATTGCAGCAAATACAAAACGCCTCTATGTTTTTACACGCTCGCGAGATTCGCGTACTAATTTCTGTTGAGTTATATACTGATTGGCAATGCTACTGTTGCCATAGTTACAGAGCTGAGCACGCGGCAAGTGAGAGAGTGTATGGGTGAAACAGGAGAGACGCTTTGAGTATAAGGAAATGCTGGGAAAGAAATAATGAGTTTGAGGGTGAAAGAAATGGAAAGAAGTTTTTCATTATTTTTATTCTTTTATTGTGAATTTTTGATAAAAATAAAATTTTATATTTTTATTTTAAAAAAAGTACGATAGATTTAATAAAAAATTTGATACCATTTAATAATTATGGATGATATAACTATAAAAGCAGGACAAAACTGAACTTATTTTTTATTTTATTTAACGTCACTGTATTTGTGCTATCATTTCGATGCTAATTAGCGACGGAGGTCATCAGTGAGTTGGTGAACAAAGCATATGTAACGTACAGTGGTGCTTGTATGATTCAGCCGAGAGCAGGAATCGAACTCAGTACCTCGAGATTACGAATCCATCGCTCTACCGACTGAGCCACTGAAGACCTTAAAAAAATAAACTTATAAAGAAATATTTTTTTTCGAAAATGCTTCTATAAATATAACAATAATGATTAAAAGATATAAAATAAAATTTAAAACAAATGTGAATAAGTAATTAACAAAAGAAAAGTACAACTAAACAATTGCAAGAAAAACTGAAGAAATTGGAATAAATAACGAAAAGTATATAAACGTATCTTTCCAAGGGAGAATATTTTTGATGGGGGTTGACCGTCGCGTACGTAGTGGGGTTACTTAATGAAGCTAAATCCGTTTAGGATGAATGCTAGCGTACGTTCGAGAGAGAAAAAGGGGAAAAAGTATAAGGATGGTTCGTTAGGTGGGTTTGCATTGAAACGATAACGCACGCTTACCTAATTCAGCTCGACTAAGATAACGTTTATTCGAAAAATTTCAGAAAACCCTATTTAGCTTATGCTTAGTATATATGTATATACGCACACACACTCAAAAGACTTTTTTTTGTTGTTCACCATACTGCGAACTTATTGTTGTTGGGATGAATGACTAATTAATTTGGTTTGTTTCTTAAGTAATGTGTAGTAATATTATGGGAAAAACTTATGGTCTCTCATGTAAATATTGTTGTAATACATTGATATTTGATTTTATAAATATGGATTAATGAGGAAAATTTAAATTTGATTTTATGTTAAGTCAGATTACTGGTATAGGATATCACAAAAATAATAATTCGAGTGTGAATTTAATAAAAATTATTTATTTTTACATTTTTGGGTAGATAAATAAATTAAAATTTTTTTTATTCTTTGGTAACGTATATATATTGCCAAAACGACATGGAATTTAATGCAGTTTCCAACATTGTTCGCACATGAAATTTAATGTTTCGACCATTAAAATGAGTTAAGGTATACGATGTGAGAATTAATGTTTATTAACAAAAAATTTAATACTGATTTTAATGCTAAAAATTTGTACATTTTACTGTGAGATTAAATTTATTGTAAGGTTACTTGGAATTTATTAAAAAAACAAGAAATAATTAATGTATTTATATGTTTGCATTGCAATAAAATTTGCTTCTAGAACATGTGCTGAAAGTTTTTCTAATAATATAGAATTTGATAGAGAAAATGTTTATTTAATCACATTGATAAATAAAAAAAAATTATAAAATATTTTCTCTCATTTTCAATAATCCGATCATCATTCTTATTTTAAATTACAAACGAGAAAGATGAAGAAACTAACATTAGAAAACGTGGTAGCTTGCTAAATAAAGCGTGCGTGCCCTAAGTATACGAACTTTCATATATCCTATCTTTTTCTACCTCATATATGTATACAAGTGCATCAATTTTGGGTTCGAAAATCGCCTGGGGTGCCGGTGTGTTAACTCAAAGATCGCGTGATTCCGGACGTGCTCAACCGTTGACGTCCGATTATCGCTCGTGCTTGCGCATAATTTCGAAACCATATACCTTCTAACATTTTTTTAATTTAATTTCGTTTTTTTTTTCTTCTTTTTTTTTGCAAAAAAAAACTATAATCGTGGATTATTATACACGTGCTTATTAGAATATTGGCTAACTGGATGGTGCGTGTTGTTTTTATTTTTTGTACCTCAGAACGCAAAATATATACTCTTTTTCGCACACACTTTAATTACAAGGTGGAGCAAAGCTACAAACAACTGGGTATTTAACGGCATCGCGAATGTTAATTTAGTGAGCAAATGCTCGATGAGCTTTAGGCTCTTTAATGTGGGTATTTTGTTGCCGGAATGTAAACTGTCGTTTACGAGGTGCGAGATTTTTTTTAATGTCCTTAAAATTAAAATTCGCTTATTTATTTACTATTATTTCGCGAAAAATTTTTTAATTTTATCTCATAAAGATTTTATAAAACATTAAAAGGAAAATTATTTTTAATTTAATAAAAAACAATATACATACATACATGTACATGAATTTATTGATCCTTAAAAGAACTTCACGGGCAATTATCCTTTTACAATTTTTTTGTCATTAATTGGTTTAACGTTTTTAAATATACATATATATTTCTAATATGATTATTCATTGTTACAAACTTTCAAATGTAGAATTTAAATAATAAATAAAATGTAAATAATTTTATACATTTAAATACTTTCCTCAACAGATAACGTTTAAAAAAAGAAGCTGAAATTTTTCATGCCCATAAAAATTGTAAGAAAAGTCGATTGCACTTTATATATGGCTCTGTTATATTGCGTGTATGTCTAATTTTTATTACTTATATAGGCAACGTAATTGTCATATTTTTTGTTTTAACAACAAAAAACAGTAAAATGAAGTAGGTTGAATAAAAACCTTAGACGAGCATTTGATAAGAATATTTAATGCATTTAATTTATTATTAAGTGCATATTTATACAATAAGTTTTGCATAATCGTATGTGTATACATTTCTTGCTTACAGTATCTTGATTCTACAAGAAAATGTTAGTCTTTCTTTTCTTTTTTTTTATTCCTTTTTCACTGACGCATTTTATTCGATGCGTAAGGAAAAGTTAATATTTAAGACAATATAATTACAAAAAAATTATTTCATATAAAGCAAGGATGATAATTGGTGCATGAAATACTATTAAAACATGCAATCGAAGAAAATTAAAATCATATCAGAAAGTTGATTTGATTTAATAATAAAAGTAAAGGTTCTTTTTTATAAATTAATATAATAAACATTTAAAGAAAATTTTCTTAATACATTAAGTGCATTAATACAAATTTATGGACTTTCTTGGCAATGTTATTTTATATTCGTATAATGTGAACATTTGTTTTAAAAAAAGTTATTTTTTTATCTTTATAACATGAAATGTTAAACGCATCGTCCATTACATATTAATGAATTTGTGAATATATCAAATAAAAATATTTATATTTATTTAATTAATTTGAGTATGAAAAACTGTAGTTGATAATTAATTCAAAAATGTATTTTATTATACAGTGTTTTACACACGGACTTTTGAACATACAATTACATTAAATTTTTATTTATTTCAACTTTTGATCATATAATAATTTCATTATTAATATCATCTATGTATAACTTTTTATTTTAAATTTTTAAATTTTTTATACGCATGAAATGTGAATTATGAGTTCCTTGAATAACTTATAATGTATAAGTTTTAAATAAAATAAAGTCATTGCACGCGATCAATTCTATACGTTAGCGATTAAAAACAAGACAATTCATAATGTTTATTATTTTTTTCATGTAATTCACATATGAAAGAGAAGCGAAACAATTAGATTCAAAGAAAATTTTTAATTATTAATATTGCATTAGTGTTTTCGAAATATATATATTTTTAAATAAATTTATTAGTTTAATTAGTGTTTTTAATATAATATTAAAAAAGTTCATAAAACGTTTAAATTTAAAATTTTAAAAAAGAGCATGTCAAAATTGTTTATATACTCTAAAGAACATTATATAAATTGAATTAATGTAATATTAAATAAATACAAGAACATTATATAAATTATATTAATATGATATTAAATAAATTATTAATAAATTATAAAATTTTCCAGATTTGAAATTTAAAAAAGAGCATGTTAAAAATTTTTAAACAAGATACATAAAAAAAGAAAAATTAAATTTTTACAAATTCAAAACATTGTTTATTGTACGCTCATTTATTTCATATCATAAATAGTTTCTGTACAATTAACTTTCCACATCTTGAATAATGTCCATCATAAATTTCTCTCGAAACATAATGCGCGCGTTATATAAATAAACATCGTGTACTTTGATAATTTAGATATTATGCATAACAAGAGAGTTAAATTTGAATATTTTGTAGATTCAAGTAAAAATTACCATAAATCTTTCGTATGCATCTTTGAAAAAAACGTTGACTTCCTTGTAATAACTTTATCTCCGAGTCTCTAGTGATTTTTTGATTTATATTTATCATATTGTAACATTAGGTACATATATATTACTCTGGAAAACAAGACTTTTATTCAGGACGAATGATATTCGTTACACACGGAGGATTATATTATGCATTATGAAAATTAACTTCCCCAAAGCATTAACGTATACATAGAAGCGCGCGCTTTTAAGCATTAAGGCCATAGCGTTGAAAAAAAAAGAAAAAAGTAAAGTAGAGACTTGACCAGTTCTTAAGGTTTTCTATCTTGTGTGGTGCATGTGTATGTATAATTAAAGTTACTGTTGCTAATGAGAAAATCTTGTGAATGTGTATATGCTACAAGTAGAAGAAGAAGTACGCGTGGTTTACAAAGTTTACGACTGCAATTAACGTTTGGCTTATTACTATTTACATCGTGAGTCTATCGGTTAAAGCGAATCTGATTTTATTATTTCTTTCTTTTCTTTTTTTTGCAGAAAATGAAAAGAAAGAAAAAAAAAAGAAACATTCGTTTAACTTTGATCAGTACAGCGTGATGATGAATACATATAGAAAATGCATGGAAATAGAATGACATGGAGAAAGAAAAAGAGAGAGAGAGAGATAATGTAGGAAGAGAATGGGTTGAGGAAATGAAAAAAAAGGAGAGAATGGAAATGATGAGCATTACATTGCAAGGAAAAGGTGTATGAATAAAATTGTTATGCATGCAACAGTAATAACAATTATGAGGTTATAAAGATTAATTAGATTTTTGATTAATACAATCAGTGTCAGAATTTTAAAGAAATTTTAAAAGTCATGCTAAAAAATCTTTGTTTATCAGATTGCAAGTACATTAGATGGTAATTTGATTCAACGCTTTTCAAATTTCGAAGAATTGAAAATTATACAACTATCAATGTCTTGAACATTATTTTAATTTTTTTTACGCCAACATTATTTTCTGCATCAAATATTTAAGTACATTTATACGTTATTAACAAATTTATATTTAAATAATACGAAAATAATTCATTTAAAAATTTTGATATTTCTTATATTTATATGTTTGGTATTTGTTAGTGAAAGAATTTTAAGTGGATTGTGAAATAAAAAAGTTCAGTAATTGTATCCTAAATTCAAAAAATTTTTCTATTTTTGATAAAAATATTATTAAAAACACTATTAATAAATAACCCAACTTACAATTTTTATCACTTTTTTTATTTTTATTTAACGTCGCTGTATTTATATGCTAACATTGCGATGATAATTAACGATGGAGATCGTCAGTGTGTTTGCGAACAAAGCATATGTATTGTATACAGTGGTGCTTGTATCAATTGGACGCTGAGACCAGGATTCGAACTTGAGTCCTCGAGATTACGAATCCATCACTCTACTGACTGAGCCACTGACGGCCTCGAATTCGGTCCGTAAAGGATTTCCTCTAATTGTAAAAAATTTAATTAAATAAAATAAATTTTATTTGCACATAGCTCAAAAATGTTTTCTTAATTTTTTATAAATAAAATTGAAATATTTTATTAAGTCATTACGTATTAAATATTCAGCTTTCGAAAAGAATTGTCCTATATTCAAATTTTGTTCATACTACAAAGCAATAACGTTACTAACGAAATATGGGAATTTCATGTATTTACAAATTGTTATAAATATAAAATTTTTCGTTTATATATGATTTTTAAATTTTATAGAATTAAATTAATAATTAGGAACATATTAATTTTAGTAAAATTTTTTTTTCTTGTATAAATTTTTATATGATTTTGCATGAGGAGTATAATTAAGTAATCAATTATAATTGATAATTTATTTATTCATTCGATTATTTATTTACATCATTGAATATAAAATTAGTTTAATTTAATGAAAAAATTAATTTTTGTAAAAAAAAATTAAATTGCGTGAAAATCATCAAGTATTAACGTAAAAAAATTCTAAAAAAACAAAAATAACTAAAAAAAAATTAGCCAAATTTGTTACAAGTAACTTTGGACTCAAAATAATGGTATATGGGGGTATATGGCTTATAATTAATTATATTCAAGATTTGAAATTTTATTTTTAAATATTTTTCAAAATTGTCTATTTATTATTTATAATTTTAACAATTTCAATTTAAAAATATAAACATTATTTGAAAATTACTGCAATTTTGTGTACTTAAATTTTTAAATAAATTAAAAATGATTTTATTAAAAAATTATGTTAGATTCATTGAATATTTTAAATTTTGTGTCTATCTCTCGTTAAAAAAATTTTTAAATCAGCGAGTATGAAATAAAAGATATTTATTTTTTTTAAATTTAATATCGCCGTATTTCGTCGGGTGAGAAGAAAAAGGTCACAACTCAAACAAGCGCTGAAAAAAGTACCAACTCGGTTTTGCCCATTAAAAAGTACTAACTCAACTTGGCAAGAAAAAAGTTATATTTCGGCTTCACGCATGTTAATTTAAATTTTTTCAGCGCTTGTCTGAGTGACCTTTTTCTTCTCACCCGACGATTTATGTTATCATTGTAATGCTAATTAGCGACAGAAGTCGTCAGTGTGTTCGTGAATAAAGCACATGTAATCTACAGTAGTACTTATATCAATTAGACGCTAAGACCAGGATTCGAACTCGAATTCTCAAGATTATAAAGCTCTACTGACTGAACTACTGATGATCTCCTACATGGAGAAAATAAAGAAATGTTTTTTAATCAAAGAATCAAATTTTTTAGTTAATTTTTGATGATTCAATTTTTTTTTTTTAATTTTAATACAAAACTAATTTTGCATGCCTTAAAACCTGACACTATATTTACTAATTTGAATTTAAAAAAATATTTTTTCTAATACGTGGTAATTAATAAAAATAATATGATTTTTAAATAATTTAACAAAATAAATATGCAATAAAAATTTAAGGAATAATATCGAATAAACAAGTAAAATAAGAAAAAATTTTTTAAAAAGTATAGTGTTATTTGTACATTAATAGAAAGTACTGTTTCTTTGCTACTACGATGTGCACTCTTGTCTTACTCGCCATCGAGATTCACTTTTCTCTTCGACTCTCGTACTTGTAAGATTTTAGCAAAGTAACTTTTCGCGCTCTGGTCGACACCAACTGTAGCTTCACGATACAGTTCGAGCTTATACTTCCATGAAATTGTGGTGTACCCAACGACTAGTACCAAAGATTTACAGAAAATTCGAGCGTTTTATACAAGAAAAAATCTATGTTGCACTTAGAAAGCTCTTGTTTTCGAGTGACATTGAAACTTGTACCTCTAACTATCAGGGTAACCGAACCATTCTTGTATTAGAAAAAAAGTTAAAGTTGTCAAATTTTAAAAAAATAACAGTGAAAACCGGTTATTACACTTTTATGAAAAAGAAAGTACAAACTTGCCATTTAAAAAAAAATTGGTATAATTTTTACTCTAAAATTATTATCTAAAAAAATACAAAGTATAGTAGACCAAAAGCATTTTTGTTTAACAGAAAATATTTATTATTGCAAATTGGAATCCAAATCATGAAAAGTTATTAAAATTATAAAAAATTATATTTAAGAATGATTAAAAATTAAATTTTACCTAGGTTATATGCTATTTAAGCATACGTTTTATAATAAATTAGATAATTTGGAAACAATTGTAATGAAACTAGAAAAAATATACCTCTGGATGATGAATTTTTATAAAAATGAAGTAGATGATAGGTAAACTCGATTAAAAAGTAAAATTAATTTTGCATTGGGTGATATTGTATTTTGGAAAAATTCTTCGTAAATAGAATCACAAGTAAGCTGCAATACATTGAATTTCTTTTTCGAATGACTTTAATAAAAACAGAATATAAAATTAAATTGGACAACGAAATCTTAAATCTAAATTTAATTTATCAATTGAATGTTTAAAACGTAAATATTTTTCTGCATAATGTATAATATTAATTTATAATAGAAATTCATTCTCACAAAATGTGAAAAACATTTAGTTGCATTTATACTTAGTTTGTTCTTGATCCTTTTACTTCTCATATAATTTAATTAAAATCTTAAATTAATGACTTTTTATAATATCAAATCTAAAGAAATAATAATAAATTTTATTATATCACACCATATCACTTAAAAAAATTGTCTTATTTTACACGATTTCATTTTTATATGAGAAACATATAAAAATGAAATTATTATTTCTTTATCTACCTTCCTTTATAAAATCCGTTAAATATATATATACCCATATAATTCCAAGTCTCGTGAAAAGTTGTAAAAAGACTCCATAAACGCGTGTAGCAAAGAAATTCAGATTCTGGCATTTCATAATTTATAATTAAAAAAAAACTAAATAAGTGCAATGAGATTATTTATTATAAAAGCCTTTTGTATATATAAAGCGATGGACTATACAGCTCGTTAATCAAAGTCGCACTACTCACGCTCATTAACGCTATATGTGTGTATATGAGCGCAAGAGCTCATGTCTCGTTAAACAAATGCAAACGTATTAATGAGTAAAGACGTGTGCACATGATTCATATTCATAAAACACGCGAATCTCTATTATTATTATTACATGTAATATTATTCGTATAAATTCGTATATAACAATGTAAATGATAAATTTCTTTAGTTTTTTGTTAATCACGGGCTTTATAAGGAACTGATGTAGAAATTTTCGCGAGTTTAATTTATGTTTATGTCTTATTATGGGCGTCGATGCCAATTTTACTTACGATGCGCTCGTTTGCAATGTTGATAATCAATTAATTTAGTAACACTTGGTAGTATAATTGTATGAGTTTAAATCCTTTTTTTCTCTTTTTTTTCTTTAATTTATTGCTTTGAGAGAAAAGGATTACTTTAAGAAGTTCAGTTATCTGAAAGAATATATACACTGTTGCAATTAAATGAAAAAATAAAATAAAGGAGAATTAAAAAATAAAGAATTTTTATATAAACGAGCAGTGCAATAATATTGTAATTTAATGAATAATTTATGCTAAATGGGCACTTCAAATAAATTGCCTCTTTATTTACCGAGGAAGTGAAAGAAATGAATAGAATGCGCTTTCGTGCGGTAGGTCTTTAAATCCCCGTATAAATTTTATCTATATCTATTTTAAATGTAATTACCAACAAAACTTATCATATTATATAAAAAAAAGAAGTGATTTTTATAAACTTGGCTTGCAGAAAATTTAAAGAAAAAAAATACGTAATGATCGTTCCTTATGTCACTGATTAATTACTGGTTTATTCTGTTATTTTAATTAAATTTATTAAAATTCAAATATTTTAAAATTCATAAATTTGTTCATCAATTTGTAGATAAACATTTACAATTCTTAACATGAAACCTGAAATTTAACACGTGCATTTACTTACGAGCAGCTGCGTCATTTCTGCATTCATACTATAAAACTTGAATAGTAAATCGCTGCTCAGAATATTCCAAGGTAAACGTTTTTAGGTCGCGTAGTATATAAAAGCACACATGGCGGGGGAGGCTGGTTTTTAGATGCTACACAACGCATCGATCCGATACATCACAGGGGCATTTACATCCCCTTTACTTACTTCATCTTTCTCCTTCCTTCTCTCTCGCTCTCTTTATTTTCCCCACTCTTTAACTTGCACAGTGGACACAGCTTCCCTTGCGAATTTTTCTCCCTACTTTGCCTCTATATATGTAGAAAATGAGACATGAACGCGCAGCCGCGTACAACATATAGGTTTTACGTATGCGTTTGTGTGCATGGATAGCACGGGGAGAGGGAGGGAGGGGACTACCCTTTTACTCGTTTCTTGTATGTGCAATACATGCGTCTCCAAGCTATATATATACATATATCTTTTGAAGTAAAGGATAGAGAAAAAAAAGAGACCTTCCCTACTACTATGTGATGGTTGACTTATTTTCTTTGTACTTTCAGCCCTTTCTATATACATATATATGAGTATAGGGATGGTTAAAGGATGGGTAAAGAAAGAGAGTTTGGACATGAACGTTGTCACTTTGTGATGGACGCTTTTCGATTCTTGGTGGTTGGAATTTTTTCCTTTTTTTTTATTCTTCTTATTTCGTTTACTTTTAGGATTATTTTCTTGAGATTATTAAAGATGTATTAATCATTTTTTTATTTAAGTTTATTCTGTTTACTGTTATAGCATTAAACGTAGTCATAAGTTCATTTGAACATTTAATGCGAGATATGTAACACTTGTTATCTAAAACAATTCGAAGAAATATTACGTTATAATATTATTTAATAATCATTTCATAAATATTTTTATGGTATACATAATTTGGAATTTTTTTCCCTAATTGTGAAATTCAAAGTATGTCTTGTAATGTGAAAAAAGAAAAAAAGAGTTTCACACGAAAAATAAAAAGTTTCATGTATTACTCTCGAAGATTTACTAGTTATTAAATTTTTATAATGAATAAATTTAGTAATAAATAATCCTTCGTACATTTACAACAGTCAATAATTCCTTTAAGATTTAATTTTCTTTTTTTTATATACATTTCTTTTTTATGCCTTCGTTTTTATCATCATTGACATTTTCTTCTTCGTTTTTTTTTATATATATACGTCTATTTTTATCTTTCTTCCATTTAGTTTACCTTCTTTTTATTTTTTCCGACACTTTTGGTCTTTCCCCTCTTTAACAGCAATAACAGGACATTGCCTTATACGCGTCAAACGTCAATCGTGTATACCTTTTTTTTTACCCATATAATACGTACGTTTTCACATTGGCACGAATCTTGTATACATAATCGGGACGCTTTTAACGTTTACCGGGGAATTGAAGTGCCAGCACATCGATCTTAGTATTTTTATTGCTGGATGACGTCAATATTTAATTTGACTGTTAAATTATTTTATTTTAAGGGAAAATGAAAAAAAAATATCATTTCTTATCTAAATATTTTCCTAACATTAGTTTTTTTTGTCAATAAAATATTATGTGTTTGAAGAAACATTGTTTATGAATTTGCATAAAAATGCAATTTGAACAATGCAAACGTATAAGCAAGAATAATTAAGGAAATCCCAATCATAGTACTAAATAAAATAGTTATAAAATATTTAACATCTTTTTAAAAACACTGGATTACCTTTAATGTGAATAAAATTAACATTTACATTTATTAAGAAATATTTACATACATAATTTTTCCTTGGATTTGTATGAATTTTCCTGAAATTCAACTTCGATTAAACTTCGAGAATACGATTTTCTGGATAAATGATTTATTCTCTAAAAATTAAGCGTTTTATAACATCCGAATATTTTAATTATTTGACGTAACGCATATAAACTTATATGTATTCTCTTTGAAGAAAGGAAATTATAATTCAAAATAAGGATTAAATAGTTGCATGTTAATTAGAATCATTCTGAGAATTTAATGGTTTGCCTGTTATTAGAGAATGTGTAGCGTGTTTTCCGCTTATTTAAATAGCACTGCATTATTCGAAATCTTAGAATTCCAGATTCAACAGTATACAAACTATATGTTATTATTGCGCGTCAAAAAATAATTTACAAAGTGCTATAGCTCAGCCATTGGAAATTCTTTTAATTTTATACTAATTTTTTTCCGACAAGCTCATTTAATATTTATTTTTTAATACAGATACTTTATAGAAGTCCATCATGTTTAAGTTGATAGAGTCTTGGATTCGTAATTTGAGGATCAGAGTTTGAATTTTAATTCGAATTTATTGAAATAAATACACAGTTCAAAAATTGGTGTAATCAGTTAATTTTTTTTGTCTATTACTTAATGTCTGTCAAATCAACAGATACAAGTATGTCAATTTAACATGTATATTAAATTCTTCACAGGCATTTTGTCTGTTAAAGTAACAGATATTTTTTTCTGTAAATCGTTTTTAACAGACGTGTCTGTTAATATTTCTAACCGTGTATATGGATTAGGTAGTCACTGGCTCAGTTGGTAGAGTGATGGATTGACAATCTCGAGGACTCGAGTTCGAATCCCGCTTTGGACGGCTGATAGATACGCAAGCACCAATGTACGTTACATGTGCTTTGTTCAAAAACACATTAAAGACCTTCGTCGCTAATTAACATCGCAATGATGGCATAATTATAGCGATGTTAAATAAAATTAAAAAAAAAATATAAGTAGAAACAAATCCAAATAAAAAAATTGTTTTTAAATAAATTATTTAAAAATTATATTGTTATGTATTAAATTAAAATTATTTTGTTTCCAAAAATTTTAGTTGAGAAAGAGTTTATAAAATAAAAATGTAAAATAAAATTTTTCAGCTATTTGAACAATTAATATTCAATCCAATATTGCAAAAAAATTGATTATTGCGCTATTAATACCGATTTTTAATTTTTTTTTTATTGTAATGCTAACTAACGACGGAGATCGTATTACAAATTACTTAATAAAAGATATGAAGGACTAAGTTGTAGAAAAAAATTCAGACGTGACATGGTAATTTTATATGAACTAACAATAAGACGATTTCGCTTGTGGTGGCGTTCTGATCGTCACACAGAGCACTTTTAAAGAGTCAAAGTTTGTGTAATGTTTTTACCTCTTCTGCGCACAGTTTTAAATCGAAATGAATATATTTAAATGGAAAACTGGATGAGTTACCTTATCATTGCAGTATGCAGGAGGCTTAAATGAAAAAAATATATATCCTCTTAGAAAAAAAATCTGTAAAAATAACAAAAAAAAAGTTTTTGGAGAAATAAATTGTAAAAAATATTATTTGAGAGAAATTTTATGATTTAAATATATATGGATTTACGATTACAAATGTATAATGAAAGTATTAATTGGGTAACTTCTAAAATATAATTTATCATACTTTCTACTTATTATAAATAGTAATATGATTAACAAAATAACGTAGCTCAACAATGTATTTAATGCCTTAATGCTCTGTTTTGTAATTTTTCATAAATGAAAAGATTGATTGTTTTATATTTTAACCTTCGCTGGTTTTTCTACGTGATAAAATATTGGGTATATAAAAATAAATCATTTTTAAATTTAATTTAATTACAATGAAATTATGTTGTTTTGTGTGATAATTAAGAAAGTAGATAATAGGGATATGGTTTTGGTTTCTGAATAGGTATTATTATTAATAAAATTTTATCTTTATTTTAAGTGCTTACGAATTTTAATAGTCATTCGTGATTATGTTTATAGTATTTTTATATTTCCTAATAAAATAAAAAATTAATTAGAAATACATTAGAGATACTAAGAGCATTTATAAATAATTTAAAATAAATTTATAAATATGAAAATTTATCATAGCTTTTATGCATTATTTTTCGAAATATTAAATAATCCAACAGTAGAAATTTGTAATATTGTAGGTTTTTAAAATTTTAAAAGTATTTAAAATTAAAAAAAATTTTAAAAAATAATTTTTGTTAAGAAAATTCATCACAATTTTAGTAGAATGATGCATACTGATAGTACAGCCGTACTAGATTTGGATAACCATGATTGTTTTGGGGAATATTTTTAGATAAAAAACTTATTTTTATGTATATTTTAATAAAATAATATAATAAAATATGCTTGTTTAATAATAAATTTTTCAAACTTAAATTATTACTTATTATTATTTGAAGATATATTTTTGTAATAAAATTAAAAATTTTCTGAATCATCATTCAAAATAGGAGAAGTCAAGATTTTATCTTACCAATATTTGTGCATACGCATTTTATCACTGGACAATTTAAATAGTAAGCCCAAAGGGAGGAAGAGAAAGAGTGTTCTTCTCTTAAAAACGTGTTACAGATAAGTAACTCATGATGTCACGCATCACGTAGCTCATACTAGAGTTACACATCATATCACTTATATATACATCTCTTTTTTTCCTTCCTTCTTTCTTTCTTTCTGTTTTGTTCGTTAAAGGCGCGTGTGTGGGGCACGGTTATAGTTTACAGCATCATTTTAAAGAGAAAAGAAAGAGATAGAATATAGAATTTGCGCAAGAGATCAAACGAACCGAGAGTTTTTCATTCTAATTACTCTACGCTTCGCAATTACAAGATAGCATCACTGGTATTACAAAGGGCTCTCTCTTCTTTTCTCTTTCTCTCTCTTTCTTGTTTTTCTCTTATTGTCCGAGTACATGCATATGTGTATACTTATATATGTGTGCGTTGAAAAAAGTATGTGGGTGTGTGTGAGCTTGCGTGCATGCGTGTATTTACGGATGCACATGTATGTACATACATGTGCGTGTGTGTGTGTAAGAGTAGTTTTTACTTTACGGAATAGTTGTGTGGTAAACTAAAGACCAGTTGTATTTTGTCTCTAAAGGATATGTACTATAGCAAATTGCGGACCAAGAGGCTTTTCCTACTGACCGGACATACAACTGTCCCGGAGCGACAGTTCCGCGAGAATACTCGTTTTATCGTTTTTTCCCTTAGAATTTCGCTTATTTCGGCGACCGTACTTGTATCATTTCAATTTCTGACTTATTATTTATTTTCGATTGTTTCTTGGGAAATCTAAATTTGGTAGATTATAAGTCGATAAAATTGTAAAAAATGACTTAAAATTTATACGTGTGTTTTCAATTATTCATAGGAAGAAAATTTGTTTCATAAAAATTAGTAACTATAGATAATAGTAAAATGGTTTCACACTTTATAAGGTACTTTTATCCAATTTTTATTTAAATATTGCTGATTATTATTTCAGACTTATTACACTGAAAAACTTTAGCTAGTAAAATTACAAAGAGCAATAATAGCGTAGGTATAGGTTACCATTATAGCAAAAAATTACCATGTTAGATAGTATAATTTACATGAAAAATAGAAATTTTTATTATATTTCTAGTAAATTTCATTATGTAACATGGTACATTTTTGCTATAATTGCAGTCTGTGCCTATACGCTATCATTGTAACTTGTAAGTTTTACGAGATAACGTTTCTCAATGTATGTATCAATCAAATTATATTATATTATATAGTAAAATTTCTATACATTAATATTTATAACAAATATAAAAAAAAATTATATAGAATTTACTATAGAAATGAACTTTTATCACGCAATCATTCATTTTTATTATCTACTCATCAATGTATACATGATAATTTGATAAAAAGTTGTCACAATATGAGTTACTGTCACTTTATAATAAATTCGTTTATTCGACAATCAGGTGGATAAAATAGAGTTTATTTTCGGCATAATAATCTATAGTTCACTTTAACTTCGTTTTAGTATACATATTTTCGAGAAGAAAACAATATTTAGTATGGTACAGAAACTTGCAATTTGAAGAATAAGTACTTATTTTTTCTACTTAAATTCAAGAAATTGATGAAATATAATCGTCATTTTGCGCGGATCGATTTTACTTTTAATATTTATAGATATAATAAATGTCATTACCTTCATGTGATTGAAGTTAGTCTTTATATATTAAATTAGTAAGAGTTAGAATTATTCTTAGTGTAAAATTAAAGAAAAATTTTGCAATTCAAAACCTTAATGATCAAACGAAACAGACAAAAAAATTCAAGATAAAAAATTTGGAATAAAATTTGAGTTTTACTTTGTAAAAATAAATAAAGATAAAAGTTTAGCTACCTTTTTTTCTATATTCTATCCTAATTCGAAATTTGACAAAACGCCCGCGTATAAAGTGTCGAAGGGACTAGACATACGCGGGCTCTTTGTCTCGAGGGTTCCAAAGATCCTTGAGATAGAGGCTAATTCTATGGTACGGAACCCCTAAGGAATGTCAGATACTAGCAAAAGAAGAGACTTTCACCGTTTCCTTTCTTTGCTTTTCTCTATATATGCGACTATTTTCTTCGTTCTTCGTTTTATGTATGTGTACATACACTCATGTGCGTCGCTCCTTATCTTCCTTTTTCTCCTTTCGCTTTTCCTAAGGTACTTTGATGTTACTAATTTGATTGAAGGAATTCAGGGAACGGCTCTTCTAACTTCGTCTTTATTGATTGCTGTTTTGTTCGGTAACGCGCGCTGCGCTTTCTATTTTCATTCCTTTTTTTTTCTTTCTTTGACCTCTTGTTACTCCTTTTTTCCAAAAATACGACTGGATAGTTTAATACTGGCTTTCTTGAGCTTTGTTACATAAAACGTAAGAATGATTGTAATTTTACGGTTGCTTAGGAGGTTTCTGAAATACAGAATTATATTTATAATTATCATTAAGAAAACAGGAGATGTTTATGATTGTTTAATTAAATTCTTAATTATTCTATTATCAATTTATTTTGGTGGCTTAATAATTGAGATAATCGAAGCTACTTTTTCAAAATAGAAAAGTTCTTTAAGTTAATACAAACTAATAAGATCAGTGAAACTTCGGATTCCGCATATCCTTCAAATTTTGAGATAGTTTTTTTTTGCCTCAAACCATGATAAAAAACCGTGTCCATTCGATTAAACACACTTTTTAAAGTTGTGAGCTATTTTGTTTAAATTTAAGGAATTTTTCGAAAATTTGCGTCGTTTTTAAAGTTTTATAATGTTTGAACTATTAACCCCATAAGATTTTTACTAGAATTGTATAAAAGTTTGTATCAAAAACTTTCAATAAAAAAAATATGTTTCCTAAAAGCTTAAGTTAAAGTTTCAAAGTTCTGAAATGATGTAAAATTTTAACAAAAAATTAATTTTAAAATCGACCTAAATTTTTGTCTTGATTTTAATTTTTTGATAACTATTGAACAACTTAAGTTTTTTGATAAAAATTTTTTCAATCTTTTGAAATTATAAGGTGAAAAACTATAAGGTGTAAAAGTCTATGCCAACTTTTTAAAAATGATTATAAAACTCAAACATAATTAATAAATGTAAAAATCAAATAATATACCAAATGGATTCGGCTCTCTTTATGATTTTGTGTATAAAAATGTATTCTAAAATTAGGAAAAATTCGAGATCTAAATTTCTTACACTCTTCTTGTAAGATGGGCGATGACATATTAGCATTTTATCAGAGAACTGTAAATAAGCATGTGTTTATTTCCAATCCATTAAAACAAAAGAATATGTCAATAAAAAATCCTTCAATTAAATCTTTGTTATGTTGAAAAAAATCCATTTGGAAAATAAAAAACAATTAAATCTGTATATTACTATAATATATATATTAAAATCCTTATGTAATTAAGACAAATTTTAATTCTTTTAATCTCCATTTTTAATTGTTGATAACATTAAAATAATATGGATAATTTTATGAAACAAACTTACATTGAAACATTTTTTTAAGATTGTTAACTTCGTGGATTGTATTGTACAAAAATGTGCTAATTTATGATTTTTCAAAATAATGCTAATTTTTAATAAATTTCATAAAATTATTACTATTATAGCATCTAGCTCCAAATCTTTTGATTGTTGTCAATAACTTTAGCTTTTTTATATTTTTATATAAGAAAATATCTTCCTCAATTTCAATAAATTTCGTGACTTGGAGTTTTGAAACTCTTTTTATAGTTTTTTTAATAACTAAATATATTGACGTTGACCCATCGATAATAGCATAACATTAGAATACATATTTTTTTAATTTCCTGGCTAAACAAACAAACGAAATTCAGTGAGTATAGGTATAAATTGAATAGCCGTCAAATCGACAGTAAGCGTCCGGTTTAATAAAAGAAGTAATATCAAGAGTTTTCTGTGTCACGAAAGAAGCAATTTTTTTTTCAGTAGGCCCGCGTATAGCTCACCTCGGTATATATATATACACGAAAAATTAATCGGGAAAGCTTGACTTGACTTATCGATATCCAATATCCATTTTATCCGTCTTTCTATGCTACCGAAAATAGAGAGAAAGAGGAGAAAGCAAGAGAAAAAGAAAATATTTTTTTTTTTGAAAGACTGTTCGCGCGATAAGAAGAAGCTCGCGTCTCGCGACGAATCAAAAGGGAGAAACGAAGAAAGAGTAAAAGTATACGGAAAAAAGAGGGTAAAAAGATTTTTGCTTAGACTTCAGCTATATATACACACACGTATCTTATCGCAAAAGCTAGAAGACGTCCAAAGCAGAGAATATCTGCTGGACTTCGGAAGCACATGCTTTATATATAAACTTGCATTATATACCGCCCTTATGTATGTCGAAACGAAAAGGAAAATATATCCGGCCAAGATGCATGTATACCGATACATGTTATATCAACTATATAGTATTTACTTTTTTTTTTCTTTTACTCTATACATATATACATACACATAGATACGTTATATAGAGAAATCCGAAGACACGTTTATAAGGGGCATACGTGTCCATATTATAGTTGGAAAGATATTGAACCAAGTTTCATGTTTTCTCGCTCTCTTTCCTTTTTTTCTCTTTCTTTCTTTCTTCTTTTTTTTCTTCTTTACTGGCTTCCTGCATGCTGTGAAGGACGTGTAACCTTCTAGCAAAGAGAGGAATATTCGCAAAAGCTTCTTTCTTCGCGAAATACCGTATATAGCGTGGAAAAATCTTGGCTATACTATTTCAGGAATTTCAAAATTTACTTCACATAACTTCAAATTATTTTCAAGATTTTATTGCTTTACTTTTATCATATTTTTTTTTTTTAAATTAAAGATTTTAGTTATTTTAAAAGTATAATTACTCCGATTTATGCAATACTCTAAAATAATTTTATTTTAACTAATTATAAATTGCAATTAGATTCTTTTTATTAAAATTTGGCATAAAGTTTAGCACAGATACTAAAACTTCACTAACAAAAAAAAATTCAACTACTCATTCAGAATTTCAAAAAATGGAATTATAATTTGCTGTTCAAAATCAGCAAAATGTGTTTACATATTTTTTTTTTGTATAAAAAGAAGAAAAAACAAATCAACACATCTAATACATAACCATTTTACAAAAGCGCAATATAAACTTTCATATGTTTTGATAAAATACATCAAAAAGCCATCATTATCCTTTCAAAACATCAAATCAAAGCCAGCTCCATAAATATGTATTCCAAAAGAGCAAGCAACTTCGTTGTATATACCACTTGGTGTATACCTTCGTTTCAACAAAAATCAAAAGATCCCGACTAAAACGAGAGAGAAAAAGAGAGAAAGATGATAAAAAAAAATCTATTTAATTCAACGAAAACATACGATGCTGATATCATTTCTTCACTTTCAACGAGTTTTCTTTTATTCATCGTCGACTCATCTTTTATATTCCCATATATGCGTCCGTTCGTGTAGAGCTAAGATAAAGAAAAAAAGAGAAAAAAAGAGAGCAGAACGAAGGGTCGAAGTACTTGTTACTAATCTGCAATGAGTCTCTCAATGATGAACTAAAATTCTAAGCATTTCAAGAAAATATTTATAAGTAAGGGTGTCAAAAATCCAATATGCTTGTTTTTTTATTTCCTGTAGCAGCTCTTAGAAAATAAAAATAAGAAATCACTTGATGATTATCTTGTAATAATCGTATCAGTAATGATTTTATTGTAATTGAAGAAACTGTCATACATACATATTGATATGATAGAAAAGACGTGCACTATTTATATACATTATGACATGAAGTATCTATAGATTCTTCGAGGGAGTTTATTACGTGCAGTTGATCAGAGAACGATTATTGATAATTTCTTTAGCCACAAATAGAAAAAGGAGAGCCGAAAAAGAGACTTAAGAAAGAAAAAGAAAAACAGACGTAAGGGAGTTGCTGAATATAACTGGTCTTTGTAGATAAAAATACTATCACTTTTCTCCCTTTGCTTGCGCCTTTTGCTAACCTCGTCTAGTTTTTTTTCTTTATTTGTACTATGAGAAATCATAAAAAGAGCCAAGGATAAACGAATTTTAGTCGAATAACGAATCAGATTTTTTTTTCTTGACTCTTTGTTGTCGCATGCACACCCTTAGAATCTACTATTTCAGCTAATTTTACTTCAAGAGATCGAAGTTTAGTAATCAAATAATTTCTGCATTGCTTACTTGGTATTCATTTGATGTAATTAATTTAGTTCTTATTATGGAATTAATTTTAACGGTATACGCGGAGGTAATTTTTCTATGAAATTTACATTAAAATTTTGCATAAAAATTACAACAATGTTTTTTCTTAATTATTTTACTAATACCTCATATAATTTGCAGAAAAATACACTAAAAATTACTGCTATTATGATAAAAATTATCGGACAAATTTTTAATTTAGTTCGTGTATTCAATAGTATCTATAAAATTATAGTGATGATTTCCGTAATTTTTATTTCCATTTATTTGGTTCTTTAATTACGATAAAACGTCAAACCAACAATTTGACATAATCCAAATTAAGTTGTATCTTATCAGCCTACAGCAATCGTTTTTTTTTGTCAGTTAAAAAAACCGATAGAAAAGTAAAATACATCGATAGACTAGTTGTATCATCCAAAAAAGAAAGAAAAAAAAGATGTCATTTATGCGAAGTCGCGTGAGACTATATACCGCCTTGGGGTGTCTCGTACAGGCTAAAATGTCGTTCAACCCTCGCACAGTCCCTAAAACCTTAACAGCATCTCTTGGAAGAAGAAAAAAAAAGAGAATATCCCTCGCGGCATTCACTCAATCATACGCTATTTTTGTGCTACCACAAGAAGACAACTAAGAAGAAGAAGAATAAAAAGTATATACAGAAGTAGCGCGACAAGAAGCTAAAAACCCTCCTACGCTGAATCAAAAACCATCTCTTAAATACATATCTATACAGTATATTTGTCCTTGTTTAGCTATATTTCTATATTACCTTACTTTATTTTTTATTTCTTTCTCTCTTCGGAGACATTTAATCGCTTTGTAAACGCTTCTCGGATTCCTAAAGAGAAAAGGGTTTTACTTGCACCGAGCGCATCGATTCTTATCTCGTTGTTTTTTCTTTTTTACTTGATTTTTTTTCCTTATTTTTATTCTTTTATTTTTTGTGTTTTGTGAAATCTACGCGTTATCGGGAATCAGTCTTTTGTTTTTCTTTTTCCATATTAGTTACGGTCTGGTTTACTTGGGGATTTAATGGATAAGCTAAGCGATGATGCTGTAATTACATTAGGATAATAAAAAAAAGTCGTTTGTTTTAGTTTAATTAAAAAATTTAATTTTCATTTCTTTATACTTCTCTTTATGTGTAATTCTAATAATTCATTTAATAAAAGATTTACGATTTACGTCGTACGGCTAAGTAAAAACAAATTATCGATAAGATTAATTAAAAAGTTGCACTTTAATAAACATCTTGTTTAACGATTGATCAACAGCTTTTTTACCGCTTATACAGGAAAGAAATAAATTTATAGAAATAGAATTCAAAGATAACTTTTTGAATATTTTTAAAATTTTTAAAAAGAGCTACTGATATATATTTTTCAAATTTAATTTATACGGCAAAATTAAAAATTAAATTTTTATGGAAAATTCGTTCATATATGAAATCTGAAATAAATATATTCAGAGTTTTAAGTATTTTAAAAACTCTAAATAAAATTTTTCATCTCGAATTTATGCAGCAAAAGCATCCATTAAAATTATTTATTAAAAATTCAAAACAAATAAATGAAAAAAATTAGTCAAGCTCATAAATCAATTTGGAAAAATCATATTTTCCCCTTTATACGACCGTTTCATTTTATTTCTCCAAACGCACGTTAGATATACATAGTTATATGGTTGATTGTGATTGGTTATCGAATAATGTTCATAATTCGAGTTCGGAAAAGAAGCGTCGAACTTTTTTCCTTCTACGGGGGGATAAATGACGGCTTCGCCCCTTTCCTTTTTTTTATCTATATATCCATGTTGTTTGTTATAAAAAGAAACAACAGGCATAGCCCATTGTGCGTCTATCTATTCTGACAGGTGGAAATAGACGATCAGCTTCTCGGCAACAATGATAGTCTTCTTTTCTCTCCTCTTTCCTGTGTTTTGATTCTCTTTTCACATGGGATTTGTCGTTTGATATTGTTCCTTTTTTTTACGTAATTTTTTTTTCTTGGTCCCTTTGCCACATTATTGACTTATGAATTGAGCAAAATCTTAATTAATCTTTCTTTGACAACTTGACGCGTTTTCTGACTTTTTCTGCCCTTTTTTTACTTGCATTTATTTTGGCTTTGATTATGATTTAGAAATGATCGCACGAATTTAGCTTTTGTTTTCTAAGGTTTTTATTTATATATTTAATACAATTGAGTAACGAATTTAATTGCGTAAACAGTGCTGGATTTAACACTTTAACTATGCATTCAACGTCTGTTTTATGCAATTAAATTTTGTTATATTTATAATTATTGCGAAAATATTATACAATTCATACTTTCACTTATTTCTTGCATAGAATTACTTTTAATTTGTAAACTAAAAAGTTCAACTAAAGTTGCTAAAATAACTTTTTATTTAACTTCTTACGGAATTATTCAATTAAAAAAATATGTTCCTTTTTTTAATTTGTTCATTTCAAATTTTATAATATTCATCGATAGAAATTTTAGATATGTTATCCGATTTTTGATTCAAATAAAAAATAGATGCACGTATTAATTATTAAATAGATTCTTCTTTGTTGTTATGAAGTAAATAAAAAAAAAAGAACAAAGTCTATTTTCATTCAGAACGCTCAACAGAAATCCTCATAAACTTTTTATAAAAATAACTCAAAGACGTCAATTTATTAATCTATTATATCTTAATTAAAAGTTCTTATAGTATTAAAATCAATAACAGACTGTTCTTTTGACCTGTAAGAAGTCAATAACGTTATGTAAATGTATGGATTAAGATATTAAAATTTTATTAAAATTTTAATACATTTTGAATTACAAAGTTTTATTACAGAAAAATAGTACTTTTAAGTTTGATAAATTTTAAGAAAATTTTTACCTTAAAATTCAATTTTTTTGCTTATATAACATAAATTATGGTTTTAAATGACACACAAAAAACCATAATACGAGTCAAAAGTCATAATAATAATCTTGAATACAACTATTATTTTCAAATCAATTTGTTCACACTATTTTTTTGCTATTTCCTTACAAATAAATAAAAAAAAACAGAAAGAAAACTCTAATAAAAGCTATCAAAAACTCAAAAAAAAAAAGATCCACGCTCATTATTAGAGCCTATACTCCAGAATCACGCCCCAAAAATAAATATCTTAACCATCCTCTCATTTCCTCAAACTATAAATAGGCCAGAAAGAGAGAAAAAGAAAGAGAAAGAGTAAACGTTTGTGCATTCGATAGGTCCAAGCACGCTTTATACGATAAAAACATATATATATACATATCAAGAGAGGAGGGTAAAAGCAGCTATTATTTATGAGGTATAGATCCTTCTTCTTCTTCTCTTACTCTCGCGTTTTTAGCTCTTGTAAGTACCTTCTATCCGTGCTATGCATAGACAGTGGCTCATTCGCGTATATTTTTCCCAAGATGAATGGCTCATTGCCACAAATACGCGGAAACATGCTTCTTTCTCAGTTATTTCTTAATATTCTCTCTTTTTCTCTTATACCAAAAAATTTTCTTTTCTTGTTTTTCGATATTATTCTTATTATTATATATCGAAAGATTCTGCTGGTTACCATAGTAACGAGAGTAGAGGGTTTTAACTTCTTCTTCTCTTTCTCTTTTGCTGTAATATATAGAAAGGACACCTTTTGCGATGCTTTGAGAAAAGTTTGTGGAAAGAAAGTTTTTGGAGTTTTATATATATATATATATATATATATATATGATGTGGGGGTGGTGGTAGTGGAAATTGTCCTTTTTTGACAGGTTTTTGCACCGCGAGGAAAAAAAAGAGCTCCATACCGATGTATAGATAAAGATTGATTACGCCTTTGTGGATATAATGTTATTATATACGAGGGATAATTGTAAATGATCGAACTTAATTAATGCGATACGACTTTTTGCTTTTACTTAATTATGCCGTATTAAAGAACACCACTGGATGATGGTTGTTTCAACAAATTTTAAGTTATAAAGTTATAAATATATATATTATATTGAAAAATTCATTGTTTTAATAATTATTGAAGAATAATTTTTCATCTAAAAGTTGAAGATGTATTTTATTTCTGAAAACTAAATTAAGGTCAATTTAAAATTGGACTAATTCACTTTTCAGGCCAAACGTCTCTTTTAAATTGCAGATTTATTGCAATTTAAATAATACTCGAATGATATATGATGCTGTTTCTTTGTGATTATCAGAGCAAATAAGTATTTTCATATTTAATTACTTGCAAATGAATTGAGCGAAAGAAAATATTTAAAATCCTAATCCACGAGATTTAATAAATGCAGATTGCTTTGAAATAAAAGTATTAAATTATATAAATCTTTTATTTGAATAATATTAGTATTTATATTTAGATTAATTTCTCTCTTTCTTTCTTATTTTTTTGCTTCCAGCAATAAAACATATATAATTACACGTAATAAATATTTATTATAACAAATTTATTCAACAAAAATTTTTTTTTTCGTATTATTATACGCGTATACGGAAACCTCAAGGAAAGATTGCTGTTACGATTTAAATCATTCAACTGTGATATTTTTAATGTTACTGCTTTTCCTAATCTGAAAAATAAAAGCGACAATTTTTTTCAAATATTATTAGCTAATCGCATAATAAAAATCTATATAAATTATACGCAGGGAATTTTATTTCAATAAATTTTTTTTCATATTGCAAAAGAAAGAACAATAAAAGTTTTACGACTAAATCCTCGGAATATTAGATAAAACCGTAACATTATTTCATAAAGCAAAGAAAAAAGGAGTTTTTTAATGAAATTTTAAAATTGTTTACGTGTAGTCTTATGTATACTATGTGAACCATTCTCACAATAATTACATTGCCTACGACATTGTACTCGCGTAAAAGCTTTAAAAAAAAGGAAAATTTCCGCGCTAAGGCCATAACCAGCTTGTAAATTTTTCAATCAAGCCGTAAAGTTACGTTTGCGAAAGAATTAAGGGAAGGGTAAGTAAAAGAGGAAAAAAAGAAGTTGGTTCGCAAGAATTTTTGTGCCGCTAAAGGAAAGAGAGAAAAAAAAATAAGGTCTGTATAAGGTAGAAAAAGAAAAAAAATAGGGAGAAGAGAGAGACGTCAGCGAAACGATGTTGCTCGTCGTCGAGGTAACGCGAGTTGCAGCTTTTCAAGACAGCTTTTACGAGCCGCATATGTGACCGCGCCATCCTCTTTTTTTTATTCCTCCGCTTTATATTCCTGACATCATGTGTATATATACCACAGCCTTATCCAACTTTCTTCTCTCTTTTATTCTTAAAGCTTTGTATCGTCAATCTTATATTCGCGGATTCAAGTCTTTCTTTCTTTCTTTTTTGTTACCCTCGACAGCTTTGGAAGAAAATTTTTTCTTTCATATTCACTGGGGAGTGATAGTCCAACATAACCTAACAAATTTTCAAACGGATCTAACACACCCCCTCTAAGAAGTAAAAAAAATGAAAGCTTCCCTTTTAGTACATATACATAAATGTATGTATACACATAAACACACATACGCTTGACTGGGCATTTAAATCCTCGTCCAGACTTTTTCGCGGGGCTTTGGTATATATATTTATATATAAGCAAGCGCGCACGATCATCTTGGGACCGATTCTTCCCACGCACAATTTACAGTTTCACATTTTATTCCCATCGCGGCTTACCACTACTACACAAGGGGCGACGGATAAACTCGTTTCGTGCCCGCGCAAGCGACTTTTCTTTTCTCTCCCTTAGATGCCTCTATATATATACATACGTATACACACAACAACCACTGTCATTGCGACTTTTTCTTCTATTTTTTTTTATTTTACCTTTCCTTTATTCCGTTTTATACGCGAATAAGCGCGTTGGAGATTGGGGGCGCACACACGATGCAGCCTGCATTTTTCGTTTAGATGGGCATGTAAGAAGATAGAGATATGTGGCTGGATGATTTTTATACGTTTTCCTTTTTTTTATTCGCTTTAAAACTTTATTTTATATTTTGTACGATAATATTTTTTCTTTTCTCTTTTTTTTTTTTTTGAAAATTTTTATACTGTTTTATGAGTTTTTGGAGTTTATGATGCGCCATAAAAAAGGTACTTTTATTATAAAACTTTCATATATTATATTACATTTTATTATTTGTTTAATTAATTTTCCATTGTTGTAAAAAAGGATCGTAATTATGATTTATCTGAAAATAGAATCTTCATGAATTATACATCATTTGAGAAAGCTAGTGTTCCGTTTAATGATATTTCCTGAATTAACTGGTTTGCTGAATTTTAAAATTTGCATGCTTAAACTTTGTGTACATTAGGATAATCAATTAAAATTCAATTCATGCACCGTAGATAAAAGTAATTTCGTTAAGGCTATTTTTCATTCTACACCCACCTAATTTCAAAATTCTAATTGAAACTTTACTTCGAAAACGCATGCACAGGTAATTAATGACGATCGACCCATTAATAATAGAATCTTTTAAAATCCGTATGTTTAAAGTAACGTTCTATACACAATGAATAATCGCACAATAAAACCATATAGCACATAATCCAATAGAATAATTATCCTATCACCTACGATAACAAGCGTTAATAAATAATAAAAAGAGAGAAAAAGAAGAAAAAAAAAATTCGTTAAAAATCCTCGTTGCGATTTTAATCGCAAATCGCGCGCGCAAAAGTAGCCAACTAATTAAATCATGCAGCCTGAAATCGTAATTAGTTCTCTCTTCTTTCGTGCGATTTCACCCATGCACTTATACATAGAGAGAGACGCGAACGCGCTTGCTAGTAAAGCGTCATATAAAAAAGTGTAAATCGGACATGCTCTGTAGGAGCTATAAGGCCTTTATTCTCTGGCTCGTGACGAGACACTCGGCTTTAAAGGCTGCATCGTCATTCTCCTCTTTTCTTCGCTACGCTCATTATAATTTACTATACTACAATCCCACCCGCACTTGACGTTGCATTATATTATACCGAAAACAAGAGAGAGAAATTTTACCGCCCCGATGCCTGTACGCCTGCTGATATGCACCTGATTTTACTTCCAACTTCGAATGCATCAACTTATAGGCTACTTAGCTACCGTCTTCTGAGATTACAAATAATAAACTAAATTCTTTTTCTAATATGAAAAAAAAACCAACAGATAACATGGAATTTTTCTATAAAATTAAATTTAATAAGTTTTCAAACATTTTTTAATAAGATATAAACAAAATTTTCTGTTTGGAAAATCTAATATTATTTTACAAATTTTTACGGGACATAAAAATAATAAAATATTAATCTAAAAATTGTTGACATTTTTTTATGCCTTTCATATATAAAAAAACTAAAATTATTTAATTAATATTTATATGAATAAAATTATTTGGATAAAATTTAATATATTTGGTCAAATAGTCATACTTTTTCAAGCTTAAAAATTATTTAAAGACACTTAAAAATATTACAAAAATATATAAAAACAAGCAAATTTAAATTATATTAAAAATAAAAAAATTAAGCTAAAGTATTACTCAGTATATAGAAAGAAATTAGGATACGTTTTTTCAAAAATTTATTTAATTTATTGAATTTAAAGATGACGTCCTTAATTTTTTAATTTTTTATAATTTTGTTTAATATTTATAATAAATAAAAATTATACTAAATATACTAAATATTAATTTTAGCATGCAATGATTGTATTTACATTCCACATAAAATACATAATTTACAATACAAATTATCTATACTACAAACATGCAAGAACATGGGATCATTAAAATAAATTATCGATATTGTTTACAAAATTATTTATTAAAAAAAATATCTATTTTTTCCAACAGAAAAGTAATTCTTGCTATTCTTATTAGCATATTTGCTAATGATCGTTTAAAATATAGTAGTAAATGATAAATTAAATTTGTACTGTTCAAAGTTTTTACTATCCATTAGGTACATTGATTACAAATAACGCAAAATAAGTGAAATATTCAATATAAAAACAACATGATTAATGAATTTGTTGTATATGCGTTAAAAAAAGTTTTTAAATTAAAAAAAAATTATTTTATCTTTTATAACTTTTCAAATATTTGGCTAGTTCTTCTAGCGTATTGGCTGATAATAAGTTCTCGGCATATTTAAAATTGTCTGCTTGAAGTACTGCCGCTGCATTTTCACGAATAAACTCGAAGACAAACTCTTTCAACTTGATAGTATTACACCTATCTACAACAATTATTATTTTTCCAACATTTTGCATATCCAGCTTATTTTCAAGCGCCTCTTCGCAAACAATCTTCAATCCCCTCACATCGTATTTATTCGCAGCGTACAAAAGTTCTATCGCCAAAGTATCCAAGTTATTTACCCTTCCAGTGTACATAAAGCGTAGCACCTCTTGCATTATGTGATAGTCAGTGTCGTTGATTTCTATGACATTTTTCTTTTGTTTGTGCATATTGTACTGGAACATAGCCGAAAAAACTCGACTGCGCGTCGACAAAACGCTTTTGTGGGCGTTGAGTTCTTTGTTCTTTAAAATCAGCGTTACGTCACTGAACATGCTGCTTCGAAATAGATATTCAAAATCGTCGAATTCCCTTAGTCGGTAATTAAACATGTTGTCGTATTTCTCGAGAGTCGTACGGTTGCCATTTCCTATAAATATTTCACAATTGAATATTAAATTCCCGTTCAACAATAGTCCGTTATCCTCGTCGAGAAGAAATTTACTTTCGATGTTCTTGTAAAACACTCCGTTTCGTTTTTGGTAATCGAATGTAAAAGATTTTTCGAAAATATTGTACTTTCTCTTGCCTTTATCGATGAGAAATATTTTAACACGAATTGTTTTCGAAGTTCCTATCAATGAATTGTCCGTTGTTAGTAAACCCTCGCAATCGTAATCGTGTAATTTGTACAAACTAATGGCTAAATCACAGGTTAACTGTTCACTGCACAGCTTGAGTATCGGGAAGTCAATTTTTTCACGTACATTCCACGTTTTGAAGTTTATTATCTCCCATGTGCAACCGATTTTTTCTTCGTTCACTTTGTTATCCGGCATATACGTCGTCGTGAATTTTTTTTCTATTAGGTTAATCATTACGTCTTGCGACTTATAATCCTTTATATCCATTGTTACTTGCTATGCAAATAAACTCGAGTTCTAAACATAAACGATTGAATTTGCAATATTAAAATAAATACGATTTCACTGAAGTAAATAGTAATCAATGAAAATAAATTATTAAACAAATATAAACACTGCGCGACATATCATTACACTCTGCTTTTGTCTAAAACACCGGCTGTCACATGTGGATTGTTACGAGCGCCACCTACTGGTTTAGAATAAGCAGCTATTCAAATTTGAATAATATTTAAATACTGACTTGATTAGATTAGAAATTAAAAAAAAATATAATATTTAAAAATAAGTTTTTAAAATAAGACATTAAATGAAGATATAAAAATTATTAATTGCAAATAAAACATATTTTGTGACTATATAAAAAAAATTATAATGTAAGTTAATTCATGTTTAACATCATTTAAGACGTAGAATTTCGTTAAATCTAAATACATAATTTATAAAATTTTATACAAATATAAAGAAATACAAAATATTCGCTCAAAATAAATTTTAAATATTTTATTAAAAATAATCATATTAAATTTAATTTGGAATATTATACAAAATTCTAAATATGATTTTCAAGTATTTTATTGAATTATCTAAAATATTGTTTTTTTTTTGTTGTTATTGTAAAAATACGATTATAGAGTAGCATTTAAATTTTAGACTTTAAATAACTGAAAAGGTCATTTGATTAATAAAATATTTAAAATATTTGTAATAAAAATGATGTTATTAATCTAAAATTAGTATAAGAGCAATAAGTACCCTGGTAGAAATCTTACTGGGTTTCTAGCTAGAAATAAGCGAGACCCTTAAAACATAGCTTTTAGCTACTGATTTTAGCTCATTATTATTAGCTTAACGGGTGAAACCTGTTAACCTTCTACCAGGGTAACATTACTTAATAACAAAAGAAAGGTATACTTTACCTGTCAGAGTGAAAAAATTTGAATTGTATAAATGTAAACAATACTAATAATACGAAATATGTAGACAATTATTTTGGTAATTGTTTGTTGATCAATATTAATAATATTACCGAATAACTAGAATATTCATAAATTAGATTTATGAACTAAAACTTATTTTTTTTTTGATAAATTGAAAAGTTCTGTAAGAAATTTTTCAGTAACTTTTGAGTAGAAGATAATAATATTATATATGAAATAAATATTAACAGATTTTTTTTTAAATAATTGAATTTCCTGACATTCACATTAACGTTACTGTGAAATAATTTACAATGCTTCCCAATAATATTGTTCGAAGAGGAGGATAATCTTTAATTTATTGAAACGATATTAAAATTATAAATGATTGAGATAATTCAGGAATATTTTATTTTATTTATAAATATCTTTGAATTTTAACAACAAAAAATCACGAACCAATTTTATCAAATATTGTTAATACTATTATATACATTCTATATATTTTTAAGTCTGATAGAGTTGAGTGTTTATTTCTATTCTCATTACTTAGAAAATTACCTTAAATAAAGTACCAATGCATATCATTGTAATGATTACTCAAACAATTATTGCGTTCTTGCTTAATATTCTTAGAAAAATGTCAGGATAAAGTAAGAAATTTTCTTTGTTTTTTTTAATGAATTTCATAAATACTAAACGAACATTATGAGTGTTTTTAAATTTCCAACAAAAATGAGTAAATAGTTACAATTATTCAATAATGTGGAATTTTTATTTCCATCAAGGTGTTATTATAGCAATATCGAAATATTGCAAAATGAAGTCATTTTTTTGTGTTATATGTAACTTAATACGAGCATAATTACTATTTTACATAAAATTTGATACTTTTTCTTTAATTTTTTTTATCAGTTTACAATTACAATAAAATAAATGATAAAATTATAGAATAACTGTTAATTCAAAACTTTGAAATGATAAAAAATTCTGAATGATATATCAGTTTATTAAATTAAAGAACAAAATACTTTATAATTAATAGTCCTACATATATAACGAGAAAATAAAGAAAAAAAAGAGAATAAAATAGAAAAAGTACCGGCTCCTTGCTTTAATTGGATTATTCATCCTTTAACCTATGTTCATTACTGTTCCTTTTTAGATGATGCTGCAGCAGCAGCGTGGCCACTGGACCGTAGCAAAAGCCCGCACAACGTTTAAAAGAAAAGAAGAGTATATACCAAGCCAAGTGGTATCTATATATATATAAACATTCATTCTAAAAATCATTGAAGCATCACGACGACTTCCTCGTATTCAATCGTTCCAATTTCTAAAATCGATTGCCGCCCAAGACAACAAGGTGTATCTATATATATAGATAGATAGATATTTCGTGCAGAAATCAAGTTGGAAGGACTTACACAATTGCTGTTCTCTGCTTGCTTATGATGGTGCCGTTTGTAATAGAGATGCTTTATTTCAGCGATGTCTTACAGACTATCGGTAAAGAATTTTTTTCTTTTCATTTTTATTTTTTTTTACTTTAATGTGTCTTATGTAACTGTTTTGGCTTTTGTACTACTCTATCTTATTGTTCGATGATTAATGGGTACATTTTTTGCTTTTTTTTTAAACAAATAATTCTTGCAGTATAATTTGTCTAAAACTACTAAAGGATCACGAAAATTGAAATATAAATAACAGCAGGAAGTTATTTACACTTTAATTAGTTGTAACGATTTAAATGGATACAAAATGATTTTTAATAGAATAATTATCATTGATCATTTTAATTTTCAAAATTTTTAGTGAAAAAATTGTATATTAATAAAAAAAACTTTGGACTAATTTTTTAAATTAATTTTTTTTATAGATATGACTTGCAGCGTTTATTTCCGTTACAAAAAAGAAAACTAATTACCTTATAGCTATCTAATATCTTATAACAAAAAATATGAAAAAAAAACCTTCAACATTAGTGTGACGAACGTTTGATATCCCACGGGACATTTGTCAGTCAATATTTTCTGTTTAAGCATATACAAAACGTTTTATTAAACGCAACATGCGATACTTTAAGTAAACAATATTACATTAGCGTCCTGATCAAACATTTCGCGGCTTCTTCATTTTTTTTGTTTTGTTTTCACGAACACGATACATAAATATATATACGGACACGCTTTTCCTAAAGTACATAATTCAACGGCATAGTGGTAGCTTCCTCCGTCATTATAACTTTCGCCTCTTCTTAAATTTATTGAAATCGTTCGAACTTTTCTATTGCTGGTAAAGAAAGGAAAAAAAAATAGAATCAACAAGATATATAAAGAAGAAGAGTTTTTATCGAATAAATGCGATAATGTTTGCACAAGCGGGTGCAATTATCTAACGATATATGGTATCTCGTTTATAAAAGTTTTAGATCCGCTGCTTTGGAGCTTAAGTATCTTGACGCACGTTATTTCGCCATTGTTTTCTGCATTCTTGAAAATGAAAAAGGAAAAAAAAACATAACATTAAATTCGATTAATGTTTGGGTTTAGGATGCTTCGAACAATAGTTAAATTATTTTTATCGACTTGATGAATTTTCTCGATGATTGAGAAACTCATTATTAATTTAATTAGTTTTAAACTTTTAATGATGTTTGAATAATTTAAAACAAAAAGATTAGGATTGATGATTAAATGTCGAAATAAATTAACTTGCAATGAATTTTTAAATTATAGAGAGGATCAATACTCACTAAAAGCTTACAATTAATTTTTACAAGATGCGAATAAAGTTGTTTCAATAAAAATAAATTTTTTACTTTAATAAACTGTTATTTAAAAGAAAGATAATTTCTTATAAGAAAAAGTATTAAAAAGAAGTTTAGACATTTAAAAAAAACTCTATGTCGAAATGTCGACCGCAACAATTAACATGAATTAAACGGTGGCACGCGCAATAACCGAAGAAAAGCGGACGTGAAAGATAAGAAAAAAAGAAGTAAAGAAGCCTATAATATAAAAGAAAAGACGAGAGAAGCTAGAGAAGAGAGAGGAATAAAACGGTATTATAAAATTGTATAATAGTTCATACCGTCGTGTCATTGATTTTTCTCAAGTTAAAATCGAATCGTTCTTTTTTTTCAAAATAACAAGATAAATAGTGAACTAAGATTAAGCGCTGGTGGTCGATATACAACTGAAAAAGGGGGCGAGTGTAACATGAAAATACTTCATTTATGGAACTAGCGTTGTCATGATGACTAAACTCCATGATACAAGCGCCATAATACATGTGTTCGGACACACGTGGAAATTCATTCGGTTACTTAATCCTTCATTATTTTCCCTGCTTGTCGGCTTCCCTTATTATCTTTCTGTCTTTTTTTTCTATCTTGTTTCATTTCATTGTGATACGAATGTTGTAAAGTAGCTTCGTGAAGTGTTTTTGCGTTGTATGAAAATTATTAAAATAGATTTATTACGTTAATGTTAAAATAAAAATTTTGATAAATGAAAATTAACACCTATAACTTGGATATTTTGTATTAAATGATTTTATTATTTTTAAATTGACTTTTGGACCAACTGAAATTTTTTAGCTTGAAATATCCAAATTATTGGTATTATTGTGAGATGTTTGAACTTTTGCTAACTGGATATTATCCAATATCATCAAAATTACCTTTTTATAATTATAAATTTCACAAAGCTTTGAAAAAATTAAAACAGTTGAAAAATAATTATTTCAATTGTTATACATCTTATATATAATTTATCATAGAAGAAATAATTTCATGGATGGTACCATAGAAAAAAAATAAATGTAAAATTTCTCAATTTATTATTTGTATGAATTTAACTGTAATTTCAAAATGATAAATTATTTATTATAATAAGTTTAGTAGAGCGCATCCATAGTAATCTTACTAATAATTTTTTCTTTACCGTTACTCAAAACTAATTAAAACTATTGTTAATAAATGTCTGAAAAAAAAAATTAATAATAAAAATTAAATAGTAAATTCGAATGAAATAATTAGCATTACTTTATAATGATCATCGATTCAACGGAAAATTATATTTCCTTTTTGCATCATTAGTCTCAGTTCGAATCCTAGAGTAGAATTTTTCTTTTTTCATCATTTCGCATTTTCATTAGTAGCGAACGATTGATCATTCTTCTTTTTTTTTCTTTAGACTATCATTGAATTTGCGGTTGAGTAAGTTAGCGCATCCGAGCGCGAGATCTAGTTGAAACCCTTTAGGACATAAAGATTTCGTATTTTTCGAGGGCAGTAACAACACAACGTTAAAAGCGCTGTACATGTATATATACACCTAAAGTTCCTTCTTTTTTTTGTGCGCTCGCGCGCAACCTTATCTTTTTATTTTATTTTTTTGTGTGTTGCACCGCGGCTTGACTTTTTAGTCACGGATACGCCTGGGCACGTGACTGTGCTACGCAGGTTGTTTTACAGGTGTTTGCACCGTGTATAGTCACTGAATTCTTCTTTCTGTCTCTCTCTTTTTTTTCTTCTTTTTTTTATTATTTTCGTTTTATTCTTGTCTTTAACTTCTTTTCGTTGTCTTCTTTTCTCTTCGGCTTTTATCGAACGTTAAAATCGTTTAGTCCTGGGAACGTAATCTGCACGCTCGAATGATCGTCACCTTGCCCGTTAACACGTTGTTGTTATTTATTCTTAGAGATTTTTAAGAAATGGAGTTATTTAAATCATGTTATTGCACTTGGTTAGGAGAAATTGTCAAGATCATTTTTTTTTAGCTGCTCGTTAATGTTTTTTCTTCGTTTACTTTAAATTTTAATGGAATAATAAACTTTTGTCGTTCATTCATAAAGTTTTTACAATCGGGATATTTTTACGTTCTGTTTTCTAATTCTTGTAAATATAAACGAACAATATTATAATAATTATGTGCTATACTTTATTAAAAATAATTTGAATTTTTTAAAATAATTCAATCAATTTATTATTAATGTAAAATTGAAATGATATTAAAATAACTTTTTGTTTAGGTGCCAGCTGAGAGTTCATTGGAAAAATATTGGAAAATAAAAATTTTAATATATTTTGAATCCAATAAACTGTTATTCAATTTATGTTCAACTTTAATGCGAGAAATTCCTCGCAGGAAACGATGAGGCTTTAATCAAAACCTTGGACGTTATCATTTTTAATTGCAAGTCTCCGTTTTCATGGTTTCGTCAAAGATATCGTAAGGTACTCAAAGTTTTTTAATTTTATGAAAATATATACATTATTGTTACATGTATATATATATTTTATCAGTTTGAAATTTTTTTATTATTATATCAGGGTATTGAGAGAACCATAAGTTGCAATGATAAATAATCTGTAACAATATGTAAATCTTTTATATATTTCGTATAATCAAAAGTGTAAAAAAAAATGTATAAAACAAGTTTAATAAATGAGAATAATTAAAACATTGAATGTATAACTAACCTGAAGTTAACTAAAATATTTTAATTAAAAATATTGTGATTAATATTGAAATGTGCACAATCAACAAAAACATTTGTAATTTCAAAGAAAGATAAATAATTTTGTTTATACATCAGGAAAAATATTTTTTATCTTACATTATTTGAGAATCTTAATTTTAAAAAAATAATCAATTTAGGCAAAATTTATTATAAGTTGTACTTCAATATGCCTGTTGAATTAAAAAAATGTTACTACTACCATAATAATCAAATTACTACCTAAATTAAGTAAAAAGTTGTTAATATACTCGGCAGAAAAAGGGCATTATTACATAAAGAAATATAATTTCTACTCTCTTTATCCATTAGTTTTGCGTCGACTAAAAAAAAGAAGTTGAACAAAAAAAAAGTGAACTACACCAATGTCGGCAAAAGAAGTAAGCATCATAAGCAGTCTCTTAGGGAAGATTCATAAAACTAGCCTTTAAGCGAAGAACTCACTATATAGTAATTACGTTTTGCGAGAGCCTTATAGTAGTAGCATAAATGCCTAAGGCCCTAAAAGAAGTATACTCTTTCTCTCTTCGGTGGCTGAATACCTGCCAAGCGGTATATAAGCGCCAGGGTCTTAATGTAGGCATCTTATACAAGAGAAAGAGAGGATAAACTCTATGCTATCTCGGACACTTGACGCTTAAATCACTTCATTATAAAATAATACTATATATCCTGGCACGATAAAACATGCAAAAACAAACTATTAAGTTTCATCACTTTGTTTAATTGAAAAAAAATATATATACTTTTACTAATTTACGTGTAAATTTATTATTTTATTTTTATTAATAAGTTGAAATTACGTTAGTTATAAACATGTATGATTTGAGGTTAGGATTTGTAAAATTAATTATCAATGCATTTGTCGTGCAAAACTATTTATTCGATAAAAAAATAATTACATTCATAATTACACGCTCACTGTTTTAACATTTTATTACAAAAGGAATTAATTTCCGTTTTCATATTTGCTGATAATAAATTAACAGCTGATTTAAAATTTTCTGTTTGAATAACGTTGGCTCCTTTTTCACGAAGATATTGATACGCGGATCTTCTAAGTTTCTTAGTATCGTGTCGATCTATAACGCCTAAAATTTCAGCAATGTTATTATCAGTTATATTATTCATTAAAAAATTTTCAGAGATTTTTTAATCCCTCTAACTCATATTTATCCGCGGCGTATATAAGATCTACTGCCAAAGATTCAATCTTCCGAACTTTCGCCACGTATATAAAGCGTAATAGTTCTTTAAGTACTTCTTTATCGATGTCAATAATTTCAACAGTGTTACTATTCTTTTCATGCATATCGTTTTCAAACATCATAGCAAAAACTTTGCTGCGCGCAGACAAAATCGATTTATGTGCCAAAAATTCTTTGCCATTTGTTATTATTTTGACGTCACTGTACTTGTCATTAATAGTTAATTGTTCGAAATCATCGAACTCTCTCAATCGATATTTTAACATTTTTTTATTAGATACATTAGATTCAGTAGATTCAAGCATATTATTTCCTATACGTATATCGAAATTCAATATTAAATTGTCATTTAATAATAGGTTATTTTGCTCATCATAAATATAATCTATTTGAATCAATCTTTTAATTTCTTTTATTTGACGTCCAACAGCATCTTTTTTCGTTAAATCTCGTCCTATAACATAAACATGTAAAATATTATCTTTTTGGTCATGTTTGTCAACAAAAGACATTGTCATATGTATTGTTTTTTGATAACGCAATGTCTTTTCTAATACTAATTGACCGTTAAAACTATAACTTTCATAAATTTTATCCACGTGTAATATTAGATAACATGGAATTTGTTCACTAGGTATGACGATTTTTGGAAAAGATATAAACTTTACTTGCTTCATATTATTTATTTTTACTAAGTAATTAAATTTTTCTTCTTTCACTTTGTTGTCCGGTGTATAAGTCGTTGTGTATTTCTTTTCAACAAAATTAATGATGACTCTGTTTTTTCGTTTTGGTTCTGTACCTGATTTATCCATATTAAGCAATAGATTAACTTTTCTTAGAAATATTTTTTAATTTTATAATAATATATGTTTTAATTAATTTGCCAACTATAAGTACTTATTATTTTTACGATCTCGCGAACTGACTGTCTTTTTCAAAATTTACATCAGCTGCGGTGCGGCGGCATTTCTAACGAACATTGTCACTAGCGCCACCTACTTTTAGTTGATGTGTATAGCGCGGTAATTTTAATTTCAAATTTCAATTATTTTTATATTTTTAGTTAAAAAAAAATACAAAATCAATGAAAAATAGAAAAATATTTGTTTATTAATATTTTAAAATTAAATAAATTTTTTTAAATTAAAAAAAGTATATTAACAACTAATATGAAATTTCAATTAAATAGAATTTAAGTAGTAATTCGATTAATTCAAAAAAGTTTATCAAATAAATCTAATATTAAAAAGAAGTAAAAATTTCATCATAATTTCATTTAACATTAATACGATTTTAGAATATATAGTTTAATAAGTGGAACATCATATTAAATTATAATAAATAGTTAATAAATACTATTCCTATGCAGTACATGTCAGAATTTAATGTGTGAACCTTATCATAAAAATTATTTCTTAAATTATTTGAAAGTCTTTACAGAATTATATAAATTAAGTTATTAAAATGTAAACGTATATAAATTTTTCTGAAAATTCTTGATTGTCTATAATTAAAAAGAAAACAGTTAATACCTTAAAAAATTTATATTGCAAATAGTGTATAATTAACATAAATTTGTTACAGCTCGTCAATATCATACTTTAATAACATTTTGTATGCATTAAAAAGTAGAAAATTTAACAATTTTTATAATATATCTCATTTAGTATATAAAACCATACTTTTTGATAAATATAGAAAAACTTTCTAAAATTTACTCTGAAAAAAAAGATGATTCTTCTCAATCAGTTTTATCTATTACTGCATAAAAGTGCTAAGAAAGAGTGTGAAAATCGATAGAGCTGTGTGGTGGCGTTGGTGGCAAGCAACGCAATTCGAAACAACATTACTGTATAGGTATGAGGTCGCGAGGGATAGTAAGAAAAAAAAGAATCAGATAAAATGCCCGCAAAGTGTGATCGCGCTCGTATTGTAGAAAGAAAAAGGGAACGAAATCGCGGGTACCTCAAACTATATATAGATATATATAACGGTATAAAGGGGGATGAGAATTGAAGCTCGGTGAACCGTAGCTTAAGATAAACCCTTCATCCGTTTCTTGCTGCGCCGGCTCTTCTTTTCTTCCATCCTTTCTTTTTTCTTTCTTCCTTATTTCCTATGTCGTTCGCCTTTTAATGTAACTTTGATCGATATGTGCGGAAGGTATGAAAATATTATACTCCTTGGCATGAAAAATTATGCGGCCAAAACTTTTTAGCTTTTCTTTTTAGATAATAATTCTTTTATTGTATTTAATAAAATTCCATCATATTATTGACGCAATTATTTCTTTAAAAATTTATTCATATAGAATGTAGATATAAATGAAAACTTGTGTAATAAAATTTATAACTTTTTCGAGCTGCTGTCAACAGATTTTATCAAATGTTGATAAATATTTAAATTTTTTTAATATTCTTATGATTCAAGAACTTTTGTTGATACCTGAAAATTCATATAATATTCTGATTATACTTTCTTGTTACAGGTGCATCTATATAAATTAAAATTTATTTAGTTTTATAAATAATTAATAAATTTCACTATTAAATATATAAGCTAAAAAACAGAATTTTAAAGTAATTTTTCCCAATTTGATGAATTTATTTAGCTTAAAAATAATATCTTCTACAAAAAGTCTTTTGAAACTTAAAAAAGAGCAATAAAACAGCAAAAAAAAGTTAAAAAACGATGCAATTTCGATATAGCTATTTATATCTAATCGAACTTTTGAAATGACGTATTTTAGTAATGACAAAAGAAGAGGCTTTTGAGAGCGCATTGCTCACGTAAATATCGGTTTTATGCAGTGCCCGTCCATCTATCTCATTGGTCTTTAATTTCACGCTGTTAAATGAGCGCAAAATACTCTCTTGCTCGCGCTACAAATTTATAGTTCTTTCTCTTTTTTCTTTCTCTCTCTCTCTTTTGCTCTTTCTATCTTTATTCGCTTCCAACATTTCACTTCTATGCCTTCTTTCCTTCTTCCTTTAATTTTTTTTTCTCTTTTATCCTCTTTTTCTTCTGTATAGTAATGTTCTTTTTCTTTTGACTTTTATAGTCTCTTTTTTTTCCCCGGTTTAATTACTTTATTTTTATTGTTTGCTTTTTTCTTTACTCATTATTTTTTCGTTTCTTTAATAATCACTTATGGTTTATAAAGTTTGTTTGACGATCCATAAATTTTCAAAATAGGATGTATAAGAAAGAAAATTAATTTTTCTATAAATCAACATGCTATTTTTTAACACGCGATGATACAATAATATTTATAAGCGTAATAAGTCATAATATTAACATTTTTTAAATTTCAATTTTTTAAATTATTTATTCATAAGACTTTCTGATCTTGTACAATGATGACAAAATGTAAATCAATTTCTTATCCTAAAATTTTATTCTAATATATTTTCAATATGTAAAATACAAGAATAAAATTATAATATTTTATGTTTTGATTAAAAAAAATAAATTTATCAAAATTAACAGCACATAATATTAAATTAAAATTAAAAAAAAAAATTATTTTGTAAAACTATATTTACATTTAATTTTACAATCAAGCATATTAAAATATTTTTCATTGTTAACAGGCTAACAAGAGCTAAGGGAGATATCCGAGGAAGCTTTGAAAGTTAACTCAACGGGGTGTAAAAGAAAGAAAATGGTGCAAAGATCAGCGTCCAACAACAACATAACCCGTAGGAAGTACGCTGCTGCTATATACTTTTGCTTCGTTGAATTTTTCTATACCTCGCAAAACAGCCGGCGCCTTTCTCATCATATTTTCTCTGGTATTTCCTCCGACATTATATTTTTTTCCTTATTCTTTAAGATATATTATGCGCAAGAAAATATATCGAATAGATTATTGCAAACAATACGAAAATTCATAATACATTTAACTCTGCTTACTTTTTTCTGCAGAAGAGAATTGTGAGATGGATAGAAGACAAAAAGTTGTTAAGAAAGAATTAAGAGAGCATGCGAAAGAAGGAATTGATGGATGTGAAAGAATAAAGGTTTCAAAAATAGAGATCAGAACTAGACGTATTAATGAATAAGTCTATGGATACTGTAAAAAATTTTGTGTGATTCATTAAAATTTTGGCTTGTCTACAATTTTTGTGTTAAAATTTTACACAAAAGTACGTAAAATAAACATAAAATTTTTTTGTACTTTTTAACAACAAAAATTTTCGTTAAATTTATATAAAAAATATTTAGTTTATTATAAAAATTATCATATTACTTAAAATTGCATATTTTATTAATCAAAATTTTGTGTTTTAAAAATTTTATTATAAAATTTACACAAAAATTATTTGTAAACTTTAACATAAAAAAATTTCTGTCCCACTTGGAGGACTTATATTACAAAAAATTTTTTACAGTGAAGAGAATGCGTGTGCGAGTAGTCTATTTTATTTATAAAAACAGATGGTAATAGTGTGTATAATGCACAAGAAAGACATCTCTTCGTTTTGAAAATAAGTAGAAAATATCTTTCAGTATAAATTATGGTTAAATATATACTGAAGATATGTATAAAAATTAAATAATTAATAATAATATTTTGGAAAAATGTCTAAAATTAGTAAATAAATTTAAAGCTTCTCGTCCCTAATAGAAAATTGACAATGTTTTTCTGGACAGTTGTTGGTTAACGCATGTTAAAATGGCATTTATCTAGAAATTCTGGAAATACTTTCAAGAGAATTTTTAGAAAAGTCACATGCATTGTAAATTTAACATGTTTTTACCAGTAATTATGCCTAGAACGTGGTGAATTTTCTATCAAGAGTATTGTTAATAGTTCTCAAAATTCGGAAGGAATCATTTAAGAGAGAGCTTGGAATAGCAAAAGGTTAAAATAAGTATCTGCGTTGGCATATGACAGTTTTTTTACAAGTATATTTTCATATAAAAGTTCGCTCAGTTATAACATAAATTAAATAATATTTTTAAAAAGTATATATATTTTAAATTATTATAATTTTTTCTAAATTTTTAATTTTATTTAACGTCACTGTATTTATGCTGTCACTATGATGCTAATAAGCGACGGAGGTCATCAGCGTGTTTGTGAACTTCAGCACATGTAACGTACAATGGTGCCTGTATCAATCTACCGAAAGCGGGATTCGAACTCGGAACCTCGAGATTATCAATCCATCGCTCTACCAAATGAGCCTCTGACGACCTCAATTCATTTATTATTATTTTAATCCAATGTATTCTTCTTGAAACTTATTATTAAATTATATGTATTAGAAATTCGAAATATTTTATTTACTACAAAGAAAATCCACCTATAAACTTGGTTTTACCAATTATTCAACATCCGTTTACATAAAGAATAATTCTAAATAATTTTAATACATGAATCGTCGTTAAAAAATCTGTTGTCAAGATGGAATAATAATTCTTCTGTGGAAAATAAAAGTAAATCAAGCAATAATAAAGAGAATAATAAAAAAAAAGACATTAATGCGTATCGATCACTTCTAAGTAACGGAGCAACATAGCACGCGCTTAGATTTCGCGAAAAAACTAATGAATATCGAACGAGTCCGTTGAAAAGTATACCTACTGTGCGGCTTGCTATTTGTTACATCAGAATCCATGGAAATGCAATCGAAAATCTCTTTTTCTCTCTCTCTCCGTCTCTTTCTCTTGACAAGTTTTGTAATTAAATCTCGAGTGTACGTGAAAAAAAAGAGAAAAAAAAGAATGAATAAAATCGATATAAAAATTCAAAGGATTTCCATTGAACAATAAGGCATTAGAATTGTAATTAACTACTTAGATGTCTCTTACGTGCATCAACTTTTCTCCTTTCCCAAAGTAAATACATATATTTGATTCGTGCCATCCTCGAGCATTAAATTCTTTCTTTCTTCTTTATTTTCTTCATTTTTTATTACTTAACAAAGTGATGGCATAACAGTTGCACTTCAAAGATATATAATGTTCTTTCTAAGGATTACGAAACAAGTATTTCCTGAGTAATCAATCAATATTCAACGTTTATGTTAATGATCGATTAATAGTATATATGAAGGATATAGTTTTCTCGCGATTCTTCAACGTATAGATAAGTAATGTAACAAAGATTCTTGTGCTTGTAAAGGAGATGGTAATATTTTTGTTTTTCCTCGCGTATAGAGGAGAAAAAGGCTTTTTGCAATATCGATCGAATGAATGGCTGTTATGAGTTCGTTTATATGCAGTGCTCGTAGAGCTCGAAAAGCTTATAAGTAACACAGTAATGACATAGCCTGTCATACAAGGCTTTGACTCTTTACTTTTCCTCCTTTTCTTTTTGATCTCTTTCTATATATTTTACTTTGCTTCATCGTTAATATATCAATATCATTCTTTCTCACTATTTATTTTTTTTATTTACTTTATGCTCGTTTCTTGTATGCAAGCTTGTAGGTATATCCTTGTCAATTACTCATCTTCTTTGTCTTTATTACAGATTTTCTTTATTTTTAATTCTACTTACTTTATATTACTATGCGCTTCGATGCGCATTGGAAAATAAATTGAAATGTTCATTTTGATATTATTTATGATGCTTCAATGAAAACGCTACTTCTCTTTGAAAATATAAATATATAAAAATGAATTCATCGTATAGAGACTAGAAATATTTTTTGTTCAAAGAAAATGCATCAGATTTTAATCTAAAGATAATCAATTTTCTGATTTTCAATAAGCACAATGCAAAACTAGTTATAAAATATATTCGTGTGAAAATTGATAATTGTGTTTTATAGAGATTGGTCTTACCAGATTAGATTTATTCTACTGAATTGACATTTTAAATAAATAATTTTATATTTTAACGTTATTACTTCTACTTTTTTAATAAAAAAAACGTTTATAATATTTTATTATAAATCTGTTCGAATAAACATAAATTTAATTGTATTTTTAATTTATTAATGTTAACATTGTGTTTTTTGAATTTTTAAAATTCTTGGTCACTTCTTATTAAAATGTTTCTTTAATATTCTGAGAATGAAATTCAATAAATAGATATTGATTTAAACAATCATCACTGTAAATAGATATTTTTAATTGATAGAAAATAACAATATTTTTATTTTATCTGGATTACGTGTAGAAATTCCAATCATTTAACGTAAATAACAAGATGATTCATGATTGAATTTTCTATATTATTAATAGAACTTATAAAAATAGTTTAGAATGTAAAAATAATTTAAAATTTAAAACATCTATATCGCGTAATGACAACTTATACATGGTCGGTAAAAAAGAAATTTACCTAATAATAAATAAAAATCAAGAGTTGGAATATTTTATTTTATTTAAAATTAGATAACTATATTTTTTATTCCTATTATTATTTATAGCTATATTATAAATTTATCACATTTTTATTATTTATTAATATTGTTGAGAAAAATGCTGAATATCCAATTTTCTGATAAAATATTCGTTTGAAGATGCGTGTTTATTTATAAATACTGGTGAAATAACCTTACTTTTGTTTTATAATAAAAGCAATACTTTATTATAAAGTCAGCACAGAATGTGATTAAAGTTCATAAGATATACTATATCTTATAGGATTCTTTAAGTCAAACATTCTAATAAAAATTTTTTTAAAAAAGTTTTTCCAACAAGGCATTTTTTAAGCAATTTTTTTTCAGTAATTGATCTAAAATGTTTTAAATTTTCCAACAAGAATTTTTGTATCTAAAAGAATCAAGCATTTTTTTCAATTTAAGAGACATTTTCACAAAGTCAAGTTTTTTAGTATCAAACAGTTTCTCAACAAGCGCTTTTGTTTCTAAAAAAGAATCATTTTTTTATATATATAAAAAAACATTTCCACATAACTCAATTTTTTTTGACTTAAAAGGCAATGAGGCCACTTTTATTGTTAAAGAGAAAATTTTAAGATCATTATTTAACCGCATCTTTCTTATCTTCATTAAAAAATTATAATTATTAATACAATTCTAATACTTTTCTAATATCTTTTTATAAAGGTGAATATTTAATATAGAATTTCTTTCAATTAAAAATCAAAAATATTGTACAGATAGAAACACATATCGAACAATTTCATAGTTTTGATTTAAAAAAAAATTATATTTTGCGGTGACTTCCATTTACAATGTAAAATTTCTATTATGTTATATTTCTTATTATAAAAATAAATTTATATAACAGAATATTTCAGTTCGACCTTCATTTTTAATATACATTTAACTTACTTTTTTTAGAACAAATTTTAATATTAAAATACGACTATTTATCGTCACATTGTTTTTAAGTGAATACTCATAAGAAAGTTGTAGGGGTACAAATTTATCAAACCAAATAATTATAGATAAATTATTTACAATTTTATTTAAATGATGCGTATTAATTGTTTCTTGAATCTGACAATGAATGTTTAATATTGAGCTATTTTCGATCGAATACGCATTGAAAAAATTAGGAAGCTAAGTTTATTATGTTTAGAAGATTTAAATTCTATTATTCGACAATTTAACGTCAAATTTCTCATTGTAAAAATAAATAAGAAATCAAATTTTAATTTAAAAATCCGACTATTTAACGTTCTCTTATTTCTTAGTTTAAATAGTTTCAAAAGCTACTATTTAACGTCGTTCTTTTTTTCAAGGTACTTTAATACTGTAAATTTACATGCTTAATGGTCATCTTGGGTCATAATATAAAGTTTTCAATGAAAACAATTAAATATAGAATTGCTTTTAATCTAATTCGCGTTGAAAAAAAAAGAAAGTTTCGCTTATCTTGATTAGAAAATTTTTATTTCTAATATAATTTTTTTTTAACAACACGACTATTTAACGGCGAATTCCTTGTTTTAAACATACGTAAAAAAATTAATTTTAATAAAAAAGCGATTATTTAACGTCGTCTTTGTTTTTTTTTAAATTATAAACATGACCTGTTATGATTGTATCTTTATTCTGCAAATGATAACTATTTAATATCGAACTACTTTCAATAGGATACGCATTAAAAAAAATTAGGAAGTTTGTTTAATGTCAATCTTTTCAAAATTTGTGTGTGTAAGAACTTCCGATTTAAAGTGACTTCTGGGGAAAGCGAGGAACAATTAAGCGTAATCTTCACTTATTAAAACTGCAAAAGTGAATATAGTCTTCTTCCAGAAGCGAAGAACAACGAAAGATATGCCTCTAAAAGATAAAAAGCGACATCTGTTAATAAAAATTAATAATATCATAATTTATTATATAAAAATTTTTTTGTTAATTTTATTTAACGTCATTGTATTAATGCTATCATTACGATGCTAATTAGTGACGAAAGTTTTCAGTGTGTTTATGAACAAATCACATGTATCGTATACAGTGGTGCTTGTATCGATCAATCGGCTGCCGAAAACGGGATTCGAATTCGAGTCCTCGAGATTATGAATCCGTTGCTCTACCGACTGAGCCACTGACAACTTCATGATTTTATATTAAAATGGAGTTTATAAATCTTTATTAATCATTTATGCAAAAAGAATAGCAAGTTATATAAAAAATATATAAGATTACAATGCAAAGACCTTGTTTCTTGAAATCAATTAAAAAATCATTGCTTAAGATAACATAATTTTTAAGTATTTTCATTTCATTTGTTTAGTATTTTAAAAAAAAGTTTTGAACGATAATTTTATTTTATTCAATACTGCATAAGATTTTAATATAACTTGACAATGACACTCGTAGTACAAATATTTTTTGTAATATCAATAACATTTATCATGAATTCACATTAATCTCGCGTATTTATTAAATTAAAAATATATTGTAATAGTGGTAAATGGTATTAGTATAGCTCATAATGTGTACCTATCGGCTTCTTTGATCATCGAATCGACAGCAGCAACGACAAATAATAGATGTGAATTTATTGCGATTTGTTTATTCAATTTCTGCAATACGAGCGAATAATCTTTTGATAAGATTATTTTTTCCTAGTTTTTATTTTATTACAAATGAAAATTTGATTTTTCTATTTGTTAATGCGCATCTGTTGCACGGATGACTAATGTAATACAATCAAGGAAATTATTATTTAAAAGATAACAAATGTCACATGTTGATTGATAGCAAAATTTTACAAACTATCGCGCAATTACGGAAATTAAATTGTAATATCAAGTCATTAAATAACAAGAATAATAATAGATTATTTAATTTTTTTCTCATATGGATTACAGGTGATGCTTGTAGATAGCTTTTGCGTATTTTTCTTTAAATTTTTATTTTGCAGAAATTAATAGAATAATCTTTTAGTTGTATAATCGAGTATCAAAGGAAGTATTTGTTGATTAATTATAATTTTAAAATGATTTTAAGTAAATAAGTGAGAAAGAATTTATTCTTCGATCAATTATTAATAAATTAAAATTAATGTAATATTCAATGAAATAAGAATGAAAATCATACATACGTAACTTTTAATTGTTGTTTGCAATTAATTTTTTGGTAAACATAAAAAATTACTAATCCAATAAAAACATTAACATAATATTTTATTATAAATTTATTGAAAATTAAAAGAATAATCAACGCAACAATTTATGATAACATATTAATAATTAATAGCTTCCTAGAACTTATAATATACCTATAACAAATATTACCCTAAATATGTATCTCATTATCATTTCGGCATAATCATAATGGAAAAAAAAAGAGAAAAATTCAATTCGAAGTCAACGATCTGCAGCGAGCTGGCTCGTGTTTGCTTATATATTATTTTTTTTATATTTTCTTATAATTCAACGACTAATTAAATAAAGTACTTAAACAGTCGTTATCCCAAACATCATCGTGTCAAAGCTTTAACTAAACGAAACGCATTTTATACATACATATATAAGTAACGTGAAAAAGGGTAAAAATTATGACGACGTTTCATGTAAGCCATGAACACGAAGGAAGTAAGCCGTCCAACCAATTAAAAAAAAATTCCTATAATATAAAGTTTTCTGTTTCTTTTTTTTTTTTATCTTTCTCTCTCTTTCTCTTGGCTATGATCTTTTTACATAAAGAAGCCGCATATCTCCTAACTTTTTAATGGAATAAGAATATTTATTGCAAACTCGCATGTACAGCAGGGATAAGTTACAGAGTTGGCGCAATTAGCGAAACGATATCATAGTTGTTTAAAGAAAAAACATTCAGATTTCCTTTTATACATCTTCTTCTTCTTCCTTCTTTTAACGCTCGCTGAAAATCTTTGCATACTGCTTAATTAAGTTCATTAAAAATATATAGAGCTATTGCATAGATACAATAATTCATTTTCGTGCGTTCGCCGCAAGTAAGATGGATTGCTGTGCGCAAGTTTTATAAGATATTCATTATTTCTTCATTTTCTTTTATCAACCTTTCATATTGCTTTGTGTTAATGTGTGTGTGCTAAATGAGATACGCATCGCTCTATGTTATGTACTAATCTATCGGTTTATTCTGGTTAATAAAACATTTACAGAGTAAAATTAATCCTTGTAGTTTTCTGTTATCGAGTGTCAATAAATTTTCTTTCTTCTCATTGTTTCAATTTCAAAATCTTTTTATTTCGTGAATGTATATGTACTAATGAATTTAACATATTTACAGTAAAGTAAGACTTTATGCACCACATAATAAGTTGTAAAATTTGTGAAAATATTGAAATCAGATACTTTCGCAGATATATTTTCTATTTCCATATATAATATTCGTAAATTGATTAATGTTAATTACTTTATAGCAATTAAGGACATAAAGCATGAATTAAACATAACAAATGAAAAATCTCGGTTAATGTATTTTTAATAATAACTTATAAAACGATTAAAAAACATTGAATTTTTAATAATTTGATCGAGTTTCTGATTGAGCGCACTACTGGCACTGTATGTAGTTTTATTTTCTTTCTTTTAGTACTCTTTTACAATACAATGGAAGAAAGTCAGTTACTGTAGATATTTAAAAAGTCTTTATAAATTAAAGCTGCTCATTTTAAATTTTGATTAATTAAAATTCTTAATTGAATAATGTTAATAAATTTTTTTATTCAGCAGTAATCTATTGTTATAATAGTATACAAATATGGTCGTAAAGTTGAAATATATTTTGTTCTTATTGTATTTTTTCTTTTAATTTCTCTTGAACTATAAAAAGATTGAGGAAGAATAATTAAACGTAAAAAAAGTAAAGAGTAAATGAATTTTCTTCTTTATTAGAATAAGAAAGTAAAAGATAAAAGAACCGAAAGTCAAAAGAATTAAGTAAATTATTAGTAACCAAAAGACAATAATTTATATGACCAATCAAAAAGAAAAAATATGTATGATGTCCAAAATAGGACACAACCGATCATTCCATCACAGAGTTGGAATTCGTAAATTAAAGATAAAAAATAAAATATGCTCTTTTTTATCTATAATTACTTTAATAAACTAAAAAATCATGCATTTGCAAGTTGCTTGTACCTACCATAAAGTATATAAACTATAAATTCTTGCTGGCAATTGAAATACATTATACATAATTTATAAGAGATCTGTGCGTACTTTTCTAAACTTCCGTGAAATCGTGCATCTCTTGCTTGCGGGCGCTATTTTTTGTAAAAAGAAAAGATAAATAAAATAAAAATGCGGTGACGATCTATAGAGAAAGTACAGTTGCGTATACATTAACAAGATCACGAAGAAGAAAAAAAAATAAAAGATATAAAAAGAAAATTGATAGATATACAAGATTGGTCGTGATGATCAGTTATAAAAGGTAGTGGTATTCCTTATTGCGAAAGGGTATGTCATGTTTATAGAAATAGTAGCAAAAACTTGTACAGCGCTTATTAGAATATTACGTGCGACGTGTTTTTCTGTCTTGTGCTTACCTTTGATGGATGTTAATGTTATGGAGAATTTAAGTATGAGTTGGTTTTTTTTGCTGCATTGAACGAACGGTTGTGTAGATGAATCTAGTGATGAATGTGTGAACTTTAGAGTGTACTGATTGTAAGATATTGCTATGATTATAAATTGATATTCAGTAAATTGATACAGTTAAAACATAAATAAATTAACATACTTATACAATTTTTTAATTAAAAATATAATTTAAGTATTATTGAACGTTTACACAATGAATAATCATAGCATTGTTTTGTTGTAATGATAAAATATTATATATTGCAAAATATTTAAATAAAAATCAAAAAATTTTTAAAAATTTTAAAACGATCAATAATATTTTAGAAATTTATTTTCAGAAATAATATTTTACATAAAAGTTTGACAGTTCGGAGCGAGTTAAGAATCAAATCATCATTACTCATTAGCTATAATGTTAATGCACTCTAGGTTTATATAGTATGCTCGTTTGGATTTATGAAATTTTTATCAATAACACTTTTTCTACGTGAACAAAAATAGACTCTTGGAGCAAATAGAGTCCTTTAAAAATAAAATAAAATAAATTCTGCTTGATGCATATCTGTTTGATTTAAATATATATTTGCTAGGTCCTAACAGAAATCTGTTTGAAAAATTAAAAAAATTGTAAGGTCAAGTTAATTTTATAAATGAAAAAGACTTTTTTTTTATTTTAGAATCTAAGTATTTTCTACAAGAAATAAAAGTGAAAAATTTACGTTATCAAGAAGACTTTTGTTATATATTAAATTATTTCTGTTTAATTTAAGAGTTACAGCACTAGCAGTCGAGCACTTTTGGTTTAAAATTCTATTTTTTTCGAAAGTTGTTCCATAAAGTTTTAAATGACCTGAGATCAAATTGGTTCAATAACTAAATATATAATAATATATATGTAGAATTTATCTGATTTTTTATCTATCAAATCATGAATAGGCATTTTTATTTGAAATTTTATAGTTGACCTTGAAATGATCTTTAAAATTAACCCTTAGGTCAGTCCTTAAATTAATTAATTATTTAATTAATAATGTATTTTTGTATTTTTTTTCAGGTTGCAATCGATGACTTCTTCTTAGCGACGAGTTATCTCAACGATAAAACATTTCCTGCATTGCTGTCCGTCAGCGAAATCCGGTCACGTTTAATAAAGCATATGAATACGCTTTTTGATGCAACAATGAAATTTCTTGTAAGGTTATTTTTAGAATGACAGCTCATGTAAATAAAACAATAATTCTTTTATTTTTTCAAATATTTTCTAATATGTATTTTATTTTTAGGTTCTGCATCAAACATCCGACGTACTATTTTTCTGAGAAGATTTTAAGTCACGGTGGAAGAAGACACTTGACATCTTATCGAATTTATAAAAGTAATTCAAACATTCGATTTTATCAATGATTCAATATCAACGCTTGATATGATTTCTCGATAGAACAAAATTAACTTTTATTCCAATGAAATGAATTAAAATTAATGTTATTTATAAACATTATTTTATATGACGACTATTGTAGAAAAGTGTGAAAATAATTTTGAAATTAAAACGTTTAAAACTTCATAATAAATGTAATTAATTTTTTTTTTAATAAGCATGATTATAAATATTATAAAAAAACTCAATTTATAATTATTCGTAAAACTTAAATAAAAATTCAAGTAAATATAATACTTTATTTTTCATGCAAAGTAATTTACTCAATTTAAATTACATAAAATTTAAAATCAATCAAAAAGTACATATTTTTAAGATAAAGATACTTAAAATTGTAGAAAAAGAAAGAGTCAAAAAAAGAAACACGACAAAATAAAAAAAATAAAATAAAAAGCTTAGCGATGGATTCTCACAAGCTGTACAGAAATATATAGCCTTAACCACGCGATTATTATTCGTCGATCAATTCGTTCTAAAAATAAAAAAATAAGCCTTGTGGGATGATTTAAAAGGAGATGCAGAAACTAGTTAAAAACACTCCTCCTTTAGTAATCACAGCAAGATCAATATATAATAAATATACATGTATATATAAGAAGATTCGCAATCGTTATAAGGGCCAAGAAGATGCCGCTTGATGTTTGCATGTAAAGACCACCATCACCACTACTACCATCGCTATCACCGTCACTACTATACCATACTATATATATGTGCCGGCTTTCCTTAATAAGCGGTTCGCCGCAGAACAATCCGATTAATTCGAAAGAAAGAGAAAGAGTGGCTTGTTCTTTTATTTCTTTGAAATTTTTTTTTATTATTAACTTTAGCCCTTCGACTTAGGTGCACACAGATACACACATTAATACATGTATATACATACATATAGGCATCGAATCATATCATAGGGGGTTAATCATAGTGTTTCATCGAGCATTGCTTGAACGTGACTTATAATAGAAAGAGAAAGATGGAAAGACGTACGGTCATCGTTGAATATTATGAGAGATATTTCGCGTATATATACACGTGGTTTGAGAGATGATTGTTACTGTTAATATTGATCTAGATTCATAGTTACGTATGTTGTTTTGTAAGAAATGAATTTCTTTCGAATTATTCCTAAGTGCTGACGGATCAATTGAGCTTATTTCATTTGAGAGAATAATCATAATAATCATTCCGACATTTATTCATAATTTAATAACAAAATGAATATATTAATTTCATTCTTTCCTTAAAATTTCTGTAGCTTATTGAAAAATTTTTGATTAATTTGTGAGAAGTAATTCTGAAATAATATTATAAATTAAAAAATAAATATGTTGTTAGTTGAAAACTAAAGTTTTCTCATTTAATTAGATAAATTAAAGTCGTGCTTTATTTATCTAAATTTACAGTTGAAGTTTTAATAAATATTATCATCTTCACAATTATGCTCAATCAATCTAAAATTATCAATTCCACGTAATTGCATTAAAAATTTACAAGATTATTCGAAAAGTAAAAAAAAAAAGAAGAATAGCATCGAATATTAAATTACATTAAGGCACGAAATGTATCACCCGCATTACTGCTTTAGGGCATATTGTGGCTTAAGTAAAGTATGTATATATGTGATTACATTAGAAGTCATAACTCGCACGAGAACCTTTAAGGCTTCTTCTATTCTGCGAAATTTATTATTGGCATTATAAGCGAGGGAGGGAAACAAGAATATATACAATATAATCCGTTTCTTCAAGACAACAAGGGCATATAATTATTCGTCTTAGAAATATTTGTCCGTTAGATTATTGGAAATTCTATTGCGTGACTCTAAACGAACACAAATCCAATGCGCTATATGTTTCGGGGATTCGCGTTTTTCATTAAATTCACTTAAAAAATATTCTCTTCTTTTTCTTGGGATAATACGAGCAACTTATTTGAAACTGCAATTTTTGCTGGACTATCTCTGAGAAGTCAATTCACTTGGGACAGTATAATTTGTGAGAATAAATTTAACTCGCTTAATTTTTTCCTATCATAAGAATTAAGAAAAAGATTACTTATATGAATTTTTTAAAATTTACCGCTAATAATTATCATAATTTTTATCATACGATTGATGTAAACGCTATAATATAAATCATGTTGTAATGTAGCTGAATGCCACAACGATTAAAAAAAATTTTTTGTATTCAAATTTCAAGTTTAATTATTGTTCTCGAAAATACATCGAGTTGACAAGTATAATGCTATGACGTTAAAGGTGTAGAATCTCTTTTTCTTGCAATACAGCGAACATTAAAAAAAATAATAATAAAACAAGAAACAGAAACTAAAATAATTACCTTAAATAACTCGAGCACGTTGTGCAAACTTAACCCAAAGAGAACCCAAAAATTTCACGCAGTTACATTTTTTTTCTCGTACACATGCACACACACGCGCGCGTTTCATAAGGTTATATAGTCCATACACATGGAGTCGACTTTAAATTTTCAATGCTTGCATGGAACACCCCTTGTGTGCATTTATTATGTCGCCGCCACGTGAGAATGATGTTTTTAAAGGTGAGCGAACGCGTGCAAAGCTCGCGGTGGCATCATATAATATAACGTAATCTGAGAAGGTCTTTTTTACCTATACGTATACATGCATACGGCGTGTGTATAAAAAGAAAAGAAAGAAAGAAAAAAAAAGAAGATTATATCTCATGATTTGAGCAAAGACTTCTGGTATGCTCTTACCTTTCTTTGACAATGCCGAACCCATATACAACATCGTTGTTTAACTTACCCCTTTTTTATTTATTTATTCTTTTTTCCAACCTTTTTTTTATTTGACCGCTAAAACGGCACGCTTATAAAACAGTCAAAAATTCACATTGTCAGAAAAGTTTTTTTGCTGTGAGAACTTTTTTTTATCTTTTTTTCATTTTTTTTATATTACGTAAATTTCATCCAGAGATTTGAGAAATTATAAAATTTACCGGTAAAATTAAATGAATTTTCAAGATTATATTGGTTTAGAATTTTTTATTGAATAATCTAATTTAAATAATGAATGCAATAATGTTAAAAGATCATACTTCTTAATTTGGTGTAAAAAAAATTATATTTTTCATCATTAAATAAAAAAATTTTGAGTAATAGCATAAATTTACAGTCGACTCAAATGAATAAAGAACATAACTGATATAAACTACGAGAATATAAGGATTTAACTAATTCTTCTCAATAGTTTATTAAAATTGTTATTATTTTTATTATAAGTATAATAGCAATTGATTTCAATGTATTGAATAATATTGTACAATTTACTGAAACAAATACAAGCAGTTACATTAAATAAATTTCTAAAACCCATATAACGTATAATTTTTACATAACATCATTTTGAAAGTATTTTGTTTGCCTGAATCAAGTAATTATATTGGTTGGCTGCAGGTGTTATTACATAATTAGTAAATAATATCGGTTAGCATGATCTAGTCGACAGGACCATTGTTATACATACATGGATTAGCATACCGCGAGCGTAAGAAATAATGTAAGGGAAATTAATTAAAGCATCAGAACTTACCATACTTATACTTGATGGTTATCTAAATAAGAAGTTAGCGTGACTATGCATAACGCAATTCATATTTTACTTACTTGTATATTACAATTCTTGCATGTATTAAACTCTCTGATGTTAGATTTAAAAGGTTGAAAATTTTGCGTTTAATTAAATAACTAAAAAAAATTGTGTTTAATTTGCTACATTAGATTTTGAAATCTTTGTTCTATTTTGTAAGTTAAAATGTTATTAAGGAGATGTAAAATGGACACTGCACCTGTACTCATAAATATTGATTTTCTTTCCATTTTATTGCAAAATTTTCGGTAAAGAAATGCATTAGCTTGTAGTATGTACCACAAAGATTATTCAGTTAAATTTTTAAATAAATTCATTTAATAGTTATTGAGAATTTTGGGTTCTAATAACGATTGTTAAAATTTTTCGATTTTGTACCAGATTCCAAATATTTTAAAAACTAATAAATGAATTTATTTGAAAATTTAACTAAATAATCATCATGGTACATACTATAAACCAATGCATTTCTTTTCTGGGAATTCAACAATAAAATGGAAAGATAGTTGATCTTTATGAGTGCAGGTGTAGTGTCCGTTTTACATCTCCTTAAAATGAGTAATATTTTATTTTTTTATGATTATCGATATATTTTACAATTTTTTGTTTACTTATTAAATAAAATTCATTATATTCTTATTGATTAAACTTTTATTAAATTTTCTCTACATTAATATAAAGCGTCAACAATAATTTAAATTAATCAAATCATAAAAAGAACTATTGTATATTCAAAATTATAACATTATTGAAAATAATTCAATATAATTCAATTTCAATAATTTATTACTTAAAATAATTTAATACAGCTTATAAAAGCTTTAAAAATCAACATTTATGTAACTGTTATTTTTTTTATTTTTTCAAATAAAAAAAATTTATATTTGTGAAGTAACTAAACATAAATTTAAAAAATTGCAAAAAAGTTTTTTTTAAATTATAACATAATCTTAAGTGACTAAAACATCAGAAATTGCAGAGTTCATAAAGTTATTTATAATCAAACGCATTGACTATTGTTTTGTAAACGTTGGTCGTCTTCACAGCCGCAATTTTTTTCTGGTGCATAAAAGCAAAATTGTTCGCAGCCTCCGTTGTCAATGTCGCAAGGGTTGTCTTTGATTAAAAATTGGATATCTGGACTGAAAACTTTCATACGGAATTCTCCTGGAGTGAAATGATTCATTCGTTGTGTAAGTTTATCGATTTTATCGTCCAGTATGTCAAAACGCTTGATACCTTCGTTTGTACTAAAGTATATCCAACGATCGTATATAAAAGGACTATATATTTCTGATTGAAAACGAATTTGTTTACTGTATTCAATCTTCATATCAATGAAAGTATAAGTGTCCACTAAAATTGATCTTTTACGAAATAAGTATATAAGATTATTCTGAAAATCCATAGAAAAATGATTAAGATTAGCTCCAGGATTAGTTTTTGATAATTGCGTTCCATTTACAAGATTCACAAACATATTATATCTACTACCATAAAGAAAATATCCTTTACTTGGATAAACAATGATTTCTGTTGTAATGCTTTCCGTACTTAATGTTTTCAGTTTTGTTGATTTCGTATTAAACATCATTATTTTCGCAGCGTAACCAACGAATTCGACATAATATAAATTTTTAGATAGCCAATCATATGTTATATATTTAATTTTACAAGGATGATTAGATTTACTTGTACAGTTAAGCATGATCTTTTGATCTTTAAAAATTTTCAATTTGGTGATATATATATGTGTATCATCATTAAAGAATAAATCATCATTAATTAAATCATAATCGAAATCAATATTATCTTGAAGTTGTGATTCTGTATAAAGTCGTGTAGATAAAATCATATCTCCAGAAAGTTTCGTCACATCAAGAACTCGTCCCCTAATAAAATTATTCTGATAATAAAGTATAAAGTCTTTGTTTAATTTGCATGATCTGGGATCAGATGTTAACTGCCAACCTAAATAGCAAGCACAATTAAGACCTCCTTTTTTTATAGACGTTAACAAACAAAGTTGTTGGCATTTGCCATTGTCATGTTCGCATGCATGATTTTTAGAGACTTTATGATATGTCTTTATTTGTGTAATATTATGTAAAGTTATCTGTTCTATTTTCTGATTTTCGCAATCGCTATCATGAATATCACAAGACCATAATGTCGCATTACTTTTATCATGGGCAGACCATAACCAAAATAATTTTTCATCAATAGTTGCTAAACTTATAACTCTAACGTGACTTTCTAAAATGATTTCGCTATTTTGTCCATCATAATCCATTTTTACAATTGTAGTCCAATCATCGATCCAATAGATTTTTTTGAATTTTAGATCTATAGTTATCGCTCTGATTTTTTCATTATTTACTATTCGGTAGGTATTAGAACCATCCATATTGCCTTTAAGAATCTAAATTTAAAAAAAAAATAATTTGATTACGTTACCCGATATTTAAATAATTATTTTGATTTTTCATTAGAAATATATCTTTATCGCTATCTTTCTTTCAGTTTATAGTTACGTATTCTTGTTTAACTGTAAAAAAGTTTAACTTTTTAAACTAAAAATAACATGTATTTACTAAAATTTATTTATTATATTATTAATGATAATTTATATTTTAACATTTTTAATTTATTACCGAATTCGATTCTTGAATAAATAGAAGTCCTTGAGAAGGGTCAAGAAAAATATCTTTGGGCTTGTTAAGATCAGTCAAGACAATACCATACTGTTTAGTTTGTATATCAATGGCAATCAAAAAGCCTATTGACTTGTCAATCGCATACAATTTTTGAGTAAAATAATCTAATGCTATAGCTTCGGGCTTAAATTTTGGTTCCTTCAGGATGATATCTGTGAAATAGTGATTATGAGTAGCATTTAAAGCTCTCTTTGTTGATGAAAGGATTTTCGATGTATTTTTTTCAATCCAAAACATCGTTTTGTTTAAATCCAAATCAAATGATCCAATAAGATTTTTCATTTTTTGTAGAATATTAATATTTTTATTTTTCGGATTGTAGCTCCACAAACTCATATCATCACATAATATAAGTTCAGGCATAAAAATTGTTAATGATGAGTTTGTTTTCGGTGTAGATGTCGGCAAAATAGTCGTTGATGACCAATGGGTTTCATTAATGGAATCTAAAAATACAGGATTTTAACAATTATTCCAATACGTAAATAAAATACGTAATTATACATAAAGATAATTTTATAATTTCATAGAGCTTTGAGATTAGAAAAAAAAAACATTTTTTGAATTAGTTTCATATCAAAGAAAAAGGAATATTGAAAAATAGATACAAAAGAGTATTTACTACAAAACTTAAAAGGAAAGTGTCAGGGTATTGGAACGCCGATTTTGCTCACATTTTGGGAAATGATTTAAGATGTAAAAACATCAAGAAACAAGGGAAATATTAAATTTTAGAGTCTAATACCTTGGCTTTTTTCACGTTTTTACATAAAAAATCATCTCTTAAAATATGAGCAAAATTGACTTTTCAATACCCTGACACTCTTCTTGTTAGTATTATCTTTTCTTACATTATATAATAATGATTATAGAATAAAAATGATAATTTTTCTAATATAAGTAGATCAAATAATATCTACATTGTTGAAGAAAATTGAATTTTGCTTCCAGTACATAGCTAAAATTTTTATTTTTACTTTAAATTTTATGCAACCCCATAATAAAGTTATGGTAAAATCATTCGTTTTTATGTAATTTCACAGTAAAATTATATGCTGATTTGCATAAAAATTAATACATAGATTGAAAACAAGTTTCCAATTTTTCATTATTTAACGGTGTACTTATAATTTAAATTTAAATTAACTTAAAAAAAATTTAAACTGCTAAATTTTTAAGTAGTTTAATTGTAAATTTAGTAAATACATTTAATATTAAATTTATTTAAATTATAAATTAACTATGTATATTATATTTTTATACTACCTTTAATTAATACTTTTCCAGAACTTCCTCCACTAATTAATAAATTATTATCATTTGTTCCATTTTTAGTCGTTGAATTAATTATAATTATAATTATTAACATAAATACTGCAACAGCTAAGCTTATAACAGTGTACGAAGAATTTAAAAATTTTTTATAAGGTTTATTTGACATATATTTTTTTTTCTTAAAGATTTCACATTCAATTTGATCTTCAACATTTTCTGGACTTTCTTCGCTAGCACCTAATAAAATTTGATAACAATTTATAATTAGTAATTTATAGTAATATATAAAATAAAATAGTTTAATATAATTAAATTTATGATTCAAAAATTAAAAGTATACAATTTTTTTTCTGAAATTAATTGTTTGGAGAATTTTGAATTTAATTTTACAATTTTCAACAGAACTTACCATTGAAAGTTAAAATTTTGTTATCATTCCAACGAACGTTTGAATCCATTGCCAATTATTTCCATGTAAAAATTTTATTAAAATAAAAACTATTTTTTGCTGCATGGAGCATATACTTCGAATGTAAAACGAGTACTGAGCTGATGATCGTTGAAGAATAATCTCATACATAATAATGAATCATGCTCCACATATCTTTTTGGAAACATTGCTTTAAATATCATTTTAATTTTTTTCATGTCGATAAGAACGTTTCCTCAAATAGTTGATTCTTGATAAAAGTAAAAATGGCGATTCTTCTAACTTTTTTGAAAACATATATTTCATTAAAAAAACTTTTAAAAAAAATAAGTAGAGAATTCATTTTGATCACTTTTTAAATTAATAATTTTAAAATAATCAAAACGAATTCAATTATTTAAACATTTTTTCTAATATATTTTCGATGTATGAATAGAATTTAAAGTTCTAAAGGATAAAAATAAATTCAAGATTAAATGAATAACAAAATTGGTAATAGATAATCGTATTAATGCTAAAATCTATTATATGTTATACATAAGAGTAAAAATATTTCCAATTCAAACGATTTATAAATATATTGAATATGTTTATTATTACCTTTTGACAATATTTCTTGAAAACTCTAATTGCTAATTAATAAAAATGAGCGTCTGTGGCGTAACCGGCTAAGGCATACGCCTTATACGGTCTCTACACATTCGCTCCGAGTGGTCGGGGGTTCGATTCCCGGTGAAAACACCTGAAATTTTTTTCAGACGTTTTTCATCGGAAAAAGAACCTCTGAGCGCGATGGGTAAATATTCCTGGCGTAGGTTTTCTCCTGGGGGAGTTTTCCCTACGTCACAGGCTTAGGCCTGGGCAAATGCAGGAATCTACCGTAGAAATCTACTTACCGACTGTTCTAGGAACGCGGCAGTCTATGATTTCTCGGGGATGGGTACAGTAAATAGGTAAAAAGAAATTAGGTAGGAAATATAGAGGTACAGGAAAAACATAGGTAAGGTAAAAAAGGTAGGCAAAACATCCTGACACAAAGGTGGTCAAGGATGTCGGTAGCTTGGCCAAGAGGCTGCACCGGGCCAATAGGGCGAACCAGAAAAAAAAAAAAAAAAAAAAAAAAAAAATTGCTAATTAATAAATTATCACCCTGGTAGAAAATTAAACATAATTTCTGCTCACTTGACTAACTTCTGCCCAGAAAATTATGTTGAACGATTGTCATCAATCGATTTATAACCTTAAGTCAACAAACTTTAATGTTTTAAATCAATTAATGATAATTATTGAGACAGATCAGAAATACTTATTTTAAAAATAATTTTTTTTAAATGTCACCGAATTAATTATATAAACAAAAAAAAACCTTCAAATATAATATCAAGCGCAATATATTAAGCCTTTATGGTTAAAGAAAAAAATGATAGCTATTATATCTCGAACAAACAAATGAGTGAGCATGATTTTCTTTCTCTCTCTCTCCTACGTAGCGAAATAGGAAAAAATAACCTCGAATCAATATTATTTGACTTATAACATAATTTCAGCAGATTCTGCCCAGAAAATGTCGCCAGTACGTAAGGTTTCTGGGCAGAATATATCAGCAGAATCTGCCCACTGAGCAGAAAATTTAAGATATTCTGGGCAGATTAATGTTCAATTTTCTACCAGGGCATTTGTTTTTAGATTTACAATCGTTGAATTTATAATAATAACTATCACTAATACCAATATTACAACGGTTAAGGAGATGTAAAACGGACACTACACCTGTACTTATAGATATTAGCTTCCTTTCCATTTTATTGCTAAATTTCCAGAAAAGAAATGCATTAGCTTGTAGTATATACCATGATGATTATTTAGATAAATTTTCAAATAAATTCATTAATTAGTTTTTAAGATACTTGGATTCCTATACAAAATTGAAAAATGTTAATAAATAATTTTGGAACCCAAAATTCTTAATAACTAATGAATGAATTTATTTAAAAATTTAACCAAATAATCTTCATGGTACATACTACAAGCTAATGCATTTTTTTATTGAAAATTTAGCAATAAAATGTTAAGATAGTGAATATTTATGAGTACAGGTGTAGTGTCCATTTTACATCCCCTTAATGCAGGAGATCTAAAAAATGTTAAACATCAAATTGAAATTGAAAAGAAAACTTTACTGAAAAGAAAAGAAAACAATAGCCTTATCGAACAATTTTTAACTCATCTTATACAGTTATCATCAAGGGGATGTAAAATGGACACTACACCTGTACTCATAAATATTCACTATCTTAACATTTTATTGCAAAATTTTCAATAAAAAAATGCATTAGCTTGTAGTATGTACCATGAAGATTATTTGGTTAAATTTTTAAATGAATTCATTCATTAGTTATTAAGAATTTTGGGTTCCAAAATTATTTATTAACATTTTTCAATTTTGTATAGGAATCCAAATATCTTAAAAACTAATTAATGAATTTATTTGAAAATTTATCTAAATAATCATCATGGTATATACTACAAGCTAATGCATTTCTTTTCCGGAAATTCAGCAATAAAATGGAAAGGAAGCTAATATCTATAAGTACAGGTGTAGTGTCCGTTTCACATCTCCTTAAAATTTGTAATCAGTTATTAGTTTATACTATGTTAAAATGAGCATTATCTCAATAATTTTATGAATTAAAATGATAAAAAAATTCATTATAACCATTATACGCACTTATAATTTAAATTGATAACTACAGTATCGTGATTGGTATCTGTCTATCGACTAACGGTCGTCAAATAGATGTTGCTAGCTGCTCAATGAGAAGTGAAAATTCGGCCCTTCGCGCTTTAGACGACTCTTACTCCAGAGTCGTATTGCTTGGGATTCCCTAATTTTTTAATATAACCCTGGTAGAAAAAAGCCTGGATTTACGGTGTCATTATGGTGTATTTTATGGTTTGCAACCATAATATGGCCACAAACCCAGTCTTATTTCGACGGAATATGGCCAGCTTATGGACTTGACAAGGCTACAAACCCAGTCTTATTTTGACGGAATATGGTCAGCTTATGGACTTGACAAGGAATACAAATTTATAATTTTGAAAAGATAATTAAAATTTTGGAATAATAATTAAGGAAATTATAATTTAGAATTATCAGAAAATGATTCATTTTAATAAATTATCATCATATATTATTCATTTTTATAAACTATTTATTTTTATAATTAACAATAACACATTAAAGTTTCATTTATAAAGTTATAGTTAATGGTCTGACATTATTTACAATTAATAACAATTACTTGTTAGTATATCACTCGAATAGACAAAGGTTATAATGAACAATACAAACTTTATAGGTTATGATTTATTTTAAAAATAAATTTAGTGTTAATATAAATTAATGAGATATTAGTATTATTTAATATTAATTGTAGTTACACTCATATAAAATATCAATTAATTAAGAACTTAAGGTATCAAGCCCAAATTCAAGCCTAAAATAAAATTGAATTTAAATGTCATAATAATTTTTTTATAATAATATTATTTAAAAAAAAGTTTTTTTTACCTTAGATATATAAAATATAAGACTTTGGCCCATGAATAATTTTAAATAATCTCATGAAATGATTAAAATTCTTTCTTTTATTCGAACACTTGATTTTGGTGGTCACTGCAAGCTTCCTCAGCCAATTTTCAACGAATTGACTTCAAAATTTCCAGAGATCTTTAATTAATATGTATTCACAAAATAACACTTTTATTTAAAAGAAAAAGAAAAAGAATTTAAAAGTTTGTCGAACAATTAACTGAGAAAGCTTACGACAACCACCAAATTGAAGAAATCACATTTTTGACTAATCAAAAGGATTTTAAGCATTGAATGAGATATTTTAAAATTATTCATAGACTTTGTAAATAAATTTAGAATATTCTGTCTATTATAATATCAATACAGATCCATGTAATGTAGGTTATATTGTAATTTCACTTTAAAGGAGTTGGTGGCAAGTTTAAGTTTTGGTCTAGCGACAACTAAAATATTTAATAATACACATGTTAGAATATTCTTTTTAAAATTATGGCACTCAAAGTTCTAAAATTTTGCAAATAATTTTAAAATGTCCTACTGTGACATAATGTCAATGCAAATCAATGTAATCTAGGTTGTATAATAAAACATAACATTGAATTCTATAGTTTAAAAAGAAGTATAGTCTGGTACGTATAATATGAAAGGACTCATCATAGACTAAATCAAATATAAAACTGCTTACCAACTTTTTAAATCAAAACAACAGTACAATATAAATTACATTCATATGAATTGATACCATGTTCGAGGAAGATATTTTAAAGCAAAATACAGAGTATCATAGCTTTAAGTACTATAGTTAAAAAAAAATCTAACAAGTACCACATGAAACATTTCATTCGATATGGACTAAAAATGAAACTGGCCATCAAGTTGTTTAAAGTGATATTATAATTTCGTTTTTACTTATTTGTTTTTAAAATTATAGCATTTACAATCATGAAATTTCGTAAATAACTTTAGAATGTTTTGTCTAGCATAATATCAATATAAATCCATATATTGGGAATTGTATTGTAATTTCACTTTGAAAAAATTGGTGTTAAGTTTCATTTTTGGTTTAGTTACAAACAAAATATTTCACAATACACATATTCGTTTTGAAAGTCTGGTACTCAAAGTTCTAAAATTTTGCAAATAATTTTAAAGTGTCCTGCTATAACATAATGTTAATGCAAATCAATTAGTTTTATTATATAACATAATATTGAGTTTTTCAACTAACTAACAAAACTTAAGAACTACATTAGCGCGTCTATTTTTAAAGATTAGGGTTAGGTTAAGATGTCGAATATAAAGTCATATAAGAAAATTAGGTTATAATAAAAAAAAATTCATTTGTAATTAAAATCTGAAGAATAGTGAATAAAAAATAATAGAGAAGAGTAGAGAAAGTTCACAATTAAAGTTAAACTTGTTATACTATAAATATAAGTTTATTATAGTAGTGCGCACAAATCATACATTAGAATAAGTCCATATTATGGCCAACTTATGGTGAAATTTGACAGTGTAATTACACCGTACAAATATGGCCATATGTTGGTGGACACGCCATAATTTATGCTAAACTTTCTACCAGGGAACTAATATACTATACGTACAATTTAATGTGCGTTGCACAACCAACTTTTATGAACTTTATTACAAAATAAATTATTTGATTTCAGCATAAAGTAAGAAGTTAGAGTACAATGAATACTGAATTGATATTTATTTAAAAATGTCACTTTCAACTATGAATTATTTTTCACATCTTTTTGTCAACATTTTATAAAAATACACTTTTAATAAATACACTTATAATAGATACATTTTTATGCTGATAAGTATACTTTTTAGCATTATTAATTTAATGGTGGATGTAAAAATCGTTAATCTACTATTTACGAACAATACATTAAAAATTTTTCATGATTTCATTAAAAATACATTATTCAATACGAAAAGATGTAGTGGATTAATTTTAATTACTTCTTAAATAAGTAAAAATAGACTGTTATGCATTTTTTATTCTCGCATATATTTTCGCATTTACATTTTTTCTTAGTACTATTGCATTTTTTGTTCGAAAGGATACAATTACAAAACTATATTTAAAAGACATTTATTATAAATACAAAATTAAAATGAAATTAAATAGATGATTAAGATCAATTGACCAAGACCAAAATCTGTTCTATAAGAAAAAGGTTATTTTTTAAGAGTCCAAAATTTTATCAAAAATAATTTATAAATATAAATATATTATATTTTCTTAAACACTTTTTAGCCTATGTTTTTTTCTGTTAAAATATTTGGAAATCAATCATTAGATTTTCAATTAAAAAATTTATAATTTAATCTTAAAATTTTCAAACTTACTCATAAAGAATAACTACAAAATATTTGTTTTCATTATATTTAAATAAAATAAATCTCATTTTATTATTTATAATTTTAAAAAATCCTTTAATTTACAGTTTGGATTGTATTTTGAAAGATTTTTATTCGTCAAGTAAATATTATTAAAGAAAGAAACTTGTGCAGTATTTTGGAATAAAGTTTTATAATAAATAATTAACCTGAAACTATTATTTAATGTGTTGTTCAATAGTATGAGCAAAATTTGTAAAAATTTTCTTCACTTAAACTGTAGCATCTTTGGAAAGTTTGATTAATGTAATATAATAGGGTATGTGATTTATACGTAGTTACCGCCATTGCAGTTTCCCAATTTCTTAATCTTCATTCAAAAGTTTTTAGGAACACTTCAATATTATGCTTTTTATTTGTTAAAATGGAAGGCTGTAATATAAAGATATTTTTTTAAAACTTTTGGATTAGGAATAAAAAATTTGGAAAATAATAATGTCGGTATTTTATATTCTTTTTAATCAAATTTATTATAATTTTAAATGATTTAAGTCTCTATTTTTATTATTTACCATGATTAAATATAGTTTAAATCAATTGTAATATCAACTTATGTAATTATTTTTGATTTATTAAAAGTAAAAATGTATTTTCATTGTTTAGTATAACAACGTGGGAGTCGAAGAAAAATTTGTAAGATGAAACTCGATTTGTTTGAATTATGAATTTAAAAAGACAACAATAAAATAAAAAACAAGACTCGATTTTTGCAGCTCCGATATCCCGTTAACATCCACGTAGGTAATTTATTAGGGTATCTGCGTGGAATCCTACGTGGGTATAAAAAATAGCATATGAGAGTGTTTAGCCACGTAGTTTTCTGACCTACGTTTTTCAAATCTTTCAATTTTCCACCATTTTTTTAAATCCGCAAAAGAGTGAAAAGTTTTGAAATCCAAAACATTTCATAAAGTCGAAGTGTTATTTGTAAGCTATAAGAAATGAAATTCAATCTCCGCAGTCGCCTTAAGTTTATAGATTTTATATTATTATGATATTTTTTATCGCGCAAGCCCACTACAGTACTTAGACACATCAAAATATTTTTTCACTGTTATAAAGGATTATAAACATATATATTGTAGGTTCTCCGACATAGATTATTTCCCACGCAGAAATCCACGTGGGTTCCCACATGGATACCTACGTGGGTATCTACGTGGATACCCACGTAGGATTTTTGTATAATGTATACAATATAGTTTAATACGACTGCAACTAGATTTTATAGTATTAGTTAACTAAAATTTCATAGTTAGGTTCGCTATAAAAAATAGTATTTAGTAGAGAATATTATTTATGTATAGTATAAAAGTGAAAATAAAATTTTATTTTTCATAAGAAAATATGTTATTGGTTAAAATAATTACATTACTATACTGAATAGTTATCTTAAATAATTGAATTTATATATCACTATAATATAGTGAGGAAGACTATATTTTATGCTTTCAGTAATAAATTCAGTTTTACTATACTATATAGCAATTTTCACTAATCAGATTTTTCTCAGTGTAGATATATTCTTTCCTACGCCCAAGTTGGGTATATAACTAATATATACTGGGGGGGTTCCCACCGAATACAATACAAAATTAATTTTTCTTTCGATTAACCATTAAAATTTGGTTTAAGACAACTATACTGGAAAACTTTGAGGGTTGCACTCACTCTCTGTCGATGTAAATCTAACTTTAAGCAGGGGATTAAAGGGGTCAGCTTTGCGGCAACACTTATGCAGGAGAGTAAGAGATACTCCTCAACTTTTAAATGTTGTTTTACTTATACAAAGTACGACTGTGAGAAATTCTCAAAGTCTTTCAATACATTATTAATTTTTTAAATACAATGTAAATGAAATTCTTCCTCTCTGCTTTTTTTAATTTTTGGGCTTTAGACCAAAATATATAAATATATGGCTGCATTAAAAGTTTTTTTTTCCATTGTCGCTAAAAACAGACAAATATATTTTTTTTTCTGTTGTTATTATTAAGATCTTAACCAATCGAATTTTAAATGAGATTATCTCAAAGAAATGATCGGCAAGGTTACATGAAATTTTACAGGGATAATATTTGAAATAAAAACTCACTTTGTTGGAAATTTCAAAAGATTATTTAATTTATTAATTTTTATCAAAAACTAACGACAGCTGTTAACAGAAGCACCTAACTAAAAAAAATTTCAGTAATACATTTATATTGTCGCAATACTTAAATAAGTATGAAGAAAGAATGAATTTTAAAGTCTTATCTACAAAGGAAGTCTGTTTCCACATTATTTACAGATGTTAAAATAGTATTGACGTTTAAAGTTGTTCTATTACATATTGAATATATTTTGCAATAGTCTGATTATGATTCACTGTTAGTTTTTTCACTAAATTTTAATAGTTATTGATATATTATGCAAACAGATTATAATTATTTGTTTAAGAATATTTTTTTTAATTCAATGAATCGATTTTTTTTATTTTACACAGATGTTACTTGATAGTATATAAGTAAGTGAATTTATTTCTTATATTTCATAAAGTTTTAAACATGAAGGCACCAACTGGTTTTGTACTCATTTTGAGTTTTGCTTTTGCAAACAGTTTTTACATCAGTAAGTACATAGAGTTACATCAGTACTTGTTTAAAATCTTTTAATTATTTAAAAGTATTTTTATGAAATTTTGATGAATCATTAATTGAAGGTACGGATGAAAGTTCCAAAGAAAAAATTGTTAATGGTGAAGCAGTGAAAATAACAGATGTTCCATATTATGTAAGTAAAAAATTATTCTAAGTTGTAAGTCTAGTCGAGAAAAATATCGTTTCATGTATCAGATCATAAAATATTAATGAAACCATTATAATTTTAGGCTGCTTTTATATATAACAATGTATTCAATTGTGGTTTAGCTATAATTTCAAATACTTGGCTTGTATCAGCAGCACATTGTTTTGTGTAAGTTATTAAAATTTTAAATCACACGTATTTTTTTTATAATTTTTATTTTTATTTAATAAACTAGAGGTAAGTGGAATGTAGAGAAGTACGGAAAAATTCGTATTGGAATATCTGAAAGAAGCCAAGGTGAATCGCTGAATATTCAGAAAGTTATTATACATCCAGCATATAACATAGTCAATCAGGATAATGACATTGCTCTAATAAAGGTACATAGTTTTTTACTTATTATTACTCGATTTAAAAAAATAATAATAAATAAATGATCGTTGTTTTAAACATGACTATAGCTTGAAGAACCTATTGAATTTAACGAGAAACAAAAAGCAATAGTAATCGTAGAAGCAAATGAAATTCCCAAAAAGGGTCAAATGATGCAAATTACTGGTTTTGGTAAAACAGATGTAAGTAATTTTTATTCTTAATAATATATTAATATATTTTTTAAGAGCAGGCCGAACTATCTGTCCTTGTCTAGTAGTGTTTTTCATCATTTATATAAATACCATTGGTTGTAACACTAAAAAAATGGCAGCCCCCGCTAGATACTAGTATAATAGTTAAATTTTATAATAAGAAAAAAATAATTTTATCACTTGGTTTTTGAATAATATGAGACTTAGTGAAAATCTAAAATATAACCTTTTTGGTAAGTCTCATATTATTAAAAAAGTAAATGATTAAATTATTTTGTTCTTATTATAAAATTTAACCATTATACTAATATCTAGCGGGGGCTGTCATTTTTTTCATAGCCAATGGTGTTTACATAAATGATGAAAAATGCTACTAGACAAAGACAGATAGTTCGGCCTCTTTTTAACAGAAAATCAATGAAATTATATAAGATTTTAATGAATTCTTCATATAAATACAATTAATTTTTTATTCTCATCTTCAAAAATTTTAATCCATGATCACTAGACGAAATAATTAATTTTGTTCTGACAATACACTAAGTAATGGTCACTTTATTAACACAAAAAAATGTAATTAATGAAAAAAGTGAAATTTACATTAATGCAGTGATCGCGTGATCAGTGATTTATGCACTTACTTGTTAGTATTGAAAATTTGAAAAATTTCGGAAACAAAGAAAATCATTTATTTCAATTGGTTTAATGCTCAGTCTCAATTTTTCCGCTTTATTAATAATAAGTTGGAAAACTGAATTTTTTCAGGTTAATAGCATCGTTGCATCTGAGATTTTGATGACAGCCTTTGTTAAAGTTTTATCAGATTCTGCTTGCGAAAAAGCATATAGATATGATGAAGATCCTGTTACTGATAATATGTTCTGTGCTGAAAGTTTAAAAAGCGATGCATGTCAAGGAGATTCCGGCGGACCTGCTGTCATCAATGGGAAATTGGCAGGAGTAGTTTCTAGTGGTACTGAATGTGCTACTGGTACGTATCCTGGAGTATACACTAAACTTCATAAATACTATGACTGGATTGTTAAAGAGACGAATACTCAATAACAATGTATATTCTTTATAGTCAATTCTCAATAATACAACTTGTAAAAGCATGATACACATTACAAATATATATTTTATTGAAAAAAAAATTTTATGTATTTTTATATTTACAATATGATTATCTGATCTTACATTATACTATCAAAAATTTTTAAACCTAATACCCATCAATATGTTTATTATGAACAAATATTTTTTCTCTGTTTAAATACTATGTATTGTTCCTCTTTCTTAAAACCATAAATTTATGAATTTTTGAAAATGATAAACTATAAATGATAAAATATTAACAATTTTTATTCATTTTATTTTTTTTATACTGTTAATGATGAATTGAACTTAAAAATCAAAATAATTACGTTATTTTATAAAAAAAAACATATCTAGATATACGTAATTGTGATTACGTGCATGATAAACAGTGAAACAGATGGATATCATTGTGTTTCTTTTTCTCTCTTGCTGATATAGTAGGTTAACACACACAGCTATTTAATCATAAGCACATATTTATAAACCAAATCGCGATATTTTAAAAGTATCAACTAACAATTGTAGTATATTCAACGCGCACGTACACTTTCGGTAACGGGTGTATAGACGCACATTTTCAAGAGGTATAAAAATAGTTATATAATTATATATTAATAATAATACTAATTATTGAAAATATGTATTTAGGTACACGTGATAATGATTGTAAACAAAGCCCGTGGTACCTAAAGAAATATAGACAGATGTTATATAGTGTCTTTTTCTTTATGTTGCTTTTATAGTAATTTAACACGCGCACATTTATAAACAATTTTTGTATTTGTATTAATATCACACTAGTTGTTGTTGTTGCTATAAATATACACACTTTCTTTTAGTCCCTTGGGCGCAATCTCGCATAAGAAGCATAGCTTCAATAATTATTTCTCATCCTCCCGCCGAAAGTTTGTGTTTTGTTCCTTGATTTCACGATTGGAAATATGCTATTGCTTCCCGGTTACATGATCTATCTCGTCAGAAAGTATGAATTTCCGTAGACTATAGAGCTGTGCTCATGCGCCATGAACTACTACTCAAGAACGTATGCAGATTCTTACAAAGAATGTTTTACTACAACAATATCTATACATGTTAGTTACTATTGAGTTTAAATTGTTGGAAATTATATTTAGATGGGTAATTACTCTAGCCATTGTAGATTATAGTATATTATGCACCTAGGGAGGTAAAATAAAGGACAAGCCATAGCACGAGTGAATTGACACCCGAGGCAAAGCCGAGGGTGGCAAACTCGCGTTATGGGTTGGTCATTTACCTTCCGTGGTGCATATACGATTTTCTTCAACAGTGAAGCTAAAATTAGCACTTTTCGTTTTCCATGCCGAGAGCAAAAGTGGTATTTTTAGCCCACTGTTGAAAAAAAATTGTTAAATAAAAATTTTATTTGGTTATTTTGATTGTCTAATTGTTTTTGTATACAGCCGCGTTTTGATTATAAATGGTATTTAAAATTTCAATTTTAAAATTATTCAAAAGAGATTCAATAGATTTTACTAAATGCTGGTTACTAATGTTGTTGTTGTTGTTAGTACTAGATGAGACTGCGTTGGATGCCTGATACGACGAAGTAGTTATAGGGTTGATGTAACCTTGCATGTGAGTTACTGCCGAGTAGGTGAGATTAAGATGTACTGTCCTAAAATGATGATGAGTGTCAGCAGAGGCCTGCTTTGCTGCGTTTACAGTTTGTGCATAACGAAAGTATTTACAACCTCGGTAATAGGCAGTGTGCCCTTCTTCTTTGCAATTGACACAGTGCGGTCTGTCATCTTGTTCTTTAATTTATTATCAATTAATTTAAGTTCGGTAATATTTTGAATGAGATTTGGCAATGCAGCGCTTCTATTTTTGTCTTGGTAATATCGGATCACTATATATAGATATACACGAAGATTTAAAATTATATACTGCGTGCAAACGATGAACCAGGTGCAGTGTGTTTACTTTTGTTAACTTCACAGTGAATAATAACCTATAAAATTTGAGTGAAGTAAAAACGTTACCAAATCTCTTACGTAGTAGTAGAGAGTTTTCACAAATTAATTCTTACTTTAACTTTAACTTTGAAAATCTCTGTCAATTTTCCTGAAAGATTTATACAAAACTATAAGAAATGAATCCTTAGATAATATACTTTCATATAATATCTAAATTTTAATTTAATCTGTTAACTTTTTTGACGGAAATTAGTATAAAACGCAATCAATCCTAAGATCGCCCATAAGAGCCCATGTTATTTTTCATATTTTTAACATTAAATTTCTCGAAAAAACTTGCAGAATGAAATATTGAAAAAAAATCAAGGTTCTTTAATTTAATATAATTAATCATATTTTAAAATTTCAAAGCATTCTGTTAACTTTTATATAACCTTTGAAGATCCTTAAATTATTATTCACGTACTAAGAAACAATTATCACGATAAAGTTAACTAAATATAGTTTAAAATTTATACATAGATTTAATAATTGATATAGATATATTTTGAATAACAATTTTCTGAAGTTTTCTTATACAATCTACATTGACATCAGAGTTTATAATGGTCTAAACTTAAATGAATAAGTATTACATTAAATTCTCGCATCCAACAAATATATTTGGTTATTTACTAAAAGGTGTTATTGATAATCCTGCATTTCGTTTTAATTTCAAGTTTTTCGAAAAAATCATCATACTTACTTTGAATAAAATTAGTTTTTTCTAATACTTTAAAAATTAATTTTTAAATAGTTTGATAACAGCCATGCAGAATAGTTTATTGAAAACTATGCGCATCCAAAAAGGCTATTAAATTTTTAGTTCATAACTTTGGAAACTTGATATAATAGCGTAAGGTAACTTTTGCGACTTTTTAAAATTTACACAGCTTGTAATAATATAATCAAACGCAGCGACCGTTTTTTTGTACTTTTTGGTCATCCACACAATCACAAGTTTTTTCTGGAAGAGGAAAACAAAATTGTTCGCAGCCACCATTGTCAACGTCACACGGATTATCTTTAATTGCAAATTGTACATCTGAACTAAAAATTTTCATACGAAATATTGATGGAATCGTATTGTAATCAATTTCTTGCGTTATTTGTTTTATATTGTTGTCACCTGTTCGATTAGTGCGCCAAATACCATCCTGTGTACTTACATAAGCCCAATTGTGATATATGCGAAAACTATTTATCTCTGATTTATTAAAATTAAACGGTAAGTCAATTCTATTTTCATTTGATATGTCGTAATCTCCAACTATTTTTATTTTACTTCGATTTGTAAATGAATAAGTATATAATGTTTTTTCGACTAACACACATATTTGGTCATTTTTATAATCAATAGCTAAGTGTGGTTTGGCTTGATAATTGTTATTAAAAAAGTCTACATATTTACTATCATTGACGAGTATTCGATGAGAGCTGTAAGAATGCATGATAGAGACATAACCATATCTTGGATGAAAATCTAATGCTTCATTAGTGTTTGTATGCTGTAGTAAAGTTTTTAAATTTTTTGATTTCTTAACGTCAAACATTATTATCTTTTGATAGCCAAATGGCAAATCGATAAGATATAGTAAATTTTTAGAAAGCCAATCAAATACTATATATTTAATTTTACAAAGATTATCTAGTTTATTTGCGCAATTGTATATAAGAGTTTGATCTTGAAAACTTTTTAATTTGGTTTTATATATGTTCATGTAATCGTTAAAGTATAAATCATCATTAAGTTGATCATAATCAAAATCAATGATTTTTTGAGATAGTGATTCAGTGTAAAGCTGTGTAGGTAAAATTACATCTTTAGAATCAGGTTTTATCATACTGAGAGTTTGTCCTCTAATAAAATTACCCTGAATATAAAGTATTAGATTCTGGTTTGGCTCACATGATTTGAGATTGGATTTTAATTGCCAGCCTAGATAACAAGCACAACTTCGATTTTTTTTATTCGGAGGTGTCAACAGACAAAGATGTTGGCACTTGCCATTCTCGTAATTGCATGCATGATCTATCAAAATATTCTGATCTTCGAATACTTTTACGTGAGTGGCATTGCGTGGAGTAATCCGTTGTATCATATGATTTTCACACTTATTAATGTGGATATCACAAGACCATAATGTGTTACTTTCATCATGGGTAGGTCTTAACCAAAATAATTTGTTATTGAACGTTGTCAAACTTATAATTTCTACTCGACTTTTAAAAATGACTTGGCGATTGCTGCCATTGTAATCTATTCTTTCAACGGTAACCCAATCATTAATCCAATAAATATTCTTTAACTTTTGATCTATTGTTATTCCTGTGATTCTTTCTTCAGTTATTATTCTTTTGATATCTGACCCATCCATATTTCCACCAAGAATCTGGAAAAATTGCAATTTGTATTTTATTTTTGAATGTTCTAATAAGTTTGTGAAAAATCTACTTCATTATTATTACTTATTTATGTTCTATATTTTCATTAAATTTTAATATATTAACAAAATATTTTTATCATAATTTATTACCATCTTAAAATTATTTTATATTCTATTATAATTATTTATTACCGAATCTAATTGTTGAATAAATAGAAATCCTTGAGCAGGGTCAAGAACAATATCCTGGGGCTCGTTAAGATAAGTCGAAATAATACCGTACTGTTTAGTTTGTATATCTATAACAATCAAAACCCCTATTAACTTGTCAATTGCGTACAATTTTTTAGTAAAATGATCCAAAGCTATAGCTTCAGGCGTAAATTTGGGTTCATTAAGAATAATATCTGTGAAATAGTGATTATGAGTAGCATTTAGAGCTCTCTTTGTTGATGAATGGATTTTCGATGTATCCTTTTCAATCCAAAATATCGTTTCGTTTAGGTCTACATCAAATGCACCGATAGGATTTTCCATTTCTCTCAAAATTTTAGTAGAACTACATTGCGGATTGTAACTCCATAAATTTATGCCATCGCTTAATATAAGTTTAGAAATGGACATCACTGATAATGAACTTGTTCCATTAACTAAAACTAAAAAAAGTGTTTTTAATTATTTTTAAAATGTACAAAAAATATGAAATTAGAAAATTAACTGATTTAAAATATTATTTTTTTCTATTTATTAACGTCAAATATTTTTTATTCAATATATTCTTGAAGATTAAAATAAATTTGAGTAGAAAATAGTATTTTGCGCTCAGAGTGCGAGAAAAGAATTTCCAAGTTGTGTTTACTTTGCAATTTTTTGTTTTAATAACGAAACCACCGTCAAATATTTTGCTTTAAAATTAACTATATCAATACTTTTACAACTATATATTTTGCTTTAAATTAACTATATCAATATTTTTTAAATAACTATCATGTATCGATCAATTTTAAAGCATTTACGTTAAAGACTTTTTCCTCAAAAATTTGTGTAATATGACTCGATTGCCAATATTTAAAATAAAAAATATTACTTAAAATAAAATAATAAAAATTTACTTAATAAAAAAAGTTACTTAATAAATTTTTTTCGTATATTCTTTAATAGTATAATTATAGATGACGCTAGATGCAATCTACTAAAAAATATCTTAAAAGCAATGTTCATAATGATTAAAAAATAAATTTTCCGATTTAAAAAAATTGAAGTGATTTTTAAATATTTTATCAATGACTATGTTGACTATTTTAAGAAATTTGATAAGAAAGTCCTCTTGGCATTAATATATCATATAAATTAAAGAAACTAGTATATTTCAGGCCCATTTCGAACTTAAAATTTTTGAAAGATGACTTTTAATGTTATATTTATTTTAATTCTGAAATTTCAGTTCCAATTGCCATAGATTTATCTTGAATTGAAATTCATTTAAAATGCATTGATACTGCGAAAATACTATTCAACAACTTGTTTCTTCTGCATGCGTGCGTATCTAAAATTTTATCAAGTTCCGGTTTATTTAATGCATAACTTTTTTTAATAACATTCTGATGAGCATTCTTTTTATAAAAATACTGAATTAAATTTGTTTTGATTTGGACATTTATCAAACAACTTCATAATATATATAGTAATTTATATTCGTACAGTACATTTCATTCAACATTACCATAACTAACATTTTTAAAGCTATTATTATTATTCACATTTGCACATTAAAATTGTGTTAATTGAAAATATTTTGTTTCAGAAAGTGATTATCTTCAACTTCTAATATATTAATTCTTATATTTATAGCATTAATTATAGCATATATTTTCTATTTAAAAATGCGACTACTTGACTTTATTTTTTTAGCCTTTAGAGTAATAATGAAGTGAAAAATAATAGAACAATTGATAATATCTTCACTTCTAAATTCTGTAAAAGTGATGATGGTATTCCTCCAGAAAAGAAAATCATTCATTGATTTTAATTTGATTTGTACAAAAATTACTTAGATATAACAGATTTTATGGGTTATCGAAATATTGTGAATGAAAGAGTAATGAATATTTTAATTACAAATAATGTAAGTACACTAAGATTGTTAAATGATGATATATATCACTATTTTTTATGTTACCTTTTAACGATGTTCCTTCATATTTGCAATCTTCAATTAATTTACCATTATCAAATTTAGCACCTTCAAACTTATAAGCAATTATAATCATCGTTATTATTAATAAACATATAACCGCAATAATTAAGCACGAAATGGTATAATAAAAATTAAATATTTTTTCACAAGGTTGTATTGATTCGATTTTCTTTTTATTGAGTACTTTGCATTGATTCTGTTCTTGAGCACTATCTGAATTTTCTTCGTGGACACCTATAATAAAAGTGTAATTTTTTTTACTAATAATTAATGTTGGTTAAGTAAAGTATTTTGAAATTTGTATAAAATGAGTTATTTAATAGTAGGAAATTATAGAAAGATTCTTCACAGTTGAATATTTATAACTCTAATATACCACACTTTTTAATGTATATTTTTTTTATGAATTTTATTGTTTAATTAGATTATATTATATAATTTTAATAAGACTTACTATTTTGAGTTGAAATTTTTATATCATTATGAGGATTTGAATTCATCGTAAAATAATTATAAACATAAATTTCATAAAAAAAAGAAACTGTATGGCTCTAACATAGAGTATGTAACTTATGCACAAAACAAATACTGAATCGATAAGCATTCTAGAATAATATTGTTTCCAACAATGAATCATGCTTCGCATATCCTTATTGAGCTATTCATTATTGATAAATGTAAAAATAGCTATTCTTTTATTTCCTTATGATTTTATATAAACGTTTTACAATTTTATTGAAGATGCATCATTATGTACAGCAAATCAGTACGAAATTCATTGAGGATAACATTTTTTTATAACTACTATTGGATTTAAAATATTTTTATTCCATAATAGAATATATTTTTACAATTTATTTCAAATATTATTAGCATTACACTATCAAATAATAAGTAAATACATTGTATATTAAAAAAAAAATTTTAAGAGTAACATTTTTTATAAATAGTTTAGGTATTTTAGTTTGAATCAGATATGACAATGAGCCAAAAATGTATTTATTTAATGGTTAATCGTTCATGTTATGCAATAAATATAGTGACTACTTTGAATTCCAAAAATTAACTTTTAAATTTTTATATCAAAATAAGTCTCTCATAGATTAATATATTAAGAATATAGATTAATTATAAAAGAGCTTTAATAAATCATTAAGATCATATAAATTAAAATAAGAAGATAAGATGGTGCTATTTAATTAATTTTGATAAATCGTTTAACAAAGTAAATTCATTCTCATTTTTACATTTATTTTGTAATTTCAAGCAATCCTGAAGAGGTCAGCAAAAATTAGCTGATGAAAAGTTTCAACTATTGCATTTTGTGTTTTATTAATTTTATTAAATAAAGCCTTCTCTTCCAGAGATTGATTTTCCTATACACTTATATTTATTGCAGAGTATACTTATTAATATGCACTCTACTGAAGATTCGTTTTGGACTAAAAGATTCAAAATGAAGGATGTTTAGAATTCAATTGATGTAAATATAATTTAAAAAAAACCTTAAACTTAAGTAAAGATATGCGTAATGTTAGGAAATTTTGTTCATGTGAAAATAAAAATTTTATCGAAAAAGAAGTTTTTTTTACGAATATAATCTCATTTTATTATACTCTGTGAATATTTATTTAATCACTGATTTACTTCATTCCTTTTTCGAAACAGCTTTTATTCTATTAGTACAATAAGATTTACAACTCCAAATTAATTTTTTAATTAGCATTTTTGACAGAATAGAATTTTTTCACACGATCATATTGAACCTTTTTTTGTTAAATTTAATATTGCTGATTGCGGTGCTAATGAGGTTTTCATTATGTTTTTGAACAAAATAGATGTACCTTACAGTGGTACTTGATTCAATGGGCCGAAATCGGGATTTGAACTCGGGACCTCAGATTATCTATTGCTCTACCGAGTAAGCCACTGACGACCTCTTTGTATCAAATCCTCGAGTCATATTAATATATAATAAACATTATATTTTTGATTGAAAACATTGAGTAAAAAGTTTTAATGAACACAAATTCAATTGTTGACCTATAACTTGAATCCAAGATTTAGTATATCTTCATACTTTTTATATTTTACACTTGGTGGAAGAGGGATAATTTTCCGAATGCGTATCTCAAAAGGCAACGTTGCATATTTTGCTGCAGATATAAGACAAATCTGAATCACGCAGCAAATTTTACACTATCGTCATTTCATTATATAATGACATAATTTTAGCAAACAAACAATAATAGTTTTTTTCTTGATTTAATAATTCTAAACAATTTGCAACTATTTTTAGTTCATATATAACTCAATCATAATTGTCATTATTCGAGATTTGCGTAAGTAACCTATCTACTAAAATGAAATAATGGGAAATTCTATGCATCATTTGTAGTTTTCTTACAAATGCGGTAAAATATATAAATTTGAAGTTATTATTATTTACAATCAATCGACCAATGATAACTATTCAATATCGATTTCCTTTTAAATTAAATTACTGTTAAGTTTTGGCTTTAGACCACGACTAAAATCTAATAATTTAAAAAAATGATCAGTCAAAAAGGAATATTGTTTTTAATCATTGTTGGGAATGTTAATATATGATAAATTGAAAGTTAAATTGGTAATATTGTAAAATGAATAAAAGTCTTATAGCAAAAAGCTCCACAAATATTTTATTGAAAGGAATGCTTTGTATATATTTATATAGGTATATTCTACAAAAATTGAGTGTATGTATGTTTTTATTTATCTTTGAAGTAGTAATAAATTCAGAATTTAGACAGATGTAGTAATATAGAATTAAAATAGACTGATAGTCGTATTTAAATATTTGAAATTAATGAAAGTAGATTTATAGCAATAATCAAATTTAGAGCAAAAATATCATTATAATTGTAAACTTGAGTTTTTAACTAAATATAATAACAGTGCTTTTTGAAAATGCTTTTTTTGAGTGCCAGAAGATCTTGAGTCTATACACTTGGCTACAGGTCTCTCTGCCTAAGTTGAAGTTGAATCCGTATTCATACTATTTTATTTTGATTCTTATTATTGCATGATTATTTTATAATTTTCAAAGACTTATTGTTGACAGATGAAGTGTTGCTTATTATGCATTTTGATTAATACTGGACTATTTTGATGTTTTACTTTCTAGGAGAGTATCAGGCCTCTGGATTACCAATTTTGTTTAAACTGCGAGAAATGTTTTCTTACATAAAAAAACTAGAGTCATAAATGCTCAATAGGTTCTAAACTAAATCATATATAAGTAATTATTTTATGAAATATAATGAAAAAGCATTGTTTCAAAGAATCACAAATAAGTACATGTTTACCTTACATAATTCATCAAAATAATAAAAAAAAGTTAAGCAAAAATCCTTTAATTTAAGCTTTATTGCATCAGAAAATGTTAATTTCGGTTAAAATTATCAACAATTAAAAATATAAATTAAAAATGTATTAAAAATTATACATTCCATAGCCCATGTGATTGCTGATAAGTTTTACATTTTTTATTTGTATTTTTGATTAAATTTTGGACTAGATCTAAATTTAAAAGATTATATTAAAATCATTATAAAAATGTATTGCCTGAATTATTCAATTTTCACATTTTTACAATATTCGAAAAACATTTATATCCATGGTAAAATTATTGTACACATAAATTTTATCAAGAAAATGACCATTTAGTTTTATCATAAATTTAAGAAAAACTTTATAACAATCAACCATGATTTTTAAAACATGTTCTGTTTAAATTATTGCTAATTGAAAGAAAATTTATCAATTTCCTGCGGGCACTTAATTCTATTAATTTTCGAATTAATTATATTTTAAAAATATATTGAAAATTATATGCCTAAAATAAAGTATTGCGATTTTCAATGACAGGTTGTTCTCTATATATTACCTTTTTAATATGATGATATCAAACTGATTTTGACCTGGAACCGTTTAACACCTTACATCAAACCAGAAACCTCTGGTGCTTTATTCCCACCTCAACCGTGGCCACTTTATTAACTTAAAAAAAGCGGGCTTAATTGGAAAAAAATTGAAATTAAATTTTTTCTAGGACTTTTCAATAATATATTAAACTTTATAAATTTTTTATTTTGTGGAAGAAATGAAATTTAATGGGAGAAAAGAACTTATCTCTCTATAAATTTGCGGAAAAAAGTACTTATCTTTCGCTAAATTTAGGAAAATGAATTTTGCGAGAGGTAAGTTCATTTCTCCCACAAAATTTTAGACGTAAGATATGACTTTCTTTCAGCCCGCTTTTCGAGTTTACAAAGTGGCTATTTCTGTTGAGGTGGGAATAAACTAATTTTCTTTCGAAAAAAAGTCAAAGGTATCTGGCCAGGATTCCAACCCATGCTCTCCAGTTTGGAAAGCAAGAGCCTTATCCGTTTACATCACTGCGCTCCCCACACTACGGCACTCCCTATTTTTAATGACTTAGTTCTAATCATTTATTATTTACTATAATCGAATGTATATAATTTCATTTATATCAGAATATTTGAAATAACGTAAATTTATTCTTGAAATTTAATGCATTTATAATGGATAAATTTTTATCTATATTGTATGCGATCAACATACGGCAATAAAATTTGTTTTCAACACATTTAATTACGCAGTGAGAAATATTTTAGTAAAATTTACATTAAAAGATTTTTCTCAGTGTGTACTTTGACCATTCGATGTTAATTAATGTATAAAATATGCGGAAAACATGTTTTTTTTTGTTATGAAGAAATATATTTTAAATTAATTGATATATTGAAAAAATTTATGTTTTAAACACAAACATTTTCAGAAAAGCATTTTAAATAAAATTTACTATAATATTAAATAAAAAAATTTTTATTTTTATTAGTTACAATAACTAGTAATTATATTTTATTTTTTAATCTACTAAGACATGTGACCATCAAATAAAAAAAAAGAAATGTAAATACATAGAATGAAATTCAAAAGATTATAGTTCATAACAGCATACTTATATTCCAACGCATTGGCTATTGTTTTCTATATGTTCGTTATCTTTACAGCCACAGGTTTTTTCTGGAGCTGAAAAACAAAATTCTTCACAACTTCCATTGTCAATATCGCAAGGATTATCTTCGCTTATAAATTGTATGTCTGGACTAAAAATTTTCATAGATTTTATTGATGGACTTATGTTGTAATTTATTTCTAGCGTAATTCGATCGATTTGTTCATCGTTTACGTTAATACGCCAAATATCTTTCCGTGTACTTACATATACCCAGTGGTGGTATATATGATAACTATATATTTCTGAAATCATACCGAACGGCAAATATATACATTCAAAAAAATTTATATTAGTAAAATTGTAAATGCAAACTCTATTATTTTCTATTGCACTAACTCGATCATTTTTATAATCCACAGCTAAGTGTTTATAATAATGAGACTCATGATTAAGGTAATCATAATTATCATATTGTTCTACTGTGCTACCGTTAACAAACATTCGATAAAAGTAAGAAGAAAGATAAATAATATAACCTTTTTTTGGATTAATATGAAATTCCCTAATAGTATCTACATGTTGTAAAGTTTTTTTATTTTTAGATTTTTTAACATTAAAAATTATCATGCTTTGATCCGTTGATGTATCTGATTCAAAGATATAATAGATATTTTTAGAACGCCAATCATAAATTATGCGCTTAATAGTACCATCTTTTGTACAGTTATGTACGAGAATTTGATTTTGGAAACTTCTTAATTTGATTTTATATATGTGACGATGATCATTAAAGTAAAAATCATCATTATTTACATCGTAGTCAAAATCAATATTTTCAGTTGGGGATTCTGTATATATTCGTGTAGGTAAAATTACATCTCCAGCATCATGTTTTGTTTTATTTAGAATTCTTGTTCGAACTAAATATCTTTCAATATAAATTATAAAATCTTTGTTTAATTCGCATGATCTAGGATCAGATTTTAATTGCCAACCCAAGTAGCAAGCACAGTCGTGACCTTTTTTTATAGATGACAATAAACAAAGTTGATGACATTTGCCATTATGGTATTTGCATGCATGATTTTGTGACACACTCTGATCTTCATATACTTCGATGTGCGTAGCATTGTTTACAGTTATCTGCTCTATCATACGATTTTCGCAGCTACTATTACGAATATTACAAGACCATAATGTTGCATTACCATCATCATGAACAGGCCATAACCAAAATAATTTTTCATCGAGAATTGCTAAACTTATAATTTTTACATGGCTTTGTAGAATGGTTTCACGTTTATTTCCATTGTAATTTATTTCTTCAACTGTAATCCAATTATTAATCCAATAAAGTTTTTTAAATTTTCGATCTATCATTAATGACATGACTTTGTCAACAGTTACTATTTTTTCTACATCTGAACCATCCATATTTCCTTTAAGAATCTGAAAAACAAGAATTTGAAAAGATAATATAACAAATGCTGTAATAATTTTTTCCGGTCACTATTACAAACAATTATTCATTTTTATTTAATGTTAACAGGCTGAAAGAATTTTTTATAAATAAAATTAATAATATATTTTTAAAAGTTTTTAATTTATTACCGAATCTGATTGTTGAATGAATAGTAATCCTTCAGAAGGATCTAGGACTACATCTTCAGGTTCAAATAAATCAGCCAAAACAATACCGTATTGTTTTGTTTCTATATCAATAACAATTAAAGTTCCTATTAGTTTATCAATTGTGTATAATTTTTCAGTAAAATAATCTAATGCTATAGCTTGAGGCATAAATTTTGGTTCATTAAGAATCACATCTGTAAAATAGTAATTATGAGTAGCATTTAGAGTTTTCAATGTTGATGAAAGTATTTTTGATGTATTTTTCTGAATCCAAAATATTTTTCTTTTCGGGTCCAAGTGGAATGCACTCATAGGATTTCTCATTCGTTGTAAAAGATTAATATCTTTACTTTTTGGATTGTAACTCCATAAGTTAATGCCATCATATAATGTAAGTTCAGGTACAAAGATCGATTGTGATGTATTGGTTTGATTAATGACTCCTAAAAATAAAAATTTATTAATTTAAAAATAATATTTTAAACGCGTCATCGTTGCAAAAGAAAAATTTATATAAGAAAAAGTTTCAATGAATTTCAACACTTTAGAAAATGTTAAAAATTGTCTCAAAACCGAACAATGGATATTTAACAAGTAAACACATACTCATACTCACACTCAGTCACACATGCATGTACGCACACACGCACGTATTATAAAAACATTTTTAAAAGTTTCAGGAAAATCTGTAATTCCGGGGGTATGCACTCCTATTATTAGTTTTATTTGTAGAAAAATCTGTATCTTGTTATTCCTTTTTGACACTACACAGATATAATAAAAGAAACTATATACTTCAAAAAATTACTATGATTTTTTCAGTTTAAATATTACGATGACATCTTACAAAATTTATAGAAGAGTACTGTGAAAATCACTGTCATCAAGTACAAAATTTAAAATAACGTTTCAATAGCGAGTTCAATAACGTTCAAAGGCACATGTCTATAAAATATAATGACGTTTATTATAATTTTTATAGAAAAATTTTTTCTATGTCAGTTGTTAAAGTGTTATCAATAAAAGAAACACAAATATTAACAATATGTATAATAAAATTGTTATTTTCCTTATTTTTATATGTTACCTTTTATCAATACTTCTTGAAAGCTCCTGTTGCTAATTAACAAATTATTATCTTTTTTTCCATCTTTAGTCGTTGAAATAATTATATCAATTATTATCAATAAAAATATGCCAATGAATAGACTTATAATTGTATAAGAAGAGTTAAAAATTTTTTTATATGATTTGATTGGTTTGTCTTTCTTTTTTTTAAGCACTTTAAATTCTATTTGTTCCTTAGCGTTTCCTGAATTTTCTTCGTTAACATCTAAAATAGAAACGTACTAATTTATTACTGATATTTCTAATTAGACTACTATTTTGGAATGAGAATGAAATTGTAACTGAATTGAATTATGTAAATTTTTGGCACTTACTATCGTCGGTTAAAATTATGTTATCCCAGGAAACATTTGAATCCATTTTAAGATTATTGTAGTTTTTATTTTTAATACAAAATAAACTATTTGATTCCTATATAAAGCACACAACTCGATTCCAAAACGAATACTGAGCTTGTAATCATTTTTAAGAATGTCACTTCCAACAATGAATCATGTCTCACATATATTGTTTAGCAACATTGTTTGAAATATCTTTTAGATATGAATAAATGGAATAAAATTCAACATCACTAATTTCTAAGCATAAAAAGAGCTCAAATTTCACTAGCATAAACTATTTCAAATGATATCAATCATTTTGATATGCTTTAACGTTGATTAAATTTTTGGACCAATTGTTTATTTATAAATGAAAAACTAGAATTTTCAATTGCGAATGTTTTTATAAAATTATTTTATATTTAAAAAAAACAGACTATATTATGTAAAGATTCAATAAAACATTCATTTCAATTATTTTAAAAGCTTGCAAAATTAATTGTATTTAATTTTAATTTAATTATACTTTAATTTAAATATACTTAAATTATATTTTTTACAAATGATAAATAAATATTGATATCCAATGACTATAATGTACTTACAATTAGAATTTTATTAATTTTAATGAATTACTAAAGAATATGCTATTAAATGATGTGAAATTATATTTAAGTAAAGTTGTATGGAGATAATGTGCATCTTGTTTACATATACAAATATTACTATCTGCATATGTAAGTTTTTGGGTTATTTTCATTTTTAAATTATCTAAAATATTTTTATGTAAGCTCCGATAAATTTTAAATTCCATTCTTGAAATCTAAATAATATCTTTTTAAAATTTTACGAAATTTTTTATTTTTCAACGATTTTTGTTACTTTACCTGTTAATGATTTTAGCCTTTTACATAAATTTAATTATTTTGCTTTATAAAAAATTGACACAATGCGTGATCTCATGCATAAATATTTAAATGGAAATATTAAAAGAATTTTTTTATACTTTTTTTTTGTTTGTTTTATTAATTTTTAATTTTTATTGCAAAAAATTCTATTTATATCTATTACTCATTTAACTTTGAATAATATTACATACGTATGAATAATATCACAGACTTGATAAAATATATCAACACATCCTAATTAGATAACGATAAAGACTATACATCCTTTAAGAGGAGGTCACGTATCGCTGTCCTTTTCTAATCAAAGAAATGATTTTTTTACAAAAACTAATAACTGTATCAAAAAATGAAGAGAAAGCCGCAACTTGTATCAAAAAAAGCAATATTTTCTTTGGTAAGAAAAAATTAATTTTATTGCTTCGTTCTCAAGAAAACCTTGAAAAACCAAATTGTCCACCCTACCTTTATGATTTAAGTTTTTCAAGGTTTTCTTGAAAACGAAGCAATAAAATTAATTCTTTCTTATCAAAGAAAATATTGCTTTTTTTATTACGAGATGCGGCTTTCTCTTCATTTTTTGCTAAAGTTGTTAGATCGTGTAAAAAACTCAATTTTTTGATTAGAAAAGGACAGAGATACGTGACCTCCTCTTAAGACAAAAAAAAATAACTACTGTTCAGTATTACCGTAAGCTAAAACAGATTGGTATACAACATTTATCGACTTGTGTATAGCCCCCATCATTATTTCATCGAACTCTTTCATCGCCTTTTGGCTAATGGAACGAGATTCATATATACAACTGAGCTCTTTTCAGCTGTTCGACTTTTGCATTCTCTTACATACCCATATTCACCAGAAGTAAAAGAGTAACCCTTTTACTCTTTTGCCAGAAGAGATTTTAAAAAAAGAAAAAAAATGACCGTATGGTTTCTTTCTTTCTTTCGTACATTTTATTTATTGCCATTGAACACTTTTCGTTTGGTACTACAATTAGAACAGGACAGATCAATTTTTTCTCTGCCTGGCAAATTTTAGCCTTTGTGTACAGAGAATTTGTTTTAGCATGCTTTAATGCATTTAAAGTAAGAGTTACTTATGTATCTGTACAATACGATGGATTATAATTCTTTTTTCAACTGAAGTTTGTTTATTAGTGAATGATTTAGAGTGCGAGGCTGCTTATCAAAATCGATGCATCATTATATCGCTTACTTATTGGAACATTTAGTAAACGAACATTTCTTTGGATTGTGATCGATTGACTGAAAATTTTTTAAAAACGTTATAAGAAATTATAGATTTATGAAAATTAAGTACTATAAAAATTAACACGATAAACATGATCGGACAAACTTTAAAATTAGTTTAACATAAAATAATCTAAAAGTGTATCGGTAGCTCTTACGAAGAAAAACACCAGTTTTTCGTAATACGGGAAGAAGAGCACTCTTCACCAGTTTTCCGCGAAGAAGAAACCTTTTTCTAGTTCACCAAGAAGACTAAAACTTTCTTGTTAATCTGATAAAAATGTTAATCTTTGTAGTCCAACGGAGAGAAAATTACACCTCTTATTATTTACATAAGTATAATAAATGCCTTTAATATAAAGATATAAGTATATGATCATTGATGAATATTACTTTTATTATTATTATACATTATTATACTTAAAATTTTTTTTCGAAGAGAATGCCTACATTAGTTTTTATCTAACATTTATGTGATTAAAATAAACTTTTTACTGATAAAGACATTTAAATTGTAATTTTTTTACAACCCTAGTAGAAATGTGAGCATTAAAAATGGTGTGTATAAAAATTTGAGGTTATTAGTAATAAAAATGCCAAATAAATGGCCAATAAATGTTAAAAAAAGCGTTTCCATTTCTACTGGCCAAAAAATGTTAAAAAAAACGTTTCAATTTCCACCAGGGAATATTCTTATGGTTTTAGGATTTTAGATGTAGTTTTTAAAATTTAGCTGATGAGTTAGTATGTTTTGGCAAGAATAAAAATCAATTTGTTATCTAGATCAAATTCGTAACATAAATAGACTTTCTTATAATTTCAAATTATAAGATTAATAAAATTTAATTTTATAAAATTTTAAACATTTTTTTAAAGATTTTTCAATAATGAAAATTGTTAAAAAAATTTTGTTATATTTCTCAGCAAGGTCTTTCGTAAAACGAATGAATTAATATATAAAGATGCCGCTTCATCCGTCGTTTCACCGCGCGCAATGAGAAATATCGATCTTATATAAATAATGAAAATGCAGAAAAGGAAGGATATAAAATAACTGAAATAAAAACAAAAAAAAAAAAAAACGAAGAAGACAATCTCTGCCAGACGAACAAGCCTTTATGCGAGCGTGTAAGCAACTTTTTCCGCGATTCTCTTTCTCTCTATATCTCTTTACGATTTGATGTAATCTAATTGGATATGAAATTAAGTCAACGAAATTCCGACAAAAATGAGAACACACCATGGGGAGGAAAAGAAGGCCTCGAGTAAAGTAGTATAAGTCTGAATGATTTTGCCGTATTGATGTATAGCAATTTAAAATTTATATTTTCCAATCGTCAATTCATTTCTCTCTTTTCTCTCTTTTATATCCCCTTTTGAATTCGTCATATATTTTTATTCTTATTTTAGCTCTCTTTTGCTCCAAGTTAAAATAGATGCTGAAACTTAAATGAAAAGAGTAGAAAGACGATGATACGTCCAATGCGCTTGGAAAGATCGCATAATTGCGTTTTACTGCATATAAGCGTGTCTCCTTCTTCCTCCCCTTCTTTCCTTCTTTTATATAGTATAACAACTTTTTGCCGCGCTTTTAAAGCCCACGAGCCTTACTACTTGCTCCTTGTTTTATATGTATAAAAGCCGTGACGCTCTCTCTCTCTCTCTCTCTCTCTCTTTTCTGTCTTTTGCTCGGTGTATAAGTTTGCTTTTATAATAGATGCGAATAAACCTTATCACCCTTTCTGGCTCTTTATAAACTCACTTGGTATTATCGGTATAATGCGATACGCGTTTTATTTTTCTGGATTTTATTCTTTATTTTAAAAAGTCTTCTCTTCGATGATTCTTCTTTCCCACGGAAATCGGAAGGAAAGAAAAGGGAGGCCGGCAGAAGAGAGGAAAAATTTCATCGTTATCGTTGAAAATACTTGGACTTGTATCATATAGATGTATGTACATTATAAATGATGTTAATGGCAATTGCAAACGTTTCGTAAATTATATCTGATTTGTGGAGTTGCATCTTTTGCTTTGATCGATTTATATTTTAAACATAAGGCGTGTACAAGTATGTTTTTATATAGATATATTTTAGAATCATGTTTGTTATTAAAAAAATTTTTAATTCTTTTTTTTAAATTTTATTATAATATATTAATTTTTAAAATAATGTAAATCATACTGTTTTGTAATTCAGAAAATCATCAAATACACTTTGTGGTAAAAAACTTGAATTTTATTCTCTGTTTGAAGAAAAATGATTAGTAAAATTTTTTTTATTTTTCCGTGATGAATAATATTATTAATAATTTGTAATTTTTATTAAAAATTATTAAATAAAAACTAAATTTCAAGGATACCCGAAACAAGAAAAATGTAATTTCTATAAATGAAAAATAAACTACAATCGAGTAAATTATCTCGCAATGATTACATTTTGAAATTAAGTATGTTGAAAAATGTTATTAAAATTAATAATTTTTGGAAATATTTGTGCGAATTTTAAACTCAATTACTAAATAAACATGTAACTCATCTGAACTGTAATAACCAACGTACATTATTGAAATTCGATGATCTTATAAATATAATACATAATTTCTTTATTCTACAATATGGACTTAATGTTTTGATCGTAGCACTCTCTTCTTTCTTTCTTTTAACTTTTCACTTTCATCTTTGTCAATCGGATCTTTTTGGGCGTTATTTTGGAGTTAGTAGTAGCAAGCAAGCAATAACGCTTCAACATTCCGAGCAAGAACTCCAGCGATTTTCAATGTTCAGGAGCGAAAGCGAACTGCTTCGAGAGAAAGTACGTATATATATATATATATATATATATATCATGGGAAGTAAGAGAAAGCAATGAAGACGATGAAAGAAAGAAGGAAAGAAAGAAGGTTAAAACAAGATGAGAATTCGAGGAAGACAGATGATAAAAGAATGAAAGAGGAGCGAAAGAGAAGAGAGAAAGAAATAGAGAATTCGTCAGTCGGGATCTGTTGTAGGTTGTGAAGGGAGGCAAAAGTAACGCAAAAACTGGTGAGCATTGTCCAAAGAGCAGAGAAAAGATTCTTCGTCGGCTACTGCATACCATAGTCTTAAAGGAGCAGCATATAACAGTTTATATGTAGGCTATATATACCGCGTATATGTGTGTGGGGTAGCGGACCCACGATTTGATTTTTAAATGCAAACAAATCTACATCATGGCAAAAGCAAGCCGACGCCCGTCACTCACCAAAGCAAAAGGAATCGAGACTCTATACACATATACGCGCACACACCAAAGACTTTTAAGCTTTGGAATGGCTTATACTCTACCTTGGATTTTTTCAATCATCTCAGAACGAACTCTCTTTTACCCCCTCCCCCTCCCCCCTTTTTACCATCTCTCAGTAGCTTTGTACTTTGTTGAATGCCGCAGCTTTGTGACTGTATATTTCGCCGAAAATAATGTCGACGATAACGAGAGAACCATCGAAAATTATGCCTTTTCGACTTATGTGCGCAGCACAAGTTATACCTTTTGCGCGACTTTAAGAAATCTTCTTTCTGAAGATGATGCGTTTTTAGCATTTGTAACGTATGTGTCTGCTTGTGAAATGAAAAAGTTAAGAGATCTGCTTACGCGTGCACTAAATTTTCTACAAAATTGAAGTACTTGCCTTATTTCTTATTTCTTTGAGTCAAAAGAACCAATTGCAACTGAAGTTTAAAATTTTTTCAAATTTGACATTTTTATTTGGAGAATGTACAATTTTCAAATATTTTTAATTTAACAGTAAAAAGCTTAACGGGTCGTAAGTTTATTTTTTTTGCAAATAAAAAAGGATTTTTTTATTTGAAGAAAATTTTTTATATTTTCTCTTTGAAATGATTAACAATTAGTATTAACATTAACTTTTCGCAAGCAAGTTCCTTTCAAATAAAAAGAATATTATCGATAAAAAAGAACTTTTTTTTTTAAATTATGAAATTTTAACAATTTTTTGAGTATTTTAATAACTGAATATTGAACTGAAAAGATATTAAAATAAATTTTTCAGGGATATTACCAGCAATTTTTCATTTAAAACCGGAAGAATTTCTCGATTCCTCATGAAGTTTATCCTATAACAGTATTAGAAGTTAAAATTTGAAAATCTTCCGTATAAACGTAATTAATGTTGGAGCTTTTATAAGAGAGGTCAAGGTTCTGAAGCTTCACAAAGGTATATAATCGAGCGGTAATTTGCCGCGTGACAGGACGAATGCAACTGCTTGGCAGCAACGAAGCGCAACAAAATATATACATATATATATATATATATCCTTTTCTCTCTTTCTTTCTCTTATTCGTTTATACGTGAATTATGCTCATAGTCAGTTCGCGCGGGTGTACATGTACGTGTGTTGCGTGTACGTGTACGTGCGTCTATGTGTGTATATGCGCGCCCCCCGTCAAAGCTCATAAGTTATATGAAGTAAAAGCGGGCGTATATAGGGGCAACACGATGATGATATAGAGTATAGAGGAAGGATAAAGGTAACAAGAAAACGAGCTCAAGAAGAAAGAGAGAGGAAAAGAGATGGTAAAACGTCTTCGAAGAAGATAGAAGAAAAAGAAGAAAAAGATATAGATGCAGAATGAAAGCCAAGAGTTCAAACGTGCAAAAGAGAAGACAACGATACAAAAAATAGTTCTATCTCTCTCTTTTTCTCTTATATATGTAACTATAAAGAAAAAGGGATGCGAAAGACAAGACATAATTGCAGCTGGATTAATGAGACGGCATAATTGCATGATAATCGCCGATCGTTTCATTATAGTTAAAAGAAAGAAAGCATCGCATATTATTATATTGGATCGTGAGTATGCGATTCAAGTATGTTCGGAAGGTCAGAAATGACAATTACTGAAGAGCTAATTATTTTCAGGAGGGCGTTCATTTATATATATATATAAAGAAAGAGAGAGAGAATCCAAGCTCTGAAAACGATCAGTACAAGTTCTGAACGCATGTTTTCCTTTTTTTTTTACTATTGGAATGTGGGACGCATTATAATTGAGCGCACTGTTAAAGATTACTAGCTTACGAGAGAAATTGAAGATCAAAATCAAAACCTGTAGCTTCATTGAACTTTATTATTAGATTTTAAGGAGATGGGTGATAGTATATGATTTACGTGTAGCTATCGTTATTGCAGTTATACAAGTTTTTCAATTTTATTTCAGAAATTTTTTAAAAATATTTCTACACACTATCTTTCTATTTTATCTGAAAAAAATACAAAAATCTATTTTAAAATTTTTTTAATAAAATTGAAAAATTTATTTAATTATAATAACAATATCTTGCATTCTTTGAAACTTAATTAGCTGTAAGAAATTTGTATTCGGAAGATAATTTTAATATTATTAATGTAAATGATTTATTAATTTTTTATTATTTTTCATGCATATAATATTTTTCATTTTAAGCACATACTAATAAGAATAATAATATTTAAAGAATTTTCAGTTTTATTTAAAAATTTTTTAAAATAATTCAATATGATGCTCGTCTTTATATAAAATAAAAAAAATCACAGATATATTTTATAAAAATTGGTAAATACAATATTAATTCATGCGAAAAATCATATTTTCGTAAAATTCTTCTCAATATACCTTGAGCTCCCTTTTTTAATATTTATTTTTTTATTAATGATGATGATAAATTTTCAATTTTACATCAAAATTCATTTGTAATTTATATTACTGGATAAAAACGAAAATTATAAAATATTTAATAAATTGAAAAATAAAAAAAGCAATTTTTACAATTTACAATAATATTCCAAAGGATTGTCGTCTAATTATCCAGTCTAACGAAACCGTTGTGTGAAAATTGTTCTAGACAATCTACGATTACTGCAAAACAAGAGTCTCCTGCATACCAGCTCCAATTCCTTATACCTTTCAATCTTCCTAGTCTGAAATATGTCGCTTCATAGGTTCTTCAAAGAGGAAAGAAAGAGAGAAAGAGGTATGTCGTCGTCCGACAATTCGCAGAGATGAGCGACTAAAAAACAGATCAACTCTTAGAGGAAAAGAGAGAGAGAGAGAGAGAGGAGGAGAGACATTTAAATGATGTCGCAGCTCGTACGACCGGTCGTCGCGCCAACTCTTGCCCAGGAATAACTCAGTCCTTGCTACTATATACACAAACTGAATTGCTCTTCGGCTTTCTTTTTCTTTTTTATTTACCTTTTATTTTTTTCTTTATCTTTTTTGCTTTGCAAATGGTGTAGAAAATAACGTAGGTGCTCGTTTGAGTAAAAACTAGCAAAGTGGCATTGGAGTTTAGCATACAATGATGGAGGAATCGTTTTATTATTTTGTTATATTCATTTTGTCGATACAGATAGGATTGACGAGACTAAGATGAGCTGCTTTATGATGACTGTCTGCAAGATAATAAAAGATGATTTTTTACAGTTTTTTTTTTGTTTATAAATTAAATAAATTTTTAAAGAAAATTTTCAAATCATTTATAAATTAGAATACTTAATAACAAAAGTAACAACATTATTCAAATATTATTATTAAATTAAACATTTACTTGTAAATTATTGCAAAAGTTGATAAAAATGAGTTGATACCATTTTTTATCATCTTTTAAGAATTAAAAGTCACCAAAAATTCTTTTATCTCAAATAATTTTGAGCGAAAATTCTTCAACTTAACATAATTCTGCTCTACTTTTTTTTATAAAAAAATCCTTGTTCTTTAAGTAGCGTCACGATGGCTTGAGAAGTTAAAAGCCCTAGAGATGGACGAGGACGACGGACAGACGACGAAAACGACCAAAGTGACATTTAGCGTTGGTTCGTGTATATATGTGTGCATGTGTAAGGGATGCTAATCAGATGCCGACAGTGAAGTAAAACGCGCCGTCGGTCAACATCAAAAGATACTACTATATACCCACGTGCCATCGCGAATCTTTTTCCCTATATTTGAATATATGCGCCTCCGCGAGACAGATTCACGAGACTGATGTTATAGCACGGAATCTTTTTTTTTTGTTTTATCAAGAAGAAAGTAGATTGTATTGATGAGAAGAATTTTTTTGCTCACATTCCGAAATAAAAATGTATTTTTAAGTATTATACGAATAAGAAAATTGTATTGTAATTTTAAATTAATTTAAAAGTACACTGTAAAAATTTGCTTTGTAAAATTACTATCCTAGTGGCAATTTTTGTAACTTACTCTGAGAACAGTCTTAGAAAGTACTAATATCTATAATGAAATTAAAATTACTGTTCTGAGAGTAGGTTACAGAAATTGCTATTCTGAGAATCAAAATTTTACTAACCAAATAGTATATTTAAGCGAGATTAGTAAAATTACGTTACTGAGAATAGTTAGTTTACTTTTCAACTTTAATATTACTAATTTCAGTTATTAATATTACTGTGCTCAGAATATTAAAGTATTTACTACCTAGTATTAACATTACAAAGCAATTTTTTACAGTGTATATATATTGTAAAAATTAAATTATTTTTTAATTTTTTGCAAAATTCATGCGTTGATGCATGAATATCCGAAACATTTAATATTTAATAATATTCACAGTTTATAAAAAGTTACAAAAGGTTTTGCATATTGGTGTATTAACACTTATTTTTATTTTAATACGTATATAAATATGCCTATTTCATACAAAACTTCTGAAGAAATATAGATTTAAGACAAAATAATTTAACGTAAAATTCAATGTATAAATATGCTAATTTTTATTTCTTTTTAAATTTAAAAATTAGAATTAATTTACTCACTATATTCAAGTTAATTTTAAAGTAATGATGAATGTAGCATTATTTCCTTTAAAATCCTTGCAGTAACACAAAGTCTCGTACGTAGCTATATTTAAAAGCTCAAAAGAAATGTGTAAAAACATCACCCACCAAGTCATTTCTTTACAAATTTAACGCCAATAAATATTAAGAAAAAAAGAAAAAAAAATAATCGTTTCGCGTGCAATGCCAAAAAAAAGTCGGCACCTAATCTTGCATCTTTCTGCAGGCTAAAAAACCGTCAATCAGTCACCAAAAAGGCTGACCCATCCCATTGGTATATAACGAGAAAAAGTCAGCTTGAAATTCGTCTATTTCCGTCGATATGTAATAATAATAAAATCTTGAAATTATGACGTTTTACACATTCATAATGTTTCTTTTCTCTTTATATATATATATATATATAGCACGTGAACTTTTGAAAACGTTATGCATCTTTTACTTGACTTCTTTGCCGTGTATCCGAAAGCTGAGAATAAAGTGTATATGCATGCATTGCTGGCTCGAAACTCGTGTGAAATAAGCTTTGGCAGAGAAAATATATTGCATAAGAGAAGTGGGAGCTAAGAGTAGTTGACTTTGGAATCTTAAGGTTGCTTTGGCTATACAGTTTCGGACAAAAGATTATTTGCTCTTTTCGTTTAAATTTAATATGTTAGATTTTTATTTAATTCTCAATTTATAATTTGAAAAGCAAACACTTTTATTTTAATTTTTTTTGTTTTATTATTTACTTTTGCACAAGTAGAATAAGTTTTGTAATGATAAGTAACTTTTATTTACTCGTAATTAAAAGAAAAAATTAATTTTTATATTTTTAGACAACTTGTACTTATTTTGCTGAATAAGCATTTTTTTAATATTGGATTGGTAACAATATAAATTAAGGTTAAAAAAATTCAAATTTATACTAAAAAACAAATACTATAATATTAATTGAACTTTGGTTATAATAATGACAAAGATAATAATTAACTTCTTAATGATAATTAATGAGCCTTATATTTTTATAAATTCACTTTTTAACATTTCAAATTATTTTAATATAATGAGTCGGTCAGTGGCTCATTCGGTAGAGCGTTGGATTCGTAATCTCGGGTTTCTGAGTTCGAACCCAGCTCTCGGCAGCCGATTGATGCAAGCACCACTGTACGTTACATGTGCTGAAATTCACAAACACACTCACGAGCTCCGTCGCTGAATAGCATAGTAAAAATAGCATAGCATATAAATATAGCGACGTTAAAAAAAAGGCAGGGTGAGGTTCATGCACATAACAATTATGCACGATTTTATGATTCACCAAATATTTTTGAATAACCATTTTGCATATGGTTTTTTAGCTAAAAAAAATTTAATATATTACTTGTTTTTTTAAGTTTTGATTGTTATGATTATTAGATTGCTTGTCAGTGCTATTTATAGTATATGATAGATTTTGAATTATTTATAATATTATTAGTTCATTTTCAACATCTTACTTTTTCACCTACTCTTCATCATCAAAATTCATTTTATATTTTATTACTTGAAGCTTATAAGTATTATTTAGTACATATTATTGAATTCACCATATGGAAGTTAAGAAAAATCTTTCTTGATTATCCATTTTTAATCTTTATTCATATTACGGACGATTTAATATGTAAAAGCTGATGATTAAACGTTTATTTGAATTGTAGTTTTTTCAATAGCTGTAGACTTAATAATAATAAATAATTTGTATCTTTTCAAAGACTACTTATTATACACATGTTTCTTGGAATAAATTAAGAAATTATATATTTTTTAATATTTACAGTAAATTAGAACCAAGGCTCTACCTGACTGATGCAAATGTTCTGTAATAGAAACAATTATTAGCAATAATATATATTTGGAAGCAACGAAGATACATATACACATTCTCTTATAAAAGAAAGTGTTAAGTGGAAGTGTTTGGTAGAAGCTGATTCTTTTGTTGATGTAACATTATCATAAGTTTATACAATTATTCTATTTAAAACTATATTTTTAAATTTAACAACAATATATTACGGATTAAGTCAATCGAACAAATTTTTCGATGAAACTGGTATTATCTTCAAATAATATTAGATATTGCATAAATATAGATAAATATTTTTAATAAATAATTGATTTCTAATTATTCTTATAAAAATTTAATGTTTCATTAGTTTATATACTTTTTCATTCTTTAACCTTTAATAACTAAATACATTATAACTGAAATTAAATATTGTATATAACCTTTTCTATCATTTTGATTAATAGTCCAAGCTTACATAGACGGAAATATTCACCGAGAATACAAAACATGTTTTTTTAATAAAAAAAATTTTTCCTTAAAGAAAGGTAATACAACCATTGTATAACAAGTAAATATTGTAGCAAGTTTTATATATGTTCATTAGATTTATTTCAATAAACATATCAATCATTTAACTACAAAAAGTTTTATAGATATGAAGAAAAATTAATAAATTAAAAAATGACTCAGAGCATTGTGTTAAAATTATTTACTGGTAATTCTTAATATCATAACATATATTTATTTAAAAAAAATAAAAAATACGTTTTATTTGATTAAATTTAATTATTATGTTCTTAAAATACATTTTTTTGAGATTCTATTAGATTTCTTGAACAAAATTGATTTCTGTATTTACAATTATGAAGCATTTTTTTCATTGCGAACGTTACTTTTTACATTCTGGTGATCCATGATATTGAGTGTGTTTAAATATGATATAGTAAATTCATTATAATACTACTTTTGGAAATGATTATATTTATAACGTAAAGTTCGTTTACAAAACAGAAGATACAAATAGATCAATAGAAGTTCTAATCGTTTAAAACAAATTGATTGTTGAATGAAAGAATTGATGAGCTCCTTATTATCACTACAATATTTTAATAATCAATTTGAATACTTTCAAACCTACCTGTACACCTAGAGCAGGCTAAACGTAAAGAGAAAGAGCATATACATATATATAAAGAAGGAAAGAAGCGTGCAAACATAAAGATGTTGTTTGAGGCGTCGGACACCTGTGTGCCGCTCACGCGCCTGCATTCAAGATATACTTTGCGTTTTAAAAGAAAAAGAGAGAGAGAGAGAAAGTATATATATATATATATATATATGCCCTTAGTCCTCCTTCTCACTTTCCACAGACTCGCGTATATACCCTTTTAATGTATATACACGCATGCAACTATCTCTCTTTTACTCATATTTTTCCTCTCTCTCTCTCAGTCTTGGGTTCTTACTTATGTAGATATAACATAGGTATATAAGTTGAGCGTTCGCTCGGTACCCTACATTAAGATGCGGCTGATGATAAGGGCGACTTTACGATCTCACGCTCTCCACCAAGGCGATTCATAGCCTTAGCAATACGAACGACCGTCGTTTACTGGTCTTACAGAGTACAACCTTATACACTGGCTCTCTCTCTTTCTCGAATATAGATGTGTTATACCTTCTTTTGGAGCTCTTCATCTACGTCGTCTTGAACTAGTGTGTATACCAAACGAACCCTTCGATTTTATGACAAGTTCCTTAGCCTTTCACTTTTTATTTTCGCGCCTCCTTACGCCAAACTACTCCGATGCCTATATAGCCGCTGATAAATGCTTTATGTTTTTACTTATGCGTAAGCACGCGCGAGTTTCTCCAAGTAAACCTATGTTATATATGCCTCTGTGTGTATGTCTGCGTGTACATGAAAGTAAGATATCGATTGAGCTAGAATTTTTTTCTATATACGAATACTGTTGCTTTGAGATGCTGCTGTTTCTACGTTTCTCTTCGGACTTTGTTCTGCTTTGTTGGTCTATAAAGTTTTATGGTACCTTAGTATCGAAGAATGCGTCGATACTTGTTTATGGAATTGTGCTATGAGGATAATCAGAATTTATTATTATGCAAAGTCAAATTGATGGGTTATACAAAAACAATGAATTATGTTATTTAAGAATCTAAGTTGTAGAAATTCCATATTTCTTTGCAAAAAATAATTCTATGTTTATAATTAAACAATTATGAATCATTGAAATTATTTTTAAAATTTTTATTTAGATGTGGAACATTAAATTTAATATTTGAACTTCAATTTTTATTATAAAAGTATAATTTTTTGATAACAATATAGTTTTATTTGTCAAACATGATAATCATTATGTAGATGATAATTTTTGTTTGATTTTAAAAGTAAACAAACGTTGCAATTACACGAGGCAATATCCATATGATTAAAAATTAAAAATAACCATGTTCACGTAATGATCGTAACGTAACATATCCGCTGCCTAGCCCAGGCAATATCGAAAGATTCTCACGGACATATAAGCGAGAATTTAATTGTCGCTCGAGCATGCTCCTCGCATATAACCCATTCGTGGATGATTAATCCTTACTTGCCCTCAGCGCTTCTACCAACATACCGTAATTGACGTTTTATTCCTTCCGAATTGTATATCAGGCGAAGAAACAAGAAAGATGACACGTGCTTGGTTATCTATATAGTACAGGCTACAGCAGCATTAACATAGCTCCATAAGCATAGTATACACACACATAACGCGTGTATGCTTGACCACTCGTAAACTCTTTCTCTTTCTCTTGAGAAAGAGAGAGAGAGAGAGAGAGAGGGAGAGAGAGAGAGCGCAGGCGCGTGTGTAAATCAAACCACACGCTGGCCGCTTGTAAATCACTAGGTAAGTACACACCGCTGGGATAATTTACGCAGCCGCTTCACCTTTAGCGTGCTTATATAGGTTCAAGCAAAAGAGGAGCTATCCTTCTCTCCTTTTATTTCTTTCTCTCTTTTCCTCCTACTCTCGTCTCGATGCGAGACTTGAACGTTTTGTATGTATGTATGTATATGTAGTGAGCGAGAGAGAAAGAAATTTTCTTTAAGGATTCTGCATATTATAAAAGATATAAACGTCGTTCAACAAAACGCGAGCTTGCAAGATTCGAACGATTTTAAACTGGCGATTGTAAAGAGACTGTTTAACCGGGAGGCAATGGTGTTTCTTAGTCACTTTGCTTGATGGTTTAGCTTCTTTTTTCTTTTTCATCAACTTACGTACGATTATCTTTCATCCTAATAATTATATTTATACACTTTCTTTCGCTGGGAGACTATGTTATTGCTTGTTGCTTGGGGTATACAATATTGCCGGATGCAACTGATTATCGATTCACTGTGACATGCAAAATAATTTGGTTGCAGAGTTATTATCAGTCATAGCAATTATATTTTTAAGATCTTAACTCTAGAATAAATTTTTAGTTTTATTTAATATTAAAAATAATGTTCCAATATGAAAAAAAAATAGTAATATATAAATTTTAAGTCTGTCTGATCAAGGTTGTTACTACTTATGATAATTATGGTTTTAACAATTTTTAAAAAATCAATAGTAATTTAAATCTCTTAATTACAATACATGTTGAGTATAAAAAAATTTAATTGAAAATATAATAACTAAAAACAAGTTTTTTACAATAGCGATTTAACTGAAAAGTAAAAATAGAATAGATTTAAAGATTTTTCTCTTATATGCTATGTGAAAGCATTGCGCATTGTATGATCGATAAAAATAAATAAAAAAGTCCTATCCGTATAAATTATCCTTTCTTGTGAAGTTAAAATACCATGAGTAAAAATACAAAAGTGATCGCAAGAAACGAAGAAGAAGAAGTTTTTTTCCAGTGAAAAAGATGCTCGGCAGTTCTCGCATAAAATCAGTGTTTGCATCAATTGGCTATACGCGCGGGCATACCTAAACTCCAAACCCAATCTGCGCTTTCTACATATATATGTGTATATATATATATATATATAAACGAATACAAAATGAGATGTGGACGTATAAAAAAGGGCATGGTATAAGTATCATAATGACAAAAACATAATCTATGCGTTTGTATTTCAATGATTCTGCGCGTTCATGTTAAATTTCCACATTCATGCGACAAGGGACTATACAGCTGGATATAACATACTCCTATAGTCTTCTCATTGAGACCATTAAGAAATGTTTTTCACTCATTTTCATATATATACACAAATATGGTAGCTATTTTTTTTCTTTAGAAGAACTTTAATATATATTGATGCATTTGTTGAAAAATCAAGTTGCCACGTGAAATTTTTGTTTTTAACATACGAATATTAAATTTTTTGTTGAAAAAAAATGTTGAATTTTTAAGGTCTTATTTTTAAGTTTCAGATACGTTAAATTAGATTTCCAATAAGTTTAAAGAATAAAGTTTTAATTATGAAGAAAGTCGATCTCAAAAATAGATAATTTATTGTTGTTAATAAATTTTTTGTTATATCTTTAAAGTCATTAACTTCTTTTCTTGTACATATTGAATTAAGAAAAAAATTTAATTTATTTATAATAAATTATATAATGCATTTTAATTTTAACATTTAAATAATATAATTATCGATATTTTATAGAAAATTTAGTATGTGTGTTAAGAAATGTTTATATTATGCTGGTATTAACGAGAGTTAGGTCGAAATGCACAGTAGCACTTAACAACTTATTATACTTCATAATATAAGCATGTTATACATGACAGTTCCTTAACGTTGATTTATGCAGCCACTTTTCTGACCGAATGCTGATTAGTTATGTTGAGTTTTGATGGATGATCTTTTGCAGGAATTTAAAACTTTAACGTTTCTCACCAATTACAGCAACTATTTTAATATTTCTTAATAAAACTGAAGTTTTTCTATTTTAAAAATTTATTTTCGATAATTTTAATATTTTTCAATTTTGATTATTGAAACTTATTGTTGTCCTTCAATCATAAATCATAGGTCTCAGTTATCACATTTAAACACTAAATAATCGCTAAGACGTTAAATACATTGTAACAAAGAATCCATTTTATACATGCAGATACAATACTACATAACGTAATACCAAGAACATAAAATGTATATCCTTAAATCGAATATACCAATCCTCGTTCTTACCATAAAATCTATCTTAAGTACCATTCACTTTACACGTACAACTCTCGATTTTATATTCATATTCCGAGCTCCGGTCATACTTCACATAATATATAAATACTTACAAAAAAAAACAACAAAATCCTTCACACCTTAGGAAAAAAAATTTCGTTTCAACTGAAAAGTGATATGGAAAAAGTGCGCGCATAAAGTTATAAAAACAAAAAAAAAAAAAAAAGAAAAAGGAAAAAGAGAATCCGGAGCTAAAGGTATCCCGCTGAGTATATAAGCATTGCCAATGGTATATTTCACATTATTTGCAGATTCACGATCGGGTTTAGAGCATATATAGACATTCATGCATATAAAAAAGAAGAGGAGAGTTTATATTCGTTGCTTATATGCAACATTTTATATTTATCGTTGCAAGGTGTTTTCATGGTAAGTAAAGAAAGAAGAGAGGAGAAGAAGAAGAGAAGAGAAGATTTCGCGCCTTCCTATTTCTTTATGGAGTTATGTCGTCCGTTTTAAGGATCAAAAGGTCAAAAGCAAAAGTCTGCCGATGTATGTGTATGTGCATGTATATGAAACACTGTTTGAACTCTTGAGAAATATACCATATCTTGAAGAAAACGAAGAACTTAAATTTTTCTGCTTACTTACTGCTTATAACGCACACGTGTATATAGCTGCTGATGCTGGTTACTGCTGCTGTTGGATACGTTATACTACTACTATATATGTCATTTTTTTTTATTTCATGATATCTTTTTACCAGACAAAGAAAAAGGATTACGTGTGAATGATGATGCGGTTATCGCAGAATGTGTTTATAGGTAAAGAAGGAAGATATTTTAAAGATTCTAGAAGAAGTTTTACGGATATTGCCATATATATACGTAGTTTTTCAATTCGTATTTCATATATTTTATTTTATTGAAAAATATAGCGAAATTTCGTTGAAATAAGATTTTATAAAAATCTATGAAAAAGATTTAATACGTTAAACAAAATTTAAGAGAAATTCTATGAAATCATAAATTTTGTGTATTTGATAAGCAAAATTTTTTAAGATTATAAAATAATTGGAATATTGCAGGTATATTATTTTTAATTTTTAGGCTATTATTATTTTTTATTTTAGCTTTATAAGCTAAAATAAAATTTAGCTTATAAAAAGAAAACTTGACTGCAAGATAATAATACCAATTTCAATTTTTTTTTAAATTTAACGTCGTTGTATTGGTGCTATCATTACGATGTTAATTAACGACGGAGGCTATCAACGTGTTTATAAATAAAGCACATATAACGTACAGTGGTGCTTGTAGAAATCAGCCGAGAGCGGGATTCGAACTCGAAACCTCGAGATTACGAATCCATCGCTCTACCGAGCAAGCCACTGAAGACCTCATTAAATTAAAATGATTTGTACAATCATATTTTACTGTTACTAGAATCATCATATTAACTTGATTTACGCATTTCAGGAAAAAAATATATATCACATCTACATTATTATTGATAATATTAATATCGTATTATGTTATTATAAAAAAATTATAAAATAATAAAAATACACTCTCAAAATTAAAATAGCAAATATAATAAAGCTTTAATTAGTTTCCATCAAATGTAACAATAAAATCTGAAAAAAAATAGAATGACTATGAATTAGCAGTTTAATTTTCAGTGCTGAGCGAATGAGAACACTTATTTTAACAGGTATACAGGCTGTATATAGGCTTAAGTTACACACGAGTCTCGTTGGCTGCAGACAACGTTGTTAACGACTTTTCGATCATTAATTACCGAAACTACCAATACAATTATCGGCTTAAGAAATTTATTCCCTTAATCTCGAGATTTCTTCCTTTGGCCTTTAACTTGTAACGGACTGATATTGGGGTATAGAGATTGCCTTCTCCTAGACACTACGACCAATTTAGAAAAAAAAAACGAACCTATTCTATACTACTAGAATCTATTGTAAGCTGCCTGAACTTTTATTTTTTTTTGTTCTAAACACTAATGGTTTCACACCTACTAAAATGCAGTTCTTTTTCTTTTATTGGTTAAAAAGGATTTTTTGTACGACAGGATTAGTACTACTGTCTAGTGTATAAAAGAGTTCTAAAAGAATCGCTTATTTTGTCAATATTTTATATTCAATCAAGGACAATATGTATATATATATTAAGTATCAGTTTTAATTTAAAAATATATTTTTTATTTATTTTCTTACTTTATCAAAAATTTCTCAATCATGTGATATTATGTAATGGTACAGTGATGATTATCGAAATTTTTATCCTTGATTCTAATAATTATTTTAAAATTTATTTGACTATAATACAATTTTTTTTTAATCAACTTTATTTTACATTCAAACATGAATTACTTTGGAATATTATTACAGTTTTATAAAAAAATAACTTTTTTTTTTAAAAGAAAAAGAAATAAGTATATATGTATGTGCGTGTGTGTATATGTATATATATATATATAATTGGCTATATTCTCTCAATAATTAATTCAATTAAAAAACTTTCTTCATAACAAAAGTATATAACAATCATATCCAAGATATGAAATACCTGCTCAATTTAATTAACAATCTAAAAGTAACGAATGCCATCCATAATAGATAAGTCTCAAAACAAAAACAAATATAGAAAAAAAAATTAATAAATAAAAAAAACAACTACAGACTGATACAGAAGATGAAAGGAAAAGAGATCATGCCAGATATTCATTATAACCATATAAACGCTTTGCAAAAAATAGAATGATTCTTCTGGACTATTGACAATTAACTTTCAACGTTTTTATATTGTTTTATGTATATATACGAATCTTAGGCATCGTCGATATGCTTTCGAGCTTTAGATATAAGAGAAATCACAGTCTCCAAGACTACCTCTCTACGTGATCTTTCGCCGAGCGTGCAGTCTTATCCGCGTGAAAACGTGAGGGAGAATAGAAAAGCAAAAAAAAGATAAGAAAGAGAGAAAAAGAGGGGAGGGGGGGAGAGAAGTCGAAGGAATCGCGCGGGCGCGTTTACAGGAGAGAGCGAAGTCATTATATTTTCCCGAAGCGTCGCGAAGGAGCTTAATCAAGACTCTAGCCGAGCGGAATCAGCAAGAACCCCATTAGTATAACGTTCTTCTTTCTCTTCCTCAATATATATAGATATACATATATCCTTAGATTTTGCTTGCTTTTCCCGCCTGTCATTCCTTTTCCTTTTCTCATTCTCTGAATTTTTTTTCTCGTTCTTCCTTTTCTTTCTGTTCTTCTACTTTACTGTGCGCGAATGGCCTGGTTCTTTAGGTATATATAAAAGGAAGAGGAGACACTCCGGGGACTCATTGTCCAACCTAATAACCTCAACTTTTAATTGAATTTAGCAAAGAAAAGAAGGCCTTTTACTTGTGGGTGTATATGTACATTGTATATATATGTATGTGTGTATCAACTTTCAAACAATGATGCTATATATATATATACATATATATGATGGTTCATCTTTGATTGGACATTTTTGTCCTAATGTCGATTACTCACCTGGATGAGCTTTTTCACAAATATAAAACTTCTGCTTAGACTTTTAATAAAGACTACATTCATACGACTTTGCTTTAATTGTCAAATTGTTTTAGTATTTCTTTTTGTTTATTCGAAAAGTTGACTTTATTGATTTTTCTAATGCCATTAGTTAATAAATACTTTAATTACGAAATCTTGTTAGTATCAAAGTTTTATTGCAAACAATTTTAATTTTTGCTATCATCATTGTGAAATGTGCAACTTTCACAAATTATTGATGGATCTTTAGATCGAAGAGCATATTATTGTCTTAAATAAGATAATAGAATCAGATACATTGGGACCTAAGTTATCAAATAATATAAAAATAATTATTCATTAAAATAATCAATACATAGATGCACGTGTCTAATCAATTTAATGAAATGACTCAAATATATCTTCACTTTTTATATAAATATAAGTAGAAAACGTTTGATTTTAAATAAACGTTTCTGTGCAGAGAAAATTCCTCTGCCAAATTTTAAAATACGAACATTTTTACGAATGAATCGATTTTTCGGATGATTCAAAGATAAGCCGTTTCACGAAAAATATTGTTGAACTAAAGTCGTAGAACTTATTAAAATACAACTACTTCTGTTCATAATATATATTTTTCTAAAAGGATTTTTGTTTCATATATTTAAAAAAAATACTAGGACAATATTTTTAATATTTTATAAATTAATATTATTAATTGAAAAAGTTACCATATAATTTTGATCCAACAATACCTAAAAAAAAAATTAGGAGTATATTATTCTCATAAAAATTTATTTTTTCATATTTTTGTCAATTCCATGGTAAATAATAATAAAAAAAATACAACAGGGCCTAGCAAAAACGTATATCTTTTTATACAACATTAAGATTTCTTTTAAAAGAAATCATTACATTGTTTAATAATAACTATTTTATAAACAACTAAATTATGCAAAAGTACTTGACGTTTAATATGTAGGGGAGAGTGGGGCGAATTTCCAGATGGGGTAACTTTAAGAATGCTTAATAATCTCACATATGAAAATTTTTATCCGGGGTCAGTAAAATAGATTAAAAATATATATAAAAACGAACTTTTTTATACAACTTGTAGTAGATTACTTGATAATTTGAATTCGTAACAGCCACTTCTTTTTTTTCGCAGCGCCTTCTAAAACTTTTGGGTTGTCTAAAAATACATCTCATAATTCTGTGTGAATGAAACGATTTGTCACGTAATAATAAGTTTATAGTACATTAAAAAACAAAAATTTTGACACCTAGTATGACCCGATACGTTAAGTTTAAGCTTAGTACTGATAGTTCAAAGATTTTTAATCATTTGGGCCAACTTTCCAATACAATGTTAATTAATAGGGATTTTTTGGAAAATCGCTTTTTTATTCATTTTATATGAATAATAATTTATTTAATATTCATACGAATATTATTATGTTAATATTATATTTTTGTGATTATTATTAATGTATTAATGATTAATAAAATAGTCAAAAATTTTAAAAAATTCGTTAAATAAAAAATTTAATTGTATTTTCCAAGTTTAATAGTACAATCGGAAAATAGCCCCAACGCAAAATGGAAAGTTGCCCCATACATGGGGTACTTTCCAAAAAACAATTTTTTTTTCGATCCAAACTATTGTTATGTTAAGTGAATAATAAGGAGGCTAGACCAATTTTTTTATTCAGTTTGAAGTCTAAACTTAGTGTTAATGCTTTGGTAGAGTCAATTATTTCACTACCGGAGAAGAAATCTTCTCTTAAAAAAACGTCTGGAATTTAGCTCACTTTCCCCTACATGCATGAGCTTAAATTTATTTATTTACAGTAAGCCTTCGCGCAGTTTCAAATAAATATATAAAAAATAATAATAAATTTATTTTGAAATTCTATTATTTAATTTAAAATATTTAATTAATAGATTATAAAATATGATACCCTTAAACACGATTATAAAACAATCGTGTTTAAAATGCAAAAATGTAAAATTTAGCATGAATCTAATTGGAGGAAAAATGACGTGAAATATAAAAAATATAAAACGTTTCTCATTTAATTCATTAAAGTTCAGACTTAGACTATGTTCAATAATGATGCTGAAATAATCAAGGGGTGATTTGTGATAAGCTCCTAATTACTTTATGTGATAAAATTTAAATTACATTTAATGTATTACATTTAATTTATTACATTTTGTTGAGGACGTGAGAAAACTTCTTTTAATTCCGATGTGAGATTCGTAATAGTCAATTTCATTTGATCCACTGGTTTTTTTTATGAAATTATGAATTTTTAACTTAATAAAACAAAAATTTAAATGGACGTAAACGATACACGAGGCATTAAAGAGTTCGATAATTTCTCAGTCATAACTACCACACTTATTAAGACATAAGCGCATTTACATTAAAAAATTTTAGCATATCATAAAATATTCAGCTCTCCTTTGCACTATTTATGCATTCGATTCGATATTCGCCATAGCATTAAGTATAGTCTTTTTTTTCTTTTTACCAAATGCATATCTTATGATATCTTGTATTCCACATATTATATGGTAAGAGGAGAGAATCATACACTTACTTATCTAACATATAATTGATCTGCTTACTAATTTTATATAAGCATATAAGTTAATTGTATTTCAGTAAGCATATATTTTTCGATCCCTAAATTTCCATTCAGTAATTAAGCTTGCTAATCATTACTTAATTAATCGCATATGTATACATATGTAAAGTTGAATTTTTCTTTTTATTACTTCTTGGTATGGTTAAAAAGCGTATCGCGTGAAAGAATTATAAATTTAAGTTTGGTATATCCCTTATTTCTTTTAATAAAAAACGCAGAATAAAAAGGCATCTATGCGAGTTAAATTATATCATCTAATAAATCATTTTTGTAAAATAATATTTTAGATTTTTTAATTACATGTTATAATTTTAGAATTTAAAAATAGGCATTTTATGCTGTTAAGGTTTACAGTTTAAATTCTGTTTTAAAAATAAAAATATCAATAATACTTTTATTTTTATTAAATAGTAAAAAAGACGCACAGTGTATAAAGCGTCTGGCCATAATATCTGTTTCCACTTATGATAGATTTTATATTAAATATGATTAGAGGTTTCAGTGGCTTGGTCGGTAGAGTGGTGGATTTGTAATCTCGAGGTCTCGAGTTCGATTCCCGTTTTCGGCGACTGATTAATTCAAGCACCACTGTACGTTACATGTGCTGAAGTTCACAAACACACTAAAAACCTTCGTCACTAATAAGTATCGCAATGATAGAAATATAGCGACGTTAAATAAAAAAATAATAAAAAATATAATCTATAAATATCATTAGTAAGTTGAAATTTTTTCTTTTTATACTATTATACATAGGAAATTTTAAATATTTTAAAAATTATTGATTATAAAGAGCCATGTTTGAACAACCTTGCAAGTTACTTCTTGAAAAATTATTGTATTTTATAAAAAGGAAGTGATAAAGTACTTTATTTACTTTAAATGTATGCATCACAATTTCCTTACGACGTACAAAAAAAATTTCACAATTCTTCCTCTCTCGTACAATAATATTGAAAATGAAAGATTTATTATATCTTATACATTAAGCAAAGCTAATAGTTGTGACAATCGACAATATGTCACATCCTGAATAAAGACAGCGCACAAAAGTTATACATGTATGTACGTTTTTATCTACGTAGGTGGGCATGTCACGCGCATACACACAGGTGCCGTCAAGGTACACAAACAAGCCGAGGCAAATGCCGCTTGGATGATCGTTGCTAAGAGATATTATATGCGCTATCCTTTGACGATTGATGGTTAAGTATTCTAATGGTGTCAATTTGTCTATGGCAATGCGCATGATATATCGTAGAATGAGGATTTCCGCCTTGATATTATATTACGAATAAATAGCATTCTGATTAGATGTTCGAGCAAGTAAATAGATAACTTTAAATGTTACTTACCATGGTGATTCATTTCAGAAATATAATCAGTATCCGTATTTACCTTTCTTTTTGCTGTGATGGTTGTATTGATGGAAAATACATGGTTTTTAAAATATCGTTGAATAAATACATTTTGAAATATTAAAACTCAAAATACGTTAGTTTTCGTTAAAGTATAGATATAACATTCGCACGATCATATATATGTGTACATTTATTACTTTTAGAACAATCTAATTTTTCTTTCTTTAAAGAATAATTGTTTTGTTTTTTTAAGAATAGCTGTTATATAAAATTTATCTGCAAAGTCAAATTAATTATGTACAAGGAATTTAACTTTACATAGGATTCAAAATTTTTAAGATATTGGAAGTTATGTTTTCAAAAATTTTTCTTTCAAATTAATAGCTACTTTGTAACTTTTTCATTAACTATTCATTTAATAAAATATTTAAAAAATCAAGTCTTATGTAAAATGAAACAAATCAACCAAACATGCCAACATTTATATCGCAAAAAACTGTATACAAGAGTCCTGAAATTTTGAGAAACGAAATGAGTATAAAATCATCATTATAAACGAGGCGATAATGATTTAAAAAATCAAAAGAGAAGCGCTCAAGCGCAATTAATTCACGATGCTATGCAGGTTGCAATTAAAATAAAAGACTCGTCGCATTGCAGAATCTTCTTTTCGTATAAGCCGCTACAATTTAATGAGCGTTATGTATACACGCGTTTTGTCGACGAAGATTGAAAGTAATCCACAGTCAAGGCAATGACAGTTATAGAAAAAGTAAAACGACCCCGGCATAATTATGCGATGATTATTCATTGAAAATCGGGCATGACGCGCCGCATGCTGCTTTAATAACGCTTATATATACGTGCGCTAAGATATAAGTACACGCTTTGGGAATTGCCAGATTGAATTTTGCAATGTACTGTCAAGTGTTGTAGATAAATCAATTGGTTTCTTACTTTTTATTTTAAGGATCTTGTTTGAGCTTTGGAAAGTATTAATTACTTTGATAGCCGATGATTGACCGGGTAGTAGATTGTTAAAGAAAGAATTATTAATTGATATGTTTTATCTGACATATACATTTTCGATTTTTAAAATTCAAAGCTTGAAAGTCAATTTTTTAAAAATTTATTTTTAATTCTTATTTTATAAAAGTATAAATTAAAAAAAAATTTCATTATTTTTGCTAACAAAGACACTTTTTATAGATAATTGAGTAATTCTAGTTGATCAATAAATATATCTATATCAAGAAGTTTTGAATTCATGAAAATAGTTTCACAATCATGCAAGTATGAATTAATAAAATCATCGATTAAAAATGTTGAAATTTCACCAAGTTTTATTGGATGTACAAATAATTTTCTTCAACGAAAATTCGATGAAAATTCAGTTATAAACCTTTATTATCCTCTACAGCAGCTAAGAAATAGATATCAATCCAAATGACACATTGCGACTCATAAATTTCACATAACCCATAAATACCAAAAACAGTAAGTAAAGGAAGAATAATAGCGAACTTTCTTAATGATCTCGCTCGGTTTCAATAGATAAATATAAGTAAAAAATCTAATCCAATACATACGCGACTGTTATATTTTCATCAAAAAGTCAATCCTTTATCTATATAACGTACTCAAGTATAAAACTATTCTGTATACGTTTTTCAAAAGTTAAAGACAAAACTCCATTTAAGGAGGATTTAGCCTATTACCGCTTTAGCGCGGAGCGTGCCCGTGCTATTGAGCATAATCGAGGTAAGTTTTTAGTTTTTTTTTCCTTCTCTCTCTTTTACTTAACGTCTCTTAACTCACGCAGGTTTTATTAGCTATAGAAGTGGAAAGAGAGATAAAGCTCCAATTCTCACGATCTCTCTTATGGATAGTTAGATACTATTAAAACCTCCCTGTGTGATTCTCTTTCTGATTGACGTTTAAAACGTACAACAACAACGGCAGAAAAAAAAAGAAGCAGAAGTAGGGGAAGACAAGGTTTGATAAAAAAGTAAAGCAGGTTTTAGGAGATGAATGTTTAAGTTCTACAAGCGCCTACTAGACCTATACGTACACACGATCGAGTTGAAAGAAAAGCTAATATACGTTTCGATTAAATGAGAATTCGTAATAACAATTAAACGTAATTAAAAAAAATAAAGAAAGGAAGGGAACACACACAATGTTAAATGAGAGAAAAAAACGCTGTACGCGTCATCTAAATCAATCTCTAAAGTCTGCATGTTATATACTTTTAATTCTATTAGCCAACTCATATACTTCTTTTTTTCTTCTTATTTTGTTTAGGAGTTATGATATGAGAAACAGTTTTATATGTATACGCATCGCGAGAACTAGAGAACGAGAATTCTTAATTTATTTTTTTTACTTCTGTCTTTTTTTGTGCTTTCGATATATATAATGTTTGTACATTTTTTTTTTCATTTTCTATATAAATTGTAAATTGTTTAATGCTGAGGTCGTTTGTTTTTATGGGACTCGGAATTTCTGCGTACATGTGAGAAAATTAATGCAACTGTAAATAGTTGTGTTGCAACTCTATTGCTCAAAAGTAGCATGTACTGGCCGTGTATGTTGATGATAAAAAAAAATCATAGATATTTATTCTTTGATTGGAATGTTTACTCCGTGCATTACTTTATAAAATAGTTATAAATTTTATTCTAAACTTGTAAAAGCCTAGTTTTTAAAATATCTTTATTATATAGGTTGACTCGTTTAATCATAAATTAATACTTTAGTATTTTTAAAATTTAACAATTTTTTTATTTAAAATTTTATATTCTAATTTATTAATAAATATTTTATTTAATTTTATAAATAATAAAAAAATAGAAAAAGAATAAAAATAAATTTTTGCTATAAATTATTTCTGTACAATAAAGTCTTCGATAAATCTAAAAGTTATGATTCAGTAAAATTATATTAATAAAAATGGCTCTTATTTTTCACATGCAATAAAACACGTCTAAACTACCATACTATTTGAAAAATCCTAGAAATAATGCAAGAATCGTGAGCGCATCTCAAGAACATTGTATTACCTTCGTACTTAGCCTCTTTACCCTCCCGTTTCCCTCTTGTTAGCTTTTTCTCATTTTTATTTTCTTTTACATCTTTTCCTCTTCCACCTTTTTTTTCCTCCTTTTTTTTTTATTTTATCCCGAACGCGCCCCCTCTCTATCTCGTAGGTTTTTTTCCACCCCTTCGTTGGCGCTTTCTCGCGTTGAGTGAAAAGTTTTACTTGGGATATTACGCCTCCACCTCTCTTTCTTAGAATCTTTTCTTTACTCTCTCTCTCTTTCTCTTTCTCTCACTTTTCCGTAACGCCATTCTATTTATCTCTGTCTATTTCTCGCACGCTTTATTTTTTTTTGTCTTTTATCCAACTTCTTCTCGCATTTTCTTTAAGCGATAAACAGCGCGCGCGCGCAGAAGTTCGAAGTAAACGACGAAGGAATTAAAAACGAAGATAGAAAATGAGTTAAAGCTGTAAGAAGCGGGAGGGATTTGATAAAAAGGAAGTAAACTTTATTTTTTCTCTATATGTATGTATCTTCATGGACATCTTTTTTCCATCTCCTATTTTTTTTAATCATATTTTTCCGTTTCTCTTCTTCGTAACCATTACTTTTGCCATCTCATATATATATAAACTATATATAATGCCTGGTGCTAAAGTAGTCAAGTAAACATAATATCATTACTATTATTTGGTAGTCTCGTTTTCTTATGAGTTCGAAAGGTCATAATGTAAAGCTCGAACGAGAACTAGAGTTAGGACTCCTTGTTTGCCATTCTTATTGTCTTTCTCTTATACGAGAAAACTATGAGTACGAAATATTATCTTCAGTTTTACCTTTTTTCTTTCTTTTTTTCGAACTCCTAAACTTTTAGTTTCCTTTTTTTTACTTATCAAAACGCGTAGTTTTTTTGGCTCGCTGCGCCAGCGTCATCTCATATAATCGAATGGCTGGGATGTCAAACTTTTCTGAGTTTATTTTTCGATTTTCATGACTATATGACGCGTATATTTGCTAATATTTGAGATACTATTTTCAAACGAGTTTTCCAGCAAGAATTTTATTTATTAGCTAGTGTCGGTTGTCTACTAAAGACTTTTGTACTAACGGATATTGCTTTACTTGTTAGCTTGTGTCTCACTATTTTATTTTTTTTACAATTCTTGCCTCGTAAAACTATTGAATTTTTAATAATTAAAAATTATATATTTATTTCGTGACATGAAAATATTTGTTTGTTTGAAAGAGAATAAAATATTTAAAAAAGCCAAATTGCTTACTGCACCTTGTTATAATTTGAATATTTTTATGTTCATAAAATAATAATAATCAATGATTTTTGTAACAGCTGAATTTTAGTTTTTATTGAAATTTCAATTTACATGGGGTTTTGATTAACGAAAAAAAATTTCATCCATACAGTTTTTAATTTCCATCATTCTCCATGTAAAAGATGTATGAAATTTTATTTCATGATTCCTTTACGCATCTATGTTTTCATTATTATTTTATGTTGTGAACAATTGAAATTTTGAAATATAGAAAAAAGAAAAGAATTACGGCGAGAAAATATAAAAAGTCACAGCGTATACACGAATAACTATCTCAAACGCCATAGCATCATTGCTCCATAAATTTTCATGCTCGATCCTTCACACCCGTTAAAAGTACGTATGTATATCTATATATATTTATATACGTATACCAGCCATGATGGAAAATCCTGTTCGCGCCTTGCAAGCAGCCAAAACATCATAACTCGTCCCCTCATTCTACCCCTCTCTCTCTCTGCCTCTATATCGCATTTACCCTCCCAACTAGAATATCATGATATCTACGATGCGCATCCCCACACATACATAAAAAAAGCCTTATTCTAAAAAAAGGAGCAGAAAAGATATGATACAAGGGTTGGACTATCTTATATACCCCTATGCGTATAATGTAAAAAAAGGAAGAAAAAAAAGATGAATCCACCAGTCAGAAAAGCTCGTTCATCTGCATATCGATCACGTCGATGGTTTGATACTATATCGACCAATCGTTTCGCTTTATACCTACGTATATGTATATAAGAAAAACACCGCCTATAAAAGCCCTGCCCGTTTATACTTGCACCCCACCGTCTGTATGTATATACATCTATAAAAAAGCTTCAAGCTCGTCTCACGGCCATATTGTAAAATATGGATCGCACCCCGTTAGAAGTAAAAGAAGGTATATACATAGATATAATTCTCCCTCTCTTTCAACTTTATACTCCCCTCCTGTCTTACGTATACGACGAAGGAACTTTTTCCCTCCCTGGAAAGAAAGTAGAAGAAGAAGAAAAAAAATAAAGCGCAAGAACCTTCTCCTCCTGTACATGTATAGATATATTTATAAGGTTAAAAGTCTTGCTTCATACTGCAACGGGGAATTTTCCAATTTTATGCTTCGAGGCACGAACAACGGAATGCCAACGGCGATGGATGCATTGAATATACTTTGTTCAGATATAAGGGATTGCAGCTCAAATGAGGTTTGTAGAAAATGATTTTTGGAAACTGCTTTTGCTGCTGGATGTACGAAATGAAAAAAAAGATATGCTAATGATATCTTTGAATAAAAGTTTGAATAAAAAATATTTTTTAACACATTAATAGTTGGCAATCAATAGATGCTTTTGATAATATATATATTTCATTAGAAATACTTAGACAAATAAAAGAATTTAATTTCCTGCATATTATTTTTTATTTAAATTTATAAGAATTTTTTTTTAATTTTACAATGATTATTCGGTAATGTTATTTAATTTGCAATCAAGAATAATAATTCAATAAAACTTAACGAATGATTGAAATTGAAGTACATAAAAATGTTAAATATTCCCATAAAATTATATTAATAAGATACCTTAAATAACTTGTATTATAGAATGCTCATTGATCGAAGCAGGCATTATCATGCTTAAAGTATCATCAAAAGAATATGGATATAACCCCTCGAACGTATACAAATACACGCACGAATACATATATATTTATGACGCCTATAGTCCGCAATAACATGTAAAGATGGTATTTCTCATCGTTGAATTATATTCAACGTCTACATATATATAGCTTATACTTTGCGTGATACATTAAACGTAATTTATTAATTTTTTTTTTATCTTCCTATTTTTATGATTTGTGATTGGATTTAATGTTTAAGCGGTATGACGATCGGGTGCGAATGTATATGTATATATAGGAATCGAACATTGCAAACACACGTGGTGTTATGCGAGTGCAGCGCAAAAGAATAAGAAAGAGTAATAGCAAAAGACGAAAGGAATAATAAAAGTCAAAGTTAAGAAGAAAAAAAAGCTAAGAATAGGAAAGGGGATGTATGTGAGAGAAAGAGAAAGAAAACTTAACTTGGGTGAAGAGATGAAGTATAAAGGACGAGGTATTCGCGCCATTTTTCTCGCTCCGTGCGAAAATTTACGGCGCCTGGCATCGATCCAGCGTCGTTATTTCGCCTTCGAAATAAACATCCTTCTCTTAAAGAAGAAAAAAAAAAATAAAGATGAAAAAGAAAAGCTAGATATAACGATATATAAGTGTATTAGGTAAATGAATAAAGAGAGGGGACGATTAAGAGAGATACATTGTTAGATTATTATCAGTTTACTTGATGAAGTGTCGTGTATTCGATTTTTATCAAGCTATACGTAACATTTATTATGTGAATAAATGACTATTTTAACATCTATTTTGCATTTATTTCAATATTATTAAAAAAACTAAATAATACGTTATATGAATTACTTTTTTTGTTATTAAAAAGTTTATTTATCATTGAATCCTAAATAATTTATTTAAATGTCATTCGAAAATTAGCAATGATAAATCAGAAAAAAATTAAGAAGAAGATAATGTTATTTATGATTGAAAAATAAAGTATGAAAAATAAAAATATAAAAATAATTGTAGAAGTAAAAATAAATTGCACAAGACCACTTGTAGATGCAGGAACGCGTATGCTGTTAACTACGTAGATAATATGAATGGATATAGTTCCTCAGGGGACATCTTATATATTTTTTTTCTCTTTCTTTTTTTTTGTGATGGTTTTGTAAGCATTCGCGAATAGAGCTTGAATGTATACACGTTTTTTGCCGACGACAACAACGACAAACTCTGATGGCGGTAAAGATCAAAAGACGCCCCCACACGCACACACACATACACGAGCGCGACTTATTTCACAAAAATGCCACTGTCTCCCTGCACTCATTCTTTCCTTTTTTTCGACATCTATCTATCTTTGTTTAGATTATAAAATAAGAAAACTTCGCTTCTCATGAAAAATATATGTTCTTTTTACTTTCGTCATGAGATTAGTAAAACTTGATCTAGTCTACAAAATTTGATCGTAATCAAATCATTAGAATTCGTCAAAAAAATTATGCTCATTCTTCAACAACATATATCTATATACATCAGATATATCTAATGCAAAATGAAAAGAAAAAAATATATAGCACATTGCAGAAATCGAAGGGTGGAATTTTGTAAAAAAAAGAATCAGTGAAAAAACTCGTTTTCGCGTTAATGTTACGTAAACTTATCCAACACGACGGTTGTTTTATGATCGCTTCTTGTGTACATATACGATATTTTTTACTTGTGCATTACGCACAGGTCGAAGAGAAAAATTTTGCGTCCTTTTTTTTATGTCTGTATACTAACTAAAAGTTTAAGACGAAAAGTCACGAGATTTTTCTTTTAACTCTGCATGTATATAGAGCAACTCGTATTAACGCTATATACGCACATCGCTTTATACCGGCCGTAATTACGTATTATCTTGGACCTTACGAGTGCATGTATATGTATCTTTAGATGTCCTTTGCAGCTGTAGAAGGATATATGTTTATATGTGCTTTTTTTCATAGCCTTTTTATGAGCAATTGCGCGTGGGTGTGCTTGTATGTGCCTATGTGTATCTAAACATGTTGTACGGATGTATATCTTTATATTGGTGAAGCAAGTAGAAAAGAAATTTTGTATTACACGCTGAAAATATGAAAGAGGAAAAAATAGAGGAAAATTGTGTATGGGCATCAAAGGGCGTTTTTATTGCCTCTCCGGTAGTTCAGTACGGTAAAGTATTACTAAAATTCTTATTTTAACTAAAATATATTTTTAATTTGCGGATTTATAGTTTTTTAAAAATATGATAAAAAAAATTTGTCATACTAATAAATGTAGTGAATTTAATAAGCATTTCTATTTTCTTTAAATTAGATTATATTAGTAGTAACAGACATATTCGTGTCAGCCTAGAAGTACTTATGTAATTCTCCAAATTATTCGACATGTAATTTTTTAATAAAATCCCAAGAAACGTTTATAAAATTTTATTATTCAAAAATTACCGCAGAAACTAGTTTAAATTTTCTAAGAAAACATATCCACAATATTTATTTTGATAACTCCATACTTTTTATTATTTTTTATTTACTTTCACAAATATGATCCCGTAATTTCCCAAACGCATTCAGAGATGATAAATATTTAGTCTAGCATCAATCAGTAAGCATGAAAATTCTACTACTAATAAAGAAAAGAGAAAAAAGAAGTTGAAAGCAATGAAATGCGAAGATAGTATATACGTATACATATATAAAAGTATGTCGATGTCGCTTCTCTTTATTGCTGTACACATAGTAAGCAAACATTATATGTATACACGTATACATACACATATATATGGCTTAATAATGAATTTTCAAGCCGTCCTTACCTTTACGAGAATCTCTCTTAACATGACCTGTAAGCTTGTGTATCTATAAGCCGCGCCTATAGCATTTCGCTTGCTGTATATATACATGAGCGATAAGCTCGTATAGCGATTATACTAAAAAATTTTTTTTTTTACTATTTCTTTTACATTTACTTTACCTAAACACATAGTCGATCTTAACGTTTTTACTCTGTTCCTTTTTTTTTCTTAATGTCTTCTATAAAACCGTATAAATGAAAGCTTCTGGTTATTTTATGTTTTATTTTTTTTTAACTTTCTGTTTTCTAAGTGTATTTTAACTTTAATTTATTTGACAAGGAAGAATCGTTATTATGCTGTATTTAGAATTGCGAAAACTTGACTTTCTACAGTTGTACATGAAAAATTTTTCTTTTATACAGTAGCGAATATATATGAAAATTTATCCTTTTTAAGGCTTTTTATTTTTACGTAATGAAAATTGTATAAGCTAATTATAAATTTATTTAATATCATTCGATTTATTACTTTCATTCTTTGTATAATTAATATTGACTAATGGCAATCGTTATTCTTTTTAGTTAATAAGAAATTTGTTTCAATATAAGTGAATTAAATGTTAATTAATGAATTTTTTATCTTGTCAATTTATCATTAGTTTATCCTATAAGAAATTTTATCTAACGAATGGCTCAATTTTAATATCACAGATACATTTATATTTAAACAATAATTTTTTTCTAAATGTATTATCAAATACGAATTTATTACCTCTTCTAGAAGTATAATAGAAAAAAATATTAGAATCAAAAGTACAAATAAATCCAAGCAACAAAGAAAATAAAATTATCATTTGCATTATAATATGATTCTTTAAAAAGAATAAAATATTTCTGAATAACAATGACAAATCATAAAATATAATTTCTCTGTAAAATCGATTACCTCGAACTCTCAGCCAGTGTTCCCACGCTTATCATAATATCTCGTCAATGTCCATAGTCTTCTCCATATAATACCGATGCAACTCTTTGCAGAAAAGATAAACCTCTCTCTCTCTTTCTCTCTTCATCTTTTTCTGTCTTTCTCTTTTCTGTACAGCAACTATCCTTTAGTAAGATCGTCTGGCATACATACATGCATGCATTCACGTAGCTATCTCATACAACCTCTCGGTACATCGTCAAGATAAAAAAAAAGAACAAGAAAACAAAGAGAGAGAGAGAAAGAAGTAGCATGATGAACAAGTGCGTCTTTACTACATATCCTCAAAGTGGTAAAATGGGCGGAGCTTTGACTGTTTTCAGTCTTGTGACTTTGCATAGACGATGAGTGTTGCGCTTGAGAATATATATACATATATACATGTATAGATACCAGCGGAGGCGGTCATGTTACTTTGCATACGGTAAAGCCCAGTTCAGCTTCCCTATTGGTCCATGAAAGAGCAAGCAACTTATACTAACTCACTACTTCTCCCCTACTTCTTTTCCTTCTTCGTATCTTTTTCTTACTCTTTCTTTCTCTCTTTCTTCTTCTTTTTTATCTCTCTTTCTTTTTCTCTTTCTATCTCTTGAATTCACAGTGCTACACTCTTGCACAGCAGCGAGCGCACTCTCTTGCTTAAGTTCCCCCCTTCTTTTTTCATTGTATATATATGTAGCCTTTCATGCCTCCTTCGCCTTCCTATCTCTTCGAGTTTAAAAAAAAAGTATGAGAGAGAGATAGAGTAGTAGTAGACAGAGTTTTCTGAAGCGTAAGACTTGAGATGTTGAGCGATGAAACGGAACGTTGCTGAGGATGGTGAAGCTATTTCTATGGAGGCTTTTAGCATTTTACTAGAGATGGAGTACTGAGTACCTATATATTTAGAAAAATATTTTTTAAAGAAAAATAGGACAAAATATTTATATCAAACATACATTTTTTTATGAAACATTAAATAAAAATCTTATTTTAAATATTATATTTCTAAAAGTTATATTCTTTGTAGCAGCTACGCATTGATTTATGTGTAAATTTTTAGTTATTAAAAAAATTTTAATATGATTTGCAAGAGTATATAGATGTTTAAGTAGAATGAGTCAAGCTTGTCTGATTAAATAGAAATGTATTTTCTGTCTTTAATAAGATTATTTTTTTAAAATTGTAACACGATATTTTATAAATCCTTAACATTAAATAAATTTTAATAATTTTTATACTTTATACTTTTTAACCAATAACAAAAATTAATAAAGTATGAGAAATAGGTTCAAAGAAAACTACAAAATCTGCAATATTTTAAAGACAATAAGAAAATATATTGCACGGAAAATAAATGATGCAAAAAAAAAGAAATATTTTGCTTATTACTTCGTGTGAAACGAGATCTTTTTTATATAAAGATTTATTAGTTCATTCTGTACTGAAAATGATAGTAATACTTAAAAATGATAAATGTTAATATACTACTTCTATGAAAAAACTGCTCTCACGATTTTGTTAACCATTATTAAAATGTATGTACATAAAATATTTATGTTCCTAATGGAATTATTTACGATTAACATATATATTTTTTAGTATTTTTTCAGTATATTTAAAAAATTATAATACTTTTTGTATTGTTTCACCTAAAACATGCAATATTTCACTTAAAAAATTTAATAACTTTAAATTTTTCAATAAAAAAATTTCTATCCCTTTCAAATTTTTGATTACTTGAAAAAATTTAAATAACATACTATCAAATAAGAAGCAGATGTTAAATCATTTGCTACCCCTGGAAGAAAATTGACCATATCTTAAGTATAATTGCTGGTCAACAAATGTTAAAATGACACTTATCTAGAAATTTTTTTTACATCATTTCTAGAATTTCTAGATAAGTGCCATTTTAACATTTGTTGACCAGCAATTATGCCTACAATATGGTCAATTTTCTTCCAGGGACCCACATCCTTGTGATATGAATCTAAAAATTCTAACGAGATGAGCAAAAAGGCGGAGTATAAAATTTTAAGAGAAATAAAAAACAATATCAATAATAAAGCAACTGCTATTTAACAATATAGGCGGGCATATAGTAAAAGTGAATAAAAGGGAGGGGAAAACGTTAGAACGACACCTCCTTTTAAGAGTTGTACATATAAACGCAGAATAAGCATCCTCCTATCATAGTGCGTCGTTTAGCTGTTGTTTCTTTATCTTTTATTTTTGTTTCTTTCCCACGGTATGTACCGAAGCAAGAGCTAAGCTAAGCTTTCTTTAACTTCTGTCGCAGTAGTTGTTGCATTGCAGTTAGTGTATTCGTCGTTCGTTTTAAGCGATGCCGACGAATAAAGTCAAGACGATGGGATAAATACAGAGAAAGAGAGAAGGAGAAAACGCAAGAACCGGAGAAATATCAAACGGAATACTATTGTATATGTGTATATGTATACGAATGTAAAGGAAAAGAAAGAGATTCGAAAACCTTACATGACAATCATTTTTGTCCTTCAAATACCCGTCAACGAGAAACGGGAGGAATAAGGAGAGGGAGAATCTCCTCTATACGCATTGATTGTTTCAAGGATTTCGCATGAAATCGATGAATTATAGATAAAGTCATTACAATGAAGCATTGGACATTTTGCAATGAGGTTGAGGAACGTTTGTTAAGGAGGTCCGAAGCATAACTTGTTTTAAGATGTTACAACTTCTATATCAGTTTTGCTTGTTTTATTATTTTTTCTTATTTTTTTTTTTGTCTTTTTTTTTGCTTTGCCATTTGACTATTTGCCGCGAGCGTTACTGTTTTTTTTTGTCATTGTCGTTGTCGTTTAAAGCAAGGCTGAGAAAAATTGTTGGAACTTGAAACAAGCCAACTTTATAAGGATGTAATTGCATTGATCATAATTTCAAAGATGCAAAAAATCCATGAGTTTTTGCGAACTTCGGACTTGTCATCTTCATATTTTTTTAAAACATTTGTAGTGTATGTACATGAATTAGATTACATGTTTATTTGAATAGTAATACTATATAAGTCAAATTGTTTTAAGCGAAATTGATTAAATCTAATTTAAAATAAGCTACAGAACAATAATGAATTAAAGCAAAAATTTGTATTTAATAAGAAATATGTTTTTATTTAATAAAATGTTTAAAAATAATAACTTTCACTCATAAAAATTGAAAAAAAATTGAAAAATTTATAAAAAAATGTATATTTTTCGCTTTGAAATATGGAGAAACTTTTTATTATGAATTTTAGTTTAAGATAGTTATAAAGAAGAGGTCTTAGTGTCTCAGTTGGTAGAGCAATGGATTCGTTATCTTCAGGTCCTGAGTTCGAATCCCGCTCTCAGCCGATTGGTACAAGCACCACTGTACTTTACATGTGCTTTGTTCACAAACACACTAACAATCTCCGTCCCTAACTAGAATCGTAATGATACAGCAACGTCAAATAAAATTAAAAAAATTAGTTTGATCTCTTGTCCTTTTCGTTGGATAAAAAATAATTTTTTTAGTACTATAAAAGTAAATGAATATTTATTTAATTATTTATGATCATAGAAAAAATTAAAATATTTGTTCTATACAATAAACATTGGATTTCATATCATACAATAAATATCTTAATTGAATTTTTATGATGTTGAATTTATTTATGTTTAAAAATAGAATTTCTCAAAAGAATGATTAATGTCAAGAAAATAAATTGAAAAATTATTTTTACCAATTAAAACAATCGAATTCAAGTATAAAATTCTCATTAATTATAATCATTATAAAAGAGATTATATTTTGCCACACATTCATACACATATGTATTTAATTAAACCAATATACATCTAATTAAAAGAAACGAGCATTTTTCTCACAATATATAAACATATAAAGTAATAAAAAAAATTTATGTCACGAACTAAAGTTACTAATACTTATTTAATGTAAAATAATCGAAAAAAAAAAAAGGAAAAGAAAAATATCGTAATTTCATGAACCAAGTTTACTGACTCATCGACTACTGGTGTAAACTCGCCTACGATTTAAGCATCTTACGAAAGTACCATCGACAGATTTGGCCTTACGAATGAGAGCAAGTACTTTAATAAATATAAACATACATATATATCTATGAATGCATATACGTCTTTTCGACGATTGCCGTCATGGTTGTAAGCGTTTTGTAGATAATTACGTTTATGTTTGTATATACGTTTGCGCGCGTATATCGAGTTTTATAAACTCGTTAGAATTGGCTATATGTATTATAAACTCGTTCCCGCGCATGTTGCGGAAAATACCTTGATCGTCTAAGCGTTTTTCTTTTTTCTCTTTTTTTTTGAATTTTTTTTTCCGTAACACTTTTGCACCGCCTGCATCTCTAAAACGTCACTTTAATTACTTACTTAAAGGCTGACTGTTATAGTTGCTTGACCATGAAGGGGGTAAAAAAATTGACGTGAATTTTTACATAGATTTTTTTTTTTAATTTATTCTGATGGATATCTGGCGATACAATTCTCTCACATATTTAATGGTTACATTTTCCGTTCACGAGCAGTATAGATCATTCGTCGCTGTTTTTATTATTAATTGAACGAAATAAATTTAAATGTCAAAATACAATTTATCTTTTTATCAATGATGATTATTAAATATCATTTTGAATAGAATTTTTAAAGTTTTAATATTTCAATTGGTTTATTTACTGAAACAGAAAATAGATCATAACTACTTGTTATAGTTTAATAATATAATACTGATTAGACTTTTTTTAATTCGTATTATTTTAAATGAAATTTAAGATATTGATCTAATTTATAATAATTTATTACTAAAAAGCATCAAAACAATAGAAAATTTCATGTGATTTTTAATACACACTTTGACTTAGGTGATAAAAAATTGCAATAACAAAAAATTTCATACTTTCCTATCTTATAAATTATAATATGCTGTAAATGATATAGAATATTTGAAAAAAAATCACCGAGAAATAAAACTTTAAAGTAAAAATGAACATTTATATTGTCGCTAGAATCATCATAAAGGAACGATGAGCCAACTGTATACATAAGTCGAATATACAGAATGCATAAAGAAGGCGAAGTAAAAAAAAAGAAACGAAAAGCACGCGAAACCGCATCATCGCAAAGAAGAGTTTGAAAAGGAAGCGGAGAAAGAGAAAAAAAGAAAGAAAGAGTTTACTAAACAAAAAAAAAGGAAAAAAAAGAAAGAAGGAACCGGCTCCTGGATATATCTTTAGCTTACAATTAGGGAGGGACCAAGTGAAGATTCGTAGCCTCTGTAGAAGGGGACATATTAAATAATTTATAATTGTTTTGTCCTGAAGCTTTTGATGTATATACATATTGTGTATACAAACCTTTTACATTATAAGCAATTGTGCATATGAGAATGTATAATGATTTCTTCTTCATCTTTTTTCTTTTATTTTTATTTTGACTGGCAATGATCGATGATTATAAGATATTGTTGGGTGTAACAGTTAAGCTTCTGTAACGCGCCTACTGTTCATTAACTTGGTGTATTTAAAAATTATGCCTGTTAACATATGCCTTGTTCCTTTTTTTGGAGAAATATTTAATTTGTCATTTGATTTTTATTCAAATGAAAATTTAAATTTAAAAGAGTATGCGTTATCATATGTAAACATTAAAATTGAAATTACTTGATATTTAAAGCTTATTCAACTGCGAAATTTTTAAAATCAAGGAGTGCAATTGTATCGCAACGGCAAGTATTTGTGATATTTTACAATAGATGGTACATTAAATAATTAAAAATCTTTTATTTCTACTTTGATTTATTATCTTTCAAATTCATCAATATTTATAAACATAATTTCACATTATTTAATTGGTTTTACATGTACGCGATGATCATATAAAATTCATTAATAGGTACGTTATTTCAGTTTTTATCTTGAAGAAAGTACAAAAATCATTAACTTTAAATAATAAAATTATGATTAATATGTTCATTCAATTTTTCAACTAAAAAACCCAAAGTTAATTTAATTTCATTATTCAAAATAAGTTGAAATTGAAGAATTTCAGTTAGACCCGCAATTAAAGAAGTTTGTAAAAAAATTTACATATTTAAAAAAGATTACAGCAAAAAAAGCAATGACTGCTATAAAATATTACTATTTTGATATATTATCATTTTAATCTCATTACACGCAATCGAAAAAAATTGACTTTTGTATGTTCGACGAACAAAGTTGTATAAAGCAATATTTTCTCGCGCTCTTTTTCTGCATCCCTTTATAAATGAATGTTTTTTTTGTATGACCTTCCTAAAATCGAATTATTTTAAATCTGACTCTGGTCTTTCTTTCGATCTTCTTTTGCAAAGTAATTCAATGCATCTCCTAAGCTTTTACTATATAACGAAAGTGTCAAAGGAGAAACAAGTGTTGTATATAGGGTGGAACCAACTAAAATTCCAAAGACGGATGCTACTACACATATCGATGAGGGAAAAGAAGAACCAGGACCATCATCAACTTTTTTCCTTTTCTCTTTTTTTTATCAAAGTATATAAAAGCAAAGAAAGGCACCTGTATGTGTTCGCACTTTTCTTTAAAAGTATCACATGAATGACGAATGGTTTTAAAAGAAGTTGACGTGTTTTAGTTCCTTTTGCCTCATTTTTATTCCGTTGGCTATTGCATCAGTTTCTTTAGCGTATATGTCCTTTTCTTCTTCTTCTTTTTTTTAACTGTATAGATTAAGCCACGAAGCTTTTTGACACACGACGTGTCCGTGACCGTATGTGCGAATATGCGTATCGATCATATACAACGCGAACTTTGTAATTGAAGATATTTCTTTGTTTCTTTTTTTTCTTTAATCAAGAATTGGTAATGATAAAATATTCAATTTTTTTTATTTCATTTAAATGAAAAAATATTATTTTAAATATATCAATCTTATAATTTTAGTTGAAAAATAAATTGTTGTGAAACTTGCCAATTTATGTTTTCTTGCTGGATAAAATTTTTGTACATCCATCTTACGTATACTAAACTAATAATTCAAACTCCAAGTGATTATTTAGATTGCCTAAAATTGCATAATTACATTGCATCTTGAAATATTAATAGTCATCGTTCCAAATAACCATTACTTGGTATACGATTGTCAATAATTTCATATAAGAAACAATATTATTCATGTATTCCAATAAAAAAGTCAAGTTTCTTGTAAACCTACTTTATACGTTATTTTATAGATTTAATTTATAAAAAAATACCAAATATAAAGTGTAAAGAGTTTAAAAAAAGTGCATGTAAAAGGATGCAAGGTAGCCATATTGATCTTGCGGCAATCGAATTGCAAAATTATGCTGAACGAGTGAGAGACCTTTTCAACGAATGCAGAGTAAAAATGTATATTCAAGTGATTTCAATTGCAATTGCCATACATAAAACACTTATACGTATACGTATGCTTTTCAACATTTTCTTTTATAGATGATGATCTAGAAAAAAGCAATATAAAAAATAAAAAAAAAACAGTCAAAGAATTAACATTGACAAGCAGTTTAAATCTTGTTACATACTTAACAAAAAACATATTCAGCAATATGGCGTATATATCATGTATATACATGATTATTAAAGATGGCTAACGTATATCTCAAGTAACTTTTCCTCCTTTCAATGTTTCTTATTTATTTTTTTACTTCTTTTTTTTTAAAGGCAATGATCAACTCCATATTTGAATGCAGGCGTAGTCCCAAGCGTTCTGTCATGGATAAATTACCTATCGATCTTCTGTTAACTTCCTTTTTGAGTAAGTACAGTAAATTATAAGGACACTGACCGCGCGCCGCTGTGCTGCTGTACTGGAATTGAAAATAAAGAAGAAAAAAAAATAAATGTCACGCTAATTAGTTAGCTTTGTCCGATGCGAGGAAAAATCGGATTAGGATGATTACGGTTATAATACGAGTTAAGGATATCGTTCTTTATCTTTTTTTTCCTTCTCTGATACAATTGTGGTGTGCCAAGTTTTTTTCTCGTTGAGAATTCATTGATTCGTGTAATTTAATGATCGAAAAAATATTTCCTGCTTAAGACAACGTGAATCTTATAAACGAATACATGTTTTGTCGATAATTGAAATTTTACTAATATAATATGTGAATATTAAATATCTGATATTGTAATAATTTCTCTACTAATTTTCTAAAGTTAATTTCAAAAATTTTAAATTAGAAATATCAAGTAACAAAAGGCATAACTTAATTTTTAATTACTTATCTTATGAAAGATTGTTACAACTTTAAATTCGTTCAATAAGGTTTTTCGACTATACTTTCTGAAAACATAATCATAGAATACTTTTTATTTATACACTTTTGTCTCCTTATTTAAGTTTCATTGTTTTATATTCCAAATAAAAATATCCATTATTATTACATATATTAAAATTAAAATAATATTAATATTTAGAACAATTAAAACTATATGAGAAGATTAGACATAAATAAAGAATTGTATTATCTTGAGAATTCTGAGAATAAAAATTAAATGAGTTATGCCGTATATAGCAAAGCCAAAAAGGAAGCAGTTAGAGATATTTGACGAGTTTCATGCTTAGCGTGCCTGAAGACTTTTGGCGGCGACATTTTCTGGCTCTCCTCTCCGTCTTTCGAGTTCAAATGGAAACGAATATATATGCCAGAACCAAGAGACATCTCCTCCACCCTTGTCTCTCTCTCTGGCCCTTTTTCAACATATCCGTCGTATATAATTTATGAAGTATCTTGCATTCTTCGTTATAATAAATCAACGCGACACCATCATAGCCGCTCATCGAATAATTCCCTTTTAGAAATTACCAAATGTATACCTTTGGTATTCGATGCTTTTAATTCCGGTATAAATATTATAAAAACAAATTTATAACGATTGCTCTTGTTTAGTTATTCTACACAATATACAGTTACTTTATAAACTTACTTAGAATTTCTAATAATAAGCGATCATTTTAAAAATTGAATATTTATTGTTATACCAAGTAGGGAACTGATAATTTGATTTTAATTTTGTATTACAACATATTTTGATCAAGCTTTCAAAATGTTGTTTTTCAAAAAAAAGAGAAAAAACGGAAAAAATCATAATACATTAAAGACATTCGTTAAAAGAAAAATTTTTTCCCAATCGTTTTACAAATGCGTATAAATAATTTAGATTTGCTATCAATAAAAACTTTTGTAGACGGAATTCGAATAACGGTTTCCTTAACTGTAGTTATCTTACACTGTAATTCTATTAATCAGTTTTAAGTATGAAAAAAAAGCAGAGAAACACAAGCAGCTTGTAAAAATACGAGTATCCCAACTAAGGCCTGAGAACGTCTTGACTAGACAACCCTGGAATGATGTAAATTGTAAAAACTTGTCGAACCTTAGATAAGTACGAGACAGTCTTTTTTTATTTTAGTGTATTTCAATAACACATCAAGTGGGTAATATAAATGTGTATTCTAGAAATATGTGTATTGAATTGCAAATTTGATTATTGATTGTTTACGTAAAACTAATAATTAATATTTAAATATTTGGTTTATATAACGCAACTAATTCGTCGTATAATTTTATAAATAAATAAAAATTTAAACCTAAATACTTATAGATAATTAATTTATTTTTTTTTCTTATTTTATTTAACGTCGATGTATTTATGCTATCATTTCAATGTGTTAATTAGCGACGGAGGTGATCAGTGAGTTTGTGAACTTCAGCACATATAAAGTACAGTGGTGCTTGTACCAATCGGCTGAGAGCGGGATTCGAACTCGGAATCTCGGGATTACGAATCTATTGCTCTACCGACTGAGCCATTGACGACCTATATTATCACTGATTATTTATCACATTTAAATAAGATGGTGTTTTGAACTTATTAATTAAGTCTGTTTATCATTAATTAAGTAACTACTAATTTTTAATAATGGTATTGTTTTTACATGAAATTTTTAATTTGTTTCAATTTACGGAAATAATAATGAGTAATTGCAATCTGAACCGTTTCAATTCTAATTTGAAACAAAGTTGCATGTTTTTTTAACAACTATATTTTTTAGACTCGAAACCCCTTATAAATATGAAAAAACTTTTTCATTTTTTTCTAGCATACTTAAATCTACATTGAAAACATATAAAATTGTAGCACTTAGAAATTTTGTCCTATATCTTATAATTGAGCTCTTTTTGCTGAATCAGACACATCCTCGATGTCAAGCCCTTAGATGAGTTAAAAATAAAAGAAAATGCAAATGAAATAAAATGTCAAAAGTTCATGAATTATTATTTATTCAATAAACTAAACTAGATAATGAAAATGCACTAGTCGCAATTATAGAGTAATTGTTATATTCCAAAATTTGTCATAACAATCTTGCAATTAATAATAAAAAGTCTTTAAAATACTATAATCATTTTTCAATATTCGATATTCTTGTTTCTTAAACATTACGCAAAAGTAAAATTCAAACAGACCATATTGCAAAGACAGAAATTTCAAACAAAAGTGATGAAATTTGCCATGAGAAAGCAAGGAGACAAAGAATCTCGATTATGCAGTCACGGGAAGTTGAGCTAACAGATCCAACTTTTATAACTACGATCGGCTTTTTCTTTTACTATATACACATAAGTAAAACGAAAAAAAAAAAATAAAAAATACGCTTCTTCTTTCTTCTCCGTTTATACTGGTTCGGTCGCGCGCGCGAGAAATCGAAAAGCTCAAAGTAAAATGGGTGATGGGTTTAATTGAGCTACAAATTCCAACAGTGATCAACCGGTCGTATACACTCATACGAAATCAGTCTCTGCTTTTACCACTCACATATATATATGTACATACACTCATATGTATAGTAACTATATATGCAATTTCTCTTTATCTTTCTCTAAATTGTCAACTTGTATATGTTTTCTTCTTTCTCTTATTCGTCGAGGAGAGAGAGAGAGAGAGAGAGCGGGCAAGTATATAGCAACGCAATCAACGCGATTCAAACGATCCGCCGCACATGCGACATTCTTCTCGAGCAAAAAAGCTCGCGCATGCGCTATACAACTTTTCTCTCTTATCCTATCTTTCTCTTACCTCCAGCTATCGCTCTAAAAGATACATATATGTATATATCGCGTATATCTATATATGTATTTCCTTTGGAGAATCTGTTTTCTTTCAATATATACGTATTCATTCGCAATTCCTTCGTTTTGGATAAATGAGAGAAGGGCAGAAAAGGAACTTGTCGGACACGAACAGAAGACGATAATACTCTCGCGAAAGAAGTAGAAAAAAAATATATATATACACGTACTGAAAAGATGCGCGGGTAGAAGAGTTGAAGGGAATTACCGATACGATATTTTTTTCTCCTCAAAGTCGTATTCTTTCGTCGTCGTTCTTATGTTTTTAACTTTTTTTTTACTCTTGTTGCGATAGGTTTGCGCAGAGTGATTATTTCTGGAATGCAATGGATTTTTTTTTCGTCTTGAATCAAGATTGTTTTAATTGTGTTAAGGACAGTTCTGTTCTTTTTTTTTGGTCCGAGTTTCATGTAAGTTGTGTTATTATTCTTTGGATTTGAATGTATAATTTTTTGGCATGTCATTGGTATAGAATGCTTCTTTTTTTCTTATTGTAATAAATTTTCTTATTGCGATCATGCTAAATGACATTCTTTACTTTTAAATTACTTCGGCTTGTACGTATTAATAATCAATCGTATAATTACTACTATAAATTAATACGTTTTTTTGTAGTGTTTTCGTATTCATACGAAATATTTGAATGAAAAAAATTGTACGAGCTTTAAGTTATTCTTGAAATTTTTAAAATGAATGGAAAATTCTTAAATCGATGAATTGATAATTCATTCTCTCTGTATTAATTTAAAAGTTTAATATTCAATCTCTGATGATCAAACTGGTTTCAGAAAAAGCTTTTTCAACGTTTTCACGTAAATGAATTTATGAATAAAAAATATATATCTAGAATATCGTTTAAGATGCATTAATTAAAAGTACTAAATTACCAGATCGAAAAATCAAATTTATAAAATGCAAACTTATGTCTGTGATATAATCAACGTCTTGCAGATAAATTTACAAATCTATATTGTTGCAATAATTAATCAAATCCATATACATCTTGAGAATTAGTAATTTAAGAACTTTGAATCATTAGAGAAAAAAGCTTAATTCAAGTCAAATATTTTTTAACTATGATTATATAAAACGAAATTAAAAGTCTTATCCTTAAAATGCCAGACATTTACTCAACGAATCTTCATTCTCATCATCGGAGTGTATAAGCGAATCGAGCTTGCAAACTAAACTCAGAGCACGAAAAAAAAACAAAAACAACAAAACTGAAGATGAAAAAGAAAGAGAGAAAAATAAGAGAAAAAAGATGAGAGAAAGAAACTAGCTGCTGCAGTTGATACGATTGTTTTTATAGGTGATGTTCACTCATGAGGATGGTATATAAGAAACTGTCCTTCGATAAAAGTGCCTTGCATGTGACGACGTTCAACTCAAGCCGTGCCGCAAGGCATACATATCCAGATGAAAAGAGGAAAAAAAAACGATCAACAAGTCTCCATCTCTCTCTATCTCTCTTTTCCTCTCTTTACCAGCTGAATCTTTTGAATTTCAAAATATATTCTTTTAACTCCAGATCTCTCGTTCGTTTTCGTCTCTCATTCGCAGGTTTCTCCTTGCATTCATATCTCTCTCTCTCTCTTTCTTGTCTTGAAGATAGCGAGTGTAAATGCGAGATGCCGAATAGAAATGACGAGAGAGCAGACTTGGGGGAATTATTTTAGTTTCAATTGACGGATGGATGATGATTTTTGTTGCGAGAACTCGTTTATTTTTATGTTTACGGCGAGGAATGAAAATGAAAATAATTTTTTTTTCATTCTTTTGCGGTTGTATTTTTGTACTTTGTAAAATTGATTAATTTATAAGGAACTCAAAGTATAATTTTTTATAAAAAAAATATTGTACTTTAATTTGTTCTTTCTTTCCAAGAAGTAAGACAAATTTTAGAATTTTGCCATTGCAATCAGTGATTCTAATTTTTTTTTTGCTAATGATTTTAATGACATCTATTTAAAATGTTTGCAAAATGATTTTTAACCATACAATGTGTCTCATGAATTTGAAAAATGTTTATTATGCCCTTTCATTAACTCCGATGTCTTTAATAATAAAACAGAAAAAAAAGTTCAACGCAACACTTTTCATTAAGATTACAAGCATAACTTGCTTTGCGAAATAACCGAGAAAATAAACAATCTTTGAATTTGATCAAGAAAAAAAGGCAGCCCGTAACACACGCAATTTCATATAAAACGAATCAGTTAACGAATCTTTATAAGCAATTTGCATTTTCATTCGGCTCACGTATACAACGAATTTTAAATGATCGCAATAATTTTCTTATAGTTCATAATTGTCCATATCTTTATAATTTCTTAATAGACGGAGTTAAACCAATTTTTCTTTTTTTTACGAAAAAAAAATTTTTATCTATATAAATTCTATAAATAAGAAATAAAGGAAAAAAAATCAAAGAAAAAGATAGAGAACTTGTCAAGTGTGGTGACAGTCTCCCACGATTTTCTGTTAATCACTGCGCTTGTGCATTTCTAAGGATATATACATGTGCATACATACACAAAAGTACTGCTAAAGAATTACGTAAGGTGGTAATGCCTCGATACTACTTTCTCTTTTTTCTGTTTTAAATCTATATACGAATGAAAGAGAGAAGGAAAAAACAGACAAGAATCAGTCGAGGTTGCTACTATATACTATTGCTTATGAGACATTGCGCTAAATCCAGATTTTCATCGAACATCACGGCCGTCGGATTTACATCCATCGTATTAAAGATCTTTTATGATATAACTTCACGTTGTATTTTCGTGTGCTTTTTGATGATTTATCGATGCTTTTTTGTTATCTTTACATAAAACACTTATTTTTACAATTATTAAAATAAAATGAAGATTTTTATTTAAAATTATATTAAAATTAGTTATATGAAAATATTTAATATTAAATATGTACTTAAATTCTAAACTTACGGAAAAGTTAAATTTTAAAAGATTCTTTGATAATACTGTTAAATATAAAGATTTATAGTTTTTAAAACCCATTGCACATAAATTCGATCAAATTGCGAAACAAAAAGATATTACATCATAAAATCTTTTTAAATATTATATAAAATAAAAAATCTCAAAACTAAATGTAAATTAAAATAAAAAAAAATTGAAGAAGATTTGTATACTCAAAATTTATTTTATGTATCACGAGAATAGAGTAAAAGATTCTTTGCCTCCTGCTGCTCTCACGATCCCAAAGTCAGCGTTAAAACTATCATGGGCAGTAAATAAAGAGAAAAAAAAACGATTTAAAGAATTGCTGCCTGTATTACCAAAGGGAGTTTAAAATGTCTTTTTGAACTGTATTCTCGTATTTAATGTACGCTATACATAATCTTCCTTTCCTTTTTTGAACTTAATTCAAACTTCGCATATTTATTTATTAAGTGAAGAGTACTATAATTTAATTATAATAAAATAAATAAAATTATTCATAAGTAAATTGGTTATTATTTCTTGTATCGCATTATATTTCATGATTTTATTTAATATCTAATAAAATGAGTATTTACAATTGAGTATTCTTTTGAATACAGTGCTTGAAAAATATATCCTAAAATTATTAAAATACTTTTCGAACTAATAAGAAAAGTGTCAGGATATTAAAATTAATTTTTTATTTTAGGATACTTTAATCTTATAAAATTATGATGAAATCTGCAACACTCTATTTTTCTACAGTTATGAATTCTTTTAAAAGCGTATAACTTTTAAACAAATTGCTCTAAAAGATTTTCACCAAAATGACATGAAAGTTGGAATAAAAACTTTTTGGTTTAAAAACAGATTTATCCAAAAAGATTTATTAGTTCAAAAGTTATTGAACTTAAAAATTAAAGCAAAATAAAAAACATTTCAAAGCAGACGAAATTGAAAATTATTTTTTGTTTTTATTTAACGTCGCTGTATTTAATGCTATCATTGCGATGCTAATTAGCGACGGAGATCGTTAGTATGTTTGTGATTAAAGCACATGTAACGTACAGTGGTGTTTCTATCAATCAGCCGATAAGAGCGGGATTCGAACTCAGGACCCCAAGATTATGAATCCATCGCTCTACCGAATGAGCTACTGACGATCTCCCTTGTATTATTTTTATTTTTTCATAAGTTTTGAACCGATCGGTCCTTTTTGACATTGTTTGGATAGAAATCTTTTATAATTATTCATTTATAAGCTGTACAATTATGAAGTGATTTTAATTTCCTTAAAAAGATCAAATTGATACAGTGTACAAACGTGGTTTTTCATAATTTTACTCATAATTTTATATAAGATTAGTATACTGTAGTTAGAAAGAAATCTGAATTCTGATACTTATGCACTCTTTCTGTTAGTATTTTTATCGTTAAAATTAAATAAAAATCCTCAATCGCATAACCTTAACATAAAAAAATTAAGGCAAACGTTAATTTTCAAAAAGAATTCAAAAAAAGTATTTTCAAATAGTTTTTCGAATATTTTTTGAAAATTTAACAACATAAAATAAAATTAAAAAAAAAAGTTAAACACGAAAAAATAAAATAATAACAACATGATATAACGTTAAAATCTCCAGGCAAATTTATAACAAAAATAAAAGTTTACTGTGACAACACGTAAAACAGCAGCAGCTCATCACCAAACGAAAATAAAAAAATTTGAAAAAATCAAAGAAGATAGCTGACTTGTCTTAAAATATATCACGTTAAGAATGAGACGAAGACAGTTTGTGTGTATAAGAAATAAGATTTTGCAAGCGCAAACCAGGTGCGAATGGAATGCTGTCCAATCCCGTTCGTGGAATCTTGGTTGAGCTTACTTTTAGTAAATCCCGCGCTATGTAACTATATATTAGTCCATGATGGAAAAAGTTTTGGCCAAATAAAATACAATAAATACATACACTTTAAATTTTTCTCATGCGTTTGTTTTAAATGTTTTGCGGACACAGACAGAGATTGGGTATAGAGATTATTTTTGTCATGTTAGTGTTAATTGATTTTTAAAATTTGTTTTTCTGAATTTATTTCAATTTAATTGATTATAAATTAGAAGATTAAATATTTTATAATTTATGTTTACTATTTTTTGTATTTAATGATAATTTTAATAAATATTTATGCAAGAAAATTTAAATATTAAAAAGAAATTTATTTGATCTGCAGTTGAGTATATATAAACATTTATTAAAATTATGTATGATCAGGAATCAATTCTGATTAGAATCCGTAACCTGTTGCTGTGTGTGTAAATATAAATTTTGAATGATATTAATTTTGATTAAAATTCGAAAAGAGGTCGTCAATGGCTCATATGATAGAGCAATGGATTCGTAATCTCGAGGTTCCAAGTTCGAATCCCGCTCTCCACTGTCAATTGATACAAGCACCGATGTACATTACATATGCTTTGTTCGCAAACACACTGAAACGATCCTCGTCGCTAATTAACATCACAATCACAGCATAAATACAGCGACGTTAATAAAAAAATTAGAACTCGAAAACTATGGCTGTTTAAAAAAAAAAGTCTTAAATAATATTAACGAATTCATCATATGGTAAGCATAAATGAGAAATGCATTACATCTATTAGTATGTATTTAGCAATTTTTTCACTTATATTTTTCCTATATTGAGTATGCGTGCTTTACACTGTTGATAAAAACATAAAATTTAATGTAAAATAGGAAGATAGCTTATAATCTGTAAATTAATCTTTATGCAAATGAGCATAAAAATGAATGATTTTATCGTAATTTTACTGTACAATTGCATAAAGTTTAAAGTAAAAATAAAAATTTTAGTGATGTACTATGAGCAAAATTTATAAATGGCAAGATTATTATTTGCTGCTTATAGAGGTCTTTAATGGCTCAGTCGGTAGACTGATGGACTCGTAACTCGAGGGCCCGAGTGCGAATCCTGCTCTCGGCCGATTTATACAAGCACCACTGTACGTTACACGTGCTTTGTTCACAAACACTCTGAGAAACCTCCGTCGCTAATTAGCAGTATCCCTACGATAGCATGAATACAGCGACGTTAAATAAAATTTTAAAAAAATAAAAAAATTCTAATTTTTCTCTATCATAATGAAAAAAAAATTTTTCATTAAAAGAAAGTTAAAAGTTAGGATAACTTAACCTATTTGTTCATAAGCTCAGTTAATCTCTATTAGTCTTTTACACATATAGATGACAAATGTAAAAACGCAATTAGACGATATTTAAAAAATGAAATTTTGAAATATCTTAAAAGCTATGCAACGACATAATAAATAAAAAGGAAAAATATTTATTTTCACATAAGGTTTTTCCTTATTCGTCATACGTTTAATAGCTTGATAGGCGTTTCTCATCGTTTAAAGAAAAAAGTAAAGAGTAATTTGCACGACGTTTAAGCATACCTACCAGAGCGAGGACAATTTGTAACCTTAGATAAAAAGCTACCAATTAAGAGAAAACTTCTCCTTTCGCCTTGTCATTTTCTTTTTTAAATGTTGTATAGGCATAGCGCGGACGTTAGACGACAAACTAAGTGGACCTTATAGCAAAATAAGGAGAACCTTTTTCTCGCTTCTTTTTCATTTCACTTTAGTCTTTAATTTCTTTTCTTATTTTCTTTTTTTTTTTGCTTTTTATTTTAACTGACTCTATATACCAAAGTGATAACACTAAAACGTCCCTATTTAGGTGGCAAATTGAATTCCTCGGATAGAAAATGCAATACTGCCGGCTTTAAGTTTCTAAAGTCTGGAATTCTCATTGTGACAGGACATCTACCTAATCAGTTTTACTGTTAGTTAAACAAGGGAAATCTTTAGCAGAGAAAAAAAAGATTAATGTGGAATTTTCTATTTGGCAATTTAAAAATGCTTAGTAGTCTTTTTATGAAAAATTAGATAAATTAAATTCGTTTAAATTGACATAATCATTACTATTACATAAAATATATTTATCTAAACTTTTTATATGGTTATATTTATTAAAGTAAACCAAAATTTGTCATTAACGTAAAAATGTAAGACACTTTTGATTTCACAATACGTTTTTACTGAGTATTTCAAACGTGAAAAAAATTGGATTTTTTTTATATTTACTTGCAAAAAATCTAATTTTATTAAACAAAAAAAATACAGAAAAATATCAAAAAGTTACTTACACTCGTTTTATAACATTCATAAATTATATTACGGAAGCCACGGGTTATGTCTTGCATTTGTGCCTGTTGTTTTTTCTTATACTTACTTTAGTAAAGGTAGCGGCATCAACTTTAATGCATTCAGGCGTTTAGCTTCGAATTATTCTGTCACGGTACATTAACGTCCTGCGCGTGGCATGAAGCAAAGGTGCGAAGAAGTTCACTTTTTTTTCAACATTTTTTTTGTTTATGTTTTCTTTTATACGAACCGCTAATGAGTTTAAGCTTTGGTTCTTTAAATTTTATGCTTAGGAATGAATCTATGATTTTCTACATTTGAATATGTATGTATGATATTAATAGAAGTTCATTATTATCTTATGCTATTTGATATAAAATTTTCATAAACGCCTTATTTTGCATAAATAAATTATAAAAATTAAAAATTGTAAGAATAAGAAATTATTTGTACAATTCAAAATGTTGATATTTTAAAAAATTATATCTTTAAAATTCAATTTTGCAACAACTAATTTGTAAAAAAAAAATTCATGGAAATCTCAAAATTTTTGGTTTAGTATACCGTAGAATGAGATTAATCGAACAGTATGGAGCTAATAGAGAAAATTGTAAAATTTTGTTTTCTAATTCTTTATTATTTCTTTTAGGGCTTTTTGAATGAAATGATGTAATACTGTTATACGGCACCTTAAAAAATTTACTCAAAAAACCCTAGAAAAAAAATAAAAAATTTATTAACTAGAATTTGTAATTTGTTAGATTAGCCCCATACTGAGCGATTAGCCCCATTCCACGGTAATTCTTAGAAAGAAAACCTCGAAGAAAACCTAGAAAAAGCGGAATAAATTCTGCATAAAAATATAATAAAAATCTCTTCAATAAGTAAAATGTAAAATTCTCAACTGCCCATGAATAATTTAGCTCTAAAAGTTAAATATTCTTTTTATCATTGCCCGCGGAGTATAAAAAAGAAAGAACATTTGTTTCTTAATAATTGAAGTTAAGTGTAAACCATCTGTAAATGATATATCCATGCATAAACATAATTCTTTTTTTTCCTCATAAAAGCACGCGATTACTTCAAATAATTTACCTTAACTTTGCTTTACAAGATGTAACGATTAAGACCTCGGCATATAATTACGAATATTTAAACAGTATGAAGTTAAGCGATTCAAACGTACCTTGGAAATGAAAGAAGAAAAAAAAACAACATTATCTTTTGCATATCCCCTACAGTTCTATGCATAATATCTTTTTCTTTCAATATCATATTTGTACAAGGCTCCATACGTAGATGCGCACGCTCGCGTGTTAAAGATGCATACAATGCGCACACTTGGGCGTAAACCAAAAGCAAAGTTCACAAAAAAATAATGTAATTATTCATAAGAGAAACCTTGCATAATAAATATAACGGATAGGATATGTAAAATTAAAATACTGATATAAAAAAAAACGAACGGAATATAAAAAGGAGCTTTTTAACGCGTATACATTTAAAGATTTCATCAAACAAAAAAAAATGGAAAAAAAAGTGCATCATCAAAAGAGAGAAAAAATACCATCCACGCACAATCTCCGTCGGATCGGGTGGAAGTTGAAAATTTAAACTCTTATGCTTTACAAGTGTGTGGCCCTTCTTCTCACTATTTCTCACACACATATACATATACATATATAAGATATTTATCAGCATTTATTTTTTGGAGAAAGGAAAAATAAAAAAAAAAAAAGAAAAAGAAGAGGCACGCGCGAATGCCCATTTGCATGGTGTGCAATATCGTACATTCTTAGGTGCCCAATTACGCGAGACGATCCGGAACCCCGATAAAGGCTTTATACTTCTTCTGGTATAGACTTCTCTTTCTTACACATTCTTTTAAGCATATGTACATATACATACATACACTTTGGCTTTAAATGTGGGGGCCTTCTTTTTCATGATACATTGCGAATGCGCACGCTAACGTTTTACCTTTATAATGCTCTATATGCTTGTTCTATCGCTTTTTTTTCTCTCCTGCTTTTTCTTTCTGCCTTTAACCTCGGTAAAGTGGAAAATGTATAAATGGAAGTGTACTTTCGGTAGTCGCGAATACTGCTGTATTCTTCTTTTTTATTGTTTTTAATATGTAGTTAAACTTTTTTAATATTTGATTAATTAATTAATAGGAGAATTTAAAGAATTTTGATAGTTTATTAAATAATTAGTATCATGATACAAACTATAACTTTCAGTATGAAAAATGTTATCAGTGGTATTTAAAACAGTAATGACGTTTATATGATAATTAAAGATAGAGAATTCAAAATATTTTTTATTTTAAATATTTGGAAATCTTCTTGAAATTAATAAAGAATAAATCAAAATTTTTTTTATATTAAAAAAAAAAAAAAATATGCATTCAATAAAATTAAGTAAATATTTAATTAATAACATAAATTAAGCATCGTAAGATTATAAATTTTGTCATATTAATAAATCATTGATTCAAAGTCATTTGAAAGTATAATTTTGATTTTAAATCATTTTTCACTCATATTAATATTTTATTCAAATCAAACAAGCTTCATCCGACATTATCAAATTAAAACCGAAATCCAATATTAACCATTAAAATGACCATCAACTCTTTCAACCACAATCAATTAAATCTATAAAAAAAGAACAGGTGCCTCTTTATTTGAAAAAAAAATAAAATAAAATAAAATAAAAATACGTTGACCAAGAGTAAAGCTTGCGCGTGCATCCTACGTATTATATATATATATATAATATAGATATGTAAGGGAAAAGTGTAGATCGCGCATTCGCGCATTCTGGATTATTAGCATGGCAGGAAATGCAATTTCACTGCTCACGCGATCATTTCTATATATATAGTATTAAATTGTGGCGCGTTTCTTTTTCCCTCTCTTTTCTCTCTCTCTCTCTTTTTTCTCTCCCTTCAACTCACATAATAAATATGCATTTACTGGCGCATCGCGGTATAACGAACTCATGCGCCTGTTTTGCGCGAGAGCCAAGGAGGGGGGGGGGGAAGAGAAGAACGAAGAAGAAGAAGAGAGATACGTACGAGAGACAAAGAAACGTTAAGTGCTATCAAGCTCAGCTATCTTTTGCAAAGATATGTGAGAGAGAAACAGAGAGAACTTTTTATCTTCCTTTTTTTCCTTAATTTTTTTATTTTACTTTATTTTATTTATTTTTTTCACTTTAGATCGTTTTGCTTGACCTTTTGCATATTATAGGGACTAATGGGGAAGCCAAGTTTAACGATGATTGATTGACGCACGACGCGCACCTAGAGTTTAAGTTCAGCAGGAAAATAGCATTTAATTTGATGTACGGATGAACGCATCATACATGAGCGCATATAATATATACTAAAGATAGAGGAAATATTCCTCACATATATGATGCACCATATGAAAAATATATGATGCTTTAGAATATTAACATTTTACAACTTTTGACTCTAAGGAAATATATGGTTAATCTTTAAAGGTCAGCGTAAATGCTTTTACATGCATCATACGGTACTTATGGGTCACTGAATAATCATTTATTTTATTTATAATCTTTATTACAGCATAACTAATATATTCACGCTCCATCAATGTAAATAGTTGATTTTAAGTAACTTTTTTCGTCAAAACTAATACATAATTTAACCATATTGAAATATATGAGCTAATGACATAACATAAGGTATTTTTATCTATTTTTTATTTAAATTTCCACTGAATATCTGAAATATGCAATAAACAATATTTCCCACAATTTCTATTGTGAGTTATTATATAAATATATATTATTTTCCATTAAAAACTATATACAATTGATATCGAATAAAATTCACAGTTTTACCATTGAGATAAATCCGTACAGCTAAAGTCCTATACGCCACACCCATCATTAAAAGATACCTTTACAGATCCAAACACCTTTATGCAAAAACGGTCAAGCAAGCAAGCAGAGCCAAGCGCTCAAGTATTGAATTTGAATAGCATATCTCGTAACTTTGTCTATATCTATATATGTATGCTTCTACTTATACAAGTCGCATCCTCATATACATACTTACCGTATAGCTTTAAAAAAAGCATACTCAGAGAGACAATAGAACATTAAAAAAAATTTTTTTTTCACCATTTTAAAATTGGCACTTTAAGTAGCACTTTGCAACACACGTCGTTCTCTCTCTCTCTCTCTTTCAGCTCATTACGCTTCTTATTATTCTTTCTTCTTATTTTGCGTTAAGAAGAAATCTTTACAAAAGGATCGCTTTATACAGAGGTTTATAAAAAGCTTTATGTATATATACTCGATGAAATACGCGTATATATACATTGGTAAAGCGGTTTTGAATTTCTTCGCAAGAAAAGAGAAAGAGAGAATCTTTTTCTCTTTTGCGTCAGGGTGCGGCTATGAGTTGCATTAGTTGTAGTAATAGTAGTAGTAGTTGTAGTAGTATCGATACTCGTAGTAGTAGTAGTAGTAGCAAGCAAGAAAGCGCAGAAGCGGGTGCGAGGATCTCGATTTAACCGATAGGATCTGTATAAAAAGCCACAAGCTTTAAGCCAATTACACCCGCCTTGAACACTTTTAACAAAACGTTAGACTTCTTGACTCTCTTTTGCCTCACACATGGAATTATATGTATATATACTTATTTTTTAAGAGAAGAGAGAAAGAAAACCTGCATACATATCAGCTACCTCCTTCTTGCATTTTTTTTCTTATTTTTTTTTTCTTTTTTCTTTTAAGACTTTTAGTTTCCTATACCAACTTATATCCCTAAAGTGAGAGGGATCTTATCGGTGTTGGTACGTTTTATACATTTGCCTTCTCTCTCTCTCTCTCTCACTCTTTCTTACTTTCATGTTCGTTTGTTCTTTTCCAATACATACCTACACTTCGACTAACACCCAGGAGGGATGCTGAACTTCGCGAGAGAATTTGCGCGCTCAAGTCAAGGTATTATTGCCTAAGTAAACGCGATTTCTGATCTTCTCTTCGCGGCTACTTGCTTGCTATGAGGCTCTTATTTTTTTTTCATTTTCTTTTTTTTTTTTAATACATGTGAAGCATACAACTACATATATGTATAAATACTGACGATATCGTGTTAAAAGGTCCTTTAAAAAGTTTACCTTGGGCCTTTTCGATATATTGAATTTAGTGAAGAAATAATGTGTGAATTTCTGGATTATTTTTACTTTTTCGTTTCTTTTAATACTTCTTTGCAAGATATGATGAATCAGGGACCAACACCGTTATGTGAAGTTTATTCGAACTGTTTCTTGTTAGTTCTTTTTCTTTTTTTTTATAAAAAATAAAGGCGTGAAGACATTTTTAACTGTTTATTTTTTATATCTAAAAAGACTTCATTGATTAATTGATTGATTAAAATTTGTATTTTATAAATTATGTTTCATCTTTTAATAAAATAAAGTAGAAAATATCTCTCGTGGTAAATTGAAGTTGGAATATCATTGTTTTTCTTAAACAAAATTTGTATTTATTTAAATTGATTATTATTAGGTTCTTTTTTTTTAATATATAAAGTATCTAAATTTTCATAAATAATTTATTGTAACTGTAAATTAATTTTTGCGCATATAGGTATATGTAAAAATCTCATTAAAGTAAAAATAATAAAGATGACATGAAAAAGCTATCTAAACAAAAGAATACTGTAGCGTAACAATTGAATTGACACGGAACTGTCGATAGGTTTTATATATGTATTTCTCGCGAAAAGAGGAAAGTGATCGTAACCCGATCGAGTACACTGATTCAATATTCATAGCTACAAAAGCGGACGCAATAGTATGTGTATATGTAAGCGTTGGAGCACGCGTTTGAGGATTCCGGTGCCACCCACCCGGTAAACTGGTTCTACGCTTCGTTGAGCTTATATACTAAGGTAACAATAATAGCTTAAAGGCGTGCGCGCAGCAATGGGTCAATGAGGTGCTTGTTATGGCAAACACGATAATACTTTGCATATAACGCTATAGATATTCATCGCGCTTTAGAAGAAACTTTTTACTCTTTCTGTATGTATGTGTGTGTGTGTGTTGATGTTTTGCTTACTATTATAAACGCTTTCCATATTATTACGTGCTGTTGGCGAGTGTACATACGATGCTTTTATTCTGAAAAATGACTGGTTGTTAAGGTTTGAAGAATGTGAAAGGGTTCGGAGGAATTCTAATTTACAGATAATATTGATAATTACTTACCAGAATTTATTTTCCATTTAATCATTTTCTTATTACTTTCAAAGATTAATTATTAAATTTTCTTGTAAAAATATTCACAAGTTTCTTATGGTTTAAATAATAATAATTATTATTATTATTATTATATAAAAAGATAGTACTTTTTATTAATTAATAAAATCACCATATATTTCATTGTTTCAACAAAATTTATAAAAAGTGTATTGTTATTAAAATTTTATGAGTTAACAACATCAAATAATAAATATAAAAAATAAATTTTGTATAGGGAGTACTAGCTTTTTTTAAATTCTATTAAATTATCCAGTTTCGTAGTGATTGGATAATTTTTTTTAAATAGCTTAACATCTTATTCCTTAATAAAAATAATAGATTAAAAATATTATTATTAATTTTATTAATCTATACTGTTGATTTAGCAATAAATTAAAAATATTTTTTAAATTTTATTTGTAGATTAAAATAATATGAAATCAAAATTGGTTTAAACTTAAAGTTTAAAAAATGATTTTTCGGTAGAATTTATTTTTATCATCAAATAACATGTATTTGTATTTGATAACAAGCAAAATGAATATGATAAACAAGTAAAAATAAATTTCATCACTCAATGAATTTTAATTAAATTTTATTATAAATTTTTTATTATAAAAGAATGAAAAAGAACAACAAAACTTGTATCATGAATACATTACGTATGCGTACATTTATGAAAGTTATTGATATTCAAGCCGCGACTATCGATATACGCAATGACGAATGCCGTATTTAAATTAATCTTTTGCTTTCTTTGACATTCATCACGAACTCGCACAATACTTTCTCAAACGCAATAAACATTCATAGAAAGACTATCTCGTATATCACATTTGCCTATATATTTGTAGCTCTACCATATTCATTCTACGCAAAATTTAATTTTTAAAAAATAATTATTTTAAATATGTAACTTGTTATTATTATGTACGATTTGTTTATTAATTTTAAAGTATTGATCATTATAAAATAAAATAACAATATTTGTTTATCTTCAATACTGTATAATTTTATTTTGAAGTTAAAATAAATCCCTGCTAGGAATGTGAGCATAAAAAATGGTTTATATAAAAATTTAAGGTTATTAGTAATAATAATGCCAAAGAAATGGCCATAAAATATTTAAAAAAACCTTTCCATTTCTACTAGTCATAAAATGGTAATACAAAACGTTTCAATTTCTACCAGGGATGGGAATAAATATTTGAACGTTATTTTATTTGAAGATACGCAGTTACTTCCAAAATTCATCTATCCATTAACACGTCTATATTTTCTTTAATTTTAGGTTTTCATAATATAATCCAGTCCTGCTAGAAATTAAAAAATTATATAGATCGATGCAAGATATGTCTATCAATGTGGACGATATAATTGAATGCATGATATTCATTCAATTTAACATTCTTTTCTTTGATGTGTATACGAGACGTACCCACTTTTGAACATATGTTCAACGTTTAATCAACACCACTTATTTATACTGGCATCTACATATAGACAATTTCTTATTTTAAATACCACAAATTCTTATTTTGTATGGGTCATAATGTACATAAATAATAATATGACGAAAGCTAATAAAATAATTTATAAATTTATGGCACCAATAAATATTTTTCAGATATTTCAATTCTATTTATCAAATTTTTTATTACACATTTATGCAGATACACGTATTTCTTCAAGTTTAAAAACCGATAAAACCAAATCAATATTTACTCTGCGTTAATCCCGAAGATGCGAGAAAAATTTAAGTTTAAAAATATATTTCATCAAAGAAACATCGTATATTAAAAATTTTGTCGACGAAAAGTCATAACCTTGTTACCTTTACATTAAAATCTCTCGTGAGATCTTATGCGTAAGATAAGAATCCCCTTTAAACACCAAACTGATTTGATAAGACGTGTATTACAATCCATAAAGGAAGAAGAATAACGCATGTATGTGTATATACACACACGTCTTTCAACAAACCAAGGTGTTCCCAAGCATTTTTCATGCTTATCGGTCACTCATCGTCTCTGTTTTTAAAACTAAAAACCCGCTATAATACGAGTACATCGGAAATAACAAGCATATATATGTATATAGTTTTATTTCTTCGATAGGCACAAAACGGTTATGTGCTCAGGGCTCGTTATATTTATAAAGTGTGCATAACGCGAGGAGGCCCCCTGACAGATGACTGCCCGATATCATACGCAAATACGTACTTTATGCACTTATATATACTTTTGAAACGTTGTATATGTCTCAGACGATAGGTTATCTATATGTCGGTTTAACTTCTTCGGACTGAGTAGATTATAATGCGCTTCTTTTTTCTTCTTTTTTTTTTCATTTCGATGCGTTTTACCATATACGTATACGTGTCTGTGTTGGTATAGCAAAGTTGCGTGTGTAATATCGATCGTGATGAGTTTATATTACGTATGCACGCACCGCTGCTTGATGTCTACACGTGCATATACATATACGTATGCAAAACGAATTTGCGGTAATGAGTATATAATTGCATAAAAAAACTGATAGTTTCAATGTGATAGCAGTTTTCTTTTCTCTTTTTTTTTAACATTTGCATGCACCAGCAGTTGATCTTGAATTCTTGCAGGTTGTTTGTTGTGAATATTAATTATTTAGTTAAATAGTTATAATTAGAATTAATGTTGATACAATAAGTAATATTAATTTTTTACAATTGCATTATGAAAATAAAAGTTCTTTTTTGTTTCGAAATAAAATAAAATATATATGATGCATTTTTATTAATATACTTTATAATAAGTACTTAAATAAACGAAGAGTATACTTGTTAAAAATATCGAAATTTATAATTATTAAATTTCGATAAAAATATTAAATTAAATTATTTAAAATATTTTTAAAAAAAGCAAATTTCAAAACAATGAGAAAAAGAATTTAGGAAACGATACACAATGTCTTTTAGAAATGCATTGTTTTGCACGTGTGTATATATGTGTGTACATCTGTGCTTACGCGTACGTATATGCATCTACACGTGCGTGTGCGCTCATGCGTGTCTGTATGTTCAATATTTTATATATTAATTACTATTCTTTCGTTATATATAGGTAAACATGACTTTTCTTACATGCGATTATAACTTCGAAACTATAAAACATGAATCAATAAAATTTTAATGGATCGTTAGGGGCCAATAAATGATTATATTGTTAAATTTTTTGCTCTTTATCTGCTGTAGCTTTCGAAAAAATATGATTTCACTAAAAATAATCGTTTTCTGTACATTACGATAGCTCAATAAATTTAAAAAGGATAGATTTGGAACTATGAAAAATTAATCTTTTTATACCTCAAAAAAAGTTCTATACAATTCACAAAATGTATAAATTTTAAAAACATTAAGAGCTAGCTCAATGTTCAAATATATATTTCAAAAAATAGCTATTTTTTTAAATATATATTTGAACATGTGTATTATATTTACAAATTAATTTTATTTTTTTGTTATAACAGCTAATGTTTATAACAATTATTCTTTAGCCAAAAGTAAACAATAAAAGAATTTAACTCTTTAATTTTTATTTCATATAGTCAATTCTAGTATGCAAAACAGTTAATATTAACTATAAGATCATTCTGAACATATAAAATAGACCTAATAAAAAAAATTTTTTTTAAATTCAAATATTCTCTTCACAGATGAAAACTAAAACCCGTACACTTTGGAGATTGTTTTATAACTGTATCAAATTACACATAATTAATACCTGTCATAATCATATCTTCTTGTATCAAAAACTAGAATAACTTTACTTTTACTTAACAATAATAGATATAGGTTTATTCATTACAATGTTTAATCCCAGAAACTATAGCTGTATCTGTACATAACCGATAAAAATCGTACGTAAAATATAAAAAAATTTTAACATTGCATGTTCTAATTATAAAATTAAAAACATTGTGTTTAAAATATGAAAGGTAGTAATGTCTTTATAAAAGAAACTAGCGTGACGCGAGGGAGCGCGACACAAACAGGATCAAATAATTATCGTTTGGTTACATGTTTACAAAAACTTCTTATTTGAAGTAAAGGTATATTACAGAAAACAAAGAAATAAGAAAGAGTTTCACAGTATTCATGAAAGCACCTTCTGTGATTTAGTATGAATGACACATCTAGTACTGAACGAACAAGTCGAGCTTTTTTTTCTATTTCAATGATATGTACTGGTGTAAGCGTTATTATATGACATTTAAAAAGAAAATTTTTTTTTTATTATTTGTTTACTTTAAAAAATTCATATAATATTAATATGTATGACAAAAATAGCAAAATATTAAATTAATTTTTTAAAATGAAAAAATATAAATTTTAAATTACATCAGTTTGATGATGAAATAAAAAAGAATTTTTTTCCACTAACAAAATTCTCAAATTTTTGAACTTGTATTTTTCAATTATGAAGAGACCTATACATTCTTTTGGTATGATACTCGATTTTCCCTAAATAGTGATCTATTAAGCTCATCTGAAAACAAAAATTTTTTATATAATTATTAATATTAATAACAATAAATTTCCAATAAAAACTTCTAAATTAATTGGCAATATCTGTTACAGCTGTTATAATTCAAAAAACTCAATCTATGGTTAATTAAAAAATAATTAATAAAAATAATTTGACATACTTCTAATTGTTACGTTACATTCTAATCATAAACTATTTTTCCATACTCTTATTAATATTCTAATATAAATAGAACAAGACAATAGAATAAAAATTTGACATCCCGCATTCATATACTCAGCAGTACGTTCTATTCACTTGCTACTTTCAGCTGAACACACTGACAACCCGTTTCCCTCGGGCAAAGTTCAACACTATTATACAACTTATCTTCTTCTTCTCCTCTCTGCTTTATATACACCGGATTACGCTTGGGCCGGAAGCGAGCTCGCGCGCAAAGGATAAGCTCTATGGAATTTCAAAACCTTGATTGGATTTCATAAGAAAAAAAGGGGTACAATCATATATACATACACGTATATATATATATATATATATATATATATACACATTTTATCCCTGCCGTTAATTAACACTTTCGAGATGATATGTAATAATATCTCGCGAAGCGAAGTTTTATACTTCGAGCCGAAAGCTTTTAGTTTCAGAATGCGTGCAAGTAAGCAGCTTTGCTTATGAAGGATTTACCGTTCCTCTGAGGAGTGTTATGCCTGTTTTTATTCTCATTTTAGTTTGACCTGATGAAGAAATTAAAAAAGTTTTTATTATTATTTTCTATTTTTGTATTGCTGTGAGTGAAGTTCGTGCATAGAATATTTTACGCACGAGTGCGAAAAAGTGCAGTCGATAGACAGAAAATTGTACTTCATACACATACTTTTCACGCATGATATTATAAAAATAATGTCCATAATTGAGATGGAATACGATATCAAAATGTTTACTTTACGTTCTTATTACGAAAATTGCAGTTTTTGTTTATTGTTATCTACGGAAAACTTTATGGGAATTTAATGGTATTTTTTACAGATTATTAAATGTTTTATTATGTTGTTAGTTAACGAGCGAACCGAGTAAAATTATTTATTTACACAACTTTTATTCATTTACATATTTTTTCATTTAAAAAAAACAATTTTTTCTATCGTTATCGTTGAAAAATACACGTATATACGGACACGGACATTTTTCAAAAATAGTCTATTTTAATTCATAATTACTCAAAACATTTCTCTATAATGTTATTTTCAAAACTTATTTTTATTACCATTATAAAGCATTATCTTCGAGGAAGCAATTATATGAAAATTTGGTTTTATTTTGTATACATTGTTAAGCGCAAATAATAATAATAAGATAATCGTTAATAATAATGTTAATAAAGAAAGAAACGAATTAAAAATGTTAACGCCCTTATTACGAAAATTGCTATTTTTTCGATGCTTGTAAAAAATCATATGAAAATTTTATAATTTTATTTTTCGCATTATTAAACGCTTAATAATGATGTTGATTAAGGAAATAAAATATTGTGAAACTCACAATGTGATGTAATGCTAATGAATATATATGAATAGCGTATAAAAAAAGAAGAAATTAAGCTGTTAACATTTTGAATTAGTCTGATGATGATTACGTATTAAGTATTATGTATTAGCCATTAAAGCACTTAGCGAAAAATTTTTCCTGTCATTATTAAAATTTATAAACGCAGATTGTAACAAGCTCATATTTTTTAGTTTTTTTTTTATTGTGTTTTTGTATAGCATTTGTATTTATTATTGTGTAATATTAAATTTTCTTTTTTGCTGTTTAATTCATGTTCATGTAATATGAAAAACAGCTTACATTAACGTTAATTTTGTATCTTTTCTTTTTGTAAAAACTTACTGTTATCAATAAATTTTCATGAGACATAATGCAATTGCAAATTCAATTGTAACAAAAATTTTTAATTGTAAAAAAGTTACAAGCTTTATTATACTTGAAATAAATATAATCATTGAAATGAACATAAAAGTTCATGTAAAATTTAAAAAAATGAATATTTCATCAGAATGAAACATGTAATAAATAATATATTTAATATACAAAAAATAATTTCAAAAACTTGATATATACTTTAAAAAAATACTTGTAAATTATTATTAATATTTGACTTAATTTTGAAATATATGAATACATCAATCTTTCTCTTATCTAAATAAAATCAAAATATTCAAAATGAAATGAACCTAATCATATGAAAAAAAATCTAAATACATCAACATTCCTTAGAATTTGCGTGTTCATATAAAATTAAAAACATTAACATCGCCCGTAGTAACGAGGATGGACCGAATGAATTAACGCGTATACGTGATATTAAACCAACTATGTAATGAAGCATATATATATACATATAAAAGCAACTTTCTTACATTAGACCTTATATATAGATATAAAATTGAACTCTCGTGAACCGCGGGGTTAATAGAGATCGCGTCACTTTCTTTTTCTCTTTTCTGCGTTGTGTCGGGTTACATATAAAAAGCTTATAATAATATTCGAAATGGACAGCGTTGCTTGCTGCTGAAGTAGCTTAAAGTACATGCGTGAATATTCATACTGTAATATCGTATATATATATAAGTAAGCTTGTCAAAAAATTGAATTTACCATCTATTTAAAGATGCTTTACTACCAGCTATGATTGGTTTGCTGTATATAATACTGCTGCTGCAAGATGGAAAACGTAAAAATATACATTGCGGAACAAAAACTTGACTTAGAGATAGGTGAGAAATATCTATTTATACAGATGACCGTGAACTATTTGAAAATAAATGTAAGCACATGGTTTATCGTATTTTATTTTGTGTAAAGTAATTCAGAAGATAAAGTTTAAAATTGCAAAGCTTTACTGTATATTGTTAGATCTTTATATATCAATAATTTTTAATATGAAAGCACGAAATTATAGAAGTCTCCGTGGCTCAGTCGGCAGAGTGATGGACTCGCAACTCGAGGGCCCGAGTTCGATTCCCGCTCTCAGCCAATTAAAACAAGCACCTTTGTATAAAGATACATGTACTTTGTTTACAAACATACTGATGACCTCCGTCGCTAATTAGCATCGCAATCATAGTAGCCACGTTAAATTAAAAAAAATATAATATATGCATTTTGTGTATAAAATTCTATTTTTTTAGTAGTAAGGGTAACATTTTTTTAAATTATAGAACTTCAATAGAAGATACAATAAAAATTCTTAAAAAGTTATAATAATTATTAGCAAGGAGTGTAGGAAAAACATTAAATCTATTCATCGAACGGCTTCTACAAACCTTATAATTGATGATAAAAATAATAGAATGAGTTTCAAGAAAATTAATATAAAATAAATACTAACAATTAAACGTACAATGCAAGATACCTAAAAATAAAGTTTCTATTATAGTTGTTAAACAATAAAAGGTTCATCAACTGTCTTTTTTTTATCGATCAAATGTCCTTTCGCATTGAGGTTTGAATCAATTGACGAACGGAAGTAAATACTAAGTTTGAGAAGTATAAAAATTTTACGAGAGGATAATTTAAGCTTTATTTAAAGACAGTCTATTTTCTACGATTTTTTTTTTTCATCAAGTAATTCTGATTTTTTTATTTCTTAGAAATTTAAACGGCGCCTCGATATCAAGCTTTTCTTTTTTTTATTTTTTTTTCTTGGAGGTGTATAAGCGTACGCTCAAAACTTATTATCATTATATTGCAATAAACTACAAAATCGACACGAAATGCTTGGTACTTTATCAACTTAGCGTTAGATGGTATAGAACGTGTGTGAAGCGATTCTCGTATAAGATGCTCAAGTACGATATACACTTAAATCGCGCGTATATCGAAAGATCCAATCCAAACTGCAAAGCGTGCGGAAGAATCGACTAGTCATTTTTATATATCAACACGTACGTACATGTGTATATATATGTGTGTTTCTGCGTGTTGGTAAGCTAGAATAGCGGATAGATTTTCTTCATATCTTGTTGAAATTAAATTTTTTTTTGAAATTTTATATGTTAGGAAACAAAGTTTCTGGATCGATTTATAGTTGATGCGGTATCAAAAAAAGTAATTGTTTTAATAAAAGTCTTTTATATTTATGATGTAACGATTTCAATTGCCCACTTGTGCAATTTGTAATTAAATATATTTATTTAAGAAAAATTCAATAACTGATAAATTTATTTGAAGAATTATAATTTTAGATGTTGGAAAATGTATTATTTATTAATATAAAACCAATAGTAAGCTGTTATTAAAAAAAAGTTTTCAAATAGAGCATTTAAAAAAAATTTTTTTTGTCTTACACCATTAATGAAATACAATTAGTTCATTGTAACTTTTAACTAAAGAGGTCATCAGTGGCTCAGTCGGTAGAGTGATGGATTCATAATCTCGAGATCCCGAGTTCAAATCCCGCTCTCGGACCATTAATATAAGTACCACTGTACGTTACAAGTGCTTTGTTCGCAAACACACTGAAGATTTCCGTCACTATTTAGCTTCGAAATAATAGCATAAATACAACGACGTTAAATAAAATAAAAGAAAAAACTTTGACATCGTTGAATCGAAATTACAAATATTTTTTTTAAACACAAATTTACAAATTTATGTCTATTGACATATATTTTGTGAAAAATATCAAAGATTCATACATATAAGGAGAATAATTTTAAAAAAATGTATAATTTAGTAATATTTTTATAAATAATTTTAATTAATATTAAAATAATTAAATTACCGGTTATATATTATAATCAAAATTATTATTTCAATTATAATTATAATAAAATACTCATTAAATATGTAATTTTATTTTTGTTTTTGTCTGTTTGTTAGGTAATTTGAAGATTACAACGGTAGAAATTTCCTTGGAACGATTTGCAGAATCGCTATTCCCTTATGCCTTACGGGCAACGTCTGCTGTCAACGACTGTCCAACATGCTCAAAACGGCTTAATACAAAAATATGTGATGATATTGTAACAAAGAACCGCAAGATTAGTACTTCTTAATTTAATTTTTTTATCAATTTTATCATACTTATATTACGTTGTATAATATTACATTATTAAAAAAATATTTATGATAGTTACATTGTAATAAATGTATTTTAGATATATTTGAATTTATTGTTTCGAAAATTCGTACGTTAAAGCTTTACGCATGCACGTTTATAAATTTAATAAATAATTTTTATATAATATTAAATATTTATAAGACCCACAGTTACTAATATCAATTCTACAGTTCCTGAAATTCGTCGATGTTATTTTTATTATGTTATTAATCAATCACTTTTATAATTCGTGTTTTATAAAAAGCTAAAAGCAGTATCAGCCTTATATTTTTTTCTCAATACTATATAAATGATCCGAGCTAAAAAAGAATGATTGATTAATATATGTAACAACATTTTTCTATATGAATATACAAACCTTCAGCATTGAATAGAATCCAAAGAAATTAGTCACTTATAATTCTTGACCTGTTTTTAACTAACATGTAGACATATAAAGATTTAATTTTTTTTTTGTCGAAACTATTCGTAATAAGAAACAAGTTTTTTTTCATTTTCATTGCTATTGATTATGGAATAGAAAAATCGCAAAACATCTTCAAGTTTCATAACAACGTGAGAAAATAGTGAATTTACACAAGATTTTTTTCTTTTCGCTTTTCTCTCTACGCATCGTTTTTTCTTTCATTAAATTTATTTTATTCTTTTTGTAACATTTAGCGAAAACGTGATGATCATAAAGTACGATGATTTCATCATCTCGCATACCAGTTAATTTCTTACCTTGCATACCTTTTTGGCATCACTGACTAATATAAAACTTCAGATGTTTTTATACTGGTTTTACAAAGTTGGTAAATTACTTGCAGATTAATGCAGATCTTCGTTGTTAATGATAATTTAATGATATATTGTTAATTATAAGACCCCATTATTATTAATTAGAAAAATTAATATGCAAGACATTGCAGATTGGAGCTTTTTTATGTTTAGAATTTTAGAATTTAATTTTCCTCTTTTTTTGAAAATTTAGGTATCCCTTTTCTGATAGTGTTCCATAATTTTACTGTAATTTAATATAGATATTAAATAAATATAATTTTTAGTTGTAATGATAATTTTTATATTATATACAATCACTTTTATACAACTAATGAAATTATTGAGTTGATAAACTTGACTTATTTAATTAGTTCGATATTTTTTCATCATTATAACTATAAAAGATACCTTATACGCGATAGAAATAAATATAAACATTTATTTTACCTTATAAGCAGAAAATAAAATTATTAAAAACAAATGCTAAAAATTATATGTCAAATTAGTAACGACATTCTGTTCTCACGAGCGTAAAATCAACATCGCATAGACGTGCAATACAAAAAAAAAGCACAAGAATCGCAATGCACAACAAAATATCTAAAGGAAAATGTCGGTACAATTAAAAAAAAACACTGATAATTAAAATTTATAAAATCTATTCCAGCTGATTAGATACACATAATAGATTACTCGATCCCACATAATTTCACTTTTACGCCATTAGATTTCTAACTAATTTAAAATATCTATATATAAAACCATTTCGCCATTATTAGCGAAAAAGGCTTTGCTTATAGGTGTATAAGTAAAAGAAAAAAGAAGTAGAGGAGGTAGAGGGCATACATACAATCTGACACGAGAGACAGAGAGACAAGGCTTTCTAGAATAACAAGTAATATCTTTAATTTTCTTTCTTTCTCTTACAGCGCCATTACAAACGACTAATTACTAAACTGCCCTATCCACCTAATAAATTACAGCTGACGCGCTCCGCACATGGCTCAACCTCTTATTTCTCTTGCTGTACAGTATGAGAAGAATTCTACAAACACATACACGTACGTATATGCATATATATGAAATTGTGTGTATGCTAGTCACTCCATTCTTTACTTGATCCTTATTACTTATACTCTCTTTTCTAACTTTCATATTAGGCTTAGATTATAGAAATGTCAGATACCTTTTTTTTCTCTTGAATACCATGAAACCCGGAAGCGTTAGGATGTAGTCATTTGTTTACCTCGTTGCTATATTTGTTAATGGCAATCCTAATAATGTGTTGTTTGGATAGTTGATTAGATTAGTCTGTTAATGTTATATTAGAGGAAAATTTTCATCCTAAACAATGTGAAAGTTATTTTTTATTTTTCAAAGGTGATTTATTGCAGATGGTACGTAATTTGTTAAAAAAAATTTTCTTAGTCGAAGTCAATTTTATTCGATTCAAGTAAAACTTACTTATTGTTAAATAAAATTAACTTCATTTTAGCAAATTTTTAAGGCGACTTCGGAGGTTGGGTTAAGTTTCAATTCGTAGTTTTCAAATTAGGCATTTTAATTATAAAATTTTCTGGTTTTATAAGATTTCTACTATTCTGCAAGTTTCAAAAAATGGTAAAAAATTTAAAAATCTGAAAAATTTCATAAATTAAAAACGTGATTTGTAAATTAAAAAATAAAACTTGACCTAATTTCTGTAGTTGCCTTAAGGGACTAAAAGTAATTTTAATAATTATTAAAGAAAAAAATTTTGTCGTCACTATTAGTAATCACGCCACTGATAATATTTTTTGCGCAGAAGCAAATTTATCTGTTATATTTTATACCTTACTTTGTTGAAAATTACGAATTATTTGTAATTTTTAAAATAAATTTAAAACCGGATATTTGCGGTACAAAGAAACGTTTGTCTTTTTTCTTTTTATTTTAATACTCTAAATTATCGCGAACCTATCCAATTTTAACAAACACCATTCAAATATCACCGTTACACTTCTTGACAATAATTCATTGCTCAAGCCCTAAACGACTGTTAAACACGAAACTTTCTTTCACAAAACCAAGACTAATAAAACACGCAATTTTCTTTCATCCCTAGACTATATATAAGAAAAAAAAAAAGAAAAACTCAACCGAACACTTCTCGCAAAACCTATATAATATCACCAATCTTTTTCATTTATTTCCTTTATGCTATACATGAAGACTCTTCTACGAAGTGGTATTAATCTTTAGTGAATTCCAGAACGGCAATTGAACGTTTATTTATTTTTTTCTCTTTTTACTTGTTTATACTAAAAATTGTCTTATAAGTCACGGGAGAGAGAGACAAGACGCATTTTGTCGCGTAACGTGTCAACCCCGCATATACCGTATACGGTTGTAATATTGTCACAGTCAGTTAATCAACGCCAAAAAGAGTTAAAAGATTATGCTTGACGAGATTCATGCTTATGGTCATATATAAACAATTTCTTTTTTTTTTATCTCAAAGTAGTAAACGTTTCGCGCGAGGTTTGTAAGAATTTTCTTTTGCTTATTGATTTGTGGCGATGGCGAAAGTTAAACATTTGTTTAATATGTTGATATATAATGGGACAAATTACTGAAAGCAATGGTTTCTCGTTTCTTTTCGTTGAACAGATGTTCATATTGAATCAAGACTTGAAATAATACTCTGACAAGAGATGGTTAATAATTATGTTTTCGAATCGATTTGTAGAAATAATAATATATTTGTAAAATTTACAACAATATCTATTTATATTTTTTTAAGTTTATATATTATTTTCAATTTTTTTATAAATAAACGGAATTTATAAATTTTATATGCAATCATGGAAGCTCTTTATGCTTTTTCAAAAGCATCCTTGTTTACATGGAAGAAACAGTAGAGAGCAAGGATTAAATTCGATCGGTTATACGAGTTCCACGCCTTGGTTACCTGAACTACTGAATTATACACCCAGAACATTCAAATTTAATAATTTTTAAAATAATTAAAAAATTTTCTAAGGTTTTCAGTTTTATCTAATTAAAGTCTTTATAATAATAAACATTGAACGTAGATAATTTCAGAAATATAAATTTTCATCAATTTTTCATGGAGCCCCCTTTAGAATGAAAACGAAATACTTATGTATTCTCTTTGAAAAAGAGTCCTTAATAACGTTGATTAGCAAATCGTTAATTAACTTTTCCAACAGCATATTTCATTCTTTCAAGACTATTTTCCGTACATGTACATATATACAGGTTCGCTGGTGTTTTTAATTCAGCATAAGTCCTGACAGTTCTTCTTCTTCTTTGCTTTCTCTCTCTCTCTCTCTCTCGCGAACTCGCGCAGACTTCTCTTTTTCCCTAGAGAGAAGACGTTATTAGCAGAGGCATTAATCAGCAAGGAGTGAGAGAAAGAGAGGCGAAGAGGTACGCTAGAGAAAGAAAGATAAAAAGAGGAATGTTGGGGGAGGACTTGAGATATGAAACGAAGAAAAACTCCAACCCTATATATACATGTATGTGTGTATATGTACCCGCGTCCTCCTTTTTTTCTACTTTTTCTTTCTTTCTTTTCTCTCTTCTCTCTCTCTTTCTGCGCGCGCGCTTCACGGATGAAGCGTTTTAATGAAAAGATAGCGTCCACAGGGGGGTGAGAAGAGGGATGCGCGCGAGAGTCAGCATCTCTATATATATAAGGTTCTTAGCTGCTCATCAGAAAGCAGTGCATGAGTCCAGGGCTCAAATGAAATTGCCAGCTATAAAAATGATGCTTCGTGTATATGCCTTGGGTATTAGGTTACCTTTATACTCGTTCTCTCTTTCTCCTATAAAACGCATAGAGAAAAAGATAGCCGTGCATGGGTTATACTACCCCTTTTTTTACAGTGTATTCAATCTCATGCTCACTCCCTCTTTTCTAGCTATTCTATTGTATTTTATTCCTTTTTCTTTTTATTCCTTCATCTCTCCCCCGACGCTATTGTAGTCATATGTGTAGATTCGTCTATTTTAGCATGGTTTATGATAAGCTTGACTGGTTTATAGTGCTTTTATTTACGGATTGTTGTGTTATGTATGTCTCTTGTTTGACGTGATATGACGAATTCAGTATGGTTAAGAGAATAATATTACTAATAGGGGATCTTTATACGTCATTAGGTCCATAAAAATCTCAATATGAGTTTTAATTTTAAATTTTAATAGACAGTGGGACAGGGATGTTTAATAATTGATTGTAATTATTAATTAATAATGTTCATTATAGTTTTTATTATGAATACTTTGCAATTTTTAAAATATTATTCGTTTATTTAAAATTGATTAAAATTTTTTATTAATTTTTTTACTTTGCATCATTTTTCAAAAGAATATTATAAAAATAATGTGTAAAAAAATTAATGAAATGAAAATCGTAATCTTATTAAAAAAATTTTCATTAGATATTAAGTAAAGTAAATCTTGAAAAATAAAATAATTTGTATAAAAATAAACGTATATGTCTGTTTTATGAAATAAATTGATATTTAGCAAATACAGAGACTAATAACCAGAATAAGCCTCGTATAATATTCTAGTAACAATAGCAGCATCTTATCTAATAACGAAACCGTAACCAAACCATTTAACACAAAAGTGTATATATATGAAGAAAATAACCAATATGTATTCCCCATATTCCTAAGGTCTAACCCAACAAACTGATAAAAATCGGCGCGATATTTCCAAATTCCGTTAGTCAGTAATAACTAGCTTCTGCTTGCTCAGAAAAGCATGTTTCTCTTCTTCCATTCTCCCTCTTTTACAAAGCATCTATATATATACAGCATAAGAATCCTCATTCTCTTACATCGTAGTCCAACTGATATTCATTTTTCTCTCTTGGCATTTGCTCCTCTCCACTGTTTCCTTCTTATTCTTAGAAAAATCACCGGCTCTCATTACGCTCGACACGTAGGCAGCTTTATGAGTCCGCGCTACCATATACCCACCCCCGCGAAGTCTTCATCGCGTCTCACGTACGCGTATATCTTGCTTTTTCTTCTTTCTTACTTTTCTCTCTCTCTCTCTTTCTCTCTTTTGCTCGCGCCCTTTTTCTCATCTGTTTGCTCCTCTCTCGCGACTGCTTGGATGCTTGCTTGCTTCTTTTCAAAGGAAAATGCTATGAAGATAGTAGGAGAAGAAGAAGAAGAAGAAAAAGAAGATATTATTTATTTCGTAAATTAACTCTGGCCCGTCTGTACGTGACTGGAAAATCCCTTGAAGCTTTCTTTTCGCGAGAGTAAGAACACTTTTCTTCGCGCAAGCTTGGTTATTAATCGACGCTTCTAGTTAAAGGAACGATCCGATTCCTTTTGTCCGCTTTTAGTATATTCTTATAGTAAGGACCGTATATACGCATCGTCACGTGACTTTATTGTCAATATAAATTGATTCCTGAATCAAAGTTATTTTCATGCTTGTATGCGTGGCTAAAGCAAACTTTGATCTGTGCGAACAATCTGTCAATGTTGAGTAGAAAAAAAGATTATGTTAGTTTTCTAACATTGCAAGTTGAATTTTTTCTTATACCACACTTGCACGAAATGATGGACTAGGTTTTTGTAGCTATAACATTTAATATTACTGTTTTATTTACCTCTTCATTGTGAATAAGAAAACCCAAGAGAAGTTTTTTTTTCGTTGTAAAAAGTTTTAAAGGAAATCAGCCATTTCTTAATTAGTCCAACGAGCCATAAAATCTTAAGCCTTTTTTTCTCAAAGTTTCTAATTAGATTTTTAAGGTATACGCTTTAAAAACAATGCTCCATATAATTGGTAACTGAACGATAAAACCATAGTCTTTGGTCAGTATCAGCTTATTTCTTATTTCATATCCTGTGTAGTTTTTCCACGATTCGAGAAATAGAACAAAACAAGCGTTCCGTGGTGGTCACAATATACATATATATATTTCTTCGCTTTTTTTTTATTTCTTTATATATTTTTTTTTTCTTAGAAACTCGTGAGATTGTACGCGTTTGTTCGTTGGTTAAGTTCGTGACCGGACCGTTACATAAAACTACATCGCATGGGGGCCTTGCTTCGGACAGCCAGCGATGAGGTGCTTTTCTTTATCCTTTATTCTCCCTCTACTCTTATATTTAATAATTTTCTTTTGACTCTATCCGCGACCAAAAGACAACACGGAAAAAGAAAAAGGCGTAAACATTGTTTCATGCTTTTTTTTATCTCTTCAGATGATGGTATATACATGCAAGCGAACAGTTTTGATCTTGATCTTGATGTCGTCAATTTGAAAGTGGGCGAAAGGAAAAAAAAAATATTCTTAATTTATTATGATTAAAACTATTTACTTCGCGTAATTACATAGTGAAAGCTCTGTTACCATGGTGTCTGTGTTCATCTTTGTGTTGCATCATATTTTTACGGTTTTAAATAATTAAGATGTCAAGAATATATGCATAGTTGAAAGATTTATTATTATTTATATTGTTATATTAGCTTTTACTTATTTCAACAGGTGAACGTGGCTATATTTTATTAAATCTCCCTGGAAGAAAATTGACCATATTGTAGGCATAATTGCTGGTCAACAAATGTTAAAATGGCACTTATCTAGAAATTCTAGAAATGATATAAAAAAAATTTCTAGATAAGTGTCATTTTAACATGCATTGACCGACAATTATGCTTAAGATATGGTCAATTTTCTTCCAGGGCTTTAAAATTTTTAAATTTTATCATTCTAATGATAAATTTATTTATTATTTTGGTTTTATATTTTGGTATCCTTAAAAGAAAAACCATAGAAAATAAAAATTAATATTAATATTAGAAAATTTATCTTTGTACTGTTGATTCTATTTTCTTTGATTTTTCCAAATAAAAATTATACGTATTTATCATTTTGTCAGTCATCCTATTAACAATCCAAACATGAAGAACTCCTATAAATAAAATGATACTTACATATATATATTTATTTTTAAATCTAATTAACAAGCTTTCTTCACACTACTCAAATATTAAATTCGTCTAAATTACAAACGCCAAAGAGTAATGTACTAATCGAGTTTGTTGCCCAAAAATATACTCATATACAGAAGAAAAAAAGTAATCCCCTCTTTTCTCTTTCCTTTACCTTATGACTTTGCCTTCATTATTATGCGACGCGCAAAGCTTTTCTCATAATCAAACCTCGTTTCTCACCTCTCGCCTGAAAGCTTCTATATATATATATATATATATATATATATATCTGTATATACGAATTTCGGAAGTAAGCATACATGTATGTACATGTGGGTGTATATGGGTATGAGTGTGTGAGATATGCGCGTGACGAGCATTGGTCAGGATTGCTTTTGCGCCCATCCTTCATTTATATTTTTGCTGATTGCCGTTATTTCTTCCGATTCATTAAGCTTATAGGCTTGGTTAGATGCGTTATATATAGATACATATATATATGTACATGCTAGATGTGCGTGTAAGTCATACTTGTCTTATCGTCGACAAGCAACGTTTGCGCATTTCTTTGCTCCCTTTTAATTTTCTGTCTTCGGTATAGTGTGCTGTGTGCTTTTTTTTGGAGCAAAAAAAAGAGGTCGAAATCTGGAAGGTAAAGATGTGCAGCAGCACTGTATAAGTGAAACTATGGAAGAAATCGAGCGGCTTAATTGTTAAGAAGTTATAAAAGGTTATAACGTTCGGCAAACTACGGAGACAATGGAATTAATGACGACGAAGAGATATACCTAAAAGCTTAAAAGGGAAGTCGTGAAAAACGATAAGGATGCACGATTTCAGGAAATTTAAGAGTTTTTTTCTCTTCTCTCTCATATAGTTGGACATATCATATACTTGGTTAATTGATGTTGCTTTTAAAGAACTTTGTTTTACAATAATCGATTATGAAATGTTAGTATTTCAAAACAAATAACATTTTTTCCATCATATTTCGCCTTTGCTATATCGAAAATAAAATAGAGAAAAGTTATGGAATTATATTTCAGTGATAATGAATATAATATTATGAATTTTAGAAAATTAAAAACAAGGTAGTTTGGCAAGTGATAAAAATCACAAATGTTATATTATTATAATATTAAGACTATATTTTCGATAATATGGAAGCAACGAAAGTACTATGATAAAATTTAAATATTAACATTAAAATAGACCACTACGTTGAAGGTGCTTATAAATTTTCCATAATTCAATCTTTCAAAGACTGACTCTATAATTAACAAAATAACATGAATACGCTATGCTTATATGGAACTATAGCGAAAAATTTTAAAGTCAAAAAAGCCTATAACCCAATTCTTCGGTAGTTCTTTTTTTTGCTTTATCCTTTTTCTAGCTTATGCAAGCAATTTCAACGTCACTTTTTTGTCTGCAACCGGGAGAGAAAAATTTTGCTCGAAGACCTTCGCCCTTGACATTTATTACCGTTTCATCTAAGTATAGGCCGAAAAATATGATTTGTACATAGCTAACGCTTCTATAAGTATAGACCACTGGACATGATTTGTATAAGTCCTAAGCAACTGGAGTAGCAACAACAGCAGCAGCAGGTCCTAAACGATTTACAAAAATAAAAAAAAAATAAGAAACTGATGTTCGCGGTCGCTTAACAATTCTTTTTATTTTATTTTCCAAAAAAAGAGGTAACATAGTTCGGTGGGTCACCGCTATAAGGATTTCTGTATACCTTAATTGGTAAAACACTGTAGCGGCAAATTGTTGTTAGATCTTTCTTTTTATTTTAAATTTTGTTTCGGAGGAAACCATTTTTCACCTACGATAATAGCAGTTATCCTTTCCTTTCGATAGCCAAAGGCTATTATCATTTAACGCCCTTTTATGAAATGATTCTTAAATGTTGGAATGTTTTGTTTGAAACCTTTTGATGTATTGGGTTATATGTATATACATACCTGTATTAAATTCCATTAATTTATGCTTGTGCTAACGTTGATTTCGAATTTTTGCTAAAGGAGCAATTATCGTGGTGGAAGCTAAGAATCACAATAAAAGTATTTTTCTATCCATCATCTTTTTAAATATTATATTGCACTGCTGTGCATTTCAAAGCCCTAGAGGAAATTTTTTAGTGTTATTAGAAATCCATTTAGAATGTTGATAATAATTTTAAAATTACAATGCTCGATTTGTATTAATTTGCGAATCCTCGAATTTTTAATTAAACTTAAGTTTGAAAAATTTATCCTTCGTATATTATTAAAAAAATAGCTTTGTAATTGAATAAGTTAAGACAATACAAATTGATGTTGGAGTTTATAAGAAAAATACCCGTATATTACCACATGAAGTTCAGATCTCTCGAATCTTATATGAATCGTTAACTTTTTTTTACTTTCAATTCATTCTCTTTTAATCCGCTTTTGCATGAAAATTATATCAACGCATGTAACAACTGGACAATTATAATAAAAATAAAATTGACAATGATGAGCCGTACATTGGAATTGCAAATGTGATAATTTAATAAAAGGTTTTAAAAAGTCAAAACTCCCCGAGACGAAGTATCATGCGGGCATAATAACGTTGAAACGTTTCCACATAAAAGTCAGATGTATAAATAGCTATTAAGCGAGTTTTCAAAAGAGAATAAAATACAGTTGACTTTTATAAAATGAATCGATGGCCCGTCAATTAATTAAACTTGTCTTATTAATGCAAATTTAAAGTATATAAGCAAAGCTGGCGTGCGACAGTTACATATGTTACGTTTGAAAAACTTGGCGCCGTCACGATATATACGCGTCGTGTATGTATATATATACTCGTTTGATTTGTGCATTTAAATTAAGCTCCAGTTTATATTTGTTACAGGATATGCAGAAACCCTGTGGATATACCAATGGTTTATGTATTCAGAATTAAATAAAATTTAAAAAGAAAAAAAAGCAAATAAGACGAGCGAAGAGTTATACTCTTCGAAAGATTGAGTACTGTTACATGAAGTAAAACAGTTGATATTGACATTTTTAAGAAATGGTTACATGCTTAAATTAAAATGCATGTTGAATAAAAATTAAGAACTTTTTTTTCATTAACAAAAAGAAATGAAAGTTAATAAGGATGAATATTTATATATGTATCAATTTTTTTTTAATTCATAAAGTACGTTGAGTATAGCGTTCATAGTTGTATAAAAATAATTCAAAATAAAATTTCTATCTATTCATGTTATTGAACTCACAGTAAGCCAAAACTAGTTTGTTTGTATTAATAATAAAAGAAAAAATTAAAATTAATAATAATCATTTCTCGCTATACGACATTGATAATAATTATGATGAAAAGGCGAGAGCAGCGTATACAAAGTTACTATTGATAATTGTGGGAACATCCGTAATATTTATAAATTTATAAAGAAAAGAAACGACAAAAAAATTAAAATGACATAAATGTAATAACTTGAAAAAAATGACACTTTTCACACGATAAAAGAAGCTCACGGAATCAATAATAGCTTTCCAGAATATCAAAAAAAAATAAGAATGAAAAAAAAGAACTCGAGTGCGTAAAATATTAAATCTTAAACTTAGCCTATTAAAATATTTTTCCCAAGCAAATAACACCACGAGTTCTTAATAATTTATCCTTTATTTTTTTCCTTTCTTTATTTTGTTCAAGTAATAAGATAAACATAAGTAATGCCTACGTCTTTCAGTAATAATCGCAAACGCCGCTATGCAGGAAGTGAAATATTCTATCTTTTCTATTTTTTAAATTTTTATTTTTTCCAGCACGGTTATATAATTAAATCTCGATGAGATCAGAGCTTACTGCCTTGAAATGTCGCTCTTACTCGAAGACGAAGAAGAAGAAGAAGATGTCCTAACACCAGCTGCAATAAGCGCGAGGCGTCTATATAAGTCGGTATTCTTTAATTGGAAAGGATAGTAAAGAGGCGTGACTTTAAATGACGACGCAACTGAATGAATTCTCTATATAGATATATTACATGAATATAGAAGTTTACTTACTGCGAGTGTCTACTGTTTTTAATGATGATAAAAATCTCGCAGATGCTAGATTGATATCTTATGGCATATTTCAATGTCTATATAATTTTCAAACAAAATGCTATATCAAAAGGGAATTTGCGTTATTATGAAATCGATTCTTTCTTTACACGATGTAGATTTTAATTTAATTAGGTTAATATTTATTGACTAATTTAATGTTATCTGTACGCTTGATAAATTTTGATTAATAAAGCGAATTACTTTCTGATAAAAGTGAATAAAAATTGTTTTAGTTTTTATCTACTGTATAATGCTTCTCCAAAATTTCTCTGAATTTTAGTAGAGGTCAATGACTGAAACATACTAAAGTAGTGAATTTGTAATTTTGCCGACCACGGTTTGATTCATGTTCTCAATATTTTTAATTTATCGTCTCGGCCATATACTGATATCGCGAGAAATCATATCTTAAAGGTGTTATCGCATATACGTAAAAACGTTAAATTAGCTAATTAATTTATAATGAATAAATAAGAAATAACTAAAATATTTGCTAATTATTTTAAACAGTATTATATTTTAATTTGATAAAAATTGTTTATTAATTTTACAAATGACGATCAATATTATTTTTAATTACCTATTTATCAATAGTCTGTAGTGCATCTTTTAATTAATTCAATAAGCTTTAGTTTTATTTTATTATATTTTTAGTTTATAATATATTTAATTGTTTCATAAAATATTTCTAGTTTGAATCTTATTCATCAATCGAATATTATAAATAGTGTTTTGAAAAATTAAATAAAAAGATCTTTATCTAATAAATGCTCATCAATCTATTTAAAAATAAATACTATTCAAGAGATTATTAAACGATTAGTTATTAAAAAAACGTATTCCATCCCAAAGTATAGCCTTTGCCGATCCTTATAATAAAATAAAATCTTATATTCAAATTCATCGTGAACCTGATTATTTTTTTTTTCTTGCACGAAGGTCAGAGGCAAGTTTAAAATAAAGATAAATAAAATACGAGGTCGTAAGGGAAGAAAGATCGAATGAAGAAGAAGAAAATAAAAAAGACGAAGAAGCAAGAAGGAAGAAGAAGAGAAAGGAGGAGGAGGAGGTGGAGAAGAAAGAAGAAGGAAGATGCAGTAGACAAGTATATATAAAGAAGATAGAGGGTGGACTGATCACATTGCAGAAGGCATATATACATCCTGAAGAAGGTAGGCTTTTCAACTCTGCTTACGTTAGCTGCCGTTGATTCAGGATTCCCTTCTTCTACACGCGCCTTTTTCGATCCGATGATCCCACTTATTAAGTGGAGACCTCTCTTTCTCTCTCTTCTCTTTCAGTGGAATAGGAACTGGGCACAAGCATACAGTCACTTAGATATTATAAGGCCCCCATCTATATATATATATATATATATATATATATATATACCATAAGAACGCACACGCGCGTTCTCACTGCTATAAGAAATAAAAAGAAGAAGAAAGAAGAATAAAAAAAAAGAAGAAAGAAAAAGAAGATACGAGTGAGATAGGTGGGTTATATGAACTCGACCGATCCACAAACCGCTATTATTTATATTAAGTTTAATGCAACTACGTGACTGAATCCTCTCTCTTTCTATATATATAGACTCTTTGCTTGTGAAGCGAATGAACGCAAGCAAGCGCGCGCGCCCGCGCATCGCAGACCTGTATCATTAGTATACACCTATTATTGCATTACTCTCATATATATACGGCTGTATATATATACCCTATCTATACACACGTATATATATATAAAGACAAGGGCCAGGTTGCAGCCGCGCGCAAGAAAATACGCGCTCTCGCGCGCGCGTGTTGATATTGCGTTCTAAAGACTAAGAGAGAGAATATGATGAGCGTATATATATACACGAAGAGATGACCCTTAAGAATACCAGGGGTGGTAGATACGCCAAACAACGTTGAGAACATTGTAATAAGAATGTTAGTTCCGTCCTCTCTTACTTATCCTTATACTCTTTCTCTTTTGAATTTGCTACTTTTCTTATCCTTTACCTTACCTCATATTCTTCATTCGGCGGACGTCTTATGGTTATTCACATTATAAGACATTGGCTTTATGGAGAAGAGAAGCTCATGTGAATATTGCCTGATGAAAAGTGGATCTTGAGAGAGAGGGAGAATGTTTATCTTGACATTGTACAAAGAGGCGTGTTACATATGCTCTGAGAACTTGTATGGAGAGAAAATTGAGCAACTTGTTTAGTTTTTTAGGATAATCAAGATTTCTTAAACGTTCTTATATTTCAAAAATATAAGTTGAGAAAATTATCGGACATGATTATTGTTCTTGTTAAAATAAAGTTTCACGATATTCATCAAGCGTCCTTACAAAATTGTTGATAAATTTATGATCGATTGTTTTTTAAACTAGTTAATTTAAAGATGAAAATTTGGTGAATAACTTTTTTCAATATTTTATATTCAAATAGAACAAATCATATTTACATAAAATTTATCAGTGCTAAGAAATCTAAAGATTTTAAAAAATAGAAATATTTTATAAAGTTAAACAATTTGCAAGACAAAGCCTTGTAAAAGTAAAAATTATTGTTACAAGGTTTTCGTTAATAATTTCATAAGAAATACTCAAATTATGTAAAATTTTCTTCTTTATAAATCCAAAAGACTGGATTTTTAAAATTGAACTGGCTATTTATAAATTGATCCGAATAAAAAGCCATTTTTAGCATAAGTTATTTTTCATATTGTAACAATTACATCGTGTTATACATTAAATTATGCTCCTATGTTTGGTATTTTTGATATAAAAAATAACGTTTTTTTTTGTAGTTACGAAATTTATCAAATTAACGTAGTATACCCTTTATTAAATGCCGAGATAGTTTGTCCTTCAAGAATTCAAAGCAATTTTCAAATTAATTTTAATAAAAATTTTCAAAATAATAGTATGAAATATCAGTGTAATATAAATAAAAAGTAAAAAATAATATTACATTAATAAAAATAGATGTTTCTATCAGAATGTTTTATTAAGCAAAATTTTCACAGTAATCCAGCATAGTTTTGAAGAAAATTTTCTTCTCGTTAACATAAGCTCACGTATCTTCGAAGATTGCACGTTCGAGATGCATTTGATGATTAAGCGCGCGTATATACGCTAGCTTAAAAAGTTAACCTGATGTGTTGTACACAAGTTGGTACTTATGGCAATAAGGTGTAAACGACTTTGAGAGAAAATAAAAAGAGATAGACTTTATCTTACACCTATAACTAATCATATTCACATAGGCCTTGTATGAATCTTTATAGAAAGAAAGACGTATTCCAATATTTACGATATAACATGCGCTATATGATTACGAAAGATATTCTTGAAAAAAAATACATCGTTATTACATTTGTATGAAATTTCGATTTAATTAAATAATTTTTTTTATCAGCTTAATGGTCAATTTGTAGTAATGTGCTATCGTGTTATATGTATACAGATTTCTACGTATTATGATATTAATATTATAATTTAATTTTTTTCTAAAGTTGAACAAATTTTAATTAATTTTGTTAAATTGAAAAGTTTACACTACAAATTAATCTACACATTGATCAAATTACAAAATAATCAGAAAAATAATTCGTTTACATATTACCTTTTTTATGACTTTCAATTGCACTCAAGAAAAGCTTCAATAAATTCATCAAAAAATTGGCATTACAAAAACCAAGCCCACATGTCACAAAATATTAAAAGAAGCATATAAGCTATTAAAAAAGAATAGTGGCCCTTTGAATATTAGCAAGGATAATCCACGCCAAGGAGATTAAAAAACGCGATCCGTTCACAAGATAAAAGCCACTTCGGAAACAAGTCCGTCCTTTAAGTAACTCGTGAGTAGCTACGGCTTGTATGTTTCATACATCAGTAGTAGTAGTAGTAGTAGTCGTGCTAGTAGTAGTAGTAGTAGTAGTAGTTGGTTAAAACTGTTTTCGAGTGAGATAGAAAGAGAAAGAATAAAAGGAGAAGTAAGGGCGTCCGAGTGATTATAGGGGTGGCGCTTGGAGGCCTCTCGAATGATTTACATCGTGGGCACTCGTTTCAAGCTGGCGTCTAGTTCTAAATCTCTTCTCGCTTAAATATCGGCAAGTTATATCACAAACTCTTTATTTTTCTCTCTTTCTCTCTCTTATTTTTAGTTATGCCTAGACGCAAGCCCGTCCCTCTTGGCAAAACATTCAAATGTTCTAACATTCATAAATTCATCAGTATACACCAAAATTAGCGGCGACGGGACAACACACAACTGACTATGTTGTTTCGACTTCTCTTTTGTATATATAGATATATTGCCGTGTGTGTGGATATTGTATTGCTTTGGGAATGTTCTCAGGGAGTTTTGGGTTAAACCTTCTTTGTATATTTTCTTTGGGGTTATTGGGTTTGGTTAGCGCTTTTTATCTTGTGGGTGTTGTATCGGTTTTTTGAATACTAAAGTAGGCGTTTGCAAATTTTGCGCGCCTATTGTATCATTAATTTATTTTCGGATTAGACATTTTTTTATCAAGTTTATAGTGTGCATTGAATTTGAATTATATAATACTTCAAATATTGAACTAATATTTTCAATTATTAATGATTTTAATTCATATTTTTATTCAGTCAATCAATAAGTAAATAGGCAGTTAAGGAAATTTCCTACTCCTAAACTATATACAAACTTTTTAAATTCATATTATTTGTATAAAATATTTCATATTTAATTTTATTTATTATATGCAATAAATATTTGCCAACGATAGTAATAATAGAATATTTTATTTAAACAATATATTTATGAATTTAGCTGAATACATTGTTCAGTTACTAGACAGACTGATTGATCTTAAACTTTCTGTTCTGTGAAATAATGTTCTAAGACGTACATTATTTTGTTCCCTTTATTTAAATTTTTTTTAATACTGCAATCCTGATATAATTCAATTAGTTTATAAATGCTTGGCTAAAAAGTATTTTTTATTATATTATAAAAAATAAATTGTCAACGAATTAAAACTTGTATAATTACGTTTATAAAATTTTATAACATTTATTTATTTTTTTTTATATTTTGAAAATATTGACGATAAACTATGAGAACTATGAAAAATGTTTTTTACTTTATTTTCAAAATAAATTATTTAATTGAATAATATATAAATTTTTTTAATTGCAAAAAATATAAAGGAAATTTTATAAAATTAAGGATAAGTAATCATTTTTGTATTCTGGTTGTAATTTTTAATATATTGATAATTATGTTAGGTAAGAAAAAAAGAATTGTTGATACGAAAACATTTACGGAACAAAAATGATTATATACAAACTTTTTTTTTTCTTATTTTATTTAACATTGCTGTATTTATGCTATCATTGCGATACTAATTAGCAATGGAGGTCGTTTCAATGTGTTTATAAACAAAGCACGTATATTATACAGTGGTGCTTGTATTATTCGGCCGAGAGCGAGATTCGAACTCGAGCACCCGAGAATACGAATCCAACGCTCTACCGAGTGAGCCACTGACGATCTCAATCATTTACAATCTAAAGACAATAAAACTTAAAAGTCATCCAAAAAAACTCGATTTGATAATAACAAATAGTTTTATTATATTTATTTCATAAAAATAACATTAAAATGTAAAAAAATCAAGAAAATGAATTTTCAAAAATCATGAAACCAGTATTTATAAAAATGTAGTAATTAAAATAACAATACATGAATCAACTTTTATCTTTTGAAAAAAATAGAAAAAAAATGAGCCGTTATAGATAAAAATCGGTTAAACCGTTCTCAAGTTATGAATCCTTACATACACACAGCCTCATACACACATTATACATACATATACGACCGTACAAACACGCGCAAAAAGTGTTCTAAAAATAGTACATTTCGATTTCCACAATATCAAAATATGTTTATACAATATTATATTTCTCTGTATGAAAGCAATATCATAATTCATATAATTAAAATTATGAAAAAAAATGTTCTTATCTTCTAAAAATAGTTTAACAAACGTGCCTTAGTCTATAAATTTAATGGAAACCTTTCTGAATAAGAAATTCGACCTTTTGTTAACCCTTATAGAAACGCGTAACAAGGATCAAATTGGACACTAATCGATTTATCGATATAAAGGTGGCAATTGCCTTTAGGGCAAAAAAAAAGAAACGAACTCTTAAGGCTAGTATATCCAGCAGCTAGGCTCTCTCTCTCTCTTTCTTTTGCTCTTATCTCAACTTGGCGCTCTTTATACGTTTAAACCGCGAAGCGATTTTATCCGTATATTTACCGTGGCGTCTAAGAAACGCGTTCTTCTACACATAGTATCTATAAGAAGAGAGGACGATAATGGACCAGATATATATAGTGGAAAAGAGCAAAAGCAAGAGTCTTTATATAGTATAAAAGTAAAAAAGAAAAGATCATTTTTTTTCTTTTTATTCGCGAACGAAAAAGATTTTAGATTTTAGATTAGACTGTTCAGATGCGTAACGATGCTTATAGAGAATTTTACTTTTTTCTTTGCTATTTTCTTTTTGTTTTTTAGACGAAAAATCGAAATAACTTAAGATTAAAGGCCGATCTATTGTCTTTTAAATTATAATCGATATATCGATACATGATCGGCCACTATAACCTATACCACCAGATGAATCTCGATTTTGTGATATGGCAAGTGTATATATAAGAAAAAAAAGAAAAATAAGAAACACGAGTGGGAAGAGGAAAAAGATGAGAGACTCGAGTTACGTTAACTCAAAGGAAAATAAATGCTTTTTTTCTTCTTTTTTTTTTTTAAATTTTATCCTAAGAAAATGGTCTCAAACAGCTTAGTTTATATATGTGTATAGATGTAAGCTTCTTTTTCGAGGCCGCACCTTTCGGGCTCGTAAATATTTTTCACGCTACTGAAAGTACAATTATTAGTGCAAAGATTGGTTTTCCTTTATCGCGACAGCTATCTTACTTGCGAATCATTCACACTTGGAAAATTAATACTTTCGTACCTAGGATTGATCGGTTTGGCAATAGTTTGCTGTATAAACGACGATGCTAGTTTTTAAGTTCAATAGCCAATCCTATAATAGAAACTATTTTTAGATATATTTTTTTTTCTTTAAATAAGATCTATTTAACAATGTAATTGGAACATTAAAAATTATGACTTATTTTTTTTTTTATTATTGTTGTAGTTTGGAGTTTATAACAATATAGTTTTTTTTTAAAATTAGTAATTGAACCACTTCTTGAATACATATATATTTAGATTGGCACTTAAATTTTTGGGTTGCTTAATTGATTTAATAACATATCATTAAAATGATCATACTAAAATCTGTTTGATTTTTTGTTTCCAAATGTATAGCCAGTTTTGTATTTTTTGTTTGCAAAACTACACCTATAACATCATTTCTGTTATTATCCACAGGATGATTAATTGATTTTTCATTCAAAATAGTTTGGTCTGTAAAGTAATTCAAACACATTTTGTATTTAATAATTGATGGTTTGCTGCTATCGCGTACTTGAAATTTTGTACATAAATACAATCGAATTATATTTTGTTATTTTATTAGATACAAAATTTATTAATCCAAATGGAAAAATTTTTTAATAACATATCAGACTATCTAGTACCCTTTAAAAAATCTCTTCGACGTAATAATTCCAGACATCGTTACCAGACAAATATTTTAACGTTATACCTGAACGAATTAAAAAAAAGAAGAACCTATTGACCTTGATTATGCAGGCTTTCGGGCAATGGGTCGTAAACAATTTTCGAATACGAAGTTGACCTAATCGCACTATGTTTGAAAAAAGGCTATTCACTTATTTTTTTCTCTCTTTCTTTCTTTCTTACGCATATACATATATAAAAGGAGCCTAAGTTTCGCTAGACTATATGCGTAGAGAAGGAAAGAGGTTAGCCAAATTACAGCTTCCATGTCAGTTGGGGTGATTGATGTGCAGTCTTTTCTGCTCGCGGGATTTCTCTCTTGCCGTTTTCCTGGAAATTAAATAGCAAAAACAACGGAGTCGCGCATATAGTAGACGCGTTCAAGTAATATTCTCTTATTCTTTCTTTTTTTAGCTTTTATTAGACACGCTTAAGTAGACGTTAATAACGTAAAAATTCAGATGGTTTATTCACTTTTTACGAGCTGAATTTTCATATTGCAAAACAGAATTGAGAACAAAAGAGCGCAGAAACGAAATTGTGTCTAAGACTCCTTTTTTTTTGGTTTTTGAATATACTCAAGTCATAATTGGTTTATTGTTAAAACTGCTTAAAAAGCGAAGCTACTTTTTAACAAGTTTTTGTTTAAAAAGTATAATAGCCGCAAAAACTAAAAATTTCAGTGGAACCGATTATTTTGTCAAGTGTGAAAAGATGTAAAACCGTTTTATTATAAAGAGTAATTTTAATTGAACTTATTTTAAAAAATACAATAAAATAGATTTTACAATTTAAGTACTTAACTTTTTAATATTTTTTTAAAATTCTGCTTTAGTAAACCTCCTAATGTACGAATTTAAAAAAAGTTAATTTAATTCATAAAGATAATTTTGATTTTTAATAATTATTATGTATATCCATTAAAAAATAATAAAATTATATCTGATTTTAATCTACAATAAAATAATTAAATTTCATAAAAAAAAAGTTACCGCAAAACAATATTTCAACGCTCCAACAAAAATAAAAGTTAAAAAACTTTATCAATCATAATCGTCCTTCGCAGCGATAGCCTTTTTACAATAATCAAAGCATAACGATCAGAGAGGACACATTAGAGCGATCCTTTTACTGATCTTGAAAAAACTTAAAAGAGTATCACGATGTCATACGATCATTATAATTGGATCAGAGTTACAGTAAAAAGGAGAGGGTAAAGAATATCTTTATAGGTATATATACATAAAGGTATTATATATAGAGCTATACACAGGTAGGGAAAAGAGAGTAAAAGGGGGGATTAAAGAGTTAGCAAGGTCCGCGAGAGAGAGAAAATCGTGATGCAATAAAATAGCGCCACCCACTGGGCCTTGTTGCTATCTTATAAACATCAGCGGTAATGCTTCACTTTACACTGGGTTATAATACACACTACTGGGACTCTCCCGTACTACGCGAAAGTATATATGGATATACCCGTATACATGTGTGTGTATGTATAAGCATCGAGTGAGAGAGGGTGCATAATGAACTCGTTAATTAACTATCAGGAAGCTGCATCGGATCTGATAAAAACTCTTTTGCAAAGAGAAGGCCACACGACGACGACGACGACGACTACGAATACGACGCGTTTTTCTTTCTCTTTCTATGCTACTCACACTATGTTGTTGTGTTTATGTAGTACACAAGTGCATAGAGGATAGCTTACAGGTGTAAGCAAGCACTAAGGAATTTTTCTTCTTTTTAATCTGATTCGTTTAGCATCTATTTTAGTTTCATTTTTTATTTTTTTTTTTTGGTATAGTTAGTGGATATTTTATCTCTTAGGGGTGCTTATTTTTTTTATCGCTGAAGGACTATAGTTATTTTTAACCTTATAATATCCTTGCCAAGGATTTTCATTATTACTCGCATTTGCATTTTACAAGAGTAGCTCATTTTTCGTGACAAGGTATGCTCTGGCGTAGAAAAATTTCCAACTGGACGATCATGATAATTATGTTAAATATTTCAAGATCGATAAGAAAAATCTTATCCGAAATAATTATAATCAAGCGAAACACGTGAATTAGTAGATTTAACTCTGATGGGAAAAATAAGATTTATAAGGAAAAAGAAAAATCTTTTATACTTAACGGCAAAATATAATCCATTTACTGTTAGTAAAAATACTTGTGTTGAAAATTTAGTTATTCCTGCTTCAATTAAATCTGCTTGAATAAAATGGATTTATTCGCATCAAAAGATTAGTACAGCGATTGAAAAGTATTTTTGCTTTAATCAAGCTTTTTTCTTATTATTTCAAACGTACACAAATGATACATATTTTCACATAGACATAAATAGAAATAATACTGCATGGAATTCCAGATTAATTATTATTTTATTTAAGTAGATTTTCTTTAATTCACAAGGATTTTCTTGTCAGTGTACATTATTTGTTAATCAATGTTGCCTATATACAAGTATTATATTATATATAAAATAAATTGTATGAAGAAATTCTGAATCATCTCTTCAATAGTAAACAACTTAATTAATTGTACCCTGCCGGAAACTGATTTAATAATTTACAACAAATAAACGTTAATTTATTAAACAAAGAAAATTTATTGTTCTTTTTAATTAAAAAATTCAGAATCATAATTTCATATTCATATTCTTTATATAAAATTTATCTCGTATTTATTTCATTCATATACATACAAATACACACATATATACATTTATATATATATATATTTCTCTTAATTTCGAGTGACTTTGGAAGGTCGAGAATGAGAGCCTGGAGTCAGAGGTATATATACACACACGTATATATAACTATACAATGCGAAATCATATAAGGGCCTAATAAATCAACTATGTCGGAGCGTGTTTAAAAGCGCGTTAGACCACCTCTGATTGATATGCATTTAATAATAGAGATTGGTCTAAAAAGTTTTATGAGAGCGCCGATTTCGGGTGCACGTATTTATATATATGTATATGTAAGTGTATACATGTAAAGATCGAAGGTGACTAACGCTCAAGCTTCAAGTTACAATACCGCTTAAACCCTCTCCTAGACCCTTTAATAATACGTTTTTATCTTTTTTTTTTATATGAGTAGCGCCTAAAGGAAGCCTTCGGCTATGGGACGCCTTCTTTGCTTCTTTATTCTTTTTCCCTCGTTTTTCTTTTTTGTTATATTTTTTTGAATTTCTTATTTTTCGCAGTTCTGCGATAGTTAACGTTGAAGATTTCGTTTAGGCTCTTGGAAAGTCGCGATCTTTGCCTCTTCGGCTCGTTAAAGAAGTTATTTTTTTTAGAGAAAAGGCCTGATATTAGAGGGCTCTAATTAAATTTAAAATAATCCATTGTAAATGTTATGAAGTATTGTTGAAATTTTTATTTATTTTAATAATTTTATTATTTTTATATATACATAAATTTTACAATAACTAAATTTATTAGCATTTATCATCTCTTAAATTTATAAAAAACAATTAATGTTTAGGAAAATAATACAATGGTAAATCGTGCAACTACAAAATAAAGTCTTATAGAAATAATTTTTACTCTCGAATTGCATAATGAGCTTTATCCCTACCTATATGGTCGCTATTTCGTTAAAAAAAAGTGGGCCCGACTGAAAAAAATAGAATTAAAATTTTGTAAATCTTATAATATATTGATTTTTATTAGAATCTTATACTTTTCTAATCTTTTTTATTAATTTATTTATTGAATAGTTTAATGTGATATATTGTCTCTAAAATAATATTTTTAAAAAATTTCAATAGCTTATTCAATGCTATAAATCTCTACTTTTGCGGGAATAAAGTATTTTAGTCTTGCGAATTGGTGGGAATAATACATTATGCAACGAGGGAGTAAAGTCGCATGTTTGTTCCAAGAGGATTAATTTCTCAAGAGAGCAATACTTTGTTTCCAAATTGCATATTGGGTTTTATTCTTACCTCAACAGTAGTCACTTAATTAACTTAAAAAAAACGAACCCGAATGAAAAAAAATTGAAATTGAAATTTTAATGTTAAAATTTTATAATATATCGATTTTTATCAAAATTTCATACTCTTCTAATCATTTTTATTAATTTTTTAATAAATAATTTAATATGATATTTTATAAAAATTTAAACAATTCATTCAATTTCATAAGTTTTTTATTTAGCGGGAATAAAGTACTTTATTCCTGCAAAATTTTAGAAATCAATTATATTTTACTTTCGGTCTGCTTTTCAAGTTGGCCATTATTGTTGAATTAAAAAATGAAGTATTTTATTCTTGCTAATTTTTGAACGTTGTATAATATCTTACTTTCGATTCCTTATTTGAATTAATTAATAATGTGGCCGCATTATTGTTAAAGTAGGAATAAAAAAATATTTTTGTATGAATTTTAATCATTCATATGTTAATAAACGTTTTTTCTTATTTAACGTCGCTGTATTTATGTTATCATCGCGATGTTAATTAGCGACGGAGGTCATGTGTGTATTTGTGAACAACATGTAACGTACAGTGGTGCTTGTATAAAACAGCCAAGAGCTGGATTCGAACTGAGGACCATGAGATTACGAATCCATTGCTCTACCAAATAAGCCACTGAGACCTCTTTGAAAGATTTGTTTTAATAATAATAAAATTAAAAACTTTATGATTTCAATATGAAATTGCTAATAGATACGTTATAACTTATTAACAGGAATAGTGTTAAAAAAATTCTGTTAAAATTTTGTTTATTATATTTTATTTGTTATTTGGATGTACAGTAAAAAATATATAATCTTGTTTACAGTAATTAAATACTTGTATTTATTATTAACTTTTTAATAGATCCTATTCCAAAAAAAATCTATTCATGATATGATTTTTTTTAAATTTCTATACTCAATCATAACTGAAGTAAATCATTAACATGAGATACTAAAAAAATACGTTTAAAAAATAGAAATATTTTTTAAAAAGTGTAACTTTTTGCCTCAGTCTCCCCTAGCATGTTGTTTTATTAAAAATTTAGCGATTCATAAGTGCATTATACGAATACGAAAAATATAGGTTGTAAGCAATGGTGATAACTAAATCAAATATAATTGAGCTTTTACTCATACAATATAAAATTTTAAAAATCAAATATAAATAATATAAAAAAATAAAAAGTATTAATATAATTAGATCTAAAAAATATCGATTAATTGATAAAATATTCAAATCATTGCGGAATCGATATATATAAAAATTTAAAAGAATTCCAATAAAGACGAATAACTTGTAACAGATAGTATGTTAAAAGATTAAGATGATAAATAAGTAAGAAATAAGTACAAATCATGCAACAAGTACGAAAAACTGAATATCTCAAAAAAGTTTTTTCATATAAAAAGAGAAAAACTATTTGTAAACTCATATGTGAATTATATAAATGAATTTTTTGGGTGAAGTTCGATTTTTCGAAAAACTGATATTTTTTTGGGCTTAACTTATCATCTTAAAATTTAGAATGATACTTTTCATAACATTCATTTAAATTGTATAGAAATTCTGTTTTCAATTCATGGCTTCGATCGAAATGCATTTATTCGAATAAATTTTAATTGACATTTAAAATTGTAATAAGTATACGAAACACCATATTATGATGAGATATTTTGAAATTTCTAATAGATTTTTCAACAGTATATTCTTGTATATTCTTTTAATACTTGTCAAAAGATTTTATTAGAAATTTTGGAATATTTTATAATTATATAGTACTCTATATACCTGTTACAATTCTAAATATCAATTACAATTTATTCGAATAAATGCATTTCGATTGCAGACATGAATTGAAAACAAAATTTCTATACAATTTAAACGAATATTATGAAAAGCATCATTCTAAATTTTCAGATTCTAAGTCCAGCCCAAAAAAATAAAGGTCTTTCGAAAAATCGAACCCCATCCAATTTTTTTTCTTTTATTTTATTTAACGTCGCTGTATTTATGCTCTCATTGCGATGTTAATTAGCGACGGAGGTCGTTCCAGTATGTATATGAAAGCACATGTAGCGTACAGTGATACTTGCATCATTTGGCCGGGACCGGGATTTAAACTCGGGACCTCGAGATTATGAATCCATTGCTCTACCAAGTGAGCTACTGAGATCTTTATGTAATATGTTTTGAAAATAGAATGAAAAGAGATCTGAATAAACTATTGCAAGTTTTATAAATATGTAATAATTTAGATATTTTCAAATAATAAAAAAAAATATGTTAGATTTAAAGGCTTAAGTATAAAAATAAAAAGAATAAAAAATAGCTCAATATATAAAAAACGATTCTAAATTGAATAATTTATTCGTATCATCAATAATATTATTTTGAACAGTAACACATTATAATTAAATTGTTTTTAATTTAAGTAATATAAAATATTCTTATGCTTAATATACAACAAGTAAAGTTCATCAAATATTTTAAAACTTTTTTTAAACTTTAGAAGATCGATTTGGTGAATTCTGATGGCCTAATTGCTGAGTTCTCGCATTTGCATAGCATTATGCAAATTACGGGTCAATCACATAATTTGATTGCCTTTGTGCGTCCGTTATATGTTCAACGTGTATATATATATATCGGCACGCTACTTCCTGATTTTCAGTTATGAATTTATTAAAGACTCAAGTTGAACGAATTTCTCGTCGACGATCATTCTAGAAACGCCCATAATTATTTTTTTTTTGCCAAAATTTAAGTATTAGATTTTATTTTAGTATGAATATTAAGATTATTTTAAAAGGATGATTTAATATTCTTTACACAATATATTATTTATGTATTTGATATAGGTTAGAATATTTTTAAGTGTATTATAATATGTAAAAATACGAAATAAAAATATGCATGATTTCGTAACTTTTCACCTCTTTTGACACGCAATATGTTCCACCGTTATATAAACCGTTCAAAAAATGTAAATAATAAGGTAAATATATGTTTGTAATACTTCGTATTGATAAATATTCATAATTTTTTGTCCAAAAAAGCAAACGCTGATGTTATTTTTATTCAATTCCCTAAAATAGCTTGACAATTTGAATATCTTTATACATATATGTGTGTACAAGTGCAAGAAAGGGTTAAAAAAACTTTGAGAAATATATATAGGTATAAAAGTTTCTTTTTTTTAAATACACTGTTTATTTTTTATATAAATAGTCAAATTTTTAATAAAAGTATAAATATTTAAATTCCAGATCATGATAATTTTTCAATCAATTAGTTTTATTTAAACATTATTAGAGCATTGATGATTTCACGAATTGAATAAATTTCTCGTGTTCTATATCAATAAATTTAAAACAAGACCAAACGCTCGCTTAATAATCAAGTGATCAATGGAATTAACCTACACTGCTTATACGCAGTTAATCTAGGGAAAGTTGTTTAAAATAAACCAACGTCCGTTGATTTTTTCTTTTAAATATACATCGGAACATACTCAACCTTTACCATATATATAATATACAAAGCTCATAAAACGTATATCCAAAACTTTCGCGTCTGATTCTATTTCGGTCGATCGTCTTTCCTTCACGAAAACGATCGAAAGAATCTATACACCAACTTGTCATGAATGTAAATTCGACCAAATTTCCTCGGCTTTTTATATACCCATAAATTAAATTATGTATGCAAAGCACAAAAATGAAAAGAGAGAGATAGAACTGATCATCGTATGGTAATGCATACTCTATGTGTATAGATATACGCATGAGTTTACTTGAACGATTTGCTACATACGTGAACGATTGATGCGCAGCTATCGATCATCGTGCCTGCACGCACACTTTATATACCTTTTCATTGAGACATCATACCTCCGTTTGTTACTATAGTTTTATGCTTTGGTTAAACAGTGGAAGTGTGCATTTTACTAACGTGGATGCTAAATATTGATGAATTACTTTAGAGTAATTATTGATAATTTTTTATGATTGACTTGTTAAAATATAGTTTCAGACATAATTTTGACCTTCCTAAATTACCGAGTCGTAAAAATCAGTTGGGCTTGCTTTTTAAGACTTAAAATAGCGCTATATGTTGTTTTTGATGATAAATTTTTTCCAAAATATTAATATTTATTTATATGTAAAACTTAATACTATCCCTCTAAATTATAATTTAATTACAAATACATTTTATACAATCAAGAGAAATGAAAATATTAAATATCTAAAAATATAATTTTAAATATTTTTTAATACAAAGTTTTTTTTAAAGTTCTGAAATATTTTAAAATGAAATATTCAATAAATTTAAAGAATTATATATATTCTTATACATATGTATAATTACTTTCTCATTTATTACTTTTTTTTTTATAATTGTATGAATAAAATAATTTTTTCACTATTTTTCTACGTATTTACTAAATAATAAATACATTTATTAGTCTTCCATTTCCCTAATTAATAAAAGTAAAATAAATTAAGGACGTTAGGCCTAGATTTTTTTCTTTCTAAATTGAGACAAGACTACCAAATCAAATAGTTTGTAAAACAAATAAAACAATACTTTTCGAAAGTTCGAAATTACGTCTTCATTTAAGCATGTATATGTCCATACACATAGTATATGTAAGTGTGGGAATTTCGATTTCATCGTTTGACGCAAACGCATGCCAGAACTTTGAATGTCATGATTGAGCCAGTTGCATGGCTTATGAAATCGATGGTTGAGGTATGGTTAAACGTTTTCTTGCCACGATTACTAAAACAACAAAAAAAATCAATCAAACATGCAAGAAGCGCCACAAAAACAATTGTTATATACGTCTATAAGAGAGAAAAGAATCACCAAAGCAAATAATATGGTATGCAAATCTTATGGAAAGTCTCCTAATGCATAAGCGTGACGAGAATATTAATAGTAAAAAGAAAATAAAAAGGTTGAAAGAGTGACTTATTACTTATACAAATTTGAAGAAAAAGTGATGAAATTCAACACATTCAATGCTTCGAAATTGAAGTTTTATTTTCCATTAAATTTCTTTGTTTATCCGTTACTTTAAAATTCAAATGATACATTTAGATTATCTATGCTTCTCACTATTTAATTTGTTTTTAACCTACTTTTGTGCGTATGCTAAAATTAATCATAATTACGATAATTAGCCGAGAGGCCTTTAAAATAATCATTGCCGCTAGACATATATGTATATCTTCTACATATTCATAATGATTCAAACGTATTACGAACGAAAGTTTAAATATACATACCCATTTTATACATCAATTATTTCGTTTAGCATTTCTTTACCCGGTTATATATCTATAATATACACCCAATGAAGATATATCATTCTTTATAAGTTATACATTTTAATTAAGAAAAGGCCAAAATGGAAACTATATTATTAATATACCACACGTGTCGATTATAATTAAAGTGTACTGCGCATTAAAGTATTATTAAAAAAAAAGGAAGAAAAAAAAGTACGATGAATGTATATTGAGTCTTGTAAAATGAATAATTCAAACTCATAATTTGTTATCATTTTATTTAGAAACGGTGCACAATATTGGCAGGCGTGGAAGTGTGAAACGTTAAGAGAAGAAGAATAATACAATAAAAAAAAAATAAAAGAAAGAAATGAAACATTAGAATGACTGGTCATTAATTCGCGTACACAGGTTAATAAACGTTAAAAGCAAAAAGGATTTTCTTGACCGGCACTTTTCAAAGCTAAAGTGTGTACGTATATATAGATATTTCTACGAAACTTAAGACAGGTACTCTAGCGAGTTGGTATTATCTTAAATATATATATATATTTTTTCTTTCTCGTATTCTTTTGCGTGAAAACACGCAAACATCGTATTTATATGTTTATTTGCGCTCATTTGCTCGCACTTTGAATCGTCATTATTAAAGCCGAGTATTGTAAATGTTGTATATATGCATATGTACAATCGTACAAGTTAATAATGAAAATTGCCCCACCTGTGCGTATATTCGATATGTGTATGTAAGACATGTATATACATACACTTTCATTTTTTCTTATAAAAAGCTTTCCCCCCATGGCATTTGGGGAAAGTTATTTATGTTTGCAAATGTATTTCTTTCATTGTTTAACAATCAGCTTGCGCATATTCATCATGTATTTTTAGAATCAGAATTAATAGTTAACATTAGTATTTAATTAATTACATTTAAGTAGAATTTTATTAATGTGAAATTGAAGATACATTAATACGTAACGGATTATTCGCCAAGAAATGAAAGCTAGAGTTTTCTTTTTTTTCTAAATACATTTAAATGTGTACCATTGGAAATTATTTAATACTATGAAAATTTATAGAAATGAATAATTAAATTTCTTTTCAATAGAAATGTTCATCATTTCGTTTTATTAATCATACGGCTTTATTTCAGAATTTTAAATTCTTATTATACTTAATTTTTTAATATTATTTTTTTTATGAACACTAATAGGAAATTGACCATATTTTAGACAGAATTTCTGGTAAACGTATAAGTTAAAAGGACACTTATCTAAAATTGATGTTAAAAAATTTTTTAGAATTTCTAGGTAGGTGCTATTTCAACTTACAATTACCAGACATTTTGCCCAGAATATGGTCAATTTTCTATCAGAAAAACGATTTATAAATTTACTAAATCTTCTTCAAGTTGAGCTTAATTCATCGCTGCATATGTGTACATATATACGAGAAAAATTTGAACAACAACCTTACATTCGCGTCATCTTCATCTTTGCATGATTTTCTCAGTACAATAACATCGTATAAACAACCAGTCTTATATGCTATCATGTTAAAGATCTGGATCTACAATATTAATGCTAATAGGGTTGTACTATCTAAAACACATACGCTTCCATACAAAAGAAAGATAAAACAAAAAAAAAAGGATGTCTCCTGACACGTTCTAAGAGATATGTATATACGTACATACAAAAGACATTGCGTGCCATGGAATTTCGCTCATTTGCCTGGCTTGATTATAATAACGAACGTCGCACGAAGAGGCACTCGTTTCACCGTGCAACCGTCACGGCAGCGTAAATTTATTTAAATAATTAAACACAAATTACTCTTTTCTCTCTTTATCTATTTATCTCTCTCTCTCCCTCTCTATCTTTCTTTTCTTTACAATGGGCGTTTTCTCACTCCTCTTCGTCTTTCTTTCTTTCTTTTTTTTTTCTCTTATTTTTATTTTTATACTGCAAAAACATACATATATACGTGTGTGCGAGTAAGAGAAAGAAAGGAAGCCGCGTTGTTGGTATATTTATGCTTTCGTAATAGCCGAAGGCGCAGTTTGCATGCGAGTTATAGCGCATTCCGGGAAATTCGAATGTGAAATCTCTTTTGCGTGCGCCGAGAGAGCGCACCAAGTGCGCGCATGTAACACTTGTTTGTATACAGGTTTATGTATATGCACCATATGTATATATACACGCGCGTTTTGTACGTATATTAATTTATTCAGCGGGAATTTTGGTAGAGCTGTTCACTTGCAGTTTAAATATACTCTGTTTTGTGTGTATGCGTTAGACCATGATAAAAGTTATACACCTGCTCGAGATTTTTATTTTTTTCTTTTCCGTTAATGCGATTTACATGTATACTTTTGCGATGAGTTCAAGTTTTTTCTGCATAAGTATACGTTAAATAGAAATTTGTTTTTTTTAAAAAACGAAAAAATTTATGTATGCAAGAATTTTATCGTTATTTGAAATAAATTAACACATTTTAAATAAAATTGAGAATTTAAGCATGAAGTTGTTTGAAGTTTTGATCGCTGTTTAAAATCTTATAAAAATTAACGAAGTAACGAATAATGTGCTCTCATTATAAAAAAAGAATATACAAATTTTAATTAGATCGCTGATAATTTAAAGTTAAAATAAATGTTCTCGTTATACAAAATTAGGTTTTATATCTCATTAGAAATCCTTATCAAAATTAAAAATGAATATTCAAACAGAAAATATATATTAAAAAAAAAGAAATTTCTTTTGTTTTCAAATTAAGGAACAATATGAATTTAAATTACATATGTTGAAGTGTCATTAAAATTTCTAAAAATGGTACATGCTTTCGTGAAAAAAATTACCCTTCAGCGGTATTAATTATTTAATTAGGCAAATATAATTTTAAAAAGCATAGAAATTAAAAATTTTTCTACGTATTAATTTTTCTTCTACATGATAAAACGCTCAGATAAATAAAAGTCTTTAATATACAATAACAATGTTTCTTTTTTTTCTCTTCTACTTTGCAATTGTAACTAAATGGCCAATCTTTATAGCACATCTTTAAATGCTTAAGCACATAATCAACCAACGCAAAAACCCCACCTAAAAAAGATTTCTAATTTATTTATGAGCCTTTAACATCGCGTTATATGAAAAATTCAATTCAATCATAAAAACATCCAATATATCTAATTTCACTCGAAGAAGAAAAAAAAAGCTAGCAAAGACAATAGAATGAATTTTAGTTTTCGAAGTATCTAATAAAATATTTACAACTTTGAAAATTTACTATCGAATTAATCGCACGAAGATCAAAAGGTAAGAATGAAAAAATAAAAATTAAGGTATCGCAATGATTGTAAACGTTTTCTACCCACACACTCACATGCACATATGACACTAAGTAGAATTTTATTGCCGGAAAAAGGAGCTGGCTGTGCATAAACGATTAGTAGTTTTTTTTATTTTTTTAATGTACAGTACATACATAATGCGACTATATACTGACCTCGGTGACAGAGAGACGCTGCAGTGTGACTTTAATGCGAAAACAAATAAAATTTCTAAGTTAGATGCATGTGCATGACAAAGGACTTTTTATTTTTCTTATTCTGTCAAACGAATAATCAACGGGCGGTTTAATGATTGGGCGGAAGTTGGCATAAGACTTTCATGATGAAATATATATACACTTTTTTTGAAAATATTATTTTAAATGTAATATTAATGTGAAATCAATAAAAAAATTTAAATCGCTGAGTTTTAACTAAATTAATAAGAATCAAGTCAATCATGTTACGTTCAGAATGAATTAAACGATGAAAAATATAATTCACCTTGAGATTTTACACATTTATGAGCTGCTACATTTCCTGTCTAGTTTTTATTTAATGCAACGTGTACATACTTATAACAATTGTCAGTGTCCTCAATTGATTATTAATGTATTTTTCTTTAAATTCAGTTCTTATTGTTTATATTTACTTACTATAATGATATTAGATTTATAATTATTATGTCGTTTCTACATATTACGTACATCAATTTGTATACACAGCGACAGTTTAATTACAACTTTCTTATTATATTTTCGCGTAAAAAGTTAGAATTAAAAAGATCGCTGTAAAATGTCATCTTATAATTAAGGAATATAACTGGAGGAACTGTACTAAACAGCTTTAATTGAATAGTAATTTTTGAAAAAAGAAGAAAAAAAAAGAACTGTAATATAATATAAAACAGTAATCCTTCTTTTATGAAAAACAATTCTTTTTGAATCAACGAAGATTTCTCTTACTGAGATAAGTTTCACGCACTTGCATTAAATTATAATATAAAAAATAAAATAACATATAAAAAGATTGCCTCGAGCAGAGTCGCATAAATCTAAACAATACAGACTTATCAAAAAAAATCATCATATATAATAATAGTATAAAAAATATAAAAGAAGTATCTCAGCACTTTTACAATTGTTTCGTATTTAAGAGAAATAAAAGATCGTTGATGTGAAGTATGCGTACATAACTGTCAAAAAAAATAAAGAAAAAAAAAACAAAAGCCAAACTATCTTGACAATGATTCTTCCTGTCACATCTCATTACCATAATATGGCTCTGGTAATTACGGCAATTAGTATGATGATTAAGAAAATTGTTATTTGTCTCAACGAGCGAACGTTTGTTTATTTTTTTTCTTTCTTTCTTATCTTTTTTCTTCTTCTTATTTTTCAAGAAAATGTCAATAAGAGGAGTAGGAATGTTAAAGAAAGACAGTGAGCAAAGAGAAAGAAAAGGATCTCTTTTACTCTTTTTAAAGCTGCAGTACGCGGTAGACTTCAGTCGTGTTTGCATTCAATTAGTTTTAATTAGACTACCGTGTTATAAGAGTGTCGAGCGAGCACATAACTTTTGTCGCGCGAATCCTCCTCCTACATTTCTTCTATATACTTGATGATGACATCGTATCATATGAATTGTCTTTGTGCACTTTAAGTTTCAGTAAAATAACGTTGTTTGCATATCTTATTTCTGTTTTTTTTTCATGAAAAGCAATAAAATGCAATAAAATTAATTAAAATTACTTTCTTAATTTAATACATTATATTGTTTTTAAAATAGTCTTTACACTTAAAATTATATTTGTATGATCATAAAAATCAAATAAAAAATGGAAAATTAATGCAATATCTTGAAATTTTATTCACAGTTTATTTGTTTTTATCATTGTAAACCTTACGATGCATTTTGTTTAATAAACATCTCCTCTTAACCTTAAACATTATTTTTCTTTTCCATGTACCTTAAAACGAGCATAAGAATATGCAACGAAATTTAAATAGTACATAATTAGTCGTAAATACCGCAACAAATCTAATTAGCGAATAGTATTAACCTTTTAAAGTTTGAATAGAAGAAAATTAAAGCGAACCTTAACTTCTCAAGCCTAGGATTTTAAATATTCATAAGCCATTGAAAAATCGCGAGATAATAAACGAAGATTAAAGGAAAAAGTACATGCTGTGTCTTCTTTAAAGAAAAGTGAAAACTGCTTTTATTATAATATAATGGAGTAACGTTTAGCTTGTCATTGTTGTCTATTATAATTGTGAATTAAAACATTAACAAACAATTTAAAATAATTGCCGTTTTCACCAGATATCATAATTTTTTCCATTATAAACAGCGTTATTGGCTAAATGAATTATAAAACATTCTAATTTGTTCGAAAACAAAATGTACTTTCTGTTTAGTTAATTAAATTAATACGAAATGCGTTAGTCGAAAGTTCATTAGAGTGTCGTAATTTTAATTATTTATCATAATAAATAATTGATTATTATAAAATATTTTTTATATGCAAATATTGAAATGCGTTCATACATATATATATATATATACTATTACTCAGTTTATGCACTATCACTCAATGAAATAAGGTTTTGTCCTTTGCATAAAAGTCATACGCAAATATGAAAATAAGCCGCAACTCCATTTCACGCTCAAAAAATACAATTCATTGAAAAAGAAAAAAATCTTTTCCATAATGATAGTGTCTTGCGCACATATAGTCTATACATTTCACATGGTTAAAGAATAATTACAAATCGAAGGGTGATATGTGCAGCTCCAAAACGTTTACAGATGACTCTCTTTCTCCTTTTCTCTCTTTCTCGTTCGGGAAGGTGTTTTTCGCTGCTATACACGGAATAAGTCTTTTCGCTACGCCCACGTAAACGTATTACACACTGCGATGTGCAACGAAGCGCGCACACACTTACTCAACTTTGCGCTAAACTAAAACGAAGAAAGAGAAAAGAAGAAAAGAGAGAAATAAGAGAAAAAAAAGAAAGAGAGAAGGAGCAATGCCGTTTAATTTCCAAGGAGCGCAGATTGACTGACCGTCGGCACTGTTGTATAGTATTATATAGTATGTGCATATATATATACATATACTATGGCCGTCTCTTCGTCGCCGGCGGCTTTAGCCTTTACGATTCATTAAAATACCACTTCTTATGCAGCGCGGCTAATTACCCGCGAGAGAGTTAAAGAAAAATAAAAAAAAGAGAGAGAGAGAATAAAAAAAAAATTATTTCGGCTACTTTTCAGTTCCGTATATAAAGAGTTTGTTACTGCTGCTGAATTATCCTGTGTCTCTTTCTGATTCGTCTCTCTTTGGTTTATATATATTGTAAGGAGAAGAATGGAATCGATATTGGAATTTCATGCTTCTACCCTTGAAATTCCATTTGTTAAATTCTCCTCGGGGTGGATAGTTGACTTTGAAAAGTAATAATATTTTCATAATCTTTTGTAGACATTATTTCGTGCACTGTACATTTCTCTTTTTTTTTAAATCAATAATATTTAGAATTTTATTTTTATAATAGAGATGATGCGCACTGTTTTGTAGGTAGGTAATTAGTTTATAATTGATATAAATTTGATAATTTATTAAAAATGGTTAAAATTATAATAGCAGGCTAAATATAAGCAATGAGCAATATGCAAATATTATGATTAAATCAAATATAAGTTAAGTTTTCTATAGTTTAAATTTTTCGAATCATGCAGAATTAATAAAAAATCTTTGTATCATCTTAATTAAAAGTTTTATGAAAAAATTATAAAATTATGTAATTTCTTTTCAGAAAATAAATTTTTTATTCATAGATCCAAAGAATCAATACATCTTTCAATTTTAAACGAAAGCTCCAAAGTCAATTTGAAACAATTTTCAATTAGTGTCAGGTTATTCGGTCACGCTGTGCTCTGAAAACAATGTGAGACATAACTTGCAAATTAGTGAGACGAAAACATTCGCCAAAAAGACCATAAAAGAATAAAGTTTTTAAAATAAAAAAAAAGATTTTGCAGATGCTCATGTATAGTTATATACGCATATATACCTCATATACAACCATATCTCATTTCATACCTGAACAGCGACATTAAGGAAGAATAAAAAAAAGAAGAAGAGGAAACGTGCTGAACACTTTCAAATGCGTAACAGATTCGGTATACCATTCGATCGTCTTTTACTCTCCTCTTCTTTTTTTATTCTCTCTGTATCATTGTCTTTCTTCGGTAAATTTTTTCTTTCCTTTTTTTTTAAACTCCGCATCTTTATTTTCTTCAACTTGCTTCTTTATTGTCTTTCTCTTTCCCTCTTAATTTATCACTCGTTGTCTTTCTCTTTTCGTTTCATTATCAACACATGCATACGTGCTGAGTGTCTATACACACTTACGCACACGCGAACACGTACACACACTTTAAACGAAGAAGAAGAAGAAGAAACCGTCATTTATATTTCCTTTGGAAATGAACATAAGGATCGAACTTTGTCCGTGCAAATTTCAATTTCAACTGCTAATCTATCTGGCTAATAGTTTCATATACACCTTTTAACTTATTTCATTCTCGTCTATTAATATCTCTTTGTAACCTTTCATTTAAATTAAAAAAATTTTTTTCCTTCCTTCTTTTGCTCTTTCTCTAAACGTCTTATATAACGTACTTGATTTCTTATACGATCATCAGCTGTGTACCGAAATTTTTCTCCTTTATGTTTAGTAAAAACATTTGGTTCGTTTCTTTAAGAACTATCGCTATTTTTTTTCCTCTTTTTTTTTTAACGGAAACGAATGAAAAAAAAATGAGAGAACTATTATCTTGATTCGTCGATGTCATGCGGAGCACCGCGGGGATAATTATAGGTTCGTTTTTTTTTTAACGGAAACGAACGTTCGAATTTTATATCCGTAAACTCGTACACGCTTTACTTGAGAACAACGTTATTATTGTCTATATATAGAAATTTGAGGTTGTTTAGACATATTTTCGGGTATGATTTCAATCGATTGATTATTATATTGGCTTCTTTCCTTTTTTATAATTTTTCAAACTCTGTGAAATATGGGAAACCGTTTTATGAAAAGGATATTGAATGACTTTTTGATCGTATAAGGCACTGTTATTACTTCGTTTGACTTGATAATTGGAGCGTATATATAATTCATGTTTTAATATAGAAGGGAATATAATTTTTGAGTTTTCAGTTTATTTTTCGGATGTACGAATAATTCATTTGCTTTTGACAATAAAATAAAGTACTTATTAAATATTAACTAAGAAAATAATTGCCGAATAACTGCAACTAAAAATTTTATTGTAGCTTTTATGAAAAAAAAGATCATTTTTTAGAATTTTGTTCATTTATATAAATTTTTTACACTTGTGTCATTAATGACATTTCGTTCGCTATCGAAAATATTTACAATTTACGTAAAGTAAGACTACGTCAAACATATCATTAATTTAATCAAAATATAATGTTTTTCCTAGCAAAGATTAATATTTGCCTTTATGAAGTGTGTCTAGCGTATTTTTGACAGTTACTCACTAGTACGTGAGTCTGTAGCTACGATAATTCGTCTTGTGCTACTTTAAGAAAAAAAAAGTAAAAAAAAAAGAAAAATAAAAGCTACGGATGAAGCTCTTTTCGTTTCGTCGCTTTGGCGCTTCGTGATGATTTATAGCAATATTTTGACGTAGAATATACCCAAGAAAGATGAATCGATTGGTGCTGCGCGACTTTTACGTTATATATATATACCAACTGAAAATTCAACCTTACGATGTTCTAACAAAGTCTAAGTTTACTTCTGTTGAAGCATGAAGATACTGTTATTTACAATGATATTTTTTACTTTTGCTGTTGTTTTGTACATTATGTTAGTTATATTGTTAATTGTGGAATTTTCAAATGAAAATTAAAACTATAAGTTAGTATAAAAAATCTTATATTATGAATGCAGAATTTCATATGATTTAATTTGTTGTAATTAAACGATTCTTCAAAATTATCGAATTATTTTAATCAATATGTTCGAATAATAATTGTCGTCAAAAGGTTTAAGCGAACATTTATCATGAAACAAACTTTATGATTAACTACAAAATTGTTTTTTATCATTAACTTTTATAAAAAAGATAATTTAGTTAAACATTACTTTTATTGAATTAATTATGTTTTATCTCCATATTTCGATTTGTTATAATCACTATTCTTATGAATATTTCTATTTCTATCTTCGTTCACCAACAGTAAATATTGTTATACAAAACGCTAAATAAAACATCTAATTCAATCGAACAGCTTAATTTTATTTTTACAAACTTAATGTTTTTTAATAATGAAAAACAAATAGATCTAATAACGTTTATAGTATAATTTTTAATAAAATCTTATTCTTCAAATTATTTGAAAAAATTAAAATGTAAAAATAAAGATATGCACTTGTAATTTAGTAATATTTATCGATTTATGAAACCTAAGGTTTTGATGAAAATTGTTTGCCTTTTTATCGAAAATACTAAAATAATTACAGTTTTTCGTCTGCGTATTTAATACATACAACAAATGAGAATACACTTATTCAAGAGCACCATGCTATTTTCATAACCTTTAGCGATTTATAAGTGCATTATACGAAAAAAAAAATTTGTTGGGTGAATGTGTTGTCAGCAATAGTTATAGCTGTATTAAACCAGTTATGATTGAGTTTCTATTCATACAAACGTTTTTTTTTATTTAACGTCGCTGTATATGTTATCATCGCGATGTTAATTAGCGACGAAGGTCATTTCAGTGTGCTAGTGAATAAAGCACATGTAACGTACAGTGGTGCTTGTATAAAACAGCCGAGAGCCGGATTCGAACTCGGGACCACGAGATTACGAATCCATTGCTCTACCGAATGAGCCACTGAAGACCTCTTTGATAGATATGTTTTAATTATCATAAAATTAAAAACTTTATAATTTCAATATAAAATTACAAATAAATACGTTATAACTTATCAAAAATTATTGGAACGGTATAAGAAAAAAAATTCATAGCGAAATAAGTAAAATTTCAATAACAAACGAAAAGCCGTTAACATTAATCTCAAATGCTTATCACTCTATAGTGTTACGCACGAAACTCTTGAAGGTACATTGAAAAACAAGACCAAGGTAAATACAATAAAAAGAAAAACAATTTTTTTTTAACCAACGAAAACAATGCAAGAAAAAAATGGGTATGCATCTCATCAAAGAGAATAGAAAGAAAGAAAAAATATTTAAAAGTCTCTCAAAGTTAAAAGCCAGCGACGTAGTAAAAAAAAAGAAAGAAACGAACGCGCAAGCCAACTTGCATAGAAGTTAAGTAGTTATATGCAATGGCTATTAAGTACTCGCGGGGGCATTATATTCTCTCGAGCTAAAAGTCTCATTGTATTCAGATCTATACGGGTTTATAATACGTGAGCGCAATATGAGACTTATTTACCATGCATAGGTCTCTCCCCTCCAACTTCTTTTAAAAGAGTTTTTAAAAACTCTTATGGATACTGGATGCATATTACACCCACACTTTTATATATACGTATATACGTACACACGAGAATCACTACTTCCGCGATTTGAATGACGAACGTTATGCAGTATAAAAGCGCACATACATTTCTATTCGTATCTTCATTTGCAAACTCATTTACCACTTCATTATTATGAGCTTATATACCTCTCTCTCTCTCTCTCTCTTTCTTTCTTTTCTCTTTTTTTACTCTTTAACTCTGCGAATTGCGAAACAGTTAAAGTCGAAGAAAGACCGTTGATATGGTAAACGAGTTTACTAAGCAAGCTAAGAGTCACGAGTGCGTTTTTTATAGGCATAATGGGATTTATGGAGAACAATATATTCCAGCTGGGTATTTAAAGATAAAAAATATTGCATAATTATCCAAATTTAATTTATTAAGTTAAAATTATTTATCATTATTTAAGCTGTAAATTTTTTTTTTATTTATAAATATCCTGAATTAAATAATGATGTTTGAACATTTAATGCATTGTTATACATAATATAAAATTTGACTAATATAATAAATTATTTTTTCAAATTAATAAATCAAATTTTCTATAATTTTCACTTTTGCTTGTTTATAAAAAATATATAAAAAACATTATCATGAATACATTACACATTATTCTTAGTAACAAGACAATGCATTCGTTACATCGAATTATTCGGTATTTTAGGAAATCAAATACAGTAACGAGCTCTCGGGCCAACTGTCGATTTACGCGCCCCTATACAATAAGAAAAAAAAAGACTCATCGTAGTCATAAAAAACATCGATGAAAGTAAAAAAAAAGTATCTCGTTTACCACCACCCCATATTCATTATTTTATAAGCATAAAAAGCTGATATGCAGATTACAGATGTGTCTGATACAAAGAGGCTCAGTTTTTTTCCTTTTTTCCTACTTTCTGGTTCGTTTCAAGAGAAGATCAATATTTGCATGGAGAGCTGATTGAGAAGCCATGACGAAACGGTGGGAAGATGATTTTCGATACCCTGCGATTATTGCTTTCGATTATTTCAGGAGGGTGGCCTATATTTATATGTAAGTGTAGAAAAAACGTGCTGAGGAGCTCGGTCGATCTCTTTTGTATGGAATATTTTTTCTTATTTTCGTTAGTTCTTTTTTACGATTTGCATGAACGAGCTGCGTTGATTTATTTTGCATGCAATACAAAAGATGTTATTATTATTATTCGTTGGATAATAAAAATAAATAACGAAACGTTTGCCCTTATATATATTACTCTAAGAGTTATATTCGTTATAATAATTTTATGAATGAATAAAAATAATTCTGTAAAGAAAATTTTGTTGAATATTTATTTAGTATTATTTTTATTTATATAATATAATTATTTATATTATTTACAATAGTTAGGTTAATTAAATTTTTACCAAAGCAAAAATATTCTAATTAATTAGAATGATTATTTTTTTGTTTATATTATGGTCAATTCCTATTCGATTAAAGAAAAAGTGGCTTTTAGTTATGATTAAATAGGGATTCGATCAATCGTAATAAAACAAAAAATAAATTTTACATATATCTCTTAATCCAAAAATATATTTTTTTAATAAAACTTTTTATAGATAATCAATATTACAAAAATATACTACTTTAATGGATATTTTAAAATATATCTATCTTCTTGCATTTTTACATTCTACATACATCTCATTAAGCTAATTACTTAGAACATTTAAAAAAGCAGCAAACGCGACATATCGCAACAAACCTCTTTAAAAAAAAAATCATCGTAAAAAAAAGTACAGAGAGTCTTGCCGACAAAATTTCGCGAATGTCGCGTAAATGTAACGAACTTGCAGCTTACTCAAGTATATACGTATATATATGTATAAAAGGCTTGTTGCATTTTGCTCTTTGTAAATGTACACGTCTTTTTCACTTGTACATGTATATATGTATATATATATATATGAGAAGAGGGGAAGGCCTCCTCTTTTCTGTCTCCTTTCTGACTTTTCTGACTGGCTTTTGCCTCGCTAATGCGAAAACTCGTGCGGCATTAAGTGGCTGAAACTAGCTCGAATGATAGCTTTGATGTTAGCCGGCTGCGCGCATATATATACACTCTCCTTTTGCTATACTCATATACTTACCACTTGGCTATATACAAAGCCAAAGCAATGCTTCTTTAACGGCATCTACATTACCACATGTGTGTAATGTGCCTATGTATATATATATATATATATATACAACTTGCCTTACTGCATAGCGTTGCGTATATATGCATCTTTTAAACGACCTGCAAGAAATTGACAACAAGAGAATCTGCTCCGCTTTTTTTTCATCAATGTACATATATACATATAGATATACGTGTATCAATGTTTTTTTCTCAGAGATACGTGCAAATGTATATATGCAAGCATTTATATGATGGCATTTTATTCCAAGAATCGACTTTTGCTAAGCTTATGTACAACATACATATATGTAATGAATATATCGACAACGCCCTATGTGCCGTTTAATTAACCAACAGCAGTTGACTATATTGATAATGAGTGAGTTCTTCTTTTCTTATAACTTAGCTGTTAAAGCTTTTCCGCGTGAGAAAGAGACAAGCGGTCTCATCTATCTTATTGCTTTTCAACTGTCGCTCGATGTATGATGATAAAAACAAAAGAAAAAAAAAAGAAAAATAATGGAGAACGACACTATTGAGTGGCTGGTCTGCATTTTTAAGGACGAGATACTCGACTTGGCTCCTCCTTGAATGCTATTGGAAATTCAATTCTATACATTTTTCTGTTTTTTTTTTCATTTCTTAAATTTATTTTATTTTTTGCTCTTTTTATTATACTACACGACTGCCATGCTGTTTGTACTGCTGGCACTTTGTGTTGTGAGCGAAACGGTATATCAACGGAGATTGTGAGAGAGAGAATGTATAAATAGTTGAATCCTAGTTAGAAATTAATGTTATACCGAATGAATGATATTAAATATAACGATAATGATTAATGCTTGTATTACGTTTTTATGAATTTCATTATTTCTATTTGATTTGTATTGTTCATACATTATTTAAGATGAAGAATAAAAAATTTCACTGAGAATATATTAAAGTATTGTAGTTTTTCGGAAACGCAAAATTAAAGTTTGATTTTTAATGTATTATATTGAATTTACAGAAAAAAATATAGCAGGTCTATCACAATATCCAGGAATTTCGATTTAAAATTAAACATTTACCAAGAAGCCTTGTAAAAAATAACTTTATTAAAAAACTTTATATTATGTGTTATTAATATCTTGATAATATTTATATAAAGCTTTTCTAATTATGTTAATGATAAATTACCGGATATACCTATGAATCATTTTAATAAATACAATGTATTTAAAAATAATATATCATGTAATATTATAATTTAAAAACGCATTAAATTATTAGTTTTTAAAAAATATTATTCCAGATTAATATTAACAAATGCTCATTAAAAATGGCTTTACAAATTATATAGCTATTATTTTTTTTCTTCTCTTATTCTTTTTTCATTTTTGTTGTTCCGATGAAAATGATTTAGTTAATAATAGACGCAGTTTTTTTTCTTCTTCTTTCACGACTCGGGCTCGGAACAAGAGAACAATATTTTATCGCGCTGCATAGATAATTTTGAAAAAATATATTTATTTTTTAGTACGAGTGCGCTTTCATAAAGAAATCAGTTATCTCAATATTACACGCAAAAACTACGTACAATTTTTGTTTTATTTTTCAATTTTAATTTTCATGAATATTAATAGAGATTCGTGTTTTATGATAATACAAGCTCTTCGAAAATAAATATGTAAAGGAAGTAATCGGTCTTGGCGCGCTAAGAAAGAAAAGAATATATGTAAAAAAAAAGTTTATGTATCTCTTCTGTAGATTTCGTTCATTGGTTGATGAATCTTCAAACCTTATGCTCATGCCCGATGATAATTAAAATAATTTAAGAATGCAAATACACATGTATATATTTTTTTTGTGCTAAATAATCTCCGTTTAACACGCACACTGTATATAAATATAGAAAAATTATCTCTGCGCTCGCTCTATCTAATGCAAAATCTTGTCGTAAATACAATATTTTACGTACTAACGACCTAAAAATTATTTATTAAACTTAAATAAACGCTGCACATTTTCTTCGCTTCTACGATTTCAGACAAAAGAGTAATTAATATAAATCATCTCTAGAATCACTTTAAATTTTAAATACAGTATTTGTGCAAATATTCAAAGTTAATATCTAGGCGATTCTTATATAAAGAATATATGATAAACACGCACTTTTGAACAAGTAGAAAAAAATGAAAAAAAATAAGCCAAGATATAGCGCATTAAGCGTAGTATAAAACAAAAATATACGACGTATCATGCGTATTATATGCACTTATGGTCTTTTAAGTAACAATGCAACCTCGTACATTCGCGCTTGAGCTTGAAAATGAATTCTTCCGGTTGTAATTTTGCCTAACATAACTGCACTCTTCAAAAGAATAGTTGCATGTGTGTGTGCACATAAACACATATATACATGCGACAGCTGGTTAAGTGTAGAAGAAGTTTCTTAAAATTCTTTTAAAAGATTGAATTGAGGCGCGTGTGCTCTCTGATACACTTGGTATTAGGCCTTATACGCTTATTCTTATTCTTCTTTTGATATCATTCTGTGTGAAATTCAACACGACCTTCGTTACGAATCTACACACGCTTCTGCAATAATAATGTGCACGCTATATTTTTTCCTTTTTTTTACGTATGTATATACACTTCGTGTATTTTTTTCTTCTTTTTTTGTGTCTTATGCGAAGATCTTCTGTGAGAAGTTTAGGCTCTTCATTCCGAGTTATATATATATATATATATATATGCATATAAAAAAATTAGTATTAACACTTTTGTCGGTAAGGAAATAAGGTGAAAACTTTCGCACGGCAATGATATATGAGGGAGAAAGAAGTGAAAAAAATATAATAAAATAAACAACTAAGGCGCAGCTTTGCGTAGAGATCGTTAGAGAATTAAAATTATAATATTTGATTGTACGTCACAAGTGTATACAGATTGTTAATTCTACGAGACTTGAGCTTACGGTTGTTGGCGTGATGGATTAAGAATTTGCATGTTTATTATTTTTTTCCGACAAATTAGTACGATTTAATTTGTTTTGCATTAAGATGGTAACGTTTTTATTAATTTTAATAGCGCGCATAAAAATTGTTTAACATGTTTATTAAATGTAATTCACATCATAAATTTTAAAAAAAACGTTATTTTTTTAATAAATTTCATCTTCCGTCAATTAATCTTTAATATTAGAATGGTTTATTTATTTTTTCACTTCTTGCAGGCTTGCATAATGTATACGCAGTTTCACTTTTACTAGTTAAATTAACCAGTGCATAGAAACTCTTTTTTTTCTCCTTTTTCTTTTTCTAGAAATACATTGTTGTACCCCTGATAATTGTTGCTACTCTCGAAAAATAAAATATTCCCGCGAAAAAAAGTATTAATGATTTTTCAGAAAAAAAATCCGAGCTAATATACTTTAAATTATACTTGTAATAATTGCAATTTTACATTCTAAGCCTAATTATTCAGTATGTAAACTTTCTTTAAAAATTATTAAATTATTTCTTAGTATCGCTTAATTCATAATCGTATAATTTCATGGTTGTTAAAGAAAAAAATTTAAACTCATGAAATAACTGAGAAAATCAATCGAATAATTTGTTAATCAAATTGATATTATTACGCGAAATTACACGAATAATCAAGCAAATTATTTTTAGCATAGAAATTAAAAATAATACATTCTTAAATGACTTAATTTAAATAATAACAAAAGTACAGTTTAAGAAACTTGGAGTTTTCAATGCTACAATTATCACCATATAAAGACAATTGCATCAATTAAAAGACATCGTATATATATACCGACTGTTCTCTCTTTACAATGTGTGAAACCACTTAACAATAATCACGTACCTTATTTTTTTTCTCACATTTTCACTAAGAATCTATATACATTAAAACAATTTCATTCTCTTCAAAAAAGTTATATGTATATATATATAACATTCGAACACCTACGCTTAAACGCGATCTCATTTCCGAGGATGTGCGTGACACACGCGTACGACGCTGCTGGATAAAACGTTCTCTCTCTCTCTCTTTCTTTTTCTTCGCTCCTTCTTTTATATATATATACTGACTAAAAACTTGCGGTAACCCGGCCAATTACCTTAATCCAGCTGAATATTCCGACAAATGAAAAGAGATGACACGACTGCCATATGACATTCCTTGGACTTTGTGTTTTAAAATTTCTTGAAAATTACGTTTTCACTTTTTTATTTTTTTATTTTTTTCAAACATGTAAAAGATACTATCGTTTCCCTGGGCCCGTTGCTCTTCCTGTGAAATTCTTTTCTCTTATTGTCGCGCGACAAAATTCTTTTTTTTTATAATAATAATAGCTATCGTTTTAGATTTTTCGTTTGAGGTTTTTTTTATTCTATTTTATTTTTTTTTATTTTTCCCGCGTAAGAGTTGTAAATTAATGATATCATTGTGATCATTGTCAAGTATAGAGGAACTAAACAATTAGAGTTTAAATTTTCTTAGGAATGAGATTGTTCTGGATAGATTGTAATATGCTTACATTTCCATTTAAGCGCAGTTATATAGTTTATTACATGTAAATGAGACTTTTGAGCTTTTTTGAGAATAAAAAAATAAATTGAGATTGATGAATGTATAAAAGGAAGAAACTAGCGTGAAATATACAAATTTAACTAAATTTTAAAACTATTATTCATTCAGACAATTTTTTTTTGTTAATTTAAAAATTTGTATATTTTGTAATTGAATATTATTGATTTGTTTATTTAAATATTTTAATAGCAGCTTTAATATCTTCGCATCAAAATAAAACTGTTTTTAAACATTTGAGAAATTAAATAAACGATTCCAATCTAGAAACTCGATTTCTCAACTCTCATGTACGTTTTAGCCATTAAAATAAAAAAATACATCGAAATCAAGGCTTTTTAAATTAACGACTTTTCTTTGAAGTTGAAAAAAAAGAGTGCATAACCCGAGCATTTATATACAGTGCTTCCAAGTATTACATATAACAAAAGATTAATTCACATATAATGTGGTATCATCTTCGTGCGAAGTTATAAAAGAGCCCCAAGAGTATATATATGTGTATGTATTATAGTTTCGGGGTACATGATAATACATATATAGCGTCCTGTTAACTAGTGTAAAGTTGTGAATTTTTCTTGATTGAAATTATTGCGTAATTCTCGACTTGATTATGCGGATGCAAGTATGGTGCGTAGAGTTTTGCTCTTCGTCGACGCTGTCGACACTAAAAAACATGGATCTAAATAGCAAACGTGGCGCCGACTCTTTAAGAAAAGCAAAGTCTTTTTCTCGTACATATATATATGTGTGTATGTATGTATTTGTGTTGAGAAAAGGATAGATATAATGTCGCAGAAAAAAATAAGGGAAAGAGTAAGATAGATGTGGGCAAGAGAAGAATTATGGTGAAGAAAGGAATGAAAGAAAAGACTAAATTGAGTGAAAGATATAGAAATGTTGAAAAAGAGTATAATAGCGAAATATGATAACTGTGATTAATAAATTTAGTTTCTTATTGTCAACTAGAATTCTTAAATTCAATCCATAGTTTAAAAAAATTAAGTTATTATATAAAAAAAGTTGTTTTTTTATTGCGACAACATTATACTCTGAATATCAATATACACTTGAATATCAAATGTCAATATTTTATTATTTAAATTTATTTTTTAATTAAAAAAAAAACTTTATTTACATTATTAAAAATAAAAATAAAAATTCTAAATTACAGATAATTATTATAAAGATCTAAGAAAAGCTAAAAAAATTATGTAAAACGGGTAAAAATAAATGGCAAGAAAAAGCAGCATAAGCTTGTGAAAAAGATCATCGAGCAATTTAACGATGGCAATATATTCCGAATCTGCGTATAATGTTCCCTTAAATAAGAAGAATATGGAAGAAGCCCGTCCTTGATCTGTGGTAATTACTACAAAAGAAACCGCTTATTTTATAATCACACGCTGCTGCTGCTGCTGCTTTTGCTGCTCTTACTTATTTTACAGTATAAAAGTACATACATACATACATACGTATTCCCTCATGCGTAATGACGAGCGTGTCCAAGGAAATTACCAAGTCGTCACGCGCATTCGGACTTCAAGACTATCTTTCTTTCTCTCTCTTTCTCTCTCGCTCCGACATATACTCGTATGACCTTTTATTATGTATGTATATGTTAGATTATATATACAGACATATAGTGAGTTAGTTAGTCTTGGAATATACGAGAAAATATTTCGTTTTTTTTCTGCTTATGCGTATTATATGAGTTAGTTTTTTTTAACCTTTAAGGGACGGAATTGGTAAAGTGCAAATGGCTATTATTATACTATATTTACATTAAAGTTCCCTGGTAGAAATTTGAACATTAAAAATGGTGTAAACAACAATTTATGACCATTGTCAATAGTAATATTTTGTCATGTCAATATTGGCGAATAAATGGCAATTTTTTGCTGAATCTGCAGAGCTCAAATTTTTTGGTATATTGGTTAGCATCTTATAGGCAAAAAATGCTAATATAAAAATGTTGTTCAAAATTTTTGTATTTAGCCAAAAAAATACGCATTTTAAGTAAACGGAGAGAAAAAATGAGTAACAGCTATCTAAAAATTAGGTAAACTGTGGACAACTTTTTTTGACTAGTTATATAACTTTTTAGTAATGAGTCCTTAATTTTTCAGATCATAGGTAAAATCATAACCTCACTTTTGCCACGTGGCGAGAAAATATAGATTAGTATTTATTCACATTCCTTCGTCAATGTTTATTTTTATTGGAATTTATAAAAATAAAAATAATATTGAATTTTATTAAAATAAAAATATGAAACGCAGTACGAAACGAGTATAAAAATATCGTTTTTTAAAATAATAAATGGAAAATTTTATTAATCGTTTAAAAATAACCTCTAACAATCCGATCACAACTCAAAATATACGCGCGAATATGTTAACAAAAGTGATTCTATTAATGATTAATGATAACTTTGAAGAAAAAACCTTAAATGATTCTTAATAGTAATCAATTAGAGCACAATTTGATAGACTCTACTGTTAACTATCTATATTCAAATAATAGTGGATCAGACTCAACATTTTATTAGCATTTTTTAGCACTATGAAGGTTGAAAAAAACGTTTCATATTAGTTCAAATAATGGCCATAAAACATTCCCATTTTCTGCTCTTCACTTTAAAGAAATGGCCATAAAATGGTAGAAAAAGCGTTTCATTTTCTACCAGGGTTTTTTTTTATCATTTATGATTCTGTGATATTTCAATGCGAAGTAAATATGACTATAGATTAACGTGTGAAAATCATATATACATGAATAAAAATTATTTGACAAATCAATTATTTTTGAAAGGATTGGGATTGTGTTGAAATTTTACTCTGTTTTGTGATTGTACCTTTAGAATCGAGTAAGATGCCCAAAGAATTTGGTCAGAATGATCTAAATTTACATGTTAATTAAGTATATATGAGCAAATGATGGTTAATTTCCTATCAGAGTAATGTTCAATACAAAAAAAGGAAAAAATACGTAAAATTTGAAAGTTGAATTTTATGTAGTGATTGTTGCTCTATGTTTCCCATTATTTCTCCATTTTTTAATCAATTTTTTAATATTCACCTATTCGTTTCTCTATTAGTTTATCAATAATACCGCTTATAGCATCATGGTTTATGCCATCCACTGCCCAACCAATATGGAGACTTTAAAATCATTTTTATAAGGATAAGTTCTTTTGACATTTATTATATTAATTATTTCAATCATTACGGCAATTGTAATTCATGCATTTATATCACGCACGCACATGCACTAGCATATATACATGTATGTATAACAGTTAGTTTAGAATAATTATACAAAATATATTCACTATTATCAAATAATTAATTATTTAAGATATTAAGAATGAGCTAAAACTTGAAAAAAAATCAAATTAAAATGAAAAGATAAATCTTTTTCTTTTAAATCCTTTTTTTCAATCAAAGCCTTGATTTTGTTTATTTTGACGGTTACCGCAGAATAACAACGAATTGACTTCAAAGATTTTTAATTTATATGTCTTCACAAGTTTATAGTTTTAATTAAAAAAAAAAGAATTTAAAAATTTATTTTTGTTAAAAATTAATAATATTACAAAAAATAGGTATTTTCGTAAACCTTATGTAGGTTATTTAATTCAAAATTCACTTAAACTTGTCTTATCCAAATTCCAGCACTATAAATTTGTGAATATATATAAATTTTGAAGTCGATTTGTTGAAAAACTCTAAAAAATTCTTTGACCGAAGAAAAAGATTTCAAGCATTGAATGAGATTTTTTTAAATTATTCATAGATTAACTTCTGATATTTAATATATATTTAAGATAAAAAAATATTTTACACTCTGCGCGAAAAGTGGGTATTTTTCTCCCAGCCGGCAGAATAAAAAGCACCCACTATTCGTGCCTCGTGTAAAAGAATCGTATATTCACCATGGGAGTAAATGAAAAATGCCTTAAATCGTATGTGTTTCTCACCCTCGCCTCCGCCTCGGGTGACAATTTATATACGATTTAAGACATTTTTCGTTTTTATTCCCTAGGTGAATAATATACTATTTCATTAATTAATATTGCAAGAAAAAAAATTATCATTACATTTAAATTTGATTTCTTTTATGCTTTAACTCAACCCTGATATTTCAAGTATTAAATAATAATTATATGACATTTTTATATTTTATATTACATAATTTAACAATAATAAAAATTATATAAATATAAGTTTTTTAAATGTGATTGTACGTAAAATAACTATACTAAATCACAGGAACATATAGGTTAGAATGAAAGTTGATACAATAGCAGAAAACAACGAAATCCCATTTTTTCTGAGAAATAGTCAACCATCCATTGGTAGAATGTTTCGCCAAGCGTTCGTAGAAAAAAATTTCCAATAATTGATGAATTAGCTATTTCAGTTGGCAAAATCTTTACCAGGATGTTTGCAAATTTTAAATGAGCAGCAATTACCTAATATTAGACCTAATGATGTATCATGTGAATGATCATTGATACCAAACTGTTTTTTAATGAAGACATCACATCGAACTGGAAATGCGTGTTCGAATTGTCAATCAATAATAGTAAAACCAATATGTCAAACATCTACTGGTTCTTATTATTCTTTCTTTACATGATTATTTTTGTGGTTTACTTGCGGTTTTTCTGTTTCTCTCTGTATTTGTAATCAAGGAATAGAATTCGGCATTTCAGAGACACAACAATGGTATTCTAAATCAGAAAACATAATACACCTACTAGAATAGACAAAATCCAGGATAAAAAGACAAATACAGTAACCAATAGTGGTCAAGAGACAAAGATAAATAGAAGAATCAACAGTAGCCAATAATACTAATGTGAATATGATAACTAAAATAATTCGACAATTAGTCAATATTCAATTCTGAAGCGCTTAAAATTTTTTTATGAAAAAATAATTTATAACTTCATAAATACAAATAATTACAACTAAATTTCAAAATAGTTAAAAAAATTTTAACTTTCTGCTGAATTAAAACCACACATTTTGTATTGTATGGAATTCTACTATTGCAGTATAGAACATGAGTAAAATATACAGTTTACTACACCAATAATATCATAAAATTTAATTTTTACACCAGGCCGTACAAATTTCATAATCGAATAGATATTTGAATAAGTAAAAGAGGTCGTCAGTGGCTCATTCGGTAGAACGATCGGTTCGTAATCTCTAGAACCTGAGTTCGAATCCCGCTCTCAGCCGATTTATGCAAGCACCACTGTATGTGCATGTGCTTTATTTACAAATACACTGACGACCTCAATTGCTAATTAGCATCGTAATGATCGCTTAAATACAGCAACGTTAAATACAAACAAAAAATATTAAGATAGAATGACCGATTGTTGCAGAATTTTTTTTTGTTTTTCTTCTAGCATAGATTTCGTTCTTTAGATAAATAATTGCAATTTATAAATTCACATATAAAATCACAAGAAATATGTTTACCTTTGATCTACAATTTTGTATTAATTTTAGGATATTTTTTCTTCTTTATCAATATGATTAATATTCATCAATATGATTGATATTTTTTCTTACATGAAATTATAAAAAAAAACTGTATCCATTTAGTCCAATATTTACTTTTTTAAAAGTTGTTGGCAGTTTGGTTTGCATTTCAAAGATTGAAAAAATTTGAATCTTTTATTGAAATTGAATTTTTTTTCTTGTTCTGAAAATATTTTGAGAAATTTGATAAGATCAAAAATTTAAATATTATTGCAATGTAAAGAAAAATATTTTGCACTCAATTATGCACGTAAACTTTAAATGCATTTTTTAATAATAATTTATTTTTGCTAAATACGACGATTTGCGCAACAGATTCAATTGAATGTAGTTAAATTTTTTTTATTAAAGAAAATCATATAATGAAAAGAATTAAAAGAAATATTTTTTATTATTAAAAAATAGAAAAATTTAAAACCAGTATTTTGGAAAATTATTTTCTTTTCGATCCACAGAAAAATATTTAAAATTTTTCTATTTGTTCAAATCTTTTTCATTTTTTTTTTAAATTTGATCAACCATGGTTGAAAAAATATTAATATTATTCATAATTGTAATATAAATCGTTATTTACACCTTAGGAAATTAATATTTAAAAAATGCATTCTAAATTCAAATTTTAGATACAACTCAAGTTAAATTTGTTCTTTGCATTATTATAACATTTATAATTGTTTAAATTTCCAATCTTATAACTTCTTAAAATGTTTTGAAAATGGCAAACAAATACGGTCAACGATAAAAAGAATCTCTTTTTTACTATACTAGATGCCTTCTTTCTTTAACATAATAAATATCCATTCATAAAATGTCACAAGAGGCAAATTTATTTCTGTCAATACTAAAACTATAAAAAAACCTAAACTTTACAGCTCAATTTTAAAATATTCATTTCAATTTTCCGAGATGCATTGTTCCTAGTTTTTTGTTCATTAAATTTTTTAAACTTTTCCGCATACTCAACGTCAAGTCATAAACGGCAATAAAATAAAAAAGTAAAGCTAAAAAGAGACATAGTTGAACCATAAAATTTGGCTTAGTTATTACTTTTAGAATATAGGACACTGTATATACAGTACAAACTGTCACGAGGCAATAAAATAATGAGCGAAGGGCGGGTGTACAGGCACACGCGTGACTACCTGCTTTTGGAGGACAATTTTTTTTTTCTTTCCTTTTCACTTAACGCGCAGGTTTTTTTTCCCGTAAATCTCTCTCGTACAATAAAAATAGTGGATACTCATTGTTTTGTGGATTTTTTAAATTTTGACTAATTGCCTTTTTTTAACGGTTATTTGTTTGCCTTTAGAATTACGGTACTTTAATTTTACATTGTAAAGAAGAAGGAAGGACAAAAATACAGAAACGAATTTTGGGAGGTTGTTAAAAAAATATAATTTTGAGTGTTCAATGTTTAACTTGTAGAGATTTTCGTTTTTTCATTTTTTTTAAATTTACATTTTTTTAATAAATCTTGAACGAGTTTGAGAAGTAGCAATGATGATTTTCTCGTAAAATCCTCGAACACGAATAAAGAAAAAAAAAAAAAATAGAAAAGAGACGAGTGAGCAGCTGGTTTCCCTTAATACACTATGCTTACATAAAAAAATTCGTAGTACAATAGAAAATGATTTTATGTTTTGTTCAGAATCCTGTAATTTTGTGCATAATAGAAACTGCTCTATTTAAAAAAATAAGGAGAGTAAAACTCGCGATATAGAAGCCCATGGGGGAGCATCTCAAATAGCAAGCGTGGGGTAGAAAAAAACGCAAAAATATAGTAAAGATTGTGATGTACTATGTAACGGTACCTAAATAAACGTAATACACTGAATTTGTTTGAAGTACTCGTGAAATCAGTTAGTGTTTTCTGTTTAGTCTATTGTTAGGGCTGTCAGCGAGACATCCAAATAAAGAAGGTCTCTTTCTGTTTGGACCTCTTAAGTTGAGTTTTTAGGACCTGAAAATAAGGGAATTTTGAAATTTGAGGGAAAGTTTCAAATGTAGGTCAAAGATACATGGAGTTTTTCCAAAATTTGTTAGATTTGTACAGATGAATTCAAGTTTTTTTACTAAAAAAAAAAACGTAGTATCATACAGAAATAAAGACACTAAAAAATTTTCTAAATAATATCTCAAAATTCATAATTTTTTATAAATGAGATATAAAATTTAGTTTTAATTTTAATATAATTTTAAAATCTTATTGTTCTTGTATTGAAAAAAATGTTTATTTTCATTTTATTAATTTAATGATTTGTCCTACAAGAATAATACTTATCGACGACAAATAAAATAATAAAATAGAGGTTTCAATGGCTCAGTCGGTAGAGCGATGTATTCGTAATCTCGAGGTCCCGAGTTCGAATCCCGTTCCGAGTGGTCGACTGACACAAGCACCACTGTATTCGATACATATGCTTTGTTTACAAACACACTGAAACAATCTCCGTCGCTAATTAGCATTGCAATAATAGCATAAATACAGCAACGTTAAATCAATTTTAAAAAATTACAACAAAATTACGATAATGCATTCATTAATATATTTTATTTTTTTTTTAACGTTTTAACCAATTATTGTATAATTGAATGATTAGTCAAAGTCAATTATTTTAAATTTTTCCAAATTTTATTAAAAAATTTTATTTGTTTAAAAAGTAGCTAGTTATTTTAAATAACAATAAATTAGTAAATAAAATAAAATCAGCATTGATGACATAAATGTCAACGAGGATGTATAAGTCAAACAATTATTCAACAAAAAGGTATACACACCACAAAGGGAGTGAGAGAGGGGGAAAAAATTACAAAGTATAATTCAATCCAACAAGTTATATACCTGATCACACGCATGTAAAATCATTTTAAACTATTTTAATATGCTTATATAACCATAAGGGTTATATAAAAGCAGGTACACGAATGCATTAAAAAAAAGAAATAAAGGGGTTGAGCATACGCAAGGCACCTGTTTCCAAAGTGCCCCATGCAAATACCACCGATAAACGAGCAGCCAAAAAAACATATACATACATGAGACGAAAAAAGGGTTTTAGACTCGCGTGCCAAGGCAGACCCTTTACATTTATAAAAAAAAGGGGTTAAGTATATGGTTATATTCAGATTAGGGTTATAGAAGAGTCCGCGTACGTGTGTTACGTCAATAAAGACTTTAACTTCCCATATATATGTATACACATGTACTCCTAGGGACACTTGATCCCTTTTCGGTACGACAAGTGATTGTGGAAGTGATTGATTGTTAAAATTTAAAATGGGCTTGAGTATGTTTGATACTAAACGCTTTGATTCAGTCAATTCGTTGATAGAAATATTTTCGTTAATAATAGCATATATTTTAGAAAATCAATGACTAAGATAATAGTTTTTTTAATTTTCGGTATTTTGATAGTTGTATAAAAATTTTTAATAAATATAAAATGCTGAATTAAATATCATAGATTCATAAATATATCTAAAGAATGATTTACGTTTTGGGCATGCGCAGTATACTCATTATGCTTGTTTATGTTTCTTATAAATTCGAGAAGGCACGATTATCTTTAAAAAAATCACTTTTACATTAATCAATTTGAATAATCTATGAACAATAAATGACGGGAATTTCGTACACCATATACAATCACTATCTTTGAGACCGTAAATAAGAAGAAAAATTAAATTCCACAATCCTGAAGTCATGTAGCCAACATTAAAATCATATAAAATACGAACTCATAAAGCAACCACCGATCTTGTATTTAGATAGCGAAGAATCAGAGCGCATAGATATTGTTCGCGCCTCTTTTCCTCGAATATAAGCGCGTGCAAGAAGAAGAGGAAAGAAAAAAAAGTAAGTAAAATACAACAGCTATACGGAGCTAACGTTGTTCATCCAAAAAGGGAACTACTATATACGAGAGAGAAAAAGATCGTATATGCTTGCTATAGTAGTAGCGGGAGGCGTCATTAAAATCAATACGCGAACTGCTTTCCCTTCCTCCCAAAAAAAAAATCCAACTTTCTTTCTTACTCTTTCTGACTAGCAAGTATCTTCGTATACGTTCGCTTGTTCGAGAGAGAGAGAAAAAGATGAAGAAAGAAAGAGAGAAAAGTCCAAGGATCGAGGGGAACACGTAAGAAAACACGCGCGCTTGCGCGAAAAGAAAAGCTAAGGCAGTAGGAGTTGAATCTTAGACTCTGAGGAAAGTTGCTAAACAGAGATAGAATTATGAGAAGAAAAGAAGGAAGGGTATATATAAAAGGAGTGAGGAGGGAACAATAGAGGGAAAGAGAGGAGACAAAATGACAAGAAAAAAAATGAGGGAGAGTCTAGGGTCCTGCGAGTAAGGGAGGGCTGCACATTTGTTGAATCAGAAAAATGATTACGATAGACTATGAATTATTCAGTTTTAAAATATTGTTATGTAAAAAAAATTTTTATTTATTATTTATATTTTTTTTAAATGGACATAATCAATATTATAAGAATTTGGTAGTAAAAGTTGCAATTTAGTTATATTAGTTTGAGAGAATATTTTATAAGGATAAATTAATTCAGATTATTGATAATCAAGTTACTCTTGATATTTATTCAGTATTACCTATTTAATAACAGAAAATATTCTAATTCAATTATAATTCACATTTATATCATTTAATTGTAGAAACATTAAATATAGTCATTGTGTTTTTCTAAATTGTAAATTTTTGCCAAAATTTATTCAAGAAACCTTTATTACTGCAAACTATAACTTTAAAAATTAATTGCCAATATTTTTAAATTCTTGATATTTATAATAAAATTTTGAAATTTACTTATCCTAATTACACTTACTTTTCAGATGGGGCAATATAAAAGTTTTTAAAAGAAATAAAAAGCAATTCACAGGAGGTAGCAATATGTACATAGACGTATATATACATGCCACTGTAGAAGAGGTGCGCGAGAAAGCATGGAAACGAAGTACAAAAAAAATGAAGGTGGGGAAAAAGTGTGTGTATGCGCGCGCGCTTACTTTGCCATACAGAAAGGTGGAGGACTCCCCGTGACGATAAAAAGAAAAAAAAAACAAAAATAAAGAAAGAATCAAGCAAAAGAAAAAAAAAAAAAGAGAGAATGAGCGTTAAAGGAAAAGCTTGCACATACTATAAGATGTGAGAAAGGGGCGGCTTTTGAAAATAAAAAATAAAAAGGGGGAGAAGTTGAAGAGAAGCGAGAGAAGCATTCTCCTATGGCCTACAAGAGCCACTTTAAAACACCTTTAGCTTTATACGCTTGCGCCCTGCATCCAAGAATTCAAAATACGCTATAGCATACATACATATATATAGCCCTCTTCTTCTTTCTCCTGGCGCATGGAAATATGATAGCGATAAGGTCGAGATATGCGAAGGAGAAGTAAGGAAAGTAAAAAAAAAAAATAGGGAGGTAAGTTAAAAAAAAAGGAGCTTTCGTCTATATATATACATACATAAAGAAGGAAAGAGGGGCTGCGCTTATACTGGCTTCTTGCGTGGAGATTGCCGCACCTAACGCGACCAATAACGGCACAAGCAAGAGGGGGCTTTAAAGCGCCTTCGTTGGGCGAGGGCGTGTGTTACGTCGAATTCAAATACTGGAAAATGTATAAGGGTAGGGACATACACGAAAGCTCTAAAAGCCAGTATGGTAATGATATAAGCCAAGGTTGTCAGAACAACTTGGAACTCTTTCTCTCTCTATCCCTACCCCCTTTTTATTTTTTAGTGGGTGGAGTTGTATAGGCTCAAGGACGATTTTAAGAGAGACATAATTTTTAGAAAAGTATCATTTTTATTGGCGAAGAATTTATGATTATGCGCATGCCTAGATATCATTTCACTTTAATATCTTTTTGTTTCACTACCACTGTATCACAAGTAAATTTCATATTTTAAAGAAAAGTTTCATATTTTCATTTTATTTTTCTACAGATTTTAATATAGGTGTGAGAAAAAAATTTTCAAAAAGATAAAAAAAAAATATTTTGATACCCATGCGAGATGCGAAAAAGCTCATAATACGTCATCATATTTCATAAACTTTACATAGTTAACCAGAAAAACCTTTCAATGCATCATAAATAAAAATATATTGTTAAAATTTATATTGTGATAAAATTAATAACATACTCAGCTTTCTTTTTTAAATATTTATAATATATCCTAAAACAAATATTAGGATTGTATTTGTTTAACTAATCGTCATCTAAAGAAAAAGGACATCGACATCCAGACGAATCACATGAGAAAACAAAGTGTATCAAAAGAATTTGTATATACACCTGCTATAACGAGATTAGGCGAGAAAGGAGAATAAAAAAATGAGAGAAAAAAGCAAGTCATATACACAGATCGCCCACGCATTACTTGTCCCTTTGCACTATGAAGAAAAGTGCTAGTTCCCTCAATGGATATTGCATACTTCAATGCTATCGAATGACCAATTCTCTCTTTCATTTTCGTTCTTACTATGTTTCTATATACACATATAGTAAAAGAAAGAAAGAAAGAAAAAAATCTAAGCTTGGCGTGGGTAGCTTGATAAAGGGAGTCTGCTGCTGCTGCTGCTGCTTTACCCCTCTTCAAACTGATTCCATACATAGAATAGACCCTACAAGACATTGTCTACTATGATACGTTGGACTATATATGTGGAAGATTCTTCTTTTTTTCTCTACCAAAATATCTATATATATGAAAAAAAAGGGAAAAAGAGGATAGATTAACTTTTTTTTTATCATAGATTATCACTATGGTTGCTCTATATCACCTAAAGGGTTTTTATTTTTCTTCCCCCTTTTTTCTTGCTCTGATGTTTAACCCTTTCGCGTGCATAAACGACACCATCAATCATGCGGGTTATGTGCGAGGAGAGAAGAAGAACAAAAGGAAATCTTTAATCATCTTGGAAATGTGGGAAAACTAAGGGAAGAAATCTTGCGGATGAGAATGTACGTGTTGACATTAATTTACGAAATGCTCGAGATATCTGAAAATAAATTTTATCTCTAAAATATTTAAATCTTTATATTATTTATAGAATTATTTAATATTTAAATAATTTAGATTTGAAACATTTTGATGGTTTGAAATAATTTATTTAAAAATATATTAATTTAATAACTCAAAAAGTATTTCTTAAAAATCCATAAAAATCAATAATTAAATGTTGAAATACTGATAAATTTGTATTCCGATCAACTAATCATATCTTTTTAGTTTTAATAATGGACTATAGACATATTATTTCTAACATCATATTCAGTCATTTATCAACAATTTAATATTATTCACTTATCATATAATAATACATGATTCTTATTTTATAACACTGATAAAGTTATATTACACGCAATTTTAATTTTCATAATGACATCATTACTTTATCAGTATGAGCGATCACCTCATATATTAAAAGTAAAAAAAGTATTAAAAAATTAAAAAACAAAGTATTTTTCCAGTTATAAAATTTGAAATAAATAAAAAAATACTTCTATACTGCACATAAACTTAAATACACGTAAGTCCAGCTTTATCAGTAATATGCAAAAATGACCTCCCTCTTTTTATTCTCAACTCTAGTAGCTTGCGAAAACTCACTTAAGTTTATTCTATCTTTGTTTTTTTTCGTTCCTTTTTCGCTCTGGTATATACATAGACGAGCAAGTATAATACGAGCATTGCGTTTGAGAGAGAAAATATAAGCGCGCGATTCGCGAGTCGCGCCGCGGAGCTCGGAGGTTTTGCTCTCGCCCCCACGTGGGCGTGACCATGCTTACTCGCGGTTCGCGACCATTGGCCCCAGGTTTCCCCACCGACGCACGCGCTTACTTCTCCAAAGTCTCTTTTTCTCCGTCCCCACCAGCTTCTCTTATTTTGCTACATTCGCTCATGTATAGCTGTGTGTATAAGCAAAATGTACGCGCGGCGCGGGTGCTATACACGTCCACCGATACCAGCACGGCTTTTGCCCTTCTCTTTCTCGCTCGCTCGCTCTATCTTTCTCTCCCTCTCTTTTACTTCTCTCATGCGATAGTATTAAGCTTATGTATATACGTACAATTCTCTTTCTCTGTCTTACGCGCGCGCGAGACTCCCCCACTTTCTGCTTGAGAGCAAGAGAGAAAGAGAGAGAGTCCGTGTACAACCTCGGCCGGCTTAGAGCTTCTAGTGTAGCTGCACACATGCACGCGACAGCATCAAAACCACCGAGCCGCCTTTGCCGTTTTACGTTTATTGCTACTCTCTTTTTTTGCCATTCTTACCTCCGTTAACGATTCAAACGGACCATCTTTAACTCAAATTAACTAATAACAACGCGCAAAGTACATCGCTGTTTACATTTTTGCTTTTTCATTTTTATTTCTTTGCGCGTCATTGCTTCATTCAAAGAGAGCGAGCAGCAGCAGTTTTGCAAATCAGTGTTTTTAATTAATTTTAAATTTTCATTTTTTGCAAATAACGTCAAATATTGTGACACTCTAATTGACAGCTGGCGGTCATTGTGTGCTAGTGCGCGTCATTGATAATCATATTATTTTAAAAGAATATCGTTATCCCATCATAAGGGACATTATTATCGAAAGAATAAGATTCGTGTAAACATGGATGACAGGTGCGCGGGATTATCCTAGCCCTCCAACTGGTGAACGCGTGCTTATTGCGTCTTTTAAAAATATAACACTCGTCGTTCATTCCATTGTATATCGTAATAATAATAAAAGTGCTCAGCTTTGGGATACTACACTGCCCTATCTAAGAGATTTCCTTATTGGCAGAAAGTTGTTCATCATACTTTTTGACCCCGTGCGTGTGCAATATTCCGTAATAATGTCTCAGTGTAGGACCTCACGACGGCGGACCCTAGCCAATTTAATGTGACACTTCGATGATAATCGTGTGCATGAAGGTGACACTGACCATAAGTGATTATTGTGTATGTGTGTAACACCTGTCGATATCTATTGACCATCAAATGACATCGTATTAAGTGTATGACTGATATTTTTAACGTTTAATAAAATTAAAGATAAATAAACATTAAGTGATTACCGGTAATTTAGAAAAAAAAAGAAAAAGGAAGAGTTAGAAGAGAGTGACATAAGTGTGATTAAGGACGATAAGCCGTAACCACGTTGGATCTCGGGGCTTTAAGCGCATTTGGGGGTAGCGGCCCGGCGGTAGCCAAAATCGCCGCGGTGGCGGGCACCGGGGTATTAGCGTTGCCCGGCTCGCTAAACGAGAAGGGCCTGGCGCTACTTAATCACCATCATCATCTTCTCCACAATAATCAACATCATCATCATCAGCTCGATCTGGCAGCCATAGCAGCAGCAGCAACATCAGCAGCAGCAGCGACAGTACCTGCCGGCAAAACGAAAACCGCAGGGTTGGCGGGCCTTGATAGCGAGGCGGTGCGTCGCTGGGTAGCGGAGGCCGCCCGCACCGTAAGGCAGTGTCCACCGCCCCCGCCTCCCCAACTTGTTGTACCAAATTCACCCTCATCGAGCAATTCCCAAAATCAACAGATTAGTTCATCAACGCAATTTAATAATCATCGTATTCAACAACATCACGTACAAGATAACGTTACAACTACGACGCAACAGCGTCAGCAGCAACAACAACAACAACAGCGGCGCAGACCATCAGATTCTAGTCCGCCGCCTTTACCCTTTGCTTTGGCCGCGTCGATGACGCAAACGCCGAGCATGCACCTCCTAGAGAGCGGCAATAATCTCGCCGAGGCTATGGCTGCTCAGCAACAACATTCACATCAACATCAGCAACAACAACAACAGCACACAAGTCAAAAACAAAAACAAACAAGCCCAACGAACAATAATACTATTGAAGTTTGGAGATCAATTCAAAGTGGTGGACATCAGTGGTGGAATCCAGCTAGTGGTCATCAACAACAAGAACAACAACAGCAACAAGCTATCGCTGCTGCCAGTCAGACAGCCATACAAAATTTATCAAGTGCAGTATCGTTGTGTCAAGTGCAGCGACAACAGCAACAGCAGCAACAACAACAACAGCAAGCACCTAGTAGTCAACAAAGTTCAAGTCACGGAGATATCGACCAACCTCTTGATTTCTCCGTCGGTTCACTTCAACAAGCCAGGATTCACGCTAGACCAAAAACTGTACAAGAAAGACTGCAAGCCAGAGCTCATCAGCACGATAATAATAACGGCACAAATAGTGTACTCGCAAAAATGGCTAAAGTTGCCGGCAGTAGAAGAAGTTATAGTCCCAGCGAAAGAAGCTCAAGTGGTAGCGAAGATGAGGGTGTATCCACTGGTGGTAGTCCCAGCGGACCTCTTCGTGGGCTTGAAAATGGTGAGTAATATTTTATTTTTTATTAATATTATTCCATAAAATTTTAAAAGATTATTAACTTTTCGATAGAACAAACCTCGTTGTTTTGGTTACTAAAAAATAAAGCCATTATTATTAAACTAGCATCTTTTATTATAAAATCTAGATTTAAGCGTGTCAGTTCCATATAAACATAGAAGCTAAATTATTGTTTCATTTTTGAATACATAATACATGTTTCAAATGAAACCTAAACAGTCAGTTCATGATAATAAAATTTAGTAAATTTGAAGAAAAATAATCATAATAAAATCAATAACTATATAATTTATGTATGCCGAAAATTATACAATACATTTATAGTTTACTATGAAAACATAAACTATAAAATTTTTATTTTCATTCAAGAAATCCATACATATTCAAATTATTACATTAATCAATAAATACAATAACTTTTTAATTTTAATGATATATAATAAATATCACTTTAGCATAAATATTTTATAAATTATTCGTTAATAGTATAATTGATTTGAAATTAAATTAAATAGTACAATATTATAAAATTAAAAAAAAATCATTGACATGAACATTGAACAAAGATGTTCTAACAATTGAGCACGTGTCCACGACAGCTGTCAAGTTCTTCTTCTTCGTTTATTTTTTTTCTTTTTTTAAATACTACACTATACACACAGAGAGCGCGTGTCCTCTGAAACGTGTTATTCTACAAGCTACATTATTGTGCGTCGCTTTTGTTGACAATACAAGACTAACACGATCAGTAATCGTCCGACTATTCTTACCTGCGGTCCACAGTGAACTTCACACCTTTTTAAATACTCATTTATCCCTTGGTGTATACTGCGATTCTCTGTTCAAGATATATATGTGTATAATGATGAATGTCGTTTTGTTAAAGGATTTAAATTTCAAAATAAATAAGATCTTGTCTAATAATGACATATTAATTTTAAAAATTCAATTTATTTATCACCAAGCGACTTGATAAAGTCTTAATAGATTTTAAAAGCTATTAATTACGTTCTTCTAATAACTTTTTTTCAATTGAAAACTATAGTTATATTTGCATAATTATAAGTTATGTACGTTGATGTAAAATTATATCAAAAGATATTGATAAATACATCTTTTTGTTTAAATTGACATTATAACGTATCCGTGACACGTATTGAAATACCTTTCTAGGAGTCATTAATTAAGGATATCGCTACTTGTTACTATTAATTATCTTTATGCCGACGTGACGATTTGCCCATTGTATTATTTTTCTGGAAATTTTGTAAAAAAGTATCTTGAATAATTTTTGTAATTTCAAGCAAATAATTTGACTGCTTTAAATAAATTTACTTTTTTAATAAACCTTTTTGAAAACGGTAAATTAATAAAACGACTGAATCCAATTTAAGATGCGTCATCGGCTTTAATAAAACGTATCATCGGAAACACATTATTGGTTTTATCGTTGTTTGACATTGAAACTAGTTATCTTTAATATTGTTTTTTATATTTAGTTAAACTTTTAATATCGTTTTTACATAATTGTTAGATTATAATAGAAAAATGAAATTGAAAAAAAAACACGCTGCAGTTGGCAATGAATAAAACGATAACTATAACGATATCAAATGATAAAGTGCAGAAACGTTCGGGAAATATCTAGAAATCATTATTTCAAGGATATCATGCAAGTTTTTCCCGATTTTCTTTTTTTTCCAAACCAAGTTACTTGTATTATTATTTGCTTTTTTGTTTTATTAGAATTTAATCTTAACCTTATCTATTTTTGCGTAATAATTTATGTAATTAGAAAGCTTTCCGTGTACACAAAAAAAATATAATTTAATTATATTATATTTTCATGCGTGCATGTTTGAAAGCAATTTAAATGACACCTGGGCTTCACCGAATATATATATATATATATATCGGCTATCCTAAATATGAATGCCCGATAATAACCGATCGTCACTATCTATCCAATGACTTAATCAATTTGAAAACGAAAAACCTTATCGGGCTTGTTGGGCTTCCCCTAAAGTCTCGTAAATCTCGAGTTGTCTAATCGCGTCCAATTCTTTATTCGTTAGAATGAAAAAAAATAACAAGATTTATTTAAAAAAAAGAGCTTTACTTAGGAGAATAAACAAGAGATTATAAATAACATATAATAACATATTGTAATAACATATTCTATTTCATTTTGTTGATCTTTTTTTATATAAAAATATAATTAGTCTAATGTTTTTTAAATTTGTGTAGAAATACTAAAATTTTGTACAGTAATTATTTAAGCATTTCAGTTAAATTTAATTGTTTCCTTTTAAAAAGAAATTATAAATATTTCATATGAAAGATATAATCTAATTTAAACATTGAAAATAATTAAAATTTCCATTAGTATCATGGAAGTATCAAAAAGCCGATCAATCAACATTTGGATTTTTAATTATTATTTTGAAAAACTCATTGCAAACTTATATATATATATATATATATATATATATATGTGTGTGCTGAATTCATATCGCTAAATTTATTAAGTTTTTGCTAAATTTAATATATTTGATTTATTAAGAAGCTTTATTTATTTCTTGTTTTAAATTATTTTCAATATAAAAAGAAAAAATACAAAGTTTTAAAATATATAATCTTAAAATTCATTTTAAGATAATATCATAATTTCTGTTGACAATAAATATTTTTTTGTAATAAACACGTTTGTCTTTTATCAATAATCATTTATTACTTAATTATTTTCTGAACTAAATAAAAAATAGAATGACAATAATATTATGAATTCTTAACTAGAATTAAATTATGTATCGAATATTGTGATCAATAACAAATTAAACTTATCAAAGTAAATATAATAGAAATTCTGTGTAAAAACTTTTCTTAAAACTTAATAGACTTGTCTTCAGAAGAAATTTAATCAATAAGGCTACACTCGATCACTTAATAATTTGTAATAAATCAATGCCTGTATTTAATTATGATAAGAAGTCAAATTTTTCATTGAATATACCTCCTACGAATTTTAGCGCGATACAATCAAATAGCCAACAATTTCAACGACGACACATGTCTATACACTCGAGCCAACTTCATCAATAATAATAATATCTTTTCACACTTCTCTTCTCACCTCGTAATATGAAACAAGCGACAATAACAACAAAAAAAAAGAGAGAAAAGAAAATAAAAGAAAAGGAAGAGTATATAAAAAGTCTTTTCTTATTATTCTCGCGCGCAAACTAACTAATCTAACGGGCTTTAGATGTGTTTGTATATATGTATATATAGACAGTAAGCGCGCAGGTGTAATAATAATCGTTATTTGTCTTGCAAAGGCATTTATGCAGAAGAATAATAACTCGCGTTAACTTTCGCATAGTCGAAATCGCGCGCGCGCGTTCGTTTCGTCGCTTTCGCTTTTTTGTGTTTATATATATATATAGTTTGAAAAAGTTAAAAGGCTTGCATGGAGGAGTTACGTCGCGCCAAGGTATAAGATAGGCTTGTCCGCTCTGTTATTAGCGCGATTACGCCTTGGTAAATTGTTTGAGCGATGAAGCCCCCTCAAGTAAGCTGTAAAAGTCTGTGTGCAAAGTTGTGCCTTAAAAGAATATTGTGAATATATTTTCTTCAGAAGAAGAAGACTCTTTCTGCTCTTTCTCTCTTTACCTTTTTCTTCATCTTTTTCTCTCCTTGCTTCTTCTTGGCGCCTTTAAGAAATTAGAGGAATGAGCAAAGCTAACGAATGTATATACGTATAAATATATGTATGTACTCACCCTTTCTTTTGCGGCCTTTTAGGTAAATTGGCTTGTGGACCACTTGATGGAGTATGAGGGATGTGCTGCTTTTCGTTGCAAAAATGGGTTTTGATTATCCCTTTATTTTCTTTCCTTTTTCCTTTTTGCAAAGCTGTTGATGTGATGAAATTATGCAAATTATATTGTTTCTTTTGCGATACGTTAATGTGTATTTTATGTAATACATAATTAAAATTAAATTTATAATTTTTTCAATTGATTAATAATGAAAATGAATCTTAAATTAAAGTTCAACAAAGAAACTTATTTTATTTAAAATCGGTTATCCAACGCATTGTTTCAATTTGAATATAAAAATTCATTACATAAATAATGACTATGTAATATTAATAAATTATTATAAGAATTTAATTACTGCATTTCATTTTTTTTCTATGAACAAGCGTTGCTTCATGTTATGCACTTTTTATATATATTTCACAATAAAACGCGATAACAATCTTTAAATAATGTATAAAAAAAAGTTACTTAAAATATTAAGTTAACTCACAATGCTTACATTACTTAAATCAATAAAAAAAAATTTATATAGAAATAGATAATCAAAAAACAATCAGATTACCAAAAGAAACTTTCTTTTCCAAATTTAGTCATAATAATATACACCTTTACGTAAAATGATTAGTACTTTTTTATTCAATTCTGCCTTATTTGCATTCTACAGTATCATGAGATTGTTATTTCAATTACATTGTATTTAACATGAGTCAGATTACTTTAGTAGGCCAAAATTTATCGTTAATAAATTATGCACGATTAATCAATGACGTGCGCGCGATAAGAAATTTTTTGGTCATTTATTATAATAAAGAAAGAAAAAAGAAAACAATGTCTTTTGTTTCAACGTTGAACAATAGATAAAATTTGTGAACTAATGATTAATTAATTCTGTTAACTAGTTATTAGAAAAGAAATCAATTAATAACACTATTAACGTAAAAGTGATACTTTTCTGAAGAGTTACGGTATCGTTGATGTTGATTTTTCAATAGGCATACGCCTGATTGAGATAAGAAGATATTTCGCTTTATCTTTAATCAAAATAATATAAAAAAAAGAACTTAGAGCTGCTCATGTTAAATGCGTGGCTTTTAAAGTATCATGTATGTTAATTGAGATCTCTAAACTCGTTCTCGTCGCGATGTAATTTACTTTAATAATCTGTTTAGATTCATAAAACTTAAACTTGTAGTATATCTTAATTTAAGGAAGCTTTATGAGAAACAATTTTTAATCATTTTTGAGTAAATATTTAATCGAGAAGAAAAAGATTCTTTTAATTTTTATTTAGTAATAAATTGTATAAAAAATTTTTAATCAGAGTGCGCGATTGCAATCTTTTAAAGTTATTTAAAATTTATCGTAAGATTTAATAAAAATAATGAAAATCATTGCCATTAAATTTTTGTCTTCGCGTTATCAGAGTTTACTTCAACGCTATTACGCAATTATTTGATTAAACTTGTACTTAAGAAAAAAAAGAAGAACAAAATATATATATCATTTCTAGATAAAAACTAAAAGCGCTTATTGTTAAGTATACAGACAATTATTAAAATAATGATGATTGATGCGCACATCTTAGAACTGTTTAATTATTCCCAAACACTTTCGTATAATTATTATTAATTTGATAGAATATGAAATAAAATATTTAAAAAAAACCTTTTTTATGCGTTAAACAACAATTTGTTGCTTTCAGTCGTGCCTCTGTACTGGCCACTTGAATTTGTACATTTTCTTTGTTTTTTAATTTCTTTTTTTTATATTAAATCCGAGATAAAGAAAGATATTTTTAAGAGGCAACATTTTGATTGGTTGTCTCTCGCGTGCTGGAAATTAGACGGTATAAATTCGAATCGTGAAAGTATTTCGTGCAATGACGTCGACAATCTTTATAAAGTTAAAAGCGTAATCTTTCAATAGTTCTTTTCTAAGAGTATATATATCTGTTCATTTTTTTTTCTTCTTCTTCTGTTTTCATGGAGATCATGAAAAAGCAAAATGTACAATAGTTATCGTGATCGATTTCCTGCTTGAAATCGCGGAAACAGCACTTTTAGTTTAAAGTCTAAGGCTGCACTCGTTGACTTATGAACGATTCCATGTCAATTCGTATCGTTCTTTCTTTTTTTTGTTTTGATCAATCTTGAAACAAAAGGCACGAGAATTAAAAGATGGGATGGATCGGGTAATCATTATTAATTGTAAGAAAAATTATTTGATGCGAGAAAATTCATATTAAGTAGCGTGTCATGATGAAAATTAGCTAGGATAAAAAAAATTTCTTACAATTAAAAAACATTTTTTTCAAAAAACTCTTTAAAATAAAAATAAAAATCGTTTCCGTTTTAAAGTGATTTTTTTAATGGTGAAATGTAATTTTAGAAAATGAAAAAATTAATTTAATCCGAGCGTATTGTTCTGATCTTTGTAACAACAGGAAAGTTAACTTTTATGCAATTTTTAAAAAAATATACAAGAGTACGATATATTCTTATGAGTAAAAACTTTATTTTTCTAAAAACCAAATCATATCGCTGTATAAATCGATAAACATTATTATCTCACTTTATGAATTGCAAAAATATTCAATAATCATTGATTGCTCTTCACTACAAAAGATTCTTTAAAGAAAAATCAAAGAAAAATGAATCATACCAAAGCTCTTGAAAAAATACAAGAAAAATAACGAATATTCTTGGTAATGTTTTGGGACACATTATACATGTATATAATGTACCTGTTAGCTTTTTTTTCTTTTATCTGGTCGCAATCGCATATATGCACACGTCACTCAAAAAACCAAGGCTTGGCTCGCTCGGCCAGAGATAAAGGTCGCGTTCCCAACTTTGTTAAACGCGAGCGAGAGAAGACGCGACCGGAAACGATATTACACATTAAAGTGTAAGGTGTTTTATTATATTTTTTTTTCTCTTCAACTTTTACCGCTTGAAAAGAAAAAAAGTAACGAGTAATGTTCTGGCTAATAATAACTGTATGATTAAGATATTTTTCGAGGGATGTTAAAATATTCGATTTTTCAATTGGATAAAGCTGAAATGCTAATCTACGATTGTATAAAGCTTTTGATATTCTTAGAGGATATAATACGATTTATTATCGCGATATAATATTGCAATGTATGTGTCATTTGGGTAAATAACGTATGTTTTTTTTCTTTTCTTAAAGAAAAATGACGTGACGTTCGATGATCGACGTGTGCACATTATTCATACTTCCGATGAGTTGATAAGTTATTCCGTCCGTTTTATGTATGTTGAAATTTGCGTACATACACAAAGTTTACATATCTCTAAAGTTTTTTTTTTTAATAAAGATTTTTTAATCACGAATTTGATAAAAAATGTTCAATGAAGTATGCTGATTTCTACTGATACATGACTTCATATTAATGAATGAATTATCTTGTTATATTTAACGAAAACAAGTATTCTTTAAAACTGAATGAAAATAGACTCTATTGTGATAGAAGTAATTTTTTTATAAGAATTATTTTTGCAATAAATTTACAAAGTATCAAGCGTACTTATGAAAGATACTCTATCAACAAATAAACTTAATTCACTGTTTGGATTTTAGAGCAGCAAATATCGTAAATCTTTTTGTTTAATAGTAGAAATTTCATTATTATAGATCTACTTTATTTATAAAATCATTATATAAATACAGTAAGAACATATCTATTTAGTAAATTGACTCCATACAGAAGATAAAAGAATATATGGTTTTGAACATGAAAATCATTTTAAAACTATAATGTTGCGAATAATGATATATATGAAAATATTAATGAGTACAACTTGTTAAATTTTATTGATACAATAAATGAGCAGCTTTTAATGCAACAAACTGATAAAATAATATTTTATCGCTATAAATTTCCTGATAAGAAAAAAATAATAATAATAAAAACTATCGTCAACTAAAATTTTATTGTTATTAAACAAAATTTTTTTTCACAATTATGATTTATTAAATAATGACTCGATCGGATCTTGAGATAAGATTAAATAAAACACTTTACATACTCATCGATTTCACGACATTTATGCGTGATTACTTTTTATATGTACTTATATATATACGATTCAAAATAGACTTGAACTGACAAGAAAAAAAAATAAAAAGAAGCGACAATAGTTTAGTTTCGCAATTTTAAGAAACGTGCACACTTGCACGTTTTGTTATCAAAGTAAGCCTAATTCTACACGACATATATTGATCGATAGTAATTCGGATGATCTGTGACTAATGATAATTTTATATCTATACATGTAGAAAGAAACGGAAGTGCAACGGAATCTTCTTTTAATTTTCGAATCCTATCCCATCATGACGTAATAACTTCTTTATACGTAGGCCTAGCGGCTTTTTTTACTCTTTTTTTTATTGTATATACGTATCCGAGATTGGGAGGATCTTTACAACCTGTTTTCTAAAGAGAGCCCTTCTTTTTTTTCTACCTTTAGTTTCTATGAAGGATCACGCGTTCGCGCCCGTTGACTTTCTAGTGTTTTTATATATGTTAACGAAATAATGGTTTTAGGAAAAAAAAAGTTTAGAATCTCTTTTTTGTGTATGATTTATTTTTCAATAAGTTTTTCATGTACGTCGAATGTAAAAATGGACTTGGGTAATGTGAAAATAAAAAATTAGGTGTTGTGATTAGTAGGTGCGATCGATAACATGTTGTAAAGTGAAATTTTATAAGATTTTTTTCAGATAAAAAATTAGAGAGCGATTAATTTCAATCAAGTGTGTCGTTGTTATTTACATAATTTTATTTTTACATGGAACAAATTGTCAAATTTTTTTGTTCAAGTCAAAATCGTGTTTTCCTAGTTTTTCAGTTTGTTATAACAATTTTTTGTTACGAAAAAGGTACTTTTTTTAATTAACTATTATATTATAATATTATTTTTTTAATTAACTATTATATAATTAATATTAAATTATAATTATAAAATCATGATTTACTCTATTTTATAAAATTATACAAGTTCATACAAAATAATGAAATTATGAATTTTAATTATTTTTATCTCAATATCAACACAGTAAATCATAACTAAGCATCTGATAAATCAAATAAATTTTATTACTCGTTAAAAAAATTTTCTAATAATAAATAACCATTGCGAATAGTCAAAAAGCCATCGTTCATAGATCCTCATTAAAAAGTAAAGAACCTTTCCTTTTCAAACTCATAAAACTCAATACACTTGACAAGGCTAAAGAAAAAAGGAAAAGAAGCTAAGAAAAGCTTAAAAGCACATATACGCAGACAGATAAGGGCCAAGGACGGGATAAGAAAATCGCGAAAGAATCGAAAATGAGAAAGAAAGAGAAAGAATGAACGAGAAAAAAACGTGCACAAAAGGATTGTCTAACATGTACTTACACATATGTACACACAGGTACACACACACATGTAAGGATGCACATCTTTAGTGTGGCAGGTAAAGCCGTCGGATAAATCTCACCTTGGATAGGTCAGGCTGGGCCAGGAAAGGATTTCCAATAAGGAATTGAGAAGCTCTGGAGCGCGCTAGGAGCAAAAGAAACGCTTAAGGCAGGGTCACGTGGCAAATCTTTCTTTCTTTTACTCATACTCTCTCTCTCTCTCTCTCTCTCTTTTGCGCTTATCTTATACGTATATACACTCGACTCGATGCCTTACACTCTGCTTCTTTCTCTATCTTCTTCCTCTTCTTCTTATATACTAAAGAATCGTTTCTCTTGGGCAGAAGCAACTTCGATCAGGTAGCAAAGGAGGTAGGCAAGTCTCTCACACACAACCCTTTTCGTCCTTCAGGCAATACACACGTTCTTTCATTCTTATTTTAGTTTTTTATGTTCCTTCTTTTTATTCTTTTTTCTTTACTTCTTTGATCAGTTTTTAAGATGAATCATATAATCTTTTGATCGACATTTGTAATGACGCATATTATCTGATTTTGTAACTTAATAGAATTATTGCGCTATTATTAGAAATACTGTTTGAATTTCAGATTATATACTTATATAATTTTAATACATTTATTTTATTTGATTTTGAGATATATTATGATATACATACATTGAAAAAATGTGGAAACTTTATGAAAATTTAAATATTTGACTTCAAGAAGATTTTTTTAATAAAAAGAATTTTAATTTATTTCCTCAATTTTCAATAAAGATTTCGTAACTTGAGTAGAGTAAAAATTTGTTCGCAGATTTAAGATTAAATTGCGTTAACATTTGAGACTTAATCTCATCTTCATCACTTCTCCATTTACCTAATCTCTTTCCTTCTTCACTCCTTTCTTCAAATCTCTTATTTGATCATCTTCTGATCCTGGACCAACACATAAACTCATTGACAAATCGCTATATAAAAGATACACAACACGCGACCAACTTTCTTCTATTCATCTTTGGAAAAAAAAGACATGCGTAGATCTACAAAAGAGAAAAATAAAAATAAAATATAAAAAAAAGGTTGTATCCAGGCCACGCGTCAGAGCGTTACGCCCCTGAAAGAATGATCCTTATCGCTATCTTTTCACCTTTCATATATATATATAAGCTTATATACGTGCGCGGCGCTTCTTTCATCCACCTGTTTATAAATGACTCGGTAGTTTGTGTTTCCATCTCTTTCTCTTTCTTTTACTTTACTATCGGTAACCCTTGTTCTACGTATTTTTTTTTTGCCTTCAAGGGAAAATGCAGAAAAATTTATGAGTTGTTCAAGGTTAGATTATTAACTTGATTTTTTTTTATATATTTATTTTTCAAATTAACGTCGTACACTTTTTTAAGTGACAATGAAATTAATTGTTTCTATTACAATCGACGTTTTAATTACATTTAATAATTTTATAACATATTTGGTCGATAAAATTACAATTGTTTACTTATTTAATTATTTAAATTTTAATAAAAACGTCCATTTTCTAAAAGTCTTTGTTTAAAGATCTTAGAATATATTCTGGTATAATAAGATTAATTATATTTAAAGTAATTCTTTTTTTGACGAATGTCAAACTAGCAAAAAAGAAAAGTTGTACAAATCTAGCATAATAGAAATATAAACAATTTATGTTTATAATTAATGCTAGACGATTAAAAATACAAGAATAGATTTAAAATTCTTCGTCTCGCTGAGTGATCACAGCGGGATATCAATGTTTGCACCTATTTTAACTAGTCGTTTTTTTTCTCTCTTCTTCTTCTTTTTCATGCTGTCCGTTTGATGCTCTTTTGTATGGCTATATTGCCGAGATTAATTTATGAATGTTAGAAATGGTCTTTAATGACTGGATAACTTTATAAAATAATGTAATTATAGCTCAATCGTTATTACAGTTTCAAACGTTCTTTTAAATAAATAAATAAACTGTAGCTTTTGTAATCTTGATTAAATAAAGATAAACGCGAAATTAAGACGCGCTATTCAAAAGATATATATTTTATCATTAGAATAAATTGTTTAATAAATTACTGCGTTTTCCAATGAATTAACGCAAATTGTTCAAGATTTTCTTATATTTAGATCGTAGTAAATAAATTCTAAAGAATTAATGTTATTAAAGCACATTTTTTTTACATTTCCGTCATTTAATAGGATTTCATCTTATATTTAAAAAGTTTTGTTTGTTATTCAATTGAATAAAATTATTTTTTCATCTTCAGAGTTTTCACAAAATATAAAATTAATTTATCTTAATATGTAATAAACATATGAAGATAACAAATTATTATCTCTTAAGAAAATTAAAAATTTCATTTTTTTTATATAATCTTAATTTTTAAAAAAAAAATATAAATACTTGTTTATTAAAAAAATTTAATCAACGCAAACCTTTCCTGTACGCTTTATGGAATTAATTTCCACGAATCTTACCTTCACAATTCATAATAAGGACAACTTTAATGCAATTAAATCTACTCTATGCAAATATTTTATAATTTATAAAAGACGTTCTCATTTTGTAAAGCTAAAACGTTATATGTATAAACAAAGTTAACAAAGTCATGCATATATAATTCCCGTTAAATATACACAGCGTGTATTACTTTTTTTCTAATTCGAGCGTCATATATAGTAACGAGAAAGAGTTAGACTGTTAGAAAGAGAGAGAGAGTAAGAAAAACTGTCTGTTTATATTAGCTTTAATAGTGTGGGAAAAATCCAATGCGTCTAGCGTCCTTGGTACATCGGAAAGGAAATGCTTGCGCTCATATAATAAAACCTATAATGGCATATACGTGCACACTTATGCGTATTATGTATATATACTATTTTATACACATAAGTTAATGCGCTGACTAGTCGCTAACGATAAGTATATATTTGTATCTACACACACACAGGTATATATTTTTTAGATGCTTGGTCATCGTAGCAAATCTATTTGTTTCTTTCGGTATCCTTTTCGCTCATTTGATGGCTTATAATGATTATTTCTCATCTCTTCTTTACGGCTTCTATTTATGCGTAATATGCATCAATGTATCGGATGTTTAATGTTCGTTTATTTTATTTTCATTTTCCCGTTTTTTCTATTTTTTCTTCTTTTTTTATTTTAATTGTGAACGTAATTTTTGCATGCAATGGACTGATTTATCGATTTTATTTGTGCTCGAGCACTTTGTTTATCCGTAGTTTTGATCTCTAGTGTTAAATTATCTGATTATGTGTGTACAAACAAGTAATGGCTTTGTAAGCATACATCAAAGGTAATAAGCCGATATATGATGCTTAGTTGAATAAAAAAAACAACAATTTGTTTTCTACAATGTTTGCTATAAATTTTAAACTGAAAATTAAAAAAAATTTTTTTTTTCAATTTTATTTTCTTAAATTATCTTTACAGTATCGTAAATTTTATTTTGTAACGATAAAAAACTTTTTTATTCAAATATTTAACAACAATTAAAAAACGATAATGCGATTGTTTACAGAAAAATACATAAATCACAATGCTGCAATACAATGGTTTAAAAAATGGAATAAATAGATCTAACTAATTATCGATATTGCGATCGTTTCTCGTGTCAACTGTCTGCATTTGACTTATTCTCTCAAGAGTTCCTATATTCAAATATGCAAAATAGCAACATTGGTATAGCTATATATATCCATGGCATTATTATAATGATTCTGAACTATTCCTTGTCTTTTGGTGACGACGCATATAAAGCACTTTTCGCGCTCGATGTACAATAAAACGTCTCCGTATAGCTATCCATCTTTTTCCTTTTTTTTATTATTTTTATACATTTTCTTATACCTTTTTCTCCAAATATGGACGAAGTATAAGCTTCACCTGTATTGTATAAAAGCAAAAGATTCGAACAATCCAATGAATATGGTAATTTTCATCATTTATCCCGTGGTGTATAGTAGAAAAGAGGAGTATTCGATTCAACATTGTGATGGTCCTTGAAATGAGATTCACCACGTGTTTTTTCTTTTTTTATTTTTACTTTGCTTTGTACTGTACACAGACGTACACCTTACATTAATGCTTATGTAGAAGAAAAAGAGAAAGAGAATGAAAAGTGCTACTGCTGTATTGCAAAGTTGGTTTTTTTTTATGCATGTTAATGTAAAGTATAAAATGCGTTCTGATACGTTAACACTCAAACGTCAGTGGGAAAAAAGAGATATCGAACTTAGAAATATATCGTAAATAACTTTTGGTGAAAGTACTTTTTTTTATTGTTCTGTATAATCTAGAGTTTATAAATGTCTTTTAAGATTGTCGTTTATTTTTATAGTCTTTTTTAAATATAGGAATTAATTTGATTCCAAAGTTCTTTTTTTTTGTAGAACAAAAGATAATTTAGGTGTTGCATTATCAATATTTCTATAAATTACTAGGTCTTTAGCTCAACTCTTCAATATTTACGTAATGTCATTAAGTGAAACAAAGTATCAAATAATTCTGTATAGAAGCTGCGATATTGCGTCATTTATCACAATCCGAAATCATTAAACAAGAAAAAGATAAAAGTATATATATATTTTTATCATTCCACTTATAAAAATTGCTATCTGAAAGAAGTATAGTGAGCATATACAGAAATGAAAAAAAAATAGCACATTACTCGAACTTGTGATTCATTGTTAAAACATCATTGCGCACATATATTCAACGATAAGACCCTGAATTCTTGATGTAAAATCCGTGTTTCCTATGAATGTAAATAAAAATTCTTTTTTTTCTTCTTCGTTCTATTCATTCATAGACAACACGTAGTAGTAACATTTCTAATCAGCCCGACTTATCTTTAATAAGAAATCCAAGAATTATTTGTTGCTGTCGAAATTTTATTATTAGAATCATCTTTGAATATACACTCATGCGCAAACATCGTGTAAATGCACTTGAAGAATTTCTTTTTTTTTCATGATAAAAGAATTTCCGGAGTTAAATAACGGACTAATTTGATTGACGTATGAGCATGAATCAGTGAATGAAAGTTACATTTTGTAATTGTTACTCTTGTTACTATTTTAACCTTCGTGCATTACTATGTTACACGAGCTGTATAGGAAGAATAAGGAAGATGATTTTTTTCTTCTCTTTTTCTAATTGCAAGATTTTCATCGATAAGGAATGTAAGGATAACTTGGACTTTTCCAAGTTCGCGCGTGGGAGATTTAAAACCCTGAATGAAAAAAATAAAAATAGTGTATATAAATCCATACGTACAGGAGAGAGAAAGAAAGAATTTTATAGTCCTCGAGATTCCATAGATTGCGAAATTATCATATAAGAGTTAGCGAGTGATTTATACGGAAAAATGAGAAAGAAGAAAGAAAGATTCCAATCTGCTCATTATGTCACGGCTTTTGTATCGGTGAATGGAAAATGTAATATGAACATAGGTATTAAGTAGTATAAGTACGGTATGGTGTGAGACACAAGTCATCAATAGTCATTTTAGAAATGACTTTTTTTTAATTTATTTTTTTATGGCTAATAGAAAAAATTAATTAATTTCAATGTATAATTTGAAATTAGTAACAAGATGATAAAATAAATAAAAAATATTTTATTTTAAATTGATATATTTTTTTAAGAATGCAGATGTGAACAATTCCAAAAATTGTTTATCCTAAATCATATGTTTTATTTTAAAATATTATTAAAAAAGAAACTATCTAAATGTTCATCAAGAAAATAATTTTTTTTTTAATTTTAAATTTTAACGTTGCTGTATTTATGCTATCATTGTGATGCTAATTAGCGACGGAAGTTCGTCAATGTGTTCGTGAACAAAGCACATATAACGTACAGTGGTGCTTGTATCGATCGGACGCCTAGAGCAGGATTCGAACTCGAGTCCTCGAGAATACGAATCCAATACTCTATCGAGTGAGCCACTGACGACCTTAAAATTATTATTTAATTTTTAAAAACAAATGGCTTCATAATCAAGATTTAAATATACAATTTATCCACATTTGCTAATTGACGAACTTAATTATTTTCTTGTTTGAATTTATACACCCCCGTATAACGAATTCATTTTCCTAAGATGTTCAGAATCGAGGTAAATGCAATCTTAGTTTCTTTAATTAGACCTTCGTAATACTCAGCAATAAAATAAACGCATTGCCCTCGTTCGTAAATTTCAAGTGCATTGAAAGATTTTCCTTTTCTGTACTTGATTCCTTTGTCGAATTTATGAATCATACGCGGAGAGAAGTTTTATATTAAAATTACGGTAACCGTTACTATAAATCTGGAATATAGTATATTTTCAGGTTCTATTACATATCAACGGTTTTAAACTATAGAAGTCTATATCAAAACTCCGGAATATACTATGTTATATGAGGTATCAGTGGCTCACTCGGTAGAGCGATGGATTCATAATCTCGGGGACTCGAGTTCGAATCCCGCTCTCAGCTGCCGATTGATACAAACACCACTGTACTTTACATGTGCTTTGTTCACAAACACACTGAGAAACCTCCGTCGCTAATTAGTATCGTAATGATCGCATAAATACAGCAACGTTAAATAAATTTAAAAAAAAATAGTACTTCCTCTTTCGAAATTTGGAGATAGATTTTTTTTTTTTTTGAGTTATACTATTCTGTCAAAGAACTTCTAGCTATGCGATAAAAATAATAATTTTATCATTTTTTTAATACTATTATGTTTATTAAATTTATTTAAAAAGAACATTTTTCTTTAAAAATTGTTACTTTTATTTATTTTACTTTCATGACGTGTATATATTGCGAAAGTAAGAGATTTTGCAAATAATTTATACATAATTTAGTTAACTAAAATACTAATAAAATAAACCTTTTATTTTGATACATTGCTTTTTTAAAACATCTATTCATTTAATAATATTATAAAAAGATGTGATGAACACTTTTTTATTTAAATACATACGATACAATATATTAGTATTTTTATTTTTATTATTTTCATGGTTAAATAAATAATCTTATTTTAACAAAAATACGTATAAATAAATGAATGAATTGAAAAAGAAGTAAAGCTCAAACATGATTATTAATTAATAAATAAAGAATGTCCGACGTTCAAATTTTATATCACTAACTTTTTTATAGTATTCTAGGATTTGGAAATAGCATGTTATAGTCCGAAGTTTTTAAATGAACTTCTACAGTTTGGAGCCATCTGTATTTACTTTTAAATATTATTGAATATATGAACAAAATTAAAAATTTGTTCAATAATTTTTACTGTACAATCAATTATTTTTACAGTACTTCTCTATAAATTTAGAACAAGAAACCATGATGTAATTTTCGTGTGAAATCTAGTTGTAAATTTTGTAGGAAAATTCTGCCTGTGTAGTTAATAGACTCCTTTCCTAGTTTATTTCTATAAAATTTAAAATATCAATGCAACTGTTACTCTCGTTCACTCGTTCATCTTTATTCGAAAGATATATTTTTTACATTTATATTTATAGTAAACATAGTAAGTTGGATAAAACTATAAAATGTTTGCTTAATGTGTATATATATAAAACTTTGGTTTATGAGATTCCTGGTGCAATATACTAGATTACGTATTACTTCCAAGGAAATACTTTGTGTATTCAAATTGATTATCTTTCGTGGAAAAATTGACATTTAAGGTTAGATGAAGCGTTCCTTTTTTTTACATTAATTATTATAGTCTCTCTATTTTTTTCTCGGTAATTTCATAGTGTCTTTGGACAAAATAACTTTACCAAGATTACTTTATATTATATAATCTCCTTTTTTTTCTTTATACTGAGAATCTTGAAATACATTACAGAGACAAACAATTCTTTAAAGTTAATGTTTTAAACATTGTTTATTAAAATTATTTCTAATGATTATCGTTTAGAAAAATGTTCTTTATTAAAAGGATATTATATTTTTTTGTTATTAAAATATAAGAATAATTTCTATTTGAAAATTTAAATGAATGTTGATTAAATTTTTTATGAAAATATAATTGATTGATGATTTTTATGTATAAATAAAAGTATAATTCAATTAAATAAAATTAATAAATTTGAAGAAAAATATTATATAGTACATTAAAAAAATGACAATTAGTGTTTTCATTAAAAAACAAGTACCTAGAACACACGATATTTAATACTTATTAAAGTTAAAAATAAAGTAAATAATGAAAAACCTCTTTACATGCATCAATGTCTTGATAGAATAAAAATATAATTTTAAATAGCAACTTTCATATTGATTGTCTTTTAATAACAACTCAGCCAATCGTTGACCTGTCTGCCAATCTTTTTAAGCGTTGATAAATGGTCGATCTCCAAAGCAAATAAAAGAGCAAGAGAGAGAAAGAATAAAAGAGAGCACGCAGAGCGCATCGAAAGTAAAGATTTGCATAAGGGTATAAGGCACATATGGCATGCGGCCTTGCACTCATATATACGCTGCATGACGTGCGAAACAAGCGCTTTTCTCTTTTTCTCTTTATTTCTCTTTCTCTTTATATACATTGCGGTTTTAAACATTCGCGTATATAGAAACCGCAATGACTTGGCTTCAAAAACCAGAAAAGAAAAGAGTAAGTCGGCACGAGACTTTATATATACCAACGGTCCTTTTTCATTTTATATATATGACCCATCGCATTCGCCTAAAATCATTTGCGAATCATTATTTTATGAGGCGCCTTCAAAATTTTTTTTTTCTTACTTTGTATTCTTTTTTTTCGTTTATTATGAGAATCGAGAGAAATTATCTCGCGGTGGATTTACATAACGGAGACCAACTGGCGCACCCGATGTTTTCTTTTCAAAAGTATAATTTAACATTATATTGTTAGTTTCTTTTGTTCATCGCTTCGCTTAAGGATCTCTTTTTTTTTAAAGAACTGTGTCTCTTTCACAAAGTGAACTTCTATATACATATAATTATGTCATGGTTTCGAATAAAGCTTAGTTTTTACAGTATATACAATGTTATTTGTCCAACGAATCGTATTTTAATTATAAGCTGTCATAGTCATAATGCAACAGGTTGACTTGCTTATATCTTTTGTAAAATATGAATAAAGGAAGGATTTTTTATTTATGACACGCGTAAACGAGTTGTCGGATACGCGATATGGGGAATCTAGTTCATATTTAAGCATTTTACTGTATATGTGAAACTGCTTCCAAAAATGAGCACTTATTTTAAAAGATCTAACCTTGAAATATTGTGATGATAAAAATATGCATTTTTGTGGTAATATAATATTGGAGAGATAATATTATGTTAAATATAATATCTTATATCCACAGAATGCTGGAAATTTTAGTAAATACATATTTGATAAATATTTTGAATAAAAAGAAATATTTATTTTTTTCGTTTAAAAAAAATTATTAAAATCATTAATTAAGATAAAAAGAATACAAAAATAGAAAATTTTGAAATTCTTTGTTTTCAATATTGCATCATCTTAATTTGCTTGAAAAATTAATATTTTGTAAATTAGCTTTTGAAAATCCAGCCTACGTTAGCTTATACACGTACGCATAATTCTACTTTTGTATCTCAACATAATATAAAGATAGTGCAATGTACACATAAGCATCAGTTTAATGCATATAGCGGCACGTGTCATTTTTCAGAAATAATCATAAAACAAATCTTTACACGTTCTTGTAAAAAAAAAATAAGCTTATACTCATCTGTGTACTCAGTCAAATGAATTGTTGGTTTTATTAAATCTTAATTAAACTCAATTTCGAGACAAATAAGAGAGAAATTTCGGAAACTTTGTCATTTTATTGCTTGAATATTTTAATCTTTCTACATACATTCTAATACGCATTTTACAAATTGAAAAATAGTTTTCATAATAGAATGTGTTAGTGGAACTTTTTTTTCAAAATTTCGTAAAGTTTCCATGTTAGTTATGTTTTTTATAGAATAGTAATAGAAAAATTCCATAAATTCACAAAAAAACAAAGAGTACAAACTGAAATAAATTTATTATTTACAACGCCTCAAATACAAAGTAACCTCAGCTTATCAATTTCTAAAATTAAATATAATATAAAATTTTATAAAAAAATGTATTTTTTGCCAAACCATCAAGTGAGGTACTTTTTTCGATTGTCAAATTTAACCTTATAAATAATCCGGAATGACGATGCGGGCGATCGTGAGACTGCGAACTGCAGGATTCAATTTGTGAAGCCGAAACGTGTAATCGTCCGATGACGTCAAAGATCTCCATCGAAATTTTTAGTCTTATAATTTTGTAACGAAAAATTCACAGAAAATGAGATACATAAAATTTTATTTTATATAATTTTCGGCAATTTTCACATGAATTTTTCAGTTTAAATGTTTGTTATTAAAAAATCATAATACAGGTAATGAGATATTTGTTTATGCATTTCTAAAATTAGATTAGCTTAGCGAGCACACGTTAACGTATAAGCATCGAATTAATTTTTAATAAATGATGCTTATACATGATTAAAGTTATAATTTAACATGACATATTACCGTGTAATAACTTCATGTTATCCGTAGCATTGTGAATATAATTTCAATTTAAGTATATACATATGAACTCCAAGGCCAATTAAAACTGTACTTTTTTAATCATCATACAAAGTCTTTAATCATCATGCAAAGTAACCCCATTTTTATAAGCCTATTCTTAAAATTAAAAATAAAAGACTATTGAAAATTCTACAAAATTCTCGGTACCTCTGCATCGTTTTGTAACATCAATTTCCTCATAATGAAAGAAAATAAAAAAGAAATTGTGTGTTTGTTGAATTTTGATCGAAGCATATATATAACCCCTTTGCGCGGTTAAATTGATCATGAAAGCTATTATTACAAATACGTTGCTTACATGAAAATGTTTTACAGCGATACCTTCTTAACATAATTAAACCATTCAACATTAAAGTTCTCTCTTTCGTTTTCTCTTTAATATCGAAGAAAACGCGACGTTTGTAAATGAAAATATTCTTATTAATTTTTACTCCCTTCGCAGCCACATTTCATATATATATTTTACATATTATAATGTTGCCCTCCTTTTCTTTTTTTACTTATAGAGTCGGTTATACATACGCGCATATAATAATTAAAGGTATATATACACACACGAAGCTCAAAAGCCAGAGTGGCTCTTCGGGGCTCTCTTAATGTAATTTTAATAACTGGATAAATAAACATAAAGGCCAACAAGCTTCGCAATGAAGAAGAATAAGAAGAATATAAGGCGTAATTTGAATCCGGATGTGCCGACGATCAGCGGTTTTGATAAAAAGCTTTAACTTATATTCTTCTTTTTTTTTACATATATAAAACTTATTTACCTCTCTTAACGTTTAACTTGCAAAAGGAATGCCTTTTCGTCTCACTTCTATCCGTCTTTATTTAATTTAACATATTGCATCTATATGTATGCATAATGTAGGTGCGTGTTACAAAAATGCGCGTGCATACGCTAATCTTTAAAACTCCAAGTATGCGTGTGAGAGCGAAGTTAATATTTTTGCCGGCTATGCAAAGTTTTAAAAGAGTTAAGCCATAAGCTTTACCTGCATATTTGCTTCGTTTATTGTGCGTACGTATTATAACAAGCATTAAATTCGATGTTACATTATGAAAAAAAAGGGAGCACGAAAGAAGAAAAAAAGAATAAAAGTTTGTTGAAATTATCATTTTTCGCGAAAAAAATCATACTCTGGAACTAAGGTCTTTTGATAAGAAGCGAGGAAATATATAGCTTAATGCATCCGACGTTAAAAAAAAATAATAAAGGGCAATTGTTTGCATTTTTCATGCTATAGATGGTAAGTCCTTTGGTTTTTTAGATTAAAACTTGGTTGAGATTTTTATAGGGACTAAAAAGAAGGATTTGTAAATAAAATTGAAATTTATTTGCATGATGTTATTAATATTAAAGCTTTTTTTTACTAATTAACTTTGGGCTTAAAGATTCTGTTGATTCTTTGCTTAAAAAAGTAAAGAAGACATTTACAAGTTTTTATAGTTTCACATTAATGTCTTGCATGTTTTGATGATTACTTCATCCAAGTTATTATTTTATTAAAATAATACATATTTATAAAAAAGTTATTTATTGCTAAGTCATTTCCTTACGTATATTGCTTAATTAAAGAAGAATGCACAAAATAATTATTAAAAGATTTAGATTGATAAATTTTTTAATAACAATTGTCAAAATTTTTAAACAATTACTTTACGAGGATAAAATTTTTAAATTAAAATTTAACAAATTCTTTTTTTTTTAGTTGTTAAATAAATTTGCCTCTAAAATATTATTTTTATAAGTAAATTTTTTTAATTTAGAGAAAAGCTAAATTACAGAATAAAAAGTTTTAAAAATCAATGAATAAAAAAATATCTTTTGAAAAAACTGAAAACGCAAGTATTTAAAAAATTTTAATTAACACATGAATCGTCGGCGTTATTTTAGCGTGCAAAAAGAAGGAAAAAAAAACAATGAAATATGCATATTTCGTACTGGATCTTACGATGCGTCGGAAACACGATCTTTTTTAGTATAACAGCAACGCAATCAATGCGTGTGTTTCCACGTCTCTTTTTCGCACATATAACGCTTAGGGGCCTACTAACTCGCGAATGTGCGTAAGCTTGCATTACTAATATTTTTTCTTTAACTTCTTTTTTTTAGCCGACGTTTTTGCAAGATTGCAAACTCTTCAGTGCGATGCCTCCTTTTGCTCACACTTTTACCGACAATTTATTATTTCGTTTTCTTTTTTTTTTCTTTTCTTTCCTTTTACACGCAATGCAATTTCGCGGCACGATGAAGACGCGAAACGATCGTAAGTGAACGCTTTGACTAAAAAAAAAGAAAAATAAATGAAACAAAAAGATAAAAAAAAGAACAATTTTGTGCTACAATAGAAATGTATATGAGTACAGAGTATGAAGTTCCGGGTTAAACAAATATAGGCTTGGTCAAAACCATGTCACGTACTTCCCCGAACTGTATGTTATATACTGTATACACGCCTCGTTACACTTATATAGTTGTACTGAACGCACGATTCCCTTGACTTCCTTCTAACATACATGCGTATATCTCTTTCTTTCTCTTTTCATTTTTTTTTTTTTTTTTTTTTGTCAATCGACGTAAATTTGGTATGAGCGATTTCGATTATAGAGTAGTTGTCGTATTCTTTATTTGATATTTTTTTTTCAAAGGAAACGACTTTGCGAATGGTTGTTTCTTGAATATTTTAAGCTTTTTGCTTGTTATTTTATATCGAAAGTGTATATCTGGTGAATTTAATTTGGCAAGAAATAATTTATAGAACGAGCGTTGCATGCGCGGTAATATATTTATTGATACTATGGATATTGAAAATTATAATAGTTGTTGGAATAATTGATATTATGGATTTTAATAATTTGAATAAATGTAAGATGGAAAGTGAAAAATTTTACTTTTAAATGTAAATTTTCATAATATATTTATTCACGCTTTTTTGATTAATCAAGACTTTACAACATTATGATTTTTAATATTGATAAATATTTATAAAATTATATAAATATTTTAATGAATTTACATAATGCAGTAATTTTAATTAGTTCGCACAATAGATAATTCAGTAAAAATGTTAAGCAATGAATTTTTAATTTTCGTCTCGTAAAAACCAAAGTATAACAAAAACTAAAAATAAAGCTGCTAATGATTTTCATTAAAAATGTTAATTTCGAAATGAATCATAATGGCCATAAAAAGTTGTAAAATTTTAAACATTATAACAAGCTTATCCTCGCGTCTTTACGTAAGTAAACATAAAACGTCGCGGGAATCTTACCTTTTAAAATACGATATTGCTAACAAAAAAAAAAGAAAAATTTTTGTCTACACTTGCATCTTTTTTCTTTATTTTTTTTTTTAAATCCACACGTCCTTCGTTATACATGAGAGATGAATCTGCACGTCGCGCGAGTTTTGTCCAGACTTTTTATTATTATTTTTCTTTTTTTTTCATATAATAACGAGTAACATTATCCGGCGTGTTTCCGGCGAATCTCTGGAATCATTTCCGCGCATGCAAATATGCGACGAAAGAGAGAGAAGAGAAGAGAACGAAAAATAAAAAAAAAACAGAGTTAGAAACTTGCATATATATATATACATATGCGCGTATCGAGTTATGCTTCCGGCGCGATCTTTTCTGCGATAGTATTGAAGACTCTGTTAGTATTTTTTTTCTTTTTTTTTTAACGCATATGCATGCAACTTTTACGTATATACAAGAGTGAGCTAATGGTAATTACTATCATAAATTTGTTATACACCGCGAAAGAGAAGTAGTCACGTGATCATTGCGTTATTATTAATAATAATGCAGGCGCGAGCCTTTATTTTGCTCTTTTTTTTTTCTTTTTTCTCTTTGCATTTTAAAACAAGTGGCTTCGGGACCTTTTGTTTTACATGAGTGAAAAACGGTTTTGTAGCTTTGTTAATTTTAACGTAAATAGAGTAAAAAATATATAATAAGAGGGAGCAAAGAACGTGCGTTAAACGATCCGTTGAATAGGTCTTTTCCTTACTTGAATGTTTTTTTTTTTACTTCTCTCTTCTTCTTTTTTTTGTAACTCGTATTAAAATTGATTTTTTCGACTTGAAAGTATACATTTCTAATTACAATACAATAGAAGCTTTAAGAGTAAAAGTTTTAATTAGCGTAGGTGGATCGTTAACAACGTCATGAATCAAAGAAACTTTACGAATCTAATCAAAATGCTGATGATTTGCAAATTTTTAAGAAGTGAATATACGTTCTATTTGTAAGAAGAAAAATGTGCCTAACTTCAGCTAGATAATTGAAGAAGCGATTAAATTTTTCCAATTTGACAAACAAGATTCAAATCGTGCGTTTTAATAGTCAATAGTTGCTGATCCCACGCAATCTATAGCTAATATTGTCGCAAAGATAAAGGATTAGATATTGGTGACGTAAGCTTTTTCAAATTTAGTATCTGATCTGATATCATATGCGTATCATACTGATGTTATTGACCAGATATTCAATATGAATTTAAAAATAAATTCAAGATGAGATCATGAAAATCTTTTTTTATACGAGTACACGTGTACAAGTTTAAAATTTCATAAGCGAGTGCAAATCAGTCATTGACTTTCGAAAATTTTATTTTTACTTTCATAGGCAAAACGATAATAATTTTCATTTCTTTTTTTAGAGCCTCAGAATTATTTATTCTTTCAATAAGATTGAATTTGTATTATTTAAAAACTAAAAAATGCAGTTTAATAAAATTCAAGTGAAAACTATGTCTTCAAATAAATGCAAACCTTAGTTATTATACGTATACATATATCACATTGGCTTTAACACTAAATAATTGCAGTTAACCCTTCTTAATACTTGGCATTTAACAGTCATAAGAAGATCAATTAATATATAAACCAAATAAAAGAAAGAAGAACACGAGGGCTTGTAATAGCGAGGCGTTAGTTAAATTTTCCGGCTCGTTAATCTTACCTGAAAAATGTACGATGTGCTTTTTTTTACAACGTACCATTAAACTTATTGAACTTCTCCTGTGAATATAACAGAGAGATAATAATCGAGCAATTATGTTAATTAAGAAAAAAAATAATACATAAGAAGCTACCACTTGAAATGGATGGTCCTATTTGTTTTTTTCTTTTTTTGAAGTTACCGACCAAGTGCCATTATAATGATCTGCTCGTGATTATTCTAATGAGCATAATGTAAAACCTTTTGTTTTCTGTGCTCAATTTGAATATCGCGCTGATCGGTGTATAACTTTTGTGGTAAAGCGATAATGTCATGATTAATAGCAAGAGCATTCCAATGTTGTGAGTTTAATTCTTTTTTTTCTATTTTTTTGATCTTGATGAACGATTGTAATCCAAGATGTGCTTACTGTCATTTGTTTTTCAACGCTTTATGATTTGGATCAGATACGTAATTATTTCAACAAATAGCGTAATTTTATGATATATTATTATCAATCTAATACGTGATTTTGTTGAATATAATTATTAAAAAATTTTTTAATTTCATTAGTGTTTGCAAAATTGATTTTAGAATGCATGATTTAAAATGTAAAAATATGAAAAAATAAACAAAATATTCGTGTTACACAACTTATTTATTCAAACATGCTAAAAATGTTTATTCATTTTGTAAAATTTAATATTTTTATTATTATATTGTAACCTTTTACTTGGTTAATTTGAAATCAATAAATTTTTTTATTTATAAATTTTTAAATATTTTATTGCATTTTTTCTAAAAAATATTAAATTTATAAGTTTTAAATATAATGTTATTAAGAACAATATTTCAAATATTTCATGATTTACCTTATTTCAAGTTCAGAAATTTTATTCACCAATTGATCTAAAATTCTTTACAAAATTAGGATATACACAACAAAGGAGTTGGAAATAAGAGTCGTATATTATTGTATTATTGATCACAGAAACACGAATAAAGAAAAAAAGCCCCTTTTTCGCATACACTCTTAGTTTTTAGAAAAAAAGGGTTGAATTTTATTACATTATCCTTACATTATATATATACACACACATACGTATAATGCTCAAGGGCACATACTTATATTCAAAATAAGTAATATAGAAAGAATGAAAAAAAAGAAAGGCTGCGGAAAATTCAGTAGTCCGTGTCCGCGTGAACAATACATCAAAGTATTTGTGTCCATATACCCCGTAGGCTTTCTCTTTCTCTTTTCTCTCTTTTGTGATTCGATCCTTTCCGCATATATGTAAAATTCACTAGGGATATTTTGTCGTTCGTGGAAATGATTTGTCGTGAAAAGAGAGAAAAAAAAAGATGGATCGACAGTAGCTATATGTGCACATGTATACATATGCGTGTATATCTATATATACGTATGGATAAAAGGCCCTGCGGGCTTACTCATTACGCATATGTAATTTTCAAGTAATCGCATGCTACTGCATATATATGCAGTAGCATGGACTCTCTTTTGTGAAAGGTTAATGGAAAAGCGGCTGGGATCATTATGAATGGCTAATGATCGAGGAAACGTTTTATTGAGATGTAGATTGTTTGGTAATATGATAAATTAATGCTCGGTTATATTTTGCTTGTTGATAAATTTATTTAATAACTTTTTTTACTCAACACTTTTGTGTTAAATAAATGGAGTCATTTTGTATTTTTTTCAATGAATAAATAACCTTTTCAAATTATCAGACTGAAAAAAAATTATTTAAAAATTGAAAAAAAAAGAACAATTTATAAACATAAAATTATATAAAAATAATAAATTTCGACTAACAGTGTATTTACAACTGAATAAGATTTCAGCGTTTGCTGCGTTATATTTTTAAGTCTATAAAGAAAAAGTAATTCGGTTTAATGCCGCACTTTCTTAAACACGTAATTTATTCCGTAGCCGTACAGTCAAACTCCCGCCTTCTAATGTGTCGCAATTCTTAAATGAACTCTCATGCGCGTTCACCTTCGCTTTTTACCGTATATAATACTTTTTTTATCCCACTGCGTATACACACGTATATACGTTGTATTTACGCACAGCTGTTAATAATTGCTGGTTATTTTATTGATGCTTCTGTTTAATGTAATTTACAATATGCATCTTTATTATATTATTTTCTCTGTAATTATAAATGTTAATCATTGATGAAAATTATGAAAAAATAAAATTTTTCTTTAATTGATAAAATAAAATTACATTATTATATTTGTGCATATACATATATAATAATCGAGAAGATTTTAAGTAATAACGATTGTTACAATGCAGATTAAAATCTTGAATAGACCGAAGAAAAAAATTTATTTCATTTGACATCTGCATCCAATTGCCGGCAAGTCGGCCGAGTTATTTAAAAGAGATAAAAACTCAAAGTCAAATATTGTTTACGGCTCTTACGTGATGCAATTTGCAAATCACCCAACTAAAGCATGTTTACCAAGAATCTATTCAAGTTCATGATATAACGCTGAACTAAAGTAATTTGCATCGCTAAGGCACGTTAATTTCATCTAAAAAAAAAGTCGCTAGAGAGAGTAAAATAACCCAAGTCGAGTCCAATTGTAACATTTACCGACGGTTTTTAAACTGGGATAAACTCCTCCAAAAGACTCTCGACTTGACTTTTATAATTACGAACTATACTTAACAGTCATTGCTTTTCTGAGTTTTCTATTTTAAAAAGCATATACATATAGTTTGCAATTCTTAATGTTAAACAAAGATTTCATTGAGAGTCATGTAGTCCAATTCAATTTTCAAAGTGACTTTGCTCGTTTATTTCTCTCTCTCTCTCTCGCGGGAAATTGTTTTTAAAGTAGCGGATTATGTTTCTCCGTGGGCTTTTTAATGCGTTGTGAACTTTCAACGGTTTACGGTATTATATACGCCGACTTGACTTATATTAGCTTACTGTGACAATAATTGTATATGCAACGAATAGTGTTTTTTTATGGGCTGTTTAAATCTTTCAAAGCTAAATGTTAAATGCTAATTTGCAATTTTATAACCAATTTTTTTTATTTTTTAACTTAAAAAAATAAACCTTTATTTTGCTTGAAAATTATGGAAAATATTGATATTTATTCAAATTTTTATGTCTAAAATAATGTTGTCATTTCTGGTAAATATTTTTCTTTTGCAGCCATAGATTATTTATCATAAGAAAAAAATATTTTTATTTTATTTTTTCTGATTCTAGAAATTTCATATGGTCGAAAAAATTATAATAATGTTTATTACGAATAGTAAAATTTATTACAGTACTTAATCTTCATTTGATCTTTGTAAACAATAATAGATTTTGTTGCGGTTATATAAGGTAATTAACTTTCCTTCTTTGTAGTAAGAAATTATTACATACATTGCTTTAAAAATAAAAAAAAAATAAAAATTTCTAATGTCATCCTTCTATTAATCGATTATTTTATTATCATTACAAGTAAACTTACTAATGAATTTACACCTTACGATGTTATTATTGTCAATTTTTTTTATTGTATTTAACGTCGCTGTATTTCAGCTATCATTACGATGCTAATTAGCGACGGAGGTTTCTGAGGGTGTTTTTGAACAAAGCACAGGTGATGAACAGTGGTGCTTGTAGCAGTCGATCGCCGAGAGCGGGATTCGAACTCATATCCCTGAGATTATGAAACAATCGCTCTACTGACTGAGCCACTGACGACCTCTATTGTGAATTATATTAGACCATCTTTAAATTAATCGCCTGCATGGATATACATATCCCGATAACCATTTAATTAGTTTACGAGAATTCGTAAAAATGGTAGTTCTGATGTAGAATAGGTGTACATGTTAAGTATGGAAGAATTGAAAAGTATTAAATCAATATTTTCTCAATCCAACGCGGAAATATTTCCAAATTAATAGTGACTTTAAAAAATAATTTCTAAAATTCATTGAATTATTAAATAAAAAAAAATTTGTGTAAGCTTTGATTTTATGTGCAATTTACTTATTTTCCATGAATATATAAATTTTTAATAGAATACTAATATTATTGCATAAAACTGACGAGTCTTCACAATTGTATAACAAATATAAAGCATACGTAAGACGTAAAGTAGGCAATAATAAAATATTTCTCGTAAAATAACGGGTAACAAGATTTCAATGGTAAGGCCATAAACCTACATCTTAGACATAAAGCATCACCTTATAAATAAAATGTTTAGGCTCTTGTTGTTTGCGAGAATTTTTAGATTATTAGAAGTTAATAAAAATGGAAGATAACGACTTGAAAAAATTTATCAAATTAACCCTCGAATTTTTTTACATAAACTTATGATTTATAAATCGTGTTTTCTTGTATTTTTACTGTGACAATCTAAAACGGCAATTTTTATAATTAATTTTTTTTTTAATTTACAATCATTGTGTTATATGAAATCTTTTACTAAGAATTTTTAAAGAATAATTTTTTTATCATTCTATTCGTTACCACAGAACATGATAAATACTTTCAGATCTTATGTTAATTTTACGCGTCAAAAATAAAAATAAAAAAATTTTTTTTTTTTTAGTATAAATTTTTTTACCAAAGCATTGAAATTTTGGTTTTATTGCATAAGTGATTCCCATTTCGACAAGTTTCAACTTCCTTTTTTCTAATCTTATTGGGCGGTAACCGTTGACTTTACTACCGACTGAATATCCGTATACTTTCTATTACTCATTAATTATATATCTCGTTCTTTTTTTATTCTTCGCTCATCTCATTCGAGAGGTGGTATACAAGTTTTCTTTGTTTAGATCCCGCTTGGCCTTCTCTTTCGTCCTTCTTCTCTTAGATGGATGCTGCGAGTGCTTAGCGTCTTCTTGATATCCTTAAATATATACAATCTCTGCATGGAAAGCAAGTCGCTGTATATACGATACTTTCTTTTTTCTATTTCCTCTTGTGACTTCCGAGTCACGAGATATGTGTATACAGCCTTTCCTCTTGATGAATCAGCAGAGAAAGATGCAAAATTAAACTGGAAGTTAAGTAAAAATAGATAAGAAAAGAAACGGAATTAAGAAAAGTTAAAGAGATATTGGATCGCAGGAAAAAAAAGTAGAAAGAGATGTGCAGTGTAAGACCAAGAGTTAAAGAGAGTGAAAGACAAAGAGGATTAAATGAATGGAGAAAGAGAGACAGAAAGAAGGATGGAAGAATAGTGACGGATCATTATCTCGAAACGTTCTTGAAATATCTTTTTTCTGCGTATGTGCATTTGCGATTTTATAGTATATGCACAGTCTGTATAAGAATAAAATTATTTTATAAAAATTTGTTTATTTCACTATATTAATTTTAGAACATAAGCTGTTAATGAAAATATTAATCATACTTCAGATCATTTTTATTTGAATACGTGTAAAATTTATCAAGATAACTTATAATTTTTTCTATAAAAACAAAAGGTCCCAATATTATTATCAAGATTAAAATTATTTTTATTGAATATTTCCCATTTAATTTTGAAAGAAATCAATTTCATGTATTCAAAATTTTTTTAACATTCATATTGTACTATTTTAGTTTATTTTATCATATGCCAAATAAATGTATGAGATCATAGTTTCATAATTTTTATTTTTACAATAATGGTTTAAAAAAAATATTTGCATTATGTATTTTTATAAACATAGCATAAGTTTAAAAATTTTTAAAAAATATTATCAATTTATAAAAATTTTGTTGTACAACAAGTAACAAGTGGCAACAGGCATCGATAATAATTCAAATAGAAAGTTATATCCATTCACCATGCAATTATTAAACTGTGTTTTTATAAATATTATATTACGCAATTGAAAAAAAAAAGCCGCGTTTTATAATAGAATTTTTTCCATTATATTATTAAAAAAAGTGCTAGTGTTTCTTTTTTAATGCATTATCCAAACAATTATTGTGAAACAATTAAAACATTTCAAACATTATATCCTATCATTCTAAATTGAAATATTTCTAATTTAATTTTTTCAGTAGATTTTATCTTATTTTATAGTACATACTTTCTAATATTTTGATTACGTATTTTTTATACTGTCAAAAATTTTAATGATTAATCAAACATTATTTAAATAAGAAATATAAAACAGTGTAAATAATATATTTGAATATAAACATCATTCTCTATGCTTAAATATTCAAATCATACCATCATATATTATTTTAAAATCAAATTACAATCTCATTTATCACAGTTCACTGTCCAGCCAGACAACGTAAAAAAATATAATAAAAAAACAAATACTTTAAATCATCGAAAGAAAAAAAGCAAAATTAAGTCACGGATTCGTCGGTGTATGACTTTACAAATGTCTATACATGTGCGCAGCGGCCAATATTGGTCTCTATGCCAAGTCATTGGACGGACCACCTGATCAGAAAAGAAAAAAAAACGAGTATATATATATAACAAAAGTCGAGCATCGTTTTATGATATTATTTGTATGTATGTGTACACATTTATGGTGCAATCGATCGACCTAACTTATTAAGCGAAAGTCACTCGCGACTGGATTAATGAATCGTAAACGCCTCATTGGTATATCTTCAAATTGCCGCTGGCTTTCTTTGTTTTTTTTGTTTTTAGTTTTTTTCTTTTCTTTTAAATATTACCGACTTTCATATGATATTATTCCCTGTTGTATATTATAAAGTGGCGCTTACTTCTATACGTAATTTTATAAATTTATGTATTTTCATTATTTTTCCATTATGTTTATAAAAAAGCCATTGGTTATGGACTTGATGAAATTTTTAAAGAATAATTTGTAATCTGAATCGTAAATTTTACACAAAAATTGACATGACTTAGAAAAAATGAACAAATGGTTAATAGATTTTTTTAAATTTGACTATTTGTGATAATGCTTTAATTGCTTTGATGAAGAAAAGCCATTATATAGATTAGATAAGGCCGTAAAGAATAATTTCTAACGTCTAAAATTGTTGTCAATTAAAAAATTAATTACATATTACAGTATAAAAAGTATAAAGTTGCATGAGGCAAAGTCTTGCTGTTCGGAAGAATCTTAAAAAAATAAGATTTGTTTTTATATACAATATATAATATTTCAAGTTGAATATATTCATGTGAAATTCTTTTTTAATTAGCAAGTTTATGGTTGGAAACATTGAGATTTCAGTGAAAATTATAATAATGCAAGAATAATTGCACGTATGTCAGCGAGTAAATCATTTTAATGAACATTGAAACGATTAGACCGATTTAAACGCGGGTTATAGTGTTTTAATTTATTGTATTATTAATGAAAACGTTAAGTTGAAGGAAAAAAACTAATTAACTCAAATCTGGAGATAATACGTAAAGTTGAAAAGTAGATAGATTTATAATATATGTAATATATTTATTTAGAACTGAATAATTCTAACGGTTAACTGTTTTTTCATGCGCTTTGAAAATTTTGACGATTACATTAACCAAATTCAAATTCATAATTATTAAATGATTAGACGCAAAAAAATTTTAAGCATTTAAAAAAAATTATCTTAATTAAATTGTTCACATGAATTTATACAATGCAAACTTTATATTAAAATAGAAAAAATAACAAAAAGTCAAAACTTAACAAATCTATTATAATCTTAAATCTCGTCGCATACTTGAATAAACATTTTGCTTACAATTAATTCCTTACACTGATATATTTGCGTATGTTCAAAATTAAAATTTGGATAATCAACAATACTTATGGACTTATATAGTGATTCGAATAAACAAGAAAAAGAAAGAAAGAAAAGAAGATCAGATTCGGGTAGAGTACTGTTTGTCGTTAATTATGAAACGATAAAAGCTTCTCTTTTATAAAACATAGCGTAGTTATAACTGATGACCACCCGTCAATAAGATATATCTCTATTCGCGTTTAAGCATGAACATTTTGATCCATAATTTCCTATGACATTTTCAAAACAAATATGTATATAAGATTTAGCGAGCTAACTTTGTTTTTATATCGTACAAAAATCAAGATACAATCAAATGCATTGAAATATGCTAAAATCACGAGGAATTGTATAAATAATGAAATAAGTAGATTGATGTATGATGGATGAAGTTTTCGATAGATTAATCTTACAAAGAGATGTGTCTTAATTATGCTTGTACTACGAATGTATTCTCATGTATATTTCGAAATGAAAATATATTCATGTTGAAAAAAAAACGAAGAAGACGTGAATTTTAATGTTTTTTTCTCGATGAATTAAAACGAAAAAAGAATGAATGTTTTATTGCATATGTAATGACTTGCTTGTCAAATCAATTGTGATTTACCAATTAGAATTCAAGCGAAACGCATATTTCAATATATGGTGATTTTGAGTTAATTATTTTTCAAAACACATGTCTGCATGAATAAACCTGAGTTTCAATTTAATTTAAAGGATGTTGAATTAAGTGTCTGTCATTTTTCAATTTATAATTGTTTTCGAACTTGAGACACTGTCATCTTTTTCGACGCTGTAATCAATAATTCAATTTACCTACGATAAAAAAAAACGTTTTAAAATCATAATAAATAAACTTTTTTTGCTATAAAATAACAAAATATTTAAAATACTTCGCTTAATTTGAAAGAAAAATTCTAAGCATCAACGCAATACGTCCATTTTTAGTCATAAGAAAATAGCATAATTTCGTAATTTCTCGGTTTTATCAATTAGTGCGTTAGCGAAAAGGAATATTAAATTCGATTACGCGATCGCAAAAAGTTTCTATATACACCCGATGTACCTTTTACAGAAATGAATATTAATAAAATTGCACATCAGAAGCACATCATCGACGTATGCGTAGAACGGGCATGTACACTAATTGCGTGCAGCAGGTAGAAAGATAAAAAAAAAGGAACGTATAGCACATGTGTATATATTATATACGTATAGTTGCCTCCCTCGTATCCCTTAGATGGATGGATTACTTAACACTCGTCACGCCTCGCTAATTGAGATTCAGTGATATATCTTTCTCTCTCGCACTCATATATAAATTATAAATTTAACGTCCTGTATATGTATATGTATATTTGCTCTTTTTTTTTAAAACTTTGCTTTTCTCCATACAGCTGGTGCTTTTAAAAACGTTTAATATTTATTGTCTATCGTCTTAAGCAAAGATCCTTTATTTTTTGTTGTTTTATTTTTATTGTCACCTTTTACAAAAGTTACACCGGTGGGCCTTCTCTTCCCTATTAACGATTCGCACAGCGCAGTTGAGCGTTTGATTTCGTGGAAAATATTAGAATACACGAGAGTAAAAGACACACACGCGCGCACGTGTATGCGATTGCGATCATCAATTTGATAAAAAAAACTTTTCTCCCTCTCTTTCTCTCTTCCTATTTTTTTTTCTTCTTAGGTATTATTCTTCATCCAAAAGGTGTTATACGTTCGCACCTCTTCGACAGGTCGAAAACGGAATACCAGATGCCGATGGCTTGTAGTTAGAAAGGGGCAAAAGAATATATGGCTTATCTCATGCTGTTGATCTTTTCTCTCTCGCATTTTTACCTTTATACTTGAATGGTAAAAACGAAATATACGGATTTCTTAGGATGGTAATGTGTACTCCTTAGAAACCGCACCTTATTCCAAAATTTCGTTCGTTTTGTTTTTTAGTCTGGTTTTTTTTTTTAATTTTTGTATACATATATCGATAGATTATGCATGAAAAATGCATGGATTTTGGTTTTTTTTATTTTTACGGATATTTTTGATGATTTACGAAGACATGAATTTCTTAGAGATCTAAAAGAAACCTTTTGTGGTCACTTCCGGGGAATAATTATATTTTTGTTTGGTTAAATTATTGATGCTGGGTGGTGCAACGTGTGTTTAGTTTTTTACGTGGAAAAGGACCTTCTTCGATAATACACGAGAGAGCGAGAGAGTATCATACGTTATTTTTTTTCTACGAATGATATTTTTTGGCAACAAATTTTTTTTTTAAACCATGTGATTATGGTGATGCAGTAATAAGAGAGAAGCAATCATTATTGTTTAGACTGCACAAATTGAATAAATTTTTTTTCAGTTTTCATCAAAATAGACTTGGTTGCTTTAGTTTTACTTTGAAATTATTCATTTTTTTTAAAAATAGATTTAAGATAATTACGAAATTATTTTTAAAATTGTTAGTACTAAGAAAATATTAAAGATTATAATATTCATCAAGTTTTATTATTTTAGAGGTTTGTTCTAAATTATATGCTAGTATTTGAACAGAAATAAATTTTTATCAACCAAACATAAATAACTTTTTTTTACTAGATATTTTACAATAAAATTAAAATTTGAAATCATAAACAGAATCATTCCTATCAATATTTTCACCATTCGACATTTGTAACATTAATTAAAAATCAATTCTCGCTTTTCTGTTTTCAGATTCCTGCGAGCCGATGACGGATCGAACTTACGGTGAGTGAATACATCAGTATATAGTATCAATCGAAGCAACATTTTCCTCCTTCACTTTTTTTACCCTCTTTTTAGATAGAATTCAAACGTTATGCAGTTGGTTAAGACCTCGTTAACGGTTAGCTATTCGTGTGCGCTCATAGAAATTCCTAACAAAACTCTCCAACTTCTCTCCTTTAATCTTCGAGCGTTGCAAAAACATTTTTCTTCAATTTTTCTCTTCTTTTTTTTTCTTTTTTTTGTTCCAAGCATAGTTATCATAATCGACGCTTGGTATAAGAGTCGTTCATCTCTCGTGTCTGAAAAGTGTCGCGACTGTATATTATAAGCTTTGAAAACAAAAAACTTGCATTTCATCTTTTTTTTTTCTCTCTCTTCGGCATCACAAAAAAAAGTCACATACGTAAAAGCATCTTTTATACTTGCATGATCTACCTTCATACTTATTTATACATTGCACCCATAGTAATGTTGAAGAATTTTTATCAAAGCGTGTACACAAAGAGGGTTGAGGTAAGGATTGGAATATATACAAAAACTATTAGACGTTAAAATTATCCATTTCTTCCACTTAATGGTTAAAGAACTTTAAGTGTCGCTTGATGTGTATTAAAGTCGACAGTTTTCAAGAAAGCGGCTATGCTATAGTAAATATAGTGTGTATAAGCATAGCAACAGATGCGAATTAAATGCGCAATTCTGACGTACATGTACATATATATATATATATGTATGTAATAAATACTAAAAGAAGTGTAAATTCTTTAGTTTGTACATGATTCCTCTTGCTCTGAGTTAAGGATTCGAGATATTTAAAGGGAAGAAATGTTTAGAGAAATATTATCGGTTTTATTATACAAAGTCTATTGAAGGGAAATTTATTTTCTGATAAGCAAGTTGGATTTGCGTAATATCGAATATAAATGAAACAATACAATATTTTTTCGTGGATTTAGTAAAGTTTCTTTAGAATAATACCAATTATTCGATTCAATAAGAAAATATTTCTCACAAGTTTATGTATGGATTCAATATTGCGTAAATTCAGGATAAAGTAATAATTTGCAATGGAGGATGCCTTTTGTTCTTTAAATTATTTATCTGTCATAAAATTGATTCAATTAACAGTGCTAAAAAATAAAATATAATAAATTTTTATTTTTTGTTTAATGCTCAATACTTTGTACGTTAATGTGAACGGAAAAAACATCATAACCATGGAGTTGCTAATCTGTCGAGTCGTAAAACTTCATTTTATAAGGTTTAGGACTCTGTTTTGTTCTTCTAGATTATTATTACCATCATGAGTTAGCTATGGTGGTAGTCATGGCTAGTATCGTAATAATCTAATAAGCAAGTTTAATTGTTTCGCTTACTTTTGCTTTGACTTCATTTTCTTATTCTTTTTTCCATTTGCTTTTGTTTTGTTTTTATTTAAAATTTGTTTCTTGTACTTTTCTCTCAACTTTATTATTGATAAAACTATTCAGTGTACTTCAATGCGTTTGTAAAAATTTACTTTGATATTTTTATTATTAAGTAGATTTTAAAGTTTACTTTTTCGAGAACAACATAAAATTTGCGAAGAAGTTTTTCATGAACTCGAGAACTGCAATAATATAAAATTCAAACAAAACTTTAACTCGCACAAAGAAAGTAAGAACAATATTACAGAATCGTTTCAAAAATCTTTTTTTTTAATTTTTTTCTTCTTTTTTTGTTATGTTTGGTTCTTTTTTTCTCTTTTTAGAAATTTATTTTGAACGAAGTTTATTTTGGGTGGGCCATCAACGGCAATTGTTCGGAGTTTAAGTATATAAAAGTCGCTTGTCCTTATAGCTTTTACAAAAGCTTGCTTAATATAAAGGAGAGGATGCGAAAAAGTAATCAGGCAGATGAAAGACTGGTTTATCTCTGATACTTTGTGAAAGGGAGCAACTTTGCACTCGACTGTAATTTATAGCTTTCAAGACTTAATTACCCACTCGTGTGATATATACATATATGTATATATATGTGTGTATACATTTTTTTTCAACTTTTTTTTATTTCAACTGTTTTGACGGATCTTCGCTTAACATGTTGCCATAATAAAATCAACGATTGAGTTATTTCATTATAACTTGATGTATTAAATAGTAAGGGAAAAAACGTTATTAATCTGACATGTCGTTTTTTTTTCAAATAATTTAATTCAACGATGCATTTATTAAAATTTATTTCTTATACTTACATCAATTATATGAAAATTTTATTCATGAATTTTAACATTTTCCCGAAACAAATAACCGACAACCCTTGATAGAGTCGGAAGTATTCAATATAAGCAAAGCTTGTAAAAGATGTTCGTGCAAACCTGTCGAGTTAAAAAAAGTTAGGGTGCGTCCTCCTCCTTCAATATACTTATGCGACAATCGACACGAAGGTTGTTTCGCAGGTTTAAAATAAATACAGCCCTTCGGCATATATAGGATCAACAGGTCCGTTTAAGAGAGTGTTAAGCGTTTTGAATTCTACCCTCAAAAAAAAGAAGAAGAAGAAGAAGAAGAAGGAGACTATGAATCCTCAGTCGCGAATCTTGTTCATGCCGCAGGGATGAACTCTTCGTCACCCTCTCAACAGAAATCCGTGCGAGAAAGTAAGACAGGCAACATGTACGTTAAAAAAAGGAGACGAAGAAGACGAAGAAGAAAAAAAAAGCTAAAAAGAAGGGATCGGCGCGATGTATCGTCGAGGGGGGTCATGTATATCACAAGTGAGACACACGTTTAGGGAGTTAGATTTGACCCCTCTTTCATGTTATTTTTTTTTCTCTTCTTTGGCTTTTTTCTTCTTCTATTTCCTAACTTCTTTTTTTAAGGAAGTAGCAGGTTCGAGACAACCGATTAGGGCAGTAGCTGGTATTATATGCTTTATACTATGGAAAAAGGATGGAAGGGGAGAGAAAAAAAAATATATTCGTATATGTATATATACGTGATCCCCCATGGAAAACTTAAAAAACATCACTCGATCATCCAACACGACGTTTTCTTCTTTGACGATAGTATAGACCTACTTTAGTATTCTCTCTGGTCCCGTGTGAGGATATGTTATTCCTATATAGAAACGATTTGCGGGCATTCCTTGAATATTTACTGTATATATGTGTGAGCGTGTATGTATACATATATTGTGTATAAGCTTGGTCTTTTAATGATCAACTCCTTGGAGAAATGACGTTGAAAAAGAAAAAGAGAAAAATAAAGGATAGAGGATCTTTTGTATGTATGTTATGCGCAAGGATCGTTGTGGAATATTGTATTTTACCACTTTGGGTTACTCTTTGTATATCGCTTTCAATCTTGCACGCTTTAGCGTGTTTTGATGAGTTTTTGAATGCGGTTATGGTAATGATGTGTAAAGATTGGAACTTTAATACACTCCGGAGTTTTCATTGTTTTTTTATATTCTTTTCTTTTCAGTTTTGTTTCTTCGATCGATTATTTATAAGTTTGAAATATATTTTTTTTAATGTGGAATATAAATGAATCATTTTTTTAACAATTATAAATTTAAAATGAAAAAAAAATTTAATTTAGTGATTGTTAAACGTAATTATTATAATAATAATTGCAAGATGTTATCATTAACATAGAATGAATACCAAAAATAAAATTATCAAATTATCGCGAGTCGTTTATCAAAAAAAGCAACTAATTTTATCTTCCCTTTACACGATACAATTTAATAAACAAGCTAATTTATCATTATTACACAACAATAATTAATTAAACACCAGCTCACTAGATGTTATCTAAGAAATGAAAAAAAAACTAAATAAATAAATAAAAATTTAACAACTGAAAAGTACAATAACCTCACACTCTTGAAATATACGTGGCAGGTGCATTTCATCGGACCGTCAATGCCTTGTAAGTAATAACAAAGTTCAAGTATCGGCTCTTACATGTATGAAAAAAAAGAGTTTCATTAAAAAAAAAAAACTAAAGAAGTATAGTAGTCACCTCCTATATAACCAGAAAGCCACAAGCGAATCGCATAACCCATAAAAGTCGTATGCTTAAAAAAGCGAAGAAAAAAACGAAGAGAAAAGAATACGATCTCATGTCGATCGGTAGTATATAATACATATACAATAAATGTAAAGCAAAGCATTTCTCGCGAGAAGAGTATATATACGTATAGGCTGCTGTGTCGTGTGAACCTGTTGTATTCAATGCTATATGGTATTTGAAAAATAAAGGTTGAGCACCCCTTAGATGCTCATTACAGTGTGTCCCGCCCCCGGCGGCAGGTAATCAGGCCTTCAGGTGGTGGGAGAAGAAAAGAGAGACCGAGAGAGAGCAAGTGAGGCGGGGGCGGTGTAGCTGACCTCGCCTCAGGCCTTTACTTTTCGTCCTTTATCTTTCTCATTCTGTCTTCTTGAAAGAAAGATAGAGAGAGAGAGAGCTTCTTATATATACCCTTTGTCTCCTTCTTCTTCCTTCTTTTTAACGTTATCTTTCTCTTTCACACGAGTGAGAAGATCTTTTCTTATAATACTTTTTTTGTTTTTTCATTCATCCTTCGTCGTTTCGTTGATTCTTCTTTTTTTTTAACAGGGAGAATGTGGGTATATATCCATTCAACTACCTGGAGAAGAGAGCGGCTATTTTGAATTTTGCTATATCTACGTTTCAATGAATCTTTTCGCGGTCGACTTTTAATGCAGATTGACGCTCGATAATCATATGTATTACGTCTGTTTGATGAATTTATGAACTTTTTTTTTAGAAAATAAAAATACAAGAAATCTGCATAATTTTGTTTTAACTAGAATATGATTACAGGTTATTCGAATACGACCTTGTTTGCATCTTCTTTCCTTTGTAATTAAATATGCGTTAACCAAGTCTATTAAAAATTGAAAATTACACACTTAAAAAATTTTTATATTTGATATTTTGGTTAAATTATGAAATTTTTTATTCAAGTTGATTTTATTCAAATTTATTTTTAATTTGAATATTAAAATTTCAAAATTTTAGGATTTATTAATTCGGGAACCTATGTAAAGATTCAAAATATACCTAACTTTTTGGAGACCAAAAAATTATGATCAGTTTGTAATAAGTAAGAGGTTGATTTAATTCGTTTTCTTTAAAATTCTACTAAATTTTATTAAAAATATAAATATTAATGATTGTTAATAATATTCAGAAGCTGATATTTTATAAAATTGTTAAAAATTTTTTCAAATTATTTCCATTAAATTTAAACATTACTATATTTTTTACTTATATAACAATTTAAACAATTTGAATCAGTTTATGTACAAACACAATCGCAGACGTCACACCCAAAAATTTTGAATACGTGTATCTCTGTCAATAATAATTATCAATACGCATATATACATTAAAATAAAAAAATTCTTGACCATCAAAATAAATCATATTTATTCAGAATTTATTAGCTCACTAGCTACACGCATACAATCAGATGCATTTAAATATATGTATGTAAGCATGTATATACATATAACTCATTGCCATTCAGAGCAACAAAACAGTCAACGATTACGTTTTAACGTTTTAGGCAGGAAATGGACGCAGGTGGCTTATAAGCTTTTATATGCCACGTTTAGGACGAATGCGTAAGCATTTAAAGATTTTGTTATTTATGCAAGCGCGCGAAAGAGGAAGAAGCGAAAAAAGGAAAAAAGATAAAACACATAAGTGGGGGCGAGTTGAAGAGAAGAAAAATAATTTTTCGGTTAAAATGTTTTCGATGAACAATTCGATCCATTATGGGGTCAAATGCGTGCGCTAAGTGTGTGTAAAGAAAAAGATTATCCCTTCTTCTTTTTTACTTCTGTGTGGGTTGTTGTATATATAAAGATAAGATCTACTCGTTTTCGCGAACAATGTATTTTTCGAACGTTTTAAATCATTTCTTGGTAATGATAAGGATTTACTTTGGGAGCTTACTGAAAATAAAATTAAAAGCCTTTTTGAATATTGGAAAGTTTTGCCGAGATTTTTATCGTTATTAGTTTTTAAAATTATTAAATATTACTTTCAACACTTCAAGTATCAGAATCTTGTTATTTTTAAAATGCATTTTATTTTTAAATTTCTTTAAAAAATTTTTTAAATTTCTTTATAATGATGAGTGAACTGGTACAACTTTTTTATTCATTCATTAAAGCTTGGTTTATTAAACAAACCATAATAGCATTTATACCCCGAGAAATTCAGAGAAAATTATTTTAATTACCGCAAACAGAACTTCTTATAAAGATAACCATTTGCAATAAATCGTACAAAACAAACATAATTATCTTAAACAAAAAAAAAAGAATAATAATAAAACAATTCAGTTGAGACGGTCAAACAACATTCCCCGTCATTCTGAAGTAATGTCAAAACTCTAAGCAAAACAACACGTAGCTAACAATTCAGAAAATTTGCATCATGATCTTTCTTCTCTAAGAAACAAGAAGAAGAAGAAGAAGAAGAAGAAGAAAAAAAATAAGAAATATCCTCATCGTTTGCTCGCGATAACTGTTTCCAGAGATCGCGTCCACGCGTTTCAAGACAGCAAAAAATGAATAAAAAAAGGAGAAGAAGAACGTTCATCTCTATCTCATATCCCAAGAAACGATATCGGCAAGTTACAACGCTGGACTGCAAGTATAAAGAGAGAGAGCGAGAAGAAGACGCGATGATCATCAACGTTGTGAAGGATTTCCCATCAGCGCCTTCTTGTTTCTCGGAAGTAACCATAAATTCTTTTCTTTTTCTTCAAACAGCAAAGCTACTAATACTAACTACTGTAAAAGAATCAAGATCCGAAAGGAGAGAGGCGACCGCTATGTGGTACGCAAAAGTTTCTTTATAGTAAAAAGGTATTCTCGATCCGTTACCAATGGGAGGCAACCTGTTTCTCTGATTATGAGACGTGTTCTGGATACTTTCAATATATAGCTATATACGTATTAAACATTAACTTAATAGAACAAATAAAAAACAACAACCTAACGTCAGTCAAAGTCCAAAGCAGCTGAAGATTCTTTAGTAGATTCCTTTGCTCGTCTTCGTAGCTGTCGTCGCCGTAGTTGTTGTCGTTTATTGTCGTCTTCATTTTGCTTTCTGTCTGTTTTTATGCGCTCGTTAGGAAAATTTGTTCAGTAGTCATAGCGCCTTATAGTTTTACGTTTTCAGAACTTCAAACTGTTATGTTTATCTTTGACTACCTTTTTAAACTTAATATCTCTTAAGCTGGTTTACGAAACAAAAAAAAAGGAGAAGAGAAATTATCCAAATAGAAAAGAAGGAAGAAAATTTGAGTGAAAATGAGATGACTTGATCTCTTTTTCTTTATTATCGCGCAGACCGATCTTTAGTGTAACGATGTATATACACACAAATTTGAGATTTTAGAAAATGTGTCATTTTGTTTTATTGCTTTATCTATGAAACGTGCTTACATTATATACCTGAGCAGCAGTAAGAAACTACTGCTCGAGGGTGCCATTCGCTAATTTGGTCATTAGGGAAAGGAAGAAGATAAAACAAAACAAAAAAAAAAAAAAAGAAAAAAAAATGTTATATAGCTGCAAGGGCCTCCCGAAGACCCTCGTCGAAGAAAATAAAAATAAAAGAAGGAAAAAAAAATAAAGAAGATATGCGCTTGACTTAAGAGCAAAAAACAGTTCTTTTCTCGTTTCTTCTTTTTTTTCGGCTCGACGAATCTTGGAATTCGTCTGTCTCCCTTATTCGTCACTCGACTGCAATAATTTTCTTCCAGTACCTTACGCAAATTCACCGACTACCGCGGAACCTTATATATTCTTCTCCGCGAAAACGACGAATGCGTACAGGTAGAAGGACAGAATGGAATAAAATGAAAAAAAAAAACGTAAGAGAGAAAAAGAAGAGAAATAAAAAACAGAAAATAAGAGGATGCCTTTGATGGGTCCTTCGGAAGCACGCATTGTTGAATTGTTACGCGCATGCATAATATTTCCTGCTTTTACGAGCGCGAACGCCTCCTCGGCTTCGTGCTTTGGAATTTTCAATTGGGAAAGTGTATAAGGGAATATTGATTTCAAATTTTTTCTTCTTTAGTTTTGTTTGTTATTGTAATACTTTAAACTTGATGAATTTTATTCAAAATTTATAAGAAAAAAATGTACAATGATGGATGCAGATTCTATAAAAAACAAAAAATAAAAAAATGTTTTATTTAAATAAATAATATTTTATTTCTGTACTTTCACCAATTTGTGAAAAAATATATGTCGTATTCTATTAATAAAAACACGGAAGAAAGATAATTTTCTATACAATATTTGTTTATGCTGACATATAAATTTTCTTGTTAATGAAATTACGTTATTTTGTGTCTTAAGCAATTATCGATGTGAAGGGCAGCCTAAGATCAGTTACAAATTTAGATAATCAATTTGGTAGTAAATGCGTAACTCGTTTACTAATACCCATAATGTTTTCCCAGCGGTACACGGTACATTTAATTTGAAAATTGCCGACTATGTACAAGTTTCAAGTTACACTCTAACAGTATTGAATCTAGAACACATCTATCTTTGACTTTTTTATTTTAGCCGATTAACCATTTAATTTTAATCATTCATGAAAAATGAAAAAATTACTGGAGATTAAACAATGTTTTTTATAATTTCAACAATTTTGACAAGTAGAATGTTAATAAATCATGAAAATATATTATTTATAGGTGATATATTTACACATTCTATGCACACTACTATGCTATTATCGTAGTTTAATTTTAACACAAAGAGTATCAATTTTGACTGGATATTTTGTTTACAAGAATATTTATAACAAGGAAGTCAACATTTGAGCTCCACGTGAAATTACTTTCATATAAATGAAGCTTTGAGATTACAAAACAATACTTTAGGTAATATTGTGGAAAAATATTTAAACAGTAGAAACTAAAATATATTATTTACAGAAAAAACATATTTGTTTGCATTTGTAAATTAAGATGAGCTTAATAAATTTTTTTTTAATTTTCTTAACAATATTAATAAAAAATAAATTAAAAAAAAATTTTTTTTTTTATTTTTATTTTTCAATAAAATTTAATGCGTATAAACAAATACTCTCGGAGTGAAATAAAACAATCCACGTCATCAAAGTTCCTGGTCTATAGAATTTTAGCTTCTCAGCAAGATCATGAATGACGAATGTATATGCTGAGCGCAGATCACGCTGAAAGAGGACAGAAGAGCGCTGGTGATGGTGGTGATGGTGGTGGCGGCGGCAACGGCAGCAGCGACGGCGGCGGCGGCGGCACGGATCCGGTTGAGGCCTATTATTTAGCATAGCCACTTTTTTTGACTTTAGACTCCCTCGCGCTTCTCTTGTCGGCATTTGTCTTTGTACCTCCGAATGATGATGACGATGCAAGGAGCCATCGTCCTTACGTTTCTCTCTCTCGCTTCTTCTCTCCATCAGCCCTTTCCGTTTCGCTTTCTCTTCGTTTCGTCCCTCTTCTTTTTTACGCGTATCTCACACACACACATACATATATACATCTTATATATGCGTATATTGCGTCCCTTAAAAGTGGAACTTCTTTTTAGCCGTGAGAGAGAAAAGCTGCTGGGAGAACTAGAAAGAGAAAGAATAAAGCCGCGCAGCTTCTTAATGGACGGTACTTCGTTCCGATTGTACGCTTCATTATTGTAATTTGACTACTATTAGCCACAAGGCTCTCGCTCACTTTCCTTAACATTATATATATGTATATAGCTGGCTAACGCAAAGAGAAGAGAGTAGAAACGATTTTCAGCGAAGGTAGATTATCACGCTTTGTAATCGTTCTTACCACTCTTACTCTTAGAGAATAGTATGTGTGTATATATATATACATATATATAAAAGCAAAAGAGAGAGAAGTTTTTTACTCTACTCTTACGCGGCTGTTTCATCTTTTAAGAAGGTGGTATAACGAAGGTTCATCGCAGCATCCGGCTAATTAAGATATAATTGATTAATTGTTACTTTTACGCGCAAATTGCAGCTACAGTGACTTTCTTTTTTTCCAATTTTTTTTTCTCAAAGGAAGGATTATATGATCGTATATGGGTACTTAGACTTTCGCAGTCACGTTCGGAAATGAGTGATCAATTGTTAGAAATGCTTTTTTTTCCTTTTTTTTCTAATTTTCTTTTGTATCGATGCTTTTTAGCTTATTAAAATAGTTATTGAGTAGCATAATTATTATTATTAAACATTAAATTGATTTGATATTATTTCTTAATAAATATTATTAGAGAACTCAAGTCACTGATTAATCATTATAATAATTGAAATAAATTTTTTTCTATTTAATCTAATTGACTTATATTTTATTGAGTTGAAAATTAATTGAAACTAATATATTTTTTATCGTAGTTTATAATGAATATTAAAATTATTTTTCAACATTAGATATTGGAACTCGATCTGTAACTGATGCCGGATGAATCTTTCAAATTACTACTTTTTTTATCTAAAGAAAAAAAAAATTCTCACGATTCAGTTCACCTGTATGAAATTCTCTTTAACTATTGAATCACGATCAATTTGAGATTCTATGAATGCAGGTACCCTACTATTTCTAAATATATTCTAAAAGATAATAAAAGAATGATTCGTCTATTTTTCATTTTTTTTCATTTTTAATTTCATGCTATTAAGTTTAGATCAATATTTAAAATAGATATATTTGTGTGTATATATAACCTACGGTGAAGTTTGTTAAAAAATATTAGTGCATTATAAAATTACTAAATAGTTTAAACAATTTAGTTTTAAATCACACAATAATAATAATATAATTTAATATAACTTAATATAAATTTCTAAAAACTTGCATCTATAAACAATACGTAACACAATAGTTTTTTTACATTACTGACGCTCAATATTTTATTCTTATTCTCCGATATTTCTGTATATATGTTTCAATCTTTATCGCCTTCTGATTGTGCACATCATCTCTTTTTCTCTTAGGTAAACGCAATATACACACACATGTATGAAGCGTTGAGAAGAATATATACTTTCTTGTAGCTCCTTGATATACGCGCCTGAAGGTCGTTACATAGCTTCTCTCTCTCAATGCACACAAAAGCGATAGCGTTAGTTATGGTATATATAGTAAGACTTTCTCGTATAATACTTTTCAAACGCGTGTTTTGCTCAGTTATTGCGCCTTTATTACGCTTAGGGATGACGGGCTATTTACGACTTGCTGGAAGCGCCATCAAAAACTCTCGCCTTCTCTCTACATATAGATCTAAACTCTATTTTTTTTCTTCCTTTTTCCCCCTCACAAGTGTTTTTAGCTTTTCTCTCTTTTCGCACTTGAACTGTAAATGTTTCTTCCTCTCTTTCTTACGTGGGAACCCAATGTAGCCAAGAATCAACTATATATCTATACTTCTTTCTCTTTCTATCTTTCTATACGTGAATGGTCAGAAAATATGCTTTTATTTCTCTTCCTCTTTTTCTTCTTGTTCTTCTACACCTCCTCCTACTTTTCTTTTACCTTGTTCTTGTTGTTTCTTGACCGCCCCCGTTTTTGCAACTGCAAAGAACTTGCTATACAGCCTCGTCACACCCGACGCTTATTAAATTTGAGACAAAAAGTGCAAACGCAACAGGGGAACTTCCAACGTAGCTAAAAACGAAAGAGAAAAGAGAACTGCAAATGGCTACTAACTGATTCCAACACACCCTCCTACTACGGCTTTTTTTTGCCACCCGCGCAATTACTCACTTTCGACCTGATAATTTCTCCGTCTATACCTCTTGAGTGAGCTCTAAACTTTTACAGCTATAAAAAATTGATAAAAAAATATAAGAGAAAAATTTGAATTTTTTTTCATTATTCGTGTGCGTAAAATTATAAACTAATATATGCGTAATATCAATCAAACAATCAATTTTTTTTTTTATTTTATTTAACGTCGCTGTATTTATGTGATCATTACGATACTAATTAGCGACGGAGGTTTCTCAGTGTGTTTGTGAACAAAGCACATGTAACATACAGTGGTGCTTTTATCAATCGGTCGAGAGTGAGATTCGAACTCGAAACCCCGAGATTACGAGTCCATCGCTCTACCGACTGAGCCACTGAGAACTCTATTACTATTGTAGATTAAATATATAATTTTCTAAATTATATAAAAATTTTGATATTTCAATTTGAATATTTAAATTAAATACAAAATTATATGTCTTTTTTTTAATTTTCAGGTAAGTGGCTCCTAATAATATATTTCCTTTGGCGTTTGGTAAGTCATAAGACTATATGCTTAAACCAAATTTTTAAATTAAGAAACAATAAATCATCAAATTTTTCAATTAACATTCGTGCTTTATATTATAGTTACGAAAATTTTGACGAAATACCAAAAAACCATTGAATATATACACACGTATTAATACATCTCCCCTTACGTTCCATTAATCAAAGAAACATCAGCAATAAACTACATACACACAGTTCTTTATATATATAAACTCAAAAAAGCTATCAAAAGCAATGACTTGTGTGTGGTCCAAAGAATAATTGGATCGAATAGGAAGCCCTTTTGAAAAAAAGAAACAAAAAAAAATTAATAATAATAATAAAAAGATTAAAGCTGAAAGTCACGTGAAAGACTTTTCCGCGATATATATACCTACACAAGAGAGCCGCGCTATGAGAGCACACGCGAGCCTAATTAAAGAGCGCTCGATTTCCCGACAAAGAGAGCTTAGGCTAATAGCTCGGTGAGATATTTTAGTTAATCAATAAAATTATAATCTTTCGATACGTCGTGAATAAGCGCCAAACTTATGACTAATTTTCACGGCTTTCTTGCCTTTGAAAAAAAATGGGAAACAAAATATATGGAAATTAATTATATGTATGTATATTCTTAAGGTTTTGAAGAAATATTATATATATATATATATATATATATATATATCTACATAAAAATAGAGAAGGGATATAACTATAACGCCCACATTGAAAAGAATAAGAGTAAGAAGGTTAACGCATAAATCTGTACAGTGGAGATAGACTAACTCTATTATTACGCAGCTATGCTGACAAGTGCGACGAGTTGGTATTTTAATGAATTCATAGAATTTAACGGAAAGACAAAAGTCCATGAAACGTAACAATAATAATATTAAAAAATAAGAGATCAAACGGGATATCGTATCCTGTTTTAAAAGTGGTCATATACTGGATAATCCTGGTGATGAATTTTGGCTCAATTCAATTAAAGTCATTTTTTCAAATTTAAAAAAGAACATTGAATTTTTTTGTTTATAAATTATTAAATCATGTTTATTTGGAGTGAATTTGCAAAGCTCGTTAAAAATTTGATAAAGATGATGGAACAATTTTATTTGCATACATAGCAGAATAGAGTTGAATAAATCATTATTTAAGATTTTATATCATATAAAAATGATTAATTTATACTTATTGATGAAAAATCTGGAAATCATAAACGTTATCGCAGGCTCCTTCTTTGATATTTTATAGTATTATAAAATGTGTAAATTATATTTAATTAAATTTCAAAAATAAAATTATACATACATACGTCAAAATCAATAAAAATATAAAATACAAAATCAATTCGTTGTGAAAGTTAAATATATACTTAATAAACTTTCTAATAAATAAATTTTTCTAATGCACTTCGACGTAAATTCCAACAATATTGAAAGTAATTTAAAATACATTTTAAAATTAGCTCATCTATTCACTTATACAGTTCTAATGCTCAATTTCAACGTAAAAACTGCCAATTAGATCAATTAAACAAAAAAAAAGTGAAAAGAAGAAACGAAATAGTGTCGATTAAAGATTAATTAACCTCATAGTAGCAAACTGGTACCATAAAAATCAAATGAGTAACAGGAACCCAAAGTCAAAAGAAAGAAAAAAAATAAACCAAAGACATTACCAATGACTTTGAAATGTACCCAGCTTTTTTTTTAAATTTCTTTCTTTCATTCTTCCTGCGTTAGTATATAAAACATGTTCATAAGGTATGCATCCGTTAAGCATTAACAATTAAAATTTGCGCTTTTTGAAACACCATCGGATATTGCACCTCTCTTTCGCTCTTTCTCTCTTTTGCTTCTTCTTTGCATCCGCACGCGTCGGTTGTAAACTCTAATAAACTTTAAAGAACTTTACTCGACTTCCTTAGGCTGTTTACGTTTCCTGAATTCTAAAGTGCTGATGATGTTGTTTACTATCAAGTTTTTGCATTGTTAAAAAAGCGACAGACTTTTATTGCAAATGACTATTAATTTTAAAAATTAAATTATATTTATATTTTATTTAAAATAGAAAATTGCTCTAATTCTAGTAAATTCCAATAAAAGTAAGTTTAAAATCCAATAATTTAAATAACGAAATTATCTAATCTTACTAATATTGCATTGATGCAATGATGATAAATAGCAACTACTTTTAATACAGTCCCAAATTGTACCAAGACGGAAACTGAGCTGCTCATAAAAGAAAGAAAAAAGTAAAAAAGAAAACAAGAGAGAAGAAAGGAGTAGCCAACGTTCGCATAAAAGATCGAAAAGAAAGAGAGAGAGAGAGAGAGAGCGAGGATCGAGTCGAAAGGTTGGCTCTTATACAAGTACCTTCGTCTCTCTCTTTTTCTTTCAACTCTTTCTATACTATTACACGCGATGCATTATTACTATCCTCGATCTTAATTTCGATCGAGAAGAAGCTCGAAAAAGGGCCTTTTATATTGAGACGTCGTATGGCCTTTTACTTTAACCCCTCACGAAAAACATAAGCCTCTCTCTCTCTCTCTCTCTTGTGTATTGGCGCGATCTTGATAGTCCGAGGCTTGCAGTGGCTTGTTGTACAACAAAAGCGGCATGCTTTTACTTATATATACTCTTGTGCATATCCTAATAAGATGCTCTTTCTCTTTTGCTCGTTTACCGGATGACCGAGCCTCTCGGCAAACATTTTACCCGATATTCCAAAAACCGCAAGAGAAAAAAGGTTTATATATCAAGTACCTTGTATATAATGTATATTAAACGTTAAGACCATAAAGCTATTGCACAATATTTTTCATTTTTTTTATTTTTCTTTAAATCTTTCTATTACATTACAGAAATAAAATAATAAAGAAGAATTTTGTTGCTTTATTATGTATTATTGTGTGTTGGATATTTTTACAAATCTTTAAAAGTGCTGCTGGATACGAAATCGTTGTATTACAAGTTTTCAATTATTATACGATTGAGATTTTGCTTTTTGTTTGTAGTTGGGATGGGGCTTTTTTTGTAAAAAAAGAATAAAGATTAAAAGTGTACAAGGAATAGGAATGGAATTGAAAAAATTATTTTAAATGTTTTGAGTCTCTTGCAAGATTTATTTTCATCATACATTTCTTTTCATAATTACGCTGCAGTAATTATTGTTATTTTTCTTTTTACTTTTTCAAATGATTCCAGATTGTTTGGATTGAGAATATTTTAAATTTAAATCAATGATAAAAATTTGATCGTATACTTATAATAATAAAGAAAAACTGATTATACGAATTAAAACCGATAAATTTCTATAATTATCAAGAGAACCGTTATTTAAATTATGTTAAAATATGTCATGAATAATACAATACATAAATTATTGTTAATTACATAATATCTCAATTAAAAAAAGTGATCTTTATATCTTATTTTAAAGCTATTTACGCTAACGCATAGAATAAATTAATTATATGAAAAAGAAAAATAAGAGAAAATTATAATTTTTACCATCAATAATAATCCATGCTAAAGAAGAGAACTGAGCATACAATAAATTCTTTAAAGTCTTTATACAAAGCCATACTAGAAATTCCGCAGACGCGAATTAAGAGCAATAAAAGCAAAAGAGATATATCTTATAGAGCCGCACTTTTGCATTGCAAATACACACCGTGATGCTCTGTAAGTAAGAGAGTAAAAATTAGGAACGCGGAAATATTATGCACCAAAACTGTACAAATTAAATAATTATTAATATTTTTCTGATTCTACATATTTCGGCCTTCAATCGGAATTATTTTATCGGACTTATTTGTACTATGCGCGGGGGAGTACAGAAACAATCGTTATATATATGTATTTATAAGAATTGCAGTGTATGTTATGGTTCTATCGCAAAAGTCGTCCCATTTAAGCATCGCATGATGTTCATCTATTTATCAAGTTGTATCATCATCACGGAAAAAGAGCCACTCTATATAATACTCTTTTATTCGGACTTTCTTACTTGGAGAATGCCGCCCCCTTAGGCGATTTAATCTAATTTGTATCGGGCTTTGTTAATCGCGCGCTTTTTTTTTATTTTTATATTCTCTTTTCTGCGACGAGATATATCCCAAATGCTTAATTTGTCTCGGGGACTGTAAATCGTTGAGCTCCGACAAAATAAACTACCGTTCGTGTCATAATAATACTCATTGCCTCTTTTTTCTTTTATCTTATAATATTTTCTTTTAAAAAAAAAAGAAAAGAAGAATCAAGAGTCAAAAGATTTTTGATGCAGAAATTTTGATTGTTGCTTTAAAGGATGTAGGCGATTTATTAATATTAAGAGGACCAAAAGAAAAGAAAAATAAAAAAAATAGTGCCCTTTTTTTATATATGTGGTACTTTGATTGATGATGGCACGCTTTTCGACGTTGTATAAAAGTTAACTAATGAACTTGTACTCCCATTGTACGTTTCACAATTGCTCCATTATGCCATTATCTTTTTAATTGATTTAAGCCGATCTCTCTTAAGCTCTCTCGACATTTTGCTCTTTTTCCAAGCCTCACAACTTGTCTTCGTAATAATTTTATCAATGCTCGAATTTTTGCCTTACTATTCAGAATCTGTATGTAATGTAATAAATTTAATAATCTTGACTTTAAGAACTTGCAGAACTAATTTTGTTTTGTACAATTTTAAGTGTGCTTAAATTGAGTTTTAACTAATCTTTAATCAACTGTAAACATGAAAAACAATAGTTTTATTGTATTAAAAATTCCAAATATTGTACTTACTTTACTTAAAAAATAAAAGTTTGAAGCATACATTATTTCGAAATTATGATACTTAAGAAAAAAGTAAACTTTCATTGATAATTCGAAAATGAAGTATTGCTTATTATGAATAATTCATAAAAGTATGGTTTACAAGAAGCATCTCATTTGATATCGTTAAAAAAAACAAACTTTCAATTTTTTTGCAATACAGAAAGCACATTAATGTAAGTCATTACAACAAACATAGTTTTTTGCAAATTCTCGTATTTATTAGCGTTAATAAAATTGCTAAATCAATATCTACTTATACATCTTATAACTCGTTTTCACCCTATAATGCAATTTACATAATTATACGTTCCGTTCTCCTGGACGTTTGATTCGAAATGAAAAGAGATAGCGCAGTCGCAAGAGTTTGCATTAATTAGTAACTGTCAACAAATTTGTTCAACAGAAATAAATATTCTTATTCCCGCCGCAATAAGACTAAAAAGAAAAATTAAAATATACGATAAAATAAAAGAAGAGCAAAGCGTATATACGTTATAAAAAATTTGCTTACGATCAATGCTTCCCAATCCACATAAACATATATACATGCATACACACACATGCAGAGCATATCATCGGGAGTTATGATCTCTCATCGAGCTTACAAATTATCGTACATGTCCCACAGTGAATCAAAAAGAGAACCCAAGAGAAAGAGAGCGGGTAAGAGGAGCACAAGTCACGCACACTCTTAAAAGAGTACCACCCGTGCTGATCGATGGATCAATAAAATACCGGATGGAATACGTATATATGTATATATAATAAAAGGTGGGGGTCTTAAGCTTCATATTAAGCAGCGTTATTTATCGAACCAAAGCGCCCACTGCTCCCCTTTTAGGTATATATATATATATATATATATATATATCGACTACAGAAATCTATAGATATATAAACACAATATATAAAGTAGTAGTAATAATAGTATACACATATATATGGGCCCATGGTGCCCTTTAACAAATTGATAAGCGTGCACAGCTAAAGATCAGACAAAGCCGACACTGTAGCTCATGCTTGGCTTCGACCGCACGGATTGTATGTATAATGTTGAATCTTTTCTCTTTACTGCAAGGGGTCAATGTTTAAAGAGCTATCTCTCTTTCTTATTCTCGTGTTCCTTCTCTCTCCTAGAAAAAAAGCTCAAGTTCGATTATTTTTATTGGGCCCACTGATATTTCCTTGCAACTCTATCATTTCTCATTGGGTATATATTATGTACTTAAAGAGTATATAAGCTGATGAACAGTTTTTTTTTTAAATTTTATTTTTTTTTAACCAAAGAAACTGCGGGTGGTAGGTCTGTTTTAATTATTTTTAGTGGAGCTTTAAATAAGAAGTTCATTGCAAATGTTTTTAATATCGGCATTTATTAATATGTATGCGAGCTATGAATATTTTTTATAATCTCTCTCCTGGGTTATTTGTTATTTGTTAAGTATATTAAGTTTATTGAAAAGACTTGATATCCGATATCTGAAGTATAAAGTTTGATTAATGATTCATTCGAATGCAGTTAAAATTCATATATATACTTTTTTATCTCTTTCCTTTTACCCGAAAATAAATAATGAATTTATAATAAAAATTTATGTACCTTGCTCTTTATGTATTTTTTTATATATCTGATGGAAAGAAAGATTTTTATTTCCAATGATAAGTCGATAAGTGTATTTGGAAGATTATTAATATCATTTCAATTTTTCGTTAATATAAATTATTTCAAATTAATATTATATTAAGTCTTCCGAAACAAATATTTCAAGGAAATTTAATATAAAAATATTATTTACTGTCTAAATTTAAACTTATTATCGCAAGCATCCCCAACACTCTTCTCGTAATTTAATAATCCAAATAACGTTAAAACTCCCTTACAGAAACCCTATACATAATTTCCAAGCTCTCGAAAGTACCAAATAGAAGCCCGCTAAAGCATCTTTTAACACGAATAAACAAAAACTCGGGGGTGGGCTTTTTCCAAGCAAAACTTTCCTTTATCATTCGTTATAATTTCTCTCTCTCTCTCTCTCTTTTCTTTTGAACATTACGTGAGAGGATACCATTAGCATAGAGAGACTTGCCACAGGGGCCCCCCCACTAAGTATTGCGCTCTCTGTATTTGCTCGAGCACGCGTACGCTTTATACTTCAATGTAGAGAGAGAGAGAGAAAGAGAGTAGGTCTGATATATAAACCAACTCTCATTGATTTATAGGTCGAGAGATTCCTTTTAATTATAATACGATATTTATTCAGATTGAGAGTAGGAGAAAGGAAGAATCATGCAAAGAAGCGTATATATATATATATATATGGTATATAAGGAGTCACGCTGCTATATGCTAATATCATAAAGAGATGGTCTTTATATATTCACCATTTTTTATACCTCCCACTATATGTATACACGTGTATATATATACACACTAAAGATTTTTCTTCTTATAACTTGGCCTACGCCCACGGCTTCTTTACTTCTTCTATTTGAATTTATATTTGCAAAGCAGTTTTTTTGTCGAATAAGCAGTGCTTAGCTTTTCTTGACTTTTAATGTACGGTAAAGTCAACGAATATTCTATTATTTTATTGTTCATATTTCTGTTTTTGTAGCTCCGTAAACATGCGATTTATGTTTAGTAAAGTTTTATTGATCATTGTTAAAATTAAGTATTTTTACGTAATATTTGGGTTTTCCTAAAGTACTTGTAAAAAAAATATCATAAAAAAAGTTTTAACTTAAATAAATTTTTTTTTAATCATAAAAACATAAAAAATAAATACATTTATTCAGTTAGAATAGAAAAAAAAGATAAACTATTTATTTTCTAAACTCATTTTTTATATTCATCTCCGATATACTAGATAATTTGTTTAATAAAAAGAAAATAAAAAAAAAAGCATTTAGAAAATTAAAATATTAGTGAAATTAAACTGGTTTCACACCAGGATATAAAGATAATTATAAAATGGCATTTTACCTACTGTATATCTGGCCTTCTCTCCAGTTCATTTAAATTTCTCAGTATCCTCGTGCACCTTTATAGTTATAGATGTAAAACGATATTCCGTAGTAGCTTATATAACTGGTTCTCGCATCTTTTGCTTCGCAAAACGAAGAAGAAAAAAAGACGACTATAAAAGCCGCAAGAAAAACAAGTACAAGACAATATAAAACTTACTGTATAAGCCTTGCCTTATACTATTCTTATACAAATCAAGCTGCGTTGCATCTTACCTTATGGTCCGAACGTGCACAGTAGCTAAGCTTTAAATACTTTTAACGCAAAATAAAAGAACTTTGCGTTTTAGCGTACTTAGCAAAAAAGGAAGAGAAAGAGTATCGTTTACATGGGAATCGATGCGCTTATACATATACACTTCATTGTCAGTCGTTTGGAGGTATAAAATTTTGCAATTCTGATAAGATATTCCGTATTAGAATGGTACAAGATATTCATTTGACTATTGACTATGTAAGCAAATCTTTGCTGGAGGTCACGTTACTATTTAGCCCTTTTACATACGATGTTTTAAAGATTAGCATTGCAATAACAATCTTTTTTTTTGTTTAAAGGGTGTTAATTAGGAGTATTTATTATTATTGCGTTAATATTAATTTAACAACATTATCTTTAAGTAACTTGTTTAGGTATAAGCTTTCTTGCAATTGTGGTAAAGTAAGGAGTTCATAGCTTCCGTGTACGATACAAATACTGTTTCATTAATTAGTTCGTATAATATACTATTCTTTGAAAATTCCAACTATGTAGTTTTCGTTTTACTTTAATTGTTAAATTGATAATAAGCAACTTCTTTATGATAATCGTTAAAGAAGAATTTGAAATTTTTCAATTAAGCGTGAAACACGCGTCACGATTTTATTAATATTTTTCTTTTATTTAAAAACTAATTGAAACTGAATCTATTAAGCGAAAATATGCGAATGAAAATAAAAAATGTTTATTTTGAAAATAATCAAATGGATTCACAGTAAAAACCACAGCTTAAAGTAAATACGTATATACATATAAGAGGCAGGCACAGCAGCGAAGTAAAACGTTCGAAATGGTAAAGAAATTGCGAATACCAATAAAGCGTCTAAAGGAGGAGGTTTGCTTTTTAAAAGCTTTGATTTATACCGCGCTTTTATAAACCGCGGCATTTCTTCTTCTTTTCGCTCCCTGAAGAATCCATCGTTTGTAACGAAAGAAATTGAAGCTCCAAAGTCTTTTGGGGTGGAGAAAGAGAGAAAGAGCAAAGGAATAAGAGAGAAAAGAAGCCATCGTTGGTATACCGCAAATGATCGTCGTCATTCGGAGTTTGCCGGCGGTCATCTTTGTATTCTTAATGAAATAAGAGAGAAGAATACAAAAGGCTTATACAAAAGAGCCGAAGACGTTATGCCGTTCATTTCGCGAACTTTAAAACTTTGATGCATAGAAATTTATACATTGTTGTTCTATGACTTTCTAATCGACAATTACAATATTCCTATTATTTTTTAATTCTTTTAAAATATATTTTGTAATTCAACATTTTTTTAGCATTCAATAAAAGTAATTATTGTTTTAAAGATAATAGAACTTCGATCAAATTTTTCTAGTTTATTGAATATTCAATATACTATTAAGTATATGATATACCTTCTTTTACTATGATGTGAGATACAAAATACATGTTCGTGCCGAAAATTTAAACTAAAGAAAAAAAGAGAGACTCGATTCATTTTCGATTTTTTAATATTTGAATTATCGCGATCATGTAAGAATAATTAAAATAGCTTAAGATAAACACCTTAAACTTGATCTAATCGTTAAAAAGTTTACTTTCTTTATAATTCGTTATTTTTCTCCAAATTGTATGAATACCATAAAATTAAACCATTTAATAAATTTCAATAATGTGTGAAAATTACACGTACTTAACGATAAAATAGCGCCATTTTCATAATTATTTTATTATATTGATAAATCTTAAAACTCTAAGAAAAAAGGAAAAGATGGTAAAACATTAAAAAGTATCTTAAAGTCGGCAAAACAGAAAGGTTTTCTAATAGGAAATCTCATATCAGTTAGAAAAGTTTTTATTAAAGTAAATTTTATATAATTTATTTTAATATCTCTAATTAAAAAAGAGAAAAATATAAATGTATTAAGAAAAGCAAATTAAAACGAGATATATATTCAGTATTTATAATCTTTTGACTATTCATTTGCTGAATTATTAACTCCCTTGAGATATATATTTTATAATTTTTATGTATGTCCAAATTTGCATTAATAAACACGAAAGGCTTTGAAATTAAAATTTTATCAGCAACAAACATTTTACGTTTTAACCTTGTATAAAACCTTCTCTCTTCTGTCTAGCCTAATTTCATGCAATGATTATTTTTGTTTAAAGAGAAAGAGAATTTTATTTACGAGCTTAATTAATAGCATTATATTAAAACATAAAACTTGTTTTACATTATTAATGTTAAATAATGCAATGGGCAAAATAACGTACACGCGTTCTATTGTAATTCATTGTTTATTTCTTTGCATTTATTTAATAAAATAAAAGTACCATATACATATAAGTGATTAGTATAAAGATGCATTAAAAGAAAGAAAGAAAGAAAAAATAAAATAAAATGAAGTGTGTACTTGGTAGATGTAGACGCCAGGGCGCCCGTAAAATCGACTTAATCGTGATTAATATCGTTCGAGCTCATACGGCATGTCGGTAATTATCTACACGAGCTTTAACCTATAAGCTCTTTCTCTTGATCAGTTGAGTTAGCTTTATATATATACGTATATACATGCGTTGTGGGAAAAGAGGATTCGCGGATCCATCCTCTTGATGCTACTTATTTTCTTTCTTTATTTTATATCTTTTTCTTGTTTTTCTTTTCTTTTTTCTTTTCTTTTCTCTTACTCTTGTTTTATCCCTTTTTACTACTTTTTTTTGTGCCGTCAAGAGCATTTATGACTCATTAATTTTGATTACTCATTTCTTAATCTCATTTTATTACTTTTTAATAAGAAATTATATTATATAGAACATGAAATGATTATATTTTTTTTGTTTTTCTCATTCTCTCGATTATAGATTAAATCTATTTCTAATTACACATGTTACCAAAAGGTTTTTATTAATGAACCAATGCCCTTTTATAAATTATATTCAGTCATGCAAATTAATTTTGTTGCAAGGAGTATTTAATCTTACGGATTTTAAATTGCACTCGGTAATCTTTATTAATCATTATATTTTTATCTTTTCTTTAAATAAGAGGAAAAAAATTTTTTTATAATGATTACATTATAAATAACTAAAGAAAAAAAATGTTTCAAGATTTCCGTATTAAATCATTAGGAAGTAAATCACTCCACTCTAAATAAAAGGTGAAAGAGTCTATCATGTTGTGCCAACTAACACTTCTCGCTTTTTCTCAAAAGGATTAATGTTTTTAGTACGCATGAGCGACGGAATATTGACGTTAAAAATGCCGTAGGGCGCAAGAGAAGAACCTATAATAATACGCAATGAGAATGAAATTACCTTGGTAATGTGACAATACAAGATGCGTACAAGTTTATACAACGTTTCTGCAATTAGGGTATACATATACACACAAAACTTTGACGATAAGGGGGTAGGAAATGCTTCAAGACTTTATGAACCAAGGCCAGGTGAGCTAATGATCTCCTGGGGCTAGTTTTACTTCTTTTCTTTACCCTGGTGTATGTGCCTTCTTTTTTTTCTCTTTTGCCTTCACGCTTTTATTCTTTTTTATTTTTGTCTTACTCTATCGCTTTCATCCCGTTTGTTCTCTTTATTTATATAAATTTTGTATTTTAATTTATGGAGAAAATGATTTTTATTATCTTTTTTAACAGCGTTATTTTGTTAAGTAACATTTTAAAATTTCATATTCTTTTTCTATTAAAATTTTATTATCTTATATATTTATGATTAACAATTCTATATTTTGTAAATAGTAATCTAATATTTTCCAGTAATTCTATTTTTTTCAATTATATAAATGCTTTATAAACTTTTAAAATCAATGATAAAATTATAGAGTGTTGGAAATTTGAAATAAAAATAAAAATAAATTAAAAATTCAAAATAATATCCCTGAGCGATTATTTGACCATACATAAATGTCCTCTACGATTAAGTCTTACTTTATTGCTCTTTCTTTGCACACTTATTTTCTCCTACCCCTTCCACTTGTGCTCATCTTTCAATTTTCTATTTATCTCCTTGTTGCTTCTCATTCTCTTCAATCCTCCCTTTCCTCTTAGTCTCTTTCTTTTCGTATTTTCTCTCCTCTTCTCTCATCGTTATTTGTCGGCATTGCGCTTTTATACAAAGCCCCTCTCTCCATCGTTCAACACAACAGCCGCATTATCATTGCAAGCTCATTGTTACAACTTCATCTGGACGTCACGATGATGCTCGACACTATACACACACACACGTATATACATTAACATCGTTAATGTTTAAATCTTCTTTCTCTCCTTCCTTCTCTTTCTTCGTTTCATCATTGTATAACAATGTATATAACAATGTAGGCAGTAAGGCTCCACAATTAGCCATGGAATGGCCCGCGAGAAGCATTTTATATTCTTTCTCGCGACTCGGGATCTTTTATATACCTGCAATCAACGTAGTCTTCTTCATACAAGACGAGAGAGAGCTACATGTTAAGTGCATTCAAACAATGTTACACTCTCTTCTCGCTTAAAGACTTTAATCTTTTATTTTTTTTATGCGGGTTACACTTCCTCAGGGCAGATGATATGAAATGTTTGGCTTCAATACTTTGCATGTATGTAAAAATTTTTACATGTAAAGAAACAAAATTTTATTTGTTTGTAAAAAAACGGGGAAATATAATACTGTTATTCATGTAATGTTGTTCATGCTATTGAGTTTGTACTGCAAATGTTTTACGGGTACTTCACATTCTTATCAATTAAAGAATTTATAAAATTACTCTGCATATATATTGTATTAACAATTCAAAAGTAAAATTCATAGTTGATGTCTTAATAAAATTTGTATGACTAATCAAAATTTAATTATTAAAAATCAGAATATTTTTACTCATATTTCAAAAAAATATTCAGTGAATTTGTCTTCGTATCAGTCAATCAAAAATTTCATACCATATACTAATAAAGTGTAGTATTTTCCAGAACAAATACGCATAAAGTTTATTAATGAACTTAATAAGCAAACACCTCCTTTTACAAGAATATCGACATTCATATCTTCTACGTTGAGTCGTTAATTCTTAATTATTGGTTGTGCTCCGTACTTACATACGCGTTATCGTTTCAAACTCCTTAACAAACTTTAATATCTCGCAAAATGATAATTTCCCCCTTAGATTCAATTAAAAACCAGTGCAACGCTGAATTTTTTCTTCTTTCTTTCTTTTTTTCTCTCTTACGTTAATACAGAGAAAAAACACGAAGACAATAAACTTTAAAATAACGAAACAAGTGTACACTATATATACATCTAAGGGAGGGCATCGCGTGCGTTTCGCTTCGCTCGTCAAGCTATCGTCGTTTCTTTCTATACAGTGTATACGAGCTTGCTTGGATATTTTTTTCTTAGTTTCCTTTTTTTTATACATTTTTATTTTTACATTACCTCTTTTTTTTTTAATTTTTACGGCAAAATTTAGCGTGCGCATGCCTTTGAAGCACCGATCGATTTTTGTGTCTATATGTATACCGTTAATGCCATAATTTATATTTTATTTTATTTCTCGTTTCAAAAAAACAAAGAAAAGGATCTAGTGATTAAAAAACTAGCAACTTCCGGCTTTAGTTTAACGTTTTCCTATAAATCTATAACTAATCCAAAACACGAAACCTGACAAGCCTTTTATAAAGAAGAGACCCGCATCGAAAAACGCACAAATTATTGTGTATATACCGACAAAAAAAAACCTTAATTGTTTACACACGCCTTTGGCTTTCGTGGTTGAATGTAACCTCGCAATTTTTTTCTTTTTTTTTGTATTTCACTGTTGGTAAGTTTACTGCTAATAAACAATAAATTTTATTTAAAAAAAAAATTTAACCGACAATTTTTCTTGAAAATTGATTTCAAAGAGGGCTTTAAATGCAATTTTAAAATTGTAAAAATTATTGTTTCTATAGTAATTATTACTTTTACATTTATGCAAATAATTTTAAAAAAAATATTTTAACGATTAATTAATTATAATAATACATCTTTTTATTATAGTTAACGTCGCTGTACTTATGCTATCATTAGAATGCTAATTAGCGACGGAGGTGGTTTCAGTGTGTTTTTGCACAAAGCACATGCAATGTACAGTGGTGCTTGTATCAATCAGTTACTGAGAGCAGGATTCGAACTCGGATCCTCGAGTTTATGAATCCATCGCTCTACCGACTGAGCCACTGACGACCTCGACGACTATACATCTTAATCATGAAAATCAATAAAATTATTTAGAATACGTTATACTTTTACAATGAAGTACATATAATAATTTACCTATTGTATTAAGCAATTTATCATCCGAAAGAAAAGCCACTAACAACGATATTATACTCCAAACAGAAACATAAAGATATGAAAAAAAAAGAGAAAGAAAGTCTGTACAGAATGAAAGCTTGCAAAACTACCTCCTTATACACATTATTCCCGCGAGTCATATAACTATACATATCTATATAAGAATGTAAAGATGCAAAAGGCGCACTTAAACCATACAAACGGTATGGTAAACGTCAAATAAAACACTCCGAGCTCGCAAGTGCCAAATAAACAAGTATATAACACAACCAGCAGTTTTTTTTTTTATTTTTTTCTTTTTCAATACAGTACATACAAACTCCTCGAGCTTATACTCTTACGATGATTTATATTTCATCCCTTTGGAAATTATTGTTTCTTGTATGCGAAGTATCATTACAAAACAGATAATATTATATGCAAAACAATAAAAAGGAAAAGAAAATATATCCACATAAGCTCCATTTTATTCAATTTCTCATCACTTTCTTTTATACTATTATGTATTCCTGCAATATTTTCTATTCAATATTTCTCTCATTTTATTATATAATCTTTTATAAAAATTCTCTTTCTACTTGTCTTTTTTTTTTCTTTTCTTCACTTGCCTTATGGAAGGTAGAAATAAAAAGAAGAAAAAGAAGCTCTCTCATCGCATAGTATACTTTCACGAGCGTAAAACGAACGTCTCAATAAACCTGAGCGTGCTACAGGTACAACACAACATTCTCTCTTAGCTTACTAGTGCTTATATATACATGTATTTCTATATGTATATAATATATAGTAAGTACAGAGCCAAGTGGTGGTGATGCCAAGGGCTTAGTAATATATGGCCCTTAAATCATCAGTGAGCGTAGAGAAAGAGAGAGAGAAGCCCTGGAGAGTGGCTCCACCTAACCACCGTCAAGATGTATATGTGTATACCGGTAACCGCCCCGCAAACATATCAATCAGCGCACATTTTACTCTTTCTCTCTCTTCCTTTTCTTTTCTTTATAAACGTTGCTATATCGGTTCATTCGACAGGCGTACTTTTAAGAGATCCACCTATTCGAACTCTCGTTAATCAAGCGCGAAAGTTCGCTCTACACCTTAACTATTTCTCGCGAGTAGAAACGTGTTGTTATGAAGCGCCACACATTGCCTAGTACTTACTAGTTAGCTATAGGGCACTTGTGTAAAAAAATTCTATTCTAGTTTATTATCGCGACTGTGTACTGTATACATATAAGTATGAAAGCTCTTTTTTCTTTAGCTTAACTTTTTTTTTTGTTTTGCTTGAACGACTAGTGCGGAAACACTTTACCAAGTCACACTTACCCCCGTAAGCGTTTGTTACTACACGATCATTGCTTTTGAAATATTTCAAGTATCTTCTTTTTTATAGTTGGATGGTTGCTGTAGTTAATGATTTAAAGTGCTTGGATAATGAACCCTTATGAGTCTTAACGACTCGTACATACGTTTTACGAATGTATGAATTTTCGTTAGTCCTCAATCTTGTCAGATATCAAAAATTATTCCATCTGCTTTCATTTATTTAACTTGCTCATTTTATTTTGAAGATAGGAAGTTTGTTAAAGTAATTGTCAAATACTTGTTGATAAAATCTTGTCTTTTATTGTAAATATTTATTCATTCTCTTTTATCATTGAGCTACAATTTCTTTTAAAAAATTTCTTTTACCATAAAAAAATCAAAGAAAACTACTTACTTTTTCACAGATATGTTGCAAAAATAAACGCTACTTAAAGTTACTAAAAAGCTTCGGTTTTGCATGTGAAATCATTAAAAACAGAACAATTTCGATAAATTTTCCAGGATAAGTGTTTATTGTACGTGTAATGCATATAGTACAAAAAAGATGAAGCTTCATGACAGCGTGACCGTGAGCCCGTTCGGTTAATACTATTGCCTATATTACCGGTGCATAAGGCCCCAATTAGGAATAAGAGCAAACTTCAGGAGTGCCGAGTTTCGCGGAAACGAATAAATAGGCCATAAAAGCAGCTCTCCTCGCGCGCGCGCGAGAAAGAGAGAGAGAGATAGAGCTCGGAACTCTTCTCGCACCCGTCTTCTCGGCAAATAAACGCCAAAGCCCATTCACATCTCGGCTACATGCAAACGCGTAGTAGATCAAGCGCTTATATAGCTGCCTGATGCTGCTGTTGCTTCTACTGTTCTGTATATCAACTAAAAATGAAGAAGGAGAAGAAGATGAAGATGAAAATAAAAGAAATATATATATATATATATATATATATATATATATATATATATATATATATATATATATATATATATATATATGTAAGTAGTATATATAATGGCGTTGCAAGATAATTTTCTGGATCACGTCAGGATGTTCGTCGATTACTCTCTTCTAAAAGAAAGAGAGAAAGAAATAACATTTTGGATTATGCAAATTATGGCAAAAGGCCTAAGAAGCTTTATTGCTTTCGACTCTTTTTCTGGTTTATTTTACTGACCATTTTATGTATATATATAGTATAGTAGCTTCTCAGGGTTGCTTGTATTTGCCTACGCGCAGCTGGTGCGCGCTTCCTAACAGAGACCGGACACTGTTTTATGACTATACTACTATATATAAGAGACATGCGCTGCTGGTATTTATTACGTAGATCTCGAGAAACGCTTTTTTAATGAGGATTTCATCTTTTATTTATAGTTTCTTTTTTTCTTAGATTCGTGGAAAAAAATTAGTCTAATGACGATAAACACATAAATATATAAATGAGTTTTTTAAATTTAATTTCTTACGAGGCAAATGTAATGTTAAATTTGTAAACGTTAATATAAGGAGGAGGATAACTTCTATCAAAAATAATCAATCCAATCAAAAACAGATGATCTTAAACGAATTACCACTATGAAAATAATTTAATTAAAACGAGTGTTTTTCGAATGCAACAATTCCGTATTCAAATGGATTAAACTCAGCTTTATTTTCATTCCGAATGTAGATTTTATAATTATAGCTCGAGATAAAATCAAATAATTGTATAAAATATTTACAGGCGATTCCCGGTACTACCAATGCGTGATTTACACTTATAAAATTTTTCCATTTATTTGAAAGCGTTTATGTGTTAACAACTGAACGGAATAGAGCTGTTTGTAATAAGCTCGAGGAGTAGCGAATATCATATAAAGGAATACCAAAAGATTTATGGATATATCTTAAACATTAATATTGCCGCAAATATATATATGTATACGTATTGCGTTATCCACAAAAGTAATTTTCTTGGTGCGGTTAATGCATCATTATGAGGAATCAGCGCCAATTTTCGATATCTAAAAAAGAAATTTTACATTCGCAATAGTTTGTGCTTCTAGCGATTTTATAATTGTATACAATTTATTTTTTCCATTTTTTTCTCTTTTTCTCTCTTTTTTTTGATAAATTATCATAAAATAAGATTATAAAGGAAGTATATACTTGATATTAGCATGTTTTTATTATTACAATAAAATAATTATAAATAATCATAAGAAATATATCAAACATCAGTTACAAATGAACGTGGTTTTGAAAAAGTTTATTTATTATTTCGAACAAACTGTCTAATATTTCAATCTTCTTATTTAACTTTACACAAAAAAACTGCATAAATATCTTCTACGCTCGCAAATCTCAATGCTCAAGCTTTTTTTTCTATATACGGAAGGCATTTGACTTTGACGTGTGTGACTCGTCTTGCCGTTTCCCATAAACTATCCCTCTGGTCTTACGGTAAAAGCGCGCAAAAAAAAAAATATTCATCCAATGGCAATGAAAAAAAAGGCAGAAGCTAGCTGTGATATGTTAAGATTTTTCCTTATGGGGGTGGTTGTAAAGCCGCTATGCATTTTTCCGTTTTTTGTTAACCAACTGTCGCAAAGTTGTTGTCAGTCAGTTCTCTGAAAGTCAATGTTATAGCATACCGGTTCCTAATCTCGTTGTCTACTGCCATGCGGATCTTGAAAAGCTTCTTTTTTTTTGTGCGCGCGTTAACTTTTTCTTTCTGCTTTATCCAAGGAGGTTCGTAATGAGACGTAATAGGACGTTTTGTCGCGAGTAACAGTAAACTTGCATTTTCCTTTGCTTTCCCAAGTGGTCTGATCTTTTTATGCTTTTTTATCAAGCATCAACTTGACTGTTTAGAGAATCAATGAATTATTCCTTCTGATCACATCGTTTTTACAATTAACCAAGTGATTAATGCCTTTAGAAGAATTTATGAGTTTATAAATAAATGATTTAAATTCTTTAATCAATAAAAAGTCAGTTTGATGAAGTTTTTAAATTTTTAAAAATGTACTGTGCACCTGGGATTCTAAAACAAAAAGATAAAAAAGAAGTAGTAAGTTTGACATTGAATAAAAGCTATTTAATTAAAATTGGAAAAATATACATATTGAATATTTTTAGTTTCAAAACTTTCATAAGAAATCTCTTAAATCTTGCATTATATAAAACTGTTTATTTAAAAAGAACAAATTATCTTAAAAAAAATTTTGATCGATCGTTTAAAATTCAAATATTTTAATTTTACCATTTGCAATTAGTCTGGCGCTCAGGCAGACCGAGAATTAATTAGTACATGAGATATTTTATATATCAGAGACTCTCTAGCAAGATGAACGAAGTCACGAAAGTATAAAGTTGTGTGTGCTTAGCTTCTTCTCTCTCTTTCTTTCATTTTCTTTCCTTCTTTACTTTTATAATGGAATTAACTTCAATCTCGATGGTTGGTAAGAGAGCTTCGCACGCGAAAGGCTTTTTTTGAGCGAGCACGAAAGCAGCTTCCTTTCAAAGTTGTATATGTGTATTCCTTGCTTGCTTACTTGCTTGCTTACTTGCTCCTCGCTCGCTCGCTTGCGCATATACCGATGGTAATCCAAGCGAAGAACTAATAGTCCATAAATCTGTCATAAACCATCATGATAGGCTAATGAGCAAAACTAGTGGAATCTCTTTTTTTTCTATATGTTTTACAAAATATGTAGAAATTGGTATACATTCTGTGGGACAAAATTTTTTTTTCTCACTGACATTCTTATTATACGGATTCTTTTGGAAATCATACGTTTCAATCTTTATGTCGAGGTGCGGTGGTATTATTTAATAATTGTGTTTTGCTTTAATGTTCGGTGTAAGTTAAAAAAAAGTATATGTTCACAAATTTGATGCAGTTTAATATCAATAATAGTATGTGTTTTCGTGTTATCTTACATTTTAAAAGTTTTTAATGTTAAAAGCTTTAGCGAAGTTGAAAAATTATCGTAATGCATTACGTAGTCTTGTGTAATACGAGGAAAACAAATAGAAGTTATCGTTTAACATTTTTCTTAAAATTATCTAGTGAAATTTAATGGATATTTGTAATATATTTCACGTTTTAGGTATTTTTCTAAAGCAGGAAATAGATATGAATCTGGACTTACCTGTATGATTACTAATTCTATTTTTGTCACTTCTCTAAAAGATATGAATACAAAGGCCATTTAAATATGAACAATTACGCATCACTAAAGTTTTCCGATATTTAATAAAAAGTTTATCAAGATTGATTTTTAAATTGAAGTAAAGGACACACCTTAAATTTTCGGAAAGGTCTTATATGGATATTGCTCATCCAAAGAATATTGTATTTTTAAAGTTATTAAATAAAGTACTAGAAAAAGTTAAATGAAATAGGATTTTTTATTTCTAATAAGTTTATATGAGAATTAAAAATGTCAAATTACCCTTTTAAAAAAATTAAAATATTTCAAATCTTTTTAAGAACATAAATTTAAAAATTATTAAATTACTATTATTCTAAAATATAATCAATAATATAATCAGTTTTTTCAAATTAAATTTTTCCTTATTTTGTGTAACTAAAATTAAATCTAAAAAAAAATCCATTACTCAAAATCCTAGTCATCTTCAAGCAGATTTTTCTTTTTTAAGTCCAATGTCATATCCTGCCCCTTTTGAAATAACAAATGTAAAGGGCGTGAATCGCACATGTGCAGAAAGAAGCTAAAGCCATAGGCCGGAAGTTTGTTATACGACGTGTTCTTCTTCGTGTACCTCCTTAACCGTGCGATAAAATAAGTAGAATAAACAAGTAGGAAAAAAGTAAAGAGGGGTAGGGGGGGAGGAAAGAGAAGAACTCCCTCTGAAAATCTTTTCAAGTGTATACACGCGAAAAGCCAACGAAAGGGACGTTGTCACGTACTTTGGGTATAGGCCATCTACAATGTTTATATGTATGTATATATAGTGAAAGAACTAAACGACAAGGAGCAAACAATTCTGTGTTCTCTGTAAAAATTTTTTGGCGATTGCCTATAGAGAGGATGAAGGCAGGCTCTCTTTGTTTGCTTGGGGGAGGCAACAAAATTTTTTCGATGTTCCTATCAAAGAGGAGAGAGAACGCGCATTCCGAATAATAAGAAAGCTTCGAGGCTGTCGTGCATCGATTTAGATGTTTATTGTATTTATCTATAAATGTAACAATGGGATGAGGGAAATTTTTTCGTTTATATTTGTCTGTATGATTATTTGTTAATTCATATGATAATATCAAACTAATTTGGATCATATAACATGCTATAACTGTAGATAAGAAAATTATAGGAATATCAATGAGACTATTATGATTGATAAAATTAATATTAGTTTTGTCAAATTATTGTTACGCAATAATTATTTTTAAAAATTTTGATAGGAAATTTAAGAGGCGGTCGGAACCAAATCGGTGACTTAGTTCGGTGCTTGTAATAAATGCTTATAATAATTTATTCATTTATTAATATGGTAAAAATATAGTCATTTCCTCTAGTCATGTATATAAAGAATAATTTAAAATAGTTAAAGCCACAAAAATATACAAAATATTGTTATAAAGCGAAAAATGCCACCTAACAATCGACACGACAGTTTTTTGCATGCGGTATATGTCAAGTCAGTTTGATATTTGTAATAAATGCTTATAATAATTAAATTACTTATTCATATGGTAAAAATATAGTCATTTCCTCTAGTCGTGTATATAAAGAATAATTTGAAATAGTTTAAGCCATGAAAATATACAAAATATTATCGTAAAGCGAAAAATGCTGACTTGATATATACCTCAAGTCACCGATTTGGTTCCGACCGCCTCTTAAAAGTATTTACAAAAAACAGATTATTTAAGGCATAAAATAGAAAAAAAAGAAGTTTATTTTTATTACAGATTGAATTCTCGTAGAGATAGTATAAAAAAACGCAAAAGTGAAAAGTAAAATGTTCTAGTACGGTGACAAAAGACGTCACTTGGAAAGAAAATCGACTGAAAATGATTTTGATTCGTTGAAAGAGAGAAAGAAACTCGAAGAGGAAAAAGACATTAGAGTAAAAGAGAAAAAGAAGGAGAGAGAAATAGAGAAAAAGCGGCAATTTTCCGATTGTCCAATCTTGGTGCGCGTCGATTACGTAAATTTCGAGAGTGCAGGAGAGCCTCAATTTTCTCGAGGGCTTCCGCTTTACTTAGTGCGTTCGCTCTCTTTCTTTCTTTCTTTATTCTTCGTTTTCTCTTTTTCGCGAAAAAAAGGATCGAGACCTGCCACGAGCAAAAGGTTCTGTTATTTTCCGTCTGAGCTACGCTATAACCGCGAGTGCGCGCTCACATACAAGTCTCTCGTCTCGAATAATCTCAAAAAGAAGAAAGATAAAAAAAAGAGAGAATGCCATGGCACAAAGCGGAAAAAGAGAGAGACAGAGAGAAAGAGAAAAGGAAAAAAGTCAAGCCGAATAAACGGAAATTTTCCCTTTAAAATGCGGAATGGCCAAGAGCGCGGTCAATATAGCGAAGACGCAAAAGCGAAGGAGGAATACTATACTTATATATATACAAGAGAAGGGTAGAAAACCCTCTTCTATTCAGAGCTTCCTATAGCATGCCTTTAATAAAAACTTTCTTTTTTTCTCTCTACCGTTCTTTTTTTTCTTCTTTTTATGCGTTTTTTCTTTCTCTTTCTCCAGTTCTATCGCGGGATGGAATCCATTTAGCTTAATATCTACGAATATTATTTAATTTCGTTACTCCCTCTCTTTTTTTCCTCTTTACTATGCCATTGTTCGCGAATAGAATGGGACTGCATCAGAATATAACTTTACGTATTCAACGTTCGATTTTCGAAGCGGAAATAGAAATTTAGTTCTCTTTCTCTCTTTCTCTTTCCATTTCTTGTACATAATATGAAATATTGAAGAGCCTTTGGAGAAGAGAGAATTATAGATTGAATTGAAAGTGTGTTATTGAAAAATCACTTGAATTTAAAATTAATGTTCGCGTTGAAAGATAAATTCTAAAATAAAATCTACATTTTTATTTTTTATCATCATCAAATAATTTATATTATTCTTATTATTCAATATTGTTAAATTATTTATATAAATAAATTATTTATTCTTTTTGTTACAGGTGAGTAACTAAATTTCATCATTTTGATAAATTCACTTGGATCACGTAAGTTTTACTACTAAATATTGAATTATCATGCAATTTTCTATAAATATTTTTCTAATTTATTCACAACAAGATAAGTTTTCCTTTTTTTATTCAATGCTAACAGAAAATAAATAATTTCGCAACAAAGAATATAAAATATTACTTACTTCCTTATAGTATATTAATTTACTCAACATCTCCAGGACTAAAACTGCACCTGCGAGTACATAATTGAATTTCACATACTTTGTATTAATACAGACGCTAATATTTTCCTAAAGTTAGAAAGTTCACGCGCAAAAAGGATGAAATAATTCGCGTTAATATTTACCTTAGAATCATCCCTGTAATATCAAGAGAAAACGAATGAGAAAAAAAGGGTATAACAACAAGCCAGACTTACGAAAAGAAAGAATAGATAAACCAAAAAGAGAAAAACGGGAGAGCTGCCCTTTATTAGATTATCGAACGTTTGCGTATATAGATGTATATAGCGAACTATACTCTTTGAGTTTTTCCTAAAAGAAACACAAGCAAAATAAAAAGAATAAAATCTCATTCTTTATCTTATATTGTCTTCCCTTCTGTACTTTAATCCACATACAATTTTTTTTCATCCTTCGTCCGAATATCTATTTATTTACGCACTTTTAAAGGCTGACGCTCAAAGGATGCCTTTTGCTTAAATTGGCCAGCAATTGATTTTGCCAATCGTATACCACTACCCATCTTTTACCCGCATCTTTCAACGACCCTCTTTTTTCCTCCTCCTCCATCTCTTCTTCTCCTTTCTTTTTCTTCTTATTTTATAAGAACCGTATGCGTGTTAGAAGAAAATCGTTCTTGACATACAAAATCGAGCATCCCCCTTCTCTTTTTTTATTTTTGGAAAGTCGAAAAAGTAACTGCTGCCCTCTTGCAACTAGTAAAAATACTATATAAAGCTTGAAGGAGTTAGCCTTGCGTTTATATATACTATTTTTACGTTTTATACCTGCAAAATTTATGTCTCGGCAGAGATTCGAATCTCGTGCCGAATGGCGAGAGAAAAGTGTTGTTCGAGCAGAAATAAGGAGAAATTGATTTCCAACCGTTGATTTATGTTGCCGTAATAGCAATGGCTTTTGAATTCTATTTTTTTCTCGCTCTCTCACTCCCTCTCTCTTTCTTATTTTCTTTTTTTATCGTCAGTATATTTTTAATGCGAATGCGCAATCCTCAGTAGAAGAAATTACTTCTTATGCAATTAATTCTTTGTGATTATATTTCTATTATCTTTTATTTATGAAATTCAATGCGAGAATGCGAATTGGTGACGAAATTTTAAATGAAAAAGAAGTTAGATATTTTTCATCAGTTCGTTTATTCTAAAAAATTTATCAAATTCACTTTGTCATCCGGCTTTTTTTTAAATACTTGAATAAAATTTATATAATTTAACACTCACATAAGTATCCATAAATTAATGACTTATTTTAACGTAATTCTACAATGACAAACATAATTTCTTAAATATATGCAAAAAAACTCAAATATATCTAATATTGATTATCTAAACTGTCGAAACTCACCGTTAATAGTATTCAACAATACACTTTTTTCCGACAAAAATTTTTCGTTTTTTTATATTACCAAGCATATTCATATTTACCCATTTAACGTACTTCCAAATACTCGCCCTTCCATCAAACTCCTCAACGATCTACGTGTGCAAAAAAGCAAAAAAAAAAAAGAACTCAAATGTTCCCCTTCTTGAAGAAACAAAAAAAAAGAACAATAACTTCACGCAAAGTAGCTTAAATGCAAAACAAAAGTTAAGAGTCATCGCTTTGGTCTGGAAACGTTTAGTGTTATACAAGAGAGCATGCCAATTCATTTTGCACCGTCGGAATATAATTTCTAATGATTGAGCACTCGAGAGTGCCATTTTTAGTGTAAACGCGTCACGCATATTTTTTTTATAAAAAAATCTTGCCTATAGGTTTATACGCTTTTTCTATGGTTGTTGCACATACAACACATGCGTACGCAACGAGTTGTTACACATATATGTGTGTGTGCTTGTATGTGTATATATGTTGAAAGAGAAAGAAAGAAAAAAAAAGATGATCAGAAGACAGCTGCAACGATTCATTGTGGATTCACCCCGTATAATGGATTTTGGTGAAGTCACACCTCGACTGCCTTGTACAGCTAGTCGACCGTATACTGAATCGAAGATGAACGAAAAGAAAAAAGAAGAGAGAAATAAAATAAGGTCGCGAAGTTCTATTGTGGGCGCGACTGATTGAGGGGATAATGTGATTTGCTTGTCTACATCTAGAGAGAGAAAAAAAATACTTTAAATTTTTTGATTAACGATCCTTTTGTCACGTTAACGGCATGATTGGTGCTTTGTGAATTTTTAGTTTTATTTAAGAATAAAATCTGAAGATTTAATATTTTATTTGTTGTTAATAAAATTATATGATAATTACTTTAAAAAAGATAAGAAAAATATCAATTAACAATTATATATTAATTATTTACAAACTTAAGTTGATAAAGATGAATTTACTTTTAATAATTGATGAAACATTTAAGAATATTATAAGGTATTATTATAATTAGCAATGGTATAAAATAAAGAGTACGTACAGAAACGAATCAAAAGAATTTTTTAATTTTACTAGTATGTAAACGTATTAACAATTTGCACTAGATTTACCCGTCATACACATACGAGAGCATAAAAATCACGCGAATAAAAATTATCATACACTCTCGAAATAGGAAAAAAAAAATAATCGAGGACGCTTTAATAAACATGCTCTTCCTTCGATGGCATTGATCGGTTACTCGATGGCATGTATACATATAAGTATTCAATGTATATATGAATGTAGGAAGTTGATCATTAATTGCGTTTTAACTACTGGAATTAACAAAGAGATTGTTCAGACAATACCCATTGGATAACGTATGCATTGTCACTTGTCATTGAAACAAGATTTATCTGTTGATATAAGCGCATATTTTGCTTTTTTTTTTAATTCATACAATTTTCTTCTCTTTTTTTCAATTTCCACATTCATTTCTATTGGCTTTTGTCATTTATTCAGATGAAAATAGTTACAATAGTGACAAATGTTATAAACAACTTTTACAACTAATGTACATGTAAATTTTGCATACATTCTAGAAAACAATTGTTTTTGATGTTAACATTACAAGTAACTATACGTTTCTTCAATTACACATAATGCTGTCAATTTTTAGTCAACATATTATCATACCTTTAGAATTCAATCAAATCAGATGATTGAATACATCTAAATGTTTAACTTGAGCGATTCTTTTAAACGTTAAAATTTGATTAAAATAGTCAAAGTAAACTCGGTACATCAACGATAAACTATACCGCTATAATTGTATATATCTATCATAAAAAATCAAAAATATAAATCCTCGCGAGAACGAAAAGCATATAAAATAATATATGGCGCCTTTCTTCCAAAAGAAGCCGAGAAAGACTTTCTTGGCAGGCACACGTATTATAAAGAAACACGAGACCTGCAATACATTTTCTACACACAAGCAATAGAGTAAAGAAAAAAATAAAGAAAAAAATAGAAAAAAATGTAACTGAGTGCCTCTTTCTTTCTTTCTCTTATTATTATACTAAACGCATATACATATACGTATGTACATATTGAATCGTCATAAAGCGGCTTGCGTGCATCAGAGTAGGCTCATTGTCCTGTCATTCACTCGTCATCCTTATAACGCGTATGTTGTTTCGTTTTCACCTACTATACAGCGTGTATATATAGCACTATTCCTTCGAGAAAAATAAACCACCCCTAATTCTTCTACAAGACCTGCGCGGTATATTCTTTATTTTCTTTTTTTTTTTCTTACGAGGAGATTCCGTGATACATATATATGTACACGAAACTGTTGCGTCTTTGAATCCGGATTACCAAAAAATAAAGAAGATCGTTCACCTTACTTGCGTGAGTTTTCTTTTCGTTATAAGATTTTTTTTTCCTTTCTTTTGGCATGCCAGGATCAATGCATGCTGGGTGGAAAATGAAAACGTCTTTTTTTTTCTTTCTCTTCTCTTCTTAAATTAGGATGTATAAATCTTTGCTGGCTGAGTTGGTTGTACTTTTGGAGTACGTGGATATGAAAGATTTGTTTACGTTTAGAATGAATAGTTGGGAAAAATAATATAAATTTACTGCGTAAACATAGAGAAAAAGGATTTATCAAAGTGAATGAATCATGCAATATAAATTTTCTAAAAATACTTGTATTTAAAAAAGTTTAATTTATTTACTAGATGTCGCTAATTATTGAGTCGTGTTTCGATGCTCGCAATTGATTTCTTGTAATTGTGCTATGGTTGTGATGCTTATTAGTGTATTGGCAGCAGCTGGAATGATTCTAAAAGAATAAAAATACAAAATTAGCATTATTATTTTATACTTATTTGCGAAGTAACCCTTTTAATTCTTACAATAAACTGTATAAGATCTTCAAAGTACTTTTATTTCATGTGAGTACAGTATATAGATCGTGGTTATAAACTTTATATCCATTTTGAAACATATATAAAGTTTATAAAAGCGACTTTATGAATGTTTTTGATAAATTTTTAATTTTTTAAAACCATACATAAAATTTTGTTTTGAATCAAGTTAATGATCTATTAAATAAGTAAATAATTTATTAACTCTTAAGGCACGTGCATCCCTGCTGTAATTAATTCAATAATCATTAACAATTAATGAATATCTTTAACAATAAAGAATCCTTTTTCTCTGGATAATTACATCGAGATTATTGCATAATTTAATTTATCTGCTGGTACTATCTACTAATAATGTTATATTGAAAGCAATGAATAAAGATTATATACCTTGTATACAGTAGTTTTCAATTAATTGTCGGGTAAATAATTAAAAATTTATGAAATTACATTTCATCAGGATATTTACTTTATATCGTATGAAAAAAATTCCTTTAAAAAATATGAGAATATTAAGACTTTTAATATCGTAATTTAATTTCATTATTACTTGTAAGCCTTTATAATGAATTTCATTAAGCAATTGAAAAATTGACAAAAGAATTCAAATTTATTTAAAAAATAAGTGGTTAACATCGTAAATACGTTCTTCCTTTGCATTCAACATAGAACAAAAAACGCATTTAAATTGAAAATCATATCTAAAACGTAATACATCATAAAGCATAGAAAAAATACAAGCCAGAACAAAAAGAAATTTTGTAAAAAAAGAAGCAATTGAATAGTTTCAAAATCTATGCGTTTCAAGCAACATATGCATTTGCCGGAAAGAAGGAATAATAATTCGACCTCCTTTTCATTTCACTTTACTTTCCAAGAAATGTTAAAAAAAAAATAAAAAAATAAGGGTCGAACCCCTTTAATAGACCCCAGAAAGTAAAGCGTATTAATCGATCGATCGAGCGCGTAAAGAAAAGGAAAGTATATATATCAACGAAAAAGAGAAAGAAAGAGAAAAAATCAGTTTCCAAGATCAGGGTAACCCTCGTCTTTTCTTTCTTTTTTTTTTATTTTACTCTCAATAAGCGCGAAGGCTTACGTAACCTTTCCATGACCTAGAAATGGAAAATTCTAAAGAAACGGTGGCGGAATCGCGGCTCTAGTAAAAAAAAAACATAGGTAACTACTACATTTTTACCCGTTTTTGTTGTTACTTTCAATATAGAGAGAAAAAAAGGTCTGTCTTTTGAAGCACCTTCTCTTTTTTTTTATTCATTCATCTGCCCTATACTTTGATTTACAGAAAAATCAGTGAATATGCAGGATGCTTCTCCCCCCTTTCGTCCACCCTTGTATTGTGTGCTATGCATAGTATGATCTTCCAAAATCATGAAATTTACCTGCACCCTGGTTTCTCTTTTTTTTCTACTTTTTTTTGTCTACTTTACTCGTCAGGGGGTTAAAAAAAGGAGCGCGGAATAGAGAAATGTAAAAAAAATGCTCGCGCGTCGAATTTCACCCTAAAATAACGCTTTTTCACACAGTTTTTACTTTCGCGGCTTACAGATGAGGGGTACAACGCAGTTTTTTTTTAACAATCTTTCTTCCCTATTCATTCATTTTTTAAATCCGAATTTTAGTCGAATTCACCAAAAAATATTCTCATAGCTCGACTGAAATACATATTAGTTACTTAAAATTAGTATATGTATTAGTGTATACATGTACGCATGAAAATATGCGACAGATATGAAAAAAAAGAAGATAACAAAGGAGGGTAGGAAAGAGAGAGTGTAATCTGCAAGTGACAGTGGTTTATCCTCGCGGGGATTCGAAAATGTTTGGATGAGAAAAGAAGAAAAAAATATAGACTAGGAGAGAAAACGATGATTTATATCGCGTTGCAGCATCGAATGAGAGATTCATCGACTTTTATGTCGCGCTTGCTTTTTTTTGTCTTTCTTTGTCAATTTTAATACTTTTCTTCTTTCTTTTTTTAAAATTTCAATGATTGTAACATCTGTTTTGCTGTTCTAAAATTATGGATGAGTTGGTTTTTGTTGGATACTTATCAAAGAATGAATACTTGTTGATCATTGAAGAAAATCATATTAAAAATTTAGTTATTATATAAAAAATTCGTAGCGTGTACATTAAAACTTTTATTTTTTAAAAGATTAAAAATAAATTAGTACCTCTGAATTTCGTTTTTAAGATACAATAATTTTTACTTTCTACAAAAGAAATTGTTAATATTTATACAATTTACATTACATAAAAGTTGATTGCCAGTCAATTACATAATTTTTTTTTTTAAGTCAAAACCAATATTTTCTTTTGTATGGGAAAAGTCAGTTTAAAACGCGGTTTTGATCGTAACCTCGTAACTGCACATACGATCAATCAGATATATGCTCATACATTTACAAACGTTTCTCCCCCGTTTTTTTAACGAATGAAAACCACACGCTAAACTTAAACTGATATATATCAAAAACCGTAGAAAATAATCAATACATTAAAAAAAAAAAAAATAACGAGTTTATACGTCTGACTGAGTTGATGAATACAAAAAACGCATCGGCTGATTAATGAAATTCAATACACGTTATATATTTTATTTAAAATATTGGCTTTATAATTTAAAGCTGCGATTGTTCTTTAGATTTTATGAAATTCAATCTAAAAATTTATACTGTATATAATTCCATATGTAAATATTATTAATATTGAATCATCTGTAAAAATTTTTTTAAATTCATTTTTACACAAACAGAGAATGGAGTATTTATTGAGAAAAATATTTATATAAATATTTTGCCAAATACTGATTACATTTTTAAAATTTTTATAATTCTCGAAATTCTTTTTTATAAAATCTTAAAAATTTTTTCTACATAAAGTAGAATTCTGCTTTACTGCGCATTTCCAAAATTTCTCTTCTTTTTAAGGTACTACACCTAATTCAAAGGCATTCAAATAAAAAAATAAGAAAAACTCAAATATACTATAAAAGAGTAGTCTAACATAAGTCTAATACTCCTTATTTTTTTTTCTCTCACTTCTCGATCAGTAACGAACGATAGGTAACGAGGAGACGCGCTCGGTCGCTCGCGCGCGCGCGGCATTTTACTACCATAAGAAATTGGGGGGAATCGTGAGGATCGATCGGTTTGTCCGATAAAACCATTAGGAAATCGTGAGAGAGCTTATTAGACGAAAAACTATATAAAGTAAGAGTGAGAAAGAATGATTGAAAATAAAAAAAATAATGGGTAAAAAGTTAAAAAAAAAAAGGGTGCGCGCGATACCGCCATACTGATAATAACACCAAACAGTGCTGCTAAAGAGTCGTCGCGCCAAATGCAAATAGAGCCTGTTTACAGGCCTAATCTTAGACAGATAGTAGAAAAAAGAGGATTTTTATATATTTACATGTATATATGTATATCGAACTTTTGGTTTATATCTACCTCAAAGCTTGATTACTTTTAAAAAAGAAAAGAGAGGGGGATGTATCTGATTTAATCATAGTCCGTGGATCTTTAGGTCACAGGTGTTGGTATTTATGTTGCAGAGAGAAAAAAAAACGAAGAGAAAGAAAAAGAAAACGATAGTTAAAAGAGACGAAATCGCTTGCAGACAAGGAAACTGCATCAAAGTGTTGAAACTGCTTTCTAAGTGTTCGTATTATTTTTTTTCTTTTTTTACTTTATTTTTTTCTTGCACGTTCAGTTGTCTGTATAACATAACAAGACTTGAGGTATTTCGTGCTGCTAAAGCGGTAGCAAAAATGTTGCGTCCTTTTTAGTGATCCCACGTTTTTCAACGCGATTGCTATTTGGTGATTTTGTTCTCGAATTGGGCGCTGATTTAAGTTTGATATTTAACGAATAGACGAGTGTTATATAGCTTAGATTCTACTTATATATTCTTGAATTATTAGAGTAGCAGACTGTACTTTCTCTACAAAGTATATTGTAATATTTTAAACATTATGTGTAAAAAATGAAAGTAAGAACAAACACTTTTTCTTTCACAGGATGAATTTGTCTACGGAAATGATCTTGAAAATTGTAAATAATTTATATTAAATATAAGAATAGTTTATCGTAACATAAAGAAACAAAATGCTAAGTTTTTAAAATAACGTTAGAATCAATAAATTCAATGTTTGATATTCTCTTAAAAAAAAGATAATTCTTATTTATACATTTTATGGTAAGTATACATTTCGAGTTGTTTTATCAGTAATATGATGAAATTGTAAATTTTAATTTGTAAATATTTATCCGGATAAGCGATCATCCAATATTCAATTTGAATAATTTTGTTATATCGAAAAAATTGTATCCAAATCATATAAATTTATGGAATTATAATTATTGACATGAAAATGAAAAAAATTACTACTTAAAAAAACAATATTGATATGGATATAATTAAAAAGATCATATAAGTCCGTCTTCATTGAACAATTTACGATATCCGATCTAACTAAATATTCCATAAATATATATACAATGTATACGAAAAAAAGGCTTTCGGAAATGACGCTTGTTCGGTATTATCAGTGCTTACAGAACTCACCCATAATTTCATCGTTTGATTTATTCGGCATTAGTCAGCCGATAATGTTGTTGACTTTTGAAGAAGCGTTAAAAAAAAGGAAAAAAAATGTACCGTAGTAAAAAAAAATATAAGAAAGACAGAAAATCAAGGTGCGACCCTCTTATCAACTAATATACTCGCGCGCTTGGCCCCGATCGTTTAATGTTACGTTTTTTTTTGTATTTTATCTTCTTAACTCTCGTATTTATGGAATGTGTACACTCGAGGTGTATACATCTTAAATTTTCTTTACAAGTTTAAAAAAAATAAGTTATATTACCAAAGGAAGATGTCATAATTATGTCGACGGAAAGAAAAAGAATATTGTCGCGTGCGCGCATATGCGCTTCAACTTTTTAACGACTAACAACTCATTTCTGTGTGTATATGTATACGTATATATATTTAATTTTTAATGGCGTAAAAGGGAACGTCACGCTAATTAACTCAGGGTAATACCTGAGCTATGACTGCTTATATAGGAAGAAAACTTTGCTTTTTTTTATTATCTTCATGAATGTATGCGAACTTGAAAATAAAGAAACTGAGATTGGTTTTATTCTTATACGACGGATGTCATTGTATAAACTTTTAAAATTTATGTATTTTATGTTCATTTTTATTATTAATTATTGTATGCACTTCGCAAAGATTTATTTATTAAATTTTAAACTTTTGATTTTGACCTTAAAATTGAATTCTATATTATCAAACGATGTTTACTACGCATTAATCTAATGTATAATCATCAAACACGTCATTGATTATTAGAAATTTTTTTTATCAAATATTCTTGAAAGCGATTCTTATCAATATAATTTTTATCTAATATTAACTATTTCTAATATTTACACCTCGTTGACATTCAGATGCAACGTGTTTTATCTATAGTATTTTATATACAAAACAGTTTTAACGTGAATACTATAATCTAACGTTTTTAAAAGTGGACACATCTTATCAATCACTAAAGTTTTCAAATAATATCACCTTGTGTCGATTGAACTTTCATTCAGAATTCAAATATTCTAAAAATAAAGAGAAAATAAGTTTAAAAAAAGCATATGAAAAACTTTCCATCGAAAATAACACAATCTATAGATTCACATAGCTGTACTTCCTATAAATGCAACAAAATTTGAGCTCGCCAACTCATCTGATTGATATAATATAGTAATCTTTTATTTAACATTTTATGCTCGCGTTAACTATGTGCGCTGAACGCGCAATAGAAACTTTTCGTTATATATGCGACTCGCATAAATTTAACGATAAGATCCGAAATTCTGCTGTAATTCGTTTTATTCCTTTCTTTTTTTTTATTTAATATGCTTTTGTGAGTGCGAACATATTTTTTTGTGTACGTATGCATTATTAGATTAATGCATAATAGATAAGAAAAAAAAAAGAAATTTCGCGCATGGTTTTGATGTAGATTAGTAAGTTAATATTAAAGTGTGGAAAAAAGTATACCATACGCGTTATATTTTGTGTTATTATTTAAATATAACTTATTATCTGATAATAAAGTAAATTCAATATTTAAAAAAAATATATTAAAATATTTTTCTCGATTTCTAACATGAATAATTGATAACGGTCAATTTAATTTGTATTGCTTATCATTTATAATGAATATTTTTGCAGAACGATATTGTAAGGTTGTAAATTTTTTAGTTACACAATTAAATTCAAATTCGAATAAGAAAAACAAACACTATAAACATAACTTTTCATTTTTTTTCTCTCCTTTCATTTTCATTTAAAACGCTTAAGAAATAGCATAATTTTTGCAATGAAAACAAAACACAACAAACAACATCATCCTATACAAATCCAATCATGTATTTCCATTTGACTCACCAGAAAAATAAAAGCAAAAAAAGCAAAAAAAAAGAAAAAGAAAAAATTCGTATATATCTTTCCATTATTCATCTTTCCGTATTTTGTTGAAACGCATATCTGTGTATAGGTAAAGTCATATACACAGAAGACGCATAATCTCCCGCAACGTTCGTCGCGACGGTTCCAAAAGAAAACGGTCAATGCTACCAGTTTTTCCAAGCGTCGATTTCCCGTCGTCGGGTTATATACAACTACTACTACTACTACTACTACAACAACCTTATGCTATATAACTATATATAATAGTAAAGTCGCCGCTCCCGCAGTTGCCATGGCAGCTGCACGGCATCGACCGCTCTAGACTCTCAAAGTAGCATATAGTCTACGTTTATTCTATATAGCTTTTACATTTATCTCTCTCTCTCTCTCTTACTCTTTCGTACGCAGCGCACCATCTCTATGCGTAGTTCGATGCAACTGGATGTTCAAGAGTACGGAAAGGATAATTTATACTTGAATTATTTATGCATTCGTTGCGTAGATTATGTGGATTGAAAAGTTTGGTTTTACTTAAATCTGTATTTAGATACGTTTTTCTTATTTTTCAACATCAATCAATTAGTTAATCACTTGTTTTGAAAAACACTTGAAAATTTATGCAACATTACTCAATCTATAAATACCTTCCTTTCAAAAATTTAAAAAAAGTTGAAATTTTTTTATAAGTGAAAACATGCATGATACAAACTAGAAAAACATCGCAAAATAGAACATCGCAAAAACAAACCACACACTAAAAACAAGGTAAAACAAGAAAACACCTCACCTTCCTCGTAACTTCATCACATCTCTTCTACTTTATTTCTAACTAAAGCATCTTTCTTTATATATCCTCCTCCTGTATCATCCTTGTATAAGCAGTCACAGTATATAATAACGTAAGCCAATGCAATGAATTGCATTTCAAGCCCAATCGACCAATCAGGAACGTTTTCAACCCGACGTCGCGACAATTTCACCCCTCTATTCCTGTAATAGTCTTTTCTTTTTCTTTCTTCCTTACTTCCATGTTTTTACGTTTATACTTTTTTTTTCTTTACTAAAGATACATGGTTACCTAACCGTCATTTCTTCCAAAAGAAGATATATATAGGAAAAAGCGCGCCTTATATTTAATCGAAAAAATTTTTTCATTTGTGTTTTTTACAACGTTAAAAATTTTATAAGTCGTTGAGTCGTTACATTTCAATGAAGACATTGAATGTAAAGCTTTTTGAATAACATAAGATCTGTATTTCAATAATTAAGTATTAGTAAAGATTGTAAATTATTTTGAGAGAAAATTTTGTTGATTTTTATTTGATCTAAAATGATCCTGAAATCAATTATTTAATATGAACATATCTTTCAATTATAACTACATTAAATATATTTAACATTAAATATTAACGTTCGAGCCATAAAAAGAAAAAAAATTTATTAAATTTCTCCTATTCTTAAAATTTTAATGCCATAATGTAAATAGCATGAAAAATCATAGAAATAACAATTGCAATATTTTCTAATTATCCGTACGATTCCCAACTTGTCTTAAAGTTAGTAGTTTCCTTTTAAAATTTAATTAAACGTTCACCTCTTTCACTTTTTTCTACACGTTGAATATATAGTAAAACTTTTACATATATATATGAATGAGAATTAAAAAGTTTTCGCTAACGCGTAACATTGTACCAAGACTTGCTGCATAATATAACATAATATTTCTTTTTTCCTATGCTCAGTCGCAAATTTCATTCTTATTTACCATAATAATCGTGTTTGAACGATCTTTAATTTCGTAAAAAATATAATGCGCGCATCATATTTATTCGTAAAAAAAAGGCAACAACTTTCACGAATATCTTTATTTTAATTACACAAATCTTATGCGCTTTTAAGACAATAATCGCAAATATTACGAGTGCATTTTCGTGTACGCGTAAGCGTAATATTCAACGTCACCTTTCGCTCGTAAAAATTTATCATATCTATCATTCTGAAAATAAAAATGGAAAAAAAATTTCTAATCTGATAATTAATTATCCTATTCGCTATCAAATAATTTGAAAAAAAAAGAAAACGAAAACGTAATGCATATATAAATATGAGATGCGTTAAAAACGTAAATTTGCAAGTAAGTGCACCGCATAAACTTGCAAGGGAAAGTTTTTTTATTCTTTTTTTTTAAAGAAGGGCGTGAGATTAATTAATGTACGATTAAAATCGTGATCGCGATTACGCAAAATGATTCGGCAGAAAAATTAAAGAAGCTATTATGGAATTTCGTACTTTAAAATGAAAAAAAATATACGCTTAAACATTTACTAATATGCACCTAGGCGTTATAACAATCGCGATGATTCTTCAAAGCTTAATATGTAGATGAACTTAATGCTCGCATGATACGTACATCCATATGCATAAATGTATGACGCAGACTTTTCTTTTCTTTTTTTTCTTTTTGCTGATTATATACCAAGCGCATTTAAAAACTTTAAATGTGTATACGCAATTGTTTATGCCTTGAATTGATACGATCGTAATGTAACGTTGTATGCGCGAGTACGATAAATATGACGGGAATTGACTCTGAGAGAACTTTTTCTAATTTTCTCGTTGAATCTTTTGTATAACGTATGCGTATTATAAAAGGAACACGAGTGTGAAACTGCAATTTTATGAAATTACTGTTTTTGACTTCGTTTAATGGCAATTTATGGTTAAGCAATTGTTCTTTAAGTTTTTACAAAGCGATTTGCAAAATAATTGTAGGAGTTCATGGATACACTTATAATTATGATAATTTTGCAATAATTTTAAAATATTTTACGTTTATATAATCTAGAATCTAAAACTTTTACTTTTTATTTGAAATTTTTATTAATTATGTATTATATTTAGACTTTTTCTTTTAAGAAATAAAATTTTATCAATTGAATTAATTAAAAAAATTTCTTTTCATTAAAGTTTTAATAAATTATCACGAGCAATTGTCTTGAAAATCTAATATTAGATTTTAACAAGCCAGTAATCAGTTCATAAAACCAAGATTTTAAAAGAGTCACCATGGTGGTTAAAAGTTTTGACTGAGGCATGGCGTTTGAAGATCGAAAACTTTTGGTACCGCATGAAAAGTTCTCCTTTTCTCGTTAAATGACAAAGGGGTGTATACATAACGTTCGTGCGCGCGACATCAGGGCCTCATGCTTACGTTCTCTCTCTTTTACTCTCTTTTCACTCTATCACATTTCGTCTGTCATAGAAAATGAAAAAGAATTGCGTAACGGTATATATAGTGTTGTGTATAAGGGGTTCGCTCCTTTTGTGTATTGCAGCGATTTTTCGTCGTGTGGCCAAAAGAGTCGTATATCTATACATAACTTTTCTTTCGCGTTTCTGCCACGCGTATATACATATATATACATATACACATATATAAGAATATAACGGGGAGAGGTTACAAGAGAGACAAAAAGTAGGGTAGAAGGGGAGAGAAGAAGAAAAAAAAGAGAAAAATTTTAAAATGTTTGATGTAGAAGGGTGTGTATGTATATAGTTGATCTTATAGTTGTTGCGTTGTTAAACCTCTATCGTGGGGTTTACGAAAAATTTTACGATGAAATGAAGCTGAGCGAGACGGAAGTATTATGGCATTAAGTTTAGTAGGTATATAGAGGAGAGAAGAAAAAAAAAAATTTTCAAGGGAAAGGGGAGGGTTATGTGTATTGTAGAAGAGTGTAATACGCGTGCCTGGTTCGTGCCATCGGAAAAATGTTGGCGTTATATATATGCGGTGTGTTGGAATACGATTGTAACATTTTGAGTACGGGATTAAACTGGTTTAGTGTTACAAAGATTTTACGGATTTTATAATGAATTTGTCATGCTAAATTTTATTATAATTTATTAATCAAATGTTTCTACTATTGTTCATATCTTTTCCTTTACTGGAAATTATTGTTTCTTAAATTATTATTTCTTTTTGAATAGAATTAAATTTATATGTAGAAAAATGTCGAACTGATTCATTAATGTAATTAATTATATATCTGAATATAAAAGTAATATAAAATCAAAATCTCAACAACTTAGTTTTCTTATTTATTTTAAAATGAAATTTTTAAAATTTATGTAATTTAAATTACAAATAACGATACAATAGCTTATGTTTGTCTAATAATTTAGCGTGCATATATATAAAGTATTAAAGCTCAATGCCTAGGCACGCGACCGACACAAATAAGGGGTGGACATTAGGTATTCTTTTGCTCCCTCTTTTAACTCTCTTTTTCGGGCAAAGACGCAGATGCTTTTGGTTATATATACAAGACCAGCAAGAGAGTCTGAATGGTTGGGATAGATTGCGCTTTAGACCTATGCTCTTACCATTGTAATTTTAAAATCGCACGAACCCTCGGCTAATGTTGCTTTTTTTTTCTTCTTTTTCTTTCAGTCAACTCGTCTTTTTACCCCTTTCACTCGTGATGCCTGACTGATATTTACAAGCAACGTGTGCCGGCAACATGGCTTTTTTATGATTTAACTATTAAGCATACGATACTGAATAATGTCGATGGAGATTTTTTTCAACAAGATTTATTGTTTTAAATTTATTTTAACAAAGTAGACATTTTTTATTTTTGTACATTTATCGGGAATAATTAATATTGGAATTTTATTGTATTGAGAGTAAAAATGATTTTATTCTATTTACTATACCATAAATATAGTATTACAAATATACTTTAATCTAAATTGAGTCATATTACTAAATTAAGCTCGTTTCGTCTCGTTATCTCATAAATCTTCGATAGTAAAGTATAATACATAAAAACAAAAAAAAAACTTTTTTTAATCAATAATTGTCAAATCTTCAACCCACTTTCATTATCAATATCACGATAACATCAATTCTATTCATATCGTGGTAAATTTAATGATGTATTAAGCATTAATGAACAGAATATTAATGATGTCACTACTGATTTGTCGAAAGTTAAAAAAATTAATTCGGTATTTTTAGAATTTAACATACAACTAACTTTATCTAGAATTGGCAAAACACTTGTAGCTGATGAAATTTTGTTATGTATGACATAAGACATGACTTCACGTGTTTTTAATTATATCCTGTTTATTATAGTTTGCTCTAGAGATTTTGATTGATATTTTATTAATAGAAATTCTTGATAAGATATTTATGCTGTAACGTAATTGACATAAAACTCTCAAACATCGATTGTTTTGTATTAGAAATTTCCTAAAATTTCAATGTATGAAATACTTAAAAAGTTTTTAACATTAATTTGCAAATATAATTACTCCAAATCTAAAAGAGACTACATTCTCACATAGTTATACGCCATTTTTAAAAATCATATTCCGAACCCCTTCGCTTAAAAAAAGCTTTTCCAACCTTACCTCAACCAATCACGCAACTCTAAGCTACTTTGCATACACCCATTCAACCCTATAAAAAATATCTACCCTACCGTTCAATGAACCTTACCCTGTTGATGTATATGATAAAAAAGGGTTGTTCCCTACTTTAAATTCAGATTTAACAAAATGGCGTCCGCTGGCATGCAGATTGGTTTGAACTAAGCGCTGGCAAGGGGTGCGAGCACCGGGAGTTATATATGCTTTTTTGTAGAATGCCAGCAGTGGTATATAGGAATAGTCAAGAATGAGGGCGGTTCGCGCCTGCGCGAGAAAAGTTAAAACCCTTCCGCGTTTCTCGACCTCTCCTCTACGTTATACCGATGAAATACCACGAGGTTATTCGCATTTTCGCGAAAAATGGCGTCCATTACCGTGAGAGTTGCTGCCTATTGATTCTTTCTCTTGTCGACGTTCCAGCTCTCTCTCTCCGTGAAGGTGAGGCTGAAATGAGAATAATAGAGACTTTGAATTATTTCTTTACATAACTCTTAATTTATTAAATGGCTGACTAAAATTAGAGCTATTTTTTCAATTTTTATGTATTTTTGTTGATCCAATGGGTAAATCAGTATTCAGAAAATTTTTTCTCAATTATTTTTTCCATTTGAATTAAGATTTATTAAACATAATAGAAAATTACTGAATAGGATTAAATTCAACGAATCTATCAGCAAACATTAAATTCACAATTTGTCAACTAGTAAAAATACTTTTTGAATTTCGAAACGATCAAAAGTCAAGTGTTCAGCGAAGCGAATCCGAAACGTATTAGCTAAAGCCAAGCCAAGTATAATTCAACTCTCGAGTGCGCAAGAGGAATTGAAAATTCCAGTCTGCTTTTTCAGCCCTTAAAGGCTACCTTATATATACTCACATATATATATATATATATATATATATATATACATCCAAACACATACAGAAAGAAAGTTACGATAGAACTGTTGAAAAAAAATAGATAGAAATGAAAAAAAATAAGAGGGGGGTAAGTAAAACGACTTTCGTAGTGGTGGATAAAGCGTTCGATATAAGATTAATAGTAGAAGCCGACAGAATAAGGCAATGGTGATTTTTCTCTCTCTCTCTTTCTCTCTTTGAAGGTAGACATATATACAAAGAGGGAGGGGGTGGTATAGTATAGTGGCCAAATTGAATCCTGTTTAGGACAGAAAAGAAAAAAAAAAAAAGAAGATGATAGTACCCTAAGGCTATCTAGCAATAAGTAAATTGCTTGCCACCTATCTTTACAAAGCAAGAGATCTTCTTTCTGTTCTTTCCATATCTCTCGCTTGATCTTTTTTTTCGAGGCTTCTTTTTTTTTCTCTTTGCGCGAAAAAAGGAGTTTCCTTTTTGTAAATGAAACTAGGGTATTTTCACCCCACGTTAAGTTCAAGTTACTGCGCAGGAATGAATTTCAAATTATGGTCTTTCATCGTTGATGTGTATTTACTTTATTATTTACTGAAATATATGAGTTGTATTTTTTTATTTCTTGTATTGTCTATTGATTGAATAAATTATTAAAGTAAACGAACAGAATTCTTGAGATAAACAAACATATAACAACTTATTTTATTTCTACTTCTAAACGCAAGTACTCAAATATATAACCAAAAGAATATCTTTCATTTCTCAATCATCATCACTTACGGTCCTGTAAAGAAAAATACCAAAAAGTGATCCTTTGAGCTAGAATCTAGAACTTTTTATATACTTTAACGCACACTTAGAAATGTTTAATATCGGCTTCTTTTGAGGATGCAATATAATAACCGTACACATATCCACAATGTGTAAACACGAAAAATTTATGTTACGCAGACGATTGAGCTGTAGGGATTATGAGTTTGATTGATAGGTCGTATTTATAAAACCGTCCGGAAATACATATTTTCCTTCTACAATATATCCTCCGACATTTGCTTATCGAATATTTAGATGCATTGAATATATATAGAAGGAAAAAAGCTAAGATAAGTCGGTATATATGACAAGAAAGGAGGCACGTGGTGCTTATTATGGCTTATTAAAGTTTTTGGCTTAAATGATATAACGGTTAAATGACTAAACTGTACATAGGTAGAAGCAAATGAGTGGCTATGAATGAACGCGAACACGTGGAAGTGGATTAAACGTAGAGAAAATATATTATTCGGGGGATAAAATATTGACGATGCCTAAGCAAGCTTGATTGAAAAGGTATCTGAACGTCAGAATAAGTACAATATTCAATAATTTATTTATTAAAAAAATATTGATTTTACATCAATTTTGTGTGGATGAAGTTAAATATGTATTTTCTTTGTATTTCTCATTAAAACTTCATTTTCAAATTGTAATGATTACCAATATGGCTGAAATAACATCGCCATATCATAAGAAATATAGATAAGTATGCAAAAGTTTGATAGATAAGGATTAAACTGAGATAATTAAATGATAAAATGAAGTAAGCATTATCGTGTCAAACTTCACTTACGAAATAATTATTTCTTAAAAAAAAAAGGAAAAAAGAACTTTTAATTAATTTATTCGAAACGCGTAAACGATAGAGAAATTAAAACGTCCCTAACTTTAAATGAAGATAACGTTTTTCCAATTCTCTTCGGTTACCCTCGTTACGTCTACTCGATCGATATTTCTTTTTCTGTTTTTTTTTGGACTGCTTCAGTTTCAGATGCACATACTGACTTTAATTTAATCTAAAAATCTCATTTTTTCATTTGTGATTTTTAGTTAGCATTAATTAGCTAAAATTTACATAGTTAAAGTTAAATAAAAACTATTTATGAATATTGAGAATAATTGTTCTTTGTATTTTTAGAAAAAAGAACAATCAATAATGTACTAAATGAAGCAATTATATAACCCTAGTAGAAATGATTCCATTTAATGGCTAGTTAATCTCTAGTAAAAATTAATTCAATGCTATTTCTTGGCTTATAACCATTTTAAATGGATCAATTTCTACCAGGGAATCTTCTAAATGAAATGTAAAAACTTAATATTATAGATTCATCAAATAGAAAAGCTATTTAAATCACAGAGGTCACATATCGGAACCCGTATATAAAATCCGTCGATATAAGCTATTCCATTACCTAGACCAATAAATTTTAAAGTCCATATCCGGCACGTGGCGCTCCCGTTTGTCCAGCCTGAACAAAATTGAAAAGCTCTTTCCGAGCAAGAATAATTAATTCTCGGCGATACAAGCGAAAGAGAGTGAGAGAGAGAGAGAGAAAAAAAGAAAAAAAGAGAGAGAGGGATAGAAAAAGGTCCCGTTCGATCATCAAAAGCGCACAAGGTGGAAGAAGAAGTAGCCACTGTGTGCTTCCGGTAGAAGCATATGTGTACGTGTGTGCAAGCTTACTGTAGACGGACTTATATACATACATACATATAATACATGTATATATAGGAGACGAATAAGTAATGTAGAGGTCCATTATGCTGAAATCGCTAAAGGGAGAAAGAAAGAGAGAAAAAGAAAAAAAAAGAGAAGTAAGATAAAGAAAGAGATGGCGTATGGGTCAAGCCAATTCCCCAGGGGGCCGTTAAAGTGAAATACTCCTGAATGCAAGGTGGCTTTCTCTGTCTTTCTCTATCTCTCTCATTCTTTCTCCACCTCTTCTATGCTATTTCTTTTTTTTTTCGTTCACACTCTCATTCTATTCTTCTGGCTGCTGGATAATCTGGTGCTTTTTTATTCTTTTTCTTCTTCAACCATTTTCCCTTCGTCTAAAGCTTCGCGTGTAGGTAAATCGTTGTTATCTGGACAGTGATAAACCCTGTGAATGGACTTCGCGCGCCACTGGGACGAATGAGTAGGAACTATACAGGAAAGAATGCAAAGAGGGATAAAAAAAAGAAAAGAAAGAGTAGCTATTGGGATAAAGAAAGAAAGTCGAGGGGGAAAAACTCTCCAGACGAATGGTTCTGTTTATGCGAAGTGCCTTTACCACTGCGTATATATAGGTTGGCTCATGGAAAAAAAAGGGACAAGTGTTCGATTTTCCGAAAATCGCGTGTCTGGGGAAGCCACGCACAGATATTTTTTCTTTTATTTTTTTTTGGTTGCTCCTTTTTTCGGTAATATTAATGGATGAAATATTTTTTGTGTTAGGGAAAACAGTTTATACGCAAATCTTTGTAAGTGCGGTTTGAAGGTCCATGACCTGAATTCGGATAGAATTTCTTATCTTTATTTTTCCTTCACTTCAAATTAATAGTTATAGGATATTAACCTTATAGACATTATTTTTATTATTGCATTTACGTAATGTAAACTTACAAATTATTTATTTCATTCACTAAAAATTTAAATAAAATGAAAAACATTCTAAATCGTAAAAAAACTTTTGAAACCAAATATTAAATTTAAAAATAAGTTATGTTTTGAATTTAAACAATGTATAAGATAAAAAATAAATATCTAAATTAAACCGTTTAACTTCTGATACAATCGAAATTCCAATTTCTTATAGATGCGGGTACAACTTTTAACTTCCAGCTCTGTATTATATCTGAACATGCCAATCTAAACATCAAAAATATATATCTCTTTATCAATTCCAAAGATAATTTGACAAGACAAATTAATTTGAAAAAAGCCTATCTAGAAAAAAAACTTGTATTAATAAATTAACCAGGAGTGATTTATGAAGTTTTTTTAAATTGAATTAATCGTCATAAAAATGAAAATTACGATCATAAACTACAGTCATCTTGCTTATTGTACATCATAAATATTCAAGTGTTCAATAAGGGCGGTCTCTCCAATATGTACTTAATAAAAGTTTCGAACTAGCCTCACGAACGAAAACCACGTAGATAATTCAATTTTCTTTCTGCTCTCTATCTTTCTCTCATGGTAGATAGAGAATGAGGGTTGTTTCGTTTAGTCTGTAGAAGACGCATATACATAGGGGTGGACATGGTAAAAGATCGACGACCGTAAAGTCGTGGAGCCATGCAAACACACACCGCGAGATTAAAGGAAGCTTGGGTTATGTGTGCCCTGCCAAAGGCAGTTTGACGGCCATTGCTCGTCAACAACGACAAAACCCAAATCACAGGGAATTATATTCCGTTTGATATCTTGATTAGCTGGGTGAAAATTTAATATTCTAGATTTATACAAGTTTTATTTTATAGTAAATAAATAACATTTGAATATATTTGAAGGGGGAATAATATTAATTGTTAATATTTGGAAATATATTTAAAAAGCGTTGTTAATATTCCTTTTTTTGATTGATTTGTAAAATATGACAATTTTGAATAATTTTGCTTAATTCGAAATGAAAATAATATTACTCAGCATTTGAATGGAACAAAAGCAGAGAATAAGAGTTTATTTTGGGATAATATTGATTATTCGACGCCCTTAGTTAACGCCGTTTCCATTTTCTTCTTCAGTCGTCTTTAGTCAAATAAAGAATAACTGATGCGCAAACTTTAACATTTTTACGAAAATTGTTATTTCATTCGACATAAATTTAATGATTCTCATTATGAAAGCATTAGCAATGACAAAAATGGATAATTCATTTAAAATATTATTATTTCTTTGTAAAAAGTTTTGTATGGCATTTCCATTGGAATTAATCTTAAATACAAACCAAAGAATAGAGAATTGGGCATCCTCTTGAGCTCAACAATAATACATCTTAACATGTGGAATCTCTCTTTTTCTTTTTCTCCTTTTCTTTCCGTCGTAAAAGTACAAGCACAACATCATCGTGAATCCCTCTTCTGCTCCAACAAACCTCAATCGCATTTTCTTAAATTTCACATATCGTAGGCGCGACTGTATGCTCGAATCTTATGTACATATATATACATATACGGAGACGGAAGGACAGAAAGACAAGATCCAAGAATAGGGATAGATAAAGGAAAGAGAAAGAGAGTGAGAGTGAAAGCGAAGCAAATCATTCATCAAGCAAATAATACCGACAATGTTAGTGAGTCACATATGAAGCATCCGTATATTTGCGTGGTTTTCTTGTTTCTTGAATCAGTCACGCCACTACGTTAATATTCTAACGGGCAAATGTTATATTGTGAAACGAGCGCTATATGCAGACCGCCACACATAACTTAAGTCTCTATGTAATCGCTCGTTTTTAAGTTGAGAAAATTTCGAATTAGAGTAAATGTCGTCGCTATATTGCTTATGATGAGGATTCTTAATGACTTGCAAGCGAGATCGTAAAGCTCGGTTAATTCGATGATGTTGCATTGTAAAATTAAGTTGAAAAATAAAATAAAAAACATGAGTTGCATCATTTTTCGAAATATATATACATATATTTTTTTTTAATCGTCAAACGCATTTTATTATACTATATTTTAACTTCTAATTACGTTCTTCAATCAGCGTTATTACAAAGAAAACATCTACTTACATAACGACTTTAAAGAAATTAGTAAAACAGTAAACAAAAATGTATTAACGTTTAAAATAGCACAACAGTTTTTTCGAACAACTTTATTTAAGATTCATCAAAAGCAATTGTTGACTCGCTAATTTTATCTTGTAAAAATTACCATTTCGAATTCCCAGAGGGGTGATTTAATAATGAACGAGGATCGTTATTCAACAAAAGAAGCGACTACGGGCCAATTAACGTGTAAATTTCAACATTACAATTGCTCTCAATGAGCGCATCGAATAAACCAAACTATATTTACTTACTGTCTACAGACGAGAAAAGGAATCCTAAAGGAAGAATAAAGAAAAAAATGCACATCATCGTCCAGATCTACACATTTCTTTTCCCTTCTCATCATACATGTAATTAGACACTCAGCTTTCAGCTCTAGAAATATAACACAGGCATACAATATCTTCCTTTTCTTACATATATATATTGTTCTGGAAATTATATCGAAACAAGAGCAATACCCTATACGAATATTTAGATATAAAGCGTGAATCTCCCCCTTTTTTTTTCTTCTTTCTATATTTCTGTGCATACATTCGAATCGTACACTCCTACACAGGACCCTTTTAGGAAAAATTGCATTTAGGGGGCTGTGCGTATATATAAACTTTGTAAATATCAAAGATGAGAAACTAAGCTACTTTGTATGTTAAGCAAAATTTTGAGTTTGTGTTTGTGTGTGTGTGTGCGTGTGTTTGTACGTCTGCGCAAGCATATATGTGTGAGTGTGTGTATACATAAGAAACAGCGAAAAAGGAAGTGACGATAAAGAGGGGAAGAAAAAGATCGCTAATTACGCGATATATGTGCAAGTCTAAGGGGGAAAAAAAGAAAGCATTTTCTCTTGAACTCACGTACTAAACACCAAATGTACATTGCGTGCCATTAATATTACTCCAGACATCAAAAGAAAAATGTAAGTGACTGTTTCAGTTTCTATAGGCAACCTTGCGTACTTTCCTTGGTCAATATTATTTCGGCGTGACGTTAATATGTGGAAATCTAAATACTGACCAATACACATATACACAACGTTGTTTGGATGGATTATAAGTTAAGATTAAGTCAATAGATTGGAATTTATTCGTCTAGTCGTAACGTTCTATTTTCAACATATGGACCTGTTTGTTCCGCGTATTGTTTATTATTTTTCCTTTTCCATAACGAGGATTTTTACTAGAATACATCGTTTACATGACAATTTAGCATTTCAAACGCGTTGATTGATTGCTAGAATGAAAAGAATTTAATGTCAATTAAATTTTTATGCGGAAAAATATCATAAAATAAATGTTGACAATGCAAGTATTTCCAACATAATTTAAGGATTGCTTAGTTTTCTTCTGTGCGTCATATCATGATACGTTTACATTAAAAAATCTTATTTATAGAATTTAATGATGAAATTATGTCATATTTCTCATTATATTGTACTCAATCAATTAATATTTGACTTATTAAAACTTGCAAAAAAAAATAATAAATTGAAAATTTTCCAAATTTCAGGCAAATTATGGATAGGCGAAAGCGAAGTAACGTGGCGAAATGAACAAAGTCTCAAGCGTACATCGCCATTAAACGCATGTGCAACAACAACGACAACAACAACGACATCACCAGTACAAGCAGGTGTTGGCAGTAGTAATAGTGGTCCAACTGTAACACACCCCCACCTGTCGCCCCCTACAGTCGCACCAGCGAACACTCCTGATCTCAGAAGTCCATCTGCGCTTCATGTCAAACTTTTACGCGTATCGCCCGGTAAGTAGAAACATCCAAAAATTTTAATATCACAATTTTTTATAAGCAGATAAGTTAAAAAATTAAGGTAATTTACAGTTTGGATACGCTAATCTCTACGTACGCATTCGGTACGATTTTTTCATGGATACAATTTTTTGTGTAGGAATAATTATGCTTTTGATAAAAGATTTAATATAACAAATCAAATTAAAATACTTGAATAGTTTGAAATTTTAATCTTGGTTTTATGCATAATTGGACATCAACAATTGAAAGACAATTATTTGCGAATTGCTTTTTTTCGATAAATAATCTCTTTTTTACATTTACACTGGTCATTAATTACAATATATAAGTAAAACTTGATTTAAATAGTCGTTAAATAACCATTAATTAATATTAAAGAAACTGTAGATTTAAAAGACCAAGCATCTAGATCATTTAGTTTAGCGCGATATAAATCTTTTTATTGCACGTTTCATCGAAAAGCGCCAACCGCCTCGCGTAATATCTTACGTTGTAATATGTATATAACAGTATAAGCCCCTAAGGCTTAAAGATATATCTAACCAAAATAAATATCGATCCTCTTTCTTTCTCTCTCTCTTTCTCTTTCGCGAGAGCGCGCTTCTTTCTCACTCCGGAAGAAGTTCCCTCGCGGCAATCTTTAAAAAAGACGGAAGCTTTAACTTTCTCTTTCCTTTTTAGTTTGCTTAAACAAACAGCCCTAAGGACATTATACATACAAATGCATCGTTGGCCGGGGATCTCCAGAAAAATTTTATCTTATACCAGAGAACTTGATCACTCGCTATCTTTCTCATTTCACTTTCTTATAGTCTTTCGTTCTTCCTTTTTTTTCTTTTCTTTTTCTTATAGCGAAGAGGAAGATAAAGAAAAGAAAGAAGAGAAGAAGGGCTAAAGCACTCTACAGGCATGTTTAATGCATCGTTCAAACATTTCCATGTCAAACATCGCCTTTGACTCGCGGAATTTAAAACCCGCTACTTCGCCTCAGCCTCTCTTATTCCGATCTCTTTTTCTTTATGCGTAGGGCTATCTCATCTTTGAGTTAGTCGTTTTGAAGGAAGACCACTCTCTTATATGTATATATAACCCAAGACTTTTTTATTTATATGTATAGTTTACTCGATTGATGGAAAAAAGGCCAGAATATTTTATGTTTAAATTCAGTAGTCACAGAGAAAATTTTCTTTTGGTATTTGAATAATTGTTTAAATTTTTTACACAGTATTCATTCTATAAATTAAAATAATAAATTTTGTAAGGTATGGTAGTAATAATATAAAAACAGTATTACTTTTTTTAAAATAAATAATTATAAAAATAAAAGAAATCAATAAATTTAAATAAAAATAATTTTTATGCTTAAATTTATCAGTCTATGGTTGAAGAAAAAAAAAGAAAGAAATAAATCGATTAGCAAAGAGTTGGCGTAATTGATTTAGTAGTCGTTTCGGTTGTTACGAAAGAAAAGAAAGTGCATCGGGTGTCTCTTAAAAAGTAATCTTCAAAGTCGTCCGACTGTGTAACGTTAGTACTGTCGCGTGTAAATTACTCTTGTCCTGTAGAAGAAGACCCTTTTCTTTTCTGTCTCGATGTACTTCTCTCTTGGGACGATCACTTCTTCTTTTTCTTCTTTTTTTTTCTCCTTGTGAGAACAAAAAAGAAAGAAAAAATAAAGAAAAGAGAACATTCCACTTGGTTGGAGGTATTTAAATTCCGTTTACTCAAGTAGCTTTTGCGTGAACCAAATGTTTTTTTTTGTCGCAGACTGGAATATATTTGAGGTAGTATAATTTAAATACTTTGAAATAAAAATAAATTTTTTGGAATTTTAATTAATGAATCATTAATGCTTTTTTCAAATTTAAATTTATTTTATTACACGTTTTTTTAATTTTCAAATAATTAATTTTCTTTGTTCTGTTTACATGTCGCATTTATTTTTTATCAATAACGACAACTAAATAATGAGCATCATTATTTTTAATTCTATTTTCAATAATGAAATCCAGATTATCGCTGAACCTGTCAAAAAATACTTGCACTTCATTTTTTTCCCTAAAAAAATGTAATAACTAGACTCAATATTATCAATCAAACTGTTTTCATTTCATTAGCCAATGAAATATCATCTTATACGATAATCCAGTGTTAAGTTAATATAAGCGGCAAAACTCCTACATGTATTATACGTGAAATGAATGTTCTACATATAGGAAAGGGGTTGACTAAAAGAAAAGAAAGAAAGAAAAAACATATATATATATATATATACGTGATAGAGAAAAGGGGTGACATGAAATATTAGCTACATAGATTTCAACTATTATTGCTGAGTGTAAAACACGGCGACATTTGGCGCTAAATCGATCAAGGGAAACTGTACCGGGTGCTTTGCTGCTGGACTCGAGAGAGGGTTGCCTTGGCTATTCGTAAAAAAAAATAAATACGATCTTATTCTATCGCTATTTCTTTTTCTCTAAAAAAGAAAAGCTGTGAAATGACGGGAAACACATACTTTTCTACTTAAACTGTCACCTACGCCTTTCTCGCTTGTTTTATCAAATCTAATCTTTTTTATTCTGCTTTAATTTAAGAAAAATTTCGTATATAGCTTGAGGTAGTAGTTGCGTGAATAACTTGGATATTTGGTTATTTATAATGTGAAAAGATATATGCCTAAAGAGAGATCTTATCTTTTGTGGAATTGAATTCTGATTTACAAGCTCAAGATTTCCTTGGTTGCCAAAAATTTCATATACTTATGATAAGCAAGAGAAATTATTTTTTTTTTCATTTGAAAATAAATATTATCTGTTAATAAATAATATCTTTTTAAAGAAGTTTCGTTTTATTATTTAAAACACATTTTCAAAAAACTTCTTATACAATACAATTTGAAAAAATTTATTATAATCGACCTAGTCATATAATTAAAAATCGGCCAGATCAAAAGCTTGATTAATTTAATTACTAGAATTATTAAAATTTTCTAAAAGTATACAGTTTGTTAATGGATAGTTTTCACTAACTTGTAAAATTCAGATATTAATGAAAAACTATTAAAATAATAATAAGTTGAATGATAATCTTAGATAATGACAAACTTTCACACTTATTTAGTTAACTTCATTTTCACTTAGCGCCGATCGAAAATTATCTCAAGCCTCTTAACATCCATTAACGACAAATCAATTTAAACTTTCATAATTCTCATCATCACGTTTAATTTTTCTTTCTTTTTTTTTCTTCTTTACGGTGACTTATAACCAACTCATCATATACCAATCTCATCAATATTAAAACACAACCTAAAAAAAAGAGAGAAAGAGAAAAAAAACTTCTCATCATTTTAAAAGACGCCATTTTACAGGAAGAGCCTGTACAACATCGACGTATCAATTTCGATGGTAATTTATCACGCGCAAGAGACCTCGCGTTCGTTCGAATAATTAACGGATTACAAGTCGAGAGAGAAAGAAAGATAAAGAGAGAGAGAGAGAGAGATGCTTGGCTATGCTCGCGTGCTGTAAAAGAGGCGGCGCAACATTTTTCAGATTATAATTTTAGATATAACGCGCGGCAGCTTCTCTCTCTCTTTTTCTCTCCCGGTGCTGCTAGTATGTAGGCAAATTGAGGTGAGATTGGAGGTCAGAGTCGCGCCTTGCATATATACACACATACACATACGTACAAGTATATATTATATTCATGCTTTTATATACGAGGCTCGTTAATAAGGAGAACTTTAGTGTAGTAGTCTTATAGGATCTATAAGTAAAAATAAAAAAAAAGCTATATAGGTATTAAACGAGATATATCCTTATTTATTACTTCTATCAGTTGAAATTTCAGCTATAGAGAGATTTATCGATATGTAAAGGGTTAAAGTTATCTGGTTAAACAGAAATTTTGACTTTTTTTGCCTTTTTCTTTAATTTTGTTAGTTAACTTTAAACAAATTTTAAATTTTCGTTGAGTTATTAATGTACTTTAGTATTTAATATAGCGTTGTAAAATTTCAAAATTTTCTCGATAATACATATGTTAAGGTATGGTTATTAAGTTGGTTTATCTTTCGACGCTCGTTTAATAATTTCTTTTTTCTTATTCGATTTCTAAACGTATTCATTAAATTGGTAAATAAAATTTAATTTTTGAATTATCCCCCGCTAAACTATATAATTAGACCATTTTAACGTTATTATCATTCCTCGTTGGAAAATCATTTTTTCGAACGTTAATAATTTACTGATAACCATCCTATAATTAATATTGAAAAGAAAAACTTTTTTCTATATTAATAGAAGAAATATTTTCTGCGATTGAAGTTTATTTTCATAGGATGTAACTTACGTACACGAGATATATTTATACATTTAATTGGGCTATAGCAAAAGTCGATCGATGTAAGTTATAGATGAAAATAACTCTATCATTACTTTTAGTTAAAGAAATGTCGATGCTAACTGATTACAGAGAGTTTTCTGACACTATGCAATCTACGTGTGTATACACTCTATTAACATTCATCATTATATGCAAAAATCGCACAGTCACGATTGTTTCTTTTACACTTTGTACGCGATGGATAATATTAAAATGATGATTTTAAATGTAATAACTTAGAGAAACAAGAAATGAAGAAGGAAATATTTTACAATTTCATTAGACAATGTAAATAAAAAGTAATGCGAATTAACGTCCAAGATAACAAATATTTTTATTACTGAGATATTAAAGTTTAAGTTAACATCAAATTAATTTAAACAAACTGACGACTATTATATATCGTGTATATGTAACCTATTCCCTCATCGTAATCGTTTATAACATGGATCGGGGCAAATAACCCATCAACCTCTAAACGCAATGTTCAATGAAAAAAAAGAGAAAAAAAAAACATCTTCATACCGCGTCAAACTACAAAATTGCATCTTCTCTACACAAGAAACAAAGAAATCGTTTATCCACAAAACCTAACAAAATGTATACATAGTTATAAACGCACATCTACTGTGTAACGTAGATGTGTCTGTGTATTAGTTGCAAAGATAACATTAAAATAAAATTATCCATGAAGATTGTTCATTTTATATATATGTACAATTACCTTTAGCGTATACGCAAGGCGCTAAAAAAGTGAGATACGCCAAAGGTATATGAGCAACCTTTTTAATAAGAAGTCGCGCGCGCGCGTGTGTATGCGCGTTGCTTGATGCATTTTATCTTTACCGATATTTTCGCCCTGGCTCTCTTGTGTGTCTAGAGAAAGAATGAGAAAAGAAAAGAAAAAAGAAAGAAAAACAAAAAAAGATAGAAAACGTTGAGACCTGGCATATACCCAAGAAGGAACCTTAACGTGATTATTATAAAGTCAATACGTTGCTAACTCATCAGCTGAGCTCCGCCCTCTAACAGCCCTGGTAATATGTATACCGGTAAAGCTCAAGTTAAGAAACAAAAAGAAAAAAAAAGGAATCGGTTACGCTTATATCAGTATATACAAGCCCTTTCTTTCTCTTCTTTCTTCCTTAACATTTTGCTCGTACTCGGGGTATAGATAAAACGTAATACAGAGTAAAAATGAAGAAAAAAATGAGAAAAAAGTTAAAAAAAAAAGGAGTACACAAGCTGGCCTTTCAGTTGGTTATAGAGGTATCTGTTATATGTACGTTATGGGGTCCACGTGCATATAACGCGTTATTACAGTCACGAAGAGAAAGAGAAAGAAAGAGAGAGAGAGGGAGCTTTTGATTTTTTGACTTGTTATAATACTCTTAGGTTAAAGCATCCTATCCTCTTTTTCTTACTCTATCATGGAATGAACGTATGGACTGTTATCTCGCGCCATCGTATAACATTTTACCTATGCGCCTGGTTGATTCTATACCTTTAAAAACATTTACTTTTTTTTTGCTTTTTCTCTTTTTCATCAAAGCTTTTATACGAGAGGATCGAAGAGAAAATTTATTATAATATTGCGAAAATTGCGTATACCGTCAATGGAACTACATGGTATTAACAAGTAATTTAACGATGTGCCTTTAGTATACTAAAATGAATTGATGCTTTTTGGTTTTCCATACTATATAGATGAATTTAATTAATCAGAAAGTTAGTTTCATATTTTATACGCTGATGCATTTTTATTATTTTCTCTCTTTTTATTTTTAAAGAAAAAATTTATGTGTAGATTATAATTTATGAGCATGTACTATATTATGAAATTAAAATAGGATTTAATTTTAATAAGGTTTAATAAATATTATAAGCATCAATAGATCTATCAGTTTATGTAAAAAAAAACAACAAAATTTTGAATCTTGTTACTATACTTTTATTTTCGTTCCTAAAAAAAGAACAAACAACAATTAAATTTATATATCACGCATTGCTTTTCTAACCATAACTCTTTATCTTCTTGCCTACTCTAACTATCCAAAAGTCATTTTTAATTTTTCCTTTTTCTTTCTCTCAATTACCTATCTTGTAAGGTTCAAGGCAACATAAATTTCTAAAACACATGTATAAAGCGCGTTTCTCGCGCCCGCGCTTTCTCAAACCGTTTTAAGTTCGAGCAGCACCGATATTATAAACTCTTGTATTCACTACCGCTTATATAAGTAATATGAAAAAAAAAGCTTGTATAAGGTCTATATGGCATCGATGATATATCGTTAGTTAAGAAGAGTAAAGGGTACATATATATACATAGAGAAGGAAAGAGAGAAAGATAGAGGAAAGACGCTCGTGGCTTTTATATATACCTTCCGCTCTCTGTACGGGATATTAATGGAGGATTAATCCGTAAGATCATACTGTACAGCTTAATCGTGAAAAGGTTTATGTATATGTATAGAGAAAGAAAAGGCTTAACGGCTAGGAATGTATACAACTTGTATATTAAGTGAGATAAGACCTGTAATTGCTAAGGATGACTTTCTTTCTAGAGCTTTTTGCTAATGTCAAATTTTCGTTTTTTTTTTACTTTTAAAGAAAATATTTTTATGTTTGCTTTCTTCTTTGTTGATCGATTGATTTTTTAATTTTATAGCTTTACTTTTTGTATTATAATATTAAATTTTATATGGTTATTTTGCTATAAAAATTTTATGGAGCAATTTTTAAAATTAAAATTTCTACGGGAACGTTGAAGAGTTCAAAGTTCATCTTATAATTATTAAATTTTCTTATCCAATTTTCAGTTTATATTTATGTATACATGCATGAATTAATTTATTTCCATTCGTCTTCCATATAAATTAAAAAAAAAATTACTGCCTTGCATATTGAACCCAAAGAAAAAAATTCTCTTCGATAAATCTAGAAAATCATTAGAAAAAAAAGGAAGCCATTCGAAAAATTAACTTTATGCACTCACGAAAATTAACGGCTTACCATAAAATTACGAAGATATTAAAATATATGAACCTTTTGCAATGTTTCATGTGTACATAAAAAAATTGTATATTAAACAAGTTTAACGAAGAGCTCGAATATTCATTTCGAGAGCATATAACTTGAAGTTTACTTGACAAATTATGTTGTTATATTATATATATATATATAAAATATAAGGAACAGCATAAACCGGATTTTACTAAAGATGACGGAAGTCATCGATGTATTATGAGTTGTTCACGAGAAATGAGAGTATCAAGAGGTCAAGTCTTGTCTGGACTACATATATAAACTTGTAGGTATTATATCCAAAAAGCTGTTGGACGAGTTCCTTTTAGTCGAAGTAATTTCTGTCCTCCCTTCTTTCCTTCCTTCTTGTAACTTCTCTTTTTTTTATTCTTCATAATGCCTTTCCCTTTCAACAGTGCATCCTTTAAGTTTATTCACAAAAAAAGAAATCTTGTTTAACGTTGCACCTGCTTGTATTCTTTTCAAGAAATTTATTATTCTATTTTTTTGAAATTTTATTAGATGCTCGTTTTGATAGTTTTCGGAATCAGTTCATAGAACAAAATTACAATTAATACTACAAGTAATTGATTAATATTAAAAATAAAGATATTGTGTATTATTTTTCAAATAAATTAGTCAAATATATTTTGCAATATTTAGTTTAATTTAAATTATCACTTTTAACTAAAACTATTTAGAATTTTCATAGATTATTATTAACCATAAACTTGTATATAATAAACATTTCAAGAAATAAAAATATTAAAAAGCCCAAACCTTTTTCTAAAAGCAACCACTTAATTTAATAAAGCTCTAAATGGAACGCGCCAAGAAGAAAAATGGTTAAACGAAAAAAAAAAAATTCGCGAGGGTTAGAAACGAATGTTGTCGTCGTCGTCTTCGGCATCTATATACGAGGTCAAAGGTTAAGCGTCGTGATTGAGTCTTGAGCTAATATATACACACACATACATATAGCGGGGGCCGCCCTTTTTTTTGACAAGCCTTCTTTTCCTTATTTCGTTTGGATTTTATATATACACATAAGAGAGCGCAAGTTAAGGAAAAAGTAAGCGTGATGCAATTTAAACCATAATGCTTGACTTTAAATTGAAAAGATTGCCCCGAGGGATGAATACGAGGGAGCTGATCTTTGCTTTTGTGTATACATACATACTCGATGTATATATGATGATAATGATGATGATGGCGGTTTACAAAGATTGGATGGCTTGTATTATAGTTTAAGTTTACTTATATTTTTCGACTGATTTTATTTAAACTTATGTTATGCAAGATTTGTTACTTTAAATTGACAAATAAATAAATGATAATGTTTATGTTTATTTAAGTTTACAAAAATTTTCGTAAATAATTTGGAAAAGTATTTAATAAAATTTTAATTAATATAAAGATTTTATATATTTTTATTTACAAAAAATTTATCCCTAACAGAAAAATGGAAAAAACCAATGATAATTTTTTTTTTCTAACGGCGTGCGCAAAATTCGATTTCATGTACCCGTTTGCGTACATAAAATATCATATTATGAGACGCATTTGTTTAGCGTGCGTAAAATGAATCGAGCGTGCGTAAAATGATTTCAGCGTGCGTAAAATGATTTTAGCGTGCGTAAAATGATTTGAGCGTGCGTAAAATGATTTCAGCGTGCGTAAAATGATTTCAGCGTGCGTAAAATGATTTGAGCGTGCGTAAAATGATTTCAGCGTGCGTAAAATGATTTGAGCGTGCGTAAAATGATTTCAGCGTGCGTAAAATGATTTGAACGTGCGTAAAATGATTTCATCTAAAAAAAATTTTTTTAATTTTTAAAGTATTATATTTCAGGAACTATACATCATAACAGACATTTATACATCTCATTTGAAAGCTCTTGTGGTGCTCTTTTTAAAGTGCTATGTACAATTTTTTTCGCGATACGTGAACTCTCTTATTAATTAATCTTAGAGTTAATCATTTAAATAATTTCTTATTTATTGTTTTAAAGAGGGGGAGGGAATTCTCAATTATTATTTTAATAATACATTTTGATGGAATTTTAATTTGAGAGCTATCCTTGTCTAACTGAGATTTTTGTTATTTACTCAAGTATTAATCGGTGAATCTGCAAATTAAAAGTTGAGCGCAATAGATATTATTATTACAAATATTTATGCACAAGAAGAAAAAATCTATCGCTTTGTTTTTGAGAAAAGTAAGTAACGCGAAAAAACTTTGGCGTTACTTACTTTTCTCAAAAACAAAGCGGTAGATTTTTTTTTCTTGTGCATAGATGTTCATAATAATAATATCTATTGCGCTCAACTTTTAATTTGAAGATACACCGATTAATACTGAGTAAATAACAAACAACTCAATTGTTACTCGGTCGATATCAGGTTCTACTCCGGCTTGCCGTTGATGGTTTTATTAATTTTATTTTTATATTAGTAATATTATTTAGTTTTTTGGAGGAGGGGCGCTGCCCCTGAACCCCCCGGCAGGGGCTTTGCCCCCTGCACCCCACCGGGGCTCCGCCCTGGACCCCGTCCTGCGCCCCGACCTCGACTACCTCTTACAATCTTGATAGCCTTCGAACAAGATTGTACATGCTATCACAGACGCAAGTTTGTCATTCTTAGAATTTTGCGCACTTGTTAGAAAAAATAATATACGCAACTAATGCGTAAAGTGATCATCGCACTCGTCTCATTTGTCGCCCTCGCTGCGCTCGGGCGACAAAACCGACTCGTGCGATAATCACATATTTTACGCACTCGTTGCGTAATATACTATTATTTAACGTTGCTGTATTTCAGCTATCACTGAGATGCTAATTAGCGACGGAGATTTTCAGTGTGTTTGTAAACAAAGCACATATAACGTACAGTGATGTTTGTATCATTCGGCTACCGAGAGCGGGATTCGAACTCGGGACCTCGAGATTACGAATCCATTACTCTACCGACTGAGCCACTGACGACCTTTCCAAATGATATAAATTATATAAAAAGTATTAATATAGAAAATAATTTTGAGATTGTAATTTTTATAATATTAATTTAGTTTAATAAATTACAAACAACTGTAACTTTTAATTAAATTATAAAATTTAATATTTTTCTCTGAAATCCATTGAGTTTAATAAATGTAATAGAAAAAATAAGTAAAGATTGTATAAGCCATTATTAGTAAGATCTTTTAGGTAGTCTTTGAAACGACTGACCAAGGGCCATCTGTCGGGTCGCTTTTGCACTGACCGTTTATATATATCTCCCTTCCCTTCCTTTGCCAAGAGCCTTTACTATTTCCAATCAATAACCGATTGAACAACCCCTGCCACCCCCATCTGCTCTCTTTCTACTTCTTCTTTCCTCGTACATTCCATAGCGACAGCTAACGACTGATCAATTCGTCGTTCATGTATATGTATATATACATATATATGCTTTTCTTATTTTTTTATCTCTTTCTTTTTCCATTAAATTTTTCGAGTATATATATACAAACAAACAATATTCAACCTTCCATCGGGCATACATGAATTTATAAACAAGATCGTATACATAATTTAATCGATTAACTCTGGATTTTAAGTTGAAATTTAACTCAGTACTACATACTTTTTAATGTATTCTGCGGAATATTTTTATCGTCTTTAATTTGTGAATCATTTCCTCAGATGAAATAATATTAAATTTTCTTCAAATTTGGAGAAACATAAATTTAATAAAATCAAGATTTTATATATCAATACCAGTTGGCTACTTAATCATTAATTTTTTTTTTCATTCTGTTCAATTATATATCTTTTTCTGAATCAATCAAATATCGAAAAAAAAACTTTATTAAATAAAGAAAAAAAAGCTCGAAGCTAAGAAAACATTTTAATAAATTGGAAATGTAGCCGTTAATTAAAATCGCATACCTTCTTATTAAACGGCCATTAATACCCCGAGCTAAGGAATATTTCCTTACTTATAGTAATATCAAAATGGAGAGAGAGAGATCTACGATATAAGAAGTAATGAGAAATGTCAAAGATTGATGAAAAAGCCAAGAAATTAGTAAAAACTAATCGAAGAAGCGCGAGCGAAGCAAAAGAAAGAGAAAGAAGCAAAAGATGATAAATCAGATGTACATATAGGTATATATATATGAAAAAGATGGTAGCAGCTGGTGCTCGGGAAAATTGCTCTGGCCATTGTTTGTTAAAGACATAGGGTTCTACGTGTTATTTTGGAAAATCATCATTCGGCTTTTTGCCTGCTAATTTCAGGGCTCTCTTTACTCTTATATATATAATATATACCCAAAATTACTATAGCTATTTCCTATATATATATATATTTTCTACTTTTTTTCTCTCTTTCTTACAAGAGCATCTGGAATGTGCGTTTCCCTTTCTTATACACCAAAAAGAAAGAGAGAGCTAACAAAGCAATTAGAATTTCGTGTAATTGTATTACTTTTATGAGCACGGACTATTCACACAAGCACAAAAAATAAGAAGAAGAGAAAAGAAAGAAAAAAAAAGAATCATCTCTAAATTTTGGCATATCCCGATAATCACCTACCGAAGAGCGTTTATCTTTATATGAGTACGTATATAACAATTTCTCGGTTTATTGGTATAAGCTTTTTATACGCAGATGTCCGATACCCTTCCTTTTAGTAAATTATGAGTAATATAATAGTTTGTTTTATAAACTCAGGATCAGAGAGATTATGAATTTAAATATTTTTTTATTATTTTACCAAGGTTATCCGGAAAATTATTGTTTAGTTCGACTTTCACTACAACTGGAAAACTAAATCTCGAGATTAGTTTTTCAAGATTAGAGAAAGTTTTACTATTTACATTTGTGAATAGGAAAATTTAATTTTCACTTTAGTTATGAATTTAAAAATAAAATTTTTACTTAAGAAAAGATAATTAACTATTCTTTGAATATACTTAAACTTGTGAATTTTAATATACAATAAATATGTAATAAATATATTGAAAATGATGCAGTTGTTTTTAATTATTTTCACACGAGTGCCCAGTTTTGTTGTAGTGATTAATTGCCTGAAAAGCAAAAACATTTTTATGTTAATAAGTTAAAAAATTCTTAAAGTTCTATAAGCGATATAATGCAAGTTGAATTCCTACAAATTTTATGTAAATTATTACTGAAATTTATGATCACGACTTATTGTTCAATTCAAAATCAAAGAAAAACGACGATTTACAATAATAATCACTGCTCCGTGTGCACATTAGAATTGCAAATTTTTCGCAGCATCAAAAGAACCTGTGCATACAAAATTATCCTCAAACACAAAAAAATTTTTTTCAAATCTAAAGAATACATTGAATTTCCGTTAGTTGGGCACACGCATCGTGCGTACGTGGTTAGGACGACTACGAGGGACTTAGCAAAACTTTTTATTTTTCGTTTGTGCATCTAATTATCATTTCCAATTTCTATTAAATCTATAAAAACGGATGTCTCCTTAAAAGCAATAGAGAAGGAGAGAGAGAGAAGACTCATGCCGTAGACGCCCCCGCTTCAGGTAGAAAATTCAAACTCATTAAGGGTACCCCTTGTATTTAGGTTATACACCGACGTCGTTTTTATGACGGACTAACGTTTTATGACAAGACCCGGAGACTTTCTTAAAACAATTTTGTTTCGAGGGTTCGCGTATTATACACTTTTTTTAGGAACATAAAAAATATTTTTAATGAAGAATTTGGGAAAACTACATAGATTTTTTTTTAGTTTTTTTTAGTTTAGTTTTAAATCTATAGATGCTTTTGTTAGATCGTACTTACTGAATTTTGGAATACCTGTAAAATTTAACTATTTTGAAGGACTTTGAAATAAACGAATATTTTTTTAGCTTTTATTATTTTACTGAACAGTTTAGAAACATTTTTACAGTCGATGAATCATCTCACAGACATAATTATGATTTTAGTGTAAAGATGTAGTTTTCTTCATAAATTTTTCCAATTTTAGTATTTTTTCATTTTGTATTTTATTTAAACGACTTAATATCAAGGAATTATCTATTAAATAGGTATAAATAAATCAAGCTACTTTTACTTTTTATATAAATTCATATTATACCGGTTTAATGCCCGTCAATCTATCAAATTGAAAATTCTGCTACAATTTTTTTTTTTTTTGCAAGTCACGCAAAAAATAAAATAAACTGTCAAATAACTATACACATGCCATTTATGCATACAAAACACGTAAATCTGACTTATATATACACAAACATGCTTATATAGGTGTAAAGGCGCGTGGTCATTGGAGCCCAGTTTTTATTTATGAAAACGATATAAATGAAGGGAGGAGAAATAGTATATAGTTGATCTTTTTTTTACGTACAATCCCTGCCCATTCTATACTAGCCGTCTTTACATGCCATATTATAAATATATACCCACCGTACAAGATATTAGAAATATGAAAAATGATACAGTCACTTTCTCTCTTTCTCTCCTTGTGTCCAAGTTTTCATAAAATCTCAGTGTATATATAATCGCATACGTATAAACTTGACCTCTCCCTATTTTTTTTCTATACGCATTATAATATACACACTTTTTCCCTTAAGTATATCATGATGAAGCGTATAAACGTGTATATGTTATATACCCGCTGAAAAAGAAAAAAATAGAGAGAGAAGAAGCTAGCGCGAGCCCCTTATGATATAAAATAGTCCTTGGTCCATATATAGTAGCTCAATGATATGACACACGACGACGACAACGACGACGACGACAACGACGACGACGTCATTATATAAGATGAACAATGTGTTAGAAAAAGAGAAAATTTTGACCCTCTCGATCTATTTTTTTTCTCTTTTTTTCGGCTTTGTTATTATACAATGATGAAAGTAAGTGAGAAGCCACCCCATTCGATACATGGAGTAGCGTATATATAAAATAAGTTTTTATACCTGAAAAGGCTAGTTTTGGTCAATTTTTCGAACGAATTGTAATTCACACTCCCCTAGATTACTCTTGTCGTATCAATTGCGTAAAAAATTTCTATTATGTCGTGAAAACAAACAAATACTTGAAATCTGAATATGTTAAGTTGGGAATTGCGTCAAAACAAAAACTTTTTTTTAATTCATCATCTTTATTTAATATGATGAATTTGTGAAAAAAAATGACATAATATGTATTCTAACATAAACAGTTTTTACATATTCCATTTACGTATTAATTCTATTATTATTTGAACCAACAAAATATTAATATTAATTTCTGAACTTATGTTAAATGCATTAAATAATTCAACAATATACAAATGAAAAAATTCACGTTAGCAAAAGAATTTTAAAATAATAGCTTTTTTAAAGAAATTATTTTTTTTAATTTTACTTAACGACGGTGTATTTATGGTATCATTGCGATACTAATTAGCGACGGAGATTTTCAATGTGTTTGTAAACAAAGCATATGTAACGTACAGTGGTGCTTGTATCAATCGAATGCTAAGAGCGGGATTCGAACTCGAGTCCTTGAGATTATGAATCCATTGCTCTACCGACTGAGCCACTGACGACCTCAAATTAACAAATTATTACACTAAATAGAAAATTTCTTTTATTTATTAATTCTTAACCAATGAATTAATAATTTAACAATAAAATCACCCATATTATATTTTATTTACTCATTAATCTTATTAATCTAAATTAAATATAAAAAAATAAAATTACAAAGTTAATTTGAATATAATGAAAATACTAACATTAATTTTGAATAAAGCATAACGATATTAAAATGAAGATCATTATTATGAAAAAATGATGATATGTGACAGATTAATATAAAGTGCTTGACCCCCTATATAAAAAGCCCTTAAACATATTAAAACCTGTTTGTTTCCCATTTCTGACATTTGCATGCATCATCAAATAAACACGTATCGCGTTTTATTCCAAACCCCTCTATATATAAAAATCCACACTTATGTATATATAAATATGAGAAAAACTTGTACATTCGCGCCCATTTAAATATACGTAAGCTTAAATCACCCTGTATATAGCATACATATTTGTATGTATAACTCGTGGCGCGTGTTCGCAGTTATACAAGGATTTTTCATTTTTGATCAAACACGTAAAGTAATCGGATTTCTTTTGGCCAGTTTTAGCACCCCTCTTCTTTACTTTTTTTTCATTCTTTCCTATACAAATGCTTTAGATCAATTGAAATTCGGTTCGTGCGACGGACACGTGTCACACTTCGCGCTGTTTTCTCTCTCTCTCTTGCTCTTATTCTTTTATTTTATTTTATTTTTTTCACTTTCCAAAACTTCCCGCCCGGAAATTTGTCCTAGAAAACGGGCGAACAACAATTAGGCCAATAATTCACTTCTCTGACCTATAAGAATCGCAGACAATTATTCAAGAAGAATTTCTAAAATTCTATGTATATATACATATACATATATTCGTATATTTCGAGTGGTTTTTGAAAAAAATAGGGAGCCAATGCCGACTTACAGTATACGGATGTTAGCATATATACACATAACAAAAATCGACAATATATTATAAATGGTTGCAGACTGACCAGTGGTCATCCCCCTTGCTGAATATTCCTGCCCCGATGATTCAATTCGACAATAGATCTATTCTCATCAGTACAATACCTCTTCGGTCAAACTCAAAGAATATGTATAAACGCACGCACGCGCTCACGTTGCAACCGAACGCATTTAAATTAAATGAACAGAGGAGATAGAGAATAAGAGAGAAAAATGTATGCGCAGAGCATTCGTTAGGGGTGAAAGAAAAAGTGTATAAGGAGCCGACCGGCTGAAATTATACTAACTTTTATAGTTTGAGTAGCAGAAGTGTGGGTGGGGTCAAAATACGAAAAGAAAGTGATCGTGGAGTGGGTAAGGGTGTAATATATATTTTCAAAGTTTGCGAACATTGAACCATATAAGAGTTCTTGGAACAGAATTCGTTGAGATAAATTGCAACAATGATTTATTTTAAGAAAGCCAATTCTGATGAAGTTTTATACTTTTAACGTCGTTGAAATGTATTTATTCATTGTTTTTGTTTAAATTAAAATTAAAAATTGAATAAATTTGATAAAAAATTAATTAGCATAAGAGTTGGTAGAATTTTTACTGATAAAAAATAAAATTATTATGATGCAAAAAGTTAAAAAAATAATTTTCTGTAAATTATGATATTAAAATATTTGTTAACCTTCTAAGAATTCTTTATAAATTCAATAATACTTAACAATGAAATCGAGGGAAATTTAAATATTTTGAAAATAAATCATAAATAGACAAGATGATTCAAAAACTTTTTAAAAATGACATTCGAGATCATTCAAGATTGGTAGAAAAACACACTCAAAATTTGATACTTTTTTTCAAAGTAAATATTAACATTTGGTATTGTGAAGAAGGAGGGCTCTTACACATTCGAACACTTTAAAGTGATAATATAGTAAATGGATTTTTTCGGAAAACTACATTTTTCCTCAATTATCGCAAAATCCAAAGGAGAAGCAAATGATTGATGATTCTATGTAACAGCCTGTGTTGAAGCTTTTTTTTCCAAAATGCGAGACTAGCCACTTTTAAAGCAATGGTCAAGAAGAGTCAATCATTTTCGAAAGTTTCACACTTATTGCAAATGGAAAAGTTTTTCAAGCAAAAGCCAAAGTGTGCACGTTGGATCATTAATTCTCAAAATTTTCGTGGACTCTATTAAACTTTTGTAATTCTGTCAAAAAGAGAAATTTCATTTTTTCCTCTCTATATTTCTAATATCTGGAATATTTATATTAAAAAAATTAAATCATTAGTTTTTTTGTTTACTTACCTTTGTATCAAGATATTTTGATATAGAAAAAAACTTCAAAAATTAAAATACGTAATTTGAAAAACAAGAACACTGTTTAGACAAATCGTAAACTATTCACAAATAATTTAACGAGTGAAAAAATTCGTTTCGCTTTGAAATTTTGAAATTTCTTCTAATACCGTGTAAAATCCTTACCTCTAAGAAATAAGTATGTATATAAACCTTGGTAAAATTGGTAAAAGCTGAAAATGTTCCCATTTTTTTTCTCTTGATAATATGTTCACAATAGTGTCAGATTTGAAGCAGACTGTAGCGAAACTAAACGTTTAAAGCCGGCTGCAACATTTATATGTACGTGTATATATATTTTCCCTGTTTGTACAATCCACACTCTTTTTTCTCTCTCTCCCCCAATTTTTATTTTCTAACTTCACCCTATAGATACAATTTCCAAACACACTTTTCCACACATAACACATTCGTGCTCTTTTCTACCCTTAAAGCTTTTATATGCACTCTTTGTCTATATGTATACGTATATAAGGATCATTCACAATATATATATATATATATATATATATATATATATATATATAAATGTAGCGGGTGATCTGATAGATAGAACTGCTAAGATTAATAAGCATTCGAGATCGAATGTTGTTAGGAAAAATTTTCCAACGCAACTGTGATGTGTGTTTCGTTAATCTAATTAATTTTAGGGTATATATGAGTAAGGTGAGAATATATATCAAAGGGAAAATTAGAAATTTTCGATTTTATGATTAATACCATAATTAGTTTTAGAATGATATTGCAATTCATCGTGAAAATAAGATTAATTTTGAATTGTTGTCTATATAATTAGAAAATTAAATTCTGCACTTAACAAATATTATATCACAATATTTAAATATTTGAAATTTAAAATCGGACTAATTTGTAGGAACAAAAAAGAACTTGTAAAATTTTACTCTTAATTGAAAGCGATTGGATACAAACGTTAAAATGCGCAGCGAGAGAACCGAAGCATAACAGAACGATAAACCGAGCTATTAACGTTTTTTTTTTTACAACAGTTCCAAATGAAGCATATCTGTAACAACGCACGTGTTTTTTTTCTCTCTCCAGCCATGCCATACGCAGACACGAGCATTCTGCGGGTGGATAATAAATAGCTCCAATTGATTAATCAACCAAAATTGAGGAATCTTCTTGATTGTGTTGAATTGATAGTTTACCATATGCGTGAATACATTATTACTACCAGCAGTCTCTTTTGGTCTCTTTATATCAATTCCAAAAAAGAAAAAAAACAAGGCGATTAACGATAAGCTGCCTCGATCGGATCAATTTCGAACAAACAATAATAAAAAAAAAGAAACTAAATTAAAGGAAATAAACGAAGCCAACTAAAGAGAGCTTATGCGCGTATTCAAATATCATCAACAGCTTAAAGAAGATCACAACGATGAGCAATATATAAGAGAAAAGGAAAAAAGAAGAACAAGAGGAAAAAAAAAGAGTAGAAATTCTTAACATCGTAAAGGGCTGATTTCCCTCGGTTTCTTCGAACTTCATTTTACAACTTAACAGCGCCTCTTTGGAAAGTGCGAACGCATTACACCTTCTATCGCACATATACAAAAAAAAATCCTCTTCGTTCTTGCCTCCTTCCCCTTTTTTTCTTTTTTTTTTCTCTTTATCCCTCGTATAACCTTTAAGAGTGGTTTTCCGCTTCTATTCGAAGGGCGATTTTACACTTTTCTCTTGCTCTTCAAGGCTTTTTACAGTTTTGTACGAGCGAAAAATTAAAAGGCCACTCGTCTTATATCGAACTCGAAGCTTTCTATAATTCAAAGGGCCCGGTGCGAAAAAAACCGTCCGAAAGAGAAAGAGAGCGAAACGAAGAGATCACGAGGAGAGTGTATATTGAGAGAGAGAGAGAAGGGGGCGGATAATGTATGTACCCTATTGCGAGGGAGTAAAACTCAGCGGTATACGAGTGGTAAGCATGAAATAAAAAAAAACTAGGGGAGGAGAGGGGAAAAGCGCCTTTAGTACTATATATGCGCGGGGGTGCTATATACTTGGCCAGCTGACCAGAACGCGGACGATGGCTCTCTTATAACACGAGAAGAAGAGCGGTCAGTAGACGAGTCGCCACCGACACGCGAACTTTGAAAAATATATGTATATATATATATAGAAGTGTTGTATAGACAAAAACTATAAAGCTTTTCATTCTATTGTTACTCCCTCTCTGTCTCTTTTTTTTCAAGATCGTCTCTTCTCTTTTTTTTTCTTTTTGTTTCTTTTCTTCGGTCCATGCACACCTTGACCATTTTATTGTGAAGGAGGACTTGCGCACGCGTGTGCCTTAGTGTTTGTGTGTATACATGTGAAAGGAAAAAAGAAAAAAAGTGACCCGGCAGCGATTAATCAAGTAGAAGAGAAAAACGATATTTACAGAACGTTTTAGCTATTGTATATATAGACATATATATACACCTATAGATTTAAAGAAATAAAGGTGACGATTAAATTGCACCAATGGTGGTCGGAATCTGTCATTTCAGGAGTAAGAAGAAAATGCATGCCGATGCAAGGCCTGCATTTATTAGGATACGTGAGTATCTTATTATGATTATTATTTATTTAATTTTTTTTTCTCTATAATATTGCATTATACCCTGAGAGCATCGAGTTTAATTATGATTATAGTGCAATTATCGGCGAAAGATTATTATCGTAATGGAAAAGGATTCTTTTTGTATTCTTTTCTTTTTTCTTTTACGCTTAACATAATCAGAAAGGGAATTAATATTGTAATATGCAAAAGGGAAGCACATACAATGTATATAAGCGGAGACATACATTGTTTATGGTTTTTATGAATTATTCATTTGGTTTAATTAATTTTTTCCTATTTATTTGATTAGAAGTTAAGTACCCTCGCCGCATACGACGTTAAAAGTCGTATATTAGTTACATAATTACACATTGTTTATGTAAATGCGTAAAGTTCATTTATTTAGATTTATGTTTTACAAAGACTTACCGATAAATATTTTCTTACGTTTATTAATTTTTTTCATTGTTTATAAGCTCATATTTACATATTCTTATTTAATGGTTAATAAATAAGTTCAAGTAAATAATGCGGATGTTTCACATATTTAAATTTACATATTTAAATAAAAAAATTTTAATTCATTATAGTATAATAATTTAATTATTAATGAATTTTGGTTTTATCAATTAATTATTTTTATATAATTTTAATATGATTACAATTTTTTAGATAAAAATATTTTTAGTTATAGCATGTTGGATATTTAAATTCAGTTGAATATGAAATTGTGCAAAATAAAATTATATTTTAAATTATTATAATAAAATATTATAAATATTAATATCAAGTACATTACAGTTGTGCAAAAAAATTTCATTATTAAATAGGAAAAATATAAAAATTTTCAAAATTCATCCTCATAATTACATAGATTATTCATACAAATCTTTAATGAATAATGAATTTCTTCGTGATTTACTGGCAGACATAAATCATCGCAATGTGCCATCTTTAATCATTAAAAATAGTCACATAAGTTTCTTTTTTTTCAACATATTATAAGAAAAGTGAAAATATTCTTATGAATAGACAAAACATAAAAGGATTCACGTTATAACTTGGCGCGAAGCGAAAGCGCGAGTTTTTCTCACACCAAACATTATAAAAGATCCCGCAATTCTCGAGAAATAATAAAAGGAATATTAAAAAAAGAAAATGAAATAAGAAACAGTACAACAACAAGCAAAAGACACACAAACATAATGTCATGATAAAAAGAAAAAAAAACGAAGAAGAACAAAGGAATTTCGTCCTCCTCTGTTCAATTAAATACGAGGTCTTAATTACATCTACGGTGCATAATTCCTCAATTCCTTAATTGGGCGCGTTGCCAGTCGATTCCGATTAGCGATACCAAACGCTGCGTCACGAGGTCGCAATATATATGTGAGAAAAAAAAATGAAGAAAAAAAGACCGAGAAGAAAGCTTTAAACCAAATTAACAATAAAAGCAGCAGAAGGGGGAGGATTGATTTAAAAATTGTATCACTAAATTTTTCAAGTACAAATGTACATTTGAAGTTTAACATTTCTAGCATTGCTTATTTTCCTTGTTATTTTCTTTCCCCTTTTTTTTTTTTTTTTATGTACGTATATACCAAACGCCTCCTCCCCCTTTTTTCATGGTTTTAAAATGTAACACGCGCCAATGTAATGGACGATGTCACGGCTAAATGCTGATTGCTTAACTCCCACCCTTCTCTCTGTTTCTTTTATTTCTTATACGCTCTTGTTCCCTTTTGAATGCGATTCATCGGTCGCGCGCGAATGCTATCTATTATGTAGGCTTATATATATATATATATATATACAGCGACGAATGCTGATTGGTTAGAAAAGAGAATTGCCTTTGCATTTAGACTTGAGCATACCCAAAGAAAAAAAGAACTTCTCTCTCATTGTGCCGCACTGATGGCTGTCGGACAATGGATGTTTTGAATTTAAACTTTTATTTTTTTAATTGACATTATACTTTGCAAATTATCATCATTAATATTCGAGCACTTAAGAAGATGCTTTATTACGAGAGGATATTATTAATAGTTTTATTTTATTGGACATTTAAGTATATTTTTTAAATGGTATTTTACATATTATCATTGCAAAATTTTTTATTCTTAGAATGATTGTCACGCGGGAAAGTCTTATTACTAATCTAAATTCAAATCTGTTGATTTTTTATTTAGAAAACTTAGTCATTCACAATATTTTCAATTGTTAGCTCTTGCAATAGTCTCATACTTGTTATAAATTATTTATTATTTTAAAATTTATATCGAAAATAATATGCAATAAATTTATATTATATCAGAAATAATATTTAACGATTCCTACTCACATTCAATATAATCAATTAAATTGATTATCAGTTGTTAATTTAAAAAAATCTTGTAAAATAAAATTCTCCAAATATCTGTATAATCCTATAAATAAAAATCAAATCAGTGCAAAGTAAATTTAAACTCCAAATCCCTCCATTTAACATTATAGAAGCGAGAAAAGGTATATAGGGCATGCAAAGACACAACTGGACAAAAGTTTTAAAATGCAAACCAAGCCCCCTTTTTCAATGATTAAAGCCAGATTGTAGCTATATACTCGGGGTTGTACATATGTGAAAAGGGGATGAAAAAAAACATAAATGCGATCGCCATTTTAAAACACACCCCGTATCTCTCTCTTGAGTACTTGTATATGTATACAGTACATAAAGTACGTTTCTAGATATGTATGTGTGTCGCGAGATCATTCTTTTGGATATGTTCTTTGACTCTCTTCAATGTACACTATTTTTTTTTCTTTCTTTCTTTCTTACTTCATCCTCTTATCCCTCGATTAGATCGAACTAGTTCTCTGCCGTGGCTTAAGACTCTTATACGATTTTTATCGCGACAATTCCGACGTTCACTTAAACATTTAGAATCATATATACGTTTTAAATTTTCGAGATAGAGTCTAAAGATTTGAGAACAAAACACATCATGATAGAGATCTTTATTATTAATTCGATGATATTTTAATTTAAAATAACGTGCAAGTGAATGCGCTTGTTTTTGTTTGAATTATGACTTTTTTATTGTATTACTTTTTATCATTTATGCGATCGCTTCAAAATTTTAGACTATGAAAATCTTATTAGTTTTACACTTATTTACGAAATATATTTCTTAATTGATGTACGTGTATAAACATAAGAATGTATAGCTAAATCATTGAAATAATAATGCAAATTAATTCGTTATATAACTAAATTTTGAATCATAAGAATTTTTCCGTTAGTTAATTTAAATTCATCAAAAGATGCTACTTAAAAAACTTAAAACAACACACTTTTCGTATGTTAATTCACATAAATTTTAATGAAATATTGCTAACTTGCACTTGAAATGCTTCGCAAGTTAAGCTTATAATGATAGCTTAAGCGGATTATTCCGATAGGTCGAATGTCAGTTACGCTTTGCATTATCGGTTAAATTTCTTCGTAATATCCATCGATTTGAAGGATTATCGGAGTGGCATATATAGGTTCCTTTTTTTTTTTAAAGTTCGTGGTACACAATCCAAAGAAAACCGTAGAAAATTCAACGGTCAACGCCTAGCTTTTTGAAAGCTTCTCCTATATACTAGAGCCGATCAGACATTCACCCTCTAAGAGACTTTGGAAAGCCGTTTAAAGCTCACTTTTCGTCCACTTATGCTTTATTTATTTCGCTTTTAGAAATAAAAGCCTATTCGCTCAATCATTTCCAAGTTAAATTATTCCTTTGAATTTTAGGTTACAGTGTTTTATAAATAAAAATTCAAATATATTGGTATTCATTAATATCTTTAAAACATTTAAATTTTCATAGTTTTATTATTGGTCATTTTGTATACATATATGAAATTGTTTAAATATTTAAATTGAAAGAAATTAAATTTCATTTAAACGAAAATAGCGTTAAATTATAAGTCAACTTGTCTTATGTATTTATAAGTAAAAAGAACAAATTTGCTTATTAATAATAATAAATAAATATTAATATAAGTACACTGAAAAAATAAATGTACTGATAATTTTTGTATTAACTTGGTTATTTCATAATGATTAATTTTGTAATTCGTTAAAGGCTCCCTTTTATAAATATTTCTCTTTAAATTTCCTAATTATCATCTATAATCCTGTTATCATTTATTACAAAATAAGCGATAATGCAGCGTATATTTCACACCGTAAGCTATAAAAAAAGATGTTCATTTAAACTGCTCACGAATTCAGTGAAAAACAATAACAAAGCCTTCATCTTGCTTTTTTCTTTCTTTACAAGATCATTGGGAAAACATGTTTTTTTTTTGTTGTTTTTAAAGGGGGTTTATACTGTATAAGAACTCCTGTATAGTTATATAGGCTTATACCTTAAATTGAGTCGCACAAGCTAAAGATATTCCTTGCAGAGTTCATTACCAAGCTACACTTTAAGTATACAGGTAAGAGCTATACATATATAAAAGCCTCTAACGTTTTATATATAAAAGAAAGAGAGAAAACGCGATCTTGGGAGGGCGTCTTTATCAGATCGTTATCGTGCAACGATCTGGCCGCGTTCTCGACCGGTCACGATCTTCACCAAAGAGAAAGAAAGAAAGAAAGAAGAAGAAGTTTAAAGAGAGTAAGATAACTTTGCTTGACTCTTTTTCGCCTTGGTGCTGCTTGGCTATATACGCGAATAAAGCCGCGCCTTAATTAAGCGTTATGAGTTGAGATCTTCTATATACCTCCCACCATAGCCCCCCTCGCTCGCCTCCTTCACCTCCCTCGTTAACCATTATGGACTGTGTATAGGTTATATCTACCTTCGTTTAAACCTTACCGAGCAAACTCTCTATATATATTATATATACTCGATTATAACGCCGATGTAATATTAGTTATAAGGACTAAGCTCGGATTTTCATTTAAACCGTGCATATGGATAATGTATGCACGCGATATTGCTTGAAAAAAAGAAAAGGCGCATATATAGGAAGCAATTCTTTATCCTCCTATGGCTGAGTTTATAACGAGCTCGTAAATTCTTTAGAACGTTTTTTCTTTCTTTATTAAGGCTTCTTTTTGAATAAAAATTTGTTTAACTTATGGGGATATCAGTTAACACGATTAGGGATCGAACCAGGATGCAAGTTTTTATTTTTTAGTTTCAAACATTTTATTAAGATTTTCAGAAACAGTGTATATTATTATATTATAATTACAGAAAATTAAGTGTACGATTCTTTTAATTAATAAGAATTCCTTAGTTTATAAGAAAGATAAAATAATAATCTAATTGTTTTGGTTAAATGTATAAACTTCCTTTAATTTTTAATCTGTGTGACGTGGATAAAAAACAATTTTTTATTTTTGAAATTATACTAATGTTAAAATCAAATTTCAAATTATTGTTCAAATTTTATATAAATTAATAACTGGAAACCAATAATATAAAAGAATGTTTTGATCATTTGACGTATACGATAATAAGCTCATAATATCTAAATTTATTTTCAATGCTCAAAGTTCAAAGTTAGTAAAATAGGTGTTCTTTATTTTTACAAATACAATGTCTACATTTCAGGAAACATTATTAGCTATTTTATTTTAGGCTGTATTCATATTTAATGTGCGTGGACTAAAAGAAAAGCAAAGATTAAGAAGTAATAACGGATCAGTCAGGTACAAATATTAATCCTTAGATTGTAAACGAGAAATGGTAATCCTCAGCAATTATGAATTAGGATACGCATTTAGTACAAAATAGTACTTGGTTTACAATATTTCACAATGTTTTTTCGTCAAAGAGCAATATTAAATATATGATTTTTTGTATGGATTTAAAAATACTTAAAACAAAAATTGGGAAATCCGATGAATATATTTAGGTGCAAAATATATTATTTTAAGTATAAGGAATTCGCATAGTGCATTACCTGTTATTATTTTAGGCTCCAACGATAAAATTTTTCTATACAATTGACATCAATAACAATTTGTTCCTCCCATCGAATAACAGGAGAATAAGGGAGAAAGAAAAAAAAGGTAAAAATAATCGAATAAGAATATTGATTTCGCATCGCAATAAAAATTAGCTCAGAAAATTCACTTAAGAATTGTTCGGGCGTTTCTTTTATTTCGCGAGAGCCGAAAGCTGAAAATGAAAATAATATCTTCTTATATTGTATTGTGTGCTGTGTGTTGTCGGCGTTCCTGTCAGAAGCAAGATGGTGCTTGAACTAATTAATTACATCTCCGTTCGCTCGCTCAGGAGTCCTAATTCGATTTAGAGCAATCGAGTTGTTTCCCTTTTTCTTTATACTTTCTATATACGCCTGACTATGTCCACTTTTATCCCTCCTACCCGTCTCCCTTTTTACTCTATAAAAAGTCTTGATTATATATCACCTCCTTTAACTTCCAATTCGTTTCGCGACCACGTCAATATTTGTGTCCGAGTCCAATAATTATTGGCTGGATATAATTTTTCTTTTTCGCAGGTTTATTTATAATTTTTCCATCGGAAAAAGTTATAGCACAATTTTATTGCGAAATAATTTTTTTTAAACTACCGGTAAAAATTATGATTTAATAATATCAAACAAAATTTTTCCTTCAATATAATTAATGCATTATTATTATTATTTTGTATATTCATTTTCATAATCATACCAGCTGAATAATTAATACCTCAGACTAGAATACATAGTTGCTTCTTTTTTATATGCTTGTCATGTAATGAGTACACAGTAGCTAAATAGGCGACAAGTCCGTCGCTTTATGCTCCGCTCCATTTTCTTCTTTTTGTTCTTCTTGAAGTTATAAGCTTCAGTGACGCACATCTATACAGATCCATATACAGTTATACATATATAAAAAGTTAAAGAGAAAGAGAGAAAGAATCCCAGTAGGTCTGGCCTGCCAGAGGCACTCTCATCGGATATAATATATCGTCTGGATTAGCGCGAGCGGCCCCTTATTGTTTTCCACTCTCGCGAACCAAAAGGAGAAAAAGAGAGAGAAAGAAAAAGCTCTATATATATACACACATATACACGATTGGTCGAGAGAAAACGCGGAGCACCCTCAGTTATAACTTAATTACGAGAAAAGCCGCACACGAGCTCTTTCTCTCTCTTTCTGCTATATACTCGCGATATATATTAGATTTTCCATCATTAGAAACTTCTCTTTTCTTACCCCGGGAATTATCTAGAGCTTGCTTGGGCAAAAGAGAAGGAGGAGGAGAAAGTATTATATAGAAAGAGAGAAAATGAGGGAAAGATGGATGTTGTGAAACGCAAGTATTTTTCGCTTGTATCTTTGGGATTTTGCGTGAAACTTTTGAGATATTGAGCAGGAATAAACGGAGATTATAAAGCGACGTGAAAGTAATTCTTAAATACAATAATAACCGATAATACGTGATATTTTAATTTATATTGAAATCATAACAAAAGTTCCTTTCATTCTTATTCTATATGTGTAAATATTTGGATGTATCCAGCTGAACTTTTCTCACAGAAAAATGATTAAACCATAATTTATACAAAAAAGTAGTTAATTTCTTTGATGGAAAGACTTAAGGTATAAGGATTAGTGTAAAACTCATATGAAAGAGAAAAAAAAAGCTCATTAACTGTGTGCGAGCACACGCTTCATAAAAGCCGTATTCACTTTTAATCGCATTTATCATTTTACCGTTTCTTTTATTAAGAAAAATTTTCAATTACTTACCACCTTTCGTATCTTTGCGTTTATAAGTTTCCTGACATCATAAGCCTTACTAACGTTTAAAAGAAGAAGAAGGAGAAAAAAAAGAACGTTAAAAGTTAGTCAACTTTATATTTTCGATAACATATAATATCCTTTTTCGAATGAAATCAAGCGGTATTTTATCGCACGCAATAAATCGCAACGTTTCACATTAAGGTACACATCTTTAAAATGTATCTTATATGATCTTTTAAAAGCCAATTTTGCCATTTGATACACGTGTTTTTAAAGAAAAATTCTCTTTTTTTTTCTAATCGGGTATATGTATTAGATAAGGCGTGATTCCTCCTATTCACATATACGAACGATAATTGCTGACAAACTTCTCTAATTACCGCTGCACGCAATTACGCGGCTGCATCATCGAGCCTAATTGTATTTCGTATGGTGGAAAGGTTCTTATATTTTTACTCATGAGGGTTTTAAGTATGCAACGCCTCTTTTAAGTCGCTGCGTTAATTATCATGAAATTCAACTATATATTGTTACATTTTTTTCTCTTTTTTATTCTTTATCTTTATATTTTTTCTAGTCACTTAACGTGTTACGTATATATGTATAAACATTTTTTCTTCTTTCTTTTATTATTTTTATATTTTTTAATTTACTCGAGCCGAGACATTTGCATCCGATGAATATTTCATTGTATATAGCCAACGTGTGTATGCACACGCATGTGATATCAAGGAAACGACGTGCTAATTATAATTTAACGTTATCAGCGGAAATCACGCGAAAACTAGCTAAACCACTATTAAATACCATGAGTTTTCATACTTAAAGAGCTTTAAACGTTTGTTTACATATTTAAACACATCTTTTTTCTCTTCTCTTTTTTCACGGACTTTAAATACTCGAAGTTATTAATATTTATGCAAGGTAATTAATCATTTATTTCATATTTATTTTTGACTTGATGATGTTTTATCAGAACTCAACTAGATTCTTATTAATATTTTTACAAGTATAATATTATATAGAAATTGTAATTTCATGATTTCCATTAGAATTAAATATCAATTTAACTGTTAAAAACAATTGGAAATTTTATCTGTTTAAAAAAACAAGATTGCCTGATCTGAAATAAATATCAAAGATTCATTTTTAAGAACAATTAAAAATTACCGATTTATAAAAATTAGAAAAAAGAAACTAATGCAAAAAATTAATTCCCACACGCATAAAGTCATTGCCCTTTTTTTCAAAAATATATATCTTTTTATTTTACGTGTATTCACGCATTGTACGTACGAACTTAAACTTACACACCCGTGAACGTACGTGTATGTATCTGTGTATATATGATTGTGGCGCGCAATTCACGTGTGTTTTATGACGATGTCTGTATAGTTTCACGGTGACTTAACGAACCCAATGCTACCGTATATACAGATATATATAAACAACGTTGGTGGTCGTCATTGGTAAAGCTCGTTTTTTCCCCAAGTCCTCTTTCCTTCTCTTTCTCTTTTTCACTTGATACAAAAGTCTTCTAGAGACACAGAAAAGTTATATTACAAGGGAGCTCATTTCTAAAATTGCTCTTTTGCTCTTTACCTTTTAGATATTGCAAGCGCTTAGGCAAGCATTCTCCTTTGACGATTAATGACCACTATAAATGTTATAAGGTGCGTAACAGTACTGTGTGTGTGTGTGTGTGTGTGTGTGTTCCTGATCTTTGAGGTCTTAAGCTTGCTCGACAATTGAAATAGTAAATTGACAATTCTGCACTTTTATTCCGCTCTATTAGCAACGAATTGTATCGGTCGAAGGTGCCGATGACCGGAAAGTACTTAACTTTTTACGAAATATTGCTTTTAATTGTTTGAACATAGATTCATTGTGATCAGGGTTGTAAAAAATTAATGTTCCACAAGTAAACTGACATTAAAGTAATTTTATTGAGGTTAAGAAAAAAATTTAATAAAAATATTATTTCATCATTACCTTATAATTACAATAACTGATTATATCATTTGAAAATACTTTACGATTATGACAATTCAGTTAAAATGAAGCCTTTCGAATAAAGATGGATATACCCTTCGTCTGACCACGTTGTACGAAAAGCAACAACTTCATATACCTAAAAGCTCTCAAAATACTATCTAAAAAAAGGAAGAATTATGGACATCGTATATATATAAGCAGTAACTTAACAAAAGAGTCTTACGTACACAAAAACATAACGAAAAATAGGAATCACAACAATCATCGCTACGGGACATCCCCCGCTGAATTAAAGGGTCTTCTTATCCTTGTGTTCACATATACACAAGTACGATTCTCTCTTTTCACTTCTTTTTTTTTCACGAAGAGATATTTAGCAAAAGGACGTGGCCAATAAAAAAAAAGTAGAAAGGGGTTGAGCCCTTATACAAAACGGCACGCGCTCATTGATGATTTCCTTGATTATAGAGTATCGCATACTATATGTACCCTTTTTTTTTGGTCTCATCTAAAAAAATGCAATCTAAAAAAAGATAGAAAATCTCATCAATTTCGAATAATTTCTAATCTCTTTCTCTCTCTCTTAACTACGAATTCTTCGTTTTTCGCGTGCATCTCTTTCACCCTCTGGTAATTCTATATATAAATGTATTTTTCACCCTCGAAATAGAGTCTATATCTCTTACTTTCTCTTGCGGACGCGTTAGCCATCTGCGTCAAAGAAGAAAGAGAGAATAAGGCGTGAGCGCAATTCTTGTCTGCTTTTTCTTTTCCTCTCTCTCTCTTATTCTCATCGAGCAATTATTTTCGGATCCATCAGTTATTTTCTCTCTTGTTCTCTCTCTTTCTCTCTTGAAACGATTACTTGCGCTGTTTGCCAACGATTAGCTTTAGCTCCTGCCCGTTAATGATCGATCGATCGATCAACGCCTATAAGGCCTCTTATAAAAAAAATATATATATAAACCGTATCAAGTTATGGCGCTGAAAGAGAAAGATATTTTTCTTTTGTAATTCACGAGCAACAAGCTTTTGGTACTTTTACATTGTTATTATAATGTGTTTGTTGATTTTTCGGGTGATCGAAACGTTTCTGCTCTCCTTTTTTTTTTGCTTTTGGATAAAATTATAGTGCTAATGTAGTGATTATCGCCGGTGATTGGTTTATGTCTTGTCAAAATTTTTGTTCTTTTCAAATTTTAATAGAGATAATGATAATAAATCTAATATACTTAGCTACATGATGAATTATTTTCTTTTTTCATTTTTATATTTTCCTTTTCTACAAATAAAACAAATTTTTAGTTTTACGTGTTATTATAATATTGCGTTTCATTTTTTTCTCCCCGCATAAGTATTCACATAATTATGCAGAAACAACAACACCGAGCGACTATTTTCGTACTTATTATTATTTCTTTCTCTCACCTCAACATCGTTTCTTTTTTTTTTTGCATCGTACTTCTAGTTACTCTCTCGTTTTCTCGCTTATATTTTCTCTTGCTCAGGCATCTAATTAGATAATAAGGAAAACTGCGTGTGAATGTATGAGCAAACGTTTCTTTTTTTTTTGTTTTTGCTTTAGTTTTTTTTATAAATAGCTTTTGTCGCTTCTTCTTGCCACTTTCTCAAACCAAAGCTTTATATTGTATACGTACCATGGTAAAGTGAAAGAAAAAGAACGAAATAAAAATTAAGGGAAAAGAAGCGAAGCGGCTACGATAACGAGGGTAATAAACTTCGCTTGGTTGTTTTTTTTCTTCTCTCTCTCTCTCTCTCTCGCTCTTTTCTTCTTTGCTTTATAAGCTAACTTCAAAAATTTCTCAGAAAGGTTTAAAAAAAAAGAGAAGAGAAAGAAAAAAAAGGCCAGCAAAGAAAAGAAAAATGTTGTCGCTTTTTGTAAGTGCAAAGGTTCCATTATCGTTCAATAAATCAATTACGGGGTATAAGCTCGCGCTCTCAAGAAATGTTATTATTCTTTTAGTCAGATGCCTATAGGGATTCCGCAGTATATATGTATATACCGATTGAAGGATTTTGCTTTATTATTTTTACATTAAAACAAGCCAATGGCGCCCTTTATTCATTTTATATACATTCGGAGAAATATGCGTAAAAAGATGAGAGTCCAAGTATACATTTGTCGAATGATTGTTTAAAAAGGTAGTGAAATGTTAAAGGATGAAGAAAAAAATGAAGTGTTTATGTAGAGGAACTTCGCTCGCGTTTATCTTTCTCTCTTTTTTTTTATTTGATGAAGCATTACAGTAATTGAAATAACTTATGAATTGCTTTTCATAGAATTCATATTAATGCGAAAATAAAGAAAAAATTCAATAAACCTTATAAATTACTTCGATTAATTGCTTATTATTTACTATTTTCAACAAAACAAATAAATTCAATTGTACCAGCTATGTAATAACGATAAATAAAAAAATTTTGATATAAAAAAAGAAAATTTTTAAAAACCAAGCGGCATATAACAATAATTCAAGCTGCATCATTCCAAGTAAGAAAAGTAAACGATAAGAAAAACGCTTGGTGTGTGTGTATACGCTTGCCTCCATTTTTACTCATCACGCGTGTATATCGTACCGAATTACGTTTCAACCCTTTTCCTTCTCTTTCCTTCTTTTACGAAAAGAAACAGAGCAAAGCAAAAGAATACTATACATACATATAGCTGCACCTCACAGCATCTCTCTGTTTTATTTCCTTTTTTTCTTTTTCTCTTTTTTTTCTCTTCGTCGGTCGCTATGGAAACATAGTGGGGAGAATAGAGAAAGAGAGAGAAAGAAGAGAGGGGGTATGGTTAGTGTGTAATGCTTGCAGAGGGATGATAGCGCTTGCACACGCTTTTATTTCTTCATAACGTCCGCCATTATCGCGCCCTCCTACTCATTATGTCTTAGGCAAGGAGTATAAGAAAAAAAGAAAGAAAAAAAATAAGGAAGGGAGTAATATTCTTGTTTTAAAAATAATCCATATAAGTAAGCGACTACCACCACCATCACTACTACTACTACTACTACTACCACCTTTAGCGCTAATGGCGCCGTTTGTAATTGGAAAAAGTCTTGCGCGACGGGGTTTTATATGACTTTGCTTGCTTTCTCTTTCTTTCCTTTTTTTCTTCTTCTTCTCTGTACCCCCTTCCTTCATATTTTTTTCTTCTCTCTTGGTTTATGTATGTGTGTATGTATAGCCCCGATATATATGTTACGGCCAAGAAAATTCTGTAATTTTTCTACCCTTCACGAGCAGACTCATTAATTTAAGTTTTTTAATTAGTAAATTAATTAGAGCAACGCTAAGGCAAGCAAACCAACCCGACTCGCAGAGCTCCTTGGCACACAGCAACGCTTTATATTTGTAGACGCGAGAAAACTTTTGTATTCTTCGCTTGTTGTTTATGACGTTCGCGAGAAGGAAATTAAAGCTCCCCCCAGCCGCCCCTCTTCCTGCTTCAAACTTTTAATTTATCCATCGCCAAGAGATATTATATTTTTAGATTTTTATGCTCTAGATTCTTTTTTCGAGCTGGAAAAATAACGAAATAAAAATTGTACAAATATTTATTGTTGTTATCGTTGTAAATAAATAAGATTTTACAAAGAGTCGTTTGAGCTCTTTTTAGAGTATTTTTCAGAACAATTGTTTATTGGATTGCTCGAAAGTTTGGAAAATATACAAGAAACAATATTTTCGTTTATTAAAGAAATAATTTTAATTAATTAAAAAAGAAAATAGAAATCCTCTAGTTACAAGAAATTTCAATTAACCCATCAGATTGTCCAACAATGTAATATTGCTATTCGAAAGCATATCATTATATTAACCCTAACATAAGTTCTTCAGGGACGATTCTCAACCCGTAACACGAGTTTTTCCTACTCTCGTATACCTCCTTACACTCTGATATTACGGGCTGGTAGTATACAGAAACGTGTTTTCCATATCGTCGATTCGCCTTGCATATATGGGAAAGAGAGAGAGAGAGAGAGAGAAAAAAAACACAGGCAGTTGGGTTGAGACTGTTAAAAAATTGATGCTACGTCTTACATATAAGACACGCACACAGCACGCAAAACTAGATTCAAAGCTAACATTTCGTATTCATGGTTGGACCGAGAGAGAGAAAGAGAGAGAGAAAGGTAGAAAAAAGCAAAGGTAAAAAAAAAATAAAGAAGCGTATACATGGTATGACCATATCATATATGCGAATATATAGACATTTTCACGAAGCTATATAAGTATGTATATTATGGTGCTCGTAAGTATTTTTTATTTTCCTTAAAGAAATACTTTGATATTTCTGTGATTTTTCGGGGGGACTGAAGAGCATCGTACATCGTATTTTATTGATAGAAATTTCTATTTGAATCATTTATTAATTAGGTAAATTTTTGAGATTATAGTTGAAAAAAAATGATGCCATATACGTAAAAAAGTAGTTATAGGAGCTAGTTAATATTAATACGAGATTGGACATCGCAATAATATACAGCTCAACACTAATAATGAGTAATTCTAGGGAAGAAATTTCCCTCTCATTGTTAAAACATGAATAAAGGAATTTTCGGGATATACACGTAGGAACCTAAGCTCGTTTAGTCTCGTAGGAATAAAGTAAATTATTTCTCATATTGCTGGGAATAGAAAATTCATTTCGCTGAATCGTTCATATAAGAATCTTTGTGATCTTCAATACAATTATGGTAATAAAAATTATGCATGAGGTTGATATCGAACTAAGAAAGGATTAATTTGCCTGTTTATTTTTCTCAGAAATAATCTTTAATCATAATTGTAAATGGCTTTTTACAATATTTAACGAATATTTATACATTTAGAATCAAATTGACTTTTTTACAACTTGAAATTATTGATAAGCTATAAGAAATCTAAAATACCTTCGGTTCTCGTAATAGGGCAAAATTAAATTAGAAAAATAAATAATAAAACAGTCAATATTACAATAAAAGCAATATACTAACAAGTCATACGCCTTACGTGCGAGCGTGCAATTGTTTGATTCTAATACCCTTATACTTATAAATACAAGCCGATAAAGTCCATTACATTATATCGTATTGGAATTGCTATGAAAAAAAGAAAAAAAAAAGGAAATGTATACGGCAAAAGGCCTTCAGTTGTTTCACACAAAAAAAAGGAAAGAAAGTAAAGAGAAAAAGAATATGTGTATATTTATATATGAAAACGAAAAAAAAAAAGACTTGGAAAAGCTAACATTGTGTGGTCAGTGTGTATATGTATATTGTATAGTGTGTTGTAACCGCAGAATCGCCTGTGGGGGTAGATGAATTTTTTATGAGGCGCCTGTCGTGAGCAGGAGTAAGAAGAGGGGAGAGGGGGGAAGACGTAGAAAGAGAGAAAAGTATGAGGATTCATAGACTTTTGGATTATTTTCACTTTTATTACTCACATACTGCCTTACTACTTGCTTATGAATTGTTCAGTGTGTTTGGATACTGAAAGCGCGAGCCTTTTTCTTGACCCTTACTTTTCGCGTATAAGTATATACGAGGTTAAAAAAAAGGTCGTTTTTTGCCGTTTTAATGTCGATTTTTGTATACTTTGTAAGAAAATTTGACTCGATTTCATTATCAAATATGCATTTAGTTGGAATTTTTTTTAATGAATATTTTTATTTTTTATCATAAAAATTGTATTTGCAATTTATTTTCGTATGGAAAAGTTAATAGTACTTTCAAGCACATAATTATTTACTTGTGAATATTCAGAATAAAAAAAATAATTAGTAATAAACATAGAATTACTATATTTTTTTTATTATTACCTAATTAATCGCTCAAAGTATATAAAATCTTCAAATATCCACAATTCTTTAATCTCCTTTCTCATTATCTTTATATAGTTTCCGAAAATACATCAAGTAAAATAATCACAAACGTTATAATAGCAAAATAAAAGAGAGAGAGAGAGAGAAAAAAAAGCAGAAAAAGTATTTCAGACATTTCTTGCAATATTACGTGCAATATAACTTGGAGGTGCGGACAAGTAAGCTTGTTTTCTTTCGACTGACCTTTATGAATACTAAAGCTTTTTTGCTCACGCGATACATTTTCTGTCAGCACATAAATCGGAGCGTATTTTAATAATAAATTACTCTGCTTTTCTATGTCTTGTGGCTCATCAGATTCGTAAAAATAAAAAGGAAGAAGAAGAAAAAAAGGATATAAGTTTACTTTGGTGTTGGTTGGCACGATTGAGAATCACTTTGCTTCTATCGACTCTTGGAATTTCTTTCGTCGACCCTTTTTTTTCTTTCTTTCTTCGACATATACTTTGTTATAAGGAAACTATATTATTTCTTTATTTCTACAATTCGATTGGATACTTAGGCTTCGCTTGATGGAAAAATCGAAGTTTATGGGTTGTTTTCATATCGATCAAAATCAACATTAAATTATTTTTTAATTAGTTTAGGTATAAGATTTTCATAATTTTGTAGCATAAAATTTTTTTAGCCAAAATAAAGTTTTTGTCATATAAAAATATTATTAACTTATTAAATAAATTTATTATATATGAAATGTATAGTTAACTGGACTCTAAAAATTTATATAAGTTTTTTTATTCCAAGTACGAAGTATTAACATGATTTTATTTCAAATTGAAAAAACCAACTATTTTGTATTATTATGATCTACATATAACCTTACTAAACTATTATTCAACTCATTGTAATGAATTTCACTCGTTTTATAATAAAGTTAAAATTTTAATCTTAAATAATTTTGTTGTAAATATTAAAATATTTTATTGAAAAATTTAATAACTATTAATCACCAAAAACATCAGTAATTTTAATAATCAAAATCATTATTATTATGCTTAATAATTCATAGAATACATACAAAAATTAAAAAGTAAAAAAAGGACATATACTCCATAGACTCGTGGTGGTCTCGAGTCCCTTTAAATTAACCTTTTTCGAAAACTTTTCGAGAACTGCGGGTCTCAATTACGGCAGTCCTACAATTGCTAATGTCACGTAAACTGACGTTAAACTAACGCTTTTCCCAAAACTCAAAGCTAAAACCGTAAACAAGAAATTAACTTTTGAAAAAAATATATAAAAACCCGCATATAATATCCTTGTAATATACCACCCTCATTTCTGCGATTATAATGATCGAATACTTAGGCCTGCTCAATTGAGTTGTTTCGTTTACGTATCCATCGGTCATTTTGGAATAAAAAAAGAATTTCTCTTTTTCTCGTCGACAAAACACCGAATTCTATTTAATATATTACATCGAAAGCCATACATAACTTATAATGTCGTTTATCGTCGAAAAACAGACGACAAACCAATATAATACGAACATGTATATATACATAGATACCCGTATTTGGCCAGGAGCCCGTATTGAAATGTCGGCGCATTTGGTATAACACGGAAGGTATAGGATTATCTGAATACAGAGGAGAAAAAGAGGAAAAAAAAATATAAGAAGTCCAGTCTCTTTTTATTCTTAAAGGGTGAATTGCGACCCCCCAGGGTGTCGTATATGGTCCCCGTATAGCTTAGTCCTTATACACATATACAGCCAAATACCTCCCAAAGGCATCTGGTGACGTATGGTGGTCATCTCTTCGTTGGAATTACCACCATCTCCGGGACTTTTTTTTGGGTTAAAGAATATATATATATGTATGTACGCAATGCTGCCTAAGGCACCAAATAGATTATTTGAATATCGGGAAGAAAGACCCTTTTCTTTCTTTTTTTTATATTGGGGTGGAAATAAGAATTGGTTGGATGAAAAAAGCTATGCTATTGGGTGAAGACACCGCCATGTGTCAAACTGATTGGCTAAGCTCTTACATATACGATATAATCTGCGTATCTGTTCTCTTAATCTAAAGGAGTGATTTTTTTAATGTGTCGAATCTACTTGAAACTTAACTTTTGAAAAGTATTATAACATTTAATTTCTACACTTTGTTTCATGTGAAAAATGAAAAAGATCATTCTTCGGAAAGTTAATTTAACAATCTTCTAAAGATCCATCGATAAGATGATAAGGATCACGAATTAAAATGACTAAAATTAAATGGAAAATGAAATTTTTGCCAATGATTCAAACAAAAAAATCTAAATCGGTTTTTGTTGAACATAATGATAATAGAAGATCGTATCTATTTAGTATAGAATTTTTGCTAGTAGCAAATATATTTTAATATTATATGTTTCGCTAAGTCATTATCTTAACATCTTTATTGGATTTTTAATTAAAAAAAAAATATTTGTAAATAATAAATATGTAAAAACTTATGGTTTATTTTTTTCTTTGTTGCAGATAGTGATGCACTTGCACGAGTGAAAAAGGATCCAGGCTCACCGGAATCCTTACATGGTATGTAATTGACTTATTTCTACATATTTTTTGTAATATTATGTGCAGTTAATAAAGATTAAAAATCAATTAAAAATAGTTAGAAAAGTATAAGTTCGAAGTTTTTTATAGGGACTTTAAGAATATGAGATCATAGACTACACTAAAGAGAAAAAAATATGGAAATTTAAAAATTTAATAATAAATAAATAAACGAATTTTTGAATTATAAAATAAAAATGATACAATTAGTAATTATGAATTATAAGTATTTTAAAAATAATTAAAAAAAATGAATTTAAAAATATAGTAATAGATAAAATATTTTTTATAAAAATTACTTGATAGGAACAAAAAAAATAGTTTAATTTTTCTTACGGGATTCGAATTAAGTATGGCCATCAGCATCGAAGCAACCTTAATTCAATAAAATTAAACAAAGTATAATTAAAGAGCTTAGTTTAAAAAAATAATATTGAATTTTATAAAATCCTTAACTGTTCAAGTTTAATTTGAATTTTTCACTCACAGTAAATTTATTTGGCTTTCAACATATAGCAGCAATTTTAAATTTATCTCCTAAAAATTATAAAGTCCTTTTTCGTACAATCCTCCTGAATTCAAAGAAAGCCCTTAAAACCAAAATTTTTAGAAACTTCATTTCGTTAAACTACAAACCATGTTATTTCAAAAAATATACTTTTAATCTACCAAATTCACCATAAAAAAATACGAAATCAACTACCAAGCAGACAACCTCTAAGTACAGTGTCCACTTTTTATTATCTACTTCAATGAACTATCGAGAATATCTTTAAAAGTTGAGAAAAAAAAATAAATCAGTAGGAACAGAACGCACATATTTCGTTAAAAGTGCTATATACGCTTTTAATGATCATTGACCATCCATGAAGTTAATTTCTTTCTTCGTAAAGTATGTCATAAAGACAATTATTACACGGCAACGATTTTGTCATTTGTTTTTCGGGTGACCACCTCTGGCATATAATTTTTTTTTTAAGCTTGCGACTACAAAGTTTACCTTATGTATATGTAGAATGTAAGAAGCAATAGATCATAAAAAAAGGCAATTGTTTTATTTTTTTTTTCAAAAATAAGAGAAAAAAGGGACAAGAGGGAATAATATACAAAAAGCAAAAGTCAACGTAGCAAAGAGCAATAATATAGAAAACGGAGACGAAACGTAAAACTACTACACCGATAATCGACGTACAATTTGCAATTTGTACAAGGCCTCAAGAAAGCCTCGGGCTTTTTTTTCTTTACTCATTTGGCTCATACATCTTTCTTTCTCTCTCTCTATACTTTTTTTTTCTCAACTCTTCTTTTTTTTTCATGTTGATCATTACTTTACAGCCACCGCGTGCGTATGTATATGTGACTCTTCTTTTCTCTTTTGTTTCGTTCAGGATGAAGAAAAAAAAGAAAGAAACAAAAAAAAGGTATTCGCGCGCTAAAATTACGTTTTGTAAGATTATGTATGTTAAAGGCTACATTACAATTCCGCGTAAAGCTTGAGCATTATGAAAGGAGCAATTCTCTCTCTGTCTCTCTGCAGTCAAGACATCTCAGGGCTTCTTCTTTTTGAACCTAACTTCTCCATTAGGAGAAAGAAGACGCCTAATCTGGACCCCCTTATAGTCAACGCTAATTTATCTTGAGTACCTTGCTTTGACAAGCTTGATTAAAGGCAGCTCCAAAGTATATAAAGTTTTTCTTTATTATATTTACTTAGAATCATCATTGGATTAAATGATCAAAATAAATTAATGAATCAAGTTTGAAGTCAGAAAAATTATAATTTGATTTCTTTTTCTTAAATTGACAATTTTCATTAGTTGAAAAAGATGATAGATTTTATAATATCAGAAATTGATATTTTTATGAAAATACTGATTAGAAAATTAAATAAACAAAATAATTACTAATTTATAAACTTGAGTTGATATCGTAAAATGATATATGCTTACATCAAACAAAAAATAACTTAATAGTTTTAGTATTATTATTTGTGGGTATACCAAAATAATAATGAAAGTTATAAAAATGACAAAAGAATGAATAGCAAGCATAATTTTTGTGGGAATATTTTTTCGAAAAAAGTTATATATAATATCGACTTGCAAAGTGCATCTAATTTCAATGGACCACCAGTACAGTCCGGTTTCATTTTGGTTTTGTGAACGACTAATATGTATTACCGAACTTAATGGCTCAAAATATTAGTCTTATTTTTTACATTAAATGTAAATACTTGCTACGATCAATCACATAATTTTATGTGCATGTTTACATATATTTTTTAAATATTCAATGTGTTTCAAATAAAAATAATATTATTAAAATATTGAAAGTTTTTAAATACCTAAATGAAGTTTTCTTTAAATAATAATATAAATAATTTACATTAATATTTCTCCAATGCTTCGTTGATACCTTCAAATTTTGAAAATTTATATTTTATCAAAAAATTAAATAAAGCAATCAATTAACTTCTAATTTAAAAATTTTTATATCAATTTATTAACTTTTTTTACACTAATCACCACAATAATTAAAATAATAAACGAAAAAAATTAAAAATTACTTTTAACGATGTAATACAAAATAAAAAATTTAATAAACAGACAAAACAAGCCATAAAAACTAGAAGTACCTGACTTATCGTCTAATACGTTATTTTTGAGTCTTAAGTGGAAAAAATGTTTCCTAGCCCAAAAATGGGTATAGCAATAACAGGAAGGAGAGAAAATTTTTCGCTGAGTATATAAGAAGGCACGTTTATGCCCTTAGCAGGCGTTGCTGTCGCGCTTTTTTTACGAGGGGTTGTATATACGTGTCTCGCGAACGCGAACGTATATATTTCAAAGCTAAGAAGGGTCACGGCTTATACAACGTTCTTCTTACATTGACCATAAGCTTAAGAAAAAAAAAAAAAAAAAGAAAAAGAAAATAATAGTGTGAAAGTTTGAAAGATGAATTATGTCGTGAAAAAATCGACACATCTGCTGTTTGGCATTCTTCGATACTGTTAGAATTTCATTTTTTTAAGATTTTGATATATTAAAATTTTTTTGTATTTTTATGAAAAAGAGTCAAAAAGATTGAGTTTGATTTATTGTAAAGCATTGTCATTTTTTATTATTTTATAAGAACTTTTATATAAATAGAATATTTGTTAGAGTGATGATTTCAGATTGATGATTTAAATTACCTTAGATAATAAATGTTTTTATTATAATACAGAAACAACTACTAATTAAAAAAAATATTCTCCGAATTAAAATTAATTTCACAATAAAAATCTGTACTGAACTAGGTCAATATTTAAAACATTTAAAAATATATTCAAAGATTCTTGGCCGAATCTCTTCAGCTGGATTTGAAACCATCGCGATTTCTTGGGACATAAAAAAATATATATATTCATCGAAAACCACAGGAAGAGCCATATACATATATATGCTCGATATGAACAAAAAATGAGGTGCTCTTGGAAATCTCTGTTCGAACCAGTCGTATAACGCAAATGGCCTTATACACACTGCTCCAGATGATCTGCCTATTGAAAAGGACCACATGAAATAAAAAAAATAAGAAAGAAAGAAGAAAGAGCCGGAGAAAGAGAGAAAAATATTCATTGCGAACCTGTATTTTACTTTTATAGCATTTAAGCCTGGTTGTTTGTCTTATTGCTATTTATCTCTCTGAGTCAATTAGTAATTTTATTTTTAATGCCGATTCTCTGAATTTTTCTCCTCTTCTTCTCGTATATAATATGCGTATAGACCTATATACATGTATATATAGTCACAAGGATTACTGAATGAGCTTTTGGAAAAAGAGAGAAACAAATAAAAAGTAGAGAAAGAAGATACTGACAAGCTAAAAGCGGTTGAAGTTAAAGAAGTGGTATGGTGGGGGGGGGGGGGGATAAAAGAAGGTGGCGAGGAAAAGAGAAAGGGTGGGCGCATGTCATTAGGGAACATTAATACCAAGAGAACGGTCCTCTGTAATTTGACGCACTTCCGATTGGACCCTATAGCGCTACTTGTAAAATATGTATGTATGTATTTGTGTGTGGATCTTTCAGTGGCCACCCGTGTTTACCAGGAGCTCATTGTGCATCACTGCCAAGGTCGTCGCTGAAATTCGAATTTAATGTACAGCGGTACACAAATGCACCAGACTTACTTTTATCGTTTAAATTTTTTTTTTACTTTTTAATTATTAACAGTATTTTCATATTTTTCGATTGGAAGATTTTTTAATTTTTGTATTAATAAGTTTTAGTATTAATAAGAATAAGAATATATTCTCTACTCAGTAGAACGATGGATTTGTAATCTTGAGGTCCCGAGTTCGAAACCCGCTCTCGGTCGATTGATACAAGTACCACTGTATGTTACATGTACTTTGTTCACGAACACGCTGAAGATCTCCGTCGCTAATTAGCATCGCAATGATAGCATAAATAAAGCGACGTTAAATAAAATTAAAAAAAAAAAATTCTTTAACTTCGCGTAATAGTTTTTTTAACAACAAACGAGATAATTACTCGAAAACAATAATATTTTTAAGCAGAAATAACTATAAATAAGATAATAAAATTTACGGAAATATTAATAGATTGATAATAATATGTCCTTCTAAAACTTTGCTTATAAACAAGGCAATAGTTTCTTATCTGTTCTAAAAACAGATACAATCGAAGGTTAATATCGTTAAACTATTAAAATTCATTGCCTATCGACTACTTCAAGCGCACAATTAATTTTTCTATTACAAACAAATGATAATATTAATTTTTGATCAATAAATAGTATATTAAAAAAAAAGAAAAGAAATACTTAAATCTTTTTTTTTCAATGAATACACATTATGACAAGAGTAAAAGAATTGTTTAGTGATGCGAGTAACGTACAGGACACCTGCTTTTCGAATATGGTTAGGTACGAGATTCTTTCATTCTTACATTCTTTATATATACATATACACATCTATATGTACTTCTTAACGTGTAGACTCGTATATGAAGCTAAGCACAACGTAATTTACGTCACGTATTAACTTCCGCAATACATTAGTAGAAAAAAACATTTAAATATAGGAAAAAAACGGAGTCTCTTACACATCGTATCGTGAGAACGTAAGAACGTAACAGTAAACAAAAGTTCCAAGATTTCATTTGATTTTATTAAGAAATTAGAGGCTGAATTACGCTGCTACTTTTTTCTTTAAAAGTACATTCTTTCCGAGGCTTTTTTTTTCGTCAGCTTTTTCAATGAAAATTTCATTGTGACAACATTGCATTACTTAATATTAAGTTACGTGTTTTATTAACTGTAAATTCTAATCTATAAATATAAAGGAAACAACTTTTTGAATTATGTATCTAATCAAACTCATTAATAATAAACTATTTTAAATGTTAACAATCCAAAATCTAAATTCATAAATTATATTTTCTCATCGAGCATTAATATCCTTGATTCATTAAAAAGCGTCTAAGCTTTCAAATGAAAATGTCAATCTAATAATGAAAAACCGTTCAACAAACCATATTTCAAAAAGCTAAACACGCGTGTCATTTTTAAGTGCTTCGACAATTTTTCACGAAAACTTTTTTAATGCATCAAATGCTCTTTATAAATCTTTATATATCTACTCATAAGAAAGTCCAAGTGAGTACAGCTGGTCAATAGAAAAAAAAGGTCAGAATCGAACGTTCACAATAATAAAAAAAGAGGAATGAAAAAAAAAATACTTTGAATTCGAATGATATATAAACGTATTCGTTTGATAAAACCGAAAATGCAGTCAAGTCTTTTGACTTTGTTATTCAAATTTTTTTAGAGAGTTTTCCCCTTATACGTAGGAGCTTTCAATCGTAGAAATGCTTTCCATTGACGCGCGTGACCACTGTGTCCCTTTTTCTCTCTCTCTTTTTACGCAAACATATAAGGGTGATTTCTTTATGTTATGTATGTATGAGCTCTTGTGTCACCGAGCGTAGAAAGCAAATTTAAATTTTCTCGCTACTTTATAAGTAAGGGAAGTTGGCTAAGTTTAAGTGAAGCTTTTTTAAGGTCTTTCGACTTTTTAGAATATTTTTATCCTTCTTATATTAGGGTTCTCAAGTCTTTTACTAGGACTTTACTTTTTTTAGAGCAATCGTATCAATTTTAAAAGCTTAGAGTGCTTAGAAGTTAAATCGTGTTTCGGTGGTATTAAATTAAAATGCTCGTGACAAAATATCAAACCAGATTAATTTCATTTAAAATAACAAATTATTAAAAATTATGTTGATTAGCAATAAACGTTTACAGTTATCAAAGAAAAAAGTATATTACAAACATTTTTAAAGTTTTAATATTCATTAGATCTAGATTTATTTTATCGATACTGGTTCTGGTTATTATTAATTTAACGATTAAATGTTTATAAATATTACCATAAACGTAACGGTATTATTGAAATCTCTTTAAATATTATAGCTTATCTGTTTATGCGCGCATTAAATGAATCATATTAACATCGTTTCGTTACTTTTAATCATTCGATATAATTAATTAAAAAATTTTTATTTAAAATTAATATTCAAAATAGTACACTTTTTTAGGATTGAAAGTCTAAATTTATTATTAGTCATATAAATATTAAATAAATTGCAGTCATTTATACAAAATGGTCAATAAAAAAACTCATCACTCATACTTTTCGATAAACATTTACTATGTAACAATTTCATTTAAATACACAGTAAGAAAATATACGTATCTCATACCTTTTTTCTATGTATACATCCATACATAGCGAATTGTTTTTATTTTAAATTACAATTCAGAAATAAAAATCTAACGCTAGCCACTTATTAATCCCTGCAAAAACATATCTTCCTAGATTTATCATTCGTCCTAATGGTTGTGTGAATACTATTCAATCTCAAAGTTTGAAAAAATATTCTCGGTAAATTATATAAAATAACTTTATTCACGATATAATATTCGATTTTAGCTAGCATAATCAGCCCGTAACTGACATAATCTTATGTTCTTATAAATATCTACACATGCAATAATGAAATCATCATTTCATCTTTATTCTAAGAAATATTTTTCAGAAAATTAACCGTGTACACTTTTAAAATACAAAAAAAAGTAAATAAATAAATAAAAGGATAAGTCTAATAAAAAAACGCGAACATGTTGCTATTAAAGCCGACCGCGAAGAATAAAAAAGAAAAAAAAACTCAACTCATTACCGTCATCGCATGCGCTTTTCTTGAATTTCTAACGCCAAAAGCAACATCAAGTTCACACGTATACATGATATATTTATGTGTACGTTGTATGTATGTATGCGCTAATCGCGTAAGCAGAAACGGAAAACAAGTAGAGTTTATACTTGAAGTTTCTTCTTCGAAGCTCTCATCTCTCTCTCTTTTCTTCTTGGTCCATGACTGCTCGTTCCAGGAGTGATGTGTTTTCCTTTACTTATATACACCTGCATCTATTTCATGTTTCTTATTTAACTTGAGCCTCGTTTCTCACGATTGAGTATAAAGAGAGCGAAGAGAAGAGTTTTTATTTCCGGCCATTCGACTTACATATACACATGAAAACCGAATGGCCGAGGTGTTGCCTTTTCTAAGCTTTTAAAATACTCGATATAATTGAGTTTTTCTTTATTGTTAAAAGATTAAAATCACACGTTATATTTAACTTTGTAAATTACAAGAGCAGAAACGTTTCTTCTTCATTTTTTTAACAATTATTACAAGAAGATAGTAATGACGACATTTAAAATGATGAAGATAATTGTTACTTACTTTAATTCAATTATACGTTTCTTTCCATCATTTTGAAAGAAAAAAAAAAACTTAAAGAGGAAGAACACAAGACAGGAAAGAAAGAAAGTGTGAAGTAAAAACAAAGAAAAATTGATCAATGAGTAGAATAAAAAAAAGGAAGAACTGCTGTATCAGGCAGATTAAAGATGATTAATTAAATTTGACCACCCCAAAAATTAATTAAGCCGATCAGCAGCTTTCATTACACATATTCTCGCCTTCTTTAGCAGTGAACGATGTAGATATAACACGTTGCTTATTTATAAGCGCATCATCGTGAGAAGAGGATGAGATGACAAAAATGGCGTCGAACTCTTTGATTGTCATTATATTACATACGCACGTTCGAGCCGCAAAAGACAGAAGGAAATAAAGAAAGAAACTAAAAAAAGAGAAGCCGCGAAGAGAGTACAGGCAATTAGCAATTAAACCAATAATAAAAGCTGCAATTGACCATTCCGTCGATGGCTTTTACGTTCTCACGAGCTGCCATAACTTTTTTTTCCATGTACTTCTCTTACACATTTTTTTTCTTCACTTCCTCTTTTGAAAAATTCTAAATTTTGTTCATAAAGTATACAGCTTATATCAGAAGAAGGAAAGAGAGCAAAGCAAATAAGAACGAATAAACAGAAAAGTAAAAAAACAGGACGAGTCCCATGGCGTATTGATTGGACGTTCATTCGTTTAAGAGTTTATTCATATATATATAAATATAGTTGGACGTAGGATTGTCTTTCTCCAGCGATGAATTGCATTTATCTAATCTTCTCAGCGGCTTAATATGCTTCGGCAACGGTAGAAAAGCTCAATATACGAGGCGATCATCAATTAAAGAACGTTATTCTATTTTGACGACAGTGGGCGATAACCAATCGAAAAGGAACGACAAACACATACACACATACGTATAAAGTTAATTCAACCTACGCAACGATTATACATTAATTAAATAATCAATATTTATTAAGCTTTATTGCTATAAGACGTTCCATACAGCATTAGATTAATTCGATTGGTTTATATAGGAGCTCGCTTAGTATATCGTTTAATAGGCGCCATATTGCTCGTAACTACGTAATAAATATGGACGCGCGAGTGCTGTGTGTATATAATACATATAAATTTTATATGCGCGAACGCGAGATCGACCAAATGAACGACAATAAATTTTCGAACGCCCTCGCACTCTGTGTGTGTATTAAAGTTCCTGCATAATCGCATTTATCTTTTCTTTCTGTGTCATATTCAATTCATTTGTCTTTACCATTTCGGTTATACTTTTTCTCAAATTTACGAGCCAAAAAATAAAATCAACGAGACATTAGTTTTTAATGACCGTTTATCATCTTTTTTTTCATTTTTGATATTGGTTATGGGTTTTTCATGTTTAATCGAACAAAATGATTTCGATCGTTGATATAAATGTAGATCAAGTATATTTCGTTATATATAAATTTGGATGTCCTTTCGTTCGCTGTAGTATTCGTGATAGAAACACATTGAGCATTTTAAGGACTATACAAAAATATTGAGGCTTATTTATTATTAAAGGAAAATTTATTAGGTGATTAGAGCGATTATATTGCGTTCGGTAAAGGAAAAAATATCGTATTTGTAACTTTAATTAAAAAGGCTACATGTGATATATTAAAAATGTACGTGTTGAAATTTTAATGATATTGATAATTAGATTTTTTACTTTATTGCTATTTTAACGTTGATTAATATTTTAATTAACTATCTTAACAACAATTTCAATAATAAAGTAGTTCTATAAATATCAATAATTAAATAAATAAACTTTATATATTACACATAAAAAGACGTCTTCAATATTTTATTTAATGCTAGAAGAAGAATTTATATGATCTTCTAAATAAATCGATACATGTTAAAAAAAACCTCCTTAATCAAAATCATCGTCATCTTAAAAAACAAAAAAAAACCTTAAACGAAACATTTACCAGCGTTGATTAGTGTGAAAACAATAGCGGAAATGGCACTTTAACCGCATGTCGAGCGTTAAAAAGGTTTACCCTGGTACGCGTTTTTTTATACCCTTAATGTATAAAGTGACTTCCTTCGGTGCGCTTATTATAATCAATTAGCAGCCCGTTATCTACCAGCACGCGACTAGCTACATATACATATAACGCGGGGGTGGTCTTAATATAGGGTGCGACCCTTCAAACATTTATACAGAAGAAGAGGATTGGGTGAGGGGGGAGGTAGAGAGAGTTTTCGACTGTGTGTTTTTTTATATTCTAAGTCAAGCAATGAATAGGGCAGGCAACAGGCTGATGATCGTCAAGATTCTCGATGGGTTCTTTACTCGGGTTGGCGCGCTTGGCTAACCCTCGAAATAAAAAAATGAAGAAAAGAAAAAAAAATACGTACCGGGGTGGGGATGTATATACGAAGCAAGGGAATGTTCTATAACTGAGATTCATCGGGTCAATGGTGTTTTTATCAATGTAGTAAAGAAGATTCTTTTGAATGTGTTTTTTTTTGCTTGCGGACTTATTCTATTTATGACGATGATTTGGAATGTTAAGCTTTTGAAAATACTTTTCAGAGAATAATTCCATAAATAGTAAGCAATATGGAAACGGAAATTGGAATTTAAAGTCTGAATTATTTTTTTATTGGCAAAAAATGTTTTTAACATATTTTTTTAATGTATTTATTTACTTAACCTAATAAAAAACTAATTCAAATTGAAAAAAAAATAAATAAAGTATTTTATTTCATTCTTTATCAAGCTTTCATTTGAAGACTTCGATTTGGAAATTACAAGAGAAATACGAGATGTCACAGAACACGCATACACACACATATGTAAAGGGTTAAAAGAAAAGAAAAGTTCAAATGAAGAGAAAGAAAGTGAGAAAGAGGCAAAGAAAAAGGAGGGATGATCGTTTTTTTCTCGCGTTTCCCTGAAGATCTTTAACGTTTCTCGAGAAACCCGATACGCTCGACATGCCATTAAGCTAAGGTTAGATATATATACTCTATTCCGACGCGAGCACCAGGGTGAAGTAGAGTAAGAAAAAAAGATCGATAGAAAAATACTGAGATTTTTGCAAAAATGAAGAAACGTGATTTTTGTTTAATTGAAAAAAAAGTATTTAAATACACCATCAATAAGATTAAGTGAATACGAAATCTTTCTAGAACACAGAGAAAAATAGTTTCCATATAACAAGTTCAGAAACGATTTTCTGAAATGGTATCTTTTATAGTTCGATTTACTACATCATCAATTCTTGATTTGCCTAAAGATGAAACAAAAGTTTCTGATCAGTGTCATTGCAACAAAATTCCAAAAACGCCATATAATTTCTCAGAAGCCTTTTTAACCTTCCCTTCGACATTTTAAATAACAGTTCAACTCTCGTAGATGAGGCGTATCCACTTTACGAAGAGAAATAAAAAAAAGAGGCATAAACGCAAAAAAAGGAAAAAAGATAAAAACTATATACACAGACAAATCTATATGCCTGTCGTTCAAAAGCCCCTAAGGGCTAGACAGTTGAAAGACGATATTATTGCAAGATCGACGTGTATATAATAATCGTCAGCGAAAAATGTCTAGACGACGCTAATCGGTCAGTTCTTAGCGAGGAAAAAAAAGGAGAAATGAAGAAACAAGCAAAACGACGAATGACACTTTAGGACACGTGTCTTTAGTCAATTATTTTTCTTCCTTTTTTTCCTCCTTTTTTTGGTAATATCTCATTTAAGTATAAACGCGAGTTACTGTTATAAAGGTAGAGCACTTTTCTTAATGAATAGTTTTAGATGCGTGTGGGTAATATTTTTAAAAGAGTCGATTAAATGCATTTCCTTAAATGGCCTTTCAATGGCTTTATTGGTTAAATTAAATCATTTGTAAATTAATTAACAAATTACGTTTCGGTTTTTTTCGGGAACTTCGAGATGAGTATAATTTTTATATCTATTAAGATAATTAAAAGTAATGAAAAGTGTAGGGAATTACGTACATTGAAGAAAGTTAAATTGAAGGTTACTTAAAAATTAATCGATTTATATGTCATTAAAACTTTCTTTTTTTTAGAGATTTATAAAATTTATTTTTAAAGTTTGAAATATTTATCATTAGTTCAATGTAATAAAATACTTACGAGTAATAAAATTGTAGCATGAAAATAAATTCGAAATTTAATGTATTAATGAAATATTTAATATATGAAGTAAAAGAAAAAAGCGTAAATTAAATTAAATTACTTAAACGACGTCTTGAAAAAACAAGAGACGATAATTCATTATTGACTAGATGCCTTTGCTGATCTTCTCTGCGTGCACATATAATAAATATGACCACAATAGCCTCCAACAGCCATATATTTTTTTTTACGAAAAAGAAGGGAGAATATGGGTGGCAGTATACAAGTAATTGAGAGTCTGTTCTAAGTTCGCATCATCTCATCGACTGGTACATCGTGTGTGTATAATAAAAAAAGCTCTGCAGGAGCTTGATAAGCCAGAGGGTATTTCACACTCGGACAAGCCTTCTGTTAAGAGTGAGGGTGGTAATGTAGCGTTATTTAACTTGGTTACCAAACCTTTCCTTCTATTTTTTTTTTCTTTTTTAATACACAAGCTAAAGAAGAAGAAGAAGCAAAAAAAGGGGAGAACAGTGTTCGCTGTCCCGTGAAAAAAAGAACGCGAGAAGGGCGTCGACACGCATAAAATAGCACAAGCACATTTTCTATTTTGCCTTCTTTTTAAGTTTCGTTTTGCCTTCTTTTTCTTTTGCTTTGCGCGAACGACATAATGCAGTCCAGTGCGTACAAATTTCGTGAAGAACTTTTAAGGTCTAGGGGAATTTTCAACGCGTATAACCTTTCCTTTTCATTGTCCTCTTTTGTGGAGGTAAAGCTTTTCTGTTTATCAACTAGCCAACATTGGAAGAGTTCTTTTTTCCCCTTTTTTGGGCGACCAAGAGCTTTAGGAGGCTATTGAATGTTGCTTAAGGAATTTTGAAAATTTATGCTTTTGAATTTTTATCATAAAAGTGTTATAGTTGCGTGTAAATCAAAATTCGTGAATTATCAATTTATGAATTGAATCAATTTTGAATTAAAATCAATTTAATCATTAGAATTTATTGACTTCAAAATGATTTGGTGATTTAAGGATGTAGCCATACGTAAGAAAAATTTGCACTCGATTTATTAATTAAATTCTTACGAACTGGTATAGCTTCCAAAGAATTTTGTCGGAAATTTTCTTGATTTTCCAATATAAGTAAATTTCATGTATATTTTGCGTGTATGCGGGGGCAGAGGAAAAGCTCCCCTCTAGAGAAATGAATGTCGACTTAGCAGGCGAACACGTGCCAAGAGGCAATATCTCGGCGAATACGTTAAGGAAGCGTCGCATAAATCGGGGTCAGTACAGCGTGAAAATAGAATGTAAAGCGTTTCTACCCCCTCGGGCCTCTCTTTCTCTCTCGCTCTTTGAAAAATACGTGCTACGTACCAAATATCTTTCATACTTTTTTTCTTTCTCACTCTTACGAGAAAAAAAAGAGAGAGAAAGACCAGAGGGGATTCAGTTTGACGTGTATGACGTGCCGAGCCACGTGACTCGACTGCTCGAAAGTCAACAATCACTGCGCGCTAGCTCCTTCTGCTGCTGGCCTTATACGCCGGACGAATCTTAAATATGGGATATTCAAATAATCTCGATCGTTCATGTCGTTCGGCTGCGTATGGTTATGAGGAGGAAAAGTAAGAGAAAAAAAAAGCCCTTACCCCGATACTGGAAAAAGTGTATGACGTAGTTCGTGAAATAACATATTTTTGCCTACGGTGTGGATTGTTTTTTTATTACGCCTGGGAGTAATGTCATAAAATTTAATATTTCATTTTATATGCAATAATTTAAATATGTTTTATTTATATGTAATTTTTTAACGTTAATCTTTCTGAAAACTAAATTTAAATTTTGTCTTTTTTAAATATTAACGTTACATCAAAAGTCCTTTTCACCGTTGACAATTTTTTTTTTCACTAAATTAGATAAAATACTACATCAATCATTTAACATTAGTGCCGTAAAATAGGATATATGACATTTCCATAATAGCTGAAGTTTTGTCTACATCATCACACCTTTTATTTTTCCTTAGCTACTGAAACCACCTTTTCCGTTACCAATGTAAGGAAATACAAATTTAACAACTATAAATATTTTAAACTTCACTTTGCATATTAAGCATATTCATGCCAAATCTAAAAACAAAACTCAACCGGATGCCACTATACCTTAAATAAGAAATTCTCATCTGTACCACAAGTATCGAGCAAGAAAATGGTCAATATGCAGGTCCGAGGATGTCATACATCACTGCCAAATATAAAAAAAAAAGAAAGAAAAAAGAAGTAAGAAAAGAAAAGCGAGGGAGGTAGTAGTCTAGAAGCAATTCCAAATGGACCGAATGTTCCGCTGCGGAACACTTCCTTTATTTTCTTTTTTCCTTTACCCTAAGCGCGACGCCCTTCTTTTATATGCATAGACTCATTTCCTTACGCCTGCTACTATAACGCTATACACTACAAGGATTGCAAGCTGAGTTTTGCGTTGTACGTGAGCTTTTTACTTAAACCATATACATAATGTGTAAGATGGAATTATACCAAAAGAAGTTTCTTGCTTTTTTTTTCTTTTACGTCACAAAATCATATTATTCCAAATTAAGGCTGGTCTAATGATGCCTAGTTTTTTCTACTTCGTTATTAATCAATAGCTCTGATATGTTATTTTCTTGATAATTCAGCATATAATTGAAAAAAAAATGTGAGCATGATTGTTATCCAAGGTAGCTTATGTACCATATCGATTGTTCGTTATTATTTCGAAATATATAACGCTGTCAAGAGGATTATTAACCCGCCTACTTAAAAAAAATAGAGTAATCGGTTTCTATATTTTTTTTTCACTAGTCATCGTGCGTATTTTTGTAAATATACATTACATCTGCAGCTCTACCGATCTGACTTTACAGCTATGTCTACACAGCATCACGCTCAACAGAATGTAAACTTGAATCTTCCGAAAAGCTGGCACGCGCTCTTGAAATTGAAAAAAAAACACAACTGATACGCCATATACACTTTAGTCGCATGCTCTTTTTTTTCATGATCAGAAAATATTACGGAACTTATATCCTTAGCGTTTATAACTGTTCATTCGAGTCAACCTTTTGCTAACTGGAAAAGCAACCCTAGTTATAGATATATTTTTTTTTTCTTTCTATCAAGCCACACGCCTGTCGTGCTAGCGCATCTGCTTCGTATAAACGTGTTATAATACGGAAACTGTTCCAACAATTTTTCCCTGTTTCCACATATGCGAGCTTGTGGATGGGTTGTGATATTAATGATGGCAAACCTAACCATAAGTTTTTACCTGGTTTTTTTAAATACGTATATCCGCCTACGCTTTTTCGGGAGATATGATTTAGTGGATGTTATCGCGTAGAGCCGATCTATCAAAATATCGATGAAAGCTGCATAGAGTTTAATTTGTGGTTTCAGTCTAGCTTGATGTATATTCTAGTTAGGGGTATAAATTTTGAATTTAATATCTGGGAAATTGGTTAATCAATTTAAGAAAATTAAGTTTTTTAATTTATTAGAAAATTAAATCAGATAATATTTTGAAATATTATAATTTCATTGTACATTATTACATAATTATGTAATTGCAATCTTTATGTTACTTTTTTACATAATCATTTCCTCAGAATTTTTTTAACTATAACAAATTACTAAATTCAGCATCCACAACACAATAAAAAAAATGAAACCCAAGCGGTTCACCTCCAGTAATCGACTTAAGCAACCGAAACGCGCGTGCCTACGGCATTTCATATAACAAAAAAAAAAAAAGAAAGATGGAGAGGCGTATGGAAACTTGAGCAAAGGGTTTGCACTTAAGCTTAAAACTCTTAAAAGATGAGACTATGTAGACACATTGCATAAACCTTTTCTTTCTCCCTTTAGAAATACACAGGTGATCATACTACCTATACGTAACATATTATTCCACTCTTTCCTTTTTCTCTCTTTGGTATATATATACACATATATAAAGATCAAGAGAGAAAAAAAAATAAAAGCGCGTAGTATGGCACAGCCTTTACAGAATCCTTTATACAGCCACGTGTTAGGAAAGATCTTTTCTCTCTCCATTGGCACGCGACCTATAACGGTTTACTTAAAAATCGGTCCACCACACCCCTTCCTTCAATATATACACATTGCGCACCCCTTGCCACACGCGCTCCACGTTTGATTCTCTCCCTTCCAATTTTTTTTTTTTTTTACTTCTTCCCCTATTTACTGCAATCTGTTGTGCGCGTATATATGTACGCATGCGGAGCCTGTAAAATTTTAAAGTAAGCTAAAAATTAAAATGGACGATGATGCCTTTTTTTTCTTTACTCTTAACGCGTTTCCTGCCAAGCTTACAACGAGATGGAGTTTGCGTTGTTGAATGATAATGCGAGTGATTTTTAAAATCAGTTTAACATAAATGTGAGTATGATTTTTTGATTGACACTATCTTTGAATCAAACGGATATTAAGTTTTCGTATAGCTTATACTCTAGTATAGAAGTTGAAATAGAAGCAATAAGTAAGTTACTAGGAATAAAAAATGGTACAGTAAAAAGTTCGTTTAAGTAACACTCTGAGAACTTCATTGATTTATACATTGTATTAAATTTTAGTCTATTTTATTTTTATCTCCCACGACCAATCTTTTCTTCATTATGTTCTTTTTAAAAGTTAAGTTTCTTTATTCATTACTGTCGCTATAAAATCATTGAAGCACAAAAGATTTACAACTTTACACGTATATGTAAAACAAAGATAATGCTCGTTCAACTCGTACAGAAAAAAAGGTCATATTCTCACCCAAAACATCTCATTTCCAACGAAATCTCATTCTTTCTTTTCCTTTCATAAAGAAATAACTATCAGGGAATAAAAAAGGAACGATTCATAATAACCGAATCAAGTTATTCAAGTCTTTATCATCGAATCACAACTTAAATTTTCCCGATGACCATCTTTCGTACAATTGCTTAAAATTTCTCTGTATATGCAGTGGCCTTTATTGTCAAATTCTCAAAAGCACGTGTGAATTTACGAGCTCTGATTTTTCCAATCTCTCTCGGTACGCACAACTCAATTCAAAAAACGTCCACGCGCGAGCGAACATTAACGTATATATATATAGAAACGTTTACCAACTCACAGGCAGGTCTTATAATTTCTTATGTATATGTGACCCACAGTGGAAAAGCCTGAAGAAAAGGAAGAAGCATAATCGAATGACGTAAGGCCCTAATAAAATCGTAAGTCTTAAACTCTGACAGGAAAAAACGCGGCCTCGCATTATGTATATATACATGTACACACACACACACACGTATATTCCTCCCCCATAAGAAAACCCGCTGCGGCTTTGTTGTGCATCCAGTCATTGCGTACACACACACACACATATATATAGGACAATTTATATAATATGTATAAGAATACTTAAACTTACCTTGGAAGAAAACGAAGGCAGATGCTACGTAAAGACGGAGAAGAAAAAAAAGTCTTGCACGCTCTAATGCGATCCCCCGGGTTTTTCTTCAACGCAGTGCATCCCATAATATATACGCGTGTGTCTCGCGATCTCTGCTAACGGCGTATACATCTTTTTATGGAGATTCGAGCAGGCAAATAAAGAAAAAAAAAACGACGAAGAAAAAAGAAACAGTGTTTAGCTTGATTTTCCATGTGAAGAAAGAGAGCGAGTATTGTAAAACTTGGAAGGCTGTGTTTATTCAACTACTTAACGATAATGTTAGTTTTTATATTTTAATATCTTGGAGTTATAAAGAAATTTAGACGAATCATGATATTGATGCATGAATACAAAAGAAAAATATTATTAAGTGAAAAAATTGATGTTAAACATGTTTTAAAATTACTTAAAAAAGTTATTTAGGAAAGTGGTGCGTGCATGATTGATATATTTTTTTCAGCTGTAAATTGTAAAAGTTCGTTACTTCTTTAAAAGCATCAAAATCTACAAAATTTTAGTAATTCACTTCTCACGGTTAATTTTTTTTCTAAAAAAAAAAGTTAGAAAAAAAATAATGGAAGATGCATCTTCAACCTTGAATCGCTAATATACAAAGTATCGTGTAAAAAATCATTTTAAACTGAAAGTTTTGTCATTTATTGAGTCCGAATGGATTTCGAAGAAAGAAGTGCTGCTTCTAATGTTCCACATTATTCGCCCTCGTACTTATATATTTTTGTTTTCAAAAAAACAAAAAAAAAATAAAATAAAAAAATATATACCCATAAACAGTTCGAAGAAGTTGAAATAAGCAGGCATCTTCTTCGCGCGCATCAGCCCTCCCGAAAAACCATTGGTTGCAGTCGAAACAAGAGAGAAGCTCCAAGAGACGAAGATAATGAGAAAGGAAGGGAAAAAAGAAGAAGAAGAAGTAGCGCGGGAGAGAGAATGTGTATATATCGATTTGTAGAAATTTTTGTGACTGAACCGAAAATTTCAGAATGACACGAGTTTAAAATCGCGTATATATATACTCAAAAGGCCTGGAATTAGAAAAACGCTAGAATTAACTTACCGAGAAAGACCGCAACGAAACGTTCTTCTCTTTTTTTTTCTTGAGTTCAAAAAAATGTTTAAGAAAAGTCGTAAACTAAACTAATTTGGCTGTAGTTTTTTTTCAAGTGTAATAAAATAAGACTATTGGTAATTTTTGGAGCAATGATTGGTTCCTCTCCGTCGGCAGTAGCCGATCGTGCGACAATAATGTTCAACGCTGTTGTACTAGAATTTTTAACATTATATTTTTACGAGGCAGGCAAATAATGTAAAAAAATATCTAAATAAAAATTGTATTTCGAGAACAAACTAATATTTTAATGATTTCTGTTTATCGTAAAAAATTTCCTTTTTCTCTTCAAAACAGCTTAAAAAAGTGATGCATGCATTTTTTTCAATATTAAATCGATCTTAATATTTGAAAAGAAAGTATCGAACTTCCAAAGTACATCTTTCATCATAACTATTCAAAATTTTAACAGACGTAAAATTTACTTTTTTTTCACAAAAGGCTAAAATGAGCTAACGAAGCAAAGAATAAAAAAATGGAATCCAGTCGAGATAAATAGTTGTACGAACAAAATATTATAAGCTATATCCATATATAAAAGATGGATGAGTATAGAAGCGCGAAATCAAGCCTTAGCCGTGAAAATAACGATTTCCCTTTGTAGTTTGATCCAGCGCGTTTGTTTAGTTTCAGTATACGTAAGATCGGCGCCTCTAGTTGGAGCCCCAGAGAGGAAGAGGATGTCGCGCGTGACTCAGCGATTTTTCCTTTCACTAAGAAGGTAAATCGACATTTTATGTAGATGTATTGGGCCGCAAAAGGAAAGAAAAAGAAAAAAAATATACATATACACGCCCTTCTCATCTTTTGGCTTCTCGCCTTCGAATAATACCGAAAAACACCGACGCTTTAGCTACCGGACATCGTGTATCTTTGTATATATAATAGCAAATCGAGGGAAAAGATGATGGAAATTTTTCGCGGGTACCAGAATTGTAGGCGGAGTAACGCCGGTTCTTTTTAGACTAGTTACTTTTTTTCTCATTTCTCGGATACCGACAAAGTGTTGGGCTTATACCTTATTATACTATTCTAGATGATTTGAAAAAAAAAAAATTTTTTTTTCATGTTATACCTACACCTTTGGAGCCTTATGGATGTTTAATGATTTCTTTGGTTATTATTCATTAAGTTAGATCTTTTGTTAAAAAATATTGGAAAATTAATGTGGTTATGATGATTAGATTAAAAATTTTCTTTTCGTTGTTTCTTTTTTTACAACAAGGCTTAAAATTTATAAATAGAGAGGAGCAATAGTAGAGTTTAGATTTCTTAATGAGTTCCATTGTGTAAATGTAATGGAGCTACGCTACTTCTTTTTTTCTAAATTTGTTTTCTCATAGATGCATATTACTGCATTTGTAAAATCTAAAATTTTTTTTTGTGAGAAAATTTTTCTATGAGAATAAGTCAAAAGTATCAATCGTATCACGTTCAAAAAATTTAAATTTAAACAGGTCTCCAGCCATTCAAATCATTCACAATTTGAATGTCACTCAACCTTTTCATTACGTGACCGATGCATCAAATACATTTTCATCCTGCACCTACACTTTTTCAAATACGTGTAATTTTGATGACAAAAAGAAAATTCAGGTAGTGGATGTTCTTTGTTGAACTTAAAGAAGGTCATCTTTACAATATTACAATGCATTTCGTATAGGTTCATTATAAAATATTTAAATTTTACTAAATTTATTTAATTTATATTTAACTATTTTTATATGTTGCAAATTAAATTATTTATACGCATAAAATTTATTATTATGACTCATCGAAATTCAATTACATTCTTTTTTTTAAATAAATTTATTATGAATTATTTTTTCGTTATAATAAATAACAAATATTTTTTTAACATAAAAAAATTTTTTTAGCGTGATACAAAATACTGCGTTAATCTTTCCCATGAAATATTCCATTAGAATTTTTTACAACGCGTTTAGAAAAAAATTTTCTTTTAAATATATGTATGAGAAAAATCTATATTACTTAAAAAAAAAAAACAAAAAAAATCTTGGCCTTAAATTTTACATTTGAACAGGTCCTTTCCCATCATCCGGCATGTCGATTGACACTGTCTAACTTTTTATATCATCACCTGACCGCTAGACTGCCCCTCTCAAAAATACTTCCCCATCCTCCTTCCTATTTCTCTCTATTTATATATATACATATATATTCAGGTCTGACCTTCCCGTCAAACTGCATGCAATTTTTTTTTTTTTTCATCATGAAAGAGAACGAAAGCGGTCAGGTCTCATCTATGATTCTTATACACAAATATATGTATACGTACAGATCTATGCAAAGAAAGGAAAAAATATATACAGGAAAGTGAGGGAGGGCGGACCAGCTGCACACGCGATGCAACATTTTTGGGGATCCCTTAGGCTATATTCTAGTCGATTTTGTGGAGTATGAATGCGTGGGTGATGGATAGACTTATATATATATATATATATGTGCGCACACATTTAGGCTCGAGATCTTATTGTCTGGACTAACAATTTTGTTCCCTTATAAAGCGTGGGTGCATATAAAACCCCCTTGCGTAATATCTCATTTTCTCATGGGTCAAATATGTCTATATATTATACTGCGCCGAATAATGAATACAACTTATTTCCTTCCTTTCTTTAAAATTTTACGAACATTAGCAGTTGAATATTCCTCTTATTTTTAGTTAATAGCTTTGTTTTTCTCGATGATTTTTAGAGCATGGGAAAAAAAAATCAGTACAGATATTTACGGATATTACGATGATAAGTATGTAGGCGTTTACAGGGTGTGAAAATTTTTCTATACTATTGTTAACTTTTCAAGTGACACATTTTATTTTATTGGTTTTAATCATAGACAAATGTGCGAAAATGCAATAAAAATTTTTCGTCAGCTCGTAAATTTTAGTGAACAATTTAATTTTGTATCATGGGATTCGTATAATTTCAATGAGAAATTTTGTCAATTGAAATGCACTCTTCAGCTTTTTTCAACAAAATACAAAATTTGTAACTAATAGTTTGAAATATTATGCAAACGATGCAAAAATATAAATAAAATAAAATATTTTACTGTGTATTTTTAAACGGAAGTTCGTAATTCCATAAAAAATGGCTCCATTACTTAACGTATAAGATTCCCTATTCTGTAGCAAAGATTTTTAGCTAACAAAAGCTTTGATCGTTTCCTCCTTGGGACGTTTTTACGTCATCGTCATCCCTTATACTTCCAAAGTCTTACCAACAACCTCAGCCAATAAAATTCTTTCTTCTCTATTTTCCGACACACAACGTATCTCTTAGTTGTGCGTGTGATGTACCTGCGACTTTTTGGTACGTTATACACAAAGAAAGGAGAAAAAAACGGTTACCTCGTTTATACGTTTTTTTTTTCTTACGAATCAAGAGAGAACAGAGAATTGTTAAAAAAAAAAGAGAGACCGCGAAAAAGTACGTTGACTCTTATACTTTCGTACCATTATATTTTTCTTCTCCTTCTTAGAGTTGTTCTCTTGCTCATAGTTGTCGATTTCGCACGCGTTTGTCTCTAACGTGTACTTTCAAATGAAGAATAAAAAAAGAGAAATATATATAGAAGTTCAAAGCTTTAAAACTCGATAAACTTTTTTGATGCAAGAGCTAAAAAAGTAGAAAAAAGTGGGAAAGTGACGGTTATGCGTCTCATCTCTTTTAGGGAAAGGGCGCAGCTGGGTTGAGAAAAGAGGAAAAAAAAGTTATAACGTTCTTTTTCTCGATTGCAAGCGCGCACGTCTTGAGGCTCGCGTACCAAAGGTATATAGTTAAAGGTACATGCAGGCAATGTATAGTTAAAGGGTACATTGAAGAGCCAACCAAATCTCAGAGAAATCACCCCAAAAATACTTTTTAGAAAAGAAAGAAATGAACATTTTTGTAGAGTCGCGGTTACGCAAGGCTTCTTTTTTCCTCTTTTTATTTTTTTTATTCTATTCAACTTTGTAACCTTCGCACCTTTCTTTGACGCTTCTCACGGGCTTCAAAATTTTTTGATTCTCTGAAAAATCATAAAATATAAAAAAGAGCTAATATGTTACCCTAAATATACACCAAAAATTGTGTACAGGAAAGATTCAGTAGATAGAAGTAACTATAGTATAATTAAATATATTTAGGATAAATTACTACAATACAAAGGCTTGGAATAATAAGAAATTTAATTTTTTGATAGAAAGATCTATTTTTTTACAACTTTATACAAAATAATAAAATTCATTGTTCGTAAAAAAAATAAATGTTCGTAAAAAGAAAAAAAAAACAAATACTTAAATATAAAGCTGAAACGAAAATAGCTAAAAAATAATTTTATTTGAGTAATCGAACATAAAAAGCATTTGATGAAATTTTATGCATTCCATTTATTTTCTAAGCATACTTTGTATATTCTGTGTGTTTTTCCTTCTTTTTTATTTTCTATTATCCCTTGAACATAGCCAGAAGGATGTGCGCGCTAGCTCTACCTGACCCACAGCATAGAATTTTTTTTTACCATTTTCAAGGGAATCTGCATCTCTCAGATACGGATGCTTGCATTATAATGAAAAAAAAGAGAGAAAGAAAGGTGGGGCGCGTTTTACGTACAGTGTAGCGTAGCTTAAGTAGGAGGGGAAAAAATAAAGAAGCATCTCAGTAATATCGAGGCCAAATACAGGGACTTTGGCCTTAAAAAAAATTCTCTTTTTTTTTCTCCTTACGAGAGAGAAAAAGATTCACCGGATTGTTGGAAATTTTTTTTCATTCTTTCCATTATTCTCGCTTTTTTATAAATCTATTCAATCGTTTCTTTTATCCCCCTCTTCCTAAGATATAATCATCCAAACGATGCTACCTGTAAAGTAGTAGATTTTTATAAGGGACATCGCTCACTTTTTGGCGTTTTTTTACCCCAAAAACACCATTGCATGGGAACGTGGACTTATATGTCATGCGAAAACTTGAGTCTCTTTTTTTTACGCGTGTATAACTAAACATGTGCATCGCGATCACTGACCCTTCCGCAAAAAAAAGGTTGCGTTTTATCTTTTTTTTTAGACTTTCCCACAGAGAGGGAGAAAGTGTTGGTATTTTTTTACCTCGTTTTTTGGAAATTAAAAAGTTACGTAGTTCTTTTGACAAAACGAAACATTTCTCGGGGAACCGATTATGCACCTTTTTTTACGTGTTGCGATTGTCAATATTCGATTTTTTTCTCCAAAAGATCTAAAGCTTAATTTGGTTCTCACGTTACAAATCTTTACAAATTCGTAATAAAATTTATCAAATTTTGACAAAAGAAATAGAAAAAATTTTCGTTCATACATCTGATAATACATAAAGTTAGAAGTTATTCTGATGTAAGATTTTTAGATTTTAAAAAACTAAACATTTATAAGAAAATTGGTTTTAAATAAAACACAAATGATTTTAATAAAAATTTGTTATAAAATTTAATATAAATGTCATTTTAGCCATGGATCTTAAACATATATTATAAAAAGCCAATTAAACATAAATAAAAATTAAGCTCAATCAGCCATGAAATTCAAACTCGTTGAATTATAGCAACGCCATTTGCTTTACCGCAGCAACACCCCTTTACCAATCTTTCGCCAAACCAAAAAAAACTCATATCGCCGCAGCGCAACGACAACTTAAACGACAAAGTCTAAGCTAAAAAAAAAAAAATTCGCCTGTAAATTTTAATCCCGTAGCGTATCGAAATAATCATTGTAATGGAAGCCGTTAAGCGAAGCCAGAAAAAAAAAATCAAACTTTTGTGGCAGTTCGCGTTCTCCATGAAAATCGGTTACACATCTTGCGTTGCAATAAAAAAAATAAAGAAAATAAACAAAGAAACGACGCGTACAGCGACAACGTTTAAAATTTTACAGAAAAGGGATTACAATAAAAGGGGTAGCGCGAATATATTCGCTTAAAAATTTTGAAAAAAAAGGGGGGATATATACATAAAGTATATTATACGTTAATACGTAAAAGCACGCGTGAGGGAGGGCGTCATGATGATGGATATGTATATGCAAGCGTATGGTAAAAAGGGGGAATAGGTAAAAAAAAGGGTTTTTTTTATGTATATATGTATATATATGTATAAGTATATACATTATCGAATGAGAGAGCTAGAAAGAGAGAGAAATAAAAGAGCCAATAAGAAGGAGGTCCGTAGAGTTTGTGAGCGTCCAATGGCTGGTCCCGAGACCGGTTTACTTTTCCATTTAGGTGGGGGTAGTTCTCGCCCTTAGGGTTTCTATAATGTTGCAGGCGCGCATATAGCGTATATTATACCGGTATTGGTTATATGCTTTATAGCTTTAGCGCTTCGTTGCGTCACTGTAAAAGCGCACAGGGGCCAATATGTATTTTTCTTTCTGACATTCGTTCAGTGTCGGCTCGTCCGTCAGCACGACTTATTACCACTATATGTACAAATATTCTGTGTGCCTTAATTTAAACATTTTTTCGTTACGATTCGCCGAGCAAGCTTCAATTACCATATCTGTGATTTGGATAATTAGTTGGTGAATATTCATGAGTGACTGTTGAATATTCAATTAATTTGAATAAATTTTTTTTTTTGGATTTTTAAAGTGATTTTTGGTGGATTTAAAAAAATTAATTAAAAAGTGATAAATAATATTTTTTTATAAAAAAACACTGTCGTGCTGGATTTGAAAACTAAATGTGTCTTAGATGTGACGGTAAAGGAGAGTGAAGGAGTATTGGGGTGTCGTAATAAATTTAAAAAAATGGTTTTTTTGGAAGATCCAAGGATGATTTTTGCGGATATGAGACTTCATGCCACTAGTACACCCACGAGTACTCCTACTAGTTATCGACTACATCATCGGAAGTACCGACCTCAAAATAACAATGATTGTACGGCTGTGTATATTTTTATTTAAAATTTTAATTTTTTTTTGTGCGTTGGAATAAATGGTTTAATTTACAGCATTTTATAATTTTCATTGAAAATTACTTAATTTGTGCTCAGTGGAATTCCCAATAGATCAATCGAACACCGTAAAACCATATTTAACACTTTTGAAAAAATTATAATTGTGCAAATATATTGTTAATTTTATGGAATTTCTATAAATTATTGAGTAACAAGTTCATTACCATTGTACATTTTTGAATGATGAAAAATTTGATTCTATGAACAACAATAAAACATTTCCGTAGAAATAAATTCGTAATATCATTTATAAAAAACACATGAGTCAGCGGTGATTGATAAAGAATGAACCTATGATAACATTTTTAAAAAATTCATAAATTAATATGACTTTTATAATTAAATTTTTTAATCTTTTCATAGATAGTATTTAAGTATTGAGCAATTACTCTCGTATCATATAAATTATTAATTTTATAAAAATTCAAATGATTAAGATCTATAGATCGATAAAATGATGATTCGAACTTTTATTTTTAGCATCTTTTAACATTTATCGTGCTTTTTATAAATATAAAGGAAATAATCAAGGTGAAAAATTGAATTTGTGATTACAGATGCAGATTTGCATGGGGATGTGGACGGTGCCGATCTCAGCGGTGACGATCGGAGTATTGCAAGCGACGTGCAAGATGGCAACGAGCCTCACTTGGATCACGATTCAATCGATTCGGACAGAGAAGCTCTTAACCTGGTAAGTATTAATTTTAATAATAATCAAAGCAAGTTGATACTAACATTCACTTATCCTAAACTCAATTATCGAAACGATATATCCTAATATTAACGATTCCCGTGCGCGGTAACATATATACCATAGGTAAAGCAAAAGGAAGTATTATGAATAGAAAAACCATGTATAGACAAACTGGTCACTTAGAAAAAAAGGCTAACTAGTTAGATTTCAAAGCAATCAGTAAAAAAAATTTTTTTGGGGTCTTTTACCCGTGCGAACAAGTCAAATGATCATTTTGTGTAGCCAGGTGGTCGGAAATACACAAAAAAAAGAGAAAAAAAGTAAAATTAGGGGTAGCTAATTACAATCCAACAGGTGACGACATTCCAAGAGACAGAAAAGTTAACCTGTGTGCGAGAAATTACGCTAGTTGGGTATTATATAGATTATTATCGAGTGGCAAAATAGCTGTCTTTTTTCACCCTCACTCTCGTGTGTATATATACGCAGTCGGTCAACCGGACTTCCCACGATGTCGTAATGATTTTATTTTTAAAGTTAAGAAATCATGATGAACATGCAAATAGTACGTTGTTTTTTTTTGTTCGGGAAATCACGGACCGTTTATGATGCATATATTTAACTGAATTTTCAAAAGGTAACTGAAAGATTTTAAAATTAGCATAAATTGATAGAAAAGGTGTCATTATATTTAATTTTTCTAAATGATATTTCAAAAATATTTTATTACAGACTAGTGTACTTAAAATTCTTAAATAAGTTTCAATAATAATTTAAAATAATGTTTTTTGGAAATTTAGTAACAATCAAAATAATTAATAAATTATACAAAAAATTGTATATTACATCTTATACAGAAAAAAAATAATTTTTTGCAAATTATTTAATAATTATAATAAATTCAATAACTATCACATTTGATGCGTAAGAACGTGTAAATTTTATCATGATAAATTTATTCTCGAAAAGCAAAAATTTCGTACAAAATAAAATTTATTCAATCTCGTTTATCCTTTGTAAATAACCATCTGGTGTTACAAAAAAAAAGTTTTAATTCAGGAGACTTTCAAAGATACAAGATAAAAAATGTCCAGATCTTTCACGTAAGTTGGGAAGAAAGAAAGGAAAAAAATAAGCGCATAAAAAATATATAGTGATTCAATATTTGAGAAATAAATAAGAGAGAGTATAAACAATTCATATAGAGGAAGTAACAAGGGCCGAAGGGAGCATGCTGGGGCGTTTTTATAAAATACACTAAAACGTTCAGGAGGAATCGAAATGACCAATATCCTGAGCGTAGCCAAGTGTAAACAGGCGCGCTACGGTTTTTCTCTCTCGACAAAAGCGCGTCCTTTTGCTCTTTGAGTACAAAATGTATTAACGGAAGAGGGTGGAAAAATGCTCTGATTTTTCGATTGAACATTTTTTTTTTATTTTTTTTTTCCTTTACTTTAGGTATCTCTGTATATACAGTAACGTATTGCGTCACAGTTAAATTACGTTTAACTTCGTAAAATCTAAAAACGTCTTCGCAGTGTGTGGTTATTGAATTTCGAGGCAATGTGTATATAAAGATTTATCTACGGTATAACGTGTCCAGAAGGAAAGATACTTGTATTTTTTTAAGAAATTCAAAATTTTTACATAAAACTAACTGAGATAATATTTTTTCTAAATTCAATAACTTTTACATACCTATTTATTCTTCTGCGTACTAGTTAAAAGTTTAAAATTATCTTTTTTTATCGTTCTAAAGCGCTTAACTCTAACAACTCGTAACGACCCTAAAACAAAACAAAAAAAGAATAGCAAGAATAATAAACTAAAAGATAATTTTTTCTCATTCTCCTTTCAAAGGTTACCGATGTGTCACAACGTAACAGCAGTAGTGGCACAAGTGGTAGCGCATCATCGCCAAGTTCTGGTGTAAGCAGTCAATTAACGGGTAGTCATGCAGGCAATACAAGCAATTCACAAGCTGCTTTAGCGGCCCAATTAGTTGGCCAACAATTATTGATGCACGGCTCATTGAGCGCTCTAAGTCCACAAGAAATTCAAGCATTGGTTCAACAACTACAGCAACAGCAGCAACAAACGATTCAACAACAGTTGCAACAATTTGCTATGTTCCAACAGGCAAATCCATCAGCGGCTGGACAATTACCTGCTCAGGCACAGTTCTTCCTTCAAAATCAGGTAAATTATCAAAATAAAAGAAATATAAATATGTTATATGATGTGTGTTATTAAAATTATTAAAAGTTTTTATTATATGAATTCAGCAATCACAGACAAAGAAACTCTTGTGATGTTTAAGTAATGATCTATGAAAAGATACCGCAAGAATTGACTTAATTAAAAGTAAACAATATATAGTTTTTAAATGGTACCTAAAAAATATGCGACTTACAGTTTTAAAAAAAATTGACTTTTTTCGATAATAATTAGATTATGAAAAGATATCATAGCGCTTTTTTAATTAGATTTAATATTATAAATGAATAAAAAGATAATCTGGATAAAGAGATCTTTACTGTTACTAATTGTACTGATAAAATAAAAATAACATTGTCATGCAAATTTCTAATTAACTTCAATGAATCGTAATATTTTTATATTCTATAAGATTAAAGCAAAAAATGAACTCATGCACGTTTCAAATGAGAATCAAGTTAAATAAACTGTCATAAAAATTTTAATAATTAGTGTATTTTTTTGTTATAAGTTTTACGCAACAATGAAAAAAAATTTACAATTTTTATGATTAAAAAAAATTAAATCTTTTTTATTCGAGATAAAGTCAAAATGAATTATGAGATTTATCGATTCTTTAGAAACGCATCTTATTTCCCTATAAAATCAAACATCACAACTACTATATACGATTCATATGTCATGCATATTCTTATATTTACGTTCATTAGCACCTATAGACATAATTTTTTATTACATTCTATCCCCTCGAACGTAGCATACACACTGAGCCCATATTCAAAGCAGCGTATGCTTATTCAAAAGAATTTCCTTTTCTTTCACATGCGTGTTTTTTTCTTCTATCGTGCATACATTTTTTTTCTCTTTTAAATATATGCTTATACGGACCGATTCATCAAATATCTTCAATTATTGATCTTCCTCGCTCGTCGGCTCTTTATAAAAAGAAGTAAGAAAAAAAAACCCAAAGCGATCTTCTAAGATGTACACATACATACTTAAAAAAAAACTTGGTGTACGAACCTTGCTATACAGCTCCTGCATTTACATCGTCGCTCTGTATATGTGTGTGTGCATTATTTAGTTTTCCGAGCTTTAGATTTACGGAGTATTTTTTCTATAGTTCTCAGCATACATATACATGCATATATCCCAAAAGTAATAGTTACCATATATATGTCCCGGATAAAAAGTAACAAAACGACTTTGCGCCTGGCGGATTTAATGGCAGTTCCTTGCTCCTCATTCTCTTTTGAAAAAAAAGGTATTATATATATATATACATACATATTCCAAGGCGATTCGTTAAGGGCAAGCGGCACCTTGCCGCCTTTGTTACCTAACACGTGGCCATGTATATATATGTATATGTATATACAACGGGGGAGAGAGCTAAGAGGTAGAGAGAGCTCGCTTATTCAAGAAGGGACACACGACACATACCGTTGTTCTCTCGAAAATTGCAGCGTACGTGTGTACATATAAAGAAAGAACCCCTTCGTTTTTTATTTTATTTTTATTCAGTCGAGAATAGAGACAGAGACGCGTGTTAAGCAAAGAGCTTAAGGATTTTCCAGGCTTCTAGTCGCGTGTTCCGCTTGTTTTCAATTTTTTGTTTTTTTATTTTACCTTTAGAATCTGTTCGTTGGAACTATTCAGTTTTTTTTCTAATGCTAATGTCTCTTTCTTTTTTGGGTTGTATTTATGCCGAGTTACAAGGAATTTTCCGATGAGTTCCGGTGTAAAGATCCAAAGTTGATTATAATGCAGATTCCGAGGGTTGAATAATGATGTCGTATTGCTTTGAAGAAACATTCGTGCGAATTATAATGATAATGAGGATCCAAAAAGTGAATAATCTTATTTAGTGCGGTTAAAGAAGTTCAAGAATTCTCGGAAAGGTTTATGATAATCGTGATTGATGAATTTTTAATAGAAAACACTGTATTCATAATCCAACTTCGAATAACTACCAATTTTATTGTTTAGTATCACATAATTGGGAGTCCTTTTGCAAAAATTTTGAAATTTAACAAGAAAATAACTTAAAATTTGTTCAAATATTATAATATCTATCAACACGTAGTTTAAAAATTTTTGAACGTTAATTATAATTTATAACTTTTGTGTAATAACAAAAAAAAACCATTAATTTTGTTATGTGATATATTGTATATTATCTTGATAAAGCGATTATCATAATTAATACGGTAAATTATCATAACGATTTGAATGTGATTCAATAAGCAAATACCTGTGCATGTTATCCCTTAAAATTACCCTAAAAATATTTTAACTTAGGGGAATAAGAATTAACAGGTTCGCCAAAAATTAGACAACACGTTATGTACCACTTGTTATATTATGCATGACGGATTGATCCTGCCCCGAAAGAAAGGAAAATAAAAAAAGGAAATAGTTTAGGTATGTTTATAAGCCTTCCTAAATTTGAATAGCGACACGCGACCATTCAAAACTATATATTTTAAAATATGCGCTCTGCACCCTTTCAAAATAAAAAAAAAATACAGAGAAAGGGACAGAATGTAAGGTAGGTGCTAGTGTTGCGCTCATGGGTCGTAAAAATACCTGAGCTCATATATATACATATATAAAAGTACACACGCGACCTATTCAACTATTCATATATATACATATATATCCACGTGTCAGAGTCTATGAAGAGATGTAAAGTAATTCCGTAGGGTGTCTACATAAATAAGCATAAAGTATAGATACTATATACCTTGTATAGCAGACCCATACCGAATAGAAAGAGAAGTAGATCCCGAAAAAAAGAGCTAACGTTAAGAACCCTTTACATACAGAAGAAAAGGGTATATTTTCTATATTTTTACGACCCCTCCCTGGTTGTTCTTATATTATACATACCATGACTTGTTTCGTTAAAGCTATCGAGACATCAAATGTATATCTCGTAAGCATATAAGTCTCCACATCTGCATTTCTTTTTTTTTCATTTCGAAAGGGTAGAGATAATCGATTACGATGATAGAGAAAAAGAGAACCTTTTTTTAACACTTTTTCGACCTGCGTACCTCTTATTTTTATTTTTGAATGATCTTCACCTGTTTATTATTAGACACGCGATACTTTTGATCATCACGTATGGCACGATTAATATGAATCCTATGCTATATGACGTCTTTATTCGTATCATTAATATTCTTCTTTAAATTAATGAATGAATTAATGAATGAAACCTGAAATTTTGTAAGAATCGTATCAAAGTAGTTACTCTCACGTTTAAGTCATTCACAATACAAAACCCATAAAAACATCAAATGAACACAAAAATTTGGTTTTTTATGTCACATACTTTAAGTATTAACTTTAGTACGTATGATTGATGATAAAACGTCCCGTATCTATTTATATTGCATTCATTCTATCCAGACGAAGCAGTATTTTCATTTATTACATTCGTTCTTTATTCATCAAAATAATGATTCATTGACGTGCTTAAGGTTCAATAACTAGGAAAAATTTCGGTATACATACATATACGTATAAGAAATTTAATATAAGAGAATAAAGCGTGAGAATTACATAAGAATTCATATAATAAAAAAATTAATCTCAAATAAAATATTTTTTTATTTTTTTATAATATTGAAAAATTAAAACAAATGTATTTCTTTATTCGATAGGTTCAACAATTAGCACAAGCAGCTCAACAAATTCAAGCATTACAAAAACAGCAAGCATTACAAAGTGGTGGTGGTGGATTGGTAGCGCGTAATCTTAGTCAACAGCAAAGATCACCGCCTCCACCGGGTACACCACCAGCGGTTAAACCATCACCAGCAAGACTCGAACCATCGCCCGAAGAAACGACTGATCTCGAAGAGCTTGAACAATTTGCTAAAACGTTCAAACAACGAAGGATCAAGTTAGGATTCACTCAAGGTGACGTTGGTCTTGCTATGGGCAAACTTTATGGAAACGATTTTTCTCAAACGACCATATCTAGGTGAGCAGAGCTTTGTTTTTATTTGTTATTTAAAAAAGATATTATTTAATTAAGTTGAATTTAAAAAGATAAAATAAAAATAAAGTAAGTAAAAAAACGTAATTTTAATTAATGCTTTCAGGTTTGAAGCTTTAAATTTATCGTTTAAAAATATGTGCAAACTGAAGCCATTATTACAAAAATGGTTAGAAGATGCAGACAATTCGTTGAATAATCCAAATTCACTGTCGAATCCAATGACGACGCCCGAGGCAATAGGCAGGCGAAGAAAGAAACGCACCTCAATCGAAACGAGTGTGCGAGTTGCTTTAGAAAAGGCATTTGTACAAAATCCAAAGCCAACATCCGAAGAAATTACTATTCTAGCCGATAGTCTTGCTATGGAAAAGGAAGTGGTTAGAGTTTGGTTCTGTAACAGGTAATTTCATTTCTACAAAACTACTAGTTCATACTTATTATCATTTTGACCTACATTAGTCTATGAATTTCTACGATTCCTCTTACATTTTTATTCTTACTATTCTTCTCGCACTGCTTTGCCTTCAGGAACTTTCTTTATTTTCTAACCGCTTATCATAAGAATATTAAATTTTAACTCGAGACGATCGATCGCTAGAAATACTCGCATTCAAACTTTCTGTGAAACGAAAAATTAAAAATTTACGATCTAAACATCATAAATATTCAAAGTACCTTCAGTTCATCCTAAAATGAATTTACTATCATCTCTTGCTTATTTGCCAAACTGTCAAAACGTAAACGTAGTAATTAGAATCTTTCACAAAAATATTCATAAATTCGCTAGAAAAATTTAAAAATAAAATTTTTATTAAAAAAAGTTATAGCAATTTTAAAATTGTGTTATCATATTACTTTTCAATATATAATTGATATGTATATAATGTATGATTGGAATATCGTATGATATTTTAATTTGTTGATAAATATTTAATTGCAAAAAAACAAATGCTTATCGATTCTTTTTTTTTTTTTAATATTCTTTCTGACATACCTAATGGAGATTTTTCTCGTGTAATGTTCCAATGATTAACATTTATTTTTCTATATTTAAATAAAAAAGAAAGAAAAATTTAGCATTCAATTAATCCAACATTTTAAATTTCAGGCGACAGAAAGAAAAACGTATAAATCCACCGACCGCAGCAATGGGCAGTCCAACGATGGCATCGCCAGCACCATCAGTCTTTGCATCATTAGCTGGTACAATGTCAAGCAGTCCGCTTGCATTAACAACACATTCATCGCCAGCAAATTTAAGTCAACATCCACATTCAACACCATTAGGCTCACCATTACCATTGGCTCTCGTTGCAGCATCAGGTAATAACTACGGACATCCACATAGTGGCAAATCATCGGTGCACGAGTGACACCAGCCTGCGGCCCAAGGGGACGCTATTTATCGACAACAACAACAGCAACAGCATCAGCAGCAACAACAACAACAGCAACCGCGACGATTGTGCAATTTACCAGACTTTTATCATTAACTAATTGTGCACGAACGATAAAACGTCGCGCGCTTTTAAGAGAAGAAAAAATGATAATGAACAATTGATTTATTTCTCCTTTCTGTTTCATCGGTTAGTTTTATTTTTGTATAACTATATCGCAGTGAAATTGGAGATAATCAGTAGTGATGTTTTATATATACATACATAGATATATATAAAGTGTGCAGCAGTCCAGCTTTCGTGGCGAATCGGAAGAGACTATTTTCCTTGTGATTTCTTTTTTTTTTAATTCGCTTTGTGACAAGCGTAGAATATTAAAGGAAAATAAGAGACGTAAGAAACGGTGGATTTAAGTTTTCATATAAAAAGTAGGTTACGAAAAGAGATATGATGGCAACAATGTTTTATAAACGAGATAAAATAAATAATATGTACAATTCCTTTTGTAAATAATATAAAAGTTATTGCCGTTATGTTTTAATGTGTATCTCTCTTCTTGTGATCTACAAATTACATTATTTTGATGTTTTATTTTTTAAAGCTCGAAAGCGGTGTTGGACGGTCAAGGCACCAAAAATTTTTGATCGACATGAAAGAGAGATTCGTCGCTGCTTTTTTTTTAATTAAAAAAAAAAGAAGAGATAAACAGTCAAAGTTTTGTGAAAGAAAAACGTGTAATGACTATTTTATGTGTAAATAATTAGGGGAAATTATTTTACGTTTATTTATGAATACATCGCTGTTTTATATTATATAAATGATTGAACGAAAGTCTTAGAGATGATTTTATTAATGTAAAAAGTGAAAGTTGCAAATGACATTGTTGATATTCGTTTGCAACGTTCACTTAGTTATTTCATCGGAGATTTTTCGATTTGATTTGAGAAAAGGATGAGAAAATTTGAGCGCGCTACTTTTGATCAATTTGCCTGATAATTTTCATTAGAGCAATTATTATACAAAGGAATTACCTAAAACATCTACAAAAGCTCTTGGAAAAATAAAAAATGTTTAACTTAAGTACCGTAAAAGAAAATGAAAACGATTATTATAATCGAAAAGAATTTTGTACCAGCGCGGCGCAATGAACTTTTCGAGGTGTGTGAAAGACTTTCGATAATGTCGACGTTTATTTATAAACTTCAATACTAAAATTCATTTTAGCATTAAAGTTTATAAAAATATTTTAACAACAGCTTGCTGGTCTTTTTAAAAAGAACATTACTTTTTTTAGAAGCAAAAATAAAATTGTTTGTTTACTGTCGTTATGTTCGAAGTCATCCACGAGTACAAAGTTCCTAAAGCAGTGACTGTAATTATACTTACTATAATTATAACATTGTAAATACGTGCATAAATAAATGAAACAATATAATAATAATAATAATAGAAAAAAAACGAGTTGTCCGTTAAACGTGGCGGCGCGTTCATTGAAACATTTTTTCCAATGTTTTTCTTTTTCACACACTTTTTACACACAATAACAAAATAATAATATTTCGAGGATAGAAAGCAAATTTGAGCTTTATACTCCTTTGTTTCCTTTCCTCTTCATTAAGAACGCGCATACAAACCATTTCTTTTACGTCCATTTAAGTTGCGTACATTAGAAAAATAAATGAATAAATAAATAATGATTGATGAGAAGTAGATTAAAAAAAAAATTATAGTTGATCAAGTATTAAAAAAAAAGTAAGACACTCGTGTCAAGAATATCGGACTTCTTGATTCTCGACAGTCTTAGTAAAACAGGGTCCTCGTACGTTTTGCCGGAAAATGAGAGAAAATAGACATCCGATAGATCGTGGAAGTGTTCAAACTACCGCATTATCTATAGAAAAATATATGAAAAAAAAACAAAAACAATAAAAAAAAATGATAAAACAAAATCCTCCACATATCCAGATTTCTATACACGAATCTTGCATGTAAATACACAGCACACATTTCTTTTTAACAATCCTTTTCCAAACGGTTATACGAAAAAGAAAGAAAAATAAAATAACAAAAGAAACAAGAGTTTCAAATTGAAAAAAAATAATAATAATAATAAAACGCACGATAATAAATCCTTGTTGAAAAAAAAAGTTCATGTACGCAAGGATGAGCGTTTCGAATAAAAGTCGAAAGCTAATACATACGATGAAATAGTATACACATTAGTTTATAAGAAATATAAAAAAATATAACTTCGACTTTGCTGTGAAAGGCAAAGGGAAATGGATAAATAAATAAATAAATATGAAAGAAAAAAAACCAAGGGCTATGATCTATATATTAACTTCTGACGAAGATACGTGCGTGTGCGTGTAATAATGTGTGCATGTGAATTATAAATAAATGTATTTATGAGACAATTATAAATAGCAATTTAATTATATATAAATAAATGAATTAATTAATTGAAAAAAAAGAAAAAAAAAATAAGAGATAAAAAAAAATGAAATGAAAGATTAAGACACTATGAGCACATATGATTGCGCATAGATTCACGTATCCGAGCGTATCATCTCTATAAATATAGCGTATACAGAATTATAATAATTGCAAATTTTTAAATGATAAGTAAATGAAAAATAAAAATAAACTAAAATAAAGAGAAGAAGAAAAAATAAAACTAAGTGAACAGATAATTGAATGTATTGTAAATAGTTAGAAAAAGCGATTATCGATTTTAAAATTGCGAATTATTATATCGTGGGATAAACGGCCGAACGTGTATATATTTATATATATAAACTAATAATATATCAAATGAACGCGATTCGATGCACTGTCGCGTCAATATTTGCTTGATCTATAAGTTGTTTTTATTTAAGACGAATGAGATGAGAAGAAGAGTAAAAAAAAATAAACAGAAATCATTGTGTATATTTGATGTGAATTTTCATTATATTATTTTCTCTTCTCTTCTGATTCATCTTTTTTTAGCGACAAGGGCAAAGAAGAATAAAAAAAAACACACATTTACACTGAATTGGTGTCAAACGTGTAAAAAGTATATAAATGAAAAGAAGACAACATTAAAAAAAAAGTGATGCGAGTGAGAGCTGAATTTTTACCTGTACATTATTATACCGGATATAGTAAGCTTCTATATATGCGAGGAAAAAAAATGAAAGAAGGAGAATAAGTGAGGACGAAGAGAAAAGAAGGAAGAGGCGTTTTTTTTTCTTATTTTATATATGAGGGGTGCTGCGATTTCTCATGGACCAAGCCGTAGAAAACGCGCGCAAAGAGAAAAACAAAATACGAAAAAAATGAAGAATTTTAAAAAAAAGACGATAAGTTCCTAAGCTACGTGTGAATTCGTACACGTGCATACTATACGAGACAAAAAGAAATAAGATAAATGCAAAACGGAAGAAAAAGAACGATTTTAAGAGAATTAGAATAAAAGAAAAAAAAAGCAAAGCGACACTTATGTAGATATATTATTGATAAGGAAAAAGCGAAAGAACAAAAAGATGAAAGAATTAATTGTACGTAGATTTTTCCAATAATGTCCAGCAACTTACCCCCCTGCCCACTCTTCCCTCCCCCCCCCTCTATTTTAAAGACCCTCTTCCATCTCTTGGCACTTCGTGCAACATGACAGCGTATTATCCCACGGCTGATTGTAGAATTTTTATTATTAAACCTAGCAATTATTATTAATATTATTAATATTATTATTTCTATTATTATTAATATTATTTCAATTTACATTTTAACTTTTATTATTTGAAAAATAAAACGACACAAAGATTTCAGTTGATTTACTGAGTTATTTTTTTGATTTTTTTTGTTCTCCTCTCACCCATATTTATCCTTTCATTAATTTTATTTTATTTTTACGTTATTGTTATTTTATATATTTTATTTTATTTCAATCAGGTGCAATTTGTTGTATTTAATAGTACGTCTAAATGAAAAATAAAACTAAATGATGCTTGAAGTTATCACAATGAAAAAAAAAATTAAAAAAATTTTAATTGCAGTTAAAAATTGCGATATTTAAAATCATTTTTCTACGTATAATAAGTTAATGATGATAATTTCAAGTATCAGTTGGTATATTTTAATTATCGGAATGATTGTTCGTTGAATCGTTTTTAAGATTTTTCGAATTAATTAAGCCACCGTCCTGTCCGTCAAGTTTAATTAATTGTAAATATATTAAAAATTAATCGATTTTAGAATGATGGAATAACGATATTTGCTACTTGATGTATCATTTCGCAAACTTTTAGATGTCCTGGTAAATTTAGTCTTACAAAATAAAAAAAAGAAGAAGAAGTAAGACAAAGTCATGGTATACCAATAGTAGACGAATAATTAAGTAAAAAAAATGAAAAAAAAAATAATGAATAAACTTGTAATGTTTTTTCGAATGATTATGAAAAAGAAAAACACGAACAAAGAGATTAGTAAACTTTTCGGTAGAATTAATGTGTAACACGTGTAAGAATCGAAGTGTGAATGAGGATGATATGTAATAAAAATATGGACGAATGTTTTTTTTATTAAAAAAGAAAAAAAAAAACATAGTTGGCAAAAAAATAAGTAAAAAAAAAGCTTTGGCGAGTTTGAGAAATCGAGTTTTTCGAAAAGAGCACGGTATAACGAGTTTCCTAAAAATTGTAAAATGGCTTTTTAGAGCCGATGATTGGTTTCATATTAAAAAAAAATTGAAATATTTTTTACTAAAAAATTTCGATTATATCTTTAAAAAGTTGAAATTTTTGTGTGAAGCCGTAAATTGTATAATTGTTAGAAAAAAAAGAAGAATTTGTATTATGAAGATCTTTTTAAACCGAATTTAAAATTCTTTTTTTTTTTAAAAAAAAGCATGTGTATCATGATAACTGAGTACGATGGTATCAAACGTATATATTCTTTTTAATGAAAAAAAAATGAAAAAAAATAAAAAGAATTAAAGATAAATCTTAAAGAAAAAAAATTGTAAGATTTAAAATGAGACTCGATATAGAAATCAGCGATGTATAAACAAAATCATATCATTCTTAAGGAACGTTAAACATTAACGTCTAAGTACGTAAACAATATTATAAACAATTATTATTATCATTATTATTACTACTTAACATTATACAATTAGTAATACATTGTAATTGTATAATAAACTGCGTCATAGATAATATAATATTTAGCCTGTCTTTCATTTTAAAATTTTAATCATTCCTAGATTTTAATTATTCATATTTTTCATTTAATCGCGCGAATGTTAAAAACCATATAAATAATATTGCATGTCGATTCTTGATATTAATGTATTTTTTATTAATTTGCGTTAATTTTATTTTATATTACAAGATTTTTAAAAAATTTTTGTTAATACTTACTTATCTCATCGAATTGAATTTATATTATTTAGATGAATATTTTATTACATACACAATAAGAAAAATTTTTTATTATTTTACTTTAAACGTTTTTTAAAAAGAAAGCATTAATTTACTATATTTGATCAAACAGTTATAAATTTAATTTAGGATTATTTTACGATGAATTTATTTTATTATAAAAATTTAATTGAATCGTATGAACTGGAATGAAGTAAGTATTCATATTTAAAGACATAACTATTACATACAATTTAATAAAGTTGTAAGCTTGATTGAATATTTTTTGTTTTAATATCCTTTAGAGAAAGGGTTTTTGAAATGTATGAAGTCTCCCTCTAAAAGAAAATGCATGAAAATGGTCTAATACATTAGCTTTCCAATTCTCTAAAAACTAAACTAAAAAATAGTATAATATAATTTATTCTGATGAAAAATTGATAAAATGTGATTAATAGTCGAAAGGTAAGTTTAAAGTTTTCTAATGTTGAAGTTGATAAAACATGATTAGTATGGTCAATGTCCCAATTGCTACTCACGAACCTATTACTAGCCGTTCATTGTTAAAAATTTTTTTTTGTATCTAAATAACATTGAGCGGTTAGTAATAGGTTCATTTCTAACAGCGAGTAGCAATTGGGACATTGACCATAGTCGAAAGTTAAAGTTTAAACTTTAAACAGTTATCGATTATCGGTTATATACCGATTATATTTTAAAAAATCAAAATAATCGATTACCGGTAACAAAGTTTCTATTAGATGCTCTAAGTATCGTAGCAAGGTAATTGTAGATGGTGCTACTTGTCGACTTGGTTTGGTGTCATTTGTCGGCATTCGGCATTTTATTACGGTGTCAGGCTTTATTGTTATCATAATATAGCGTCTAGCGTCGCGTGTCGCGTGAGATGTTAGTGGTTGTGCGGTCAATGAAACGCCGGATGAAAACGTGAGGTTATGTAAATATTATTTAACGAACGATCGCATGACCGTAGGGTAGAATTTTTTTTCTCTTTAATAAAAACGTTTGTGTATTATTAATTTCATTGTGCTTTCATTTAATTAATTAATACTTCAAAATGTTTTATCATGTGAGTTGTGAAGATTTACTTACGTAAAAGGTAATTAATTAAGCTTTCTTTTATATTTAAAAAATATATTTTTATTTCTAGATATCTTTAGAACATGAAATTCTTCTTCATCCAAGATACTTTGGACCACAATTATTAGATACTGTAAAACAAAAATTATATACAGAAGTAGAAGGTAATTGTACAGGAAAATATGGCTTTGTTGTGGCAGTTACAACAATTGATACCATCGGTGCTGGAATTATTCAACCAGGCCAAGGATTCGTTGTTTATCCTGTAAAGTACAAAGCAATTGTTTTTAGACCTTTTAAAGGAGAAGTATTAGATGGTATTGTTACACAAGTTAACAAGGTTTGGAAATTAAAATAAAATTTATATTACAGATTGATTCTGTTTGTTAAAGATCAATGAAGTATATATGTCATTCTTTAGGTTGGAATGTTTGCGGAGATTGGACCTTTATCTTGTTTTATTTCTCATCATGTATGTAATTGTCTACAAATTCTAAATATATTTATGACTTAAGAATCAATTAAATTTTTTTAATATTTAAAATGTTTTAGTCCATACCAGCAGATATGCAATTTTGTCCAAATGTCAACCCTCCATGTTACAAATCAAAAGATGAGGTAATACATCACTTTAAAAATAATTTATTTGCAGTATGAAAATTTTTTTAATGTTTCAACTTATTAAAAACTAAAACGTTTTTAAAATAGAAACAAATTTTAAATATTGAAACATTGAAATTTAATAATGTTATAAATATTAATGTTATAATTTTTTTGTAGGATGTTGTAATTCAAGCTGATGATGAAATTAGACTGAAAATTGTCGGAACGAGAGTTGATGCTACAGGCATTGTAAGTATATGATAATTCAAATAATGTTTTATTGTGTTTGTATATAATATTAATCATATGTTTCTAATTTCAGTTTGCAATTGGTACATTAATGGATGACTACTTGGGATTAGTTTGCAATTAGTGAGGATGATTATTACTTAGGAACAAGGAAATTGGAAAAATTGAAGCATCACTTACATTTTTTGAGTGATTTATAATTCAGTTTAATATATTAGTCTTTAAATTTAATAAAATGATTTATGATAATATACGTAAAGATTTTCTATACAGATGAAAATATGTACGTCTTTGTACAGAAGTATAATTTTGAATTACCAAGAATTTTTCATGCCTCATCCTTAATTATTACATTATCGTTAGCCATGAATTTATATAACTTAGAACAGAGATTATTTCAAATTAAATCTTTTTTTTTTGTTAAAATAAAATTAAAAATAAAATTTTTTAATTTAAAAAAAAAAATGATTTTTTGAGTGAAGAATAAAAGTAAATCGTTTAATACTTCTGTTTTCCCTGTTATCAAGATCATTTATGTAACATCACTGTAATAATTTTTTTTAAATATTTGAATTTTTATCTTGAGAGCAAGAAGACAATTTGAACGCCGGAATATATGCCGCGCATGCGTACTGGAGCGTATAGTTAGGGTTAGAATGCGTAAGCAAATGGCGTAAAAACATTTTAATAGAAAAATAACGCTTCAAATTTATTGATCACATGTTATATGTTTTTATTTATTAAATCGAGTTAGTTAATACAGAATAGAAGTGGGAAGTGGGCCTCTATAATGGCTGAGTATTTGGCCTCAATTTTCGGCACAGAAAAGGATAAGTAAGTATTAATTAATTAATGCTCATGATGTGTAAACTGATTATTTGAATCCAAGGTTATAAAGTCGTTTATTTAATTATAAATTAATATTTTTATTTAAATTATAAATATTTAAGTTTAATATAGAAGTAATAATATACATAATACTTAATTTTACAGAGTAAATTGTTCCTTCTATTTTAAAATTGGTGCCTGTAGACATGGAGATAGATGCTCCAGAATTCATAATAAACCAACTTTTAGTCAAACTTGTTTATTACAAAATCTTTATGTAAATCCACAAAATTCTGCCAAAAGTGCAGATGGTTCTCACTGTGAGTAAATTGTTTAATATTCAGAGTGAAAAACAAAAAATATTGTATTTATCATGTATTAAATGTTTTATAATATTTATCATGTTATTTATATTATTTTTTTTAGTGGTAGCAAATGTTTCTGATGAAGAAATGCAGGAGCATTATGATAACTTTTTTGAAGACGTTTTTGTTGAATGTGAAGATAAATATGGTGAAATTGAAGAAATGAATGTGTGTGATAATTTAGGAGATCACCTAGTAGGAAATGTTTATATTAAGTTTAGAAGAGAAGAAGATGCTGAAAAAGCAGTTAATGACTTAAATAATCGCTGGTTTGGTGGAAGGCCAGTTTATGCTGAATTATCACCTGTGACAGATTTTAGAGAAGCTTGCTGTCGTCAGTATGAAATGGGGTAAGAGATCTTTTACTTTTAGAAACATACGTCATTTATCATTTGATTATTATTTAATTTATCAACATAATTTAAGTTTTTTATTTTGAAAAATAAAAATTTTTAATTTAATATTTTATTTAAGTTTGTAAAAGAATAAAATGCCATATTTTTTTTTAGTGAATGTACAAGATCAGGGTTCTGTAATTTTATGCACCTCAAACCAATCTCTCGAGATTTACGACGTTATTTGTATAGTCGAAAGAAAGGTGGTGGTAGAAGATCTAGATCTCGTTCCAAATCTCCTAGACGTGATCGTAAGCGTAGATCACGTTCGCGTGAAAGAAGATCAAGATCTAAAGATCGTCGTAAAGGTAGAGATGGACGTTCTGGACGATATTAATAGAAATATTACTTTATTGTTTGATTTATGTGAAAGCGATGATTACTGGTCAGTTTGTTCTTGCTCTACAATTAACAAACACGTAATTAATAAGTAATTATAAATACATAAATTAATTAAACTTATTTTTAAATAAATTAATCGATTTCAAAAATCATTGATTGAATGTGATAAATATTATATTCAAGGTTATGAATTAATTTTTACTTAAAAATAATTTACTGTATCGATAAAACTGACCAAACTTAATTTAACTAGGAGAACTTGTAATTTTGAATTCGAATCATTCTTTAATTATTAGTATAATAATGAATAAATACTTTGTAATCTTTCATTCAAATTATTCTTTAATGATTAGTGTAATAATGAATGACTATTTGTATTAATATTTGTAAACAAAGTTTGGATATTTGATGTCAATGAGGATTTTTGATAACTTATACATTTTATTCGTTTTAAAGTACCCTTTGACAAATGATAGTGTACATTTTAAAGTCTTTTATGACTTTTTGAGACTATACAATAAAAAAAAAAATAGCAACTACAATATTGTATTGAATATATATTATCCTTTCTGTTGTCTTATATTTTTTACTGAATAATAAAATATTTAGATCACTTATAGAAACTTATTCTTCGATTCTTAAAAAAAAATATAAATATAATGTGAAGTATGTAACTACCTCTAATATAATAATTATTGAACTTTATTTTAAAGTATAATTGAAGGTTTTATAGAATTGCAAACATTTATGTCCAAAGAAATAATCATTACTATATGTACATTTGTTTAATTGCAAACTCTGACAAATTGATAAATTTTTTTTACAAGTTATTCATATATCTTACACATACTCTCTATAAATAATACCATTTTTTACATAAAAAATTTTTTACAATTATAAATTTTTCTATTTTCTTATTTTTCAATTTGAAATCAACTCAACATTGGTAGCTATACAGACATATTTCATTCCACAGTTTAATAATCAAATTTAATGCCATTTTTTCATTTAGCAAGAAAGGCTTTAATTATTTTAATTTAAAAAAATAAAAACAAATTATGCATATTATTTTTACAAATTATATTTTTGATTATGAAAAATTTTTTAAATATTGTAATTATTTTTAATTTTTTTCATAATAGTACTTTAAATAACGTACATTTATTATAAACTATGCTTTCTACATATTTTAATAAAATAATATGTGAAGTTTCAGTACATTGATATTTTAATAAAGCATTGTGATAATTAAAAAATCATTTTAAGAAATTAAAATCATTAAAAGAATATTGTAAAAGTATGTTTTGAATAATTATGAGGCAAAATATACTATTTATAGAACATGTACGCGAATGAATGTGCTTGTGTGCGTGCGTAACTTTATATCACAAATACGGATCGACATATTTCGATCAAACAAGACTCAGTTAATTGAATAAAAATAAAATTTTTTCAATATGATAAATATCTTTACTGACAAATCTCGTGAGATCTTGACTGTATTAAAAAAAAAGTTCACCTGTATTAAAAAAAAGTTAAAAAATTAGTTTGTTTTTTGTTCATAGACATTCTGAATTGATCCATCTTACTAGAAAATAATACTTTAAAAATCGAAGACAATTCTATTGCAAAATTTTGTAAGAGATCTGACATGGGATCTAATGAGAGATATCGCGTATGGACTTAAAAAAAATTTGACAAGAAAATTGTCAAAGCGAAAAGTTTATCAAGAACCTTTTGTAATAGTGCATTCTAATATTTTCTTGGACGAATAAAAACTCCACAATGCATATACAAACTTTTCAAGTAAAAGATTGAATATTTCGACCTTCTGAGAGGTTTTTAAGTTACGTGAGATTTTACATGAAATCTCATGTACGGACTCGTGAATAATTTGACACGAAAAATTTCAAAGAGAAATAATTCTTAAGAATCTCTTGTTTTATTGTATATTCTAATATTATATTGGACAAATACGAACCTCATAATGCATACAAAAGATTATTCAAGTAAAACGTTTTTAATTCACATGAGATTCTATATGCGATCTCATGTATCTAAATATTTATTGAACCTATAAGCTATAATGCTTACAAAAGATTATTTTAGTGAAAATTTAAGTTATTTCGTCTTTTTTAGTAATCCTTAAGTTACATGAAATTTGATGTATAGTCTTATTAGAAAAACTTGCACAAAAAAAATTTTCAAAATGAAAATTTCGTGAAGCATTTTTTATAAAATGAGATCTCATAAAACTTAAAAACCTTGCAAAACGCTCAAAAATGCAAATTTTTATTTAAAAAATTTTTTGTATGCATTATAAAGTTTGAATATGTCCAATTAAATATTAGAATGCATTATTACAAAAGATTTTATTAACTTTATTTAACTTAACGCTTTAAAATTTTTTTGTGCCAAATATTTTTCAAGTCTATCATGAGATCTCATGTAAAATTTCACGTAATTTAAAAACCTCTTAGAAATACTAAATAATTTAACCTTTTACTCAAAAAGTCTTTTAAGTAAAAGGTTAAGTTATTTGCATGCATTAGAATCGATGTAGGAGTTACCGCGCCCTATGTTAAAGCATACAATGTCGGTATTCAGAGCGCGGTAATACATGTATGTATTTATATGGTAAGCAGACGACACACAGTAAACGGGCACTTCGAATAAGCTTTGTAAATTCAACCAATAAATTAATAATTCTCAAATTTTCACTTAGGAAATTTGTTTTATTTGTAAAAAGTGTGCTGTACTTTAAATAAACAATTCATAAAACTTCTTAAAAATAATGAGATTTGTTTTATTCAAGGAAATGTATATGCCTTAACCTTAAAGGCACGGTAACTGGTCTTTCAACCTTATAGTTTGCATTAGTCCAATAAAATATTTGTTTACAATATTACAAGAGATTTTTACAAATTATTTCACTTTGGAATTCTCCGTGTAGAATTTTTTTAAAGTCCTTACATGAAATTTCATATAGAATTTCATGTGACTTTAATATCTTCTAGAAGGTATAATAACTCAACCTTTACTTACAAAGCCTTTTATGCGTTATAGACTTAGTATTAGTCTAATAAAATATTTGAATGCAATATTACAAAAAATTCTTGTACAATTGTCGGTTTTGAAAATTTTCTTGTAGAATTTTGTCTTAATCCATACATGAGAACTCATTTAAAATCTCATGTAACTTTAAAACCTTTCAAAAGGTCAAAATAGTTCGACATTTTATTTTGTTTTTTATGTGTTATAGAGTTTGTATTTCTCTAATAAAATATTAGAATGCAATATTACGAAAAATTCTTGTGTAATTTTCGATTTTGAAAATTTTCTTGTCGAATTTTTTCTTAAGCCATAGATGAGAACTTATGTAATATCTCATGTAACTTTAAGACCTTTTAAAAGGTCAAAATAGTTCAACCTTTTATTTAAAACTTTTTTATGCGTTATAGAGTTTGTATTTCTCTAATAAAATATTAGAATACAATATTACAAAAGATTCTCGTACAATTTTTCGCTTTGAAAATTTTCTTGTTGAATTTTTTCTTAGTTCATAAATGAAATCTCATGTAAAATCTCATATCACAAGAATCAATCATAATTGACTTTAATAGTAAATAATATAAAATTAGATGAAAGTTTCTTTTTATTACGAATTCGAATCAAAATTAATTGCTTATCGGTTCAAAAGAATTAATTGAAGATGTAAATGGACCAAAATATGATCTTATAATTTTTAATCAGCATTAAATTTTAATTAAACTTATTGATATTTTCTACTATGAGCTTGTTATCAACTGTACTTATTCTAATTAAAAACGATAAAAATCTATTGAAATTAATAAAAACGATTTCTTACAATACCATTTAATGCGATAAAAATCGATTAGAATTGATCTGTCTAACAACCAAACTTATATTCTATATTAAAAATCATATATGAAACTATTAAGCTCGATATAGATACAATTATTTTTAGTACGATTATCGCAATGGAAATGAATTCGAATTGGTATAGCTATCAATCAAACTTATTTCTATTAAAAAAGATACAAAACTATTATATTTAATAAGAAACAATTTATTTAAGTATGATTTACTGCAATATGAATTTATTAAATCGTGTCTTTTTATGAACTTAACTTATCCTAATGAAAAGCATTACATCTATTTATCTTGATCAAAAAGGATTGCTTCTAAAACAATTTAGTGCATTAGAAATCAAATGGAATATACTTTGTTATTAACCAAAATTCTATCACTTATAAACGATACAAACCTATTGAATTTAATAGAGACGATTATTTTTAATTCGATTTAGTACACGGAGAAAAAAGTAGAGCAAAAATTACAATCCTTATTGTAAAGCAACCACAGACTGTCATTTTGGCCAAAAATTACCATACTTTATAATAAAATTTACCAGATATATTGTAAAAATTCGTATACAACTTAGGAATTTTTATAATATTTCTAGTAAATTTTATTATAAAGTATGGTAATTTTTGGCTAAAATCACAGTCTGTGGTTGGTTTACGATGAAGTATGGTAATTTTTACAAAAAGTATTGTAATTTCTACTCGATTTTTTTTTCTCCGTGTACGATAAAAATCAATTGGGATTGATCTGACTATCAACTAAACGTAAACGTACTAAAAACCATACAAAACTGTGAAGCTCGATAAAAAAAAATTAACTCCCATACACTGAGAGAAAGATTTCATAACTGTTAACTTAGTATATTAACTATTAAAGTATATATTGTAGATTCTAATTAAATATACAAATCTTAATAGTTGAAATCAAATATTAATAGTTAAGATTATATTCTTTCTAAAGATACGTAAAGTTTTATAGTAAATATATGAAGTTATTAGCTTTATATATATTAACTATTAATATATAATACAATAAATACTAAGAAAACTTAAAACTAAAATCAAATATACAGATATTTTAACAGTTATTAAACTTTTCTCTCAGTGTACACTTCGAAATCGATTTTAAAATCAACTGATATTATATGCAATCGATTACCTTTTTTTTAAATCGGTTTCAATCTGCCATTTTCGGTATGACGGTTATTTCCGAAAGCAATGAGCTTCTCCCTACTATAGAGGATTCAAGACCTGTATATATGATCATAGATCGGACTTTATTTAAATATACACAACCTAACACAGTAGTAAAAACCTATAATTTAAATAAATAGTAATGAATTATTCAATCAGAGAAAATAAATCTTAATTATTTAGACGTAAAGATTAGAAATTTTTAATTTCAAGGAATATAATGTAGGGATCGCTTTACGGCCTCTCAGGCTATATGTTCATGAGAATCTTACTTTCTTCTGATTTACGCGTGATGCGAGCCTATTGATCTGCATTTTATTATTTATGTAATTTAATTTTTGAAATTCGAAATTTAGAAACGATTTGCGCATACAATGCGCAATCGATTGATATAACAAAAAGCTGAAAATTTATTGAAATTCAAAACAAATAAGAAAAAACAATTGGGGCTATGCATACAGCCCCTAAAAATTTTTATTTTTTATTTCCAAAACGAGAACTTGCGCAAAAAAATTTTAGAAGATTTATTTTCTCATTTTTGCACAAGCAATTTATTTCTATTTTTTGATTTTGGATTTTTTCATCCAGCTAAAACTTGGTCAAGAAACAAATGTGTAACTGCTTGCACGCAAGGCAGTGAGTAGTAAATGTTTATAGTAAAATCAAAGAAAAGGCTATATTTATATACAAACAAAAAAATTTATAATTCTATGATATTCTTTAAGTTTACTTGCAATTGAATACAATAATGATTTCAAATTAAAATATAATTATTTTTATAACAAGATTGCTCAAGTATTAATAATTATTACAGAAAATGAATGTGTGTCAATTGTGTCCTCAACCAAATTATAAATCAAGTGTAAGTCTGATAAAAGATTCATGTGAACATTCAAAATATCATTTATGTTTATTGCAAGAAGAAAATGGATATTCTATTTGTGATGAAAATAATTTCGAGGTAACTCCTCAAAAGGTTAAATTTATTGGACACTTCAGTGGTAAGTATTTATTCATGGCATTTGAATGTTTACATTACAAAAACGTAGTTTGGCATACAGCTTCTAATTTTTAATTTTTGTAGATTATCCACAAATAAATAAAACTACTCCAAATTATGAAACTCTTATCAGTATACCATACAATGAAATATTAAAATATAGTGAAAATGGAAACTGCATATCTCTTCAAAACAAACTTATAACAAATGAGGATAATTTATATGATAGACATAAAAATCAAGACAAAGAAATAGAAAGTCAAGATTATAAAAGTACAAATAATTGTAATGACTGTGATCCACCTAATGAAAATGAGTCTATTATCAATGATAATAATGATGGTAATATTTGTTCTTTTTATTTTTTATTCTTAATATATTATACTTTGATTCTTGATTAAACATTTTATATTTACAGATGATCATTCCCAACCCAATAAAAATTTGAATAATAAACCTCAAAGAATTCATGATACTCAATTAAGTAATGCTTTAATTAGAAATATTAATGAAAATGAAAACTTTAATGAAGAATCATATTGTTCAACATTGAAAAAAAATTGTGAATTGAATAAGGATGCAGTAAATACAATAAAAGAAATCCATATTAATCATATAGATAGTAATCAATTGTGCAAGAAATTAAATGTTACAAAAAGTTTAACTAATATTGAGTGCATTGATAACTCTTTGATTGAAAAAAAAATTAATTCAAATAATGTTGATAATATTACTGAATTAGATAAAGAATGTCAAAGTAAAAATATATATAACAAACAATCGTCAATTCAAACTTTTTTAATAACAATTAATAAAGTTACGAATAATATTGATTCACCTTCTTTTCAACTTCTATTGGTAACAAACAATGATAACAAAGTGTCAAACAATACTGAGAATAAACAAAATGAAATCATTTATCCTCTTCAACTAAACAAGAAGCTGATTCAATATCTTAGTTGTAAAAGTTCAGGCTATTCATTATCTGACTGTATAATATTAAAAAAACAAGATGATGCAAATAATACGAATGAACTATCCAATAGTCTTACTGAATCTGTTATTGAAAATGATACGAATGAACTATCCAATAGTCTTACTGAATCTGTTATTGAAAATGATACGAATGAACTATCCAGTAGTCTTACTGAATCTGTTATTGAAAATGATACGAATGAACTATCTAATAGCCTTACTGAATCTGTTACTTATGAAATTCCTGAATTTAGATCAGCAGATTCTTTAATTTTCAATAATCCACTAGTCATTTGTGAGCAGTCACAAAACCAAAACAATACAATAAATTTAAGTGATTGTGATCAATCAATAATTATACCTATTGAATGTGCCATTAATAAAAGAATAGATAATTTAGAAAATTCTCACGAAAATATAGCCGAAGAAGAATCCAAGATAAAAAGGGACTCTTTAAATAAAAATAATCAAAATAAACAAACAGATTGCAGAGAAAAATCTTCTGATCTTATAAAAAAACTTTCAGATAATTTCAAAAACACAAATTGTCCATTAGTTAAAAAGAAAATTATATCACAAGAAGAAATAATAAATAAAGAAGAACAGAAAAGAAAAAGTAAAAAAGTGGATGATGAAAATAAAGAAATTAAAGAAAAACTAAATGAAAATGAAAATAAGGAAAAAAATATAAAGCCTTTTAAACTAGAAACCAAACATAAAAATGAAATATATAAAGATAAAATAGAAATTAATGCAGATAATAAAACTAACAATAAAAAAACAGAAGATAAAAATATAAAAAACAATAAACAATTGAGATCTTCTGCCCGCAGTAAAAAGTTTCAAAATTCAACAAAAAATAATCAAGTAAGTTCTATATAATAATGGAACAGAAGAAAATATGAAACCAATCATTGTTTGAATTTATGGAAATTATAATTTAAAAGTTTATTTTTAATAATTATATTAATAAAACAAATTATTGATTAAGAAAATTTACAAAATTTTTAGATATCTGTAAAAAAAAAGGAAAGTAAACCAAGAAAAGACTGGAGTCATATAATTGTAAGTTTAGATAATCCAACAACTTACACATGTACTTTTTGTAAAAAAGTATTTAAAACATTACGTTCCAAAACTTATCATAGTAAGTGCTCTCTAGGCAAAACCCCTTTCGAATGTGACATTTGTAATAGAACATTTACTACCCGTTCACACTTTGAATACCATACAAGAACACACACGGGTCATAAACCATATAAATGTGACTTGTGCGATAAAAGCTTTATTCAGCAACATAAACTCAACAGGCATCAAGCCATTCATAAACGTAAGTACAGTTTATATTAAATTATATGATTACTTTTGCCAATTTTTATTTTGAAATTAAATTATTGTTACGTTTAACATCATAATTTGGCAAATATAAGTTTTAATTCAACAAAATAGTATATTACGTAACAAGTGCGCGAAATATGTGATTCACACACGACAAAAAGGCAAGTGCGTAAACCGCATCGCGCACGTGTTGCGTATACTATTTTTTAAGACACCGCACTGAGAGAATGTTATAGTTGAGCCAAACATATCTATATATTTGACTCTTTTTTTAAAAATAGTAGTATCAAATTATCATACATTAACAATTACTATGCGTATACTAAACTTGCCATACAGCGCAACGGTAATTTTATAATGAAATTGGTAAACTATGAATATAATTCATGGAAGATATTTTCAATTTATTAAAGTATTTATATATAAAAAACATATGACAATATAAACAACGAAAATATTATATAAAAATAAAATTAATATTTACAAAGTTTCAAATTCTAAGGTTATTATGAAAGACACTCGCAGCTTCAATCTTATCGGCATATAACTATTAACATACTATATTTAATGTAAACATGTAAACTATTTGAATTTTGTTTAACTTATTAATAATCAACATAATATATTTGGCTCAACTATATCTTTCTCTCAGTGTGTGATCGAAACACAGACAACCAAAATGACATTATTATTGTCGCAAGAAGTTGCGAGTTTTGTTTGTCACCTGAGCGAAGCAAATACATATAAAAATACATGTATTATAAAGAAAAATATATATTACAAAAATATAAAAAAATACATATATTAAAAATAAAATAAATATAATAAATAACTCAAAACAACCAAATCAATTTAACTATAGAATTAATTTATTGATAAAAACTAACAAGAAGAGCACCCCACCTTTGGGAAACGGATTCGGTCGAAACTGCTGGACATGATTTTTTTATGAAAAAAAAATAAACCTGTGTTTTTTGTTTTCGTTGAATAAGCCACCTAGACACGGATATAGGCATTTTTTCGAAAGTATAGTGAATAAGCGCCCTTATAAGAACTTGAATAACCAAAGAACTAAGTCTCTTACGAAAAAATGCATGTCAGATAAAATGAAGCACGAATTAAATGCTTTAATTTAAGCTTTGTTGCATTAAAAAAGCTTTTATGGTTCAAAAGTTACAGGCGATTAAAGTATGCTAATAAAATAACTTGAAAAATTGATCATATTTTATATGCTAAATCAGAGCTGGGGAAGTGTTCGATCGCAAAATTTTTCAATGCTTTTGAATATTAAAAAAAGTATTCAAAAAAAATTTTTTGAATGCTTTTTCAGAGCAACTCTTTTGTATTAAAAACATGAAGACACGAAAAAATTACCTCGAAAAAAGTTAATTTGAAAAAGTATTCAAAAAAATTTTTTTTGACACCGTGCGCGAAGCTCAATTTCGCGCACGCTGTACAAAGTGCGAAAATGGACCTTCTTACACGTCGTGTCAAAAAATATTGTTCGATACTCGTGCGAGAAAGTGATTTCTTCCTCGTGTGACCTTTTCACCCTCGCTTCGGTCGGGCGCAAACTGCCACACGAGTAAAAAATCACTCTCACGCACTAGTATCGAAAAATACTATTTCGCCTACTTTTTTCTACGTTTTAAAGTATTCGAAAAAGTATTCGTCAAATACTTTTTTAAAATTTTGATATGAATCATTTTTTTCATATTAAAGTTTATACAATTGAAGATTCTTATTAATTTTAATAATAGACAAAATCAAAAAAGTATTCGAAAAATTTTGCGGTCGAATACTTCCCCAGCTCTGTGTTAAATATATTAAGTAAAAATGTGGTAATATTTAATTAAGAATAACTCTCGAACAACAAAAACTTTTTTAATGCAACAAAGCTCAAATTAAAGCTTTTAATTCGTGCTTCACTTTATCTCACATGCATTTTTTTGTAAAAGTCTTAGTTCTTTTGTTACTCAAGTTTTTATAAAGGCTCTTATTTACCATATTTTCGAAAAAATGTCTATATCCTTGCCTAGGGGGCCTATTCAACGAAAAGAAAAAACACAGGTTGTAAGTACAAATAATTCATTATTTTTTTCCAATCATTATCAAATTGACTGTACAATCATGAAATTAATATTTAGCATTATCAACTAAATTATTCAAGATCTGGTTTGATTTAATATTATTTGAATCTTGAAGTAAAATCGGATCCGGAACTTTTGGTAGTACTAAAGGTTTTTTTAGGTTTTCTTTTATTTTTGAAAAATATACTATTTACAATAGCAAAATGTTTTGGTTATTTTTCCACGTATAATGAAAAAAAATAAAAAAGAAAGCTTGCATGCATGAAACCAGCGACAAGCGAAAAAGATGACGAATGGTTGTAAAATTTTTTGCGCATAGCAATGCGTAAAAAAACTGCTTTGTCCTCTGAATAGAAGCACAAAAGACTGTGTTTCGTACATGGGTGTCTTAAAATAGTACATTTCGTAACGGGTATGAAAAGGCTTTATTTACGTAACGATTTTTTTAAAAAAACCTTTTCATACAAGTTGCAAACCGTATTTTTTGCTATGAGAGTCAAAAAAGAGCAACGAAGTCGCGATTTTGACGTTCGAATGGCAACAAATTTTTCTTTATTAAATCTAATTGTCTTTAATCTAAACATATGCTTTATAGAACAAAACAAGTTAGAATGCAATGAGTGTGGGAAGACTTTCAACACAAAGCAGTATTTAAAAAATCATTGGAATATTAATCATCAAAAACATGAGTTCCAATGTAAAGTATGTTCAAAAACTTTTACACTCAATTACAATCGAAGACGTCATGAACGTTCCCATTCATGTAAATATCTTTTGTCATCTTAAAAGTAAATTAAATTAAAAAATATTTTTTTAAAATAAATTTGTCTAAAAGGGAGTTTATCTTTTAATTTATGTATAAGACATTTCACATCAACTTGCAAGGTCAAAAAATATAAATCGCTATAAGTCTGGGAATGTGTTTCATTCGGTTTTTGAGGGCTTATTTTTTTTTTTTTCGTAAAAACAGAATAAATTTTGACACTATTTGGAAAAATTTCTGATAATTTCTTAATTGTCGAAAATGTTTCTTAAAATCGTCATTTTTGACTCATTTATAAGACTACAATTTTTTTCTCGATAAATGTTGAGTTTTGGAAATAATTTATAAAAATGTTCTCTATTGGAAATCGTGTGTAAATTATATTTTAATTTTTATAGATTATAATTTAAGACACCGTGAAGCTTAATCATAAAAAATTTAACACAAGGGAAATTTCAAAATTTTAGAACCTGATTTTTAATTTATAAGATTCAACTATAATGATATGTGAAAATTCATAATTTACAACAGAAAATATGTTCCTGAATTCTTTTCAAAACTCAATACTTTTTAAGGAAAAAAATCATAAATCTTATGATTTAGTCAAAAATGACACCTAAGTATTTTTTTCATGAAAAAAGGAGCCTTTACAAAGCAAATTGAACCAGAATAAACATTTTTTTATTTTAAATTATATTATTCCACCAATTAGATAATCTAAAATATCTATATATTGTAATTTAAAAATATTTAGGTACATTCTGTATGTTGTTTCCAACAAAAAGTATTTTATCAAGTTTTTACCAAAAATTGGTAGTTTTTGAAAAAAACTTTCATTAAGAAATTTATTTGCAAAAAATTCCAAATATTCCATTGCTTTTAATTTTTTACCCTTCGGACTTAAAGTTCTAGAAATTTCTTTTGTGTTTTGGATACCAAATGGAATATATTCCCAGACTTTTAGCGATTTTTATTTTTCAATTATGCGACTTGACATGAAATATCCCATATATATTATTATATATAATAGTCATATTTTTTATGTTTTTTGGACGTATTAAGGTGAAATATGAATCGAGGACAATGTTTGTCGCTTGCACAAAAGTTGCTGAAAGCATGCGAAGCGCACCCGAAGTGGACTTCTGTTCAAGCAGCAAGCAATGTCCGATACTCTGATTTCATCTGAATATACGGCAAAAGAACATAGATGATTTTATGTCCGTAATAGGCCGTATATGAGAAACTATAATTTAATAGATGGATACTATACGGAGAAAAATTCTATATTAATAATTACTATTTCACACAATATCCATAATAGTGGGGCATACTTTATTTTTTATAAAAATTACTATTTATACAGTAAAAATTGCTACATATATAGTAAACATTCTATATACACCAAGTAAATTTTCCTAAATATATTTTTATTATTTTTTACTATATAAATAATAATTTTTATACAAAATAAAATCTCATGGTTACTGTGTGAAATATTATTTTTTCCTATAACATTTTTCTCCGTATAGTAAAATATTAATGTTTTTTAAATTTAACTTTAATAATATTAATTTTTTCTTTTGTTTTTTATTCGTCATCTTAACGTAATAACTTTAACTGTTGTTGAAGTTCAAGTCTTTTTTTAGTAACCTCCTTTCAATAGAGTTGCTTTTCGACTTTATTGAAGGCATTTTGAATTCTTCTGAGACGTATAGCTATACGTCTCAAAATAACACATAAATCTTATAAAGAGTCGAGGAGCACGCTGATATTATATGCGATGCCAATACAAATTTAGCATGCTCTCTACATACAAACACGTATACGGCTTATGAGGATTTTAAATATATTAATGTCCTCGTAAGCCGTATTCGCATCAGTATTTAGAGGGTATACTCAGTGGGTATTGGCATCGCATATGCCTTTTGCGCGCTGCTTGACTCAATATAAGACTTATATGTCCTCCTGAGACATATTGAGTTTCAATATGTCTCAGAAGAAATCAATCTAGTATCACCGATGCTATTATATTTCGTTCAATATAGTTGAAGAGGAATTATATTGAACGGAGGTTTGTGAAAAAAAAATGACTCGCGCTTCGACAGCAGCTATACTCATTACGAAATATCAATCTAAAATATTTAAAAAAAATCAATGGAAATAAAATTAAATTAAAAAAGTATTGGGAAAAACATGAATATTTTATTAATATTCAACCATTAAATTATAGTTCCTCATACGGCCTACTTAGGACATACAATCATGTATGTAGTTTAGCCGTTTATTCAGGGGAATCTGAATCTCGGACAATGTTTGCCGCTTGAGCAGAAGTCTACCTCGGGCGCGCTTCTCACGCCCTCGGAAATTTCAGCTCAAGCAACAAACATTGTTCTCGACTCATATTCCACCTGAATACGGCCGAAGGACATACATAACTAATATATATATATATATAACTTTTATTATTTATATATTAAGTATTTTTAGTTTATATTTTAATGAATTTCACTTTTCTTTTTAGCCAACAGACCATTTAAATGCGATGTTTGCTCAACAAGTTTCAAACATAAATTTCTACTTACAAGACATAAATTAATACATGAAAAAAATAAACCTTTTTCTTGTGACATCTGTAATCGAGTTTTTTTAAGTAAATTCGAAGTTCAACGTCACATAACTTCTCACTCTGGTACATTCAAAATTGGTTTTTATTTAATTCTATCAAAGTTAATTTTATGTTTATTTTTTTAAGTAATTAATGCATTTTTTGTGAATTTGGTAATGTACTTTATAATGTGAAAATAATTAGTGAAAACAAAAATGAAAAAACATAAGAATTTTTTTCTCAAAGTGACATTGATTTTAAATTTTATAAAAGGTTAATTTTCAAAATGAGGGTCGTTTCGTTTTGATAAACTTTTCTAATTTTCATTTTTGAACATAATATATATGGCTTACTTTTGATTGAAAACTGTTTTACAAATAAATGTACGATTACCTCATAAATTTACCCCCTTTCTTTATAAAATAAATGCTTTTAAGCTCTCGTAAGAAATATTTAATCGATCCTCGAAAGAAATACTTGATTCTTGTATCGCAAATAAATATAAACATTGAATCAATGACTGCATATAATTGTCATATGAACAAATTGTCGGTATACATAACTCTAATAATTTTGGTATGCTAATGTCGACGGAGCTACAAAATTCATGAAATTTCATATTTATTTTAACTCTCAATTGTTTTGCTTACTTTTTAATAGAGTTTAATAAAGTATGGCTCGAATACTAGAAATTACCATGGGTAATTGTTTCTTCAAAATAAGAAATAATCTGTAACCAAATGTCGATGGAGATTACACGTAATTAAAATACGTTAAAATGTTTTTTATTTATTTTTCCATTTTTTTTTCTACAAATGACTTAAACTTGTTCTAATTCGATGAAATTGTACTGTTTGTCGTCAAAATTAGATCCAGAATTATAAAAATATTATTTATGATTTTTGCTTTCTCATAGAGAAAGCATTGTATCGATAAAATTTTTTTTCTTCTATTGTTTCATTAATTTTTGCATATTTGGACTCAGGGAGTCGAAAAAAGTGGTTTCCAGAAAATATAAGATACGTGAATCTGTATGTGTGTGTATTCATTTAGCCAATTGGATCTCGAAAAATACTCGATGAATTTATTTTAAATTTTGAATAAAATTTATTGTTTTGTCTAACTTGGGGGGGGGGGGAGCTATTGAGAATTGGTTTTCTTAGCGTAGTTTTAATTTCAGTCACTTAAAATAAAAAAAAAATTTCGAATTTTAATTTTTTTGGTATTTTACGTTAACTACTCTATGAATTGTTTAAAAATTTGCATGAAAATTATTTGCGATTATCAAAATAAAAAAAAACTTCTGAAAACTGATTTTCTTAGCGTAGTTTAAATTTTGGAGCATTTTAAAAATTTTGGAAAAAAATTTATTTTTCATTTTTCTTATGTTTTACGTGAACTACTCGATAGATTTACTTCAAAATTTGTAAACAATTTATTCGCTACCGACTAAAGAAGTAGTTCTCCGTCTCCCTCTTTTTGTCATTTACATTAAAATAACATTTTAAAAAATAAAATCAAATTACTCAAACTTAATGTGCTCTATGAGAAAGCATTGCGCCAAAGCACTTGGGATTATTTTTTTTACAGGAGAAAGGCGTTTGAAGTGATAACACGATTGCATAGATAATTATTTATATCCTATAAGTCACTTTTTCTCTTCTATTAAGTTTAGTAAATGTTTTCAAATTGTTAATAGGCAAATGAAACTATGATACAGAATGCCAAACACCTAAAAAATCAGTTTTTGTCCTGGGGAAGTCGATGGAATTACTACACCGAGAGACTTTTGCACCATAAAAGATAGTACGTTTTAAAAACGCACTACAAGGTGGCGCGCATGCACAATATTTTTGTAATATGCAAGATAAATATCGATGCGGCGCCACCTTGCGCTGTGTTTTACGATTAATGCACCAAAAAAAGTGATGCATGCATTATAAAATGTAAGGCAATCAGTGATGGATTTCGAGGATGCTTTGTACATTTATGTATATCTATATATTAGGATATCCTTTAGCCAACTTCAGAGTATACCGTAGAATTAGAGTATAAGCAGAATATATTATTCTGTAGTATATACTCTGAAGTTGGCTGTTGGATATCATATAAGCATCTTCGAAATCCATCACTGAAGGCAATACATATGATTTACGTAGCAGAAGGCATCATTTTTTCTAGTGAGGGCGCGCATCAAGTTTATTGAGGCAAAAGTCTCTCGGTGTATTCTACTCTTTAAGAAAGAGTTTTTTAGTAGTAAGACTTGAAATTCTTTCTAATTTAATGTAAATTAATTCAAGCCGATTATTCAATTGAATGAAATAGTTTTTTCTCTGGTATAACATTTTTGTGATATATATATATATAAGAGATTGAGAAAGATTATGGTCCTTATTTTGGAAATTAACCAGAAAAAAATAATTTTTTTATGTTCTTTGATTTTCATATGATTTTAATCTTAAAATTATATTCGCATTTTATAATACAAGCTTGACAAAATCATATTTTTAGATACAAAACCATTCTCTTGCAAATTGTGTAAAGTAAGATTTCGGCGAAGAGATAATCTCAATCGGCATGTCAAACATCATCATACAGAAGGTATGTGTGGCAAAATTGTTGAAGGCGAGATTACAGAACAGCAACCATTGGATATAGGCACGACAAGTATCAAAAAAACTGAGAATAGAACAGAATCAAGTATTTCTCAAGTAGTAGAGAACGAAAAAAAAATTTTAAACTCTAAACCAAAATTTAGATCGAAAAGAAGATTGAAATCTAATTCTACCTCCACTTCAGAATATTCCTCAATATCATCCAAGGTAAAATGAAATACTGTTTTTCTTACAATGAGAGCATCGCATGACTGTTTTTTATTACTAGATATAAAAATGCATTCGTCTATAATTTTAAAAATATTTTTTTTAATCTTCAGTTTTTTAATTAAAATTGAGATGATTTATAAAGACAAAATTAACATCTTACAAAATAACAAATATTAATAATTACTATGAGTAATTAATTTTAGGCATAGAGTTATATTAGAACAAAATTTTTTATTAAATAAAAATACCCTATAAAAAATCAGTTGAGATCACATTTATGAACTCAGCTTTAGACACAGCTGAAAAATTAGCTGGGGACTCGTCCGCAAACCACAGCTTTTCGAAAATTTTTCGGCAAAAAAATAAAATAAATAGAACACGGGTTGGAATACACTAATATCAAATAGTATGAAGAAATAATAAACATTAACATACAATGATATATTGCATATTGTACTACACAAAGAAATTCGTTAACAAAAATTAACAATAAATATTATAAAAGATATAAATATTATACAACAAAAGATTATTTTTATAAATTTTATTATAACTTTACGAAATAATAACTCGATAGTTATATTCCTGTAAAAGGAAAAATAAAAATCGAGTTGAATTTCTTAGTGTCAGCTCTTCAAACAACGAAAAGTTCCTACAATTTAACTTAACAGGAGTGGTCCAAGCTTCCGGATCTTGAATTTTGCTCTTGATAAGTTTTGAGGGGCCAAAATATGGTGAAAACCAAAATTTAAGATCCTAACACTTAATATTTCCCTATAAAAGTTGCTAGATCTTCAAACGCTTATAACTCAACATTAACAGCTAGAAAATTAAAACTATTTTTAAATGAAAGCTGAGCTCAAATCCTTTCGAAATAGTACCTAAAACATCTGGAAATATCATTTTTTCCCAAAGTTATAGAGCAATGAAAATTGGACCAGAAATTCCTTATTATAACATGCTAAAATTTGACCCAATTTTCATTACTCTATAACTTTGGGAAGATATGGCATTTGTTTCGTACGTTTCGTTGTCCCCCTAAAAGGGTATTCGTGTGCTTAAATTATTTGTTTTAAAGAAATAATTTCTGTGTATTTGGAAAACAATCATAATTCACATTTCGCGTACACTTCGTTGGCCGACTTGGCATTTACATTATATATTTCTATTAATTTAGAGAAGATGGTCTAGAATTTAGAAATTAAACATTTCAAGTAAAAATAGTGAATCATGATGTCAAAAGGTGTTAAAGCAACATTTAAAAACAATAATTTAATAAAAAGTGTTATAAAAATATATTCACAAAATAAAATTCCAATAAAAACAAAAACTAATAAATTTATTAAGATTTTATAATAAAATGAATATTTTTTTCATAAAACCTGCAACAGTCAAAGAACGTCAAAGGGGGTCCAATAAGTATTCAACTCATTACCGAAACTAGATGTACTAGTGAGACAAGTGGTCTAACTGCACCAATACCTCGCGAAGAAGTGCTTGATCTTAATCGTCAAATTGAAGAAAAAATATATACTCAAACGGCTTTCTGTAATTTCCCTGGTTTAACACGTAGCGGCACTGGTCCTAATGGGTATGTAATGATTAAATTTTTTCTTTAAGGCAGCTTTTTGTTTTAAGGTAGCTTTTCCACTAGCTATAGTTTATTGTTCGTAAAAATTAAAAAACTGGATAATCTTTTGAAACTTTCGACAATGTGAATTTTAATTTCAAATATTATTTCCGAAAAATTTTAGATTGCTTTGTTAACTGCTTTTTTACGATATAACATTATCTTTTCATTACTGTTGGACCTAAAATAATCGCACGTCGAATGAGATTATCTCAAAGAAATAATCGTTAAGACAACCTGAAATTTTACAGGAATGATATATGAAGTAAAAACTCACTTTGTTAAAAGTTTGAAAAGATTATCCTTCTTTTTAAATGTTTATGAACAACAAATTGTACCTGACGCGGGAGTCACCTTGAATTATTTATTTTTTAAAGAAAATTTCATAAAGTAAATTATAATTAATTTTTATATTTTTTTTAAATAATTGAATTCTTAAAAAATTGAAAATATTTAAATCAGTTTGTTTCATTGATCTTTACATTTCACTAACATTTTATAAATTTGATTTTAAAAAAGTACTGAAATAGAGATTATTTGATTTAGTTTTCATTACAAATTTTTGATCAGCAAACTTGTTAAATTAGAACGCTTTGTTTGAATTCGTTTTATAAAGCTTTATTGGTATATAGTTAATTTTCTATTGTTTTCTAGTAAAAGACGAAATAGCCACGACAATAATTCAAAAAAAAATGATGGAGCTAATGAACAAAATCATAAAAAAATAAAAACTAAAAAATCGAATAAAGAACAGGAGAAAGATGTGCAGAAGAATGACGATCCAAAAAAAATAAAGGATATTAATGTTCACTGGAGACGAAGAACAGCCGAATCTTTGAAGCTTAAATTAGGCAAAAACATTTAAATTTATTTTATTTTTAAAAATAAAAATCATTTTCATCAAAATGTTTTAACACTAAAAAAATACGAAAAAATAAATTTTTAAATTGTTTACATTAGAATATATGTTTTATGTTATAATATATTTATTTAATGGATGTGCGATTTTGTATTAAAAAGATGTATTTTTATTCTTATCTATAAGAAATTTTTGCTATGTATTTAAAAAGATCTAATTGTAACAAAAAATAAAGCGATGCTTTTTATAAATGTAAGCACTATAAGAAAATTAAAAAAAAAAAAAAAAAAAAAAATTTTGACGCTTACTTTTGAATGGAAATTGAAATTGAGAAATAGTGTTATGAATTTCTTTTTTGTTATAGAATTTTAATAATTCCAAATTCTTTTCAAAACTATGTGTTAACGGTGGGGGGGGGGGCAGTTTTCTCAAAATACTTTTCCTAACGCCGTTTTTCCTAAAGCCTACTTTTCTCAAAACTCTATTTATTCAATATATCTATAGATATTTTACACTGTATAATAATTTATTTATTCACTTAGGATTAGATCTAATAACCAATAGTTTGCAGATAAGAAATTACATCATTGTTATAAACATATTCATAACATTTGTTCAGTCCTAAATATGAATCCTTTATTTTGCATTTTTGTCACATTTAATAAAGTCCAAAAAAAGAATAACTTTTTTTATCATAATATTATATTCAAGAATTTCCTTTGATTGGTAAAATAAGTTATAACTCTACATAAGTCTCAGATCCTTTCACTAAAAACAGGTTACAAGACAAAATAAAATTTTTTAACGAACGTAAAAAGTTGTTCTTCATACTGCCTTCTTTTGCGGTTGATACCTTTTTTTATGCGCTGGCCAATAGGGGTGTGCGAGTAGCTCGAACTACGAGTAACTCGAACAAATTACTCGACTCGAGCTCGTCCGAGTCGAGTATTAACTCGAACTTTTCGAGTTACTCGAATTTATTGAGTTACTCGAATTTATCGAGTTACTCGAAAAAATATGAACTACTCGAATAACTCGAGTTACTCGAATGACTCGAGTAACTCGAATGACTCGAGCTACTCGAACAACTCGAAAAACTAGATTATATTATTATGTAGTAATTAGTTCTTTTTTATACGAAAAAAATTATTTTTTGCTCTTTATTTTCATTAACTTGCTGTGAATTCTGTTTATCCGTCTATTTAGAAAGAATATTGGAATAACTTTTAAACTAACTTCGAGTCGAGTATTATATTCGAGTAACTCGAGCCATCCGAGTAATTCGAATTACTCGAGTAATTCATATTTTTTCGAGTACTTAAGGATCTCGAGTACTTGACTCGAACTCGAAGAAAAAACTCGACTCGACTCGAACTCGATTATTCGAGTATTTGCACACCCCTACTGGCCAAGCTGCAGATGTCGTAACATTGATTCCAGCTTGTTTCTTTTGTGATTCATTGAAAAACGCATGCAAGCTTCGGTGATGCTTCCCAACGACTAACTGGAACCTATTTTGCCATCTTTCAAAGAGGTTATTCATGTGTGCTGTGCCATCGGAATTAGAATCATACTGGTTTCATAACTGTGGTGCATATATTCGAGAACGACTGATACATGCGTAAAGTTGGTTACAAAAAACCATAACAAATTGCACTAACTTGTAAAATCGATTTCAGTGTTGCAATTTCTTGAAACAAGTATTATAAGTATAATTTTTGGGAAAAGTAGACAAATTTGCGGTGACCCAGCCACAATAATGCAAAGTTAATCCAACGAATATAGACGCTTATAGGGGCGTACTCCTGGGTTAATATTTTGTTTTCAAATTTGAATCACCTTACAAGTGTTAGTTATATATTATCTTATTCATATGAAGGAATATGGTCCAGTTTAATGTTTGTTTCTTAGATAGCAGTCGTCTTTGGCACGCTTCGATACTGCCTAAGAAATTAACAAAAGCCAAGGCCATATTCATACTCCATACGCATTCGATACATATTTACATTCAAAAACTTTTCGTAGTCACAACTTTGATCAAAATATTGAAGCTTTAAGTACCAAGATATCTTATTTATACACTCCAATATTTTTTATTTATACCCTGCTAAAAAAATTAGCTGAGAAGTTATATGAGAAATCACGTAAAAAATTAGATGAGATTTCGGTTTTATTTCTTAACTGATTCCTCAGGATTTCTCACGTGACTCCTCAGCGGATTTGTCACATGATTTCTCATTTGTTAATCTTCTATCATCAAGACTTGTAATGCCTCAGCCTGTGAGCCAAGCATCTACCAATTGTTTTCTTCTTGCTTCAATCAGCTAAGTCTTCTCTACTTGATTCTCCCTCACAGACGTGACCCATAGCGAAACTCTGTGAGATTTCTAAGGTTCTGGAAACGATTGTCCACTCTCAACTCTGTCGTCATATTGAAGCCAATGATTTGCTAGATCCACTGTGGCAACAGCACGCAGACAGCTCTCTTGAAACTTCTGGACGATATTCGGTTGGCGGTTGACAAGAGAATGGTCACTTTGTTGTTGCTTTTTGATTTTTCGAAAGCATTTAACACAGTGCCACATTTTTGTTTGCTTCAGAAACTTAGAACCCTTAATTGCTCGGGTGGTGTAATTTGCTGGTTTACGTCTTATTTGAGAGACAGATCCTACTCGGTTCCTGACTTGAACAATATAGTCAGTGCTTAGGCTTCAACCTCTGCTAGCGTTTTATAGGGGAGTGTCTTGGGTCCGCTTCTATTTACCATCATTTATGATATTTCTACTTCTTTGTCTTTCTCTAAACATATGTTATTTGCAGATGATCTTCAGATCTACCACTCTTTTCTTCCTTCGGATTTGAACAGTGCAATTCAGTCTATGAACCCCGATGTGGCATCAGTGGTAAGATGGGCTAAGCTTAATGATATATCTCTAGACCCGTCTAAGATGGAGGCTTTGTTCATTGGGAGCGAGCAGTTTGTGTCGAAGATTGACACTGATAATTGTCCAAGGATTATGATGTTCCGAATTTATGTACTGATATGGTTAAAAACCTGGGCGTTTGGATCTTGAGCACACTCGATTGGACAGGGAAGGTTAACTCTATTGTCGGTCGAGTCTTTGGCACATTTCAGTCACTTAGATTTCATAGGAGGGCTCTATCTAAAAAGGTTAGGAAGGAATTGGTCGAAACTCTGATATTTCCTATTTTCGACTACTGTTGTGTTATCTTTGATGATCTTGCTCAGACGCTTAACCTGAGATTTCATAATTCTCTTAATGCCTGTGTACGTTTTGTTTTTGGCATTATTTCTGACACGAGAAATTTTTTGACTCGCTTATCCTTAAAATATAAGATGCGGAAAAAGCCCTTGAATCTCGTTGAAAATGGGGCCAGACCCCCCCCAGATCCAGGCCTGTTATGAATTGTACGACTTATTGTAATAATTACTATAAAAAATGTATACTTTAAATTTACTTCAAAGTATAAACTTTTAATAAACGTTGTATGACTTTACATCATTGAATATATTTTTTTTTCTATAAAATTTTTACCAGTATTATCAGAAGTAGGCTATAAGAACTTTAATTTAATTTTTGAAATCAATACACGGAGCGAACAAATCGGGAATACTTCCTTGCGCCCTCTACTGCAATAGTTCCGTACACATGTTTTTGGAAATAGACCTTGTGTATAAGCAACGATTCCATAACCCATCGGGAAAAAGTCCGGAACGCTTATAGAGCGTTCGGACTTTTCCCGATGCCTTATGGAATCGTTGCTTATACACAAGGCCTATTTCCAAAAACGTGCGTACGGATGTGTAGCAGTAGAGGGCGCAAGGAAGTATTCCCGATTTGTTCGCTCCGTGTATATATGCTCATTTGAAAATAACTCTTAAAATAATATAGGAAGATTTTAAAAAAGATAATTTGATATGATTTTAATTGTCATTTTCAAACAAGTATAACTACGAAAAATGAATATTTCCAGACTCTTAAAAAAAAGTCTAATCTCTACGTTTGTTGTAAACAATTTTCTAAACAAAATATTAAATGATGTGTAAGCTATACAATATAGAGTTAATTTTCTAAATATAGTTTTACTTATAAGAATTTAAAAAATTGCACAATCTAAAGCTTATTAATGGATTTAAATATTTGTCATATATATTATATTCCAGAGTCAAAAATAAACTCTCTAAATCGATTTTTACCTCTAATAAAGAAAAGTATAATTTATACTTGCAAAGAACATCGATACTTTTTGGCACCCTTTGTCGCGGGGATTAGCATATTTAAATTGTCAAACGAAAACTATCACATTACAACGCTATCCCTTGAACAATAATAAATTTCAACAATATCCCATCACATTCATGGAAGCTTTAACAACATGTTACTTTTTACTAGTAAGTTTTCAAATATGCTATATTTTTCATGGGACAAAATTAAATTTGCTATTTTTCATTAGAGGCGACGATATATGGAAAAGATAATAAAAGTGTTTATTATTCGTTTTTCTTTTTATAAAAACAAATAATTTGATATAATATATAAATATATGTTACAATATTTTTTAAATAGATTTCTTATAAATAAACATTTTTTTATAGATATTATAGTTTTATAAAACTATTTACATAAAACGTATTATAATCATACAAAAATTACAATTGAAGGGGTAACATTACTTTACAAAAATTCCGAAATAAAAAAAATTTTTTTCACACTCAGGGCGTAAAATTCAATTTTTGATGTCTATTCTTAGGGGCTAAAATAGCTCTTTTTTACCCTAGGGCAAAAAAGTAGTTTTCTCACAAATTCGATTGATTTTTTCCCTGTTTCTAATAAGAAATTTACTTTTTCTAACGGCGCATGAAAATTTAGCATGCGCAAAATAAATTCAGCGAGCGTAAAATGAATGTAATAATTATTAGTGTCAGTATTCGATTCTATGAACAATTTGAATAAATTACTCGATTCCACGAGTTCGTGTCGAGTATTAGCTCGAACTTGTCGAGTTACTCGAAAAAAATATGAGCTACTCGAATAACTCGAATTACTTGAAAAAATATGAATTACTCGAAAACATAGTAGCTTTCTTTTTAATAAATATTTTCTGTAGAAACGAATTTTTCGTGTAATTCGATTTATTTGAATAATCAATATATTTTCATAGAATTATAGTTTAATTGTTTTTTTATTTGAAGAATTATTATTTATTTTTTTGGAGCAAGGGGCTTCGCCCCCTCGAACTCACCCCCCGCCCCGCCGGCAATTTCTTTTTTATTTTGATTTACCACTTTTTAATTTTGATTTTATCATATCTTAATGTCGTTACTTCATGTATTATTAACGAATTTATATTCAATGAGGCTGAATTTGACGCCCTTCGTGTATGAAAAAGTAATATGTTATCCACGGAAGTAAAGGTGTTTTTGTCCTCGTCTTTATTGTCAAACCCGACTCGGGCAAAAATCACCTATTTTACTCCCTTGGTTAACAATGTACTATTTTTGTTTTAAAGTGTACTTTAGTATCATGAAATTTATAACTGATTTTATACTGAACAAAAATTTTTTTTAATTTTAGATTTCAATCACAATGCGACTATATTTGGATTTTGTATTTTCATACTGCATTTTACCTTTTAAAATAATAAAGTGGCCATATTACTAACAGAGTAAAGGTATTTCAAAAAGCAAAAGTAGGAGGCAATCATTAATAAAGAAGGCTAAATACATGGACAGGTATTGCAGATTAAAGGTAAAATAAAATTTTCAAGAATTTAAGTATTTGCTAAACTTTAAACGCAATTATCTCAAAGTGACTTTTTTTCAAGCTGGGTGGATACATTGCTCAAAGACCGACCATCAATCGCTTTCAAATTTTAACAGTACCTATATAATTATATTCTACATAAAAGTACGTAGCCGTTTTTTGATCGAATGTAAAATTTTTTTTTATAAACAATTTTACTCTGCCGGATTTTTAGCGAAAAATAGACTTTTAGTGCATAGTTTCTACAAAAATCAATTTTAAAAAATCCTTGCGTACTTCTTTAGCCAACTATACGTAAATTAAAGAAATAATTTGGTTTATAATTTCAGCTCTAAAACTTTTCTCAAAATTTGTCCACCTGTGGAGGGCTTAAATGTGAAAAAGTGTTTTTCTAGACATGCTAAATCGCCGCTATTTTGTCAAAAACTAATAAAAAATTTTTTTTACAGTTCAAGATATGTTTAATTAACGCTCTAAGGAGATATTTTATTCCATTTCTTATTCTCCCACAGTAAATTATAAAAGTTAGACTTTTTTTAACCACTAGTACCTCTTAATGATTATGTAAAAATAGCACTTATAAGTCGTAGACTTTTGAAAATATATACAAGTTATAATTGTAAAAATATTTGAATGATTGTAGTTGTAAAGTATGTTAGTGAATTAAAAAAAAATGTGATATTTCAATATGAAAATTATTATTTTTTTTAAACAATAATGAGTATAACAAAAGTTGCTATTAAATACTTTAACAATTCTAATATAACAATTTCTTTTTTTCTATACAATTATTGCTATAAACAAGGACGTTTAAGTGATGGTCCAGAATCAACAATATTATTAGCAGTTAATTTTCTTTTAGGTACCTTTGCAGTAAAAATACATTCAGTAAAATTTTTAAGATCATTATTAGTTAAATATTGAAAAATTTCTTCAGAACATGAATCTGGAAATCTTATTTTTGTTGCAAAATTTAATGCTTCTTTAGCAGAATTCAGTAAACCATCTCTGACACAACCTTTTCTAAATTGTAATTTTAAAAATTCACCATATATTGGGAAATCATCATTTAAATTGTTAGATGTTAAAATATTTGTAAATTTATCATTTTTTATACACTTTGCCATTTCATTTGAGTCTTTATGTAAAATACCATACAATGTAGAGTAACTATTCAATTTAACTTTTTTCATTTTTTCAATTTCTTGTCGACATTTCATGGAGAATTTATCATCTATAGAATTAAGATCATATTCTTCTTTATCATCAGAATAATCTTCGCTATCATCGTCAGAATAATCTTCTCCATAACGATCATTACTATCCAAATATTGATAATATACTTGCATGTATGACCGCTCAACTTCATCAATAATATCATAATCTAAAGTCATCATTTTTTTTAAATGTTTTCCAAGTTTAAAAAATATCAATTTATTTTCTATAGAATAGAAATTCATAGAGCAAAAAATAGTTTGTTCATCATTATCTTGAATATTAATATCAGCCCCATACTTTAGTAGTTCTGAAACAACTTTACAATATTTAATTTTACAAGCTAAATAAAGAGGTGTTTTTCCTTTTTCATCTTGAATATTAGCATCAGCCCCATGATTCAGTAATTCTGAAACAATTTCACAATTTTCAATTTTACAAGCTAAATGAAGAGGTGTTTTTCCCTCTTTATCTTGAATATTAGAATCAGCCCCATGATTCAGTAATTCTGAAACAATTTTACAATTTTTGATTTCACAAGCTAAATGAAGAGGTGTGTTTCCTTCTTTATCTTTGACATTAACATTGCAATTAGCTGATAAAAGACTTTTGTATGCAGCTATCAAATTATCATAGTATTCATTACTCATTAATACAGAAGCATTATGGAGTATGGAGCTTCCGGAAAATGTACAGCTATTAACATCAGCATTGTATGACATAAGTAAGTCAAAAATCTCTTTTTGTCTAATGTTAAGCTCTTTTAAACATCTTATTTTTATTAAATTTGGCATATAAGAATATTTAAATTCATCTTTTATAAAATTATTACCAAATGTATAATACAAAGGTGTTGCACCAACAATATTTTTAGCATTTACATCAGCCTTATAGTCTAATAGTAATTTAACAATCTCCACTTGATTTTTACAATTCTTCATCCAATTTCTTATTTCATCTGTACTATCGAAATATGTTTCTTTTACTTCATTCAGTTCTAAATAATTGTGAAAACTTGCTAAATGAAGAGGGGTTGATTCCGTTGCATCTTTTGAATTAACATTGGCTCCATTTTGTAATAGTAATTTAACTACTTCTATTTGTCCAAATCCAACAGCAAAATGTAGAGCTGAGAAACCGGGAAATTTATCACTTTTGAAGTCCACTTTAGTGTCAATTGAAATTTTATTTTCTAAAAACTTGTGGATTAAATCTAAATTGTTTTTAGCACAAGCTATATGAAGATGTGAAAGACCCTTTACAGTAGTTGGATTGGTACTTTTTGAAGCATTTGTTAGTAGTGAATCAATAATTTCATTCTTTGTATTGTCATACACTGAGTTTTTGAAGAGCGATTCCAATGGATCTTTACAGTTATATGAAGTACTATCACATACAATAATATGATCGTGTGTAAAGTTAATTCCATTTTGTTTTGAATGATACCATTGTTCAATGATTACAGGATCATCTCTCATGCATGTAATATGGAATTCAGAAAGGGCCCTATTGTTATCAAATGTTGAAAAATCAAAGAAATCAGAATAAAATTTAAATTGATGAATAATTGCATTTATATTTTCTAATTTTTTATCGAGTTCAATTTTTGAATTGCAATAACTTTCATTTTGCTTCTTGTCAATTTGTACCTGAATTTTTTCCTTAGTTTCATGAGCTAACTGAAGAGCTGTTAAGCCATTTGAACTTTTTATTAAATTATTGGCACCTTCCCACAGAAGATATTCAACTATTTCTAGACAAAAATTATTAACAGCAAAATGTAATGGTGTGTAACCAGGAAAGTCAGTGTATAACCAAGAGTTTGATTTTACTGTGCTATCAATAGAGATTCCAAGATTTATAAAATCTTTTATAACATTTAAACTGCTTCTTTGACAAGCTATAAAAAACGTGGTAATAAAATTTTCTTTAAAATCATCAAAATTTTTATTCTCTCCAGCATTACAATAATAAGAATTGGATAATAACAAATCAACTATATTAAACTGCTTATTTTTCATAGCTAAGCATATTGGTATATCATCACCATCTTTTTTATCATAAATTGAAATACCTTTATCCAATAATTTTTTTACTATATCAATATCATTAAGACTAACTGTATAATACAACAGAGTGTGATTATTATTAGTTTTTGGAACCTGGCCTAATTTGGAAATTCTATCCAAAAGAAAGTGAATAATATCTTTATGACCTTGCTGAAGAGCTTTAATCAATAAGTTGTAGCCAAACCAATCATCAAATCCTTTTGTATAAACATTGGATGATAATATATGTGTAACTTTTTCTAGATTACCTTCTGTAACTGCCAATAGTAAATCTTCTTTAGACTGAGATTCCATTGTTTCCAATTGAATCTATAATATGTGCACATCAGTAACTAGAAAAAAATATTAAATATTAAATTGATTGTACTTCAATATTTTATTTGTTCGATTTAAATTATTTATTTTAATTTATCTAATTTCAATAAACATTTGTTAGTTAAGAATTTGGTTGAGTATCACAGTTTTATATTTTACTAGAAAATCATTTAATTATTTTCTCGTAATTTTTTATTTAAATGAAAAACTATGTATTTATTATTTAATAATTGATTTTAAAAAATTAAAAAGTTACTTTGATTAAAAGAAATGCAATACGAAAGTTTATTTTTACTTACGTTTTTTTTACAATTATAATGTATTTTTTATTTATATACAAAAGCTTGTCGTGATGTCTGAAATTTTAAAAAATTATTTCTCCAGATTTTATTATTAATTAATACTTCTTATCTAGATCTATTTCCTTTGAATATAACTATGTATAAATTATAAAATCTCCTTAAAAAAATTAATTTCTATAACTAAAATCCGTTAACCCAAACTAATTTCTCTCAAGTACAAAATTTTTTTGTCTCTTACTGCAGCAGACGACGCGAAAGATACAACCTATCAAAATTCATCAAATTTCCCTCTTTCGATTTAGGTTGTTGGACAACGCGCATGTAACACGTGAGATGTTAATTATTTTTGTTAATTTAATTTAAAACTAGCTATTTTAATTTGATGAAACTTTATTTTTATTAAAATTAATTATTTATACATTAAATTTAAAAATTTCAATGTATAAATATGTTATTTAAAGTATTATTTTGAAAATTTGTAGCTGTATATAACCTTCAAATATTTGTTTTTATAAAATAAATACATATTTTCATCCAAAGAAAATATAAGATATCCTTGTTATCAATTATAATATGTAATTAATTGATAGAAATAAATTTTACTTATACGAAAAGATGATAATTTTTATGAAATAGTTTGAGGTTAGAGTATGTAGTGTAAATATATTTCCCAGTCGTTATTTCGTTATCGTTTCTTTAAAGTATTTATAAAAAATCATTCAAAGGACTGACATTTTTAAATTAATTAATTTTTTTTTTAAAGTATATAAACTTGTTTTTACATATTTTCTAAGTGTATAAATTGAAATGTATCAATAGACATTTAAAATTTTAAATCACAATCTGTACAATTTCTTGACCTTTGAAATTATAAAAATTTACTATCTTACTATTATTGTAGGTTGATTTGTAACTTAACTTCAACAAAAAAATGTCAGGAGGTCTTGAAGCGTTAGCCCTCAGAGAGGAAGATGTTACTAAAATGTTAACAGCAAGTACACACTTGGGAACTGAAAATGTTAACTTCCAAATGGAACAGTACGTCTACAAAAGACGTGTTGATAGTAAGTGAAATTTTTTATCATTGTTAAGCATGCACTATTTTCCAATATTGTGCATACTGATTATGTTACTTACTATTTCTTGATAAAAATTACAAAATTTGAATTATGTATGTTTTAGGTGCTGGAGTGAACATCATCAACTTACGCCGAACATGGGAGAAACTTCTTTTGGCAGCTCGTGCTATTGTTGCTATTGAACACCCAAGTGAAGTGTTTGTCATTAGTTGTCGTCCATTTGGTCAGCGTGCTGTGCTAAAATTTGCTGCCCACACTGGTGCTACTCCTATTGCTGGACGTTTCACTCCTGGTGCTTTCACTAATCAGATCCAGGTATAAATTATAATTTTAAAAATAATATTACTTTTAATATTAGAATTAAAAAAACTCTTCTGAATCACAATCATACACTTATGATTAGAAAATGAAACTGTTGATTTAAAATGGCTTAATTTTTGCCAAAATACAATATTATAATTTTTTTTATTCAATTCTATTAGACATGTCTGTAAACGCTTGTTATATTACAGGCTGCATTCAGAGAGCCAAGGTTACTCATAGTAACAGACCCAACTACTGATCATCAACCTATTACAGAAGCTAGCTATGTAAACATTCCCGTTATTGCTTTCTGTAACACTGACTCGCCTCTGCGATTTGTTGACATTGCTATTCCTTGCAATAACAAGGGTCCACACAGTGTTGGTCTCATGTGGTGGTTGCTAGCCCGTGAAGTCCTTCGTCTCCGAGGATCAATCCCACGGGAACATAAATGGGATGTTGTTGTAGATCTTTTCTTCTACAGGGACCCTGAAGAGGTATTAACAAAATTTTCATTGCAAATGTATTTTAATATTTGTGTGACTTCAATATACTATCTTATTTTAATTGTTCAAAATAATTTTCATTACTTTTCATTATTAAAAATGTAACAATCGTTATACATAAAATTATTTTTCTAAATGGTGGAAACGTATACTATTTAATATATCCAAAAACTCCTCAGGTTTATTTGCTTTATATATAACGTTAATTAATAAACAGACATATGTATTATAACGTTTTTTTAACTATTAAAAGTTTTTTGCAGTAAACGTGTAAATTCAAGTATCTAGTTGTTTGCATTTTCTATATTCATGATGATACACTTATGTCCAGAATAAAATCTGTTGGTACATAATGGCTTAATCTTTGCTGATTTTTTACAATCATTATAAATTTTTTGTCTAAATGAATTTAATATTTTATTAATTTCTACGATTCATTTTTTTTCAGGCTGAAAAGGAAGAACAAGCAGCTAAAGAACTGACACCAGCAGTTAAAGAATATGTACCAGTAGCAGATCCACTGCCTACAGAAAATTGGTCGAATGATGTTGATCCCAATGCCCCACCTACAGAAAATTGGGCAGATGATGTACCAACTGCACCTGTTGCTGCAGCACCTGCAGCACCAGCAGCAGCCGCACCAGCACCATTCCAACCAAGCAATGATTGGGGAACAGTAAGTTAAAATAAATAAAAAAAGTTTATTACATTTTTAAAATATTTATCGTATTAGTATTACTTTGCTGTGATTAAAAAATTATTAACTAATTAAATTAACAAATTAAGATTCATCGTTAAAATAAAATTATATTCCTAATAAATATTATTAAATTTAGCAATTATTGAGAAAATTTATTAACTATTCTTTTAGGTACCGGCTCAAGAAGATTGGTCAAGCCCAGCACAGACTGTAGATATTCCATCTCAAAGCTGGGGAGGTACCAACAACAGTAGTTGGTAAACAATGATGCTATCAAAACACATTAAAAAATAATGACATTATTTTGTACATTGAATTTTTAATAAAACTTTAAGAAGTTTTAACCAAAAGATTTTATTTTCTTTTGCTATTGTCTTTTTGTTAGTTTTAAAAATAATTTTTTTTTATGTTATTATATAATTATTAACTCATAATTAGTTCATAATTATAACATAATGCATTAAAAAAAATTTTTTTTGGATTATTAGCATAATATTCTCTTCATCAGTAATAGTATTTACCTTTTCATAGACTTTAAATGGATACATATACAATATGAATTATATTAGTTAGAAATAATTTATACAATTACTCTTTTAAAAGTAGGATTTTCATTTCTGGTTTATAAAAGAAATTTGATTAAACAAAATAACGTATTGTTATTTTAAAAATTTATAAAGAAGGACCTTCAGATAAAAATATTCCTATCAGTACATATTGACCTTTGAATTTATCATACTAATTTCAAAAAGATTTGATGAAAAGATTTATAAAACTCAAATAGTCTTCAGAATCTTACCAGTACATCAAATATATTTGGAGCAGAATCTATTATTCTAGTAAGTGAAGCTGAAATGTTTTTAAGCTACTGTATTTGTAATTACAGCATGAGTAAACTTGATTTTAACTCTTCTTTATGATCTGCAAAATGCTCAGGATTTGCCTAGTTGAATCCAGGACTCAAATAAGATTCATATAAATAAATAGATATAAACTTGATTTATTAAATATAAAATAAAAATTCTTTTAATATAAAATAAAAATACTCTATTGTGTAGCGTAAATTACTTAAACATTTTTACAAGGGATACAGAAATTAAGATCTAAATTGGTGTACTAAATAAAGTCATTTAAATAGACTTTGGTTTACAGTAAAGAATTAGTGTATCAATACGTAAACTATTAACAGCTTCTGTTGAAGAATTTGATAAATTAATATATGTAATATTTATATCGTATTTCAAAGTTTTTCTATATCAAATAATTATAAACAAAGACATAAATCAAATTTATTCATTTATTTTAAATAATCATCAATTTGAAGATATTTATTTTTTTTTAAATTTTATATAATGTCGCTGTATTTATAATATCATTGTGATTCTCATTGGCGACGGAGGTTTGTCAATGTATTTGTGAACAAAGCTCATGTATCGTACAGTGGTGCTTATATCATTTGGCCGAGATCGGGATTCGAACTTAAGTCCTTGAGAATACGAATCCAACATTCTACCGAGTGAGCCATTGGCAACCTCAAGATATTTATTAACTGTTATATTCTTTATTTAGATTGAATGTATCAAATGTAGTTTACATAAGAAGGTGAACTAGTAACAAACGTAAATAAAAAGAAATTTATAGTATTTTTTATTTAATATTTTATTAAATATATTATAGGGTTTAATTATTTTTCTAAGAAACAATACAATTACTAACTCTAAATTAAGGACCGCTAATAAAAACCTTTTTAGGATTGGAGCTTTTAGTTTTTCTGTTTTATTTAAAAATTATTGAGCTTTTACTTTTTATCTTAAAGTCATATTTCATTTAACATTTTTTTAAGTAAATTAAACATTTTCGTATTCATCTTTAAAAAGAATGCACACTGAAATCGCGTTTTTCATCATAAAGTTTAATCCTTTCAATTAAACTTATATCTTAAATAAAAGTAAAACATTTATTTGGTTATTTTTAAAAAATGTTAATATAAATTAATTTACTATTTAAAAAGCAATCACAATATTTTAATTTTTTTGTGAATTTCTACTTTTAAATTTAAAAGAGATCTTATTTTATAAAAATTAACAAAACATAATTATTACGTTGCGCTAATTTAAATTCATGTAGATTTTATTGATCAATAAATAAATAATAAAAATAATAATTAAAATTAACCGATGTCCTTAGGAATCTAAATATCTTCAATTAAAGTAATTCTTTTTCAAGAATGAAAAATGAGAAATTTATACGAATTTTTAAAAAAAGATAACATTTTGACATTAAAATTAACCAAAAACAATCAATACGTAAGTAGTTTAGTTTTATTGCATCTAATTTTAATAAATAATTTGTCACAATGGTTAGATGAATCTATGAATAGATAGGTTGATAGACTTATAGAATCATAGATCGATTGATTTAGGATCATTGAATAGATAGATTTCTGGACCCATGTGTAAATGAGTCTATTAATCCATTCACTATTTATTTATTCATTTAAGGACCAATCCATCTACCCACGGACTCATGGATCTACCTGCACGTATGGATTTATCTGTTCATGGACTTTTAAATTCATTTATTCATAAATCCATTGATCCATCAACCCATAGATCCATTTACTTTTCATGTACTTTTCAATATTTAAAAGAAATTTAGTTTTTCTCATTTATGTACCAATCTATTTTTCTTTCCTTCGTAAATATCTTTGGAGTTAAAACACAGAAGTGTATTTGACGAAACAAATAAAATACAAAAAACGCATCACGTGCAATAGGTATATAGTTTACACATTGAAAAAAAATTACTGAAATTAAATAAATCAATTACCTAAAATAATCCTAAACAAATATTTATATGATTAAAATAAATATTTGCAAAGGACAGATTCGCAATCTATTAAAATATAATTCAATACTTACGTTTGAAATTATGAAATTATTGTATTCTTCTAACTTACAAATATTAACATATCAACGTTAGCAACGAAGAACGGGGTATTCGTTTTCAGTTGAAGAAAGGGGTTATTTCGTTTTTAGTTGGAGAAAGGAGCTATTTCATTTTTATTTTAAAAAAAGGTTATTTCGGAAAATTTTTTTTAGCAATTTTGTAGTAGTAAACATAACAATGTTGCTATTTATTTAAATAAAAATTCATTATTTATTTAGAAAACCTCCAGTATGCAGGATATATAGCATTTAATTTAGATAAGAAGCAATATTGCCAGGGCTATAGCTGAGGTATACCACTACAAAATTGCTGAAAAAATTTTTCTTCGAAATAGCCTCTTTTTTTAAATAAAAACAAAATAGCCGCTTTCTTCAATTAAAAATGAAACAACCTGTTCTTTGTCTCAACCGTAGATATATTTAAATAAAAACAAAATAGCCCCTTTCTTCATCTAAAAATGAAACAACTTGTTCTTTGTCTCTATATAATTAAATTTCTCAAAGATTGCAAATTTCAGACTATGTGGCGTTAAACTTATCTGTAAAAAATTGTATATAATCTGTATAAAACTATGTTCACAATTTTACTAACAATAAAGTAAAGCTGTATAACTCTCAGTTGGGTAAGTTAAATAAACAAAAAAACTGTTTTATATTTTATGAAATCCTTGTTTCGGTCAACGTACATATGATCAATTGAAAGTGATAAAAATATTAAATATTAGAAATAAAATACCATTTTAGTTTTAATATTTAAATTCACATTAATTGTTAATGTTACGACTTTTGATTTTTATATAAACTGACAATTATAATTAATTTATAACAAAGCCAAGAAACAATTTGCAGTGTAGATTTAACCCTGGGCCTTTCCCACGATAAAGAAGTACTCAAGTTCAGCCATTCCCACCAAGGCTATTATATTTCTTTCGTCGATGTATATCTTGTAACTTGCACTTTTTTATTTTTCTATAAATTATTTGAAAAATATTTCCGAATATAATGTATTTTTTTTTGTATTTTGTCTATTACAAACTTAATGAGAACCAGAATGACGATAACGTCTTATAGCGTTATGGTACAAATAACTAACCAATAATAAATTAAGACCCAATAATCACTTTTTAATAAAAATAATGAGTTAAATAATGAGGCTGAAATCTCAGCCTTCTATGGGTTAATAAACGATTTTAGTAACTTTACAATGAATCCATTATTTTTTTATTTTTAAGAAAATATGACAAATGAATTTTAGGTATTTTAAAATAACAAACAATAAATTAAGGAGATAAAATATTCTAAATAATTACTATAGAATTATTTTAAATTTTAATGAAATTTTATTATTTATTAAGCTGTCTGATAATATTTTTATATTGTTGAATATAATACAGTCATCACAAAAGGATGTAAAAATAATATTATAAATCATACGGATATGTAACAAATAGTTTTTTGAGATCGTGTTTACGGATTATAAAGTATCCTGTTTGTATCGACGCAGGATAGTAATCGATTTTTTATCATCAGAGGTTACTGTTTGCAAAAAAAAACAGACACGTCGCATCTATTATTGCCTCTAACAAAAAAATGCACAAATCACACTTGCAAACAAGATTGATACATTTGTATTCCTTTGATGCGAAGATTAGCATATTTAAAATGTCTCACGAAAACTAACACATTTCAACGCTGTCCCTTAAACAATAATAAATTTTAACAATATTCCGTCAAATTCACGGCAGTTTTATTAGCAAGTTTTCAAATGTGCTATTTTTCAAAACACAAAATGAAATTTGCTACTTTTCGTTAGAGACGGCATACATTTAAATGATTGTAGCTGTAAAGTATGTTGACGAATTTAAAAAAAAATAAATGTTCTATTATTTCAAAATTACAATTATTATTTTTTAAACTTTACAATGATAAGTATTAAAAAAGTTGCTAAAAAATACTTTTATAATTCTTTCTATATGTAAATGATTTTTATAAATAACTGTAAATAAGTATAGATAACTGTTAAAAAATGTTTTGATTCCAATACTTTTTTACAGTTATTTACATTTTCTTACAATTATTTACAGTTGTTTACAGTAATTTACTGTTATTTACAATTATTAAAAAAAATTATTTCCATATAGATTATAAAAAAATTTGTTTTTTTTATATACGATTATCACAATAAACAAGAACGTTTAAGTGATGGTCCAGAATCAACAATATTATTAGTAGTTAATTTTCTTTTAGGTACCCTTACAGTAGAAATACACTCAATAAAACTTTTAAGATCATTATTGGTTAAATATTTAAAAATTTCTTCAGAACATGGATCTGGAAATCCTATTTTTGTTGCAAAATTTAATGCTTCTTTAGCAGGATTCAGTAAACCATCTCTGGCACGAGCTTTTCTAAATCGCAATTTTAAAAATTTACCGTATATAGGGAAATCGTAATGTGAAATGTTAGATGTTAAAATACGTTTAATTCTTTTATTTTTTATATACTTTGCCATTTCATTTGAGTCTTTATGTAATGTATCATACAATGTAGAGTAACTATTCAATTTAACTTTTTTCATTTTTTCAATTTCTTGTCGACATTTCATGGAGAATTCATCATCTTTAAAATTGAGATTACAATGAGAATAATTATTTTCTCTATTTAAAAGTTGATTATATACTTGTGTGTAAGACCTTTTGACTTCGTCAGAAATATAATAACCTAAAGTCATCATTTTCTTTAAATGTTTTCCAAGTTCAGAAAATACACTATAACTTTCTAAAGAATCGAGATTCATAGAGCAAAAAACAGTTTGTTTATCATTATCTAGAATATTAACATCGGCCCCATAATACAGTAATGAGAAAACAACTTCATGATTTTTACTTTGACAAGCTAAATGAAGAGGTGTTTTGCCTTCTTTATCTTTAACATCAACATTGCAATCAGCTAATAAAAGAGTTATCAAAGTAAAATCATAGAAATGGTATTCATTATTCATGAATGCAGAAGCATTATGGAGTATGGAGCTTCCGGAAAATGTACAGCTATTAACATCAGCATTGTGTGATATAAGTAAATCAATTATCTCTTTTTGTCTAATATGAAGCTTCCTTATATATTTTGTTATTGTATTTATTAAGTTAGAATTTTTAAGTTCATTTTTTATCAATTTATTACCAAATGCATAATACAAAGGTGTTGCACCAATAATATTTTTAGCATTTACATCAGCCTTATAGTCTAATAGTAATTTAACAATTTTCACTTGATTTCCACAATTCTTTATCCAGATTCTTATTTTTTCTGAATCTCTGAAATATGTTTCTTTTAATTCATTCAGTTTTAAATAATTGTGAAAACTTGCTAAATGAAGAGGAGTTGATTCCGTTGCATCTTTCGAATTAACATTGGCTCCATATTGTAATAGTAATTTAACTACTTCTATTTGTCCAAATCCAACAGCAAAATGTAAAGCTGAGAAACCGGGAAATTTGTCACTTTTGAAGTCCACTTTAGTGTCAATTGAAATTTTATTTTTAAAAACTTTCGGATTAAATCTAAATTGTTTTTAGCACAAGCTATATGAAGATGTGAAAGACCCTTTACAGTAGTTGGATTGGTACTTTTTGATGCATTCATTAGTGGTAAGTCGATGATATTATCATTTTGTAATAAAATATTTGTACTATGAAGAAATGTTAAATTTTTTTTGTTTTTATCATTAAAATCATTGTTATGTTTTATACCTACATTCAATTGAGCATTTAAATTGATAAAATTTAAATTGATGAATAATTGTATTTATATTTTCTAATTTTTTATCGAGTTCAATTTTTGAATTGCAATAACTTTCATTTTGCTTCTTGTCAATTTGTACCTGAATTTTTTCCTTGGTTACATGAGCTAACTGAAAAGCTTTAATCAATAAATCGTAGCCAGACCTATCATCATATCCTATCATATAAACATTGGATGATAATATATGTGTAACTTTTTCTAGGCTACCTTCTGTAACTGCCAATAATAAATCTTCTGAGTATCCCTTGGAGTATCCATTGTTTTCAATTGAATCTATAATATGTGCACATGAGTAACTAGAAAAAAATTTTAAATATTAAATTAAATATACTTAAATATTTTATTTGTTTGATTTAAATCTTTTATTTTAGTTATCTCTTTTTCATTTCAATAAATATTTGTTGGTTAAGAATTTGGTTGAGTTTTATATTTTACTAGAAAATCATTTTATTATTTTGTTCGTAATTTTTGCTTCAAATGAAAAACTATGTATTTATTATTTAATAATTGATTTTCAAAAATTTAAGTCACTTTTATTTAAAAAAATTTATATAAAAGTTGATTTTTACTTACGTTGTTTTTTTTTCAAGTGTAATATGTATTTATATAGCTTGTAATAATGTTTGAAATATTTTGTAGCGTAGCGTGCTCGCGTTTTGGGATTTAGAGGACATGCTGCACGAAACTAGCACTTTTGCCACGCTTTCCCAGGGCGAAAATAGCCTATTTTTTAATAGTGAAAAAAAAGAACTGTGAAAAATGTTTAACTTTTTTGAACGGTTCTTTTAAAGAAAGACTAATTTTAGATGTGCCTTAACACTTGATCAACAAGGAACGTCAGTATAATAAGCAATAATTTGATATCTTGATTATTTTATAGAGTTTTCATTGATAATTATAAGGTGTAGATTATTATATTGTAACTCATTTATATTAACAATTTAAAAATTAAATAAAAATTATAAGCAAGTAAAATACGAATAGAACTAAAATTGATAATAGCGTAACATGCAAAGCGAAGAGATAAAGTCATTTCGGCGTTATATTATAAAATGCTCCGAGGAATCCCCTATTACTACGCACGATTGCTATTGCTATACTATACATAAGTTACCTCCTCACCGCTCCTACGACGCTAATACATATGTGAAACAAAATTTAAATTTATGACTTTATAAAAGATGATTTGAACAAACAATTTCACATTATATCAATTGTATTGATTAGAATTAATTATTATTACACATTTTAAGTATATTTTTAAAGTTATAATTTTTTTAAATCTTTTTCGATTTATCATTCACGGAGTGTCTAGTTTTGGCGCATATATAGTTTTCGCTTTCTTTTTTTTAATTCATCATTCACGGAACGCCTAGTACTTGCTTTTTGACAGTTTTCGTTTTTATTTTTTGAATTATCATTCGTGAAGTGCATAGTTTTGGTTTGTTATTGTTTTTTATTAGTACAGATTTAATATGGCGAATTTATATCACTCGAGCTATAAAATAGTATAAGATACTCGTGGTTTCAATGCCCCATTATTTCACGGCGTTTAGCAGCCTCGCTACGCTCGGCTGCTAATCTCACGCCATCAAATAATGGGCCATTTTAGCCACTTGTATCTTAATATACTATTTTATTTCTATTATTTTATTCACTCTAAATCTTGAAGAGGTTTTAATCACTACTGACGCCCCATTCCCCGACTTTAGCGAGGACGAGCACACTATGATACAAAAAGAGTGAGAACTTTCTCGCTCTTGCTCCTGCTAACTGAGTCGTAGACCAAGCGACTGATTTAAATAATAATTATATTTTCTGTAGGGTGAATTCTCCACCCTGATACTTTCTTATAAAGAATAAAAAAAAGATAATAAAGAAGCATGCAGGATTATGATTTGAGGTTGTATTGAAACTTTAACATCATATTTATATTAAAAGAATCTTTCAATTATATTCTAAATAATTAAATATTTACAATGAAAATCTAATACTAAATCTTTACAACGTATTGTGATTCTTTTCTCGATTTCTTACCTCGAAAGAGGTAGTACGCTCGCAAAGTAATTACAACCAATTCGCGTGAAAAAGAGAGATAGAGATTATTTTACTGAACTGTGACTCGCGCCGCGTTTTACAATGTAATTCTTTTTAGAGAAACTTACGCTACCGAGATTGACGAAGCGGGCCTACCTCCCGCAGATCTTTCTCTGCACGTTTTTCTCTCTGCAACTTCCTGGCCTTATGGTATGACCTCGGGATGAGACACTGCCCACATAGCACTGAAGCTTCCAGGAAGCTTCCATAAAAGGTTCGGAAACTTCCCGGAAGCTTTCATGTAAGCTTCCTGGAAGCGTAAAATGTCCGGCGCAATTTTCATTCAGAAAGATTCAATGGAAGCTTCCAGGAAGCTTCCGTGGAAGAAATCAGTAAGCTTCCATGGAAGCTAGCATAAAGGTCTTTTTGAATCTTACAAGAAGCTTTCAAGGAAAATTGCCGCAAGATTCTAAAAGTACTTCATGGAAGCTTCCACGGAATAATGCAAAAAGCTTACATGCAAGCTTCCGTGAAAGTTTCAATTAAAGCTTCCTGGAAGCGTAAAATGTCCCGCGCACTTTTCTTTCAGGAAAATTCAATGGAAGATTCCAGGAAGCTTCCATAAAAGAAATCAGTAAGCTTCCATGGAAGCTAGTATAAAAGCCTTTTAAATCTTACGAGAAGCTTTCAAGGAAGATTGCCATAAGGTTCTAAAAATACTTCATGGAAGCTTCCATAAAAAATTGCTAGAAGCTTCCATAAAAAATTGCTAGAAGCTTCCAGGATGATTCCAGTGTAAAGTTTCCAGAGGCTTTAGGGAAGTCAACAATTCAAATATGATTTGGTTAATTTTATCCTTTTTTACCGTTCGAAAGGTATTGTGTTACGATTCTGTTCAACATTCTATTTTTCATTTTACTAGCTACATTCATGCGCGCGAAGCGCGCAACAAATTTATACTCAACTATGGATATAATAACATCTATAAACATAAGTAATTTTAATAAACGAAATTATTTTAGTAGCAATTTTATTGTTTTTAAAAAAATGATGAGTGGTCATCTATCAAAAATTAATTTTAAATAAAAACTAAAATTATGAACCTTAAGAGGCGGTCGGAACCAAATCGGTGACTTAGTTCGGTGCTTGTAATAAATGCTTATAATAATTTATTCATTTATTAATATGGTAAAAATAAAGTCATTTCCTCTAGTCATGTATATAAAGAATAATTTAAAATAGTTAAAGCCACAAAAATATACAAAATATTGTTATAAAGCGAAAAATGCCACCTAACAATCGACACGACAGTTTTTTGCATGCGGTATACGTCAAGTCAGTTTGATATTTGTAATAAATACTTATAATAATTTATTTACTTATTCATATGGTAAAAATATAGTCATTTCCTCTAGTCATGTATATAAAGAATGATTTGAAATAGTTTAAGCCATAAAAATATACAAAATATTATCGTAAAGCGAAAAATGCTGACTTAATATATATCGCAAGTCACCGATTTGGTTCCGACCGCCTCTTAAAATCAAACAGTACAAAGTCTTTAATATGTCATCAAAAAATAAAAAAATTAAATTAAAAGAAATTTTTAATATAATTTTTTACATACATAATTTTCAATATTTATATTAGTTTTTTGGCATGTAGGATATAAGATCAAACTCTAGATACCGCAGCATACAACTGACCATGATCAAAAACTTCTCTTCATCAATCAATAATTATATTATTCTTTTAAACAGCTAACAACAGCTAAAATTTTTTTTAAGCAACTGAATAAACTAATAGCAGTATCTGTTTCAATTTTTCTTTATTTACAACATATAAGTGATTTGAAGCATAATAGAGACAAATCTGTGTTGGTTACACACTGTAAAAATTCTAGCCATAGCTTTGATACAAACATAGGAACCTCAAACATATTAGACATTGAATGCAACTATCAAAAAAGATTGCTATCAGAAATGATACATATTAAAAAATATGAAAATTGCAATAATACACGACATTCAAAAATTAAACAACGTATATAATAAATACATAGTTGAATTATTAAAAAGAAATTAATTTTTTTGATAAAACGGTTTCAAGAATAAATTATTTACAATAAAACGCAATAATTGTTAAATTAGATTAAATATAATTAAATCAAATTCATTCATGTGAGTCAAAATCTTGAATCAAATACCAAGTACATAAAAGAAAACACTTGCTAGTCACTTTGTACATACGTAACTCACCTAAATTACCTATGTTAAAGATTTGTATAACCAAAGAAGATAGACGCTTATAGAAGGATTCTTCTGGGTTACATTTTTCGTCCGAAAGCCTGGGTAACACTTCAACATTGTTTGTATATCTATACATATGAAAAATGTGCTATATATATGATTTATATATTAATTATTATTAATAGAAATATCTATTATTATACATTTTTATAAAACAAAAGTAGTTATGTGATACCACATGTTTAATACTTGTAAGTTTCATTTTTTTATTTTATTGTTACGCCTAAAATGTATTGTTTTAGGTGATGTTTTTTTAATGTATTGTTGATGAATTTAGAAATTTTTAATCATTAAGAAACTGTTATCAGTTGTTATTAAATTTTATGTTTTAGCACCTGAAGTGGCCTCTCTAAAAAATAGAGGAAAAAAGTCGTTTTTTCTCTTATAGAAATAAAGAAAAATTGAAACAACTGCTGCTATTAGTTTATTCACAGTTAGAAATGTCAAAGACAAAGTCTGTTAAAACCAGTTAATAGACAAAAATGTGTGTTACTTTAACAAACAAAATGTCTTTAAAGGATTTAACAAACAAATGTCTGTTAAAATTTTACTTATAAATTACAGACATTGTCTGTCAATGTACTAAAACTTTTTTTGGTCTTGTTTTCCGTACACATACATACACGTTTTATATATAGTTTTATTTTTTTAAATTCACGTTTAAGGAGTCTCATGTGCTAGCTATAGTTTGCTATAGTTTGTTGTTCATAATAATCAAAAGTTTAAAAAATTCTTCAATATTTTGAAAAACATTAATTTATACCTGGGAAAAAATCTCTGCAAATTTTTAGTTAGACTTATCGACTGATTTTCTTATTTATGCTCACTTAAAGTTTATCTTTTTACTACTATGAGATACAAAACACGCGGACTTCGAGTGAGCACATATAAAAAAATTAGTTGATAAGACTACTTGAAAATTTGCAGAAATTTTTTTCTAGGTATAAATTAATTTTTATCAAAATTTTGAAGAGTTCTTTAAACTTTTAATTTTTATGAACAACAAACTATAGCTGACATATGAGACTCCTTAAATTAATAAATGTACAAGAACTCAAGAAATATTAGAAAGAACGTTTTTTATTATATCTTATACAATATTATATTCGTTTATAATATGATATTCGTTGTCTAATGAATAGCTTTCGTGACATTTACAATGATGTAATTTTAATAATTATTAACAATTTTTATAAACAAATTATAATAATACGTTTTTTAGAAAAAAAAAAATTATGATATTTTTTAGGTCATTTTGAGTAAAAAAGGTTCTCATGAACATATTGCTAAAATGAACTGAATCGGCAAAAAAAAATCGCAGTTTGAAAAAACTCGATTTTTCAAAACTTTGACAGCCTATAGCTCAGCTTCTACTGATTTCATTTCAACTCACAATAGCTTAAATTGTTGGTTAAAATATAAACTTAAAGATTACAGTAGTTAGCGACCGTATTTATAAAAAATCGCGTTTTTCAAACTTTGCAATTTGTTTTCTGCCGATTCAGTGCATTTTAGCAATATGTTCATAAGAACCTTTTTTACTCAAAATGAACTAAAAAAATTTGATAAAATTTTTTTTTCAAGTGCATTTTTATAATTTGTTTATGAAAATTGTTAATAATTATTAAATGCGCCATTTTCAGACATTCTACCCAAAAAATTCGGATTCAGCAGGTCAAAAATACATAAAAAACCTAGGTAGAATTGAGGACCTCGATCGACCAAGACTTATGTAGTTTGCCCCTGGACTATCTATTTTAGTCGTTTGTTACGGACATTTTCAGAATCAACTGACATAAAGTCTGTTAAATCGTCACATCCTTGTTTGTTACTTCAACAGACAATTTAGTAACAGAAAATAAAAGTTAACAGACTACACAATTGTTTTTAACCGTGTTCAGTTCCTTAAAACAATAATTATATTATCAAACGTTTGTCCACGTAATTTACTAATCGTCATAGCAAAAGATAATTCACATGAAAATTACGTTCTTTTAAATGTAAAAGGAATATTCATTTTCACAATATAATCTACTACGGTTTGGAAAAATATTATCTTATACTACCCGTCAAAATTTTACATTTTAATAAATGATTAGAAAATTCTAAAATTTGCAATCTCGCACTATTGCATGAACCTTTATTAATACTTATATTTCTTATAAGCATTACAATAAATTTTTCTCTCAAATGTAATTTACTGGAAGGATTAAAAGAATTTAAATATTCTAGAAGAAACATTTCATCTGATTCATTATTGATTTTCATCACTATCAATTTCCGAGTTTTAAAATAATGTATGAAAATAATATAAATTTTGCAATAAAGAATCAAAAAGTTTTTCACAAAAAAAACATTTTATTTTTTACTTGCATTAAATTTTGTTTCAACTCATTCATATAAAATTGTTTTCACTAATTATTATATGCGTTACATCTTTAGTTTGGATAGCATTAAATTAAATTAAATATTGCAGTAAATTAAATTTTTAAATACTATTATTGGTAATAAGAGTTTAAAAATCCTCATTATTTAAAATTACAAAAGCATCTTTTTCATCTTTATATATTTAATGACTATTAAATAAATGACTTTACTTAGCTACTTCATAACCGCATTATAGGTAATAATAAATATATCTATTATATTTATTTGAACTTAAGCATTTACAAAAACGCTGCCAAGTGCTTTGGTGTAATGCTTTCTCATAGAGCTCATTGTGTTAGAGTATTTTGATTTCATTTTGCTTTCTCAAAGAAAAATTATTGTATCGGTGAAAAAATTTTTCTATTTTTTCGTTAATTTGTACATATTTAGACTCCGGGAGTCAAAAAAAGTGGGTTTCAAATAAAAATTTTTTCAAAATTTTCAAAATGCTCTAAAATTAAAACTGCGCTAAGAAAATTAGTTTTTAAAAATTTTTTTCTTCTGACAATAGCGGATAACTTGCATGCGAATTTTGGGGCAAATCTATAGAGTAATTTACGTAAAATAAAAGAAAAATGAATTTTTTTTCTTCAAATTTTACAAAATTATCTAAAATTAAAACCACGCTAAGAAAATCAGTTTGGGTGGGGCTCGAACATTAGAATGTTTTTTATTTAATGAATATTTATTTAGAGTGCCACAATTACGAATAGCGTATTCCATAATTTAGAATAAAGTAATAATGAATTTTCATGATTTCAAAAAGCAGTAGTGATAATCTCAAATTATTCGATTAAAATATTTAGAGTTCTTTCGAAATCTTGATATAATTTATTCTAAATTTAGACGTACATTTATTTTGCTACTTCTTATTTCGATAAAGTGAATATTCTAAAATGCTTTACTCGCATTAATTATTTTCGTTACTTCAGTCGCTGAAAATACGAAAATTCTAAAATGAATAAATGAACAGTCTTGATATGCACATAATTTATATGAACTTCTAAATAAATGTTAATTAAATAAATAACATTCTAATGTTCGAGCCCCACCCATCAGTTTTCAGAAGTTTTTCTTTTGGTAGTCGCAAATAATTTCCAAGCAAATTTTAGAGCAAATCCATCGAGTACTTAAAGTAAAATACAAAAAAAAATTAAAAATTAGAATTGAAAAAAAATGTTTTAAATTGTTCTAAAATTAAAACTATGCCAAGAAAACCAGTTTTCAATAGCTTCCGTACCAGTTAGACAAAAAAATAAATTGTATGCAAAATTTGAAGGAAATCTGTCGAGTACTTTTCGAGATCTAATTGGCGTAATGAGTACATACACACACACATACATACAGACATTTTCTGCCCTACAAAAAAAAATCAGGTGAGAGATCATTACATGAGATTTTGGCATGATAAATCACCTAAGAAATAAAGGTGATTTCTCGCTTGATTTTTTTTAACAGGGTGGAAACCACTTTTTTCCACGAGTCTGAATATGTACAAATTAATAACAAAATAGAACAAATTTTTTTATTGATACAATGTTTTCTTTATGAGAAAGTAGAAGTGTATTAAAATATATTTATAACTCATAAATCTTAAGACATGATACACATACAACATTATTTCATTTTAAATAGTGTTATTAAATAAACAAAATCAAGTTTTTAACTAATCAAAAGGATTTTAAGCATCAGATAAGAATTTTTAAAACTATTCATGGATCAAACTTTTTTATTTAATGTATATTTAAGCTAAAAAGAAGTTTTATTAGTTAATATTATAATAACAAAAAATTATCAATTACATTTAAATCTGATTTTTTTTTCAGACTGAAACTCAGGTCTGATAGCTCAAATAACTACAGTTGAGTAGAAAGTGCATAGGCGCCCAAGTTATTTCAGCTTATGTCTGTATATTATAAAATAACCCATATGTATAAGTAAACTAATCAGTTAAATATATTATATTAAATATTAATTCATTTTATATTATAAAATATAACACACCTATATTAGTAAATATTCAAATTTTTATTGAAAATATAGTCATATGGCTTGTTTGTCAACTGTAATGCAAATTTTATATATACAAATATATAAAAAGGATGCTTACTATAGTTATAATTTTATCAGCATGTTAATTATTTTTAAGCTTTATTCATTAAAACATAAATTGTTTTTCCATTTTTTAATTTCATGTATTAATATTTAGTTAAATAGTAATGTATATAATAAAATAACTCACTCGTATAAGCAAACTATTCAGTTAAATACATTATATTAAATATTAATTCATCGTATATCATAAAATAGCACACTTATATAAAATGAATAAGTAAATTATTCAAATTTTCATTAAAAATAGACATATAGCTTGTTCGTCAACTGTAATACAAATTTTATATGTTAATCTATAACAAAGCTGCCTATCGTAGTCATACTTTTATCAGTGTGCAAATTATTTACAAACTACATTTACTGAAAACACACATTTTATACTTCTATTTATTTATGAATTAATATTTAATATAATAAGTTTAACTAAATAGTATTGTATGAAATAGCACACTCGTATAAGTAGATTATTTAAATTTTCATTAAAAATAGACATAAAGTTTGTTCGTCAATTGTATCATCCATTGTTATCAGTAAATTTTGATCTTGATTCATTCTAACCTTATTTTTTTTATTAAAATGTGCATAAATTTATCTTTAAAACATTAGTTAAATATATTACTTTTTTTTGGTACTTTGATGATTTTTAATCTGAGTAATAGAAATATAGAATAATAAAACTTTCATAACCTCAAACCTTCATAACCTCAAACCTTCATTAATTGCTGTTACTATACTTATTTTTAAATGAAAAACAATTAAAAATATATACATATTGTACCTGCATTAAGCAATACTTATGCAATAAAGGAATAAATTACTTATCTGAATTGTTATATTATTTGATGTCTTTACAATTTTACTGGAATTTTTAAATAAAAGGTAGTCACCTTGCTTGTGCTCATAGTTATATATTTTATCATTAAACTATACATTGGTTATATACATAAATAATATTGCTTGGTTTAAAATAAAATATTCTTATTCTATTTTAATTGAGTTACTTCTATTATATTTAAAAAACAATGCCTAGAAATTAATTTTTATTTATTTAAAAAATCTAAACCCTTTAAAATTTAATTTTTGGCGCCTATTCTATATCGACCAATCAGGATTCGATCTTTAGATGCTTCAACATGGCGGCTCATCATTTTTTTAAGAAGGATATTTTATAAATATTTGCTGTGCAAAACACATATTTACTTACAACATACTATTTTATATACTATTATATCATATTTATACTTTGATACATATTCACATATATTAGGATTTACGTATAATTATAAAGACGCATTTACATTTTTAGGGCAGGCGCTGTGGGTACATACTCAAAACCGCCAACGTTCGACTTATATAGTAAGTGTGGTATCATCTCACCACTTAAGGACACAACCAGTGATGGATTTCGAGGATGCTTTATACATTTATGTATATCTATATATTAGGATATCCTTTAGCCAACTTCAGAGTATACCGTAGAATTAGAGTATAAGCAGAATATATTATTCTGTAGTATATACTCTGAAGTTGGCTGTTGGATATCATATAAGCATCTTCGAAATCCATCACTGGACACAACGCCCATTTAACGCGTATCCCCCTGTAGGCGTAACTGCGAATCGAAGGTGACGGACTTGTATGATATCTGTCGGTAGTTCCATTCCCGACTAAACATAATTTTTTTTTTTATAAATTATGTTGCACATGTATATATTTCACTATTTTTTTAAATTTAAATATTTTTTATGTATACAGATAAATGTATATGTATACATGTACCTACGTATTATTCACACACAAACACTTTCATGCTATCTGAAGTCGAAAAATTCATTTTATGTAGATTTTAAAATAAATTAATTAAAAAAAACTTGAATAAATAATACAATACTCTTTTTTAAAACTTTATTCAATTAAAGACTTTTCTTTAAAAAAGCAACGAAATGTTTTGTGTGCTTATTTACTATCTTAAATTAATATTAAAAGAAATTTTTTATCCAAAGTTATACAATTATAGAAACTTTTAATCATTTAATTTGTAATCTGTTTTATTCGTATTCATATAATAATCCGATATTAATTTTTAATATTTAAAAGAATATCTTTATACATTAATTTAACAAAAAAGACTATATTTTTAATTTATAAAATTATTGGGGGATTATTATACATTTAACATTTTACACATTTCTTTTTTTTCACATTTTACATTTCTTCGTGTGTGACAGCACAACCAATATTAGTCGAAGTTTTATTTTAAGAGCGTTATTATCTTAAACTTAAAAAGTATTAAAATTGCTTACGGTTAAAAAAAGTAAAAATGCAGTTCTTAGTAGATTGCGCAGACAAATCAGTGTGCATTATTTACAAACGCTCTGTCATTCCAAGTGATAATTATAACGCGTTGCTTCCTGGAGAAAAAATCAAATTCTTTTGGCCAGAAGATTCTATTAAAGCAAAAGAATATGAAGGAACTATTGTTGCCGCAGATTGTAAGTGTAGATTTAATAAATAAAGTAACAACCAAAATTTCAATCAGAAACTTATATTCACTACAATTTTTTTGCTGAATCAAAGTCTGTGTAAACTTCGTACATAAAAAATAAAAGTTTTCAAATTATATTTTATTCTTCAAATCATGATTTTTTTGAATCATGCAATGGTTATTTTTTCTTTATTTATTTCTTTTATCTTAAGCTATGGGATGGAAGTAATTTTCTCAAATAATTTTCATTTTGTAAAAGTTTACTTTTTTTAAATAATTTTAATTTTATGAAAATGAATTAAAAATAATATAAACCTTACATAAAAGAAAAATACATTAAATTATATGCATGAATAACATGTACACGTACCAAGTGAAGTATAAACATTGTGATAAGGTTGACCTGAGACATTTACGTTTATGTTCTATTTATTATTTATTTTATTATTTATTTTTTATTTATTAGACTTTATGAAATATTGATGCTTCAAAATATTGTTTTTAATTATATAGTTAATTTGACGGGCATACGCCAAGCATTAAACTATTTTATATTTAGATATGCTCAAAATTGTATGCAAAATTTTATAAATGATAAGTAAGATGAGTAGATAACTAAGATCGTAATTTACCAGACCGTGAAGAACCATTAATGGAATTGTTTGATAAAATTGTGAAAAAAAAGATCGCAAAAAAAGACAACTATAAATGAAAAAAGAAACGAACCATTGAAAAAAGATATCAGACTAGGACAAAAACATATTTTTGAGGAAATCTCAGAAAAATCTAACCAGTTTCCAGCTGTATATGAAGAATTTGACTGGCTTGCTGATGAAATTGATGAAATTAAAACAATTGTGACTACGGAAATGAAAACTTTAGAATCTAGTATATTGAATGTAAGTTTTTATTACGAATAATCTTTCATTTTAGTATTATTTTTACTAAGATTTTTAAGAATCACCGTTATTTTATTTGAACTTGACTCAGTAAATTCATGATATGTTTAATATACAACATGACTTCTATATTTTATGCGTAAATATTATATATAAAATTCATTTAATAATAGTATAGATTATTTGACTTTTTGAAATTTGTTATACATAATGATATATAATTGTTATTTAATATTTTAAGAAATTAGAATTTATTAGAAGTAGCGTTAGCAGTAACATTTCAAGAAAAACGCAAACAGTTACAGATACAGGAAGCTCAAGGAATTTTGAAAAATGTACATAAAAATGTTCGAGTACTCCTTTTATTGTAAATATGTTAATTTTATTTATAGAGAAAAATATTCATTGGAAAATATTATAATTTTCATAATTATTTCTTTCAGGCTGAAACAAATGATCAGAAAAATAGACGTTCATACGGAATGGATGACACCGACGAAAAAGAAAATGAAAATAAATTTAATACAAATTCTATAGAGCCAGAATTAGAAAAATCAATAAAACTACTTGTATATCTATTTTTTATTTAATAAAATATTTTTCATATAGAACATATTACCATCATATAAAATCATTATAATTTATATAATTATTTTGTATAGGTCGACAAAACAGTACATGAAAAGAGACGCTCTTATGGAATGGACAATGATGATGAAAATAAACAAAAAAATTAATTTAAGGAAACAGACAATATTAAGGACAAATCATCTAAAAATTACGAGATGCCTTTTGAGGTAAATTAATCAGCTTTATTCAGTAAAATATTTATTTTGAACAAAAATTGAATATTATATTTTTATAGATTATAAAAAGTGCTAAAAAAAGAAAAAACGCTTATGTCATTCTTTCTGATGATGATGAAAGTTCAAGTCAACATTCAGTAAGTTAATATTTTTTTAATAAAAGATATAAAATAAAAAAACATTTTATTTTGTAATTATGAAATAAATAATCTTAATATGTACATATTTGAATTTTAGAATAATTTGGCACTTGAGTGTGAAAATGATAATATTATGAATAAAAAACAAAAAATAGATTTAGGACCAACTGATTTGAATAGATTCACTGATGATGATTGGATGGACAAAGATTATCATTGGATGACCGATAAAACTCAGGTTTTTAAAAAATAATTCTACTTTCTTACCTCTAATTTATCAAATTTTTTACATTTCTTTAAACTATAATTTTTCTATTACTATACTTTTTAATTTTAGAGTTTGAAGGACTTTTCACCAAAAAATAAAATTATAAAGCCCTCAGCTAAAAGTCTTGGTGACAAAAATACATTGGGAATAGGCATGCCCAGCACATCTTTCTTGGTAGCAAGAGTTTTTTTGTACAGATTTAATTTTAAAGATTTATTTTATTAATATTATTTTATATAATTTTAGACAACTTCAAAAATGGTTTTAAAAAAATGACTAGCTGTTCCTGGAACTCAACATCTGATTTGTACTCATCATATGAAAATAATTATATGGACGAAGAAAGTAATGAAACTAAACATAAAAATATTATAGATGACAAAAAATGGACATTAAAATATTCAACAGGAGATGACAAGGTATATAGTTATTATAGCTTCATAATTAAAAAGTCAATAAATTATTATTTAATTATTTTTTATTATTTAGGTGAAGGAACTCATAGTAGGATCTGGAGTATATATTAATGTTTATGATTTGATTAAATTAAAGAACACAACATCAAAATCAACCGAACTAGCCAGAGTACTGTTCAAAGCAATTTTTACTGATGCAGCATTGAAAACGTGCTCACTTACATGCTCAAGGCCAAAAGGATCTAAAAAAGAAAGTGAAATAAGACCAGGTTTGCATAATGGTGCCAGAGATACAATAATAAGTAAGTATATTTATTATTGATTTATTCAATTTATTATTTATTTGTTCATTTATCCCTGGTAGAAATTTGAACATTAAAAATGGTGTAAACAACAATTTATGACCATTTTCAATAGTAATATTTTGTCATGTCAATATTGGCGAATAAATGGCAATTTTTTGCTGAATCTGCAGAGCTCAAATTTTTTGGTATATTGGTTAGCATCTTATAGGCAAAAAATGCTAATATAAAAATGTTGTTCAAAATTTTTGTATTTAGCCAAAAAAATACGCATTTTAAGTAAACGGAGAGAAAAAATCAGTAACAGCTATCTAAAAATTAGGTAAACTGTGGACAACTTTTTTTGACTAGTTATATAACTTTTTAGTAATGAGTCCTTAATTTTTCAGATCATAGGTAAAATCATAACCTCACTTTTGCCACGTGGCGAGAAAATATAGATTAGTATTTATTCACATTCCTTCGACAATGTTTATTTTTATTGGAATTTATAAAAATAAAAATAATATTAAATTTTATTAAAATAAAAATATGAAACGCAGTACGAAACGAGTATAAAAATATCGTTTTTTAAAATAATAAATGGAAAATTTTATTAATCGTTTAAAAATAACCTCTAACAATCCGATCACAACTCAAAATATACGCGCGAATATATTAACAAAAGTGATTCTATTAATGATTAATGATAACTTTGAAGAAAAAACCTTAAATGATTCTTAATAGTAATCAATTAGAGCACAATTTGATAGACTCTACTGTTAACTATCTATATTCAAATAATAGTGGATCAGACTCAACATTTTATTAGCATTTTTTAGCACTATGAAGGTTGAAAAAAACGTTTCATATTAGTTCAAATAATGGCCATAAAACATTCCCATTTTCTGCTCTTCACTTTAAAGAAATGGACATAAAATGGTAGAAAAAGCGTTTCATTTTCTACCAGGGATCTAATCATTTTATTTTTCACTCATTTTACAAACTTATATATTGTATTAAAAAGGTATTATTTTTTTGTATATCTTTTAGAATTTTAATAAAAGCTTATTTTTTTTTAGCCTATGCCAAGAAGTATGGCGAAAAAAATAACTGGGAGATACAAAGTGCACAACAAATAAAATCCAGTGTAAGATCAATGTTGCAGGAATTAAAAGCTGCTAAAAAAATTGAAACAATTTAATTTTAAAAAATTCAAATATTCTATGCTTAATGTTAATATTTAATCAATGTTGTATTTACAAGTATTGTACTTAAATATATGTTTTGATTTCTTGATTGAGTGTAATTTTATTATTATAATTATATTTGACATATTAATTATACGTAATTTATTATATAGATTATATATACATTATTTATAGACAATATAATTATGTACAGACTGTACAATTATATATAGACTATATATAATCAACATAATGTTTATATAATTTATATATAGATTATATAGGTCCATTTTTATGTGACGATCTTATAGAAACTAAATATAATATTCTATACATCATTTACATTTACTCTTTGATAAAAGTCATGTATTCAAAACATTGTAAAGATATTTAGACTTTGTAATTAATTTATTTAATTTATAAAATTCTATTAAATAAACGACTTTCTCTTTAAAAAAAACATTTGTTTGTGTTCTTTCTTATTAAACAAAATCAATAATAATAAAAATTCTTTATTGAAAGTTCTACACAATTATAAAAAATTTTTAATCATTCAAAATGTAATATGTTTTACTTCATATTTAAATAATCTACCATAAATTTTGTAAATTAAAAAGAATATAAGACATTAATCTAATAGAAAAAAAGACAATATTTTTGATTTATAAAATTAAATTAATGTAAGGCAGACACTACACCTGTACTCATAAATATTGCCTAAATTTTCATTTTATTGTAAAATTTTAGAAAAAAAATGCATTAGCTTATAGTATGTACCATGACGATTATTCTATGAATTTTTTAAATAAATTCATTCATCAGTTATTCAAAATGTTGAAGTCCAATGATATATACAAAAATTATTCGATTTTGTACCAGGAATACAAAATTCCTATAAACAAAGGAATAGATTTATTTAAAAATTCAACTGAATAATTTTTATGATATTTACTACAAACTAATGTATTTTTTTTTGAAACTTTGCAATAACTTTCCGTGAACATTAATATATCCTTCCTGTAATATTCTGTGAAAGGCTGCAAAAAGTTTGAATAGAATTTTCCACAAAATGTTACTGCAAGCTTCCTGCAAAATGTAAAGTGATCTTTCAAATAACATTCGGATATAACTTTTCGGAAGCTTACTGGAAGCTATCTTGTAATATTCCATTTGGCCCTCATGGAATATTACATGTAAGCTTCCCTGAACCTTCCGTAAGGCTTACATAAAAGATTCCAATGAAATCTTCCTGAAACTTTTATTTAGCTTCCGAAAAGCTTACAGGAAATCTTCCTGATAAGTTACTGGTAACCTTTCGTAAACAATAAAATATTTTTCCTATAACATTCTACGGAAGGCTGCAGGAAGTTTGAATGGAATCTTGCACAAAATATTACCGGAAGCTTCTCGCAAGATATAATATAATCTTCCGAATAACGTTTCTATAATATTGCATGTAATCTTTCAGAAAGCTTACTGGAAGCTATTTTGTAATGTTTCATTTAGCCCTCATGGAATATTACATGTTAGCTTCTCTGAACCTTCCGTAAAGCTCACATGAAAGATTCCAATGGAAGCTTCCCGAAACTTTCATTTAGCTTCCGAAAAGCTTACAGAAAATCCTCATGATAAGTTACTGGTAACCTTCCGTAAACAATGAAATCTTTTTCCTATAACATTCCACGGAAGGCTGCAGGAAGTTTGAATGGAATCTTCCACAAAATATTACCGGAAGCTTCCTGCAAGATATAATGTAATCTTCCGAATAACGTTTCTGTAATATCGCATGTAATCTTTCAGAAAGCTTACTGGAAGCTATTTTGTAATGTTTCATTTCGCCCTCATGGAATATTACATGTTAGCTTCTCTGAACCTTACGCAAAGCTTACATGAAAGATTCCAATGGAAGCTTTCCGAAACTTTCATTTAGCTTTCGAGAAGCTCACAGGAAATCTTCCTGACAAGTTACTGGTAACCTCCCGTGAACATTGAAATATTTTTCTTGTAACATGCCGTGGAAGGCTGCAGGAAGTTTGAATGGAATCTTCCACAAAATATTACTGGAAGCTTCCTGCAAGACATAATGTAATCTTCCGAATAACGTTTCTGTAATGTTACATGTAATCTTTCTGGAAGCTTACTGGAAGCTATTTTGTAATGTTACATTAAGCCCTCATGGAATATTACATGTTAGCTTTCCTGAACCTTCCGTAAAGCTTATATGAAAGATTCCAATGGGAGCTACCCGAAACTTTTATTTAGCTTTCGGAAAGCTTGCAAGGAATCTTCCTGACAAGTTACTGGTAACCTCCCGTGAACATTGAAATATTTTTCCTGTAACATTCCGTTGAAAGCTGCAGGAAGTTTGAATGGAATCTTCCACAAAATATTACTGGAAGCTTCCTGCAAGATATATTGCAATCTTCCAAATAACGTTTCTGTAATATTGCATGTAATCTTTTTGGAAGCTTACTGGAAACTATTTTGTAATGTTCCATTTAGCCCTCATGGAATATTACATTTAAGCTTCCCTGAACCTTCCGTAAAGCTTACATGAAAGGTTCTAATGGAAGCTTCTCGAAACTTTCATTTAGCTTCCGGGAAGCTTGCTAGGAGCTTACATTGGAATCTTTCTCGAATCTTTCGATGGAAGCATGTTTTCGTTATGAGTTTCCCCCACTACTAACGTTAATTCATGCGCCCAAGCGAAAGAACCAATGTTTAAGTGAATTTTTAAGCACTTTCTAATCACTTAATCAAAAATCTGAAATATACATTTTGTAGAGGGATATCTAAACTTTCAGAATCGATGTTGAACATTGTAAAAAGTTAATCGTGTGAGATAGAGTGGCCTACTGAAAATTAATTGTTTATAACTTATAAGTGTTATTATGCAAAAACTATAAGTCCTATAGGATTCTGCTTGCGTATGCTTATTGTGCACATTAAGAACTATTTATTGCCACAAGCCCAATTCTTAAATCATTAAATTAAAAAAGTTATGAATTTTTTAAAATTTAACCCTTTTTCGTGATTTTTTGCATTTTTCTCGGAAACTATAAATGCAATCAAAATGATTAAAAATTCATTTTAAAGGTCTTCAAAAAACCTACATTTTATCTCATTGGACCAATATGATAACTTTTATAGCTCCAGAAATATTTGCAGACAAAGAGAAAAAATGTCAATTTTCAATGTTTAAACATTGTTTAAACAAAAACGGACAACATCTGTTGGGACCATTTTGGATATTTTACTCCCACAAACCTACTTTACATAATTGTGCAGTTAGTTTGCTGTTAAACTTTTTTGCAAATATCAGCCATTTTTTAGCTAAATTGACTGGCCTATCTCTTTCTTATTAATTTTCTTTCTCGCGCTTCCGTGGATATATATTTCTTCTTTATCTAGCCGTGCGAACAGCGCCTCCTGGTGCTATTTAATCTTACTTAAATTGAAATAGTAACCATGCTTCGGTACATGGTTACAATTCGAACATTATTTTTCTATATTTTATATTGATTATTATATTTTTTATCTAGATCCATTTCCTTTATATATAACTATGTATAAGTTATGAAATCATTTTAAATAAATAAATTTTTATAATAACTACAATCCGTTAACCTAAACTAATTTCTATCAAGTATAAAATTTCAGCTTCTACAGCAGAAAACGCGAAAAGCTACAGCCCATAGAAATCGTGACACGTTACGACACAAGTAGAGAACTTTCTTACCATGCTAATATATCTATATATGATTTTTTTCCATCTCTTACAACTTCCATTTGTTGCCACTTGATAAGAAATTACATGAGTGAATTGGCGTGTTAGTCGATTTCAAATCCATCCCAATAAACGCTGTTCGAAAACTCATCAAATCGTAGCACGTAAGATGTTAATTTAAAACAAGTGATTTTAATCGCATTAACTTTATTTTTATTAAAATAAAATGTCTTTAAATTAAAAAATTGTATTTTTTAATGTATAAATAAATTTGTTATGTAAAGTATTATTTTTAAATTTTGTAATTGTATATAACTTTCAAATATTTTTTCTTTTAAATTAAATACACATTTTTATCCAAAGAAAATATAAAATATCCTTCTTAATGGAAAATAGACATAGGTGAAAAAAGTTACTGGGAGTCAGGGGGAATAAGAGGGGTGCACAAGGAGCAGTGGGCTCGGTTAAGATGCGGTAGCATAGGAAGGGAAGAAGGTAAAGGCTTTCAAGAATCGATATGCAGATTATGCAAGAAAGATCAGGAAACAATTTTTCATATTTGGAGCTGCGATGGAATAAAAAAAGATATTAGGGAAGATTGGGTAAAAGAAATTGAAAAATATAAATTGACAGGGACAAATACAGAAATAGGGAGGATTTTAAAAAAGTTGCTTACGGGGAAACCGGTAGAAATCTTATGTAAATACAGTAGAGATTTTGAAATAAAAGCTAAGGCAAGTGAGGAAAAATTAAATAAAAAAAGGGGAGGAATAAGAAACTAGATAACCGAAAAAAAGCGCATTTAATTAGAGAAACGAGGGTAGTCTTTATAGAATTTTTAGGATAGACATAGCGTTATTAGTTATAAGCAGCGATAACACGGCATGTCGTGTTAAGGAAAAATATGTAAAAAGATGTAATAATCTGTACATGGAAATAGATGAATAAATAAAAAAATAAAATATAAAATACCCTTCTTATAAATTATATTATGTAATTAATTGATAGAAATAAATTTTACTTATACAAAAAGATTATTATTTTTGTGAAATAGTTTGGGGTTAAACTTAGACATTTAAAATTTCAAATCACAATCTATTCAATTGATCTTGAAATTTTTATCTAAAAGTTTACTATTTTACTATTATTTTAGGTTGTTTTTTAATGCAACCTCAATTCTAGAAAGTATTCGAGAATACTTTTTCGAATACTTTTATAAAATTTGCTCATAATTTATTTTTTTTAACCGTTGAAAGTTTTATGTAATAAATGTGTAAATATTTATCATGTTAAATTCAGACAAAACTATTTCTTTTTATTTTTTGAAGAGTCATTTTGTATTATTCCTTTTAGATGAGTGAAAGAGAGAATTAAAAACAACTAGGCCTCCACTTTATAAGTTAATACCAGTGATATTAATAGATGACGGTTAAAAACATTCGTGTAATCTGTTAACTGTTTTTGTATGTTATAGAATGTCTGTTGAATCAACAGACACAAGTATTTCAATTTAACATGTATATTAAATTCTTCATAAACATATTTTGCCTGTTAAAGTAACAGATATTTTTGTCTGTAAATCGTATTCAACAGACGCGTCTGTTTATATTTCTAACCGTGATGGATCAAGAGTGCGATATTTTTCTCGAAAAAAACTGAAGGACAATTTAGGGCCTTATGGCATATAATTTTTAAAAATTACTGTTTTCTAAAAAATATAATCATTATTCCCAAAAATGTTCAAATTCTAAAAGTCTAATTTTTTATTTCTAAAATCAAAAGATTTTTTTTGTGACAAGACTCATTTTTTAAAGAATTAATCAGTCATTTTTAATTTTAAAAACCAAACCTCATTTTTAAAAATATTTTTCAAAAGATTTCAGTCGCATTTCTTGTCTAAAATAAAGCTATGTTTTCTAAAAAAATTTTATGACATTTTTATTTTGTAAAAATGAAATATTTTTTGAAAATGAATATGTAATTAAATAACAATTAAAATAATTTACAAGTGAACTAATTTATAAGCGAAAACGTTATCAAAGAGAAATAAAGAAATTTTCCTTAAAGAAATTAGAGCTTATTTTAATAATTAATATTAATAAATTTAATTAATCAATTAATTCATTATTTTTACTAATTAATATTATTAATTTTTTATATTATTAATTTTTTATATTATTAATTTTTTATATTATTAATTTTTAAAAAATAAAAATATTTCAATATTCCTATTTGATTGCGTACAATATACACCTGCCGTTAAATATGTTTTTTCAAACGTGTAACACTAACCATGAATAATAGTTTTAAGAACGTTTTCGTCAAATGGCAAAATCTCACATTTTATCCATGGCGCAAGAAAAACTGCACAGAGTTTTATATCATGATAATAAAGCAACTGATAAACCGCACGCCGCTGGTAATAAAGATTTTGTGTTAATGAAACGTTTAAAATGTAGATGGCATTACTCTCGTCAATTTAGTATTATTCTAAAAATTAATCAATCTATTATGAACAATTATAATAATTATCTACTTTACTTTTTTGATGATCTTTGAAAACATTTTTTGAAAGATCTGTAAAAATTAAATTCATGAAAATATCCAAAAACAATGTAAAATTTATCATGTAAATAAAATAAAAAATGCTATTGAATTTTTAATCAATACGATATCAGATAAGCTATATATGTTAATATTAAATTTACAATAATGAAAATGACAAAATACACTTTCATTCATTAATCAATTTATTTTTATAAAAAATATCACAAAATCTTTTTACAATATTAAGGTAGTTCTTGCGAGTACAGCTAAGGTCAAAGTCAACAGAAAAGTGAATTTAGATAATTATATAAATATATATTTATTTCTGAAAATTAAATAATTATTTTTTACGTTCTAGTATACTATAAACATTGTATTTTTTACACGTTACGCATTTAAAATGTAAATAAATTGCCATGAACTCGATCGTGTAGTACGATGTATCCGTATATATGTATGTATACACGGCGTCTGTGACCGGCTTCACAGTCCCATAAGAACTTGTACAAAAAATTCAAACTATAAACTCTGATTTTATTAAATTTAGCATGGTAAGCTAATAAATTAAGCATACGATCGGATTCAGAATAATAAGAAACGTTATTCTGTAGCTTCAGAATTTTCATGCAATAACCTCCTATGTAATATATTTTTTTTAAATAGAAAGTCAATAAATATAATGAAAATAAATAATATTTTCTTACACTCCACGCGAAAAGTGGGTACTTTTCTCCCTACCGGCAGAAATGAAAGCACCCACTATTCGCGTCTCGTGTAAAAAAATCGTATATTCACCACGGGAGTAAATGAAAAATGCTTTAAATCGTATGTTTGTCACCCTCGCCTCCGGCTCGGGTGACAATTTACATACGTAAGACATTTTTCTTTTTTACTCCCTAGGTGAATAATATGCTATTATAATTTGTAAAATTTCGGCCAAATCTTTCATATTATAAAAGAAAGTACAACATTCATTAGATACTGCAATGACTTGATTGAAATTTCAATTGGACTCACTGTGGGTCATCTTACATCGAAAATTCTGTACCTTTAAAATGCCCGTCAATCACTTTTGCCATGCCTAAGTCAAAATTAACAGATGTTAAAAGTTTTATATCTTTTTTGAAAATCATCGCATCTAAAAAAAATTAAAGATAATTTTGAAGGTGATTGCACAAGGTTTCATTTTAAGCTCAAAGCAAATCAAAAGATACAAAATTAAGTTTTTTATCATTAAAAAAAAACTTGAAAATATTCAAAATTTTTATTTCGATTCAATTGCAGGCCAAATTAGAAGCAATAAACATAGGAACTAAAAATCCAATGGGGTTTTAAAGGTGCTTTTTCTCTTTGAAATGGCATTCTGCCGATTTATCTGCAGTATTTTTTGTCGGAGTTATAGAAAATTTTATTAAAAAATACGTTTTTTTAAATTTTAAAATATTTTTAATATAATTAGGCTTAGAAATAAAAGACTTCAAGTGAAAAAGGTTTGTATTTTAATATAAAATAAACATTTTTTTAAATTAAAAGATAGAAAAAAAATTTTTTTACTTTTTAACATGAGATTTGGAGTTTAATATTTATTATGTTTTTCTTTTATTATTACTAACCAAGAGAGTGTATGACCTTTGGGTCACAGATTTTGATGAAACTTTGGAATATATTTTAGGTTACTAAAAATCATCTAAATTCTGAAGTCGGTGATTTTTAGTACTCTTGTGCTGCTTAACTTCGAACAAGCATAACTTCGTTTTTAATTATTATTTCTCAATTTTGAAAACAGCAAATTAAAGTTTGCTTTCTCTATTCCGAAACTTAAAAGTTATATTTTTGTCCTGGGTTTGGTGAAAAATAGAATACGCACCACAGGAGATAAAATGGCGACTCCGAGCACATATGTGCTATGGATTTACCGGTCTCTTACCTCCCTTGGTGCGTAATATACTATTTTTAATAATAGGGTTTATAACATATTTTAAAGAGGAAAGCCATACCTTCAAAATCTGATTAGATTTTTGATTCTACGTTTATTACTTCTATATTGGCATGCAATCGAATCGAAATGAAAAATTTGAATATTTTCAAGTTTGTTTTTTTAACAATAAAGCCCTCAATTTTGTATCTTAAAATAAAATCTTTGACAATCACCTTCAAAATTATCTTTAGTTTTTACAGATGCAACAATTTTCAAAAGGATACAAAACTTTTAACATTTGCTAATTTTGACATAGGCTTGGCAAAAGTGATTGACGGGCAACGTATGTTATGCTACATAAGGACATTACTGGTGATGGAAAAATAGTTTACATTTCTACGAATTTCATTAAAAGATTTAAATTAGAACCTTCTAGTGCATTTAATAAAAATTTATATTCACAGAAACCAGTAAATAATACTTCTTTATTGAAAATATAAAATAATTTTTTTTTATCAAGACCTGAACATTTTTTATTTATAAATTGCAAAATTATCTTTTAGATCTTAAAAATATAGAAAATAATACACAAAATCTTAATATTTCGATAAATTACGTTTAGTTTTATATAATTTCATATAATTTCTGATCTCAAATATTAAATGATGAAATAATTGTTCTCGCTACTTTTTACTTAAACTGTGGATGTAAGTGTTTTGCAATGTTTCCAAGACACAATATTATATCCGTACGAATTTCAACTTGTCTATCTTTAGATTAATGCTTTTTTTAAGTTCTTTTAAAGTAAGACTTTCATTATATCTTATAAGTTTTTCAACATAAGTTTTCAGCTTCAGACAGAAAAAAGCTCTACAAATAGATTTGGTTGGGATCCTAGTCACAATATAATCTGATAATTTTTATTAGTTTATCTGATAAATAGTTAAATATTAATGAAAAATCAATATTTTATTAATAAAATATTAATATTTTATAAAAAAATTAAAAAATCTATTCAAGTTTATTATTTAGCGGGAGGAAGGTACTTTCCTTCTTGTAAAAGAGGGAGAAAAGTACTTTTCTCCTGCAAAATTTTAGAAGTTAGAAATATCTTTCTTTTACTTGCTTTTCGAGTTGATAAAGTGGCCATTATTGTTGAGGTAGAAATAAAGCTTTTTTTATGATAGAATTCTCGCTGGAAGAATGTTAATACGGTCCTCTGCTATAAAAGAATATTGCAATGCTAATTAGCAACGGAAGTTTTCTGTGTGTTTGTGAACGCACATGTAATTAACAGTGGTACTTGTATAAATTAGTCGAGACTAGAATTCGAACTCGGGTCCTCTATATTACCTACTGAGCCACTAACATGACCACAAATATTAGAAAAATTGTCGAGCCCATACAGCATGAAAGGTTGCTGCACGGTTTTAGTAATGATAATTTCATTACTGAAACCTTGCAGCAACCTTTCATGCTGGACGGAAGCCGATTATTTAATTGGGTAAAAAAGAGTGATAGCCTTTGCAAAAAATCAGAAATCAAAAGCCTCACTCTCATTTTTCGAATTTTTTCAAATTATGATACAAATAAGAGGTATTAATGTGTATATTTGACTCGATTTGTCAAAGCAACATAAAGAAGAAAATTGTCCTTTTTTGTTTTGCACTATCGCATGTCCTAATATTGTATTATAAATGTATTATTGTACTGCCTCACAAAGTTTAAAATTTCCAGAGATATGCTCATATTTGATCTTTCATGTTTTTAATGTGTCGTTCATAAATAAAGTATCCAAAAAATTATACAAAACATTATTAAAAATTTCAATTTATTATATCACATTTTATAAATTTATCTTCAAATTAAAATTATGAATAATGAAATAGATAAAAAATTAGACAACATATTAATTAGAAAAATCTTATTTAGGTTTATTTCGACTGCTATTCCTTTCTTCTTTAATTTTTTAACATGTTTTTATTGCTACAATCTTTACTGACTATAAATCCTAGATATGTAAAGTTTTCATAGAATTTCCACTTCCCATCAATATTTTTCAGGTTTGCAATTACTGTATTTATTAAAAATCATTATTTCGATTTTTTCCGCGAAAGTGTTAGTTTTCTTTCTGAATAGAAAATTTTTTTAATGTGTCCACCATGTCTTCTACTGTCTCTTCGTTTTTAGCAACTAGAAAAATATCAGCAAATGCTATATTTAATATTTTGAACTTTCCTATTTCCGTGCCACCCAACACTCACATATATAAATACAGAATAGAATTGGATAAATTTACTTATATATTATTGAATTTTTTGTTTTTGTAATTATAATACTTATATTCATAGAATCATAAATTTTGTATTTAAATAAATCATTGATAAATTTGTTGTGATCCAACAATAATTCTTTTATAGCACTGCATAAAAAAGATTATTTAACTCTTAAAATTTTTTTTTATTTTGTTAATCTTGAAAATCTATAAAAATTGCACACATTTTAAAAGCAGAAAATAAACTACTAAACATCAACAATAACAGCAACTCGCGCCAACCAACTGTCGTAATAAAACTACAATACCTCTCCTCTAACTCTCTTTAAAAAAATCCTTAAGAAACTTAAAGGTACAAGAAGAAGAACAAGAAAAAAGAAATAAAGAGAAGAAGAAAAAAAGAAGAATATTTACTACACGACGCGTGCATCAGTGACGGGAGGCACGTGTTTCGGCGTTGTCTAATTGGCGCACCTTACAAAGATATATATACATTATAAAAAAAAATAAAAAAATAAATGCGTGTGTGCAGAAAGCAGATGGCGGTCGTGATTGCAGCTGCTTATATTATACAGAATACTCTAGAAAAACACCTGCTTCCAATTCAAAAGGAAAGATTCACAGAATCACTGCACCTTATACGTATAGTAACACTTGACCGGTGTTCATACAGGTCCAGTTTACTTACATAAAATACTCATATATATATACACACTAAAAAGAGATTGTATAATGTTCTTATTGTTTGTTTTTTTTTTATTTTAAAACTTTTGATTGTTTTTTTTCTTGAGGGGATTTTTCAACGACGAGAAGAAAAGTATGCTATGGCTTTTGTTATATATATATGTACAGTCTGTTATTATCGAGTTGATAGGTTGATCGCTCTATTGGAAAGAGTTTTTACTCTCCTGTTATAGTATATTGCTAAAGGAAAATACTCAGCAAGCTGGCCGTGACGCGGAAAATTGAAACGAAACATACAATGTTAAGATGTGTGAAAAATGAAAACGTCCGCGTTAGGCTATCGACAATTGATTATGAAAGCTAACAGTTGTATTGAAGAATGTTTTATATTATTAAACTTTCCATTTAGAAAAGAATTCAATGATTTGCGGATTTTTATATATTATATTATTTTTATTTTTTTTTATTTTTCAATCAAACAATGTATGAAATATCAATTTAACAAATCCAATATATATTATTGAAAAATTTTTTTCAATTACTTTTTATAGTAATCGAATTTATCATTTTAGATTTTCAAACAAACACATTTTTCTAACAAATTAATTATTTTATTATTAACAACTTTTCGTTCGCTTTTTTGTTTTACAGATGTAAGTCAATATAATTAATTAATACATACGAATATTTATGAAATATATTAATTATGTAATGAAATTAGATTTATGCGAAAAAATTTAATGGTGTATTTTAGTTAACTATATATTTAACTAGTTCCGTATGAAATATTCTCAGGAATAATATATATAAACAATTTTTCAAAAAGTGTAGATGATAATTTTTTTCGATATTGCATTTGTAAAAATTGTTTTAAAATAAATTAGTCAACATATTTTAGAATGTTCATCCTATTTCTATTTAATCATAAACTTACAAGGAGAGTGTTTCACTTTTTGGGTCGCCAATTTTGCTCAAATTTTGGGAAACGTTTCTAGATGTTGAAATATGAATAAAGCCAAAAGCCAAATTTGTTCCCCAATGCTTCATATTTTCCTAGTTACAGGATATAACTTGAGGAAAAAATAAGATATCCTGTAAGTGATATTTCGAAAGGATTTGAGCTCAGCTTTCATTCAAAAAAATTTTAAGTTTCTAGCTATCAATGCTGAAGAACTATAAACGTTTGAAAATCTAGTAACTTTTTTCGTGAATTTCTTCCATTGCCTGTAACTAGGAAAATATGAAGCATTTGGGTCTAAAATTTTGGCTTTATTCATATTTCAACAACTAGAAACCATAGACATACAAGAATAGACTTAGTGGGCTGTGTAATAGTTGTGGTTCTTAGTATGAGAAAGAAAAACATGTATAAGATGTGTTTCTATCTTTCTCTTAAATAGAAGTTAGAAAAAGAGAGAAACACATCATATCATATTGTTTTTCTCTCGTAAGAGGGTCCAACTCGTCCGGTAAAGATACTCGAGCTATTCTCTCATGTCTATGCTAGAAACATTTCCCAAAATTTGAGCAAAATCGGTGACCCAAAGGTGAAATACTCTTCTTGTTATTATAATTCATAAAATTCTGTATAACGTTTTAATATAATATGCAAATATTGATTGTAAATTGTCGGTCGTGTTAGAATTTTTAATAAAATTTAATTAGATATATAAAATTATTGAAGTGATAAAAAATTCTTACCCTTAATTATAAATATAATGAAAAACAGTATTCTTAAAAAAAAATTCTTTTTTATTATTTTAATTTCATAAAATTATTATATTATAATACCAATTATTAATAATTTATAGAAAATTTTATTAAACTATTAAAATATTTATTAAAATTTATAATTAACTTAGACATTCTCGGCTAGTGCATTAAATTATTGTTATTATTATTGCATGGAACAATAGAGTATGCGCTATTTGTGTTAATGAAATGATAACTTTGCTAATATTAAGACTTATCATTGATAACATTGATACACCAATTTTTAAGTGACAATTACGGTGTTTTAATTAATCGCTGGTAATACAAATCAAGTTTCTTACGAACTCATTATAGACAAAAATTCAGATATACATGAAATTATACTTTCAATGTTCAAATATATATCATAAAAATTACATTTAAAAACATCATGTATAATTTAATTCTTCTTATCATGTCTCCCTTCAAAAAAAAGGCAGAAGAAAAAAATTTGCGATTGAAATTGCAAACTATATATATGTATATATAGACCATAATTAATCCCGGCAATCTGCCAACTCGTAAGCTGGCTACTACTGAAAGTTTACGCGCGAATGTGCAAACCTCGTGCGCGCTGAGTGAGATCGAGCCTTTGACAGGTGCTAGTCGAAATGGGCTAAAATTTTGTGCCTCTCTAAATCGACCTGTCAAATGTCTGTATTTTACTGCGATGCTTGATCTTTTTTTTTTGTTTTTTTGTTTTTTTTTTCATTGTTATGAGTGAGAGGATATCGTTAAAAGCCTTTGTAAAAGGGATAAAAGTTTTGTTTGTTTTTTTTCACGTACAAAAATGGAGTGTAAATTTTTTTGGATAATTTTTTTAAATAATAGAACTTTTGAAAAACTAGCGAACTATTGTAAACAGACTAAAAAAATAGTTTTGAACTTTTTTTTGAAAACAAATTAAATTTGTTTTAGAAAAGTTCATACTTCTTTTTAGTAAAATTATGATAATTAATTTAATACATAATACTCAGTTATGTTAAAAAAGTAAATCCATGTTAATATATAGATATATTTTTTTTCGTATCCAAAGTTTAGCATTAAACTGTAATTTATGCTAATGGCCATCCTGTATTTTCTATATTTACATATTCGTACTTTGAATATTATACATCAAAGGCAGTCGTTTACTCAGACCTTTTCCACGTGATAACTTACGTGACTATCATTACGCTAAACTAGCGTATGTATCCCTTTGAATAGAAATTTCTTTTTTTTTTCTTAGCCTTGATCATCGCGATTATACTTTTTTTTTCTTTTTAAATATTGTAATATTTTAAATATTGATAAATTGCGTGCTTTTTATAGAAATTTTAATCGTTAATACAAAAATTTTACAGTGTATTCGCATTGAGTTTTCACAGTGTATTCGCAAGATACATTTTTAAAATAAACTTCGTTAATTAAATAAAATCTTAATACGCCTTTGTATTAATTAACGTTTCATATAAAACGTTTTTATGAAATTATTGGCTATAAATTACGTGAAAAAAAATTGATTATTATATATTTTATAGACAGCTTTCAATATATTCTACAAAATATGAAATATATTTAACGATGTATGAAATTCTGCATCGAAAACGAATATTTACTTATTGTACGTAACTTCATTATATATTAACAAACTTTGGAAAATAAAATAATCAAAATGTTTGTTTTATTATTTTTTTTTTCTTAATTTTTATAACGTATTTAAATCCAAACGTTATAATTAAATTAATTATACTCATATCTTCAATTTTCGAGTCTAGCAATTTTAATAATTAAACATATGAATATTGTATACACGAATATTCAAGTGAATATGTTCATGCGCATTTAGATTAATGCGTTAGCAGTAAGCTCATAAGTACTCGTGAATTGTATAATTAATGCAGATTTATCGCATTTTTATATGAAATTATAATATTAGATGATTTGCGTTAAGTCAGTCACTGTTTACATTAATAATCATGAATTTTTAACGAAAATATTTCAAATAATCAATCAAGTATTTAAGATTTAAGATTTGCGTATAATTTAAATTTTTTTAACTTATACGGTTCTTAAAGAATGTAATTATATTATTCAAAGTGTAAAAAAAGATGAGACTTTGTTTTTTTTTTTAAACTTGATGACTATTACGTTGTAATTTTAGCGTGAAGGTATGAAATAAAGGAAGCGCGTTAAAGCAGCATTAAGATAAAAAAAATGAAAAGAAAAAAAAGTAAAGTTTTAAGATAAAGAAAGCTCATGGATCAAGGATGAAAGAAAATGCGATTTTGTAGATAAGAATAATACCGAATTTAATATGGGCGCCTTGAGGCTCTCGTTTTAATCATTTAATCGAGTCGCTTCGTCGCATCGTCTCACCTTGATGAAAGCTTCTAGAGAAAGCTTTCTCCGCTGGAAAGGGTCATAGCAATTACTTAAAAATCTAGCTTTCTCTCTCTCTCTTTTTCTCGGATTTAACTTTTCCTTCTATACCCCTCTTTCTCTCGATTTCTCATCTACCTTAATCTACTTCCTTTTGCCCTTTTTTCCAAGCTGTACATAAAGCAAAGCAGAAAGAGAGAGAAAGAGAGAAAAGCTATAGTCGTTTACTTGAAAATCCAACTTCTATTTTCTCTCTGTGTTGGCTACTGTGATTCTACGTTTTCGTTTCTTTTTTCGTTTGTTTATTTGTTAGTGGATTTATACTTTACCCTTTAGTTGCGGTAGCTGAAAAGAAAATTGATGAAATATAAACAAAATTAACGTCGGCAAAGATCTCTTAAATTTGCTTGATTTTTAAAATTATAAATGTGTATATATACATATATTTTATGACATTCATTAAAATTCACTTATTTTCTATTATACAACTAATATGTTGAATTAAATAAAAAAAATTAATTTTAAATATATTTAAATATTGAAACAATATTGTATTAATTACACCACATTAACGATTAACAAATTAATCGTATTAATAAATATCCTGATATTATTCTGTACATTAATATATGTGCAATAAATTAATGTACTTTGTAATTAAAATGATTTTGAAATTCCACTTAATTAGTTTTAGCTGTTAATTGTGATATTTGAAAATTTTATGAGAAAAAGCTATAATTTTAGAATTACATTTAAATACTCATAGAGAGAATGTAAAGATGTTGGAGTTAGAAGATTTTCTTTTAATTGAGAGTAGAGAATTAATAAAGAATTAATAAATCAAACCGAATTCGTTTGACTTAATACTCAATTATTCTAAAGTTCTAAACTATTTTGTTTGAATTGTAGATTTAAAAATAAAATTGAATTTTCTTTAAAAGTTTACAGATTTTCAAGAAACATTTCGATTTAGAAAAAAATGCCTAAGATGATTAATCGATTCAACCATCATGATATAGTGTATTACGCATCTAGGAGGTAAAGAATTGGCGAGTCTATAGCGCATATGAATTGTCGCCCGAGCCAAACACGATTTCACCTTTCATGGTGCAAATTCTATTTTTCACCATACCCTGGCCGAAAGTACCACTTTCACTCCCAGCTTCGAAACGCAAGAGTAAAGTGGTGACCCCTCGTCTTCAGTTTGGGTAGTAATTTATGTGTGTTTTGGACTCGCCAATCTTTTACCTCCCTAAATGCGTATTCTATTACTTTCATTGTATCCAGGTCGAAAGTATCACTTTTGCGATTTGGAGTCGAGAGTATAATTGGCACTTTCGACTAGGGTATAGTGAAAAAATAAAAATATTCCAGAGAATAATATACTTGAATAATTGATATTATATTTATGGTTGATTAACTTTTACTTTTATAATTTTTAAACCTATTGATCTTTTTGGACACAATTTTTTAACTTCAAAAGATTTTAAAGGGATGTAAAACGGACACTACACTATTACTCATAAATATTGCCTATCTTTTCATTTTATTGCAAGATTTCAGGAAAATAAATACATTATCTTGTAGTATGTACCATGTACATTATTCAGTTAAATGTTTAAATAAATTCCTTCATTACTTTTTAATAACTTTGGGTTCTAATATCATATATTAAAATTTTTCTATTTTGTGCCAGAAACCCAAAGTTATTAAAAACTTATGAATGAATTTATTTAAAAATGTAACTCAATAATGTTCACGATACATATTACAAGCTAATGTATTTATTTTCCTGGAATTTTGCAATGAAATGAAAAGATAGGCAATATTTATGATTACAGCTGTAGTGTCCGTTTTACATCTCCTTAATCCAAGCTTTTATGTCGTTTCGGCACAATATTCTGCAATTGTTTTTTTTATCTGTAACAATTTTAGGATGGTAAGTGTTCATTTTAATATTAATTTTTGCAAAAAAGTGTTTTCTTTGGAATTTTTCAACATCTATCACGCGTATAATAACTTAAGCCCCCAGTTTGATATTGGAAACTACTTATTTTAAAATAATGTGTTTATTTCCGAAATTTTGAAGTTACTTCTGTACAATTTCAAAAAACAAAAATGCGACCGTCTAATTCAATAGACTGCGGGTAAAAAGAAGTTAAAAGATTTACACTTATAAAATCAATTTAATTTGCTTTAAAAGAAAGCATTGAAATTCAAACAATATACTCTTTTGCTTTTAGTGTTAATTATTTCTGTTAAGAAATAGAAATCACGAGCATGCTTTTTAGTAATTTAACTGGTCGCTTTATGTAAGAGGGCGCTCCTCACGGCCGTCTAAATATAACACGCAAGCGATGCGCAGCTCACAGACAGATAGCTGGACGGTCCGATTGACTAACAGATCGAGACTTGCTTTTGTACCTCGCTAGTGAACGACGCTCTCCATGTAACACTCTACTGTTTTTACTTTCAATAAAGTGCTTGTATATTATAAACAATCTTCCACTGTGTTGACCCTTATTTTATATTTAAGAATTTTCTTCATAGTTAATAATTCACATATTATAATAATTCCAGATATTTTCAACTAAAATTTTAATATAAAAATTTCAGTATCGATTTTTATTGCATTTAATAAAAAATGTATAAGCATATATATTTTTAAATGATAATAAAAGCATGAAAAGAAAAAATTATCAAATCCTAATGATAAAAAGTACATAAAATTTCTATAATTTTTTTCATTTGGTTTTTAAAATTAAGACAATTAAAATTTTAGTCAATAATTTATATTTTAAAAGAAGCCAAACAATATTTAATTCTTATATTATTTTGCAGATAACTTAATTCTTAAATTTTTTAATATACTCTAGGAAAAAAGGTTGATTACCATGCGCCACATGTAAGCAGAAAGTTTATGCTTTAGGTGTATAGATATATCTCACAGTTCGCCATACGCAGCCATGGTGATACAATATATACAGAGAAGAAGTGCCGTACACGAAGAAAGATTTTTTCTTTAAAACTCAGTGTACGTTTGCCTACGTATATGTATAAAAATTTACATCTAGAAATTCCGGGTAAGACCACTGTAATAGAATGAAGGGTTCATTCTTGGAAGTGCTTTTCTTTCACGCGAATTCTTCATTCACGTGAACGTTTCTTGGGCATGCGTGCACTTGATTTCTCAGTGCACATTTCGGCGATTCACCTTATATTCTTTTAGTTTACACTTCAATACTTGATGCCTCAATACGATGCACAGAAAATCAGAGTGCTCGACCGTGAAATCACGAGCCACTAACATATAGTAACAAGATGAATAATAGACTATATAAATAACATGAAGTTCTTCCTATTATAGTAAGCAAGCACTCTGCCGTAAGAGGTCGCTAAATTTTACACTTTGTTTTAAAGAAAAAATATTTTTCCGTGTACGCAAAACTAGCGAAGCACAGTAATATTCAAATATACAAGAGAACCGGACCGTCGGCAATGGTTTCAAGAGCATTGCAAACAAAGAGGCCTTGGCTAACTTCCGAAGCTCTATGGATCAATGTTAGGGGAGTCAAGCAAAAGAAAAAAAATAAATAAAGAGAGATACTTACCCATATATAACTCTTCTAACGAAAGAGTCTAAAGTGTATAAACATTTCTCCTTTTCTCTTTCCTTTATTTTTCAACATATAGGCGCACATTTTCTCCCCGACTGTTTGATTAGAAGGATCGGCTGAGTTTTTTGGGGGAAGAGAAAAAGTTTTTCATTCCCTTTCCCTTTTATAGCAAGGAACCAGTATTTTCGTTTGCTATTTCTGTATTTGTCTTTTTATAATTAGAGTGCGTCAGTTTAACCATAATATACAATGTATATTAGGGTCAGCCGATATATATATATATATATATATTTGTAATATTACGCTGTTTTAGTGATTGATACTAATTAATGATGCTTTTATCTAATTAAGCAAATAATAATGCTTTGCTTACCGTAATAACACGATACTGTTAATTAATTTTGTTTTATCGGATTTTATTTTTAAAATATACAATGTTTTTCATTGAACAATGATTTAAATATATTTCCCAAAGTAATGGATTAATTTTTTCTGATTTCAATAAAATTTTTGTAAAGAGTTTAATTAATGTATATATGACTAATTTAAAAGGATAATCGATTAAGAAAATAATTTAACTTTCCTAAATAAGTTTTAGCTTTAACCGAATAAATTTTTTTTTTTATTTAAACGTCAACTCAAAGAGTTTGACAAATAAGATATTCCATTACAAACTAAAGTTTAAAAAAAATTAGAAAAATATGTGTCACAATAAAAAAGTATCTGTAATTAATAATAATATTAATTCAAACTTTTTTTAAAAATGTCATTAATTTAAAAAACACAAAATTAATTAAAACTCACTAAAACAAGTTAAATTAAAAATTAAATTAATAAACATTCGGAGTTTATAAGTAATGCGTAAAGTCATAGTTATAATGCGTATAAAAATTAATTAAGCAAGTGCATTTTAAACTAATGAATTTTTAAAGTTTCCTGCAAATGTGATTAATATTATTTAACATTAAAATGTTTCAAAGATTTTCTGAAACGAGTAAACTTGAAACAAAAGCAAAAAGGACACGTCGATCTTATCAAAATTAATTAAATCTTGGAAAATCTTCAAAAGCTCTTACGCTCAAAATAACTATTTTTGACTTAATAACCCCTCTTTTAGCTAACCTTTTATCACTGACCATATAAAATGCTTGCAAGTAAAAGCACTTGAATTATAATTAATCTTATTATATTTAATTATTTAAAAAATTAAACCTTTTTTGTTTTATTTTCCTTTTTTTTGTGAAAAAGCTTGTTAAAAGAATGTTTTAATAAACGTAAGCTTAGTTACTAAAATTTAATGAAATTCAAGAGATATAGCCAACAATTACCACCTCGCGTATCGTGAAGTTTCCTTTATTATATATCCAGTTTATGTACCCTTCGCGAAGTTAGTTTTATTATTAAGAGAAAAAAAGAATCCTTTTTTTTATCCACAAGCTTATTTTTTTATCTAACTTTTAATATAATTAAAATAAAAGACCAAAAAAATTTTCATATTTAAAATAATAATATCCCATTTTTTAATAATATCATTTCGCTATTCCTTACTTGCGTAATCTTGCAAATTTGACCCATGGGGGTATAAATGTATGGTAACTTATATATAGTTAGGATTTTTTTATCCACTTTTGCAATGCTATCGTACTACGCATGTATGTACATTTTTTCATTCTTTTTATGTGTTTTTTTTTTCCTTTATCACAGCAAAAAAAGAATACGTACCCTCTTTTGATACCAGCATTCTAGCTGAACGTGCACTGCTACAAAGTAAAAAAGAAAAAAAATTTTTTTTTCTAACGCATATAACATATGTACTTGTCGAGTGTATTATGTCCAGGGCTCTTTATTACCGTGATTTCATTTCATTTAGTTACCACGTGAAACTTCTTTTCTATATAATGTATAACTGCTCTCTTCGGGACTGTACTATTTGAGAGATAATTATAATGCGGTTGAACCACGTGAAACTAAAAAAAATGAGATAATGGAACTAGATATTTTTTTTAGTTAGAAAAGTATTTGAGAAATTTTTCTTTTTTTTCTCACTTGTTCAGTTATATAATTTTCTTTCTTTATCTTTTTTTTACATGTCTCTATCGCGAAAATGGAGATGAGAAGAATAGAATGAAATGTAAAAGCAAGAGAAAAAGAGAGAGAGAGAGTGAGAGAAAGAATGAAAGAAAGATTAAAAGAGAGATTATCTTATGTCTTTTAATGTTCTTGCTAGTAAAAATGAGCATTATGATTTTACGATGTTCGTCACAAAATCACGCTTGTATGAAAGCCTCTTTATTATTCTAAGCGTATAGTGTTGGCAAGGAAAGAAGAAAAGATGTAATAATGTTCTTTATGTTCTGACGCGTGTTTCTGAACCCACTTCCCTAGTCTCTTATCATTTCTTTCTTTCTTCTTTTTTTCCTCTTTCATATATATTTTTTCTTCTCTCTTTATTTTTTTATCTTATACCTTTCTAGCCTTTTGGTTTTCCCTCGCGACAATTAGCCAAGGGAATTACTATTCGCTCCGAGCGATTTCATAGGATTTCGTCGCTCTTTTTGCTACTGAAAGGAAGACTTTGTAATCTGTCTCATTTGTCCTATCCTATGAAAGGTAAAAAAAGCATATGTTCTCGAAGTTCTCTTATGAAAGAGAAAAGAAGGAAAAAAAATTAAAAAAAAAAGGATATGTATGCATGTCGCACATTACATTATATGATTTTCTTTGTCGACCATATATATACGTATCCTTCCATCTTTTTCGATTAACATTTTTAGCATCTTTTCAATTTCACCTCTTTTTTTCTTTTCTTTATAAAGATTTCAAATGTGATTTATTAAAATTAAATTCAGCTAAAAATTCAAAAATTAATTTAATTTATTATTAAGAAAATTCGTTTGCATTTATTCGATAAACAGATATTCATAAAAATATTAGTTTTTACTTGTTTACCAAACAAATACTGAATTTAAAAAATTTTTTAAAATAACAGGAAAATTTTTTTTCATTATAACGTAACATTTGTTCCCTAAATAATGCCTAATAGGGTATTTTTACTTAACGACAAAGTTAATCCAACTTTCTTTCAGTGCTCGTCACAAAATTGCTCCAGCATAAAAAGATTATCCATAACAAGTTGAATCACATCAAGCTTTTCACGTAGAATTTTCCAAGTAATAAAACAGCAGGTTGTATAAACTATAGATACCTTTATTTTATCTTAATTTTTATGAAAATTTGGGTTTACTAGCCGTTTATATTATTTTATTTTTATACCCATTGACAAAGTAGTTGCGACGATAGGTGTGCGCCTTATTGACATTCATCCTCTTTCACATTTATTACATCAAATCCCATAAGCTTCGTCTACATATATATATTTTTTTTGCTACATTATACACGTTATATATATATGTGTATATATCGTAATTGTCGTTATGGGTCTTCATTATGGACTATGGCATATAAAAGAAACGATCCATCAATAAACTTGTCCTCGAGTCTCTAAGAAAAAGTTTAACATCTTACAATATTTTCTTTTATTTTATTTCCTTCTTCTTCTTTTAACGTTTATTCTTCCTTCTCTTCTTAAATCCTAGGTAAAGGAGGAGAGAAGGAAGAGGATGAGGATGGAGAAGAAAAGGAGGAGGGAATGGAAATTATCGCAGTTCATGTAAACGTCGAGGAGAGAAGAGAAGGAGAGAGGGAGAGACAGTATAGCTGCGGCACTTTTGAAAGTTTACTCGGCCGAATTACGAGTGAGAGAGGGAGTGGAAGGGTCTTGGGTAAAAGCCAGTAAATCAAGGCTTTATTCAAAATTCGCTTGCTGACGTTAGTGGTGTGTCGAGAGAGAGAAGAGGAAAGTACGCGAAAGCTAGAGAAGATGAATATAAGAAAGAAAAGAGTCGCTGAGCGGAAAAATGAAAGGAAAATGCGAAAAAAACTTATTAAAGTATACGATGGTAAAGTAAAAAAAAAAGAACAAGGGAGGACGGTAAAAGGATAAAAGTATATAGTTGAAATCAGCTTCTTTTCGCGTAATTGGTTCTCGGTCGATTTATACCAAGTTTATGGAGTGACGAGATCTAATAAAAATTACTGTATTTTTTATGATAGTAGAAAACTTAGGAAAGTAGTTTTTAGAACATTTTGTATGTAAAAACCTTTTTTTTATGATCCCTCGTGTCCTTACTCCTTTATATTATATGGAGAGAAGGACAAGTAGCTTAGGCATGATAAAAAATTTTATTATCAGTGATTTGGAAATTTTTTTATTTTTCTTTTCAAGAAAATACCCTTGTAATTATAATAAGGAATTAATAGCTTGTGAAATAACTTATTTTTTTTAAGGTTGTCGTCAATTATAAATGGCACTGAATAATATAAGAATGCGTAAATGATTTATTAGGCTTCTATTATACGAAAGGATCATTATTTTAATTTTATTGTTTGTCTTATACACGCCGATTTTCTCATAAGAATTTTTTTTTATTTCAACCTGTGAAAAATAGACCTTTGAAATTATTAAAATAATTTTTTAGTTTAAAAGAAAAAAGAAACAGAAAAAAACGTATTTTTGATTAACAAAGTCTAATTATTAAAAACAAACATTTTTTATATTCAATGCAAGAAACAATATAAAACGGTTTATTAAAATTTCACCCATTAATTACTAGGATATGTATTGTACAATTAATTCAATATTAGCAAAAGCTTACTCCTTGCAATGAATAAATCTTTCGACTCCAATAAATCCGTTTTTTTCCGGTTCGAAGAGTTAATATATACGAAAGTATATGTATTTTAAATGATAGCCCATAGTAAAGGAATGAACCTTGAAAGTATAAAATATCTCCATCTTTTCTACCCCCCGAAAGTCTTCTTTCTACATCCGTAAAGGCTTTACGCATTTGAAGTTATACAGTCTGGACCGTGGTACCTTTTAATTGCTATTTTATGCCAAGGCATTAGACTAAAAGGCTATTCTCTGTCCGTGTGCGCGAAAAAGGGACATATAGTCCATGAGCGGAGGGAGCTTGAAAAAGGAAGAGAGGTGTGCACCCACTTGAGAAATGAATGAAGCTACCCTACTTTAAATTTTGCGGTATATCCTAACTACTAGCTATATAAACCCATTTCGCCGTTTTAAAGGAGAGGAATCTTATCGAGACATCTTATCCCAAAGCTACCCGCGCTAATTACTTTTTATAATTCTTGTATATCTTGAAACTTGGGACGGTTTCTTTCATTCTCTTCCGGTGCTCTTTTTTTTCCTTTCTTTCTTCTTCTTCTTTTTTTTTCCTTTCTTGGTGCGAGTGGAGAGTGAGATTTTGTTCGCTCGTAAAAGTGGCTCCTCTTCATTTAAGTGAAATTGAAAATTACTTAAATGTTAATTGGTTAAAATTTTTTTTCCTTATTTAAGGTGAGATTTGAATGATATCAAATCTTTCTTTTTGCATTACAATAGAAGTTAAAAAGTTGTTGATTTAAAATTTTAAACAATTTGTTATTTTCTAAACAAAGAATTATTTATATGTAATTTACATATATTAATCTACACGAGGCGTATTATAAATCATAATTATTTATTACCATTTTGCAACAAAATTTACGTTACATCCATTCATTATGAATGTATTAATATTAATATTTGCTGTTTATAGCTCAATGAATAGACTAATTATCAAGTATGTTATTTTGGCCAATTGTAAACAGGAATAAATACATAAATTTAACTTTTTCACATAGAAATATCAATGTTAATTATACTTATTAACATAAATAAATGATAAAATGATGTTTATTTAAAAATTGTTTTTAATGGATTATTAAAAATTTTTCTGCGATGAAAATGATCGGTATAATTTTTGATTTACAAAATGAATCCTAATAGGTAGAAAACTGGTTTAACAGAGAGCATTAGAGGTGAAATCTGTGTAATTACATCGAAAGTGCATTTACACCATATATAACAATAGCTCGAACTGGTAATCTCATTTACGGGTTAGAGAGCTACTTAAATTTAATTGTGAAATATTTGATCGACCTCTGTGCGTATATATGTGCGCGAATGTTAAAATTTTCCTATCATATTATAATTATACTTCGGATTGTTTCTAAAACAATATTCAACGCATTGTGTAAACATTTAGTTTAACCTAATGATCCTATTAGTATGACTAAAATATTGTTTTGGCTATTGTTTAAGAGAGAAACGATTTAAATTATTATGAATGAAAATTGCAAAATTTCCATTAGTGGGTATTATTTTGAAGCCGTTTTATCAATTTGTAAGATTGTTAAGAATTGTTATTAAAAATTTTTAAATGAATAATTTAGATTTATTTACTTCAAAATGAATTTCCGATTTCATTAAATTCTATCGTTGAAAAATCTATTTTAAAGAACATAAAAAATTAATTTTTTTAAAATTTCTTAAAAGATTTGTTATTTTTATCAAATGTATTTAGGTTCAATAAATAATGTCTCAGATAGTTAATATTAATATTTCTTATTATAGGAACCACAAATTTGATTGAAAATTATCTTCATTATCGCGTATTATGAAAATTCAATGAAATAATCAAAAAGTAATCGTAGTATTCAGATAGTCCTCTGACGGGTATATAACCGAATAAGAATCGTTGAAGCGTCGCTTTTAGACTTCTCAATCCAATCAGTCCCTTTTCCAATGTTATACCTAATCTGCGCACATAATTGACATAAGAAAATCAAAGCGACGAAAAGAGAATAGTATATAAAGAAAAGAAAAAAAAAGAAATAAGAGAAAAAGAAAGAAATATCGGAGAAAAGAGAAGCAAAAGAGAATGGTCATTAACGGATTTGTTGAAATCGAAAGCAAATCATGCAATCATCTATTGGCTTTCTTTTCTCCAATTCTAACATCGTAATCGATTTATACTTGCCAGACCAAAAATGAGAGAAAAAGAGAGAGAGAGAAATAAAGATCGTTTTGATAGCAAGGAAATGTTCAGTCGTATATAAAGAAATGAAACGACGAAACGTTGTCGTGTGTATATATATATTGGTGACGATGTAGCATACGCTTCGCTGATCTGTACCCCTCTCTATATACATATAGTATATGAGGCACTTCCCACGTCCGTCTCCCTCGAGCAACTCACATTTCTCTTCATTTCTTTCCCATCGTTCGATACACATACACAATGTGCTAGGTATACATATGTATGTGTACATTTGTGTGTGGCTGTGTGGATAATGTCGTCGCAACGACGTCTAATTGGAATCGCAGCTGTGGTATTATCCGACGAAAAGAGAAGGAAGTAAAATAGTATATCTTAAACATCGAAATCTGCTATTATGTGATTGGATATATAATGAAAATTTTGACGAGACAAAGATGATGGGTGCTGTTGAAAATATAAACAAAGCCAGAATATGTTTCATTAAAGATTTGAAAATTTTCCTATATTGTTACAATGACAGGTGTTATAATTAAAGTAATCAACAGCGTTGAAGAGAAAGGAATAACAATTGCTAACAGTTATTTAGAATCTTAAGAAAGAAAAGGTTCTTGATGGACATCATGTCCTTTTGAGAATTGACTTCATCCTTAATTATTTTTTAAACAATTGTCAAAGAACGCACACACCTATAATCAAAAGACTTGAGAATTAATTGCAGCATATCAAAATTCATGTCCAAAAAAGGATATCACAGTTGCATTGTGTTTATAATGTTATAAAAAATAAATATTTTACATATAAACGGACTATTTTAAAATAATAATATTTTGTAAAAATGAAAAAATATATTATTAGAATTTTATCAATACATAATTAATAAAATCATACGGTTGATGTGCACAATTTTTTAAACAAAATATATGAAGTAATTAAACACTATTTTGATGTCGAGTAAAAGTTAATGATCTCCAATTAAACATTGTATTTATAAACATTTCATCAAGCTTTGTACTGTCAAAAGAATATTTTAAATATTAATTACAAAATAAATGTTATTAATTAAATTCTTTAAATTATTTGGAAGAGAAATTAATTTAATTAAAAAATTAAAACTAATATTCGGGTTTAATAAGCCACAGAACTATGACTATTTTCTCCTTTGTTAGTCATAATTTAATGTTAGTCGAAATAAATTTAATAATAAATTTTAGACAATATTAAGTTTATTAAAGTTATGTTTTGAAAATTCATTAATTTTTTTCGTTCATAATTATTATTTTCCTAATAGTTTGTTATAATTTAATAACATTATGAGTCAATGAAATTCAGATTCATATATTTTCCATTAAAGCTTATCAACCCACAATTAATAATTTCATTTTTATTAGTCCTCAAAATGATTCTATCCGTTATAAATAATTTGCGAGAAAAAAATATTTTTGAATATGACACTAATAGGATGGCAAAAGCATTCTGTACACATACGTTCAAGCCTGCACACATACACGTGCATATGATCGTGTATAAAATGCATAGGCATACATAAATTATTTAAAGAACCCAAAGCTGCATCGTAGGAAAAATTTATAAGACCTTTGAGAAAAATCGATGAGATTTTTTTTTTCATTTTTTTTATCAATTTCTCAGCTTCATTCCATATTTGAGTGCATTGTGCTCGTCAAACAATAACTCATCCTGATATTGCCGTTATACGCTGGCTCTCATACAAGCTAGTATGAAGGTATAACGTAAACTCTCACACTGTTGCCCTTCTTCCCTATCCAAAAAAAACTCTTCTATATCCACATATGCATATCGATATGCGTGTATCTTTCAATAACTCTCGTATATACCTCGATTCCACGATACTATAACGCTTTGGTACTGCTTTTCATGGTTGTGAGGCAAACACAGATCACAATGCTTATTATATGATGTTATGCCATATTCTAGTACAAGTCCTTTTTCAATGATTGAAAAATATACGTGTATGCGAATTTTTTTCTACATTGATCTTTTTTTAGGTTAACATTGTATGGAATTTTTGTAGTTTACAAAGGAAATATTTTACTTTTAGTTGTAAAAGTATTTAATTAATACATTTCTTTTACAAATTTAATTTTTGTATTCATGAAAATAATAGTAGTTTTATACAATGGATAATCAAACTATATTAAAGGTACTATTTAAATAAATTTTTAAGTTTTAACGATCAATATCCAAAGAAAATATTTAATGCACATTAGAATATTCTTAGCTTTTAGAATATTTTGAGTGTTTGGAAAATATTCGACGAATACTTTTTAAATACATGACACTGACATGAAAATTTGAGATATGAAAAAATTAAATGAAACATTATGCAACTAATTTTACCGAGTTAAACAGGTCCTGACCTAAACAAAGCAAAAATGATAGTTGCACGAATCTAATTAGACCCCTTTTAAAAAAGATATAAAAAGTTTTATTTTTCATGCATAAACTCAATAACACCATTGAAATGCGTTCTTTAAAAATGTAGTAAAAAAAAATATTTTTGCTCAAAAGTATTTGGAAAAAACTCTGATGGATTTTTCTTAAAATTTAATTCTGTGTCGCATCAGCAATTCTTTAAAACAAGGCTTTATTTTACGTTAACTTCAAAGAGAGTTACAACTCGCATTCGATTAAAAAATGATTGCATCTACTCCATTTGAAATTCAAGATTTTTATTTCTTAGTAAACTAGAATATTGGCTTAAATTATATTTCATTATCTTTCTTTTTTTCAATTTAACTCTCTCCTGGGTTCCGTCCAATATTTTAATTTAACGTTATTTAGAATTAGCTAATCAAATTCATTATAAACCAAATAGGCTTTCATGAACATCTTTTTTTTAAGATTTGAAAAGTACCTTCTTAAATGGATTTCTTTTTTTTTACTAATAAATATTGCTTTGAACGGTAAATCGTATAGTAGATTAAATCATAATATTATTTTATTTATTTTAACTGTGAAAAAAATTTACAAATTTTAAAAACAAAAATTTATTTTTCGAAAAAAGTTTGCTATAGAAAAATATTGTTATCGAATACTTTTACAAAGCTTTGTATTTATTTAGAATATGCTTGAAAGATAACACATAAAAATATTTTTTTACATTATCTTGAACTATTTTTTTTTAATTAAATTTTTTATTAATGCAGATTAAAAGTATTTTTGATGTTTATTTTATACTTTTTATACTGCACAATAGATTGCACTTGTAATGTTAACAATGTACAACAATATTTAACAGAATTAACAAAATTGATATCATCCGTTATATTGATTTCAAATAATTGAATAAAAATTAAAATACCTTATTCAGTTGAAGTAATTTGCTTCCACTTTCAAGCGTACATTGGTATATCCTAAGAAGCATTTGAGATTTACGAGAGTAGCCGTTGTGGGAAAGCTTGTTCAGGATTCAAAGGGATTATGGAATCCGAAGCCAGTGAGCCCGGTACTAATGTTAACGATAACCCCATGAAGTAGCCCATCGTTACTTACAATAAACTCATTAAAATTAGTTACTCTGCATACCATTTATTTCTTTTCCTTAATTATTATTTTCATGTTATATATTTGATAATTTATATCGAAATTATACGCTATCATTTGAATAAAAGATGTATGTATAATGTAAAAAATGTAATATAATGAAAAAGTTTACGCTTTATCTTGGTAATACAAAGATGAATTACTTACTCCTGAGGTAATTTATTGAAACGGCAGCGAGGGTTAACGACAAAAGAGGTGATTGAAATTCATTAGAGGCGTCACCCAAGAAACTTGTTACAGAATTCAATGAAACCACTGAGTTTAATGCGCTGAACCATATTAATGTTTAGCAATGCTCATTTGGTCATAAAGTTTAATTGCACTGCTGTTGAGTTTAATTGAAAATTCTAAGATTTATTTTCAACGCTAATTATATTCATTTATTTTATTATTTATGTTTAAAAATAATAAAACTAATAGTAAACAAAGATTGGATTTTATTATTTTATTGAAAATTAGATTTTTCCACATGACATTCATTTTGCAGATAATTGTAAGCTTATTATTTTTTAAAAAATTTCATTGAAACAAATATTTTATAAGGCATTAGTAAAAGCTTGAATAAAAATATAATAATACAATTATAAGTTTTTCTTATTGATACTGTGCGTGTATCTTAATAAGTGACTATTACTTATTTTTGCATACTTAAACTACAATCAAAGTTATAAAAAAAAAAAGAAAAGTGAAATATGCATAAATTGAATCTTTCATACTACAAATATGACACCTGTCTTTACACAGCAGTTAATATTTTTCAAGTATATTTTCGTGAAAGTAGTATGTATATACACATCTTACAATAGGGCTTCAATTCGATGTATTAATAAAAAAAAGTTTATCGATAGGATAAAATGAAATAAGAGGATAAAGTTGTAGGAACACATTGCACGACACGAGATCGACTGATGGATTTTAAATTTGACAATCTTTTAAGAATATTATACAGCATAACGTTATACATATTTGTTAAAATATACGTTTATTTTGTAATTTTTTCAATACAAATATCTTTCTCGCTATGCGTTTTATTTGCTTCATTAGCTCTCTGATTCTTTTGAAATTTAATTTATTTGTATTCGGTTTTTTATTACATTTTATATATTTCGTTATGCATCGAAATTTTTTTTTATTACCGTTTTACGTTTAGTAGATAAAAATTGATTGAATAACATTTAAAATTTAAAATACCATTGATTCGATTAAACATAAAACAATTATTTTTATTGTACAAATCGAGTAGTAAAAAAGTTAAATAATTGTGTCAATTAAAATTGTTTAATAATTGTCTTTGCAATGATCAATTAACGTTTTAATGACATTTTAAATAAAATTTTTTACTGTTTTCAGTTTCTGCAACATACATTTAAATTTTATTAAAATAGTTTGAAAACTAAAAATACCGCAAAGTTCATGAATCAATTAGTTCGAAGTGGCCTATTTTGTATTTTTTAAAAGGATATACTTTAATTCATTATTAAAACTAAATTATCAATTATTAAAAATTTAATAGAGTATTTAAAAAATAGAAATCAAAATAAAAACAAAAAGTTTTGACTAAATAAAATCTTAAAAAGTATAATTCGTGATTTCACACGTACCGTAAAGGACGTAGTTCCTGATCAGGGCGTAATTTCTGATCATTATTTATTATAAATCATAATCTTTAAGATTTTAGTAGGAAAAACCTTTTTTTAATTTATGAGGAAAAATAGATTGAGCGTAAGAAATGCTTCGTTTGTGTGTAAAAGAAATATATTTTTACTTTTTTACAAGTAAATATGTGATCAGAAATACCTCTTAGGTGATCAGAAATTACGTCCTTCACGGTAAATATAAAACAAAAGTTTTATCGAAAATATGGAACCATTTGATAATTTAAAACTATTTTTATGAAAAAGCAATTCCTTAAATAACGATAAAGTTATAAGAAATAATTTTGAATACACAAAATAGTTATCGATGAAAAATAAACTGATGTATTAAAAAGAATACAAACATTATACATAATGCAAAGTCTCGCTCTGGAAGAATAACAAATTATGTTTTTATTAAATTTTTTTCAATTATTTTAAGATACAAAGAGTAAAAATATAGTGATGGATTCGTAATCTCGAAGTCCCGAGTTCGATTCCTGCTCTCAGTCTATTGATACAAGTACCACTGTATGTTACACGTTCTTTGTTCATAAACGCACTAACGATCTCCGTCATTAATTATAGCATGAAATGTTAGCATAAATACAGTGACGTTAAATAAAATTTTAAAAAAATTCTGAGAGAATATTTAATTTTTAATTAGACATTTTTTTAACAGTTTTTATAATATCTGTGACTCAATATACTTTAATTATTTTCTAATTTTATCTTAACATTGTAATAATAAACTATACATGTTTTTCAAATTTAAGATTTAAATTAAAAGAAAAGTAAGAATTTCACTGTAATTTCTTTTACCGCTCTTCAATCTTCTGTATCAGAAAATCTTTTCTTGCATCCCGAGACGTCTATACGTCTTTACCTTATTTCATCCCTTTCGTGTATATATCTTTCTCAGTTCTGGCAAAAACCGTCGTAACTTTTCGTCGTTTTATTTAAATTCTTGTCTCTTTGCCGTTCTTCTTCTACTATGGGATGCGTTAGACACTTCCTTCTAAAGAATCGAACTTCCTATCTTAAACCGTGCCTTCCGTCTGCCAGCACCTGTTCTACGACTATCGAAACTCTCCTTCTCTTCCTCTCTTCTTTTTTTTTTCATTTCTGTACCTCTTTAACTTCCTATTCGCCCTTTGACAGCTGCCACAAGTTCGAACAAGGCCCGCGGATAATCGAGAACAAGGGTTTCTTCTGTTCTTTCTCTTTTCCTGCTCTATCTCTCTTTCTCTTGTCTATCCTTTATCTCCTTTTCCTTTTACCTCTAGAGCCAGAGAGACGCCAGAGAGTCTAATTACGAAGGCAGTCTTTTGTTCTATAGAAAGATGGGTCAAGGCTAGAAGGTAATAAGGGAGTAAGAAGGTAGAAAATCTTATCGTACGTTATAATGGAAGATGCTGTCGATGTTCCCTTGCCAAACATCGTGTTTAACAAAGTCTTGAATGACGCTTGCTTGCTTTTCGATCTTTAAATCTACGTTCTTTGATGCTGGATTTATACTGGAAAATTGACTTTTTCCTCTTGATAATGGGAAAAAAAGAGTTTTCGAATTAAAGTTGATAAACTATTTTAGGAAACAATGGAAAAGTTATTTAATAAGAAAATATGCCAATATATTTTATGAAAATATTTATATATGACTTATTAATTAATGTACGGTGCTTATTTTATATCTAACTTTTTTCATTTTTATAATATAATAAAAGTTATAAATTTTTGTGCACATTATTATATGCAAAATCAATAAAAACTAAAACTCGAAAATTTCCGCAACCAATAAGAATCTATAAAGCAAGAAGAACGTTATTTATTAACCATATACAATATTATCACAAAACAAACATTACGTTATATCCTTAAAAAACCATTGGCGGATTATTATCGAAAAGCAATTTCACGTTAGCGTTACTCCGCTATCTTTCTTCAAAATTTGCATACTTACCAAATGTATCAAAATAATCATTGCCAAAATCTCTTGCTCTCTCTCTTTCTCTCATTCTCTCTCGTTCACTTATTCTCTTCGCTTTCGTGTGAAATCTATCGTATAATACATATACACACAGTATTCACAAGAGAGTACAACAAACGACAAAGGGAATTTCACTGCCTCAAGAGATAGAAAGCAAAGGGAGGAGAGAGAGAGAAAGAGAGAATCGATAGATGATATATACGCACATATAGCAGCGAGAGAGAATAAGTCGATTCATCGTATCTCTTATACGCTATATAAAGGTCTGTCGCTAGCACGTGAACATCTCAAGTGTTTGGTACATCTATAGACGGTGTGCGTTATAGGTAATGAAGAATGGAGAGTATATAAGGACACACAACTGTATAACGTTTGAGAAGCACTAACGTTTCCATGTCTCTTAGGATTACTTATACTGTCTACACATATACATGTATGAAAAGCTCTTCGTGTATTCTATATCTCTCTTGCGTACATGTATATATGTACATTTACGCGATTTACCGAGGATGGCTTATATATAGTCCTCCCCCAGCTGTCGTGGTACACGAAAGAAAGCTCAAGTCTGAGTGAGAAAGCAAGTTATATGCAAATATGTGTATGTAGTGCGCATCTTATATATGTATGTGCCAGGGGTGAAGGAGAAGTAAGTGAAATCTTCCTTTTTTAGGATTCACTTGGCTGGCAACGATCATATCGATGAATTCGAAAATACTTTAAATCATATAACTTTTCTTTTGGCTTATAGGCGTGAAAAGAAAGTTGGAACACGTGTTAAAAAATTTGCAATATAAAAGCATGAAAAATTTATAAAATTTTATTATATTTACAATCATACTTTTGGGAGAAAAGTTGCTGAAGTTTTGTGGAAAGCAATTTTATCAAGCTTTAACAAATTTTGCTAAACTATTTTACGCTTTATGAATTACTAAACTAAATTATTTTAATTAAACGCTTGTTTTTGCAACCATTTTAGTAATATAACAATAATATATAACTGAAATATTTGTTAAGACAGTAAACATAGAGTTTGTTGTTTTCGGTCCTAGTTAAACATTGTAAAATTAATTCATTACAAGCAGAATAACTTTTAAGATTAAGAAATATTTTATCAAAAATAATTTATAAATTTAAAAAAAGAACGTAACAAAAATCGTAATGATACTAAAAATAAATAATTTATTTCGATTGTGCATTTCGTTCAAAAAATCATGTTAAAATCTTCTCCACCCCAGAAATTTTCATCAAAATTCATCCACTCAATTCTGTTATATTCTTTGTCTGGCACTTATGTGTATCTCTCGTGCGTCGTAAATCAAGGCGTAACTAACATTTTCTTTTTTCCCTTTGTAAACACACTCGTCGATCGACATATTTCTAACACAATAAACCAGAAGAAAAACTTTAATCTCTCAAGCATACAGCGCGCTTAGGATATGACCTTGCAAGAGTTCATTTCCACTTATCCCTCAATACTGCGTCCAATTTGAAAGACGTTAACAAATCTTACACCCATATCGAATTTACAACCCACTGGGAATAGCTATATATACATTTAAGAGGGGTTAGAAACAATTTCGCAGCTCTCTATATCTTCACGCTACTCTCATTAAGTATCAATTCGTCTAAAAGTGGTTATACAGTATAGTAACCTTGATGTGCTGATAATTAAAAAAAAGTTTTTTTGGTTATATTGAATGGAATATGCCTTTGTTTTCTTACGATTTTCTTGTTACATGAGATTAAGATGCCAAGGAATTTATTTATTTTTGTGCAGATTTTGGCAGAAATTATTTGAACCTTTTTTTATTAGTTAAATTCTTTTCCTTCCGACCCATTCTTCGTATAACCACAAAACTCGAACTTTTTGAAATTGAGAATTTTCCAATGCTTTTACAGTATTACGTTCTTTTTTCCTGTTGTGTACTTAGATTTTTTTGCTCCTTTTTTTCTTTTTTCAGGCCGTTATGTAATTTCTTTTTTATGTTTTTATATTGCACTGACTTTATTTATGTTTATGATTTTACCCTTTTGCGCCGTGGTTATACTTGCATTCATTTTATTTATTGGGTAAAGTTTTGGTTTTCTTTAAGGAAACTTTATAAAGATAAATATTTTTACTTGAACTTAAAAGTTATGAAGCTTTAAGTGGTTACCAAGTGTAATAAAAGCAATATCTTTTTTTCCTGCATTTTCAAGCGATTAACGTTAGTCACTGAATAAAGAAACTTCATTTAATTACAAGAATTAAGATATTAGTCTTGCGAAAATTTATAATTTCTTGAAATACCATAAAATACAAGTTAAATATATAATCCTTCTTAAATCACTTTTAAATAACAATTTATATAATAAGAATTTTTGGATAATTATAATCGGATTAATGTATAAAGTGTAATATTACAAGCTGATAAACTAGTATATTAATGCATATTACACTTACAGGAATACTTTCATCAGAATATAAATGCGACATAGCATCTTCATCATATTCATTCCTCTGACGTTTTGTCTTATATAAATTTAATTAATATTCCTTGAACGAGCAAAGAATAGAATTTGTAGAAATGATTGCTATCTCATTAGTATAAAAGGTATAAGTACTTAGCAGTTATACTGTGGTCGTGCACACAACAATGTTAATGAAAGCTGCGAGCTCTGCTCTGCTCTGCTCGCCGAGGCAGCAGCCGAGTTTGTGGCAAGAAGATCCTCATTTTGGATGCATACTAATGTAATATACCTTCCCTCGACACGTCGGCAGTTTGTCGTCATGCTATACATATATAAAGCTACGGTTTATATAGATAAACTATGCGAATTGTCGGAAATTGTTTCACTCTCTATATTAACCTGCCCTTGAGGCGATGACAAGACCTACCCCTCCAATGCACTTGTTGTATTATTATTATAACATTTCGAAATTTCATTAATAATTTCCACTTGGAAATAGAGTGTGGTTTGTCTCATTACGCTAATGTTTTGCGGCTAAAAGCGCATCGATACGCTTTAAAAGGCGTGTTAATTTAATTTTCTTGGAAATGTCGAGTTAACTATTTTTGCTTTTGGTTCTTCGATTTTAAAAAAAGAATCGTTGTTTTTAGTGATTTTCTGAAATTGATTTTTAATTTAATAATGTTTATCGAATTACAAGTTCGTTTAAGAGAATACAATTATTGGATGGGTTCGATTTCGAATGTGGTTTTTGAGTAATTTAATTTACTAATATAATATGACCACAATATTCAATAAATTTTTTAATGTAAATTATTATGTTTAATTTACCATGAACGAAAGTTATTAAAATATTATTTATAAAAGAAATGGCTAAACACCTGGAAATTAACTCCATAATTTAAAAGCACACTTAATTTGACAGTTTGGTAAATTTAAATTATTGGAATCTTTATATATAGCAAATGAGGTCACGTGATTAATTTTGTTATAAATATGTGGTGATATTTTTCCCACAAAATGAGTATTCTATAATATATTTGTTTCCTGACCATCCTAAAATTAATTCGTACGAATATATCAATAATTTTTCACAAACGAATTAAAAATTTGATCTTATATTCAATGAATAAATATAACTAATGTATGATAATAGGAAAAAGAGAGTTCTCTCTTTAAATAACAAATAAAAATAAATCCACATTTGATCTATTTAAAAATTCTATTTTAATAAGGAATAAAAATTATTAAAATAAAAAGTTCGCCTTAATGCCAACATTTCTTATCTTTAAAATTTCGTGGAGTACACATATTTAAGTCTGTCCATATGATAAGTTAGAACAATTGTTCAAAGCCCTCTTTCTCTGTCTATACATTGCAATAGCAGCCACTTTCCCCTTTCTCGCTTACACTTCTACGACGTTCGAAATTCGAATCTACGATCTCTCAGAGAACTCGAAACGAGAACTACTACTACTACTACTAGCAGCCTCTCGAAAGCTACCGTCTGTATTGGGCAGCTTTCACTGTACCGGGGACTAAACATAAAATATGGCTTAGTACACGCCCACGCGTTGGCTTTGCGCTTGCAGTTAAATACCTAAATAGCCTATCTACTGGACCTATACTCTCTCTCTTCAAAATTTATATATATATACATATACATTTACAAATATATATGTACCTATACATGTACGTTATTGCTAAATATATTCTCGACGTTATGTATAGATCGTAGGTATAAAGTGTATTGATACGGGTATGGCTTGCCATACGATTGTGGTTTCGCAGCATTTGAAACGATTAATCGTCTTGATTGGATTCCAATTACCCTGCTAGCGACGCATACGCCTTACGACGTATATATGGAATTATTCGCTGCGTGGTCAGTTTAATATTCAACGTAATCCTTTTCGCTTTTTTTTCTTTTACAGAGAGAATGCGCAATGGAGTTAATGGTATTGATTTGTTTCATATTGTATTGCTCTCAACGAATTTTAAACTAAATTTTTAATCTTATACAGTATTTCAAAATTATTTTTTCTATACTGTACAAAAAAATGATTACTATAAACATTTTATTATTTTACTAGAGTAGATAAATAAATGTTTGTATCTATTCATGTCTATATGTGAAACAGTTGTTTTTTAAGAATTGGAAAACATTGAAAACTTCAACCAAAATATTCACTTTGGTATACAATATTTGGAAATCGATTACTTGACATATTCATAGTTATTTCTAGTTGTTTTAAAGGTTTATTGACACGTTACCAATTTTCTAGAAATAGCTAGAAAACTTTTATAGCGACAACAAACGACAGGATTTAGGATTTCAGTGTATTTTTAGTAGTTATGCATAAAGTTTAACGGCTTGAATAATTGAAGTATTTAAATTTAGCAGTTTTTTATTTAGTCCTTATATAATCATTTTTATTTAAGAAAATATTTATTGGTTACCTAAATTAGCTTTAAAGTAAAAGTGTGACTGAGAAAATAATTTAATTTGGTTATTAAAAGAATTAGCTTATTCTTTACTTTAGGCACTTAATTTTCAACAGTATTTTTCAATCAATAAAATTTAATTATATTGAAATATAATCAAATAAAGTTTATTTTAATTTAATTCATTCTATTTATGCTATGTATAGAATTCTGAGTCTTTTTTATTCAAAAAAATTGTTTGTCTGTTTTTTTAACAGTAATAAATAGAAGAAAAATCAACAAATAAAATAAAACAATAAAACTACAAATACAAGCTCAGCAAAAATCCTGAAATCGTCAAACATCATGCTAAAACTTTTTTTTTAACAAAGAAAAGAAAAACAAAAATAATAAAACCTTTGAGGTGCTGAAACAAATGAATGTATTCTCGCGAATTTTCATTGAAAACCAAAGGCTATGGCCTATACTATGACTGCCAGAAGCAGAGAGAAAAAGTTTTGGTATATCCTAGAGATATAGGAACGAAAAGGGTGCTTCTTTTTGCGCTTACTATACGTTGATGGATGTGCACTGGACTGCCTCTTCCTCTCTTTGAAGCTCGAGTTTATTTTTCTCTGAATTGAGAGAGAGTATATGGCGAGATTTTTTTCTCTCTGGGCGCTGCTTTTTCCCTTGAGTTACGGCCGGCGTCACGTGTGTTAATCGCGCTTCACCGATTTCGTTTTTGTATACGCCAGCTCAGCTACTATATCTCCGCCTATTACAGAAAATTATTCGCGTGTGAGGTTATGCGTGTAGTTATATGATAATGTAATGCAAGAATAGTTTTAATATTAAAATTCTATAAATTTTTAGTGAACAAAGTAAATAAAGATTATAAAATTTAATTAATTAGTATTATTTTTCAAATCACTTATAATTTATTCAAATCTATTGTCTTTCAATAAAAGTAGATATTTATTTACAAAATATATTTAAAATTAATTTGTACCTCTTTGAATGTAAAAAGTAATGTAATTAAAAATAAAAAATGAATATACTTGTTTGAAATGTAAAAAATGCAGTAAGCGGATAATCTTGTTGGTAAAGAAGTAGCAACATTTAGTAAATAATTATTTTAATTTAAAAATAATATTTGAACCAGAAAAATTTTATAATATATGTATTTTATTTTTATAATGTAAATTTTTTGTTTTTTGGTCGGAAATTTTACACAATATGTGAACCGCATAATTATCTTAATAAAAAATAAATGAGTGTTTGATATTATTAATTACTGTTTTCTAATTACAAAATGGTATTTAAATGGTCTTTAAAAATGAGTTCATATATTTGAATAAAATTTTAGAACAATAAATACGGAACGTCAGTTTCTAATAGTATAAGGAAGCACCAAGAGACTACATGTCGCCAACTTTAATTTTTTTCAAAAACAAAAATTTACATTTGATTACATCTATTATAGAATTGATAAACATGTTAGAAAATGATGACAATAAAAAATATTTTATTATATCATAATAATATTAGAATTATTGAAACTTATATTAAGGAGGCTTGGTGAGATAACCCACTCTAAAAAGGATATTTTGTGAAAAATACGAAAAAAAGTATAAATTATGAGTATTTCATAGCAATTTTAAAAATATAAGGTTATCGACAAAATAAAAGAGAAAAAATTATAGAAATTTGAAAATTGAACATGGGCTTTTATGAGAAAAATAGTATTTATGCTTATAACTTAGTAATAAAATAATAGTTTTTTATGAATCAAAAGCAAAAATTATAAATTTTTTCATTACAAATTCAAACCCGTTAAAAAAATTTCAACAATATATTAAAATTCATATTATTACATTTTTTTTTATTCTTCTTTAACGTCGCTATATTTAATGCTATTTTGTAATGCTAATCAGCGATGGAGCTCGTAAGTGTGTTTGTAAACCAAAGCACATGTAACGTACAGTGGTGCTTGCATGATTCAGCCGCGAGCGGGATTCGAACTCAGAGCCCTGAGATTACAAATCCAACGCTCTACCGACTGAGCCACTCACCGGCTCGTGCGATTACAACATTAATAATCGTATATAACATATTTTTTATATATAATTAAATGTAATTGAAGTTACAAATATAATAACAAATTATTTACACTTTTTATAAAAATTATTTATAATATAAAAATGTTCCTTTTTGCGGGGCCCTGACTAGGTAGGGTACAAGACGCATGTGCTTCCTTTAATACGTATTTGCCTATTTTATAAATGCTGTCACTGCAGTTTTTACAAATGTAAAAAAAACTATTTTAAAAAAAATTTTCTTAATAAATTCCAAATAAATTTTAAACTTTTTTTAAAGTTAATTTTCACTCTATTAATAGTAATTTTATGAAAAAAAAATATAAAAGAGAATTTTTAACAAAAATCTATACCTTTAAAGTACAAATTTAACTTCCTCTTTATGGATCATGAATTCTTATTTTTATTGAACTCACTGTGTAAAGTTTTCAACCCAATAAAAAATAGTCTTTGCTTTCTTTCTTTTTTTTTAAATTAAAAACAGAACCTACTTTAAAAGTATAAATCTCCTTAATTCCGCATGAAATTCTACTATGTAAATACATCTTGTATAAAATATGAGATCAACCCTCATTGAAGTCTTAAACATACATATGCATGGCTTTTTTTATTCGCAAAAGGGCGAGAGATACATAAGACATTTGTATTATAGGCAAGGATTTTTTCTATATAAAACGTCATCACGCATAGGCCTTTGCACGCGCAAACGGCAAAACAAATGGCGCGACGCATTCATACTACTGTGTGTGTGCGGGTATACAAAAGGGGATGGAATTGCACGACTCCGCGCGATTTAACATCGAAACGACTTTTGGCGCGTCTTATATTACTAATATTTATATACGAGCTTGCGTCCTGCCGTTTGTTATCGCCATTCTTATATATATCGAAACTGGACTCTATACTACGCACACACAATTTATATATCAACAACTCGTCGCCGATCTACCTTATTAATGTTATTTTTTTAATTTTCCTATTGGAGATCCTTGAATGTGACTAATGTCGCTTGGATTTTTATTCGATGATTCACATGATTGAGGAATATATACGGAAGGCGCGTCTAAGAGTCGATGTTATTTATTGTAACGATGTTAGTTTTATTCTTTATTTATGGGTTTGTTGTTCTATTATGAAGACCTCATCTATATATGATTGTTTGATGTATTGATTATAATAAAAAAGAATTTCGCTCCTTGAAATTTCTTTATAATTTTTACATGGTGCAGAATATATTTATTTCAATTAAAAGAGATTGACTCATTTTTATTAAATATATCTGCACATATGAACATCATTAATTTATAAATTTCTATTATTTCTATGATTTAATATTTTTTAATAATAATTAAATATTTGTCTATTCTACGATAATAATTTCAGACAAAATTAATTTTTCCGACGGTATTAAATGTGAATTGAAAATGATTTACTTTTAAAATTTAATACAACAATGTTACAGAATTAAATTATAAATAAGTCCGCATACGCTCGGCAGGGCATGTGTAAAATGGTATACACGAACCAACTGTCAACTTGCCCAGATGAAATTTTTGAAATTTATTTTGAAAAATTTTTCGCACATGCAATTTCATGAAGACTTTGTACATATATGAAATTTGTTTAAAAAATTATTATGAGAAAAAAATAATTCACTTAATATTAATGAGAAAGAATAAATATTCAAATATCCATTTTTATGAGTAGATTCGTTTTTTCCTTTATAATAATTTTCCAAAAAATTTGATTATAAAATTGTTGTTGCTGTGTACAAAGCTTTATACAGTTATGATCGTACATCCGATAAATTTTCCAATAGAAATTTCAGGAATTTCAACAACGTGATAAAGTAAATGTTGTATGCTATTGCATATGCGAAAAATTTTTTGACTGTACTCTCAAAATATTCACTAAAATGAAGATTTTCTCAATTGGTTGACAGTTGATTTGTTTGCCATTTTGTGGACACACTGTTGGGCATACAAGAGAGTTATTTTTTAATATAAAAGAATATTTGAATTAGTTGAGGCCGTCGGTGGCTCACTCGGTAGAGCGATGGATTCATAATCTTGAGGACTCGAGTTCGAATCCCGCTTTCGGCGGTCAATCGAAACAAGCATCACTGTAAACGATACATATGCTTTGTTCACAAAAACACTAACGATCTCCATCGCTAATCAGCATCGTAATGATAGCACACATACAGCAACGTTAAATTAAAAAAAAATAAAAAGGGACCTTGGAATCAATATTTCTAACAATTATATTTTTTCTCAAACATATAGAATCATATGAACAATTAAAAAAATAGTTTCTTCTTATTGATACGAGCATCAAATTTAAAAACTGACGAGACCAAAATGAAAGAAATCAGCACTTCATGCGTATTAATTTTTTTGTAATATACATTGACTTAAATTGAATTGAAATTTTGAACAACAGCAAGGGCATATTTAGGCTTTGGCGTTGGTTCTCTTGCATTAAATCGGTCGTTAAGATAAAGTTATCCCTCGTGGACAATGAGCAACGCTTAGCGCGCCACTTTGCACCAGAGTAAGCCCTTTGAATCCTAAAGCTTCCTCATGAACTAAAGTGTCGAGTATTATTATATAATACAGAATCTAAAATGTGAGAAAGAGAAAGATGTATATAAGAGGGACAGAGAGAAATAGTATAATAATACCAAAGACTTGCGCCTGTGTGTGCATATATACGCTCATTTTAATCTGCATGCCCCTAGTGTTTCAAAATAGAAAGTTATTCTAGCTTTGGTCTTGAGCACATTGAATTAATAACGAGAGACAATATACTTTTCTTTTCCCTCGAGCAGAACAAATGACTTACTTTTATATATAGGCACAATATAACGCTAAGCTCATACTTTCTTTTAAATAAGACTCAAAGTATGAGCTTTTATTGTATATATCTTACACTTCTTAGAATACCATCCCCCTTTTTTTAAGAGTCGCAACCGTCTTTTTTTTCGATTTCACGAACTTGTAACAGTCCCTTTAAACTATAAGAGCCTTAACCATCTGTATGCACAACGAATGAAGATGTGACTTGGCGAACGACTTAGACAAACAAACTGTCCTAAGGGTAAAGTCTCTTACTTTTGTATATAGTATATAGGCGTAGAGTTTATAAAGGTACCGGGGGCATGTTAGGCAATGTATTATTGCCTCAAAGCGTATATTTGCATTTAATTTTCCGACGGGTAAGGACCTCTCGAACTATATACTCACGCTAGATGTGACAGGAAATGGGAATGAAATGCGCGTATACCCTTAGTGAAAGTATCGTTATATATATATAGAAAACTGTTGCTTAGTTACTCGCTTATGGTATATACTTTTTAAAGAGAGTCAGAGCTTGAACTTGAAATTAAAGTTTTAGGTTTCGTGAAGAATCGCTCGATATTATTGGTCAAACGTGCTTTGACTCTAGAAATTTATAGATTGATTAATTTTATAATGAATATTTTTTTTATTAATTAGGATTTTGTAAATGTAACGATATATAAAGCTTAAAATCTATAAATTGATGAAAGCTTTTATTTTTGTTCAGAATAGACATTTAAAGCTCCTTGAGAGGATATATTTACACATCTATTTTTAATTATTGGTTTATATAATTATGATTAACGGTTAAATGTTTGATGAGAAAAAAATATTATTTTTAAATGAACTTCCTTGAAATTATTTAGATTTTCTGAATAAATTTATCGAGCTGTTTCAATGAAGTAACTAAAATAAAAATATCGTTAGAAACAATGAACCTTAATTAATTAAACTTTCATATCGTATTTATAAATTATTTGGAACATTAAAAAAGTTTAATCAAAAGCTATTCTTTTTTTAAAATAGTTATTGCATAAAATCTTTTAATTGCAACAAGTAAAAAATTTGATTAAATTTAAATTCATTTTGCCTAATAAAATAATTCTTTGAATCAATCGATTAATAAACTAACATAATTATTATAAAAGAAAAACAGCGAGAAATTAAAAAAAATTAAACTCTGCAGATGAAGTATCCTACTATAAAAGAATGATGGGCGGAAGTTATAAGCCGGAAATACTGTCGCCAAAATAAAAGCTTTCTAATTTGTTGAAAAGCTAAAGTGTTCTTAAATTATAAATCAATGTGCTACATTCGAATCCTCGTGTATAATCTATCCATTAATTTTTATTTTTAATGTAAAATAAAAACAACATTTATGTCGTGAAAGCGAAACAAGTGCATAAAACATATATCGTATATTCTTTGATTCCGTCATTTAAAAATTTTTTAATGAAAATGAGACAACCAAAAAAATAATCCAATAAGTTCATATAACTTTGAAATGACAGCAAAAAAGCGTCATATAATATATTTCCGTCAACTGGATGATGCAATTAACCATTTTGTATAATACAAAACGCAATTATAGAATTAATTTTTAAAGATGTTAGAAACATATGACTTTGAAGAATATAAATACTTCTGTATTGATCAAAAAATTATTGTCAATTTTTCGCATCAATGATGAACAGATTATTTATGTATAAGTATAAAATAATTTTATTTCATTTATCAATTTAAAAATTTATATAAACACAATTAAAATTTTCAAAATTAAAAGAAATCCATCCTGTGCATTAATCTGTTTAACAAATTCTACTAAGAGAAGGTGAAATACCGGCATTACAATTTTCCAAACTTTCGGTTCTTAATCTAAAATATTTGAAAATATGTTTATTTATCAGCCTTCCATTTTAACTAATACAAAGCATAATATAGAGGTATTCAAGAAATTTTTTTAATAAAATAATAAAAAAACTCAGGAAACTGAACGCGGTAACTATCTATGAATCATATACCCTATTACACTATACTTTAAAACAAATGTATATAATAGAGGTTGTCAATGGCTCATTCGGTAAAGTAACGGATTTGTAACCTCGAGGTTTCGAGTTCGAATCCCGATCCCGACCGATTTAGACAAGCACTACTGTACGTTACATGTGCTTTGTTCATAAACAAATTGACGATCTTCGTTGCTAATTAGCATCGAAATGATAGCGTAAATACAGCGACGTTAAATAAAATAAAAAAAAGTATATTTTAAATGGTTAGTCAATTGTTATTTTTTTTTTAAATCATCCATAACATATTATAAGAAAAATTGTCATTAACATAGAATTTTAGTAATTATAAGTAAAACATTGTATTAATTATAAGTAAAATCGTTTAAATATTCGAAGTATCTACTCTCGAAAAATAAAATGTAAGTAATAATAATGAAATAAACTTATTTAATATAGTCAAGTCTGTACAATTAAATTTTTTGAGTTTACAATTTTCGCTTTTCTTATTACATAAATTAGAATAATAATAAATCAATAAAACGTTTTAAAATAATTTAAATCATGATAAAAATACAGACGATAGAAAATGATAGCACATCAGCAGTATCAATAAAAAAATATGTATCAACCATTTGTTTACAATACATTAATTTTGATTGATTTTAAGCTCTTTAATAATAATCATTATAATACGTAATAACATTGCAGAGCTGTCACACCAAATATTGTCTCTACTTAATGTAATGTTACAAGATATTAAATTATAATTCTTTAAAACTTTTTATTTTCATTAATTTATATTTCACTTATAACGTTAAATAATTTTAATGTCATTAAGACCAAGGCGAATTTCGATAAAGCAAGATGAACTCTTATGTTATAGAATTGTGAAGAACGGAAGAAAATCATATTTTATATGCAAATTTTGCAATATGTATTATAATAATTTGTATGATTTTATAAATCACTTTAAAACTCATTTATCTACATCAAATTTTTATTGCAAAGATTATGGGGATATAATTCCAAATATTCGTAATAAAAAGCCTGAAAAAGAATTACATAAATGTAAAAAATTTGAAAGTAAATGCTTGCAGATATATAATTATTACGGATTGAAAATTCATGAAAGTAGCATGGATAAACATATGACTAACGTGCACGGTAATAATTTTACAAATTACATTGTTATTTGCAAATACTGCGAAGAAAATTATAAATTAATAAATTCAAAAGAATATTTTTAAAAGTGTAAACAATTATATATGAATCGAAAATTTATTGGGAAATAGTGTCGATTTCTTACTCATTCTTCGTAAAATAATTAATTATCTTAATCTTATATACTCATTCTATCGGTATAGTTATTTTTCTACTTTTTAAATTAATTTTTGAACAAAGACTTCAGTATATTAACATTATATTATGTGATGGTTAATTTTAATAATTTTTCAATAACGCATGAACTTTTTATAATTTTTAATTTCTTTTAAAATAATCATGTGTAAAAACACGGATTACGATGAAATATCTATTCTATTCAAAACCATTACAGATAAACTAAGAATATTTTTTCGACTAAAAGCTAATTAATTAAGTATCGTCGTTTGGTAAAAAAACCATCAAGTTTTTGTTGAGGCAATTTAAAGCGTTTCACGCGTAATTTTCTCTCTTATACTACTTTTCAAAAAAAAATTTTTTTTTTATTTTTCCGTGCAAAAAAAAGCAGAGAATATAGAGTTTCTCATGCTGTCATTGCACACATAGTACGTTGCGGAAGCTTTTACGATCGCTAAACCGGTATATAGCTTACTCTCGCACAACAGTAGAACTTCACATGTGTCGATCTACGGTTTTTTTTTTTTTTTAAAGAGAAAATAGAAAGGTATCGTATGTAGTAACCATCCGCAAATATATGTATTCTTTTTTTTTCTAGTTATTTACAAGACAGAATAGTTTTTTCTTTTTTGTCGAGGTTTTGCCATTTTCGAGCTACTTTTCGATTTTCTATTCTGTGACAATGAATTAACATTTTTAATTTCTAGTTTATTTTTTCAGCTGAAAAATTTATGATGTTTTTTAAATGAGAGTAAAAAATATTTCTTTAATGTTAAATGGAAATAGAGACTGTTTTTTTTTATTTCAGATGTAATTAATTTGCATTTACTATTTTTTATTTATATTTACTTTCTATTTCTCAAAATAAACTGTATTTGCTATAATTATTTTCAATCTTCCGGTTATAATGTTATTTATATATTAATATTTTTTTATTCATTTATGTATTTTTATTTTTATTAAAAAAACTTTTTCATTTCCTGTTTAATAATTAGTACTGAGAATTATCACATTTCCAGCAATATATATTATTGCTTCAGCTACATTATTTTATTTACATTTGATAAAAAGCTGTAAGATGATATTTAGAATTTAATTAACTAAATAAAACAGAAAAAAAATTTTTTAAATTGATTAGAAAGTGATGTTGAAGATTTCTTTTTAATAAGAGAGTTTCTAAAAAAATTGAAAATTTAATAATCGAGTTACTGGGAGTGGCATGGAAATATATTTATTATGAGAATACAAAATTTCAGTACTTCTGTTATACAAAGAAATTTCATCTTTTTGATTAAGATTAACTATACTGGAAACGTCTTAAAAACATTTGTTTCGTGGAAAATATAAAATTTATTGAAAATTTAATTTAATTTCTCTTGGTAGAAATTTACTCTAGATCTGTCTAGTTTTGTATGTTAAATAATCGAGGCCTCGATAAAACTAGACAAATTTTCTACCAGGGTTATAATGGAATTTATTATTTTCTCTGAAAAAATTCATAATTGAAAAAAGTTCTCTAAAATCCAGTAGATGAAAAATAATAATAAAAAAAATTTATTCCTTAAAACATTGCAGACATAGATTTTATAAACATTGTAAATATACATTTTTTTTACCAATCTAACCTCAAAATCGCAACTTTGTTGCTCTTTTTTGGCTCTCATGGCAAAAAATACGGTTCGCAACTGATATGAAAAGGATTTATTTACGAAACTTCTTCTTTTCATACCCGTTACGAAATGTACTATTTTCCAACGCGGTGAGCAAAAACCGATTTCCGGCGCTTGTTTTGCTTGAGCTAAACAGGCACCGAAAATCGGATCCCGCTCACCTTGTTGGGAATAATTCTATACCCCACTTGTGGCAAAATAGGTCCCCCACTCGTCTTTTTTGTCACTCGAGCTATGCTCGAACTACACTACAAAACGATTCGTGAGGGAATGACATATTTTGCTCACTATCAGGGTAATGTACTATCCTTAACTCTTCAAAACAAATAATATTACTGACATATGTTTATTATTTATATTTAATTTGAATTTCAATTTTATGGCATTCTATTCACCTAAGATAAGTTTCACTTTTACAATTTTACCGCGATTACATGCATGATATTTTTATGCTTCATAATGTAAATATAATCTTTTTATATATTAAAATATTAATATACTTAAATTTATTCTTAGCATCAAAAAATTCTCGTTTTTGATTGACTTTGAACTAATTTTAAAAAGAAGTTAAGAACATAATGTCAAATAATTTCTGTTAGACCTTCGTTATAAACTATTTTTCTATTCCATAGAAAAAGAAAACAACCAGCAGACAGAACGTATAATAATAAAGAAAAAAACAGTGCACAAAATCATTGAAGAACGAATTCAGTCAGTAGCTTCATCACTACTCTTTGAATAAATCACTGTGTAATTTAAAGCAGAGAAAAAAAAGGAGACGACTTGTATGCATATCAAGTTATCTGGAAAAGCTAAGGTGAGCGCACGCCCATGCCGGATTTGCGTGACGAAAGATAACGAAGTCTTACCCCCTGCTCACTATAAAAGTTAAAAAAAAATGTAGTAGTAGTAGTAGTCGTAGTAGTAGAAGAAGAAGAAATGCATTCGCGCGCACTGGGGAGAAAATAACGAGCGAGCACACCCCTGTGTGCCTTACGAGATGCTTCGTGAAGGATTCTCTAGACGATTTTCCCTATCTACTAACATCTTCCTTCTCTTACTTCTTTTCTTTTACTCCTATCTTTCTTATACCGAGCTCCCTTTTTCTTTTCTTTTTTTTCTATGTTCTAACTAACTCTCTTTCTTTCTCCCTTTCTCTTCCTTTCTCTCTGTCACTTTCGCTCTATCTGTCGCTTACTTCTATATTTTTGATTTAGTATCATTGTTCTTTCTATTCTTTTTATCATTGTTCCAACGTCTCAGTTATAAGTATTTATCTGTCTTTTTTTCGTCTACAAACTTTCTCTTGTCTTTTGCACCCTTTTTCTCTTTATCTTATTCTCTTGTATTTTTCTCGAGCCCTTCTTTTGGAACTAAACAATTTGAATTCGAAGTTTCATAAATAAGATAAAAATATATAGTTTTAATATACATTTGATTTTTCTTATTAATAAATAAACTTTTCAGCTGTTTTATTTCCTTAATTTCTTTACAAAGAAATTTTTAAATGATAAAAGGAATAATAATTTAAAAATTCTTATAAAAGTACATTTTAAGATTCTAAGAATGGAAATCCATTATTAATAGAAATCCTTTGCATGTATACATGTTTTTATGTATATGTATAAAATGGTTTATATTTCGTCTACTTTAAGATGGTTAAACCTTCTTATTTAAACAAGATAAAGATTATGAATTTATAAAACTTTATGAAGCAAATTAGTTACAAATTGTTAATAAGATATTTTATGCAAATTAAAAAAGTAATTTCAAATTTTTTTGTTATAAATTTAAATTAATTAAAAATAAGGTAAGCTTCAACCTAATACTCTTCGTGACTTTTATTTATACAAAATACGTAAGTTTTTGCATTTTAGCCACTAATTTATACTTTTTTTCATTTTTACCAAATGTAGACATAAAAAGATAACAGACATTCTAATTATTGTCGCCACGAATATATAAGTACAATATACATATATAAACCTTTGTTTTATGAATATATGTTACTGTTATGTTTTTCTACTTTCAAATCAATCAATAAAGTTTTCTAAATCTTATTTTTTGATTATTTTTACGATCCTCATTCGTTTCAATAACCAATAACTTCGCACAAAAGTATAATTATCTAAATTTATTATTATACATAAATCTCACAAAATTCAGTACACAAATTGATATGAATATCTTGACTTTGTTATAGTCTATACATGTCGATATTAACAACTGAATGTATTCGGTTGCCAGTACCGCATAAGAGCTCAGTATAGTAAACCGAAGAGTTCTATTGTGGCTACCGGATTATTCAGTTAGGCATCCTTGAAACTACATCAATTTGCATTACTTTCTGTTATAAAGCAATCTTCTCTTTTCTTTCAATAGAGATATTTATATCGATTTCTCGCTAATATATCAATCAATTTACATAGTTATATTTTCTTTTGGAGTTATTGCGATGAAAAAAAGGTGTAAAAACATATTTAAACATTTCATATATATTGTATTTATATATTCGTCGCGACAAAATATATTCTATGATTATTGGATAATATTGATGAATTGAATAATTTATAATAATCAATATTTCTATTATTTTTTCTATACATTAAAATGCACACACTAATAATACATGTTGATTCATTTTGCACGAAATCGTATAGACTATATAATTAAATTAAAGTATCATATTCGAAATAATATATTATTTTTATTGAGGATATAACAATTCTTAATAATAAAAAATAATTAATCGAAATTTCATTAAAATTAATAATATTAATAATTTCAAAAAAGGTAAATATAATTAAATTTAATATCTTATGTAAGCTTATGCAAAATGAATTAATCATTACTGAATACGTTGGTTACCTTTACTGTACGAAAGTGGATGATGCCACCAAATTTTTTTTGGTATTTGAAACGTCTTACTGAAATACTTTGCTATGCGAACTGCAATTTTCAATTGGCAATTAATTTTTTGTATCATTTTACCTTACGAAGTTGATAGTTATATGTTTTTAGTAAATTTAAAAATAAAAAATATGACTTTGTTATTTGATAATCATGAAAAATAATGTTTAATGATCTATTAGAGAAAACGAATTTATCATTGAAACCGAATATAACTTATTTATTATTTTTGATAAGCAGATAATTTTCAGTATCAAGAAATCAAGTATTTTCAACAGCATTTATAGTTTAAAAGTCGTATATTTTTAAAAAACATTTTTTCTAACGTTCATATCTATTATTAAATTGATATTTTTGTATTCAACGTAGACTACTATTTTAATCATTTATCTGTCAATTTTTTTTCTACTACTTTGGTACAAAGCAGTGAATGTATTTATAATTAAATTTTATATTAACCTTCAAAAGGCGGATATATAAAAAGTTAATGTTTTCTTTGCTGCTCATTATTTTATTATTTTTTCAAAGAAATTCTTAAATTCAATTTTAAAATTCCTTGACTTTCTGTATTTTTATACATGAAAAGTTAATTTTAGTAAAAGATATTCGTGTCTTTCAATTATCCTGGCATATTTAATAGTTTCTCAGTGTATACGATTATCTCATTAGCATAGTTGAAAAAAATAATATAAAACTTTAAACCTAGAAATAGAACAATGTCTTATTTTACAAGGACATCTTAAATATGTAACTGTTGGTGTAGGTCATGCTAGCACAATAATCAACGAGGACTCATTTGCAAACTTAATATTTAATGTCAACTATGACTTCTTTATTTATCTCTTTCTTTTTTAGTTACTACTCTAGTTTTAGTTGATTCTCCCTTTTTTCTTTTTCTCATTCTATTTCTTAATTTTTTATTCGCTCCTTCGTCAAAAGTTGCACTTTTTCTTTCTCTCTTATATGCAACGCAAGAACAAAGGAAGACAGAAGAACAGTGGTCTTTCTTAATGTCTTGAAGGTTATTTTTCAACTCGCGCGTGAGAGGCATATACTTTACTGTTGTACGTATAGCTTTTATTCTTTTTTCTTTTGCCACTTCTTTCTCTTTCTCATAAAGCTCACGAGATTGGCATAAGCGTGCGTGTGTTTTTTAAATTGCTTCTTACATTTTTTAACTCGCTCTCCTTTTTCCTCCTTTCTCTGGCTGCGCTTTCCACTTGTAGTGTATGTACGTATAGCTGAAGATAGGTGTAGCAGCACATGCTTTGTAGTTTTCACAGTGTACATACAGTAGCCTTAGCTAGTTGTAGCTTTAGCGTGTATATAGCGTTGATTTGATTAAGGGAGCGTGGAAGATGAAATTTTTAGCTCTGCTGAAAGGACAATATATTTACGAGCGCGCAAATGAGTTTCTTTATTCTTTTGCATAATTTATATTGTTTCGTGACGTTCTATATTGGAGATTTCACACTGGAGGAGGCTGTTAATCTTGTCTAAGATATAATTGCTAATGCTCTTGACTTATTATTTCCGCTATTTAATAAATACTACGTATTTTTGAAGAATTATAAGTTTAATTAATGTCATTTTTATTTTTTGTCACGCGGCACTGATTTTTTTTCTCTAGAAATATTTTAATTGATATACTGAGATACTATAAAATATGTAATAAATGTAATATTAAAATATTAAAGAAGTTTATAATTACGTTAAATTAAAATTCCACAATGCTTGTCTGGCTATATCCAATTTCATTCTACTTTGATATGCCTGACATAACTACGTTGTGATGCTGTCACAAACTGGTACATTGCAATGAAAAGTATATTAATTTTTTATGTTATATGATTTCATAACCAGATTGTTACGCTTTCGCTTTTCATTATTAATCACAAAATACATTAGGTAGTTTATTCTGTTTGCAAAGTGCTTTAACGATCAATTTTGTATAATTATTCTTAATAAAAATTATCTATTTACAAAAGTTTTACTGAAAGCATCGAAAACAAAATTTTCTTCAAAAACATCGAAGAAAAATGAAGTTTAAGAGAAGGTCAATGCTTGGGTAAACATAATTTTTTAAAAATACGGCAAATATTTTCAAGTTAAAATCTACTTTAACGAAAAATTTTCTAATTTATCATGTTTGAAAATTCTTCAGAATTTTCTTTTTTTTCAATTATTTGTTTCAACTGGAATCGTTTTTTCTATTGTTCATTTAAATTGATAAATATTATAGATTTCTAAATATTAATTTTGAATATAAAATTTATGATATATACAAGAAATAATGGTGTCTAATTTATAACAGTTATTAAATAAAGTCTAGATGTAAAATTATTAGATTTATCAATGTTTCATCGTGTTTCCCATTCTTAAACAAATAATAATGAAATATCTGTTAGCAAGACTGTGAAGTTAAGTTTTATACTTTTTCAAAGAGATAAAATCAAATTATTTTCACACAGAGCATTACACATGTCAACGCATTACGGCATCCGTTACGAAGAAAAAGGGAACTTGCGTATACACGTGATATCATCTTTTTGTACATTTATATCTATATGTATATAGAAAAAAAGGTATAGAAATACAAAGAAGAGGCAAACAAACTCTTGCAGTGTACTGACTTTCTGACCGATTAAACTCTCCAAGGCAGTACACGCGCGACGAAACTTTTTCTAAAGTAAACGCAACGAGGCGCATCGCGTGGCGCCCATTTCTTTCTATTTTTTTTTTCTTTCTTTCTTTTTTTTCATTTTTCTTCCCTTTACTTACTACTTGCACGTCTTTCGACTACTTTAAAGAGGGAAGCATGCCCCATAAAGCGATAAGACAGTCCCTTCGTATTCGTTGAACGGCAACGTTGTTACGTGTTTCCTTTAGTCTCGCGAGCATCACTTTCATCGGAGAAATTATTTTGGGGAAGTTAAAGAAGGGCAAAAGAAGTACGAAAAGTTTGATATTTTTATATATAGGCTTGAAAAGTCAACGTTGCCGCAAAAGATAAAGAAATACTTTTAAGTATTTTTACTCGGCGAAGTGGAAATTTATAAAGACAGACTAAGAACGGAAGTGTAAAAATGAGTGAATATGGATACGAAAAAAAAGTATCCATTTTTTTAACAACGTCATTTGATTCTATCAGACACTTGGAATTGTATCTAAAAAAAATTTTGACATATTCGTGATTACTAATTGCATCATAATTCAATATTTGCATTCCTATATTTAAACATTTTTTGACAATTTCTTGTCGATCTCATTTTAAATATTAATGTTATTCGTATTCGTTATTATAATAATCAATATTTGACTTTCAAATTTCTACATGCATCTAAAATTAATTAATTTGATATGTTAAATTTCCAACTTTATGTCATATATATCGTTTAGTTATGATTAAAAGAATAGTGCAAACATTTAAATTATAAAATAAAAAATGATTTGATAAATGAATTAGTGAACTGAGGAATAACCTCATTTAGTCTTTAATTGAATAAGTCGGAGGTTTGATTATCACTTTGGATAGTTTATCATCTTTTTCATAAATTAATTATACTTTCCAATTCTTTTTTTTAATATTTTTTAACGTCACTATATTTATGCTATGCTAATTTTGTTATGTTAATCAGCGACGGAGCTCGTGTGTTTGTGAATTTCAGCACATGTAACGTACAGTGGTGCTTGCATCAATCGGTTGCCAAGAGCGGGATTCGAACGCAGAACCCGAGATTACTAATCCAATACTTTACCGAATGAGCCACAGACCGACTCTGCTTGTACTTTCCGATTATTAAATCATACAATTGCTGAAAAACTGCACACTGTCTTTTAGAAAAGAAAATTTTGAAATATTTTTAAATTCTGAAAACTGTTAGATGTGTTCTGATAATAACATATTGGAATACGCAATACACTTACATGTTTTTATAAAGACATCAAATATATATTTTATAAATGAAAGAATATCTGTAAGAAAAATTAAGTATTCGAAATTTTAAAAGATTTAGAAAAATTGTGTGTTTAAAATGTATAAGCATAATTTGAAATAAAATCTATATTCATTCTAAACTATCCAGTCTTGTTTCTATGTTGTAAGTTGAAATTCTATAGTAAGTCACTAGATCTTCCGTAATTATCCAATAGTTTGCAATAGCTAATTTATAAAATAAATAAAATGTTTATTTTATTTATGCTTATTTATTTGCAGGTTTTTTAGAACTCTCAATGGGCTCCGACTTTTTTACATTTTTGTATCCGAAAGCATTGGTATTATATTTTTTATTGTATTATTTGACGTAATACCCCAGTCACGGAAGGGATAGTAGACAAAAAATAGCCAAGGGCAAGAATTGATCCTGGCTTGACAAGTTACGAGCCCTGCTCTTTGGTTATCCAAGCTATTGAACTCTACAATTTTTATGAATAAAAGGCATATAATACTTTAAAAACAATGAGAAAATATTCAATAAAAAGAAATATTATTTTTATTCCACAAAATAGATTTGCAAACAAATTCTTTATTTCTATAGATATATTATTTTAAATTTGTCAAACCGTACCCCTATTTTAACTATCGACCCTTGCGAATGAATAACTCGCATAAACTAACTTAATCAACCGCTCAGTTTTCCATTACTCCTAAAAATAGAGGAAAATAAAAAGAAGAACAGAAGCCTCGTTCTCTAGAACGACGAATATAAAAGGGATGAAACAGTTAGGGATTCTGTTGGTTGGCAGAGAGACCGCAAGCAGGCAGGCAGGCACAGCTTGGCAAATTATAAATTGCTGAATGGCATCCTCGACGTCGTAGAAAAGAGATGAGAGCATACAACTGACAAATGACTGGGCTTTCGCGAAAAGCACTATAAAGCTGATATTAAGAGAATGTTTGCGCCTTCTCTAAATTTCTCTTTCTCCTTTCCCCTTTTTCCTCTTTATAGTTTGTTATATTCTAAAGCTTCGTTCTTTCTCTTTACCCCTTCCTCTTTAGTATAATGATTTCATAGAATGCAATTGCGGAAAGGGAGAAAACGACTATATGCCGTCGACGTCGACGACTACGATGACTGCGACGACGTCGTCTAGCCAAGGTAGATTGCTGAAATATGGGCTGGATTCCGTGTTTATATTCTCCAGATGGCTATGCCAAGAACCCTTCTGACGCTAATGAAGTTTTATTAATTGCGCTTTTGTTCTTGGCATTCGATAGAAATGTTAAAGTCGATGAAGAATATTACAAAAAAAATTCGTTTTACCGTATGTATTAGTTACAGCTATTTATATATTTTTTTTAATTGATTAAAGTGTTACTACTTTAATTTAATTCTCAATAGATTTAGTTAAATTACTTGTTAAATAATATATACGTAAATTATGAAATCGTAAAATCATGCATTATCATGCAATATTGGCGTGATAAAGCATCCTTAAATTGATCATAAATTATTTAATTGCGCAATAATCAAATGAAGTTAAAATGATTTATTGTTCCAAAAATTAAATCATCGATTTTAAGAAATTTAAATTGATTGATAATTCATACTATAAAAATAATCAACCTTAATATAAATCAATTTTCGCTATACAATAATTTATTATTACAAACATAAAACAGTATTATTGTGATACTTAATAGAAAGCAGCATCAATCTACTTTAATTTGTATAAATAACATTATAAAATAAAAAAATTATATTTTTAGTAAAAAGTACGAAACTGAACTCAGGGTTTAATAAACAACTATAAAAACTTTTTTCTTGATTTTAATACTTATCAATTATTTTTGGTGAATGCAATAGAAAAATAAAGATTGTTACGCATAAAAAAAGAAAATTATGTGATGGCATTTTCCTCGGTTGGTATAAAATTGTTCTGACTTACTCAAGCATTTTGCGTGTCAATGATAAAAAAATCTAGCATTGTCAGAAGTGTTTCATGATAATGAAATCCACATGTTTCATAATACGAATAAATATAAGTCATTTCTGTTGTAAAACACTGCTATCCTAAACAGAAGCGTTCTAACTAACAAAAATTTAAGATAAAAAAAATTAAGTTTTTGTGAATTTTAAATTAGGAAAAACATTTTCTCTTGAGAACAAAAATGTTTTGATATTTTCTTAAATTTTATTTAACATCGCTGTATTTATGTTATAATTAAGATGATAACTCGCGATGAAGGTCGTTTCAATATGTTTATGAACAAAGCACATGTATCGCATACAGTGGTGCTTGCGATAATCAGTTGCCGAGAGCGGGATTTGAACTCGAGACCTCGAGATTATGAATCCATCGCTCTACAGACTGAGCCACTGACGACCTTTAATAGAAATATTCTTAGACGAAACGTTAACAATTTTTTACTCATTTACTCAAGACAATATTTCGAAATAATATGCTTAGATTATAAGAAAAAAGTAAAAAATAAAAAAAAAGGTTTTATAAATATGCTTTTCTTAAAAATAAATTGTACTAAAAATAGTGAAAAATAATCTTTTATAAATATAAATTTTGATAATATTCTATTTTCGAAAGACTAAAAGAAAAGTACAGCGTGCGCATATCTGTGGTATCAAAGATATTTTTTCTTAAAGGCTCCGCTACTGAGTGGTATGATACATGAAATAATTGTACGAGTGCGCATAACATGCTTTTCTTTTAGTCTTTATTTTTAATAAAAGCACGTTTGAAAACAAATTTTTTTTGGTTTGTTTTCTTTTAAAAATGAAAGGGTTATATAAAACTTTATTTTACAAATTTCACTTATCTCAGAATTTTTCTTTAGTTTTATAGAATCACACCTAATATTTAAATTAACATTTCATATTAATGAGATACATATATTAAATTCTAAGCACCTTCAGAGAAAAAGAGTAAAAAGGTTTTAATTTTCAAGACAGCCTACCCTATCCTTTTTCGCATGCCACCGTCACGATATTCAATAAGTAAGCCACGACAACAACTAGACGTTGACAAATCACGACTAATTGTCGACCCTCTTTTGCGCATAATACTGTAAGATCATGTTGCAAGCTTCATACAACTGCTAAGGTATCCTCGGGTATAATAAAGACAAAAGGGGGTATACATAACTCGCGACACATTTACTCCTTCGCGTTACAAAGTAATTCGTTTGCGCATGCAAGAAAGTTTTACATTTCTATTACAGCTGTGTTGTGTTTGTAACAGTTTTAAGGTCTTTGTAACCATTTGCGAGGAAATGGGAAGTTTACTTTCCATTACAATTTTTTCGGTTTTTTTTTCATTACAATTTAGCTACATAACATCGTATCAACATAAAATAAAGTTTCTTGTACGTATTGCAAATTTCTCGAATATCATAAGTAAATCATTAAAATTTATGACACAAAGTTAAAGAAAATAATGTAAACTGAAATAGTACGTGATATCTTAAAATCAATTAGATTATTGAACTTCTATCAAAATACTCAATGTAGCTCGTACTAATGTTCTTATGTGTAATTTACAAAGTTTGGCTGTGTGAATGTTGTCTGGTTGGAAATCGACATGTACAGGATTTAAGCCGTCGATATAAAGCCTTGCCTCTGCTCACGTTAAGTGTGTCAATGGTATTTCAACCCATTTTAGAATGTACATGATCTGCAGACTGATACGCCCTTACGAGCACTTTAGATACTTAGCATTGTAAACCCCTCACGTGACATTTTCTCTTTCTCTCTCTGCTTTTCTCACCGGAGAAAGGATGAAAGAGACAGAACGCAGGGTATACAGGTTCTTGCTTAAGAGTGAGAGAGAGAGACATTGAGAGAAAGAGAAAGTGATCTTGAAAGCTTCAGAACCACCAATATGCACTAAGCTTGCACGAATTCAATGTTGCTACTCATAGCATACATATACAAAACATTGAGTATTTAACACGTTGCACAAATGTACGTGACAATTGCCACGATAATGGATATTATTGATTTAAGTACATTAGCTAAGAACGTCAACGATAACGTACATCTTTTTTATCAATTTGACATGTCTAAAGATAGATTTTGAGATTTTGATTCTGTAACTCTTTGTTTATAAATGAATAATATTTTCATGTGCGTAAATAATGTATAAAACTGAAGTTTGATTAAAGAAATTTTTGAATATTTTTATTTTATTTACTTTCATTTGTCTTTTTTCAGTACAAAACATAAAAGATTGCAGATATAATATTAAAATACGATAAAAAAAGAGAAAAAACTATTTTTTTTTAATTTGACTTATCAAAATATAAAATTTTATTGAGATAATAATTTTATGTTGTTGTAAAAAGTAGTTCTAGAATTTTGGCATCAATATGGATATGACAATGGATATGTTCGAATAAAACTATAATTCATCAAAGTTTAATAAATTTGAAAAGCATAAATAACATTTATTTTGTTATTCACGCTGTCTGTTAATTGAACAAATTACTCTATAATTTGGTTTATTTTAAACTGAATAAACAGCAACTCAATATGTCAAAAATTTTATAATAATAGTGAAAATAAAATAAAAGAAGTATCATAATTAATTTTATAATGAATTTGAATCTACAGTAGATCTTGATTAAAATGTATATACATACTTAATTGAATGTAAATCTGAATTAAATGTATATTTAAAATATTGAATATTTTATTAAATTTTTTAGGATGAAGAATTTATAATTAATAAATTAAGTAATCATTTATTATAACATATTTTTTATATTTCATTACAAAGAAAATTACACAAAGTTAATTTAATTAATTTACATTTTCACACTCAAGGCGTAAAATTAAATTTTTTACATCTATTTAGAAAGGTCAAAATAGTTTTTTTCACCCAAGGGAAAAAAGTAGCTTTTTTCACGAGAAAAATTGCTTTCTCTTCCGTTAACAATGCAATTTCACTCACTGTGCATTGAATATATAGTTTTTCACAATGTTAACAAAGGCTGTACAAGCTCGCTTATTTAGCATGGAGATGTAAGTGCGTTAAACTACAAAGAAACATGCTCTCATAATGTTGTTTGTTTAATTCACCCTTATAATATTATCAACAGTCATGAATTTAACATCCTAAAAAAATAGAATTTTAAACAACAGGGTAAGAAGGTGCCATTGTCCAAGTTTTATTTGTCACCCTCATTTTGCTTAAGTGTCAAACTCTATTCGGGAAAAAATTATCTTTTTTATTCATTTTTTAATGATGTGTTATTATACAACGGTTGCAGAAAATAAGGTGTCATTACATTTTTGGTCGAAGATAGGTGGTTATTTAATTTTGAGTTAAAAGGGGATCTTATTAAAAAAAATTTTTTTTTAATTATTAACTGGGAACTTTAAAGAAATTAATTAATTTTAAAATTAAAATAAATTAATTAAAAAAATTAAGAAAGAATACCACTTTTCAGCCAAAAATGAATATTTATATTAAAGTTTTCACAATTTTCGATTCTTAATTCAAAATTAAAATAAAAATAATCGATAAATATATTCAAATCATATACCCTATTAAATTATCATTATGAAAGTTACAAAAGATTTATAAAGTTTTATGATACTGTGTCTAACTGTTTATTTAAATTAAATTATAAATGCATACGAATGCATATTTTTTATTACCTTTTCTACTACATTTTAAAAATTGTTTAATTAAATTTAAAAATATCATAATTAGAAAATATGACTGAAATCGTTTTAAATTTTTATATTACTTAATATCTAACAAAATTTCGATTTTCATTGACATTTCTTTTGTTTTCCCAAATCAAATTTTCCACTTTACATATTACAGTCTGTAACCAATAAAATTAATTTTTCACGCATTTCTACGTTTCTTTATTTTGAAAACATTCGAAAGCATTTAATTTTTTATTTTAAAATTTTTCTTTTTTATGACGTGAAATAAAAAATTTGCAACGCCATCAAGTCTCATAACAAGGCTTTTATGAATCATTTCTAAAGTTTCTTGTAACTAATTATATCAATTTGCTTAATTTTAAAATTTAAGAAATCTCGGAAATATTATTTAGACAATCATTACAGAGTAAATAATTGAATATCAAGGAAAGATCTTTAAGTTTCCGGGTAATTAAACATCGGATATTTCCCCGTATAACGTATACAATACATTGCACTTAATGGATACGCTGTCAACAAATTATTTCGTATAAACATTGAAAATTCCCGAAAAATTTTAATAAAACAAGTACAGTCGATAATTACAGTCAAATTATTTGCAACGTAGAAAGATCAATTTTATTAATTGCAAAATTGCGCAGTGATTAGGTAGTATAAAACCAAGAGCTTTCAACGTTGTAGCTTGCAGTTTGCTTTCAGACTTTTATAGATTCTTTATATATATATACAGATAAAAAAACAATGTGGTTCCTGGCAACAGGAATAACAATTTTTTTTGTGGTCAGTGTCATAAGTTCGCCTCTTGATGTATCTTCATCTAAACTGGGTAATGTTTACATTTACTTTAATGTATTCATTTATTATTTATATGATATCGCCAAAGTAATTTTGAAATTTTTTTAATTATTGCTCAAATTATGGATTAAAAGTTTAATATTTTGTGAATAAATGTGAAAAATCCTTGATAATATTATTTTTTAAAGAAAATATTGAAAGATATTAATTTATTTAAATTTCATATATTTTTAATTTTTGTTCATTTTGTATTTTTTTAACCTGTCATATGTTAAAAATCGAATCGTTAAAAATAGTTTTTACGCATATGTATATAAAATTAAAATAAAACGTTTATTAATATTTAAAGAATGATAATTACTTTTTTAGTATTTAATAATTTACTTTATTCTTTAATTAAAAAAATGAAATATATAAACCTTTAGAGAGCCGGGATTTGAGAGACCAAATCGACCTCATAAAATTGATAAAAAAAAGTATCTTATATCATCAATTGATCATCTACAAAGTGTCCATCATGGTTTGCGCGACTTTAGTAACTTTCCGGCTCTCTAAAAGTTAATAACATTACATTATGCAATGAGGCACTAAAGTCGCATATTTTGCTTGAGGATAAAGTTTTCGACTCGAGCGAGCGAGGCAAAGTGAGGAGAGTAAATCTCAGAGGGAGAAATAGATTTTATTTTCGAATTGCATAATGGGCTTTATTCTTACCATAAAAATGGTCACTCTATTAATTTAATTAATAAAAAACATGGGCCAAATAATAAAATTTTATGAATTTTATAATACATTAATTTTTATTCAAATTTGATACTTTTCATTCAATCATTTTTATTAGTTTATTAAATAAATAGTTTAACATAATATTTTATTAATAAAATATTAATATTTCATAATATTTCAACAATTCAATTTCATAAGCTTCTAATTTAGTGGGAATAATGCAATAAAATATTTTATTCCCTCAAAGGAGGGAATAAAGTACTTCATTTCTAAATTTCTACTAAATTTTAAAATTCTTTTATATCTTATTTTTGACCCACTTTCCAAGTTAAGAAAGTGGCCATTATTATTAAGGTGGAAATAAAATATCTACTTTTATAAAAAACTAAAGTATTAAAACTAATAATCCTTAATACTAAACTAAAAACACATTACTCATTAAAATTTTTCATTTTATAACCTTTTATAACAGATCATGCTACAATTACAACAACAGCAATCAATTCATCTTCAGGAACTCCGAATCACGCGAATCATACAATAGTTTTTGTAATCAACATCTATGCAGTAAAAAATAGCTCAGGCAATACACCTCGCGATGTATTACATGACGATTTCATCAATCAAGTGTCAGAAGATACTGCAGGTAATATTTTGAATTTTGTTCGTTTGCATTATTCTATAACAAACTTATAGCAAAAATGGTTACAGATTTAATAAAAAATTAAAAATACATTTTTAAGACAAAATTTATAGTTTATATATACTTATTATTTGTATACATGTATATTTTTATCTATAATGATAGTAAATTATTAATTATTTTCAATATTTAAAAAAAAAGAAACAATATTGATATTATAAGCGTTATTTAATTTAACATTTAAATACAATCAACAATATTTTGACTATTATATATATATTAAAAGATTTATTAATAGGAAAAAATTTATTAAATTAATTTTTCGTTTATATTTTAAGATCCTTTAGCAAGATTCCTGCTTATCGTCGAGGACAACGATAACGATACTCATCCAGTAGACTTAGACGATGTTGCTGAAGATCTTAATTCCGAAGGTTTCGCTACTCAAAAAGTTATAAAAGATGGCACCACCCAAATCATTAAAGTCGATCTAAATTCTATGAAAACAAAAACCGACAACAAAGGCGGCAATGAAATTGATGAAAATAGTACAACAGATGTAGAAGACAAAGATGTTGATGAAAAACATGGTAAACTCGTGAAAGTACGCGGGAAGAGATCTTTGGTGGAAGAGATCGTTGCATTCAAAAAGAAGAAGAAGTGTTAATTAAAATTTTAATTTCATTTATGAATAAATTAGTAGATTATATATAATCACGAACAAAATTGATAAATAATAATTTGTTTATTGAAGAATATTATTTATTCAAATCTGAATGTAATACGCGCTAAATTATCGATCAGACGCACGGATAAATATATTGCGCACACGCGTTCAATACATTAACTAGATGAGAAAGATCAACACAAAAAGAGACACTTTCTCAATAGATAAAGTTCTTCTATAATAATTGATGAATTTGATTTACTAATAACCATTTCAGTATTTTACCAATTTTCATCAGATTTTTTCATATTTTTACTAATTGAAACTTTTTACTTATTTTAAACAAGTTAAATTAACAAGACAAAAAATAAATTTTAAGAATTTAAAACGTGGAACTTATCAAGTACACAAACAAAAATAAAATCTTAAATCAAAAATAAAAATCTGCTTGCACTTTAATTAAAACATTCGGTAATTAATATGAAATTTTCTACCAGAAAATTTTTAAGTTTCTAAACCTATTAGAATTTTAAAGATATTTTATTCATTTTTTAAAATAATTTGAAATTAAAAAAGTGAAATCAATTTGTAAGAAATATTGAATCTCCAATTCTAATTTTTAAGGAAATGAGCACTTTAGCCTCTCGTTCCTATTCTTAATAATTTAAGACATTTTTTTACTGATTTTGTCTTTAATTTTGACGATTTTTTATGGTGAGAATCTCCTGAATTTTTTCACGCTACCTTAATTGAAAGGATTTGATTTCGATTTTTAGAAAGATATTGCTGACAAGTCTAAACGCTTTTCCTTACAAGTTATATTTCCCGTTAAAAAAAGGTAACTAAAAAAATTAGCTGTAAAAATAGCAAAAAAAATAGCTGCATAAATAGTTATACGACTGTATATACTGATACATTTCTATGATTTTTTAGCTGTTTTAATTAGCTGGAAATTCAGCTAAATTTTCAGTTGATACTTTTGTTGATCATTAAAATATAACTAATTATTAAAAACAAACTAACTTATCAACTAAAAATTTAGCTGAATTTTTCAGCTGAATAGAACAGCTAAAAAACATAAAAATATAGCTGTATATACAGGCGTATGCCTTTCATAGCTATTTTTTTAGCTACTTTTACAGTTAATTTTTTTAGCTACCTTTTTTTTGACGGAGTTCCTTATAACTTAGAATTACACATTTTATTATTCAAAATTGTGTATCATTTAATGTATTGGAATTTCTCTTTCAAATCTACAGAAAAATTATTTGTAAATTTTAGTAAAATAATTACTGTCTTACCTGAAACACCTACTAACGTTAAAATAACAAAAAAGTTTTTTAATATATTATATTATCTATTGTTTTAATAAATCATGTAATAAACATGTAGTATGCAAGACTATATCTTCTGATAAAAAGAATATGTTTCATGCGTAAATATGTTGAATTAATGCCTTTCTGTATTTTTACAGTACATTTGTAAATAATTTATCATTTAAGATTGAAATTATAATAAATCAATAATATAATTGGTTTACCTTTGTAAAGGAAGAAGTCGATGGCTCAGTCGGCTAAGGCGCGGGGCTCGTAATTCACTGGCGCGGTTTCTGCTCTGGTCACTTTTTCGTTGACTCTGTCATGGGCTAATATATTATTTAATATGTCGATAAATTATATTCATTTTATTAGAATTTATAAAAAGCCCAAATCCTGTCCATATATGAAGTCGACCTATTAAAAAATTGAAGTATGAATAAAATCTTAGATTTTGATAAAACTTAACACGATTGTAGTGAAGCTAAATATTGACTACATTAATTTTTACTAAAACTATGTTACTATGATCTACAATAATTTTTACATATTTTAATTTTACAAAATATAATTTTTGCAATAACTTTTTTGATAAGAAATATATTAAAAATGAATTGTTTTAATTTTTATTGAGAGTGCATTTAATGCATTCATCTAAAATGATCATGAAATAATTAAAACCCATATATTAAGAATTTAAACACATAAAGAAGAATTCTTTTATAATCCAATGTGTACATTTTATTTTTGAATACAACACTGTTTTTCAAACGCTTTATGATATTATAATTTGTATTTTCTTCAACTAAATTTTTTTATTAATATACTTATTATGTAAATTTTAAATGAAATAAATTTATTTAAAAAATTTTTTAATCTTATGTGAGATCTGGAACCTTTTAATTCAAACATTTCTTATAATAATAGACTTTATTTTAATTTCAATTAATTTTGAATCTGTATAAACATGTTTTAGAATTTTGTTTATTAGATATTTTAATAGCCAACAATCAACTATTTTACTTTGATTGAAATACTAATATTTAATCGGATGGTTTTACTTTTAAAATAAAAATATTAAATAAAAAATAAGATTACATGTAAAAAAGAGAAGAAATTGAAAATGAAACCTCTTTCATCAATCTTCCAACGCGAATATCTGATGGGTTTTAAGTCTGCATTATATAGTACATATAGTGTGATTTTTCATATTCTGAACATGGGTCAAAATCTTGTATAGACCGTATCATTTGAAATGATTGTCTAGTATATTTTCATAATTTAACAAGTCTAATGAATAAATAAAATTGAAATTGTTAATAAATTCTTTAAAACAAAACCTGAAAGTCAAATTGTTACATTATACAAATAAATATACTTCGATACTTGAAGTATATTCAGTAGCTCTAAGAAATGTACAAATATTGAGATCAATTTACAAAGAATATGTGGAATAAAAGTGGTAAGTTTGCGGCAATCTTAAGGTTAAGTAAATAGATATTTATTTTGTAATTAAAGGACAAATATGGCTTGTAAAATCATATCAAATTAATATAAGTAATTCAGTCTTCAGTCAAAAATTGCACATGAAAGTAATACTATAATAAAAAAATTAAAATTAATAATACTGCTTAAGCAAATCATTCCAAAAGATGCTCCGGTTTATTTATGTATAAGTTTTTGTACATAATTACCACCAAAAAATACTATCTCATTGTATCAATACACAGCTAACCCAGTAGAATTTTACAGAAAAAGATATGATTGTTCATATTCATACCTAACATATACCTAACACACTTGTACTCGATTTATTTTCTTAGTTCTGAGAATGCACTAACAAGGAGAGTGCATTGCATCTGGGTTTCGGATTTTCATCTAACTTTGAGATATTTTTTCTTACATAAAATCATGAAATAAACCGCGTCCATTTGGTCCAACGCTCGATTTTTTTCGAGTTATGAGCAGTTTTGTCTGTTTTGTTAAAAAAGTTGTATCTGCTATATAGTTTTACAGTTTTCAAACTACTAATCCTATTAAGTTTTTACTGATTGCATATTAAAGTTGAGATTAAAATCTATCGATTAAAAAAAAGTGTCCAAAAAGCTTAAGTGTTCAAAAGTTACGAAGGAATGAAAATTAAAATGAAATTCAGACTAAAATAAAGTATTTATTTTCTATGTATATTTTCAGCTAAATATTTGCGCTATTTTTATTCCCTTATAACTTCTAAACAACTTGAGCTTTTTGAACGCGTTTTTTTTTAATCGATAGGTTTTGATCTCAACTTTAATATACAATCAGTTAAAACCTTATAGAATAAGTAGTTCGAAAACTGTAAAACTATAAAGGAGATACAAATTTTTTAACAAAACAAACAATTTGCTCATAACTTGGAAAAAATCGAACGTTGGACCGAATAGACGTGGCTTTTTTCATGATTTTATATAAGAAAAAATATCCCAAAGTTAGAAGAAAATCCGAGACCCAAATGCAATGCACTCTTCTTGTAAGTGTAAGTGCTGATCAGTCATCTAAATGAGAGAACAGATGGGTGGTTGCAAGTTGTATATGCAGAATTTCCATGGTTTATCGTCGGAAAAAAAACAACCCGTACAAAACCATATTCAGTTGTTTAACAATCAATATTAATGTGTGGTTGCCGCATTAATTTTGAACCAAAAACATCAAAAGTCGTCACTATAACAGAGAAAGAATGACAATATCTTCCTCCCAAGATCGATCATCTTCATCATCAGTTTGTATCTATGATCTTAAATCATCAAAGGTTTATAGGGTTTTCATGTTTTCTATGCTTATGGAATAGCAAAAATTGTAAAAATTACAATGTCAAAATATTCATTTTTTTAACCTAAAAATCCAATAATATTTTCCTCTAAATTGAAAGCAGACATTATTTATGGATCTCGAGAGTGGCGAAAGACAAAAGAGTGCGAAAGTACAAATGCTTATGATTTGAATAATAGTATATTACACACCAAGGGAGGTAAAGTACTGGCGAGTCCATAGCACATATAATTGCCACCTCGAGCCGAAGGCGAGGGTGGCAAATATGTGCTATGGGCTCGCCATTTTACCTCCCGTGGAGTGTATACTATTTTTCGCCATACCCGGGCCGAAACTATGACTTTTGTTTTTTGGCGCCGGGACGAAAGTCGTAGTTTCGGGCAGGGTATGGCGAAAAATATATTAAATAATATAAAAAATACTACCAATTATTCATTTTACATACAATCAAGAAAAATAATAAACTGTTAACTGATACCCACAGAACTTGAAAGGTTGCTGCAAGGTTTCAGTAATGATAATTTCATTACTGAAACGTTGCAGCAATTTTTCATGCTATGTGGGTAGTAACACTGAAAGAAGTCCAGGACAATAGGCTGACGATCAGTGAGATAGTAGCGCTCCTGGGCACTTCGGAGAGGAGTGATATTAATTTTGGACAGGAGTAGCACGAAATTTTCGTACAGCTGAACTCTGCTGCTTGCGGTATGATACTACACAGAATAGTACATTGTGCAACAAGGGAGCAAAATAGATGTTTGCCGACGAGTGCGTGTTTGTCGCTCGAGCGTAGCGAGAGCGACAAATTGCACGAGTCGACAAACACCTATATGCTCCCGCGTTGCGCATACTATTTTCTCACGCGAAGAGCGCCAAAAATATTATTTTTTATATCATATAATACATGATATTAATAATACATGTACATGTAATACTAAAGAAAAAATAAATGATATTTTTATGGGATAAAATTTTCCATTTTATTTAAATACTATATATATATTTTTCTTATAATACATTAAAAATTAAATTAAATTTTGATTTATTCAAATTTAACATTTTTCGCGGAAATCGTCCACCGCTAACTTGTAATTCGGAGAATTTACGATTCGGCGTTAAATACTTGGCTGATATTATAAGGATATAAAAATGTCTTTGATGCAACGTGCAAGATTAAATATTAAATTAATAATACTCAAAAAAATCAATGCTAGATAGATTGAAAGTTACTACTGATATATGTGAACTTTTTCGAAGAAATTTGTTCACCCCTGACTTTGTAATTCGGGGAATTTACAATTCGCAGAATTCACAACTCGAAGTGAAGCACTTAACCGATGTATAAAAAGCATCGAGTTACACACACTGACTGATGTATAAAGATATCGGGTTACATTATCGAGCCTATTAAAAGTTCGAATTCATTTTGCTCCCTAGGGCGGCAAAGAGGTATTTTGCTCCCTCACAACAGCTGGTCAAAATAGTATTTTGCGCTCTGAGTGCGAGAAAAAATTTTATGATATCAGCTGCATCAATGTAGTAGGAAACCTTGATTTGTACACAGCAGTAACGCAATTTCTGATGATCATTTGCGCGAAACTTGAGTTTAGCATTTGTCTATAAACGGAAGGACAGATGATGTTCAATATTGAGATTTGTTCAATTTGTCAAGAAACACGATTTTAGAATAGCTGTACTTAAAAATACTTTTTAACTAAACTTTCTATGATCTAATAGTATATTATTATTCGTGAACAATAAAATTTATTGTTTAAGAAGTTAAATCGTTAAATTGATAATTTAACTTTTAGCTTTTTACCATATTAATAAAACAACATGATTTTATAATTAGTTTTTATATAATTCAACAATGAAATACATTTGCTCATTAAAAATAATTGTATATGAAATAATTTTAATAAAAAATATTTATTTTAACGTATATGCAGATATGTTTTCGCATAATTTTAGTTTTTATATTTTTGTATCTTGATGAAATCTCTCTTCCTGTTCCTCACTATAATCACCTAAACTTTCTGGGAAATAATCTAAATAAAAATGTTAGAAATGTAATTTTAGATTCATCAAGAAGCCTAAGTTTTTGAAGCTTTCTATTAAATTCGGTACTTTTTTTATATTTGAGACTCTTTCGAGTTCCTAGAAAATTTTCAACTGCTTCCTTAAATGACAATCATGTTGTCCCGTTTTCATCAAAGATTTTCGAGGTCCATCAAAACTTCCTTCTCGCAATTCAGCATCATTTAAGTTTGGAACTGATTTCTGAGATACTTTAAGCATTCATCATCTTTGTTTAGTAGATTTAACCATGGTTTTATGTCTCTAAAGTGATGCTAAATTACAAAAAGAAATTTTTGAGGTACCTCAGATGAGTAAAATATGGAAGGATAACATTTTTGTAACTCGGATGAAAACGATAAATCATTATGGTTGTCATTTAAGGATGTAGTCAAAACTTTCTTAATCGGAACAGTCTAATTCCATAGAAATAGTTTCGAATTCGATAGGAAGCTTCAAAAGGCTACTTGATAAATCTGAATCCACATATTTTACATTTTCATCTGGATTATTTCCCAGAAAATTTGGGTGATTGTAGTGAGGAACAGGGAGAAAGATTTTATCAAGATGTAAAAGAGATGGAGCGTTAGTCACATGAACGTTCATAAATGTTTAATCACGACAACCGAGCATCCCGAAATATAAGAGGACTCACATAAATCTAGCATTCTAGAGAAAATAAATTTTACCATGTCCACGTCATTTTTCCTGCGTAACGCAAAATATAAAAAAACTGCATTGACTTTGAAATGACCTCGAAGGTTGAAAAGGTTTAGATTTATATTAATAATATGATAAGGTTCGTAATAGAGAAAGACAGGCTGATTACGTGTAGTTGTATTTTAATTATAATGAAATATATTGTTACACACTAATCATCATTTTACATTCATACTCGGTATTTAACACAACATATCGTTTTATCTATTATGGTAAATATCGCTGTACATTTGCGCGTCACAATTTTCTGTTCAAAGCTCGCATACAAATACTAATACCAAGGTCGTTATCAGGTGTCCTCGTGACTCTCAAATTGCTAGGCTGAATCAAAATCCGTTTTGTCTCGAATAAATTTACACGATTCTCAGGCAGGTCTGTAACAAAAATCACTGTGCAACCACATGAATCTTTTTTAGTTTGATCACATTTATAAAGAAACAAGAAAAATATTACAATCAAGAAAATTTAATTACCTCAATCGAGCGATTTCCGAAGCTCTGTTCGCAATACAGCGAATTAAAATCTCCGTTCAATTGATGTCGGTAGAGCAACGGCCTAACACGGAGTAGGCCGCGCGAAAATGCTATACTCATCAATTTTCTACCTTTCAATATCTTAATTCCGAGAAGTCACGAGTAGACCCGAACTTTCAGGAATTAGCCACACATACAAAATAAAATACGAAATAATCCGTTACAAGGTCTAGCTTAAGAATCAATTCACTTTTTTGAGAAAAATTATGTCTGAGAAATTATTCAGCTGTGGCGAAACTTTTTAGACACCCTGTAGAAATGTATGCTGGATTCGAGCTCAGCAACCACAAAAATATTAATAAATTCATCTACTTTATAAGCAATGGATTTTCTGGATCTGACTTTGATCTAACCTTGACCCGGTCCTGAACAGGTCAAACGGACCTTAGTTTCTGATTTGGTGATCATAAAAATATGTTTATGTATTGGTTCACTTTACTGACAATGAATTTTCTGGAATTGAGCTTGCCCTAACCTTGATCTTGACCTAACCAAATCAAACGATCCTCAGACACAAACTTAGCAACTCAAAAACATGTAAATATATTAATTTACTTTGCCGGCAATAGATTTTTTGGTTATGATCTTGACCTTACCTTGATCATGATCAGGTCAAATTGATCTCGGATTCTACATTTGATAGTCAACTTTTCTCCATAGGTGAATAATATACTATTCTAGTACAAGCTTTCTCGTATATTCCAGGGGTTATGTACATAAATACTGGCCGATCGAAATCCTTAATTCTACCCAAGTTCTTTTTACGTATTTTGACCTGCTGCATCTGAATTTTTTGGATAGAAAGTCTGAAAATGACGCATTTAACTGTTATTAATAATTTTTATGAAAAAATGATAAAACTGCGTTTTTTCTTAAAAAAAATCCTATTCTATTTTTTATGTCATTTTGAGCAAAAAAAGATTCTTATGAATATTTTGCTCAATTGCACTCCGTTGGCGCAAAAAAAATCGCAAAGTTTAAAAAAACACGATTTCTCAAAATTTAAATAGTCTATAGTTCAGCTTTTACTGCTTTAATTTTAACTTACAATAACTTAAATTATTTGTTAAAATATAAACTTGAAAATTATGATCATTGGCGATAGTATTTATAATAATTTCATTGTATATTAATAGCTCAAACAAGTACTGTTTACGGGTGCGCGCTAACCTTTGGCGCCAGGGACTATACATAGATTAGTTATAGTAAGATAAATAAATAAGACGTGGTCTATTTAGGCCCTCGATTCTACCTAAGTTTTTCTTATGTATTTTGAACCACTGAGCACGAAATTATTGGGTAGAAAGACTAAAATTGGCACTTACTACAGCGCACACGTAAATGATACTTGTTTGAGCGATTAATAGTGAATGAAATTATTATAAATACTGTCTCCAATGATCATAATCTTTAAGATTATATTTTAACAAACAATTTAAGTTATTGTGAGTTAAAATTATATAAAGCAGTAGAAGCTGAGCTATAAACTTTTAAAGTTTTAAAAAAATGCGATTTTTTTGTGCCGATGCAGTGCATTTTAGATAAACATTCATAAGAACCTTTTTTCCCTCGTAATAACCTAAAAAATATGATAGAATTTTTTTTAAAAAAAAAGTACTTTTTTTTATAAAAATTGTTAATAACAGTTAAATGCGTCATTTTCAGACTTCTTATCCAAAAAATTCGGATGTAACAGGTCAAAATACGTAAAAAAACGTGGGTAGAATCGAGGACCTAGATCGATTGATTACGACTTATATATATAGCTCCTGGACTAATATATAGAATAGCAAGTTACAAACTTTTAAGTGAATGAAATGCGATCACAACACGTTATACATATTATAATTATTAGTATTAGTAATAAAATTGTCTAAAAAGTATAAAGATTTTATAAATTATTTAAATTGCAGTGGTTTACTCTTTAAAGCAATGGATTCAGAATTTGATAGTTCAAGTTCAAATCCCATTTTTTTCCAATTGTTACAAGCACCAGTGTAAATAACCTACACTTTATTCATAAGCACATTGAAAACTTCCGTCACTAATTAGGATTTCAATGATAGCATAAATACAGTGACGTTAAAGAAAAATATTTGTAAGATAAATTGTTCTCACGTTTGCAAGATACACTTAATTTTGGATAATGATCTATTGATTGTAGTTGTTAGATGAATCATGCCAATGTTAGTATACAATTGATATTTTTAATATAAATAGAATATTTGTTGCTATTTTTACATTATTGTACATCATATTATGAAATTTACACCAAACTTAAAAAGTTTTATAGTATTTCTATATTTTTATCTTTATTTGTATTTTTCCAAACTTAATTTTATTTTGAATTTTTTTTATTTTGTCATTTCCTAAATAATACAACTAATTTTTTTACGATTTCTTACATTTCGTCATTTTCTAGGGATTAATAAAAATTATTATTTTTTTGCGGTACAGTATTTCTTTTTGAAAATGTGAAATAATTAATTTGCATCGTATTAAGTTCCATAATAAGTTTTTAATAAATCATCTCCAATATTTCCCGATAACTAATTACACAGATACATATATCAAATAAAATTATAAAAAATCTCAGAAACTTCATTTATAAAATCATTATAAAATAAATGACAAAATATCAAGAAAAGATGTTCAAGTTTCCAGGTAATTAAACATACGGATATTTCCACTTAAAATCTATATAGTGCATCGTAGTTCATATGTATATGCTTCTAGCAAATTATTTTATATAAGCATTGGGAATCCCTGAAAACTTGGAATAAAATTTAACTCGGAATAAAACTTAATAACACTTACAGCCAAATTGTTTGTAGTGTAGAAAGATCAATTTTATTAATTACAGCATTGTGCAGCGAATCGATAGTATAAAAACAACAACTTCAAAGGATAAGCTTGCAGTTTACCTTTAGTGTTCTTAGTTACTAAAACAAATAAAGAAAAACAATGTGGTTCGTAACAACAGTGATAACAATTACTTTTGTGGTCAGTGCCATATGTTCACCTACTCATGTACCTTCACCTGCATTAGGTAATGTTTACATTTATTTTAATTTATTTATTTATTATTTGCATACAATATTGCCAATTTGATATTTTATTTTTATATTTTATATGTTTGTAAATTTAAACTTATTGTGAGAAATAATGTAGATTAAATTGATTAAAATTTAAGTTTTTTGACAAAAAATTTGAAAACGTCATTTTTTAATGTTTTTGAAAGTTTAAATTGATAGAGAATCGAACTTATGGTCTATGCAATGATTGTCGTTAGTAAAGTCCTTAATTACATCAATTAAAATTTTTGGAAATGAAAATGTAAAACTTTTGATAATATTTACTATTTACACATAAATATACTAATATTTATTTTGAATTCTAACTTTTAAATTTATTTTATATTTTGGTTATTTTAGTATGCGCACAAAAAAGCAATTTTTTTGTTTGACATTATAAAATTTTATCGATATAAATTAAAATACTTATAGAAATGATATACGTATAAATAAATATTCAAACTAAAATAAACAATATATTAAATACTTATCAACAATTCTTAAAATTTTTAAAGCAGAAATTATTTATTTATAATTTAATAATTTATCTTGTTCCTCAATTTTTCACTTAAAAACTTTTTTTAACAGATCCTCCTTCAAATGCTACAACAGCTATCAGTCTACTTTCAAAAACTTCGATAAACACAAATCACACAAGGGTTTTTGTAATAAATATTTATGCGGTGAAGAATAGTACAGGTGCAACACCGCGTGATTTGCTACATGATGACATCATCAATGAAGTGCCGGAAGATAATTTAGGTAATATTTTTGTCATTATTTATGTTATTTTATGCTTGACGTACAATGAATATAATTCTAAACTTGACAATGTGTTTATTGCCTGTATTTTCAAGCATTTTCGTCGTTAAGAATTAGATTTAAAAAAAGTTTCTGTATTTTAACCGCTTATTGAGAAATATTAAAAATCTTCAATTTAATTAAATTATTGATTATTACATTTAGTTAAAAATTAAGATATAAATAAATATTAACATCGATTTTAATTTATGTTTTAAGAATCTGTAGCAATGTTTCTACTTATGGTTGAGGACGACAATAATGATACTCATATAATGAACTTGGACGATGTTGCTGAGGATCTTGATTCAGAAGGTTTTACTACTGAAAAAGTTGTGAAAAATGGTACTACCCAAATCATCAAAGTTGATTTAAATTCTGTTAAAAAAGGAATTGATTATAAGGATGTCAGTGGCATTAGAAATAATACAAAAAATATAAAAAATGATGAGATTAATGGAATACATGATAAATTATCAAAATTACGCAGTAAAAGATCTGCCTTCAAGAAACAGAAAGGTTATGGAGGAGGAGGAGGTGGTGGTGGAGGTTGCAACACTGGTTGTTGCAGTGGCTGCTGCAGTGGTGGTTGTTCTCAACGTAAGCGAATTTCAATTTTTAATTTTTTGTATTTGGTTACTTTAATTTTTTCGAAATTTTTTAAAAATATTGGTGCATAATTATTAGCCCTAGAATCTTTATTGTCAATATGTAAAGCACTCTTTCAGTGTTTTCTAGAGTTTGTACAACAAAAGATCAAAATTTTTGTTCACTTAAAAGTATTTTGAATGAAACAGTAATTGAAAATTGTGATCTAATCATGAAAAAGTTCTTTTATGCTTTAATAAGCTTATTTCTTTATTTTTTGGTTGAAAAAATCATAGCTTATGAAACGGGTATTTCACAGCAAAAAATTTTGAATTAAAAAATTGTATTCTTAAGCAATAGTGCACAATATTGTTTTTTCTTTATAAACATATTTTCAATAAGAAATTACATATTCAGAAGTAACAAAAAATTTTTATTTCAGCTACTCAAAAAGTATACGTAGTGCCAGTAAAAGTTTATAAACAACCCCAACAACAACGTTGTAACCCGTGTGGATAAGGTAAAACATGAATTTAATAAAATTAATGTTACAGTTTCAGTTATTAATAAAAATATTAATGTTAATATAGGTCTAGAGGAGTCTAAGCAACGATATATCAGCGAAATAAATAAAGATTTGTGATCGGATATTCAAAATGTGATATTATTGGTTAAATAATTTAAGATTATCAAATTAACAATTGAATGTGCCATTAAGATTATTCCAATGTCTCAATTAGGTAACAAGTTATGAATAGTAGTGGTTACGCTATCTAATATCAGATAACCTAGGCATTGGTTTTCGAAAACGACTGGAGCAACAAAATCAATTTCGCCACAACAAATTAGTAACTAATTAACAGTGTAGCTATGCAATAATTTAACCATAGCCCTTTATGTAGTGGTTACGCTAATTTAATATACATGAATGTAGATGTTATTGTTCGCTTATGGATAGTTATAGAAGCTTGTAATTACTGAATAAATATTAAGTTTCATAAAAAAAATTTGTTTGAAATTTTTACAATATTCCTTTTTACTCATATTTGTTTGACTGTGTAATAGTATCAAGTTTAAGTTACTAATTTTAAAAATTACATAAGAAAGCATTTGATGTAATTGATTATATTTAATTCAATTAATAAGATGAATACAATATAATGACAATTCAGAATAACTACTTGTGATATGTAAAAATAAACATATACAAGAAAATAAAATCTTTCACTTTACTAATTGATAATCTATAAAAATATTACAAAAATTAACTCTTAAATATTTTAAAGATTTTTCACAGTTTTATTAGATAATTATTTAAAATTTAATTAAAAAAATTTTTCCAAACAAAAAAAAACAAATTAATTATGTTTTCAATATTAATCTAAAGAAAACAGATTATAACTTTATGAAATTATTTTTCAAATACCTGACAAAAAATATGAAATCGATTGGAAAATTCTATATTAAAATGAATTTTTTTTCTACAATAATGATATTATAAAAAAACTTTTTGAGATAATAATTTCTATCATAAAAAAAGCAAGGGGATATCATAAAGAAAAGATGATCGATGTCGAGCGTAATAAGTGCTTTTCTCAAAGACCTTTGTTGATGTCGTTGAAGGTAAAAGTCGAAGGAGCGATGATGAGATAAGAGATGCTTACATATGAAAGAGCGTAAAAATGATTGATTCTCATCCTGTATTGGCATAATATTCGATTGGTAGGAAATTAAGCGACCAAGAGATGAGTGACGCTCCTCGATGAGTACAAAGAATTTTTAATATGATTATGATTGCCCTTCAAGAAAATGAATCATTTTATATATACGTCGTATAAAAATAAAATTGAATAGAAGAATGAATATCAATGAATTCTTTTTTTTTACTTTATTATGAAAATAATTTTTTTTAACAAATGTAATTATAAGTTTTCAACAAAAATAAGTACATATCTACATTTTTTTATTTTAACTTTATATCCATTATATTGTGTAAATATAATATTGCAAAGCTAAATATTTTAGTAACAAAAAATAAACCTTTTGGATGAAAAAATTAATATAATTTTGAGTAGGTTTAAATTTTTAATTGTAATACAAAAAATATTGTTTTTATTTTATTATTTTCCAGCGTTAAACTCTTTGCTAGTAATAAATGTAAATGTCAAAATATAAATGTCAAACTTAATGAAAAAGATAATACCTTTTAATCTCTAGTTTAATGTCATCAGAATTTTATTTTAAAAACTTCTTTAAAATTTCATTTTTTTGCGAAAATGTTATTTTAAATCTTTCAAAATATTCTCTAATTAAATTTAACTAAACGTTTACTTTCAATTTACATACACGTTACTTTTAAGCGTCGTTTAATTTTTAAATGAACATTTGTAATTTTTATTGATATACTTTTCACAATTGCATATTCATGACATCATTCTATATTTAAATGAAAAAGTCTGCAACTACGCTGTTTATTTTGAATACAATTTCATGTGCAGAATATAGAGTTGGTACCGATTTCTAGTCATTTGCTGTTTTCAATTTTTATTTTTAGGACTAATTTTAGGTTTATTCAATGGCTTTAGTTTTTTCATGTAGATAATACTGAAATAAAAATTTTAAATTTAAAAGGTTCTAAATATTTTGTTAACTCTAATGAAAATATCACGGTTAAATTTTGATTCAAAAAGCATGCATGTTTTTGTAAGATGTATAATTTCAACGAATTCTTAAATCTTAAGATTTATGTATGTTATTCAAATAACGAAGATTTAACATTAAGATAGTTTTAAAATTTTGAGAATACTAAAATACAGAATTTAAGAACAAATAGAAACACTTTTCCGTAAGACTATGTGAAAATGCTTAGAAGACTTCTGTTTTATATGAACCAAAAGTTTATAATAAAATTATAAATGAAATCATTAAAAAAAGTATTGAATTCTTAAAAGCAGAAAAAAAGATAAGGATCTCATTTCCTTAAAAATTAAAGTTAGGTATACAATACTTTTACTTTTTGCAAATGGATTTAACTTTGATTTAAATATTTGATATCTAACTTATTATAAAAATGAAATAGTATATTCAATTTTAGTAAATTCGTTTTAGAAATAAAATATTTTCTGGTTAAAACTAAATTACCGAATTTTCAGATTCTTCACCCGTCTATTAAATAATAGTTAATTCATTTTAAGAACTATACCTTAGTAAAAATGTCAATCCCTACTAAAAATAAATTTAATGCTATTTCTTGGTTTATAATCATTTTAAATGGGTAAATATCCAGGGTAATGCAAGCAAACTTTTGGTCTTGATTTCAAATTTTATTTTTGCCGATAAGAGTTCAACAATTAATTATTATCAGAAAATAAAGACTCAAGGATATATATTTATTATTTGTAAAATAGTTGTTTCATAATCTAATACTAATTTATCATTGATATCAGCTATAACATATCTTTGTCCTTTCTTAAAATCTAATATTTATTAGATTTATAAATTACCCATCAATATGAAAATCAAATAGTTTTGTACATCATCAGCAGACAGAAATCACTACTGCGGTACATCTTTGATTTAAAAAAAAGACGACAGCTAGCTAGTAAGTGCAAGGCAACGATTCTCTTTTTCACTGATTTTGGTAAGTTATTGACTGTCTCGAAGCCCTTTTCTTTCCCTTTGAAAAGTTTGACGTTAACGATACCGGACTCAAGCGTATACCGTTGAAGACAGGCCATCGTAAACGGCTGTATTACTATGAGTAAGACAGTGAGAGAAATAGATGTATATAAGAGGATAGGTAATCGATATAAGCGTATCAAGTTTTAGTTCGACGACCTTTTGCCCCGTATATAGTCGTCATAGTAGTGAACAGCATCTGTTGCCACACCGATAGCTTTCGTCAATTATTTCATCGAAATAGAATAAGAGAAAAAGCGAGAGAGGGAGAGAGATTTCACTAAAGGAGAGAAATTTTGGTGGTTGTGCGGTATCAAGGCAGTAGCACTTCACGCTCGAGTGCTTATTAAGCATCAACTCCTTGTTCCTCGATGCTTTCATGCAGCAACACCAAGTGAGAGAAAGAGTGTGTGTGCATTTATGTGTATGTGCGCAGAAGAGAAAGAGATATAGTGACGTTTTAACGACTGCATTAATTATGATGCCTAATCTCGACGGATGAGTGAGGAAAGAGAGGACGATTGAATTTTCTGACGCGTTCTGATGATGGAAAGAGGATTTCATTTTTCGCGTGATGGAGATGAAGAATAGCTTTTCGCAGAAGTGTCGTTGAATTATTGATAGAAGAAAAGTTTTGTCATTTTATGAGAATTATAGAATAATATTAATTTATAATTGATAATTTAGTTTTCGGACATTCAACGATTCTATTAATAATTCTATATTCACCCGTTATTGCATATTTATAAGCTTTGATATATTGGTGAAATTTTATTAAATTTTAGTGATGATAAGATAGATATATTTTTATCTTTAATAATTGACATCTATCATTAATCAATTGATAAAAAAATAATTAAATTTTTATCATACGAGTATTAATCTAACATTTTTAGAGTAAAATGTATATTTAATGATTAATATATTCTTTAATATTAATAAATATTCATCACTGACTGGTTGAATTTATAGATGGGAATTCAGTTGTTGATTATAGCAGTAATCGTCAATACCTAATTTACTTTGATTTCATCAAACCAGCTAAACCCTTGAACATTAATGAATTCTACCTTTCTATTAATTCAAATGTGCTAAACATCAAAATCCGTTTATATTTATCTCTAAAACTAACATTTAATCATTAATTTGTAATCATTAATTTAATATTCATGCAAATACGGCACAAGATCATTTAATAAACAAAAAGCAAAGAGTCGCATTATAATTATCAATAAACATACTCATCCAATATAATTTATACATCACAGATCGGATCACAGATCTCTCTATTATAATGAATCCAGAGAAGAGATTGAAGAGAGAAAGAGAGAGAAAGATAGAAAGTGAAAGAGAGGGTTTATATGGAATGTAAAGTAAATGTGGAGCGCGTCATACGTTCCCCGGAAATTACGTCTTTCAATAGCGTTGAGACGCGCGACGACTATACGGCCTCGATTCAACTGAATGACGTTTAAAGCCATTAATATTTATTGCACTAGATTTGTCGATAAAAGAATCGTTTCAAAAGTCTCATGGGGGTATATAGTATGTATATTCGCTATATATTCTTTTTATTTTTTCTTCTTCTTCTCTCTTTTTTTCCTCTTGTTCTTTCTGACTTTCTTCTTTTAGGGTATGAAAAAGTTTTTCCAGGAACTGCGAGCTAAATCGTTATTGTATATTGTCATGGATGAGATTAGACGAAGAACTTGTAACACTTTTGTAATCCCGTTATTCAATTTTCATACAGAAAAGATTAAAGTATAATACTTGAGTCGTTTAAAGAAGTCTTTCACGTGATAACTTCTTTTTTTGAGAATTAATTGATGAAATTATTTAGATTATAATATTGATTACTTTCGAAATATTCCTTCATTCTAAATAAAAAGTTAGTTTATATAAAAAAAAGAGAAAAAAATAGTTATTTTTTATTTAATTATAAGATATTCAATTTTTTTTCTCAAAAAATATTTTTATAATCGTTAAATAATTTTTATACTTTTTTTAAATTTAATGTCGCTGTAAATTAGCGCCGGAAGTCGTCAGTGTATTTGTAAATAAAGCACATGCACATACAGTGGTGCTTGCATAAATCGGCCAAGAGCGGGATTCGAACTCGAAACCTTGAGATTACGAATACATCGCTCTACCGACTGAGCCATTGGGACCTCTACGTATTTATACTAAAACTTGAAAATAAAAATTAACATTATTAAATTCTTATTTTTAATTTACGAGATTCAGCAAGTAATAATATGCAAAATTAAAAAAATCAGAAATCTTATGATGTAGTAAAAAATGATTGTTTTTTTTACAAAACGCCGAATCACAAGCAAGGCATCCTGGCGATATGTCGTATTTTTGATTCTGTTGTTAATTAAAATAGCATATTAACCACGGGAGAAAAAATAGTCATTCCATTAGCACGTATTTTCCACCGTTCAGTTGGCTCAGGTATAAAATTATACAAGCCATAGGCTGACCAATACTTTTCCTCTCTTAGTTAATAATAAAATATTTTTCAATATTAAGTTCTGATTGTCTTTGCAAGGCCCACGGTCTATTTATTTGTAATAAATAAAATAAAAAATAAATAAATAAACAGTTGAAAAACATTTTTCAAGCAGTTAAGCTGAAATACCTGCATATTATAATTAGCTTAACTAAAAAATTTTTTTTCCAAAAAATATATAAAAATTATGATTTTTAATGTTCCATAATTTTTTATCACTTTAACTTTGATTTGTTAAAAATTTTTTGTATATTTTGGGTACTAAATGGAATATATTTACAGACTTTTAGCAATTTTTATTTTTTGATCGTGTGATTTGATGTGTTAACAGCACCAAGAAAGCACTGCAAGACTACATATTAAATCATTTTAAAATTTTTTCAAAACCAAAAATTAATTCACATTTAATTATATATTTTGTATGATTAATAAACAAATATGTAAATGACAACAACACGAATATTTTTTTAAAAATAATATTAGAATTAATTAAATTTATTTAAATATAGATTTGTCCGATCACTAGGAGGTAACGATCTATTGGCTGATTGACCGTATACTGAATTATAATTAAAGACTTGTTTTTTTTACAATAAAATGTGAAAATTTTTAGTGACATGGCATTTAAATACTATGCACATCAGATAAGGTTCACATAATTAATATAATTAGTACAGCATTTGATGCTCTTTTTACGTCCATTTGGAGATATTTTACTGATTAAGAAAAAAAATTATTCCAGAAAACTACGAAGCATGTGTTTAATAATTTTTTTATTTTGAGGTAATATTTAAAAAAATTAATTGACAACAATCAAAGAAAATCAATTTGTAATATTAAGTACAAATTTTTAAGCATAGCTAATAAAAACTTTTGAATTTTGAAATTTTTATCATAAAAAAGTCAAGAGGACAATCAAAAGAAAAAGGTAGCTGAGTTAGAATATCGTTTTATCGCATGTCACTATACTATTACTTAAAAAGTTTCGATCGGTGTGGCGTATTGGCAAACTCATCTCTTTGCCAACGTAAGCGGATCATAACTTGAAGAAAGTCATTCGCTATAGAAATCGGAGTATAGCCTTTGGCATATAAACAGTTATAAACCTCTTGGAAGCTTTCCTCTCTTTCTTTCCTTTTTTTTCAAGCTTATATAGAGTAGAGAGGAATAACGTTGCGCACATCCAAGATGCTAAAAGGAGGGTGGTACACATAGAGAGAAGAAAATTGAACGCGAAGCGGAGCTTCAAACAAACGAAATGACGGAAGATAATAAAGGAGATCGAGAGAAAAGTGAATATTTACTTTTTATTTAGTCTGTAATTTTGAGAATTTTTGTCCCTCAGGTTAAATTTTCTTTCTCTATTTAATGTTTCATTTAACCATTTTATAAAACAATTGTTTGCATACATAAAAAAATTTTTAATAATTTAGCAATATATTCGATATGTTTGATTATTGTTAATATATTCATATAAAAAAATAATTCTAATTCAGTTGTATAATAAGAAATTACTTCCATTTTTCATAATATTACACATTTTTAAAAACTAGAAATAAAATCTGTTTTTATAACATACAACTTGAAAATAAACAGAAATACAAAAACAAAACAAAAACAGCTTATCCACTTGACATCAGACGTAAATAAAGTTAGCGAAAAAAGTGCAAATAAAAACAAAGTAAATGGTTCTAAAAAAAAGGGCAAAGTAGAAGAGCAACGAAATGAAAAAAGAATTAGGTGATTGAGTAAGTGAACGAGTATGTGGAAGATGGTTGAAGAGGGAAAAACTGACAGAGTGCATGCGTAAGAGAAAAGAGTTGTGGAATTGTGAAAAAGGGAGAAAAGGTAACGCGTGAAAAGCGAATGTGACGTGGGTGGATCTATAGTTTACGTTTTATCTTTTCGGCTCATGAAAGCTCAGAAACAAGTCATTGCCACATCTAACGAAAGTACCATTTGCGGGAGCGATCTTTCTCTACAAAAAAAAAGTTAGGAAAAGATCAGTCCACATGATTACGCATCTTGTGAAAGAAATTTCTTTTACTTCAATTTATACGAAACTACTTCAAACAAATATTGTGGTTTTGAAGAGAAAATAAATATTATGAAAGATTAAAATTATCATTTGAAATTGAAAAATTCCAAACATATACTTTATTATAAATACGACTGGATTGATACAAATTAAGATCGAATAAAATTTCATGCGAGAAATTAAGAATAAGCATGAAGTAATATTTAGAAATAATATTTATAATCTAATATATAAATTTGTAAAATGCAAAAATAAATGATTTTCATGAACTGCAATAAAAAGTATTCAAATATACAGTATCCTACTTGATTGGGTGATTTACGTGTTAACAACTTATTTATAAAATATTTAATTTTTTTAATTTTCTGTTGTACTTTCATAAATCGACAAAGATTAAAGTCGGGACGCAAACTAACGAATTGTAAATCCATTGCTTAACTAACTAACTTGCTGCAGAATAATAATTTTGATAATTTTTGAAACGTTTTGAGCATTATGCAATCTAAATTAATTAATTTAGTTGAAATTTTGAGTTCGAAGCGTTCTATTAAATTTTCTAGTGCATAAAATAAAAGAAAATAAAATAAACGAAAATGAAGGTAGGTTAAATTTAACAATAGAAACGAAACATATAATAAAGCAGTTTTCCGAACTTGAATTGCTTTAGCACAATGATCGTAATAAAGGCGCCATTGAGGCAAAACTATATAATGTATCATATAGCCAGCGGTAACGAAGGAAAGCTGCAATAGCAAAGTCTAACATGGTATATATATATATATACATGTATATATTTAGTTTCCATATAGCATAGAAAGATGTCGGACCAGAGAGCAAATTTACACTCAAGTCCATTATTACCAACGTGGTTGCCGGATTATTCTGACAGCTTAACACGCGCCCGTTAAGTAAATCCTTCGCGGCTTTTCTCTTTCTCTCTTGCAAGCTACAGAAATACATTTTAAGCTCTCACTCCTAAATATATATATATATACACATATATACACGAGACCCTAGCGAATATGCATTCCTCTTCTAACCATGTATCCATGTTACGTTTCTCATTCTCTAGTGGAGTAGATGCACATGCGTAGAGCTTATGCACGTATATAACAACGGACAGACACCTGAGCGTATGTGCGTATATATAGCAACACGTCTGAGCGATTTAAAGCTACTTTGGATGATGCTCACTTCTCTTTTTTTTATCTCTCAGGTGTAATTATGTTGCTCGTCATTATTTCAAACGAATTCTCCTAGCATAGACCACGTGTTGTATGCTCAGGTATATTATATCACGTCTAACGGATTTCCTTCCGTAGGAACAGTAGCAGTTGCAGCACCAGCTGATGCTTTTGTCCAGTTTAGCTCATAAAGACTTTTATACGCGTTGTTGCGTATAATAATCACTCGTTGGCTTTAGTGTAAACAAACTACATGTAGTATCCATGCTATTTTGAAAGGGAGCTTGAGAAACGTGAAATTACATATTTTACACTCGCAGAAGACGACAATAATTATTTTTACTTAAGGCATAGATATAAAATATAAAAAAATATTTTTTATCGTTTAAACTGTACGTTATGAAGTTAATTAAAAATCATCCGACAAGTACTCATTAATTTTGAGTTTTATTTTCTTAGTTGAAATTTGAAAATTGAGTTCGTCAGTGGCTCAGCCGATAGAGCGATGGATTCACAATCTCGAGGTTCCGAGTTCGATTCCGGCTCTTGGCGACCGATTGATACAAGCACCACTGTACGTTACACGTGCTTTGTTCAAAAACACACTGAAAATCTCCGTCGCTAATTAGCATCGTAATGATAGCTGAAATAAAGCAACGTTAAAAAAAATTTTAAAAAAATTTGAAAATTTATTCACCATATAATTTAACTACGATTTGTATTAATTAATTTTTACTCATTTTTTATAATATAATTAGATTAATATTGTGAAATAATTGTGCAATCTTTATCCATAATTATTATACTTAATATTTTTGTGAATTATTTAATACATGTTACGAAAATAATACTTATTACTAAAGGTTTGCCAAAGAAATGTTAATATTTTTTAATAAATTATCATAATCTTATTAATTTAAAGTCTTTCTCATACTTTCTTTTTATTTCATTGACTTTGCTTGATTGAAATTTTAAAGAAGATTCGTTCCATAAGTTAAACGTGACAATAAGAAAAAGAAAGAAGAACTTTCAGTTCATGAAGTTCTATGAACTCTGTAGATAAAGTATACATACGATTTATGTAATCATAAATACACAGACACAGATAGACTTGCACACACAGACGCACATACTTGTCGCATTTAAAGCTTTGGTCGAGGAAAGTCCAGGGAGAAGGCTACTACTATATACTACAATGTGGCTTTTGCAATTCAGATTTGCAATTTGGCATTCTGTGGGATCGCTCGTTTTCTCACGAAGGAAGAATTCTAGTATATACATATATATATAGATATAGTCACAGCGTCATTGGGATATACACTTGCCCAAGCGGCGATGACGACGATTCTGTCTCTCTTACTTTTCGTTTCTTCTCCCAAGGGGTAACGTCGTCGTCACACCGCGTGCTGGCAAAGCAAGTGTATATATATATCTATGTATATACGTATATAGGGCTTTGCAAGAGTTCGCAGATGTTTGCGCACGGGCTTCAGGACTCTTCGTTGGGACCACCGCATTGCGTTCTACTGGGTAAATGAATTAAATCGCCATACTATCTCACCAACTCTCTCACCGCCATTCTCCATTCCCCTTTAGAACCATTTTAACCGCGTTCTGGGCTCAAGCGAACTATGTGAATGATGGGAGAGAAAGAGAGAGCAAGATTAGTTTTTTTATTTAAAAAAAAATATGAGAAAAGAAAGTAGAGCACTTGAATACTGTGAAAATTAATATTACAGTTATGCAAATATATTAATAGAAGCAAATTAAAGAATCGTAGAAAATAGCATCATAAGATGAGTATTAATTTTATTGTCAAGTTATTCAAACTAATCGTTTGCATGCGGAAGTCAAATGAAACTTTCATTGAGATCATAAGAAGAAAAATTTAATTTTAAAACGATTGTTTTTTCAACATTTTGATGTTATGTAATTAGAACTTTTAATTTACGGATCATAGAATTCTTATGAAAAATTTAAAGATTAATACATTAAAAATTATTTTCAGAGTACTATTTCTTTTTTCGGTATTCTCTGTTTTCATTTTGTACTGCATCGAAAATTGTTATCTTACTCTTTACATAATCATGTTTTGAGATTAAAGCGGTCACGGTCACCAAAAATTAGATTTTATTATTTTAATCATGAAATTGTTTAGATTTTATACTAGATTATTGATATCTAACTGACTGTACTCTAAAAATGTGTAATTTTAATAAATGCGTATGTTATAATTAATTAACTTACAAAACTTGTGTTAAAATTGACGAACAAACTGGATATAAATTTTTAATAAAAATTTTAATCTATTAATTTTTGACTCAATGACAAAACCTGATACTTTTATTATCAAATTACATAATATTCGATTGTTATAATATTAAAAACATTTCTAGAAACCAATTTGCATATATACATAAAGTCTGACTAATATTTTATACTTTTATTTTTTATATGATTGAATCAGTTTTTTCTCTTGATTTATTGTAAAACGGACACTCCCAAAAAGCGCTTAGTTTTCAAGAAGGCGGCTGCTAGCGTTTTACAAGCTATTTTTCTTTTAAACCAAAGCTTTTGACCCACAAATTAAAAATATAAACTTTTATTAATTTAGGAATCGGTGAATATAGAAAAATTAAATGTTCCGTTTGGTAAATATTGTACATGCGAGCTACTCAATATTAATAATGTGATATTTTTTCTTGGCTTATTAAATTCACTTGCAAATGTTATAAAATACAATAAAAATAGTAAATAATAATATTAATTATTCTTCTAAACTTTAATTATTATTATATTTTATAACAATATTTTATTTATTAGTAAATTTAATAAGTCAAAAAAATAATATTATCATAATATTAACATTAAGTAGCTTGCATATAGAATATTTACCATTTGAAGCTTGATTTTCTTTATATTACCGATCTATAAATTAAGGAAAAAGTTTATATTCATAATCTATGGGCCAAAAGTTCCGATTAAAAATAAAGATTAGTCTGTAGAACTCCAACGACAGGCTTCTTGAAAACTAAGCGCTTTTTGGGTCTTTCGTTTATCAATAAAGTAAGAGAAATGGGTTGAATAGGTCGTTAGTGGCTCACTCGGTAGAGTGATGGATTCGTAATCTCGAGGTCTCGAGTTCGAATCTTACTCTCAGACAATTGATACAAGCATCACTGTACACGATATACATGCTTTGTTCACAAACACACTAAAAACCTCCGTCGCTAATTAGCATCATAATGATAGCATAAATTCTACGACGTCAAATAAAAATAAAAATAAAAAATAAAGTGTTAATATTATTAATTTCGCGATTTATTTTTTACTCATACAATTATATAATTTTGAATTAGCCATAAAAATAATTACTAAAACTAATCTTGTTTGAAAAATATAAGATATAATTACTAAAAGAAAAATAGGGACTTGGTTGTATTTGGACATTCTTTCGCTGCATCAAGGAAATATATCATTATATCATAATCTCTTTACAGATCTAACTTTTAGTATATTTAGATTTATATTGGTAATACATCAATCAATTATTATAAGTGTATTGTTGATGTTAAAATCGTTTCATATACAACCGATAATAATAACATTTAAATTTCTTCGACAATACGTAAGTTAAGCTTATCCTTTAAAATGAAATAAAGTTTTTCACCTATATATGTGCTTTTTATACATATTCGTCTATAGCCAAGTTGTTTCCGTATTGTGTATACAAGAGCTTGCGCCGTATTCTAAATAAAAAAAAGGCGATACACCATAAAAGTACAGAAAGAAAGTGTAAGAAAAAGGTATGGAAGCTGCCAAGAGGCTATGAAAGTCAAAATGTTAACGTATATAAGTTCTATCGGAACGCGACGATAAATTCGAACGCGTCGATTCAACGCGATTTCCCGTTGTTCTCTCTTTACTTTTTCGCAAGTATGCGAATCTCGCATATATTTGTAGATTTTCGATTTACGTTTGGGATTAATATCTCTTTATATTAAGTTTTCTCTACGAAGACTTTTGGTATATAGCAGTAGCAGCAGCAGTCAAAGAACAAAAAAAGAAGATAAAAAAGAAAAAAAAAGACGTTGCGTACATAACGTGTGTGTATGAGAGAAAAGAAAAGGAGAGTAAAAGCACTGTAAAGGTCGTTTGGGAAACTTTCAAACGAGCAGCAATAAAGTTCATCGCAACGAATCGTTCTACCGGTTTTCTCTCTCTCTCTTTCTATGTGCTTTTTTTTCCTCGTTCTCTTTTCTCGCAAATATCGAACTCTTTTGCCCACGAGTAATGCGATTTACTACGTTTAACGTTTTCTAATGGCTTTGTCGATTGAAAGTACATCGGTTACTTTCGACGCTCTCCTTCTCCCCTTTTTTCTCTTTCTCTCTCTTTCAACTCCTCCTGGACTGTTTGGTTGAATGAAACTTTGCTAAAGCGAGCCGACGTGCAGTAGCGCTTCTGCGTAATTGTAATTTTTGGAAAACAAAGTTCTAGCGTTACTCAGTGATAGAGAAAGAGAGAGCTTTGTTTGCGTTTTGTTTTTGCTCTTTTGCCTGCGAGAGAAAATTGTTCTTTAAACACCAAAGTTATTTGATACTAAACTGATTAAAAACATCGTATATGTATAGCTTTATTTTCCGGCTTTTTTTTCGTTTTTTTTTCAAACTATAATAATACGTAATTAAAAAAACTTAGAAAGGATTGAAATTAAAATTTTTTAATCTATCGTTCAAAAATGTTATCCTTGAAATAGATTAATTGAATTTGATTGTTTATTCTTTTGAACAACATAACATTAGCTTATTTCTCAATATTTATTTTTCATGTTATCTTGATATATTTAAAATTTAAAAGCACATTACTTATGTTTGAATATTTATTTTTCTTATTTGCTCATAAACAACTTTGCATCTTTAATACTTCCCAACAAAGATTTTCCAATACGACCAGTTATATTCTCGTATACAGCATTATCTTGAATGCTTATTAGCGCGCATTTCTTGTTTATTTAGTCATTAGCAGCAGCAAAAAAAGAGAGAAAATATAAGCCATCCTTTAAGCCGAGGTCGTTCGATAGGTCGTGATATTAAAACTTTAAACATTATTTACTTTGCTGCGCACAAAACATTTTGTCGCAATCTTTTCGTTCCAATCTCTACGACTACTGGGATACTTATTTTTTTTCCTATTTAAAATGACTCGAGCTATTTTAATTCTACTCGTTATACCATCGAGCTGTATCATCAATAATAAAAACCTTTAAATCCCTCGCAAGCGATAAAAGCGAAGAAAAAAAAATAGAAAAAGACTAAGTCGTTTGAAAAATCACCTTCTTTACTTGGTGCACAGCTTTAAACTCTCGGTCTCGTGAGCAACAACAACAGTAAGTGTATATAAAGAATACAAAAAAAGAATGGAAGAAAAAAAAGAAATAAAGGAAATAAACTTGAAAAAGTAAAGTAGGAGGAACCAGGCGCGTGAATGAGGAGGATAAGTAAAAAAAAAAAGGAAAAAAAGATGTAACTTTCAACCACGAGGGAGTAAAAGAAGAAGAAGAAGCCGCGGTGCGGCTACTTTCGAAGAAAAATAAAGTACAGAAAGGCAGTTTCTTATCCAGCTGTATGAGGTTACTATTACTACTACTACTACTTCATAGAGGCGTTATCGTTCACGCCATTATTTGCCTTTTAAGTTTCTCTACTTCTCTCCATTCTTGCACTTTCGTATCTATATATAAATCCACTGAAGAAGATGAAAAGTTTTCTTGGACGATTTCTAGAAAAGAGTTAATCAGCCACCAGACGTCTTCGTTGAAAAAGGGATAAGGAAGGAAGGATAAAGTAATAATAGAAGAAAAAAAGGGACAGAAAATATTTGCTTAAGTTGTGGAGAGAGAAAGTGAAAGACGAATCGTAAGATATATAAAGTGCTTGGTTTGAGTCACGTATATATAGAATGAGGGATAAGTATTATGAGTATAAGCAAGCAAATCCATACTCTCGAATTGCCAACGTTTCTAAAGGGCAAGGTTTCAAGAGTATTTTACGTTGATATTTTTGTTTTTTTTTATTCAACTTAAAAATGCTTTTCTTTTCAATTTTAATAACACTTTGCAGAAATATAAGTTTTGATAAGACCATTATAAAAATTCGATTTCAGGGTTTGATTATTTAGACAAATTTAAATTTGTAAAAATTGATTAGGGAAATTGATTAATAGAGAGCTGCTATTATTAAATTGATTTCTGATACAATTTTAAATTTGTTGAAATCCAAATGCGATTATTAAACATTTTATTATTTATTATTAATCTAACTTTACATAATAATCTAAAAATTATATTTTATATGTTATTACTTAATCATATAGTTTATCATATGATTCAATATTTAATACTCAAACTGGTTTTACAATATTTATTGTATTGCATTTTAAAAAGTGTATAAAAAACAAATTACATAAAAAATAAAAGTGAAATAATTATGTACATTTTTTACAATATATTTATTAATTTATAGATAATATTTCGATTTGAATAAGTAGCTAGTAGAAAAATAAATTTATTCAGAATTATGGAACTTTTATTATTTATTTAATAATCAAAATAAGATCTCAGATGTTTAAAAAAATTATCTATCAATGAATACATAGTGTGTTTGATACAATAGCACGCTGTGCAACTAGGGAGTGAAGTCGTGTATTTCTCCCAATGAAAATTATTTTAATCAACTTTACTTTCGTGTTGTATTCGCTTTTATTATTATTTATGTATTTAGACAGATCTACAAAAAAAATCCAATGCATTTTATTATCAGAAATCGATTAGTTAGGATAAATTGGTATGATTTTTATTAAAAGTATTACTTTTTATAATATAGAGCAGATATTTATTCTTTAAAAATTAAATGTTATACTATATTTTGTATCATTCATTTATTATTTTCAATCATCATCTTTAGCAAAAATGAGATAAGGGTTTTCATTTTTTAATCAAAATATGCATATGTAAAATGTTAACTTATAATTGTATTGATTCAACAACATTTGAATTTTTAAATTGAAATTTACAGGCAGGTAGGTAGCGTACCAAATATTCACTTTTTTACATCAAAATAAATAGATTAAATTAATTATATAATAATGTTGTAAATGAAATTGATTATTTTATCAATTTTAAATAAAAATAAAAATCAAATTTTGTAATTACATAGAAAGCATTCTACTAATCTCGTTTAACTAATTTTCCACTTATACTACTTTAATGAAATTTAAATTTCACTAAAAACAAAAAAAAACAAAACAAAAGTTTACAATTTTAGATCGGCCATAAATCGACCTAAAAAAGCTTTGTGTAACGTTACTTTAATTAGTATACCGCAAATTCATGATGTAGGCCTTTAATCTCACGTTAATTCTCTCTTTTCTCTTAAATTTAACGACGCAGTGTGCTTCTTTACGCTACTTTTGATTACAGATTAAGCAAAGTTGGACATTTCTACCTTTAATGTCTATTTATTTTTCAAGCGACGATTGCTCGGGGAAATAAAGCTATATGGAGGTATAAGCACGCGTTTCCGAGCAGTACCGCTCTTTCTATTTCTCTCTTTTTTTCTCTTTTGCTCTTTCTCTCTCTCGCGGGACACGTTCAGTTTTTCGCGAAATGGGAGGCAATTTAGCTTATTAATGTCCACGAGCTGTGCACGGACAATATATCCGGGTATACCTTTTTATTTTTCCTCTCTTTTCTTTTTTATTTATTTTGTTTTTTATTTCATAAGGCAATTTTTATTACGGTTCTTCGTGTGGCGTTTATTAATTAATTTAATTATTCCGGGGTAAAAAAGAGGCGCATAGGTAGAGGAAGGAATAAGCATTTAGCATATAAACTTTTTTCCGTATTGCTCATTATGCTGACAGGTGTTTTGAAGCGTTTTAAAATACTGGTGGAGGCTATTTACATTAAACGAGTAGTTTGAAAATGGCACATTTCATTTTAATTTCAAAATAGTTCTGTTTTTTAATTTTCTTTCTTTTCTTTTTTTTTCCATATTAATTAGTGTGTGTTTAGAGCTTTAATTCTATTCTCGGGATCTTAATTTTTATGAAAATTTAATTTATGAGAAAAGCTTGTAGTCAGGAAGTTTTAATTCATAAAACTAGTAATTAAACACATTATGTTTTTTGTTGATTTATATGCATGAATTTTAATTATCTTAGCGCGAACTTTTATTGCTGTCGTCGATGACAATTAATAATAATGATAATCGTTACATGGAATCGTTACGGATATTGCTGATGAAATTATTATCAATAATTTGAAATTTTTGAATGAACATCCCTCGTGACTTTTATTATTATTTATTAATTCATCAATATTCATCATTATAGATTTTTTAGCAAGAAAATAATCATCAATCACCAGAAAATCATTTAAAAACTTTAGAACACTAGTATTTTATAATCGTTGTCCTTATAAAATTTGATTGTACTATAAAATTGCTTATTTATAATAACATATTTATGAAAGCTTTAATCCTGCTCCGAAAATGAAACATCAAAATAAACAGGAAAGCAATTCTTCACTCAAGAAAGCTCAGGCAAATTCTCACACAGATATAATAATCCGAAAATCGCGGTTCACCGCGCTCAGGGTGCGAGTTTGCAAAATCCACCCTCGACCCAAGCGTTGATATATATACATCCTCTACTCGTACACGAAATCCTTCATACGCACCAACATATATACATGTATAAAACCATCTCTTTTCAAGAGCTATATATATTGAGGGTGCAAGGCTTATACACGTTTGCTCTACAATAGAGAGAGTAGAAGATAGAGAATGAGAAAAGGGAAGCCCTAGCTCGTCACAATTTCAATTGACCCCCTGTAGAGTTGCCAGATGCGACCGCGGCGCGTGCCGCGTCGAGAGATGAAAGATGACTCGAGCATGGAACGCGTTCGCGAAAACCCCTCTTTCTCTCTATTGTAAAAGCAAGAGGGTTTCAAAATCTCCCTTATACCCCTGAAAGCGACGTTATATTTTTTTTTATTCTTTTTATTCTGTTATACTATGTCATACCCTATATATAACGTTAAAATGTATATGTATATGTAGAGTGTTCGGGCGCCAAGTGCATCGTTTATTTTTTTTTTACTTTTATTACTACAAGCGCAAGGTTCGTCGAACAGGTTTGTAATGTGCGATTACCCTTCTCATTATTATGTGCATGTCGAAAGCATTCGTGCACAGCATATAGTGCGTAGGATAAATAAAGTATGGGATAATTCTATTTTTTTTCTCTGTTTTATCTCTCTCTCTTTTTTTTTGTTATTTAACTTGAGTTTGGCGCCAATTCGAGAGCCCGCGTGCAACTGACATTGTGTGCGTATACACGCTTATTTCCACGGTACTTTGACTTTTTCATTACCTTTTAGTTTGCTGATGGGATTTTTCTCACTTCTTCTATTTTTTTTTCATGCGCTTTTTGTGAGTTGTGAAAGAACTATATAGTATACGGGTTTGTTGCCAACAGGTGTAGACGTAGTTAATAGAAATGTATCTGTTGAATTTTTTTTTTTATTTGAAATGGATACAGTTTTTTTATGGCTATTGCGATTCTATTAAAACGATAGATTTTAATAAAATATTTGATTTCTGTTAATTGTTAACATGTTATTTCGCTCGTTACATGTATATAAAAAATAAAAAAGTTATGAAATAAAAATCCCTCGATTGATTCAATATTATACAGAGATCTCAGTGGCTCAGATGGTAGAGTGATGGATTCATAATCTCGAGGTTCCGAGTTCGAACCCCGCTCTTGGCGGCCGATTGATACAAGCACCACTGTATATATGATACATGTGCCTTGTTCACAAGCACACTGTGAATCTCCGTCGCCATAAATACAGTGACGTTAAATAAAATTTTAAAAAATTGAATAATTAATTTATTTACAGTAACTTTTTTTTTAATATCTATTCTGTTGAACAATACTATTTTGTTTTTATTATAAATATTAAATTTAAATTTTGATATGTTATTTAAATACAGAATACTTTTTATAAAGAGATAAAAATAACTGTTATTATTTTATTTTTTTTTTATCATTATTAATCAATTTAAAGCAGACAGTTTGTGAATGATAAAAAATTTGTGAAAATCCTTTTAAAACTGTAAATTGAAATTTAATATCTGAAATGTATAACAAGTAGTACACGACTACAAAAAAATAAAAATTGAAATAAATTTAAACTGAGAAAAAAAAACAAAATGCAAAATAACATTCTATCTTAGTCAAGAAACTAGTTTACAAAAACTACCGGCAGATTCATATCATTTAGAAACAAGTAGCAGCCACACAAAGAAAAACCGGAACAACGAATTCTCCCTTAGCATCGATGCGTATATATATTTTCTCACGTGTGAAACTTGAAAATAAAAATTCTAATTATTACGTGCCCTTAAGCCGTACACTTATGCACAACCGTGCCATTGCAAAAGAGAAAAAGAAACGCAAGGATAATCAAGTACGGCGGAAAATCATAAAAGTCGCTAAAATCAGCGATAAGTGTCGAGAGTGAGGGAGAGTAAGAGGCCTGGTGCGCGAAAATCACCACCAATTTGCGGGCGCCGTGTATATTCCACGAATGGTTTGTAACTGCTGTCGAAGTATGAGGTCACGACACACCGGTAAACAGTTTGCCTCCGGTGCTAACTCTTTACCATCGCGCAGCTAGATATATGTATGTATATACCGAACGATTACTACAGAGGAAGAGAGAATAACGCCGATGTCGAACGTGCTTTTACATGATTTCTGAATGTGCCAATATATATGAGGATGTCGTTACGATATTACACGTAAATTTCGTGCAATTTGTAAGAATTTTATTTTTCTAAATTAATTGCTTTTCAAACAAAAGATAAAAAATGATAAAAGTTACAGGATTGATAATTAAATTTTACTAAACTACCATTGATTTGTTATATTGTACATAAAAGTTATTTAGTGTTATTTTTATACAGTAAATAATATTTTTTTTGTTATTTGAAAATTGATAAATTGTTATTATTTTTCCACGTGTAAATATCTTGAATGCTATAAAATTGTTATTTTTCAATGGTTCATGTATATACATATAAACTGAAGTTACAAATAGTTTAACCGTCACAAGTATTGTTTTGAATTTCATCATAAAAATAATATCGTATACCTCGGTGTTTTAAAATTGAGTTACAGTAAAAACTACACGGCATAAAGCTTTTGTGTACGAGCAGAATGAAAAGTTTGAAAACTAGAGTTACAAGTTATGTGACCATCAGTAAAAATGAATGATTTTAATTTAAACCTCCAGAAATTTCATTTTACGACCTCAACGAGACTTTGCTCAACAAAAATAAAACTTTTTATATTACATAAATTCTTTCCTAAGTACATTACATAGAAATGTAAATGAAAATATGACAATATGACGATATTTACAAACAAGAATATACAGTAGAATTTTATGACGAGTTTCATTATATTTAACGTTTTTAAAAATTCAGATTTTTTAAGTATTCCTTTTTTAAAGAATTTAAACGTTTTAAAAATTTTAAAAACGTAAATATAAATTTAACAATTTTGTTTTTATTAAAGTTTTTTTAATAACAAAATGTGTGTATTCAATATAAAATTTTATACAAGTTTTTTTTTTCTACAGATGCTCATATCATCCACCATTTGAAATATCTGATCCTAGTATACTGGAAAGTACTGAATGCGTCTGATTCTCGTAAAAAGTGAAGCAATCGCACTTTTAAAACGCTCGCTATGCGACAACTCTAGGCCTTTTGCACCCAATTTTATCGTTTATTATTTTCTTTTTTCACAAGCAACGATCAAGAAGTATAATAATGTATACCTACGAGTAAATTTTCGATGTATTAAAGTCGTGAAAAAGTGCGCCGAGCATAAAGTAACAAATAGCAAAACGCGCGAGTTCTTTGTTTATTCGTATTGCTATTTAAAAGTTATGAAATGTTTGTTCTGAAGTTTAAATTTTCTTTGAACGATATAAATATGACAATAAAAATGGTAAGGAGTGTTTAAAAAGTTTATAGTGCTTAAACGTAACTCGGAAATTTTAAAGCTTTTAAACTTTTGTAATATAGAAAATAAATTGTAAATGCTGCTGTATATTAACGAAATAATACTGTTTTTCATCTTATATTTTTGTGTAACTTAATCAATAATTTTTATGTACTTTTATTAGAACGATCTAATTGTCAATTCCAAAATAACGAAACGAATTAACCGTGTCACGTCAACTCAAATTATGAACGTGCATACACATACGTATCTATGTAATTACGAATACATCAAGTGACACATTTTCAAAAATAGTAGTAATTTTAATTTCTACTATTCAAAAGCAGATTTTCATAATTTTGTTCAGAAAACTATTTTGTTTGTTGATGCAAATATTTATCAGTAAAAATGCAGTTTTTTATTGAGATATAGTTTAAAAATTTTTAATTCACGAAATTTGAAAGAGTAATTGAGAAAATCAAGCACTTTTAACTATCTTCGTTCGACTACTTCTTCTACGTTTAATTCTTAAATTTTTTTCCACGTCGCATTAAAATAAATCATTTAAAAATTCTACATCCATTTTCTAAAATACAAATTAGTAAAATTCACTTATTTGTAATAATATTCTATTGTTTATAGTAAACACTGAAAAATTATAATTGAATTTTACTGCCATTGAAATAATTAAAACAAATTATTTTAGTTTCTTACAAAATAAAATTATTTTATAGATAAATTTTAGTTTATTTACAAAATTTTAACTGTCAATGACAAAATGTTTTACTCTTTACTATCATTGTTGTTTTGTTACTGTTATCCTTGAATTTATCCAAGACAGTAAAATCAAGAAATTCAATCCTAGGACGATGTACGCCGGATATAGCATTCTCCTTCCTTCTAAGCTTAGGGGGGTTGATTTTAGAGTTGCGCATGCATTTAAATAATTTAAGGAAATCTTGAAAACTTTGCTTGAAAGCACCCTGAATTTTTCGTCTTTTGTCAACGTTCAATGACTTGTGAAATGGTCGAACTTATGTACTTTTACAACATTGTTTATGAGTTGCAAATATTGAGTTTTTTTGTAGTCGATACAATTTGTAAAGTTATGAGGAATCAGTGAATGTATAGAAAATGAAAATCAATATAAGAGCATATTATTTTTTTAAAGTTAAATATTTGTATGCAAAATACAAAAATTAATTATTAATTATCTCCTCTTAAAAAATTTACGATAAAAAAATCCGTCATTTTTATAAAGCTAGCTGTTTTGATTGCTTTGAATAAATATTTAACGAATAAGTAGCGTTAAAATTTTAAGTTAAAAATTTGAAATAATGAATTTGACATAAAATAAAATGTGATTATGACTGTTAAAATTAACGATTTTAGAATATAATTGTATTGAAACTTATAATGTTTTAATTAAGAGAGTATTTTAGTTTTGATTTTAATTGTACTCTGCAATTCACAAAGCGTTTATGATTTAGTTTATAAACGCATACTTAAATAAAGATTCTTAACCATGAATTACTATTTATTGAATTTCATATATTTCAAGAATTTTGAACATATTTCATAAAAATTTCAGTATTTTAATAAATTATATCAAACTAAAAAATTAACATAGTTAAGCCCTTAGAGTCACAAATTCGTCAAAGAATAAATTGTCAAGTTTAAAATACATCCAAAAATAGATAAAATTAGATAATAATAAGACCTAATCGACACTGGTAATTCAATGGTTAAGATATCATTTTTTGAATGCGTACATTAGCAAATATTTTGAAATATGATAGTAAAGAAAGGTATTCATTTTTGCAAATTATTATAACAATTAATTTTTGCATTTTCTTACAGCGTCAATTGGTCCTGTAGGAAAAAATATTACATAAATCATATTTCGTTGTTGATATTTTTATTTGTTGTAAATTTTTTACGTGAACGAGCGTCAATTCCGTACGAACAATCAAATCATTGTAAATGGTACTTCTTAGAATCTTATGCAAATAAAAGCGGTGATAAAATGTAATGCAAGAGCAGATAAATAAATTTTACATCGTTTAAATAAATCGCGAATAAGAGGGAACTATAATTCTATTATTTTGATAAGAGAAAAGAATGATTTTTTATTTAAACGATTTAATTTTTCACGCAGAAATCATGTTATTTAAAGTACTTTTCCTAACAACATAGGTAAAAAGGATTTAAAATTTATTATTAAAATAACAATTACATATTGCATTGAATCGGTGCATAAATCTACATGCTAAACAGTCATAAAATATCATGTAATAATTCAAAATGCAATGTTATGAACTAACAAAACGTCTATTCTACCATGACGAAGGTGCTCTTACACGCAAACCTTAAGCAGATGAAATTCATTCTCCACATTTTAATTAAAGTAGCTCTATGCATCAACCATTCTAGGTGTATTCACGCGTTTGCAATATATACATATATATATTCACGAATGTTTGCCATGGCGTGTGTGCGCGAACGCTTGGTAAATAATACAAGGTTACACGTACGCTTTCTCTAAAGGACAGTAAAGTCCTTAATACGATATGCAATGTGGGTAAAGGTCTGTTGTATAATATTTGTTTGTATATACACCAGCTATGGTTTTGTGTTTTCCATTCACAATATTTGTCTGTATATATATACACATTTATATAGATACCGCTATTGTGGTTATACGCATTAGGAATATCTGTATACGTTTGGAAAAAGTCCTATTAGAAAGTTCTGTTGGTGACAAGTTAAAGACTTAAAAAATACTTGGAAGCTTCAATTTTACGAGAGTGTATGATATAGTATAAACCTTATAGCAAAGACGAATTTAACAAAATAGAGCTTTAAGCTGTGCAAATGTTTAACCTATGAATTTTGATTAAAGCGAAAATTATTTCCATGCAACTACATTCGCGTACATATTACTGCTTAAATAAGTGAAATAAAATATGAATTATTTTGTTTGAGGGAGTTGAATTAAAAGTTTTAGCGAATATAATTAAAAAAATTGAAAATTGATTTTCTGATTAATACGGGTTTTTATACCGTAAAAAAATAAGAATTTCACTTTCGAAGAGATTTAAAAATCAACCCTGGTAGAAAATTTCACTATTATTTGGTCATATTTTGACCAGTTTTAGAAAAAATGACCAAGAAATGACCAATATTAATCAGAAAATGACCAATTTATCCGCTTATTGACGACGGTTAATAGTCAAAAACTGTTATGAATATGATCAATCATTTTATTATATTATTATAATAGATAATACATTAATTTATTTTTATTATTAAATATTATACTAAACTATGAAACAATATTAATATTAAATAAAATTTGTAACCACAATATAACTTTTATCAATTATTTTTAATGAGAAACGAGTTTGATGAAAAAATTAAATTTATGTATCCCATTCACGATATTACATCAGTTAGTGTGGTTGACAAATTTTTTCTAAATCACAGTCTTGAGAACTATATTACAGCTTTCTTCAACAGTTAATTCATTCTCACTGCAACCATTGTTTACACTGTTTTTAATAACCTCAAATTTTACATTTTCCTACTCTTCTCCAATAGACTTGTTAAACTTATTGACTTGATGATACATTAGTCTATTTTCTTTCTTTTTTTTAAATTTTCTTTTCTTATTTGAAAACTCCGTACTTTTCAAAAAATGAACTAATTTATTAATTTGTGTCTGTTTTGCAGTTCTCTCAAGTTTTGGAAACTAACGCTTTTTCTCTCTTCCTCTCTCACTCTCTTTTAGCGTACTTGCAAGGTAAGGTTAAAACAGAGTCATGGCAGCCTGAGGACTAACCTTAAATCTCTAAAATATTTATTTAAAGTCTCTGTCATTTTTATTATGCTGTAACATAATTTTTAGGCTTTTTGTGATCCGTTTTAACTTTACCGTATTAGCAAGTTAATTTTTGTAAAGAAAATCTCTTCGTTGAAGAAAAGAAATATATCTATAAATTTATTTGCATAACGTATATATCTATATATATTAACAATTTCGCCATATTTTGGTCATTTTGTGATTAAAAAATTAGTCATAAAAAAATGACTAATAAATGACTAATGGCCATTTTTGAATGGTCTATTTTCTACCAGGGAAATTCTAAATATTTAATTATTAATGAGTATTTTAACATTTTTACTATGAAACAATCATCATAAATAAATTATAGATTTTTGTCAACTAATTTTCTTTCGTTTACTTTGTTAATTTAATTAGTATTACTTATTTTTGTATCAACAAATATCTTTATTATTAAATTGTTTATTTAAATAGTGAATACTAGTTGTGTAAATATGCAAACTGTAATTAACTTGCCAGTCATTGTATCAAACAATACAATTGACTAGAATATACAATTTGACAAAGCTACATTAGCTGCACAATACCTATAAACGTACTTGAGACACAATACAGTTTCAACTTAGCTAAGTCAATTAACCGCCCATCACTTAACGAAAAGTGAACAAGGACTTGCTCACACGCCAGTTTCATCAAAGTGCAACTATAATTTAAGATGATAAGCAATGTGTGTCTAGACATCTAAATTAAATATATTAGAACACAGGTGGGTATGTGTGTTATAAAGATGGATAAGTCGTTAGTGGCTCACTCGATAGAGCAATGGATTCCTAATCTTGAGGTCCCGAGTTCGAATCCGGCTCTCGGCTGTTTTATACAAGCACCGCTGTACGTTACATGTGCTTTGTTCAGAAACACACTGAAACGATCTCCGTCGCTAATTAGCATCGCAATGAGAGCATAAATATAGCGACGTTAAATAATAAAAAAAAAAGATGGATGTATGCCTGACAAAACTTATTATAATTTAAACACATTTTTGCATGGTTCTAGCAGGAATTTATTTAAAAAATAAAATTGTACGACAGAGATAATGTCAAATTAATTTTATAAATAAAAAAGATATTTTTTTAATTATAAAAAATTTCTTTTAAAAACTAGTAGAAATTATTTCTGAAGAGACATGCGCTTTTGATTAAAAATTCGATTTTTGTCAGTGCATGATTATTATTTGTTTATTTATTAATAATATAAATGTTTAAAAATATACATATATAAAAATATAAAAATATACATATATCTATCTGATACATATAACAGTATTTTTCAAGTTAGTACGTAAGAGGTAGCTTCCTTTTGCAAGACTATAACGAAGAGAGGAATTCAATGTTAGAGGAGTTGTTGGGTAGGAAAAAAAAGGGAAAAAAGGGTTCGCGCGTGCTCGCGCACATATAGAGGTCCAGCGCTTCACTAAATCTCAATGATCTCCGAAAGACACTTTGACGAAACGTGATGTGCAGAAAAAAAAGGATACGTTGCTAGGTGAAATCCTATAGAGGAATAAAACCATCACCAGACGAGAAAAATTCGATATATTTATATTTAGAGATTTATAAATTAATATTATAATTTACTTTTCTTTATAGGTAATAAAAGAAGCTTCAAATTTTGATATTTTTATACAAAACTAGAATGTAAAAATACGGATTCTTCATCATGTTTGTGCTGTAAACAGGTCTATTTTAGGAAAAATGTTTAGAAAATGATACGTTGATAGGTTAAGATTCTAAATCAAACAAATATTAATTTTAACTTATAAGGTTTAATAATAGAGTTAAATAAAAGAAGAAAATTTTAAAAAGCATATAAAAGAAATTGTAAAGTTTAAAAAAAATTTTTTAAAATAAAATCTTGATATACAGACTAGAGTGATAGAGATGGAAAAAAATGAATGATAAAATGAGAAGATATAAAGCCAAGAGCTTTACGTGTATCGCATAAGAGTAAAGAGAAAGGGAGAGAGAAAAGGAAACAAGCCGCTAGTGCAAGTAGTATGCGCCAACATTATGAATCTCTACCACATCTCTGTAAGGGAAGTTTCGTCCTGGATAGACTAGGAACCTTCCAAATTTTCTGGGTTAATTGCATGTAGTATATATGAAGAACAATACTTATGTACTCCGCCGACGCAATGATCTTTGAACTCAAAAATATTTTTGTAAAAATAAAAAAAAAATTAAAAGAAAAAAAAAAATACCTATGGTATATTATTTTCTTTGCGTCTATTGAAGTTTATGCGTAAAAGTAAGCATAGGTGTGGTCACTGTATAGTGATGAGAAATAAACGGAATATGAGGCAAAAGCTCAACCGCAAGATTAATTTGAGCTGGTTGGTGCATTCGATCGTAAAGCTCGGTGAAATTGAAGGTAAAACGCGACGGTGAAAGAGAGAGAGAGAGAGTGACGTTTTCGCGGCCTGAAGTAACGAAGTACCGGATGGCTGAACGACGTTAATTAGGATTTACGAGAGTGGCTTGGCAAGTAAATCTGTGTGCTTCAGTGTTTAAACTAAAAAGGATAGTATAGGGCTTGTGTTGTTCATTTTTAGAAAAGTTAAAAAAAAAAAAGAGAAATTGCTTTTAAAACGAGCTTTTCTTATCCTACTCTAAAAAATTTTTTTTTTTAATACATATTTTAAAATTACATCCCAAAGAGATTTTTAAGTAGCATTAAAATAAAAATTTAAACTATCATCAATTTATAAAGTGCTTTATAAGCTTTACTTTATAATATTTTTATAAATTGTCTAAAATTATCATTTTTAGTTTCTACAGTTTTCTGATTACTTAATCTTTGAGAAAAAAGAATCTAACGTGTTAATTATAAAGTTTCGTTTTATAAAAAGTTATATTAATGAAAACTTAATGTAATACTTTAAAATAAATTAATAACTAGAGTAAACAGAATCCGTTAAATCTTCAATTTTATTTTTTGATGAAAAGTAAATCAGGTCAAACAGTAAAATTCTTTGGTTATTTTTTTTTTATTTTTTAAACGTAAGTTTACCTCAACGGCATTTTCTAACTTGGTAAAACTCCCCTGGCGTCGTCGTAAAATTACAAGAAAGACGCGCGCTCGCTCTGTAAGCGTGGTCTACAACTTTTTCTTCTAGCATAGCCATCCATTATCCCTTTCCAATAGGGTCACTTAAATCAGCGTGTTAAATTAATCCTTCGCGACTAAGGTTAACTTCAGATTAAAAGAGCCGGCTTGCATAATTATAGATACTTTACCTCACTCTCTCTTTCTCGCTTGATTTTTTTCTTTTTTTCTCTTTATAGAAGAGAAGCTAAACGATGGGCCAAACTTTTATTACGTTGAGGTGCTTAAAGTGCGATCAGTGGTGCGGCCGTATACATATAGGAAAAGCTAACCATCGAAGAGGGATTTTCGAGGTAAGTAGGTCACTTTATACCATTATATACGTCGATCTTCTTTTCTACTACAAGTAAAACCAAAGGAGAAAAGAAAAGAAAAGTTAAAGAAATCGACTGAGCTAAACGAAGGGCATCGAAAATGCGGTGAGAGAAAAAGAATGGAAAAAAGAAAGAGAGAGAGAAAAAATAAAAGATTCGCGAAGGTCTCATCGGATTCTCTCTAGGGAATAAAACTGAAGAAATAGTGATCATAAGCTAAGGTTGGTTAGAGAGAATCGAAAAAGGTCGGTCAGAAAAGTATAAGAGAAAATTCTTTCTATATATATACATAAGAGAAAAAAAGGAGAGTTACTTTTCTATCCAGCTAGTCAATGAAGGAAAAGGTATATAAAGAGCCAGCGTGGTGTGTATACAAGCTAGCGTATAACTATGTGGAGAGAAGAGAAAATACTTTGCGATGCAATGTTTTGTTAGAAAAGTGGTAGGAAAATACCCTTTTTCTTCAGGGCAACTGTAAGTTTTCAATTCTTGCGATTTTGCACGAACTCTTCGATTCGTGTAACAGTGAGTCTTACAGCAAAGCTCTTTTATACATATATAGAATTTTTTTTCTTTGTTTTCAATTTTTTGCCCTTCTTTTTTTTATACTCACAGTTTAGCTCGATCGTTTTATTCCTGCAGAATAACCGTCAGCTGTTGGAGTGCGCGAGAGCGCAAATTTAAACGAAAACTAAGTATACGATGTAATATATATATAGATATCTACACACCTACACATGTGTGTATGTGTGTGTGAGTCTATATAGTAAAACGCGGTAAAATAGTAGTGTATGTGTACAATAGTGTGTAGGAATGGAATGGAAAAAAAGTCGTTTTAGAAATGCACAGCTGTTCCGGCGTTTTTCTTTCGTCTTTTGCGCGTATAGCGTTAACATGATTTTCTTAACCCATTAAACTCGATTCTGGGTGAGGTAAGTTTTCCTTACAAAGACGCGTCACATTTTCAGTATTGGGATATACAATGAAAAAAGAGAAATTCATTACGAGGAATAACACAAGAAAAGAGAAAATTATTAAGAAAATAAGAGGAAAAGTATACAATGAAATGTAATAAACAAAGAAAAACTAATTGCATTAGTAATCATGTAATTCTTATGCGATTAAGAAAAAACAGTAAAATAATAAGATTAAGTAAAACATATTAAAAGAAGAGGGGAAGTTGATATTGTATGTACGAACATGTATAAAAGTAAAGATATTAGTTGCATTGATGCGCTTTATACATACATATAGGATAGTTAAATACATGTATAACTAAAGCTTGCGAGCACATCACGTAGATGCGTTTACGAGGATACCGATAAGGTCATATTTATTGGTTTGGAGCTTGGAGCCAAGTCACTGGGGATCGATCGAAGCATTTTCTCATATATACGACTGATATCTTAGACGAAAGCTCTTAGAGAAGAACCAATGCCGTCGTCGTTTACGCGTAAGGATCTAACTAGTTAAATTTTCTTATGTCTTTTGATTAATGCAATAAATGCTTATTAAATAGCAATATGATAATCTGTTTTTTAATCAATAATATAAGTGTCAGAATTTTTTATATTTCAGCTGTTTCCATTTATAGCTCAAATAACTTTAAAAAAAAAGTCATAATTATATTATTTCGAAAAAATGTAGTATTAATCATATGTTCATCTTGTATAGGTTATGGGAGATAAACGTAGCTCAGCACAACTTTTTTTTTGCACTTTAACAATGTATAGGAAATTTTAAACTGCTTTGATGAAAAAAAGCTATAGAAAATAATTTTCTATGTCTAAAAATATTAACTGTTATCATGCCAAATATTGTTTTGGTATGCATTAAAAAAAAGTTCATTTTAAATTTGATTTTGATTAGACTTAAATTAAATTTTTGTTGATTGATAGATTTGTATTTGAATTTTGGAGTAATGAATAATGCAGATTAATTAAAACAATTTAGCAATAAACATCAATCCATCTTAAAACAAAAACTTACATATTTACAAGTTATAACCATGATCGATATTCTAACCTGTCTAAGTAATATTTCGTCCCTTCATCTCCCTTATACCGCGGTAGATCGCGCGGTTTTGCGTTAAATCCCCGTGTATATAGTTTGCACTTGGTTGACACATTTCCCCTCTTTCTCTCTCTCTCTCGCGATCAGATCGGCGCTGTGTGGTAGTACGCAAAGCAAACTTCCGCGAAGACCGCATGACAAATATTCGTGGCGAGTTTAACAGCAAGTTGTGTTCGATGCGCGCATACATACATATAAGCAGGTGCTACCTGTGCTTAGAGAGCCTTTTGTGTGCTTTATATAACTATATACGAAGAAAAAAAAAATAAAGAAATAAAAGAAAAATAAATTTTGAGCGATAAAAGCTGAACGTATGTAATAAACGAGGGCTCGAATTTTTAACGAGACGTTGTATCAGCGAGGTTAAGCAAACATGCAGTTGGCTTTCGTTATTTTTTTCTTTTTGATTTCGTACCTTTCAGCTCTTCGCATTTTGTTTCGATTTTTTTTCGCGCGTTTATTTTCAAAAGAACAGCTGGGTATTATCGAAATTCAAATTGCGAGGAGACAGCTATCCAAGCAGGTGTTTTAATGTAGCAAAGAAATGGGTTTCGTTGTTTCGATGATTGTAGGGTTTCGTAGCTTTGAAACAAAAAAAAAAAATTTTATTACGATAAGGGTGCCTTTCTTTCGTTTTATTTTCCTTTTTAGAAACGTATGTGCACTGGTATTTAAGGGATGACAGAAGGGATAGTCGATAAGTATCGATGAAGGGTGAATATAAGCACCGCAAACTATGCGGGACGTTCGATGACAAGCATGAAATAAACTAATTATATAGATGAATGAAACATCGATTATTTTGAAGATCAAAAAAATTGATAAAGACATTATTGTTTGTAATTTATTTTTTAAATGTTTAATAATTTTATGAATTTTATTCGTTTGATTGAATTACTGTTTTGATGAAATTCTTGAATTAATATCTTTATGATTGTAAAAGTAATTAATTTTTGGAATTAATCAAAAATATAAAATTGTTTCCACCATTTGAAATGTACGAACGAACATTTCCATATATATTTAATAAATTTTATGATTTCTTTATATTCGAATATCCATTATTATTTAAATTCGAAATGAAATTTGACTTTCGACATAAAACGTCAACTTTGACAAATAAAACAATAAAAGTTTAATTTTATAGATACTCAATCGTTATCAATGAAAATTTCACATCGATCCTACGTAGCGCAGCTTTTATATAATTAATAAAAAACTTTTTACGACATAGCTTTTTATATAACTTTTGAATGAAACAGCTTTAACCTTTAGAGGATCGAAAAGCTGATATATTAGCTTTACTCGTAATCGACGCTTCGTTTATGATTAACTTATGACACAAGATGCTATTTTTATGCATTTTCTTTGAGGAATAAATGAAAATGCATAAATGAGCAATAAATGTACAATCACTAAAAAAGCTGTACTTCTATTCTATATGCATTGTGACTTATACCTAAAATATATATTGTATTCTTAATCTTTTTATGAGCAAATTATTCTATATTTACTTAAGAGAATTACAGTAAAGCTCATTCTACAACAATTCCAAACTGTGAATTATTTCAATTTACGCAGCTTGTAATTACAGGACGTAGAGAGCTAACCATTATTCTATACGTTCTGTTTCTCTCTTTCTCCCACTTATTTTCCTGTCTGTAAATTGTATTTCTCTAGTTTTAGAATTATAAGTAAATCTTTTTTGAAATCATTATAATTTCATGATATGATCATGATTACTTTTGGAAATGATATCTGCTGAGATTGAGTAAATAAATTAAACTTTATTATTTATCATTTTCTAAATTAGTATTTATTTTATTTAATTTGAGAATAAATTTTTATTCTGTTTACGACAACGTAGATAATTTATTTTTGTTTAATTTTTTTACGTATATTTTATTCTTAAAATTTTAGTAAGTGCAACGCGCAAATACACTGTCCAACTAATTATGAAAAATTTTCTTTTTTAACAAACTATAGTTTACGTTAATACAACAAAACGAACCTTGTTTATCAAAATTTTTAATACCTAACATTGTCATTGATAAATTATATTTTATACTCAATCCTTTCAAATCAATGTTACTTTGAAATGACATAATTTGGTGAAAATGTAAAGTCTGTTTACAAAAATATTAAATTTTTCGTTGTAATATTTAAACTTATACAATTCAAATATGGTATTTAATAAATATTATTATAGTAGACTAAAATTTAAATCATATAATTTATTAATTTAATAAATTAATAAAGTGAAAATTTTTGTTACTTTTATATCATTCATCATAAAAAAAAATTAAATTTATTCTACTTTTTCTAAAATTATTGGATCATATATGTTTTCAAATTTGATAAATTAATCAAGATTGAAAAAACCATTTGTATAATGATTGCAGTTACTGATTTATCCTGGTATATATCGATGACTTTTTATAATATTGAAAAAATCAATTTTGTTACACAAATCCATTAACAGTTTATCATTAAATACAAGTCTTTGTTACTTTAAAATGAAATTAATGTGTTAACAATTATAATGATACAGTTTCATTATAACAAGAAATAAATTCATGTATAAGTGACAAAGCGTTTCAATTATCCAAGACGTAAGTAAACTTCAGTATTCAAAAGCAAAATTTTGAATAACCTACCATTAAAACAGCTTGAAGCTTAAAATAGTAAGATATATGTACGTAGTAGTGAGTAGTGTAATACAACTACATACACAAGTGAGTATGCGTAAGGTAAAGTAATAAAAAAAAAGAACTTTAAAAAGCTTTTCCGCGCGGAGCTTGAGCTCACGCTAGCGGGCTTGAGTTGTATAGTCTGCTCAACTCACTGAATAATGCCATTCAAGTTGTTCAGGTTGAAATTCAAAAAGAAAGCACCACTCTCTCTTTCTCTTTCGTGTTACAACTGTATGCGTGGGTTAGCCTTGGCAAGCTTTTGGATGAAAAAATTGTAGAAGAAGAAGAAAAAAAATAAAATAAGAGAAGGACTTCGAAGTTGAAACTTGTAGCAACTGAGTAAAATTATTACTAGTCACGTAGGCTTTGCTACTACTACTGTTTCTGGCACTACTACTATATAGGTATACATAGCAAGGCGAGTGCCATTATATTATGACACAGTGGATGAAGTATACCCGAGGCCGGAAGAGCCGTAAGAGAGTATAGAATGAAGTTACGTTTGCGCGTAAGGCGTGAACGGCAGAATAATGCAAATTATCTACACGCTTGAAAATGAGAAAAAGACGGAGAGAGAAATCTTTTTTTCTTTTCTCTTTCTCTCTTTAGATTTGTGTACTTTGGTAAGGGACGAGTAATGGAAAATAAAGACGATTAATGTGTAATGAGTTTAGCTTGATAATAAAAAATTACTTTGAACATTCCAATGGCACTTCATGCTCAATTTTTCCCAAGCACAGATAGATTATGATAAATCTATAAGATGATTGAAATTATTTGAAACTATTCGTCTTTATTATTCAATTATTTATTTGTTTTAAAAATCATTTTGTACATCTAAATATCTTAATTATTTATGTTAGTTGAATACTAAGTGAATCAAACAAAGGAATTGATAATTTAAATATGACATGTAAATAAAGCGTACTTGAAAAATTTTTCTAACAAAAAGATAAATAATTTTAAGCTAGTGTAGAACGATTTTTCAAATTTACTTTAAATTCATTCTAAGCCTAGCCGTTATGAGGGGCTTAATTATGAAATACAGTTTTTGAAGCATGAAACTTGAGCTATTTTATTAGTAAATGGACCTACCTAAATTTCGCACGACAAAGTAATAACATAAATTTCAAGTATATGTAAATATTAAAAAAACAAATATTTTTTTCTCATTCAATATAACATTTTTGCACTAACAATATTGTTTTTTTTTAAATATTGACATAATAATAAGTTTGGTTTTTAAAATTGAAAAACAAGCTTTTTTATTACCAAAAATGTCTTATTGAATCGTTCCAATGAATCCCACATTAATCCAGCATAACGACTTTTATAGAAACAATAAATTTTATGAAGATAAAAAGACATAAAAACAAAAAGTAGTAAGAGGGGAAAACAGAAAAAAAGGAGTAAAGGCGATAAAATATTGAGGATGGGGTTGAAATGGATAAAAAAAAAATAAAGAGGGAGAGAAACAAGTGCCAGGATTTGTCATGGTTTGCGTGAGAAATACGGTCCAAATGCATGATTCGTATATTGAAGGGGTTTTTTAGGTGATGTGATGCCGAAACGCGTTAACGCGCCTCACTTTATTGCTTCGCTTGTTGTATGTAGTCTAGTTTAATCGACCGAGATTATTTGACTGATGACTAGATATTTTTTTTTATTCCGCCTCTCTTCTTTTCCTTATTTTTACGATCTATATTTACAAAAATAAACGATAAAAATAAACGAGTTACAACAACAAAAGTAAATTGGCATGGAATAAAAAAACAAACGAAAAAGTTTTTCGTGTTTAAAGAGTGAATGGAAATTATAATATATATAGCTTGATTCTCTTTTTTCCGATCGATTGTGTATTTTAGATAATAGATAAAAAATAACGCAGAATCCTGTAAAGAAATTTATTACCGTAATATTTTTTCTATCTTCCTTGTATAAAAAATAAATCATAATTAGCAAAACTTTTCCAATTATTTTTAATATTTATTTTAATGACTTAAATTGTCAATTTTTTTTTCCTTCGATCCCCCGGAATAAGAGATTTCAATTTTAATCTTTATCAAGGTAGGTATTTGATATTATGATTAAAAACGTCGTTTACCTAAATGAAAATTAAAATTAAGTGAAAGTTTATAAAAGTTTGTAATGTTCTATGAATACACATTATTTTGTGTAATAAGCTCCCCAGGGTAGATGAATCGCGACAATAATTCAATATAGCCCAGGGAAAGCCTTTTAACGCTTCATAATGAAAGGGATGAAACAAAAGATGCTGATCCCTCTTGTTTCTCTCGTTTTATAACGTTGCGAGTATTAACATTATTTTTCAAAAATAAAAAAAATAATTAATTCAACGGATTTAAATATTATTATGTAATATTTACATTTCCCATGCATAAATAAAACAATAACGTTTAAAAAGATCATTTAATATAATATTTATAATAAAAATTACGTAAAGTAAATTATTTAATAATTCATTGTTGTATTTATAATAAATAAATTTTCGTTAATTGAAAAACAATGTCAATATTTGCTTAGTTGAAAAAGAAATAAATTGTTTTTTTGTTAAAAAGGTATATTTGAAACTTTTACTATAAAATTACGATTTATATTGGTACAAGGGTGTAAATTCAATTTATTTCGAAAATTGCAATAAAAAAAAGTAAAAAAAATAAAAAGAAAAGTTATTCTCTTTTCGGTTAATTTTCCCGTGAGAGTATACCGAAGAAACAGACGAAGAATGAGAGAGGAAAAAAAGAGGAAGAAAGAAATTTGATTGTGAATCATTGGATACTAACTATTTTCGAGATTCAACAATTCTGCAACGTTTCCATCTCTCACTATACTCACTGGGAATTGAAATTTTTCTCATCTCCCTTTTGTCTTCTTTTTTTCGTTTTATTTCTGCTCACCTTATGATACCATCTTTGCTTTTTATTTTTCGATCTCTTTCTCTTTCTTGTTTTTAACTTTTATAAATTTAGTTTAAAATTTATAAAAGCACATTTATATAAATCTGAACATTGAAAAAAATTTATTTTTCATTGAAACATTCTATTGCAGTGCAAAAATACTATATCATATTATAATATTACATAATGTATAATTGATAATAAATAAAAAATTACAAAGTATGTGGAACGATTTTTTGTTTATTTTCTTAAATTTTATTTTTTAAAAGTTCATATTTCTCTTTTGTCGCCTTTGCGGATCATTCGCTTAACTTTTCTTATACCACTTTGTGAATTTTCATTTTTAACGTTTTTCTTACTCCCCTCCCGCTTTTTGGATTTAGTTTTATAATATTTTAGTCTCGCTTCTCTTTATTTCATTCTTCCTTCTTTCTTTCCACCCCTTTTTTTAAGCCACGAAAGGTACCATTTATTCGACTTTTAAAAGTTGCATAACATTACTCTGCAAAAGTTTCGACGTAAAGAAAGGGCAACGTGTTACCAAGAGGGTAGTTATAACAAAATGACCTGAATGCTTAAAAGTTTTTCATGACATAATGATGGCATAGTGAAAAACTTCAAATGCGATAATGTTACCTTTTCTTTTTGTTAAGATTTATTTTCTATTTTAATAACGCTTGGCTTAATATTTATATAAAAAAATTATAATTTTTATGTATTTATTTTACATTAAATTTTTAATTAAAAATTTTGATATGTATTTTGAGCTTGATTATATTTTGGTTCCTACTAAAAAGAAAATTATTGTCTTAATAATCTAAGAAATGCGAAATATCAATTTGCAAATTCTATGTAGATACCAACATTAAAATCTAAATTCAACTTTTTATCATAATAATGCGAGCAAACATTGCTAATCGCTTTTTTTTTATGTTCTCTAACAAAATTTCTTGCTTCGTAAAGCTCGTCTCACTAGCAATAGTTCTCCGGAAATACTATTATTATTTAACAATTCCATTAATAAATGTATATCACACGATGCGCATAACTACGCTAAGCAAATGTCGTAATCGTTAAAACGCAGTAACGAAGAGCTAATTTCCATATCGTAAAATTCAACAATGCAACGGCTTATTACATTCTCAATTTTCAAAAATTACGGTTGACTCGTTTAATTTTACGAAAGAAAAAGAAAAAAAGTAAGCTTTAAAGTTACGTCTTCCCTTGAAAAAGCTATTCCGTATTATGAACCGTAACGTTTTATAAACTAAGTGGTCCTTATCGGCTTAAGGAAGTTATATGTTGATAAAGAATGAAAAAAAAGAGAATCACGTTGATGAAATTTGTTAATAATTGTGTTATGAATAATCAGTGTATATTTATATATTTATGTTATATACATAGGCATAATTATTTCATTCGAATGTGAAAAGCATGTATTTACATTTTAACAAAGCTTTGGGAGAAACTAAGCTGAGAATCTTTGTATTATATGAGCATTAGACACAAAGAATTGGAGCAATAAATAAAAAATAAATTTAAAAATATAAAAAAAGCAAAGAACACGTATAAATTTGAAGAATAGATGATAACCAGCTAAATTAAAATTGCATTAACCCTCAAATAGCACACTCAGGTAAGTCTTTATATTTGTTTTTTTTTTTCAATAAAAAAAGTTATAAATTCGTGATTTTTTTATAAATTTTCTAAGGGATCAAATAATGTTCTTTTATTTTGCATGAAAAAAATTAATTTGTTTATAAATAATTGTTCATAAAAAAATTAACTTATTCTGAATGTATCAGTTAATTGAAAACATACCGGTGCGAATACGCACTAGTGTACAATTTGAGGATTAAGAATAGTAGAAAATTATGAGGTTTCAGTGGCTCACTTGGTAGAGCGTTGGATCCATATTCTCGAGGTCTCGAGTTCGAATCCCACTCTCGGCCTCCGATTGATGCAAGCACCACTGTACGTCATATGTGCTTTATTCACAAATACACTGACGACCTCCGTCGTTAATTAGCATCGTAATAATCCCATGAATACAACGACGTTAAATAAAACAAAAAAAGAAAAAAATTTCTCTACTTTCCAAAGTCATTGGTATATAAAATTGAATTTCATTGAATATATCACCCTCATATAATTTCAATTTATTTACTAAAAATGAAATTTTTTTTAACAATTTATACTACTATTTTTTAAAACAATTTTTAAATAATGAATGAAAAAATGTTTGTATGATAACTAATTTTAAAAAGATTTAAATTATTTCAAATTTTAATACTAAAATTTCAAAAATTTTTTAATTTGCTGTTTTTGATAAAAATTTTATGAATTTTCAATAAATTAATTTTTTATTAAAATTTGATCTTTTTTTAATTATTTTTTTTCTTTATTCAATAATTTGTTATAAATTAGTTTAGTAACTTATTCCATTTCATAAGCTCACAAAATGACACTTTGCTATGCTAGTGTTAAATGTAGAAAATGTTTCTTTTAACTCGTTTTTCAAGTAATTACTGTTGAGATAAAAGTAAAATAATATTATTTATTTATTAACAAATACTGTGGCTAGTAGGTGACAATGTACTTTTACAAATAAATTTATTTTTTCTAACGTCGTGCGCAAAATTCGATTTCATGTACTCGTTTGCGTACATAAAATATCATATTATGAGACGCATTTGTTTAGCGTGCGTAAAATGAATCGAGCGTGCGTAAAATGATTTCAGCGTGCGTAAAATGATTTCAGTGTGCGTAAAATGATTTTAGCGTGCGTAAAATGATTTCAGCGTGCGTAAAATGATTTGAGCGTGCGTAAAATGATTTCAGCGTGCGTAAAATGATTTCATCTAAAAAAAAATTTTTTGATTTTCAAAGTGTTATATTTCAGGAACTATACATCATAACAGACATTTATACATCTCATTTAAAAGCTCTTGTGGTGCTCTTTTAAAGTGCTATGTACAATTTTTTTCGCGATACGTGAACTCTCTTATTAATTAATCTTAGAGTTAATCATTTAAATAATTTCTTATTTATTGTTTCAAAGAGGGGGGAGGGATTCTCAATTATTATTTTAATTATATATTTTCATGGAATTTTAATTTAAGAGCAGGCCGGATTCGCTGTCCTTGTCTAACTGAGATTTTTGTTATTTACTCAAGTATTAATCGGTGAATCTGCAGATTAAAAGTTGAGCGCAATAGATATTATTATTACAAATATTTATGCACAAGAAGAAAAAAATCTATCGCTTTGTTTTTGAGAAAAGTAAGTAACGCGAAAATATTATAAACATAAACTTTCACTTTGGTGTTACTTACTTTTCTCAAAAACAAAGCGGTGGATTTTTTTTTCTTGTGCATAGATGTTTATAATAATAATATCTATTGCTCTCAACTTTTAATTTGAAGATACACCGATTAATACTTGAGTAAATAACAAACAACTCAATTGTTACTCGGTCGATATCAGGTTCTACTCCGGCCTGCCGTTAATGGTTTTATTAATTTTATTTTTATATTAGTAATATGATTTATTTTTTTGGAGACGGGGGGGGGGGTGCCCCCCGAACTCCGGCAGGGGCTTTGCCCCCTCCGCCCCTGGACCCCGTTCTGCGCCCCGACCTCGACTACCTCTTACAATCTTGTTAGCCTTCGAACAAGATTGTACATGCTATCACAATCTTGTTAGCCTTCGAACAAGATTGTACATGCTATCACAGACGCAAGTTTGTCATTCTTAGAATTTTGCGCACTTGTTAGAAAAAATAATATACGCAACTAATGCGTAAAGTGATCATCGCACTCGTCTTATTTGTCGCCCTCGCTGCGCTCGGGCAACAAACCCGACTCGTGCGATAATCACATATTTTACGCACTCGTTGCGTAATATACTATTATATATTTATATGTTATATTAATATTATCGCACAGGTAATTTATTTAGTTAAATAATAATAAATTTAACCTATGATTATTTCATTATTTAATATATAAGACATGTTTATTTTATGCTTGCAAACAATTGCCTTATATGAGAAAATTTTGAACAAATGTAAAACCTATGAAAGTAAATATTGCTTTGTTAAATAGAAAATACACTTTCCTATAAATTTAAATTATAACAAACTTTGTACAATTTCGATTGTATTTAATATTAATTAATAGTAATAATATTAATATTTTTGCATCGTATTATGTATTTCGTTGTTAAAACAAAAAAAAAACAAGCAACACAACATTAATTGATCGAAAGCTGCATTATTTTAACAATAACGTTATTCCTAAATTTTATCGTAACAATGCTCCCTTTATCAAATCGTAAAAAATAAAGATAGAACAATCTTTGAGACAAGAAAATCATCAGAAGAAAACGTAAAAGATCTGTATATAAAGATTAGTCCTTTTCCAACGAAATATCACACGCACACATACACATTCATAAACTTGTATTCTCGAAGTTGGTTATATGGCCAAGCTATGCATTCGGACGTAAACATTTACTAATGTACCCACGCAAAGCCGAGGTTATAAGAGGGTAAGGGTATGATATTCTCTATATGAAGCTAAGTAAACTAAGCATACAATCATGTATGTATGTATGCGTGTATACGTATACACACGTTTGGTATATACATTCATGGATTATCCTAGAGAATATTGGTAGGATATATAAAGCCATGCCGATTTGGTTGTACGACTATTGTCCTTTCTAATACAAGGATTGTCATCTCTCCAGTGCGAGCGCACTGATTTATCGATATGACAGTCAAAACCCGCAAACAAAATAGACAGTATATGACACGCGATGGGGGGAGAGAGAAAGAGAGGAAAAAAAGCTTCATATTGCAATTCTTCGGATGATTATTGTACTTATGTTTTATGCGCGCGCCAAACTATATGTAATGTAACGTGATGATATTTGTATAGAAAGATGAAGTGTTGTGTTACTTTGTCAAAATGTAATCTTGACGAGAAAAAAAAGAGAAAGAGAGAAGGGTAATTTAGTCGAGGCAAAAGGGTCTTTGGTGTGTATATATGGATTCGCTTGCGGGATTAATATTTTTTTTCATGATCGTAATAACATTGGTCATTCACTGCGTTGTATTAATAAATGCGTTGGGCGTGAGAAAGAAATGCAACTGAATAATAAGTAGGATCTTAACTCGTATAATATCTTATTCTACAATGCACTGCGTTGATTATAAATGTATTATTAGAAATGTTACTGATAATTTCACAAAGAAAATATTTCAATAACTTTGATTAATGTAAACAATATGAGTATTAATAATTTATATGAAAAAGAAAAAGAAAAGTAATGTAGCACGTACCAATGGTCACACATATTTTTATGTGCATTTAGAAAATCATATGCACAATAATTGAATAATGAAAAAAAAAAACTGTGACAGAAATTTAATAAAATATGTATATTTAACAAAATTCAATAATACCGTATATCAGCAGATTGTTGAAATATCATTAAATATATTTGAAGTAAATATTTAAGAAATCTTGAAAATCCTTATAAATTTCGAGTATAAGGTGATACGTAAATCCACAATGATGTATACCTACTCATCGATATTCTTCCGCAATATCTTGACACTTGACTTGTAACTCGGAACGGTTTGAAATTACGAAGACTTGGCTTGGCAAGCAAGTGGAAAAAAGTACTTTCGATCGGCAAAGAGAAAGATAAATACGTCTTTTCTATGCCTTGTATTGACACTGGCGATTTCCCTTCAGAGCTTGAATTAAAGGAAATAAGAAAAAAAATAATAAAAAATAAACTTGACAGAGTTAAATGAGGTATATGGAAACAAGCATATGCATCAAAGTAAGCTTAATCTACCTTATCTATTTTTGTGTCCCAAATAACGACACGTAGGTATTTTCTTTTATTCGAGCTTTGACGTTTTACAATTTATATTCATTATTTACTCGTGTAATTTTATGTTTAAAGAAATGTAAAGATATCTTGACTTGACTTGTGTGTCGATGCATACGTCGCTTTTTTTCGTAACAAGCACATGTTTGTAGAGTGAAAGAGAGAGAAAAAAGGAAATAAAAGCTCATGAGTTATGCCGTTAAAGTTAAAGTAGGAAAATCGAAGCCAATGTAGAGTAAATACGAATAAAATATTGATAATATCATGGTTATAACTCGGACCAGAAATCGTACCAATGCTAGTATATGAAGATAAGAGCTGTTTTCGAAGAAATACATAACTTTCTATATCTTTCTTTCTTTTTCCTCTATTGTCCAATGCTACAATACTTGCTCTTTACTGGATTTATGCAAAATATTTTTGCAGACTCGTGGTTCCTAAGAAATATATACGAACGCACCCCCATCGTTCTACTATTCAATATGGACTTTTTTACCAATCTTTTTTTATCTTTATTCATTCTTTAAGAGAAGGATTTGCGATGACTTTTACAGGGTTTATTTAAGAGTGCGTTAAGAATCTTTAGAATCATTTTAGAAAAAAATGCATAAGGATATTGTAGACGGTTTAGTTTTGAATGTTTCGAAAGTTTTTAAATGGTAGCATTTTATTGTTGAGATAATAATGTCGAAAATTTATGTATGGATGTACAACATGAGTCTAAAATATTAACTTATTTTATAAAATTAAATTTTTTTCTCAGATTTTCTTTTTATACAATATAAAATATTATTTTTTCGGTTGTTAAATGTTACATATTTTAAATTTTATTACATGCATATCAATATGATTCAGTAGAAAACGTATGGGACTCATCAGACCCAAGCATTCTAAGCTGCTAAATCGCTCACACCAATAGCGTAGTATATGAAAAATTTTATTGAGTTTTTACTATTAAAAAAATGTTTTAATATCAATATGAATAATGAATTTTGATAGTTAAAATTAATTACATTATAAAAATAATAATTATTCTATTCATTTGAAGTTGAAAATGATTTTTTAAAAATCAGATTACTTATTACCCCAAGTATTGATGATTCTGACAATTATATGACAAACTGACCAATTATAAATTTGGTTAATAAGTCATATTATTTGAATGTAACTTTTTAGATGCTTTTTATAACTTTGATGTAACTTTGACTTAAGGAAAAGTATGTAATTTAAAAATATTAGTAATTTTCATAACTTCAGGAATTTGATTGATAAAAATGTTTTCATATGAAATTTTTCATATAGTTTATTTTAGCAAGTATGTTGCTTTTTATAATACTTCCAAAAAACATTTAAAGTACAAAAAGAGCTGTTAAACCTATTGATTAAGTTTTTATTTTGAATGTAAACCATATTTATTTTTGAGAATCCAAACAAAAAATAAAAATTTTGTTGATTGTATCAAAAAAGTGAAAACAAACAAGATTTTATATCCCTTGTAATACAGAAACAAAACAAGAGCTTTCAATACAACATTATCAAATTTAATGTTGAATAAAAATTAGTTCATACTTAAGATAAATGGATTTTTCGTATTTAAAAATCCGCTTATGAAACCCAAATGCAATGCACCCTCCTTGTAAGTGTGAAAGAAATAGATGAATTTATTTTGATTTACTAAATATGTTGTATATTTAAAAAAATGTAATATAAAGAAAAATTAAAAGAAAAAAAAACGAAATTCGTTATGCATAAAAATTAAAATAAAGAAAGAAGAAAAGATAAGAAAGAGAAAAGAGAAAAAAGAAAGATTAAAAAGTCTTACATAACATACTCAATAATGTCCAACCATCTCAAAGTAAAACAGCATAAGAATTCAGAGGCTCCATCCTCCCTCAAACAGTCTTACGTAATATATGGAATAATCCTTAAAAATTTTTTTTATTTCAAGCCTATAGTCTATAATTTTAAGAAATAAAATGTCATGACAAAATGTAAAACACATTTTTTTAAATTTTAAGTAAGAAGAATTGTAAAAAATAATTTAGTGACTCAAATCCTTTATATTTTATTTAGAAGATTCTAAAGTTCATTTTTGTGTATCTCGATTATTGTTGTTATTATTTCTGAATGCAGATCACGTAGTCATGAAGCTTTTCAGCATTCTCTTTAAAGGTGAGTCTAATATATAGCATATACGATTATTCCCACAGGCTACATATATATGTATACGCACAATATATGCAATGCTTGTATACTAGACACTCTTTGCTGGGATAATACAAATGTCTATAGACATAAGAAAGACTTGTGGAGGGGTTTTGGGTATGTCCACCCTAAAAAGTGCCAAGAGGGTGCCACAATAGTAGCAACAAACTTTTTATATATATACATACTGGAAGCCTCGAGGCATTTATATCATCGGGCATTACCGCGGGAATATATATGTATACCTAAGCTTAAGAAATGCCACCCTAAGTTTGCGCTTGGCGCAATGTCTCTTTTCCCTTTTTTTTCGCCCCTCATCTTTTCTTAGTCTTATTTAAAAAAAAATTGCACTTATCTGTCTATTTTTGAAGGTTCCCCCATTTAATCGCTTTTTTTGGTGTCTTGTGTACAGCTCATTTATTTGAGTAGATTTGATTGTATCGATGTCAATAAGACGCAACTTTTAATAAATATCATTTCATATTTTTGTACAAAAAATAGTTTTATATCTTAAAAAAAATCTCTATATAACATATTATTTATTTTTTTATAAATTTATAATTAATTTAAACTTAAAATAACCAAAAAATGATTCCTGTTTTTTTACTATTAATTAAATATTTTAAATAAATTTTTAAGTATCAAAAAAGATCGCGCTTTACATAAATATTTAAAAATCTAAGACAATTATACTTTTTAAATTAGCTAGTAATATTCAGTAACTCATAGAAGTCAGGGATGAGTAAAACACAATTAAATGGTAAAATGTACCTTTCTTTAATATCTACTCAAAGGTTATTATATACTCTTTTTCATATTTTATTAAACTGTTTTTTTTAATGTTAATACAAAGAGAATGCATTTTGGTCTCGAATTTTTTTTTTCTTTTAATTATTTTTTCTTATACAGAATTACAAAAAAAACGAATAAAGCTATATCCATTTGACTCAATTTTTAATTTTTTTTTTAAATTGTGAACAACCCTGGTAGAAAATGAAACGCTTTTTCTACCATTTTATGGCCATTTCTTTAAAGTGAAGAGCAGAAAATGGGAATGTTTTATGGCCATTATTTGAACTAATATGAAACGTTTTTTTCAACCTTCATAGTGCTAAAAAATGCTAATAAAATGTTGAGTCTGATCCACTATTATTTGAATATAGATAGTTAACAGTAGAGTCTATCAAATTGTGCTCTAATTGATTACTATTAAGAATCATTTAAGGTTTTTTCTTGAAAGTTATCATTAATCATTAATAGAATCACTTTTGTTAATATATTCGCGCGTATATTTTGAGTTGTGATCGGATTGTTAGAGGTTATTTTTAAACGATTAATAAAATTTTCCATTTATTATTTTAAAAAATGATATTTTTATACTCGTTTCGTACTGCGTTTCATATTTTTATTTTAATAAAATTTAATATTATTTTTATTTTTATAAATTCCAATAAAAATAAACATTGACGAAGGAATGTGAATAAATACTAATCTATATTTTCTCGCCACGTGGCAAAATTGAGGTTATGATTTTACCTATGATCTGAAAAATTAAGGACTCATTACTAAAAAGTTATATAGCTAGTCAAAAAAAGTTGTCCACAGTTTACCTAATTTTTAGATAGCTGTTACTGATTTTTTCTCTCCGTTTACTTAAAATGCGTATTTTTTTGGCTAAATACAAAAATTTTTAACAACATTTTTATATTAGCATTTTGTTCCTATAAGATGCTAACCAATATACCAAAAAATTTGAGCTATGCAGATTCAGCAAAAAATTGCCATTTATTCGCCAATATTGACATGACAAAATATTACTATTGACAATGGTCATAAATTGTTGTTTACACCATTTTTAATATTCAAATTTCTACCAGGGAATTTTTTTATTAATTTAAAAAAATGTGGTACATTTAATGTAGTGATTATGTTTAATGCTGCGATTTCTACTGAAGATATATTAAAAGACATGCATTTTCAATATATGTATTTTAGGACTGAAAGGTTCATAAAAAAATATAATTTTTTTAACAGTGGGCTAAAAATACCACTTTTGCTCCCGGCACGGAAAACGAAAAGTGCTAATTTTAGCCTCACTGTTAAAAAAAATCGTATATGCACCACGGAAGGTAAAATGAACAACCCATAGCACGAGTTTTCCACCCTCGGCTTCGCCTCGGGTGTCAATTCACTCATGCTATGGCCTGTCCTTTATTTTACCTCCCTAGGTGCATAATATACTATTGCTGAAAATATAAAATATAAAGATAGTTTAGTTTGAAACTAAATTCAGCTTTATTAATGAGAGTTTAATTAAATGAATTAAAGAAAAATAAAGTAATAGATATTATTATGAATATTTATGCACAAGAACAAAATTCTACCACATTGACTTTGAGAAAAGTAAGGAACGCAAAAATATAAACACAACAGAATTTTGTTCTTGTGCATAAATATTCAATAATATCTATTGTGTTCAGCCTTCAATTTGCAGATACACCGATTAATACTTGAGTAAATATAACAAAAAACTCAATTAGAAAAGGGCAGCGAATCCGGTCTGCTCGTAATCATTGAATTTAAGGACTATATCACTTGAATTTAATAATTTACTTTGTTCTTAACGCAATGTAATGATTAATAAATAAAAACATAATTATTTTCTTTCATACTTTATGTAGAGCATGTTATTTTAGAATAACGTTTAATTTGGAGCTGTAATACTCAGCAGGAACTGCTGTTAATTTATAATGAATCTGATAATGTATAAAATCACTTTTAATTAGCTGTTTGTAAATTAATTAAGAATGTAATTAAAGCTGAAAATTATTATTTATATATTTATACTTAACGAGCTCTTCCTAAAAATAAAATACTTTTTTTTAAATAAATATATTATTTATGCGTCGATAAATTTTGCATAATACCACAAAATTTTTTTTAACGTGCATAAAACTCTTACATACATATTTTAATTAATTTATTATTTTTTAAAAATTCATAAATACATTTTATAATGTAAAATTTTATGTTACTAATTTTCTTTTTGACATTCTTAAATATTAAATACATTATTTAAAAGTTAATTTATTTGTAATTTCAAACTTGGAAATAATTTTAAAAAAATCCTTCATATACTATTTCTCTCTTATCTAACTTTATTTCACCTTTCTCATTTGCGGTAAGGACTAGACCAAAATGAGACATATAATACTGGTCTAGACTGTACTAAACGAAAATTTCATTTTGCCAATGTGAGTGGGTCACCTTTTCTCTTATACCGTCAACCGTATTTCAAACCCTCCCCCTGGACACCTGATCCCAGCTTGGGTTATCTCTCTTGTATAAGCGCGTTTGTTCCTATAGCTCTCTTCTCGTAATCCTGCACCATACGTATACATTTGCTTTTTGTGTGATGTGTATCCCGGGCTGTGGATGCTACTAGTGATTGGTATTATAACTTTTTTTTTTAACCGTGTGCTTTTAAAATTTATGGCTTTAATTGAGTTACTGCCTTGCTGACGTGGTTGCGCGCGCTCTTTTTTTTTGTTTTTGTTCTACCCACTATATGACACGCGAATTTGTTCGACATTGACAAAATGTACATGATTTTTTATTTAAAAAGTCAACGCGAGGTATCGAAAAGCTTTTTGTGGTTTAATAAGGTTAATCACTGTTTTGTGAATTTATAAAAAATATCTAAAACAAACCTTGATAACTAGGTTAAAATTTTTTTAGATTTTTTCAAAGTTTATAAACGATTTTAAATTGTGTTTTCAAAATTGATCGATTAAAATAAATAATAAATTTGAATAAATATTTTTATTAAAAATAAATGTTTTCATTTTAAATGATTTTCTATATAATATATTAAATATTTAAAAAAAAGTATTACCGAATTAAATAAAATGAATTGACTTGTTTCATAATTAAGTATTACAAAACTAAAGTTCTTGAGATACGCCAGAACTAGGAAGAAGTTTATAGCGGTCCTTGGGTTACAGTTATCTACAAGTTTGTAATTTAAAAGTTTTAAATTAAATGACTAATGTAATTATGACTGGACTGCACTAAACTTTATTAATGAAAAATTTCAAAGACATTAATATAAATTAGGATGTATGAGGAAATATAGAATATTGTCTTATTAAAATTAATATTTTGGTCTTCTTTAATAATTTATAATAAAATTAAATAGATTCTTTCAATTTTAAAATGTATTAAAGTATTATACTTATATAAAATTTAATTATAGAAAACTTTTTATTTGAAATACGTTACACACATATTATATTCAATACGACTTTTGTTTAGTATATTTTAATTTATGTTCAAATTTTTTGTTTTAATACTGATTGAATATTATCGATATTTTTGTAAGAATAAATTCAATGACATCGTTAATATATTCTTAAAAGGAAATTCATGATCACTGACATAAAATAAAATTCTATTGATAATAGATTTAAAATAAATAAAATTTGGTTATGTTTCTTACGAACAAAACTTGAACTGGGCACCAATGCCTTTACATCGTATAAAATTTGTTTATCATTAAATATTTCCTAATTTGGTTTTTAATGTTAGGTCATAAATGTGTATTTATAAGTTTAGAGTAATGTAAAGTTTCAAAATTGTAGATAATTTTCATTATATTTATATTCTTGAATCATATATCTCAATTTTAGAATCGTGACGAATTCTAAAAATATTTATGGTTTTATATTGACTTGGTAAATTAAATTTCGAAAAATGTTCTATAAGGAAAATTTTTAAATGATATAAGAGGTCATCTTAATATCATCACTTTTATATGCATTCTATCTAAGGTATTCCGAGGTCGTCAGTGGCTTAGTCGGTAGACCGATGGATTCATAATCTCGAGGATCCGAGTTCGAGTCACGCTCTCAGCGGCTGATTGATACGAGCACCACTGTATACGATACAAGTGCTTTGTTCACAAGCACATTGTCGACCCCCGTCGCTAATTAGCATCGCAATAGCATAAATACAGCGCCGTTAGATAAAAAAAAATAAAAAAAAATTAAATTCTAGATGTAAAGTCAAAATTTTTTAAAAATATTTTAAAGCTTATTAATGAATTATATCTTTTAAAATAAAACAGAATAAATTACTTAAAAATTTATTCAATAGCATTACGTTATCTATTAATAAAACATATAATCATCATGAAATCAATATTTATTTACTATACTTAGAGTAATAATAACTGTAAGAATCTCGTAAACTACAACTATTAGGAAATAATAATCCTCCACTTACAACAATCATGCATTTGTACGTGACAAATCAAGTTGAAGAGGTTTTCGCAAAAGGAAAAGCTTTCCAAGACTAGAACTATACTGTCTGTTAGAAAGCTAAGGTATTTTCACGTCACAATTCCTCATTCCTTAAGCGAGTATTCCTGCCCTTTAACTACGTCGTTTCAGCAAGTTATGCTTGAAGGGTTCCCTCTTTTTCTTTCCCTCTCTCTCTCTCTTCTACTCTCTTTCACCACTTGAAGGGCGGAAGAAAATTCCTGCGGCGTCTAAATCTTGGGTGTGCTCTAAGAGCCGCTGCACGGGTATCTAATATCGTACGCCAAGTTACTTAATCTTTCGTTACTCAACTACTACATGTACACGTATATATGAACAAAGCGAAAGAGGAACGACAATTTAGCTCTCATTATCATTGCTGTAGTTGGAAAAAGATGGGGGAAAGGGAGATCCTTTTTCGAATAAATGAAAATTCATGACGAACTAAAGCTCTTCCATGCTCCAGACATTGTTTTGGGAACCTTTAACGATTATAATAATGAACGAATACTAATAAATGGAGACAATGGCCCTTTTAATCTTTTCATCTTACTTGTTTTAATGAAATGTTGGATTATGCTTGCGCAAAGTTACGAGAATGACCATACCAAAAACGAAATTACATATAAAAATTTTCTTTTTCCTTTTTATTAAAGACGAAGGTTTTAAAAGGATGAAGAAATAGTTAACACCCTTTCAAGAGGATTTTCATTAAGATCTAATTAACCGTGGCAATCGGAAGTTATGACGTTATTTTAGTTTTTTTTTATGGTTGACCACAATGTGCGCCTTTTGCTTTAATTAAAAGGAATGCGTGCCTTAAGTGCGTACAAGGTTCGATTAAAAAAGTAACGACGGCTAGCTTTGAAACAACGGGACAAGTTAAGGCTAGCTTCGCCAGGCTTATAATAAAAATATGGATTGATAATAAACTTAACATAAACACAATAAAGATCTTCAACTTGATTGCAAAAAAAAATAGTTGGATTATCGTAATTTATTTTTTTTATGAAAAAAAGTAATTATTTGTTTAAATCTTTATTTTGTAATATATAATTCCATTAATCAAACTTAATTCAAGGTAAACGAGTCCCGGGAAATCCTTTTAATACAGATTTTAAATTTATATGATTAAAAGTATATTGAATAATTTCAATTTGAGGCAAATCAATTAAAAAAAGTTTTAATTTAAATCTTTATTTATTCAAATGTTTATTTATTTTAATTTACAAATGTCCGTGTTTATAAATTCTTGTAAATGATTCGATTGAGTAATTATTTATCGATTTGTATTATATTGGATGAAAACTGAAAATATATAGAAAATACGTTATTGAATCGAAAAAAATTTTAATATTTGATAAATTTTATATTTATTTTTTACAAAAATTTTTATCGATATTAAAAGCGTTATATATCTTGAAATTAAAAATATTAAATAAAATATTTATATAGTAAATAACAAATAAAGTAAATAAATTTTTTCTATTTATTAATTAAAAATTCGTACATTTCTGCATATTAGACCATGAAATTGTTAGTAATAACTCATGTCAAACATTATCTGATTTCTGTTAAAAAGAAAATATTCAAATCTCCTATAATGTATACAAAGAAAACAATTAATTTTCCATTTTCCCCAGCAACTCTCATGAGTCAAACAATTGAAGCGTATAAAGACACATGTGCAGATAACGTCGGTGCGAAACGGAAGTACAGGAAATGTAGAGACACGCGTGCTATTCCTCTATAACGTAGCATAAAGGAAGTGTATTGTGTATACATAGCTTTTCTATATACATACTTTATACATTGATGTTTAGCCGATCCATGCCATTGCCGCTGCTAGTGTGTAGTCCGGAAAGTTGGAACGGTCACCTCTCTTCTCTGGACTTGGTATATAAGAAGAAAAGCTCTATGCATGTATATACATGCTTATATTCTATTCTCGAAAACGGAAGTTGAAGGAAAGTCTCTCTTTCTCTCACACGCTTGGGTATCTCGTCCTTTATGCTAACACGGCACGCGACGGGTATATACTCTTCTATCTTTACACTACTAGTAAACCCTTGAAGCCCTGTTTGAAAGTATATATGTATAGTAACGACGTGACCTCCAACGCGCGAGTTCTCTGAATTTCTCTTGAGCACCAAGCTTGTAAGTAAGAGTTTCAATAACATTCCACTAGGCATCCTTTACTTCCCTCTCTTTGTGGAATTTATTCGGTCAAAACTTTTACAATATATACACCCCTCTTTTGTTATGTGCAACGATCCTCTCTCACTTGTGACAATATGCTAAAAAGTTGGATTTTTTATCTCTCCTTTTTTCTTCCTATTTTTGTTGGATTTTTATTTTAAGGATACCGTGCTTGCAAGCTCTAATCAAGTGAAATTTTTATACTCATGAAAATATACATTGTATATATGAAAGTTTAGCACACTACATCCTTCGAATATAAACTAAACGCTTTAAAATTATATTTAAAAGTTTATATTTTGTAAATAACTTTTTATTTTGAGGTCGTCAATGGCCAAGTCGGTAGAGCGATGGATTCATAATCTCGAGGACCTGAGTTCGAATCCCGCTCTTGGCGGCCGATTGATTTAAGTATCACTGTACGTTACATGTGCTTTTCACAAATACACTGAAACGATCTCCGTCGCTAATAAGCGTCTTAATAATAGCTGAAATACAGCGACGTTAAATAAAAAAAATGTATTATTTTATGGGAGGAACTTGTTTTCGATAAAATACGTAAACAATTTTTTATTTGATTTTTAAAAAAATTCTACTTTTTTAAAATGTTTAATGATCATCTAAAAAGAAAAAAATGAACAAATACATTTCATCAAACAAAAAAAATTATCATATGAGTTTCTAATATTAAGATTTATGTAGACTATATTCAATAGCGGTAGATAAAAAATGTTTGAAACTTAATTAATCAACATGCAGTATTTTATATCAAGTATACAATTTAAAATCCATATTTACGATGTGATTAATCTGAAATTTTGTAGATCTTTAATGATGAAAAAACATTTTGCATATCTCTAAGTATTATTTTAAAAGCTCAACTTAACTACAAAAAGTTGATATTTTTTTATCAATTATTATTACCTCAAAAGGGACGTGTCAAGCATTATTAATTGTTGGGAACAATATTATTTATACATATTTTATAACAAAGCCAAATAGTCACTTTTTCATGAAATTGTATTCACAATTTTGTAAAAATATAAGAATTTTCACTTATAATATTAAATTGTTATTTTTTTATAATAGAATCTCATAAAATGTATACAAACTAATTAAACAATAAGATTTGTCCATGCATAAAGGAACATTACAAAAAATTGAACATATTTGAGTTATAAATATATACAGCTATTATAAGTCTTTCTATAATATTCAGATTATTAATCTAATGATCTATTAATAACTATATGAAAAAATAAAAGATAATAGATGTTTCAAAAATAAAAGAATTATAAAGTTTAAGTTTATGCCATGTACTTCTTATAAACTTTTTTTTAATCTTCTAAAATAATTTATCTTTACTAGATTTATCTTGCGCTCTTACAGATAGTGAGAGCAATGCCGTTATAAGGCAGAAGCTTTGCCAAATCAAAGTGCAAAATTTATCTGCTTTTCGGCATGGTGAATACAATTGGTTTGCATTGTCGAATTTTTTTAGCCTATTATTGCGTTTATTGCTCATATCTTCCGGCAAATCATGCGTCACAAAATGAGTAACTTTTCGTCTACATAAAAAAATGTTGCAGGCACACAAACACAGACACACACACAAATATATACGTATATATATATATATATATATACACACACATAGACAAATGGAGAAGCGCAAGAGCTAAGGAAATTGATCACGGCTTGAAGCGAACAAAAAGAGAAAAAAAAAGAGAAAGAAAAAGAAAAGAATAGTGTACGTTGCCAGGAAGTATAAAAATCCAATGGCTAGCTCGTAAAAGGGCAAAGTCCAGTTGAATGGATAGCCGAAGGGATATATCGACGAGTATAGGCAGATACGGGAAAAGAAAGATACGATAGTAGCGAAGGGAAAAGTCAGAGAAAAAAAAACCGAGATAGAGCTAGGAAAAACTTTGAAATTGGTAGCTTTTGTCTTCTTGACATAGTAGATGTTAGTTTTGTTGATTTTTCTTCTTTTTTTTCAATTGTAATTGAAACTTTTATTTAATCTTTTAAGAACTGTTTAAAAGTTTTACTGATTATTTTTTAATTAGGTACTATAGGTATTAAAAGTAAAAAATTTTTAAATATTTTTTAATAAATTACTTTTTGTCAAAACATTAAAATATCTAATCTTCAAATAAAAAATTCCAATTAAAGGAAGCATCAATTATTCTTCTTGCATATTTGTATTTTAAAAATAAAATGTATCATTAAAAAAGCAGCCAATGGATTCGATAATGCGTTCGTTCTCATCATAAAAAACCAGAGTGACTAGTAAACGAGACTTGAACGAGGGGTGAAAACATCAAGAAGACGACAAAGAGACAAATAACTATCTTTCTCTTGGAGCTTATGGATATAGTAGGTTGTTGGCCGACTAGCGTATAGATATATAAGGATATAGACTTTGCTCTTTTTTTTATGATGGCAGTTTCTTCCGCCACGTTATGAGACCATTTCAAGAGAAGTAAAGGCGAAATCAAGGCTATGCGCGTTTCATTAACAACCTACGCTATTGCGATATAAGCTCTATATTTCTTGTTTTTTTTTCACCTTTTCAAATAAGGTTCATAGACATCTTGAAATTTATTAATCGACAAGTATGATTTTCTTTCTGATATTTCCTTTTTCGAATTTTTATTTATAAGATGAATGCTTTTCTTGTGAATAAAAAATTTAAATTGCAATTTCAGAAAGAAAACGCAATAGAATTTGTAAATTGTTGAAAGAATATTGTGTAAGGTAAGGAAAATATAGTCATGTAAAAATTAAAAATAAGAAATTATTGATTATCTTGAAAAAGTTGAAACTGAAATTGTGAATAATTTTCAAATAGAAAATAAAATCTTACGCAATCACTTAACTAGAAAATAAACGTTTGGCTTGAAAAAAAATTGACCTTCCTAACTGAGGGGAAAGTTGAATAAAAAGTCTGACAGTTTGTGAGATGCTCAACTGAAGTAAAATACTGAACCATGTCTTGATATACTTTCTAAGTTAACTTTGATTGATTTTTTTCAACTTTTATTTTATTTTTAAAGAATTCAACGCATTTGGAATAACAAAATCGATTTAACCAATGCTTAGCAACATATTGCAAAAGAATAATAAAAAATCTTAATAAATTTAATAATTTAAGATTTATGTGAGTTTGAAAATAAAATATTTTTTCACTGATTGAAACGACGAATAAACTAGATCGTTTAAAAGATATTTTTAACGGTATTGATCATCAAGCGAAATATTTAACGATAAGATTATATACGCATCTCGAGAGATAAAATCAAAATCGTAACTTTTTAATGTGACCAACGCTCATTAATCCCAGCAAACGCGTCGAAGATAATTCGTTTGTACGAAAATGGGCATCAATTAAATTCAGCTTTTAAACTTAGAAGTCGTGAAAATGAAAAGAGCAAATGTTCGCCACTACGCTGCGGTAAACCTTGCCACGAGGTAATAAGTTGTCGAGCTGCAATCAGAAGCAAAGAGCTTTCTATATCTTTCTCTTTTCCTCGTTTTCCCTCTATCTTTCCTTTTTCATCCTCGTTTTCATTGGGTACATATATATATATATATATATATATATATATATACGTTTATACATCTATGGCGTTGGACACAAGTAGCCACAAGGATGTTTCTTTCGTGAAAATGACTTTGAGGACAATCGTTGCCACCGCACTACTGCTAATGCCACACGTATTTTTTTTTCTTATGGAGTGTATATATATATGGCGTTGTGAAGAGAAGGGCATACACACAATCGTATCGTGAAAAGCGGGTATACTTTTGTAGTTATGTGTGTCTCTTTTGTCGTAAAATTGCGTTTAACTTTTCAGACGATAGAAGGCAACGACAAGAACCGTTGTTTTGCTCGTGCAACTCTTATACCCCTTTTAAAAGAGAGTGAGACAAGAATCGAGGTTAACAGCCATATGTTTTTTCTACTTTTGTGTGTCGTATTCTTTCTATTCTTTTATTTTTTTTTCTTTTTTTTTTCGTGGTTGGCGTTTTTTTCTGACGTTACAAAATATTGTGATTTCGTTGAGATAGGCGACGCGAATACAACGAGTTGTTTTTATCATGGACAGGGAGTTGAAAAAAATTTTTATTTACGACAACGAGGGCGGTATTTTTTTTGGTTGAAGAAAATTTAAGTGAGCGATAAAAGATGTGAAGAAGAGCTTGATTTCAGGGTAGGTAGAAAATAGTGTTACCGAATCAATAGCCCTTCCTTTTTATTTTTTATAGTAACCAGTTTACTTTTTTTTATAAAAATTAACTGACATTCATACCACAAAATGTTTATCGGTTTTTCCTATTAAGAATTTCAATTTCTTTTAGAAATAACTTCTTTTAAAAAATTTTTTTGCTATCTCTAAACTTTGTAAATATTGAGAAATCGATCGATATGATATGAAATAGATCTCTCTTATATCAACATCAATTTCATTATAAAAAGATATAAAGTCGAAATAAATATTTGTAGTTTATATGTAGAAAAAACTGGTGTGGCAGTCTTTGGGACTGGCCGACAGAAGTGAAACTTCTTTATGAAATCATAGAACTCATAAATGTTTATTTAAGTTCTATCACTGTTTCATTTAATTTTAAAATAATTTTAAACTCAAATAATTATAAAATTAAATAAAACTAAATTAAAATAATTTAGTTTATTTAAAGAATTAATTTTTTTGAATTTCAAATCATATAGTGTATGAAATTTTTGTTAATAATATTTATTTTACAAAAATACAATAATAGTTTAATTTTCTTCACAATCATCAAAACTATTATCATTTGTAGCAAGAGTAATGTTTGAAATGAGTGGCTTATGATAACGTAAATAAGAAACGTTTGCTTGCGCGTGCACGTTTAAACAATGTAGGGAAGAGAGAAATTTACCGTCGAACATTATAGAGAAAGAAGAAAAAGAGAGAAAACGCGCGCTATTGCTTTCTTTATTTATTCAGATTCAGATATTTGTTTTGCACATATAGTATGCATACTATATCTGTGCGTTTGACATCAAGTTAGTCCCGCGAATTTTTCTTTATACGTATTTAGTACCTTGATTTGCATATAGGAGGCGCGGAAGCTCCACCTATATATATACACTTCCGTTTCATTAGTTCCGTTGCATGTACCGTCATGAAATCAATTCACTCCCATATAATTTTTTTATATGTCTCTTATGGGAAGTGTATACCGTCGGTAAAGAAGTTTCACTTCAAAAACTTTCAGTACTTCTTTTAATAATTATACGTATTTTAAATAATTCGTCATAGTTTAATATTGATATAAACAATATTTTTTAATTTCAGTCCAATTTTTTCATGCAAAAAAACTTATTTTTATGGCAACATAAGTATATTCAACGATTCGTTCCATTATGTCGAAATCGATAGTATTGTACAATTATTTGTACATCAGCTTCGAGCTAGAGTAATCTTTCGATATAACGATATCATTGAGAGTTTTAATTATTATTATTACACACTTTACTTATATTATTTTTTCTTTAGCAAATAATAAATTTAAATTTACTTATTTTTAAACCTTGCAATTTCTTTGCATTTTACGACGAATAAAATCAATTTTATTGAAAGTCTTTCTCTATAAAAAAAAAAAAATAATGTTTGTATAAAATAAAAGTGCTACAAAAAAAAGAAAAAAAAATAGAAAGGAAAGTAAAATGAAGTATACTAAAATAGATGAAGGATCACAAAAATGTTTCATCTACTCTTAGAAAGAAAATATATTGTACTATAAACTCAAGGAGAGGAACATACAATGTGTGTATAGATGTACGAATCAGGCGAAATCTTACTCAATTGAGTTCTCAATACGGCTTGGCCATTCAGTCGCAAGCGACTGCACTTGGCCGATCGTGCAATCGCCAAGAAATGCTCGATCGGACAGTGTGTCTAAACCTCTTCCTTTCCCTCCTCAATCTTTCTCTCTTTTCCTCTCCCTCTTTCTTCTCTAACGCGTTCTTTTTTCAAATCTTACTTTCTTTACTGTCATAGAATGAGGAAAGAGGAAAAGAAAAAAAGAGAGATGGAGAGTAAGGTTTTTCAAACTCTTCCTTTCGAATGAACATCCCCCTGGTAAGACGAATCCGATTTAGTAGATGCGAAAAATTGATTTACTCAGGAAGTTGCAAATGCGGCCATGACCATATACCTACTACTACTACTTCAGAACCTTCATCCCTGTCCATTCGGCAGTTCTTCGTCGAGAGAGAGAAAAAAAGAAGATAGAATATTTAGATGAGAATGACTTCAACGTCTCATGGTCAACGACCTGGAAGACTGGAGTTCCGCGAACTTCGACTGGCTCGTCTTATATACTGCAAAGAAGAGATGAAAAAAAAGGATCTTTCAAATACTAAGGCACACACAACTTTATTTGAAATATTTTTTTTTTTTTCAATAAACTCAGATCTTTTTACATTATTAAAAGATATATTTATTTTCTTTCGGAACTCACTTCTCGAGAAACCATAAGGTATTCTAGATTATTTCAAATACAGCCACCGAGTAAATTTTATAGAATCGATGTCGGAATGAAAGAAAAGTGAATTCTCGTTCATTCTTCATAAATTAATTCCCTTTCGCTGAATATATTCAGGAATGACGTAGGAGTTTAATTAATCAACAAAATAAATAAATCAAAATAAATAAATATCACTTTACGCATTGACAATGAACGAGATGCATTAATTCAAACAATAATAAATATATGACTTTTACCTTTTTTGTAAATATTTATGATGCGTTTGTTAATATATTAAACTTTTAATAAAATTGGAAAACTTTTTTTAGGTAGTTGAATTGCATTAAAATACACTTGTTTAGTTCAAACGTAAAATCATTACTCACATAGAAAATAAATCAACGGTGCACTTATCGATATCTCTAACAAAAGTCGCAACTTCCTTTTGCTCATTAGAAAAAAAAAGCAAAGAAAAGAAATCTCACAGAAGACAGCGTAACGCCATCGTTAAGATTAAAAATCGGTACGGCACGCGACTGTCATTCAATCCTCGTCTTTAATGAACATCATTACTATTGTTGTTTCTTTTTCCCATCATTAAAGGGAGAGTAAAAAGACCATTTTACTCGGAAGCCCAAGTCAAAGAAAAACGTTGAAAAGTCTTCTGAAAACGCTTTTATTGTCAAGAGACAAAACTAAGGGATGACAATAGGGACGGTGTGCGCAGGGGGTGGAAGGGGGATGGTGTTAGAGGAGCATTGGCCAGACGAATATTGAGAAAGAAGAGACACACTGAGATTTTCCATCTCCCCTTGGCTACTTTATCTATATATACGTATACACGTATACGTTTACTCTGAGAGCTTGTCTATATGGGTATAGGATTAGAAGCATTCGCACACACGAGCTGTTGCTGATCACCGAGGGTCTATCCCAACGAGCAAGCAACCTCTTCGGTCGTTATCCGCTATTCTATCCTCTTCTCCGTCTCTCTTTCTCTTTACCACTATGATTACCCCTATCCGGTTGATAGGAGCTAGGGAGAGAGAGAGAGGGAAGCGTAGATGCTGAAATAAATAGGGCCTGCATCTTTGCTCGCCTAATCCTTGTTTGCCAACGTCATTACGAGCTTTGCCGACGACAGGTTCAACGCGGAGGAGCTTTTCTCTTATGAAACAAAAGTGGGCATATTCCTTCTCTCTTATTTCTACTTTTCTTTTTATCTGCTTGATACAACTACCGACGACGACAACGACGACGACGACAATGATGACGATATAGTCTTTTTTCTTTCTTTTTTTTTTGCTCTAGCCAACGACGATCCCTTAGCAGAAAAACGATCTTTTGCAAGCATTATCGAAGGATACTCTATATACATCCCCTTGGGCTTTTACGTATATAGAGTACCGGTCATTAGAATAGTAATGATTGGGGAAAAAAATAGAAGGAAAGGAGATACTTATATTGCTGCTGAAGAGAAATGAAAGAAGTTAATACGTTTGGATATATATGTATAGTTAATGCAATGGATTTGTAAATAAGGGAAAGAAGGTGAACGACTTATTTAATAGCGGACATTGTTGATATGATTATTTATATATGTTATTAGGGTCTTATCTATTCCGTATGGAATTATTAGATTACGCTGAGAATTTTGATTTCTTGATTAGAATAATCATAATGTTATGCTTATTCATCCGTTATGTTAAAAAACTTTTTTTATTAAAAATTACTGCAATGATTCATACTTAAACGTATCAAAGCTTAAATTATTCTCATAATTTATTATTATGAGAGATAATTTTAGATTTTCTTTTGATTATTTTATTTATTCTGATTATGCAAAACATAATGATGAAACTTAAATTAAAAATTTTTTCTACTAATATTATTATTTGAATAGCATATAACAACTATATTGAGAAAATTATACTTATTGTTGTATAAATCATACTTAAGATTTTTAAAATACCCTAGTTAGTGAATTGGTATCTTAATCCATTAAAATATCATCGATAGTCAAACCCGCGTAAAAAAAATTCGTATTGCCAAGATATTGGTGAAACAATATCCAATATATTGCATTTATTTAATAATCCCTTGGCAAAATTTTTCCAATATTTCGCCAACATTTAGCATTTATCAATCCCTAGGGCCAAAACCCACATTATTCCCACATATTGGCAATATATTGGATATTGCTGATATATTGAATATTGCTATATCAATATGTATAATGATAAATAATTTCAAATAAAAAATCAAAGTTTTACCACATTTAATTGAAAACTTTTTAACTTTTTTTTATATCATATCTATAAAGTATACAATATAGGTGATATTAAAATCTTTAATATAATATATAAAAATAAAATATTGGTAAATTAAATTCAGAAATCTTTTTTTGCAAAACAAAAAATATATTTAGTAAAATAATTTTTCAAGTCAAATTTTACGAATATAAATATAACAAAAAATATATTATACTAATTGTATATTTACATTACAATTTGGTTGAAATAATTTTTGAGTAACAGAAATGTTAAATCAAATTTAATCAACAGAAATCGACTTATGTCATTTTTGTAAATAAGAAAAAGATTAAATCATTTTTAATTTTAATAAATACAACTTAAAGAAAATAGTTCATATATTTTATTGTTCAAAATTTAATCGCCCAAAAAAGTACCATTTACAGCTTACCTATGTACAGTCCCTGGCATCGCAGGTCAGCGCGCGGGTGTGCGTATACAGTACTTTTTGAGCGATTAATGGGTAATGTACTCATTATAAATACTGTCGCCAACTAATGTAATCTTTAAGTTTACATTTTAATAAACAATTTAAGCTATTGTGAGTAAAAATTAAAGCAGTAGAAGCTGAGCTATAAGCTGTCAAATTTTTGAAAAATCGCGTTTTTTCAAACTGTCATTGTTTTCTGCCGATTTAGTGCATTTTAGCAATATGTTCATGAGAACCTTTTTTGCTCAAAATAACCTAAAAAACATGATAACATTTTTTTTTTCTAGAAAAAACGCATTTCTATAATTTGTTTATAAAAATTGTTAATAATTATTAAATGCGCCATTTTCAGACTTTCTACCCAAAAAAATTCGCAATCGGCAGGTCAAAATATATAAAAAAAAACCTGGTTAGAATCGAGGACCTTGGTCGGCCACGACTTATGTAGTTTGCCCCTGGACTACCGGTTAATGTAATGAATTTTGGTACAATTTTAGAGCATTGTTGGTCCCTCAACATCGCAAACTTTAATATTACTAACATATGTTTGTTGACCGTGCAGAATGGTTTCGCTATCAGTTCGCAAAGTTAATTTCTTTTCAAAAGGGTATACTCTTGATTTGTCAATCAAAATGCTTTCCTGTTTGCATATTTGACAACCGAATTCACCGTTGTATTGACACATATTTCGAAAAATTGCTTTAGCTGGCAAATTGCACGTGCCATTTAAAATTATACCTTTAACATTAATAGGTTTATCTACGTTGGGTACTTCAAAATCTATGCCTTTATACAATTTTTTTAATGAATTTTTTAAGGAAGTTAAAAAGAGATTAACTTTAGGTTTCAGTTTTCTAAACCACAAGCCAATTAACAACACATTTTCAATATTATGTTGTTCTTTGTAAGGAAATTCATTAATTGTTAAATAAAACGTCCAAATATTGTATTTGGAAGATTTAAAAATTCTAACGCCGTCAGAATACCATGTAAAAGATATATTGTTGGGATCACTTAATATTTTATTTGGACGGAGCATTTCTTGATACAGCAAACCATCATAAATATCAGAATAGTACATTGTTAACCAAGGGAGTAAAATAGGTGATTTTTGCCTGAGTCGAGTTTGAAGCCTGAGCGAAGCGAGGATGACAATAAAGACGAGGGCAAAAACACCTTTACTTCCGTAGATAACATATTTCTTTTTCATACACGAAGGGCGTCAAATTTAGCCACATTATAAATAAATTCATAAATAATACAAAAAATAACGTCATTAATAGATGATAAAATTAAAATGAAAATGAGAAAATAAGACTGTCGAATTTGCCTCGGCAAGAAGCAGTTGGGTACGAAAGGAGGAAAATTAAAGAAATTTCCCACGAACCCATCAGCCCATCGACAGATCAACTCATCAAAACCAATGACCCATCGGCCCATGAATCCATTGACCCATCATCCTGCCGATCCACGTACTCTTTGACCCATCTACCCATGCAACCATCAATTTATTGAACCATGAACCTATCGACCCATTGATTTATTGACCAATTAACCCATTTACCCATGAATTCATCGATCAATAGACCTATCAACTCATCGACCCATTCAACTTCTGACATCCACCAAAAAAATTCATCCATCCATCCATTAACCCATCAACGAATTTTTTTTCCCCTCAACAAAAAATTCCCCCCATCAACCCATCGACAAATTCATCTATCCGCCCAACGGACCGTCAACCAATCGACAAATACATCTATCCGCCCATCGGCCCATAAACCCTTCGAAAAAATTCATCTATGCGCCCATTAACCCATCGACTATTTCATCTATCCACCAATCAGTCTATCAACCCATCGACGTATTCATTTAGTGATCCATCGACATTAATATTTATCCGCCCATCGACCTATCGTCATATTTATCGATCTGTCCATCGAACCATTGAGCCGTCATTTTATCGTCCCATAAATCCACCTATGAATTCATTGCGCCATGCACCCATTACTCAATTTATACATCGACTCATCCGCCATTCAGTATAACTCTGAGACACGAAAAGTAAATTTCTTGGTAAAAATCAATTACGCTTATTAGAAAATTACTTTTTTGCCCTTGGGTAAAAAAGAGCTATTTTAGCATCTAAGAATAGACATAAAAAATTGAATTTCACGCCCTGAGTGTGAAAAAAAATTTTTTGAGCTTGAAGTGACTGATTTCTAGGACATTTAATTATATTTTCGTAAAAATAAGGTCGTTTGTATAATGTTTTTAATTGTAAAATTAAAGAAATTTCAAGAAAATAATTTATTGAATTATTATTACATTAAAGACATAAAGAATCGTCATTATTCAAATTAATGAAACATTTTGAACAATAAAATATATGAACTATTTTCTTTAAGTTGTATTTATTAAAATTAAAAATGATTTAATCTTTTTCTTATTTACAAAAATGACATAAGTCGATTTCTGTTGATTAAATTTGATTTAACATTTCTGTTACTCAAAAATTATTTCAACCAAATTGTAATGTAAATATACAATTAGTATAATATATTTTTTGTTATATTTATATTCGTAAAATTTGACTTGAAAAATTATTTTACTAAATATATTTTTTGTTTTGCAAAAAAGATTTCTGAATTTAATTTACCAATATTTTATTTTTATATATTATATTAAAGATTTTAATATCACCTATATTGTATACTTTATAGATATGATATAAAAAAAAGTTAAAAAGTTTTCAATTAAATGTGGTAAAACTTTGATTTTTTATTTGAAATTATTTATCATTATACATATTGATATAGCAATATTCAATATATCAGCAATATCCAATATATTGCCAATATGTATGTGAATAATGTGGGTTTTGGCCTAGGGATTGATAAATGCTAAATGTTGGCGAAATATTGGAAAAATGTTGCCAAGGGATTATTAAATAAATGCAATATATTGTGTTCACCATATTGTTTCACAATTTTGGCAATACAAATTTTTTTATCTTAAAAAATTTCTAAATTATTCACTTTGTAATTTTTTCTCTTAAAACTAAAGTTTAAGATTTGTTATAATTTACTTTTTTGACAATTATTTGAAAAAAAAATCGAAAAAATTAATTAAAAATTTTAATAAATATTAATTATTTAAAGTTTATTCTCTCTAAATTAGCATTGAAAACTCAGTCCTTAATAGCTCAGTAGTCTTAATAGCCACTTTATCTCGGATAAACCGAAAAAGCTTAGTACAAGAGAAACAAGCTTAAAACTAAAGATACAACCCTTCCTCCGTAACAAAAGTCTGACCACTCTCTTTTTTAGAAGAAAAAAAAAGAAAGAAAAAAAAATCACTAAAGAAAAGTCTAGAGCAGCCTTAAGGGATGAATGTTGTGCCTCTTAGCCATTTTTAGTCGAGTGGTAGGTCCAGTGAAGTTTGAATACGCGAAGACGTCACCGGCGTTAAATCTCGAATCGACGCTCCAGAATCGCCGAATCGTTCTCCTAATCCTAAACGTAATCCTTTCTAATCCCCAGGAGATTCAAAGGGGATATCCAATGTAGCGCTTGCCCATCTATTTCTAATGCCTAGATAATCTCTCTCTTTCTCTCTTGCGCTTGCCTCTTTCTCTATCGCTCTTATGCGAAAAGCATTGCGTGTACGCGCAAGTTGCATGCCTGCATCCAAGAGAAATCTATATAAACTACTGCTTTCAAATCCTACTACATACACTAACAACTCAATCAGGAACACTGTCCTTTTCTCCGCTTTCTCTCTCACTCTCTCCCTTCCATTCTCTCATTTTCTCTTATCGCCCTTCTCTCAGCAAGACATATATACATTTTAATCCAAGATTTAATTTGGAATTGATTCTTGAGTACAGACCAAAGTTCAATTATTTTTGCTATCGTGGTAAAGATCGCTACATATATATCTTCTTCAATGTTTTCCATTCAGTTTGTAGCTGTAATATCCTCTAGAATATACTATGTTACGGTAATTATGAGTGGTCAAAATTTATAATAGTTATTCGATGCCTCACATATAGAAAATATTAAATTAAGAACGTGATAAATTTAAATAAAGTACTTGATTTGGACAATCTTAAAATATATTCCAAAATAAATTTCAAACTATAATTTAAATGTCACCAAGTTAATTTGAACTAACTTTAAGTCAAAATTAATAATTAATAAAATTATAGTTTTTGTTCTTTAAAAACAATGATATAGAAACATTAATATTTTTTAATAATTTTAAATTTTGTTTTATTTAATTTAACGTCACCTTATTTTTGCTATCATTGCGATGCTAATTAGCGACGGAAATCGTCAGTGTGTTTATGAACGAAGCACATGTAATGATATGCACAGTGGTGCTTGTATATATCGGCAGTCGAGAGTTGGATTCGAACTCAGAACCTCGAGATTACGAATCCATCGCTCTACCGACTGAGCCACTGACGAGCTCTATTGATGATTATTATTATCAATGTATTATGTACAATTGATGATATTATTATCTACCAATATATACATTTCTGAAAACATCATAATAAATGAGTAATAATTTAATAACAATTTTTAAAATATAATTTTTTACTAAATTAAAAATTAAAATTCTTTTTTTCAATATAAAACAATAGAAAATTGTCAAGAAAAAATGTAAAAAATTTTTATAAAATATTTCAGTATTATATGCATTTTTATTTTACAAACTTTTTGTCCTTTTTCTCCAAGCTTTTATTCATATCTTCGTTAACTCCCTTGAATTCTCGGGGAAGGGCCAATGCACAACAATTCGCCTATCGCTGTCAGTCTGAATCAGCAACATAGTTATGTATATATATACAGGGTCATCAGTGTAGTGCCAAGCTATGTCGCGCGTTTACCCTGGCGTGTCACATATATTTAGTCCTCGTTTTCAGAGAATAATAGCGACGGCATATCACAGAGTATATATAAATCCTCTTTTGTTTTTCTTCTTTTTTTTCTGGATTTTACCATGGGTCAACAGCCGTTGAAATTTTACTCCATATTTTAAAATTTCGAATGTAGAAAGTATTTTTCTTTCCTTTTTTTTTTGTTTTTATTATTTTGTTTATCGAAAACATAAAATGTAAATTTTTTTTTAATATATACATATTTGTTAAATATTTTTGTTAAAAAATTTTTTATTTTCAAAAAATTTTTTCCCGTTTTTGAATTGTGTACGAAAACTATTTATGAAAATAAATAAAGAATATTTCAATAGGCGACTGCAATCGATAAAGTTAATAAGACTTCAGTTCAGGATTATGTAAAAAAATATTTTATCAAAAACTATACTTTTAATTAAAATAGAAAAAAAAATTTTTATTTAATTCAATAGATTTTCAATTAAATGTACTTTAAGAACTGATTAAAACACTGACATTATCATAAGTGATTTGCTCATGTATAGAGATTACTAAAAAGTGGTAAGTAACTTGTATTAATGCGTTACAAGAAGTAGTCAAACAACACTTAATATTTCTTACATATAGACAAGTCTTGATGCTACATGATCAAGTTTTCTTAAACGTTTTACAAAGTGTTCGAAAAAAAAGTGAGATTGAGAATGAAAGATATTTTATAACTTGTTACATAAATAATTATAAAACAACTCTTTAAAATAATTCTTCCGCGTAATTGAATATAATATAAATCAATTCTTGTTTAAAAAGTAAGGATATAAAAAATGCATGTACTAATGAAGTTTAAAAAATGCAAAGATTTATTGCATTTTATGAATGAATTTAAATTGCAAAATTTTTTTTAACAATATTTATATTTGTACAAAGAATTTCATTGAAAATATTATGGATTCCTATTTTTTTTTATAGTTATCAATTTGTTTTATTTATAAATATTTTATTTTTTAAATGAAACACTATTAAAAAACATTTAAAAAGTTATTATTTCATATAATTTTCATGAAATAATCTACATAAAGTTACTAAATGGTTATTTATAAACAATATATATAATTAAAACTAAATGAACTTATCATCTCCAAGAATAGTAATTAATGAGAGTAGCGCTAAGGTTCCATAAACAATGGAGTTCAAAGTATACTCCCTTCAAAAGAGATACAATTTCTAAGGGTCAAATTTTGCGTATAACCAAGTATCAAATAGATAATTTAATTACACTTGAACCATTATATTACTTACATATTATGTTTATGCTTTATAATATTTTATAAAAACACCTCAATTGTTAAGCTTTTTTTTTACATAATTACTGATAATTATTTTTATTAGAATTAAATGCCTAACTTAGATGGATTTGAAAGCAACGTTCTATTTTATCAATGTATCAATAAATAATATAATATTTTATTTTTTCAATTTATAAATTTTATCTATGCTATTATATAACAGAAGCTTGCATAAACTTTAACGAAATAGTAAATGACTAAATTTTAAATGTAATTTATGTAATGGCTTTGTTACTTTAATTATAATCGCGTTTCGAATAGTAAATGTTTGTACACTAAATGAATAGAATGTTAGTTACCTTTGGCTATAAAAGCTAGTGTTAATGTAATTAGCAATTCGCATTCGCTTACTATGGATAGTTTTATCATAAATAATTTATTATTATTTAAAAAAAGAACTAAATTTTTATTTACAAAAAAATAGGTTTGATACATTTGATTTTTAATCAAAGGTTCAAAAATATTCCTTTTGATTCAAATGACATCCTCTTTTAATGAAAATATATAAAGGTAATTTTTTTAAGCTTAAATATTCTTTGGAATCTGGTTGTTTTTAAAGAAACAAAAGCTTCACATGTGACACATGAACACCATCAGAGATATCGATTTCAGAATAAAAATTATATTTTTTTTTTCATATCTCTTATACCTCAAAGCAAGGTTATATCGATTTTAGTTGCTTGTTTGTTACAAGCCGCCCTTTTTTTTCTTTCTTATCCATTATGTGTTCGTTCAAGTAAGGTCAAGTATCAAGAGCAGGCGAAGAAAAAAAAATATTAAAAGAAGCAACCTTCGCAGCATTTTTTTTCATTCTTTCTTTAACAAAAAGCCACTATGCACGCTCACGTATTTAGTATATAGTAAAGGGAAGAGTAAGTAAAAAAGAAAAGGGTTGACTGTACACCCTTGTATGTATGTACAATGTAGGAAAAAGTTGCAGAGTACATGAGTTTATATATGTAGAATTTAGCAGACACAGAAGAGTTGTAATACAGTCGCGCATATATACGCACTTATATATTGAGGGATTTAAAGCTTCCAGACATCAGACTGTTGCATCTCTTTGGGGAATATTTATCAAAGTGAGAATGTATATAGCTTTGTTACATTGCACTTTTGTATAGGCAAAGCTTTCCTTTTTTTTATACGTATATATTATTTTTACTTTACATTTGGCTCACATGACTATGGTATAATGTTTTATTTTGATATCTCGATATGTATATGTGTACGCTGCTTTTTTTTGCGTAAAATGTACAATATGCAAATATTGTAGGTTTCGGGGGAATATTTCTATTTATCGATTTTTACGAAAAACCCTTTGATGTTGAGAACAACGCTGTGCGTTCTATTTATTTTAAAGTTTTTCAATATTTCCAAATTTTCTTTCCGCTATTTTTTTTTATTATTTCTCACGACAAAGAGAATAGTGTGAATTGTAGAATGCTCTATTTTCGTTGAATATTCAAATTTTCATTTTAGTTTAGGAATTGTTATTATGAAATTCCTTTATTATTCTTTTTTAATAAATAGTTATTCTTTGTATTCATAAAAATATTATTTACAAAAATTTTATTCCGTTGAAAGGTTAGATTTTAATTTAATAAAATTTTATTTTATTAAAATTTCAATAGGACGCAACATTATGAGATTTAAATAACTGAATTTTCATTGAGTATTTATATTTTTGGTAAATAATTTTGTCAAACGAGTACAATTATTTTAAAAACGTTGATAACAATTTTTATTTTTAGTATTATTTACTGTCTGAGAATAAATGTGGAAACTGTTCAAAATAATTTTTTTAATAAATAAAATTTTATCACAAAGTATTTGAAAACTTTTTATGCATCAGTAACAATCCAAATTTGACATACCTAAACTAATATATCTAAGGGAATGAGAAACAAAAATTTTTTTTTTCTCTGATGAAAAACAGTGAAAAATTAAATGGTTATTTGTAAATAATTAAAATAAAAAACAATTTGAAGAAATGAATTTTCATTATTCAATTCACATGCAAATAAATAAAATAAAATTTTTCCAACACCGGAAAAAGATTTCATTACGTGTTCGTCATTTTCGATAAACCAAAGAAGAAAAAAAGAACAGTTTATAAAAGCACGAAGCGTTTGATATATACGTTCTAACGTGTTGGTCTCACTACTACTCTACTTTCTCTCTTATGTCTTTTCAGTGGTCTATTCCCCATTTCGTAATGCGCTGCCAGAGAGCTTCTTCTCTTCTTGTGCTTGCGCTTGTGCATCTGAAACGCTTGCGGCTAAGAGATGCATTTACTAGAGTGAGAGTCTATATACTGGACGAGTCCCCTGCGGCGTCAACTCCTACTGGACCAAAACTTTACTCGTTCTTTCTCTTTCTTTTTTCTTTCTATCTCTCTTCCTCTCTCTCTCTCTCTCTCTCTCTCTCTCTCTCTCTCTCACTTTTTCTATATATTTCTCTTTCTCGCTTTACCTCTTTGTATAAACTTTAGGGCTGGAGAGAAATGCCCGAGACTTTGCCTAGGATTAAATATGTAGTTTTGAATTAGTGCGGAATAACACCCTTCTCTTCGTGAACACACACACACACACACACACACACACACACACATACGCTCACGCGAGCGCTCCAAGATGTCCCTTAGAGAGAAGAGAGCATAGGTTGCTTGGCCAGCAACGTCAAACATTCCGTTGAGACCAAAAAAGAAAGTTTAGAGAGTAAGAGGCTACTGCCCCTTGCTCGTATCTACCTTTAGGTTATTTTCTTTCAAGCGTCAAAGCTTTGAACTTATGAATTTCTTTGGATAGATGGATTTATTAAGGTTATTAATTTTAAGATGCATGTTATCGCTGTTTTTTATCTTCTGTTTATAGAAGAAAAGTTATTTCGAGTGTTTGTGGTTTTTTCACATAGGAATAAATTAATTTTGGTAAAACAATAAATAATAAAAATAAAAATAAATATTAGGAATAAAAAAATATCATAATTATTTTTTTATTCGTAAAATTAATGGATTATAAAAAAAAATTTCAAAGCATAGGTAAATAAAGAAGAGTATTAGTGGTTACAAATTTATGATGTAACTAGAATTAAAAGGTCGATCTAAAATAATTAAAATATAGCTATAAATTCAAAGTTCATAAAAAAAATGGATGCTATATCTCTTAAACTTTTTCATTTATTTTATCTTAACATTATAGTTGAAAATAATTAGCTGACAAAGTAACGTTTGTGTTAAAAATTTCGATTCCAGTTATTGAAAAATTGCGTATATGTTATCATAAATTTTATAATTATTAAATAGTCATACAATTTCATTAAACTTCAAAGATAAAAAAGAAAAATATACATTCAAAATAGTATAATTTTAAATACCAAAGTGATTTTCTTTCATGAATCCCCCTGCTTCCTAATTGATTGGTTATTTCTATTTTTATAATCGATTGATGAATTACACGTGAGATCAGGAGCAAATTATATTATATGAAATAATAATTATTAAAATAATTCGAGATTTTTATAAATGGGAATATATATGAAAATTATAAAATATTAATTAGACTAACAAAACATTAAATAATAAGTATATTAATGGTGCATAACCAACGTGAAGTCACGCGAAATGTTTTAAACATTAAATATTATTAAAAAATATAAAAATATGAAAAGTATTAAAATTATTTAAATTAAATCCTAATAACAGTTGAAAATTGCAAAGAAAAAAAACTATTATAGGATGTGAATATTGAAATTTAAAGTAATTAAAACAAAATAAGATAATCATGTTTTCATATTTTCAATGTGATTAAGAGCGAAATGCATTAAGGAACAAGAATGTTACGTATTTAACTTTATTTTTCATCTTTCTAAAATAATATTTTAAAACTTTATTATTAATTAAAACAATATTGTTTTTATTAAAAAAATTATTCTAACCATTTGCAATGCTCTTAGTAAAAATAATTTTATTAATTACATTTCTGAATACATATTTTTAATTCAAATGCACTTGAATAATCCTATTGAATAAAGTATTGAGCTCTAACGTATGGTTTAAAGCCACTCTTTGAAAATGAATGTGATATAAGAAGATTAAAGACTCTTACAGTTTCTTTGTCTTCTTTTTAGCACCCTTAATATTGTAATGAAGATACTACCCTATGTAACTGGAATAGTTTTCATTGTTCTTATTAAATCGAGTGGTTTTTTTACCCCTTAATAAATGTCTGTATAAACTATAGAAGGCTTTGCATATATCTATATTTAACGATTTTAAATTTAAATTATTTTTCTTTTCTAATTTGTGTACATTTAAAATATTTAATTAAATTAAATATTCATAATAAAAAAATTATTTTCAATTTCAACTATTAAAAAATAAATATCGATTATTTTACTAAATAACATAAACATAACTAATAACACAAATTTTTTTTATTTTTATTTTATTTAACGTCACAATGTTTATGCCATCATTTCGATGCTAATTAACGACGGAGGTTTCCAGTGTGTTTGTTAACAAAGCACATGTAACGAACAGTGGTGCTTATATCAATCGACCAAGAGCGGGATTCGAACTCGGGCCCTCGAGTTACGAATCCATCGCTCTACCGACTGAGCCACTGACGACCTCAATGGTAAATATTCTATTAATGACTTGCACTCTAATTCATACTTTTTTATCCGAATAAAGGAAAAGGTAAGATTCATTACATCTTAATAAAATCTCATTTTGAAAAAAGATATGTAAAACTATTAGTCAAAAAGAAAAAAAAACGATTTGCGAATAAAACCAGCATATCTTATCTACGATACGCTTTGTTCAAAGCTCTCTCCTTTTGCATTTGCAAATCCCTGAGTAATCCAAAAGGTGTCGGTTTGAAGCTAACTATATAAGCACAAAAGAAAAAAAAAAGAAAGGAGGGGATGAAAGTCAGTACTAGTAGTATACGCGCTTTTAAGCTTTACAAAAAAAAAGGAAAAAAAAAAGATATACTCGAATTTTATTGCACCTTTTCTTCTTGGCAAGATAACTTCTCCCTTTCTCTTACGACTAAAGTCAAATCCTTCGTGAAACCGTCTAGAAAATCTAAAAAGAGGGTGTGTGTATGCATATATAGAAGGAAGAGAAAGATTCACGCGACTCGTCTATACACGAATAAGAGAAACATAGAGAAAGACATTGCATTTCTCTTAGCACTACTATACCATTACAAGTATAGCTGTGCCGTGTGGCTTTATGGAAATCATTTCAAGCAAGACGTTAGTATATCGAGCTTGAAGGTGCAGATCGTCCTTCAATCTTTCCAAGAAACTGAGCACACATTGCTTTGTATCTAATATACATTTATGCTCGTGCAAATGTGAATATATTGCTTCTTCATGGAGAAGTTAAGGATTTTAAATAATCTCCTAGCTTATGCTTTATTAATATTAATCAAGCCCTGGTGGAAATTGAAACGTTTTTTTTACCATTTTTTGGCCAGTAGAAATGGAAACGCTTTTTTTAACATTTATTGGCCATTTATTTGGCATTTTTATTACTAATAACCTCAAATTTTTATACACACCATTTTTAATGCTCATATTTCTACCAGGGAGGCTTGCTTTTTATTTTATTGTTATTTAATACCCATTTTAGCTTATTTTTAGAAAATTTGAAATTTTTATTTAAAAATCATCGAAAAATTTAATCTAAGAAGAAACAGTATTCTTAATTTTTCTTCTTATTTGCTATCTTCCAATCAAAAATACGTTTTCGTATCAATGCATAATATAGGAAGTAAAGTTACATGCTTGAATATTTGAAACTTTTATGACAGTATCAAAAGAAAATAAGTAAGTATACTGATGTACAACATATTTATTAACATAAGCATAGATATTACCGAAAATTTATAAAGACACGTGCAGCTGACTCGATATACATCCCTCTTTTCCATCCATATAGATATATGCATAACGTACACGTTACTTTGTAAACTTGGATCAGATTGTTTCTCAAGTTTCCCTGTACTTTACATAGACTAAATTAAATTTTGGTATACATGTTTTTGATGGCCCAGACAAATATCAAAGTAAAAAAAATCAAAGTTATCCTTGTCAACTAATTTCGTTTAGCATAAAATTAATAAAGTTTGTTTATGTCATCATAAAAAAAAACGTATTGTTTATGTTAGTATTCAAGGTAAAAAGATATGATTAATAAAATAGTAAAAACCATCGAAGTGAACTAATTGAAAAAATTTGAAATGAAAATAAGAAACATTATATCGAATGTACATAATGTTTTGAGAGAAAACAAATGTAGTTAAACATAACAATAAAATTTTCATAATCCAATAATTACATGGCAAGGCAATATTTCAATAAGCAAGTAGAAGTGAAAACAATGTGTTATACGTGCCATACAAACGAAAAGCATCAGGATCTTTAAAGCACTCGAATGTATATAACCTTTTACATTTAAGGATTATGCACAACAAGGTAGATTATACAAACTGCATGCACAAGAGAGTCGAGAGACTCGGCTTTTCGCATAGGACTCTAGGTACTTACTCTCTTTCTCTTTCTCGTTGAGAAATGCACACAGGACTTATATGGCACGTACGTATATATATGTACGCATGTGTATATATACGAAGCTACATAAATATTTAGATTCACTTGTGTGAGCATGCGAATTTCCATGAGCGGCCAAAGCAGCCGGTGCTTTATCTTTCGTTATATACCCTTTTGTGACATTGGCGATTCTTCGACAATTTTTTTTTTCTATTCGTTTCTTTTTGTTTTCTTTTACTTTTAGCAAGCCTTTTCAACTGAAAAAAGAGACACTTGTATAGTTCTTTTCAACAGGTTTATCGAATAAAGCTTTTGTGATGAAGTCATGATTTTTTTTTGTCGCGCTATTCTTTGTGTGCATCTCTTTAAAACTAAATTATCGCGTTATCTACGTATGTTTTTGTTTTTTTTTTGTTTTCTAAAGTCTTTGCTTTATTTTCATAGTTGAAAAATAACGTATGACACGAGCTTGCATAATTTCAGCAAAGTATATAAAAGTTTTGTTGCTAACATAAAAAGTTTTTTTTTATCATGGTTTTTTTCATAAATTTACATATCGGTAGTACGTAATTCAAATTTTTCCAAAGCTGCTCATCGTTCATGCAAAAATATTTATGAGGTTTGTAAGAAAGTTGAAAGTACTGGATCTGACTGAAATGTGAATATTTACTTCTTCTTTTTTTGTAATATCGATTACATGAATTGCTAATATTGACATGAAAAAATTATTTACATCATTTAATTATGTTTTCCTATAAAAATAATATATTTACTGTGTACGTTTCCTTCAGATAATTAAAACTATGTAGAATTTTCGAGAGAAAAACAACTCTTACATATCAAGTACTTTTTTCTAACTATTTATCAATAATGAAAAAAATTTATTAGAGTCGATAAATAAAATATTTACTTGTTACGTGGTTTACGTTAACTTTTTTTCTACGTACGCCTTTTTTCCAGAACTCTTTCGATAATAAGCTCAACTTTTCTTTTTCGCCTTTTTATCCCTTTGCTTATACTGTCCAAATTAATGTTATTAGCAAGTCTTTTTCATAATATGAGATAACAGTTCAAAAGAGAAGTTAAACCAGTACGTGTCTGGACCACAAGTTAAAACATAAATAAACTATTTTTTAATATTAAAAGTTAAAGGTAAAAAAAGAGTATAAGTTGATATACAATATTTCGAAACTCGTGCTCAATATTGCGTTATAGCTAAAACTTTTGTTTATAAAGCCAAGGTAAAAAACTTTATATTATATAAAATGCTTCGACAAAAAAATTCTAGTTGGTAAATAGAGTATTGATATTTACAAATAAATTGATTGCGCCACAAAAACTTTGCATTATTCAAAGAATTTACACGTTAGTAAAAGTAAAGAAAATTTTTATTCAATATTCACTTCTATAAAATCTCCAATTTGAGATTATTAATTTTATGATATATTTTACTTTTTATCTTTAAAATCATAATAATACAATCATATTAATGTAATTGGAGAACAATAATACTTTATTATGATATAGTTCATAAATAATAATGAAAAATTGAAATTACAAATTATTCTCTAAAAATTTGATATTAAAGAAAAACTCTTCAAACAAATCCCAAACAAATCAAACGAAGCTTGCCAGTAAAATATTACACATTATCTTGGCTGGATTTTCATTTGCTTCTTCATTTTAACAACTTTTTTTTTCTCTTCCTCTCCCTCATTCATTATGCAACAGGCATATCGGAAATTTAAATGTGAATATTGTTAACCGTTGATATATAGATTGTATAGTTAACCAAGAGTAGGAAGAATAAAGCTTTGTTTCAAATATGAAATAGGAAATTGGAAAAGCTGTATTTTAAAAGTTAATGCATGCGGTCGATGTTGAATCTTTTGCTTATTAGCTATGAAAACGTATAAAAAAAGAGGAAATGGGAAAATTAAAGAGTATAATGGAACAAAACATTTTGGAGTATTTAACGAACAAACGCGTATTTCGGAATTAAAGAGACATTGTTTAAATTTTAATTTTTAATTTAAAAAGTATAAAAATTTTAAAGTTTTAGATAAAATAATTTCAAATATCACAATTTTTATTTTTATTTTATGCTTATTAACGACGGAGGTTTTCAGTGTGTTTGTTAACAAAGTACATGTAACGTACAGTGGTGCTTGTGTCAGTCGTCCGTCAAGAGCGGAATTCGAACTTAAGTCCTCGAGATTATGAATCCATCGCTCTACCGACTGAGCTACTGAAACCTCTTTATTAAATTTTAATATTAGTATTTTTTATGAGAGTGAACTAGAATAGTATAGTTTTATAGAATAAATAAAAAGAATTTTCCTTTGAAATTCATATGATACTCCTGAAATAAAGCAAAGCAATGATTTATTAATATTATTAAGGATCCTTAATAAGATATTAATATTATTAAGAAATTGAGCATTAACTTGCAGTTAATTGAAATTGACCTAAAATGTTCTACTATAATCACAATGGCATAAAAAAACACTATTATTCGTACTATACTATTAATAACACCAACATTATTATCACTTTTATGTATGCCGAATATTGAGATATTTATAATTAAAAGTATAACATAAAATTAGGTAACCCAATAATTTTGTCAAACATTTAATTTTAGAATTTTCGTTAATTTTCAATACATTTAATTTATTTTTTGCTTAGCTTAAAATAATTACGTTTAAGAGATAATACATCTGATTGTCATTAGACAACGATAAAGCAAAATCATCCATTATAATTTTAAGTTGATGAATAATCTTGCTAATGATAATATTTGGATCGCACAAAATTCTAACATACACTATCAGTGGATACGTAATAAATTCAGCTAGGTAATTACATTACAAAATTGTTTTCAATTCATGCAAACATAAACTGCCTGACTCTAATAATATTGACTATACCTCCAGTATTGCAGTCACTCCGGTAATTTACACCGGAATCTCAACGGCAAATATCATTTTTTTCAAAATTATCGTTCAATTCCATTATCTATACAAATTGACAAATTTACCATAAACTAAAAAGTATAATATTTTTATTGAAATACCAACAATTTATAGTAAAATATTAATTTTTTCATTTGAAAATAATCATTACACCAAAGCATGAAATGTAAATAATTAAAAATAAAATAACAAATATACTAATACTTAAATAAAGTTCGTGAAGAAAAGTTTAAACACATGACCTGAAAAGTAAGTTCAGCATAAGACAGACTTTATTTTTATTGCTCAACATAAAAACTAGAACAAATGCTTACTAATGTAAAGCCGCGAAACGTTATGAGAATGAAGTTTTTTTTCTTCTTCTCCTCAGGAAAAGTAATTACCAGACTTGTAGGGAGTTAATACGAGACTTAAGTAAGGATCTTATACTACGCGTAGGATTTGACCTAAAATACCAGTTAGTTATGAAGTTATCTAATATAAAAAATGTCCGTACTGATATGGAGCTTTTAAAATATGATGATATGATGATATTAGCTGGAAGTTTCAGTTTTATTTTTTTATCTTACTAGAAATATATTCGATGTAAAAATATTTAATTTTATATTTATTTCGTGTAAAGAATATATGATCAATTGTACTTTTTATGTACAATAATAATAACTATATGAAATAGAAATTCATAATAAAAATTAAGCAAGTGAAACTGTATACGTCGCTAAATTAACACGATACTACTTTAATTAAAATACATTTAATCTAATATATTTATGATGAAATATTAAATAACGCGCGGTATACATTTAAAAAAAAATTACTCCTGAAAAACATTCTCAATCCAAGACACACACACAAACACACATAAAGAGAGAAGGGAGGGAGGAGGGTCGTAGCTGATGTTGGAAAGTTGAAACTTTTCTCAACAACGACAGCACGCAAACCGCACGCCTCTAAAACTTCCTTCGTGAACTTTCCCTCTGACGAAATTTAATTTTCGCGCCACTAAATTAAATAGAAAGAGTAAAAAAAATGCAAAAAAAAAGGAAGAAAGAAAGTTAAAAAAAAAGGAAAGTATAAGAAAGTAGTAGTATAATACTAGCTTATCGTGCTCCGATTATTAATCAGTAATATAACGTCGTTTAACGTTCATGTTATATATATTTAACCCTCCTCTCTCTCTCTTCCTCTTTCTCTCTTCGTTTGGCATATAAGCGCTACATGCACAAAGCGTGTCGCATATATATATATACGTGCTTCTCTCGTTTCATTGCGATCGTTGTCAACCGCTCATTACTATAAAGGCATATGTGGGCTCGCTTGCACGTAAGCTTGTAAAATCTGTGCTTTGTGAGTTTTTTTACGGAATAAAAAAAATAAAAGAGAGCGAGAGAGAACAGAAGATAGAAAGAGAACAAAAAATAGATTAAAAGAGAAAGAACAGAGAAGATACAGAAAAAAAGAGAGGAAGAGAGAAAAGGAGCTTTTTTTTCGTTGGTGCACGGTATATAACGTTGCGTGCTATGTAGTTTTATCGTATGTATAGAAAGGGATTTTAGAGAATGAGAAAGAGAGAATATACCGTTAGCCAAGTGTATGCATGTATACGTGTACGCTGTTTAGCAGTGCGATAACTGACAGAAAGCTCTCTCGCGACCATTACGATAATTTTCCCGACATGAGCACGTGCTGCGCGCGAGAGATTGCAATTTCGCATAATTAATAAATATGGTGATCCATCGTATCAAAAGCATAAAGGGCTTTTACTCAAAGTTAGAGTATATATACACATATACGTATATAGCCTCACAATAGCTCTTGACCATCATGACAGTGTATTTTTTTTTATATAGTCTTTGTATATCCGATATAGTATTATTGATATTAATATCGTTGATTTTATTTGTTCTTTTTATTAAAATTTGTTGCGTTTGATGAATATATGATAAGTAATAAATTTTACTGATTTTCACGATTAATACAGTAAGTTATAATTTATTACGAATTACGAGATTCACGGTGAACGGTTTAATATTTGATTATTCGATATTATTTGATTCATTTCCTTTTTTTATTTGATGTTTTATTAATTAAACGAAGATAAATGGAACTTAATAAACAAATTTATTCATAACGAGGACGAGTCTGTACTCTTTAAAAAACAGATTTTTTTTTCAATCTGGAAACTGTTTTTTAGCGTATGGAAATATAAAATTCGACGTTTACCAATGAATTTAATATCTGGATTTTAGATATGCAATTAAATGCGAAAAATAAATAATTTTAAGTAAGGGGACGTAGAATCATACTAATTTTTTATCCAATTAATAGTATTGATAATTTTTTCTTTTTTGTTATAAATTTATTACATGAGTTATTACTTTTAATTACTGTTATAACTGCATTTAATTATTTATGTTTAACTTTTTATAAACGCAAAGCACTATCAATTATTTATTGTTTATATTTTCTTTATGTATATATAGTACAGTTTAATAAAAAAAAAGCTAACAAAGCCATACATTTTTTTCTAGCCGCATCACTACAAAGCATGTACAAACAGAACATATACGTTATAGTTATAAAGTTAAACTAGTCAAGAGTTAGATGGTATGGATGCGCGTTTGCATATACGTACTCGCTTATATTCATCGATCGAGTGTCATTGCCGCTTATATACCGTAACAAACTTACACATACATATTAGTTATATATGTCCTTTGGCCGTATTCAGGTGGAATATGAATCGAGGACAATGTTTGTCGCTTGAGCTGAAATTGCCGAGGGCGCGCGAAGCGCGCCCGAGGTAGATTTCTGCTCAAGCGGCAAACATTGTTCGAGATTCAGATTCCACCTGAATAAACGGCCAAAGACATGATGATTTAGTCCGAAGTGAAAAACTTGTAAAATATTAATCTTTTTTCAATACTTTTAAAATAAAATTTTAGTTCTATTGATTTTTTCTTTTTGTTTCTTAGATTGACATTTTGTAATGAGTATAGCTGTTCAACGCGAGTCATTTTTTTCACTAACCTACGTTCAATATGATTGCTTTTGACATATTGAACGAAACATAGTAGGATCGGTGATGCCATATTGATTTCTCCTGAGACATATTGAGTCTCAATATGTCTCAGGAAGACATATAATTCTTGCAATAAGTCGTGGAGCGCGTCTGAGACATATGGGATGCCAATACAAATTTAGCATGCTCTTTACATACTGACACGAATACGGCCTACGAGGACATAAATGTATATATAGATATAGCACTTGAATTTCATGGGTTTTGCAATGAGAAGTGCACACCACTCGAATGACGATATCCATAACGTTAGCTTTAGTTTATAACATGCAGCCTGCGTTTTACATGTTACCCTTTTCCCCCTCCCCTTCTCCTCCGCCACCCAATATTTGTATATATGCTTTACGCAATTTGCGTTACTGCAATTTCGATTAGTAATTATTTGCATCGTAGGACTTATTTATGTTGCTTTATATTCTTTGACTACAGTCGCAGTGTGTTTGTAATATATCCTTGTGATTGAAACATCAAACGTGCTTTAAAATTTTTTTTTATACTCATCATTTCAGTTGATTCAATGTGTTTTTGAATTACACTGCCCATAGATATCATTGAAATTATTTTACATTTAGAAATACAGTAAATAAAGCGAATGCTGCAAAAAAAAAGTTACAAAATATCTTTTATGGCTATTAGGAATATTTTTTATTTGAAAAATACATTTATTTATCAAAAATATTTATTGTTTGAAAAATAAATTAAAACATTTAATTTTTTAAATGTTTTCAAAATTTGTTGCGAATAAAATAGTAATGAATAAAATATTATTAACTCTTTTATAATTCACAATACTGTAACGATGATGTGTAATAATTGATACAATTTTTTTTATGTTATTGTTTACTATTTTACAAAATAGTTAACAATTTATTTAAATTAAAATAACGATAGTGTAAAATATTATTAAAAGTTTTTTTATGAATTAATTAAATATTAAATTCATAAATATTTTTGACTATAGGGGAAATCTGAAAACAATAGACATCCTATAGGCAGGACAACGTGAGCTATTTTTTCGTCATAGTCTGTAGCAAAAAATTCCAAAAAAATTCTGGTACAATATTAATGTTATTAGCATTTATGTTTCAGTATGTAATCGGTGCTCGGGGTGATAAGTGAGTATTTATTATCTTAATCTGGCTAATTCTTTTATGCTCCTCTATCATTCAGCTGATTCCAAAATACGTATAGGCCATTTTATTTATTCATTCGTTAATAAATCTGTTGTTTAAAATCAAGAATTATTTTTTTCTCATTTTTTTATAAATGATAAAATTCTGCATGCACACACCGGGCAAGATCGACGCCTCGTAATCAAAATATTTTTTGTTTTCAATCATTGGAATTTATTTAATTTTACATTTACAATAATGTAAAACATTGCTAATGCATTAATTTCATTTTCCATTTCGTTATTTATTAACTTACCTCAGAGTGTCACTCTTACTTTGTCATTTTTAAAAATTTCAAAATTTTGTTATTTCTTAATTTTTTTAGCACCATCTTAGAGCTATTGTTGCATAATTCTATTTTTTATTTATTCTAACAAAGAGAGTATATTTGGGTCTCGCAATTTTTTTAACTTTGAGATATTTTTTTTAAATAAAATCATGAAATAAACTGCGTCCATGCGGTCCAACGATTTTTCCAAATTCATGAGCAGTTTTGTCAGGATTTTAAGACTTTAAATATTTATTGAGATTAAAACCTATCGATTGAAAAAAAAATTGGGCCAATAAGCTTAATTTGTTTAAAAGTTATTAGAATAAAAATAGCGTAATTATTTAGTTGTGAATTTGCATAGAAATTTAATGCTGCATTTTAGTCTAAATTTCATCTTAATTTTCATCCCTTTGTAACTTTTCAACAACTTGAACTTTTTAAATAAATTTTTTTTTAATTGAAAGGTTTTAATTTCAACTTTAATGTCATCAGTAAAAACTTTTTCGAATGATTCAATAAAATTACTAATTTTATTTTAAATGCATCTCTTGCAGTCTTTGCCTTGATTTATTTTAAGTCGTTCACAGCCCACTTGAATTTTGTAAATGTAAAAAGATTATTTCGAATCAACGCTGTTCTTGGCACGTCTTTAGACAAAACTTCATTAAAATAACACACAAAATTTAAAATTTAAAAAATATTAAAATACTAACGTTTTAGTACAATTGAAATTTAGGAGTTGAAATAAATTTGGAAATGTATTCACTTCAATTATAATTTGATGGTTATAAAAAAAGTATTTTAATTTGGAATTATCATCTGCACAACTATGACAGTATATATACATCATTTTTATTACAAAATGTTTGAAAATACCATAATTATTTATGTGCAATGCTTTCAGTTGATTATAATTTGGATTAAATTGATTTTCGATCTCCTAATTTTTAATCATATAGAATATGTTTAATATGATTCCAGCATGAAAATATTAAGAACATTATATAAAAAACGACGAATAAGTCTAATTAGATAAGTTATAATTAAAAAATTTGATAGAAAATAATTATAATCAACTAAAAACAACCCACACTTAAATAAATAATGGCGGAATTTTCAAACATTTTGTAATAAAAATTATGCATATTAAGAGTAGTTAAAATAAAACGGCAAGCATAGTTGGCTTTATTAATGTAAAGATGTGCAAATATACAAAGCCATTACAATAATTTTGTTTTTCTTTTCTTTTGAATAATTTTAGCCTTTTATGTATAATACTGGTCATGAGTGCCTTTCATACTTTTTAACCATGGTAAATGTATTGGCTACGATATGCGCGCGCGACCGCGCCCTTCTTCTTTTTTTTACTGAGCTAAACTCATAAACGTTTCAGCCGTAAATCTCAGCAGATTAGCATAACACATTAAAGGCCATTGCCGCTTCTGCAATTAAGTGAGTCTATGTTGCTTTTTAGGTAGAGCGGGGTAGGGAGATGTAGAGAAGTTGCGATGTTCGCATGTACAGAGAAAAATAGGAGATAAAAAAAAGAATTATATAAAACAGAAAAAAAATATGATTTTTCTTTGAAAATGTCTTTTAAAATTTTGAGTTTATTTTTTCATGAAATATTTCTTTAACGCATTTGAAAATGTATGGAGGTAAATACGTGCTTGGTCAAGCATTTTACGTAGCACCATTGTAAATGCTTTATTTGCAATGTATAATTAAAAAAGGTAAATTAAAAAATTTTTTTAATTAAAGAAATAATTCTAATGCATCCCTGGTGGAAATTGAAACGTTTTTTTTACCATTTTTTGGCCAGTAGAAATGAAAACGCTTTTTTTAACATTTATTGGCCATTTATTTGGCATTTTTATTACTAATAACCTCAAATTTTTATACACACCATTTTTAATGCTCACATTTCTACCAGGGATCTTGTTAAGTATTAAAGCTTTAAATCTATTTTAATTAAACTGTAGCTCTGCTCGTAAAATTTTAAAGAAAAATTAAAAAAAAAATTTTTATAATTTATACTTTTATAAATTAATTTATAATAAAACTGAAAAAATATATATAGCAAAGTTCAATCATACAAAAAGTATAATCGTTAATTTAAAAAAAAGTGTTCATTTAGATAATGGCTATATTTTCCCATATAAAAATTAAGCTCATCTATATAATCAGGACACGTGCGGCTTTCAACTATTTTCTATTCACATTACATCTGTGCCAACATCCTTATCAGTTTAAATCCATACAACACACCCAAAGGATCCATAAGGTATCAAATTCCTTTTTAGCTATAAAAATTTTAACAAAAGCTTTAGCCACAGCATCAAGCCTATGAGCATCAATCTCTACGTATTAGCGACCCTATATACTCTTTTTAGGATCTTATTTCATGATGCCTGCGGAGCGAGCACCAAAGTCTTTCGAGCGGTACGCATGCAATACTTTCCCGCGTGTACTTGTTTTATGTATATATACGTATAAAAGAGGGGTACAAGTTAAATCTCTCCCCTCCTCTATAATATTGTTTGAATGATGGATGGGCAAGTCTCGCGGGACACTTCGATGCACTGCTTCCATTGCTGCGTTCTGGTTATTTTAACGTCAGATTGAACGCCCGTGTAAAGTTTAAGGTTTTTTTTATTTCTCTTTGCTTGAGAAAATAGGAACTTCAAGCTGGATCATCGAATAATCGTTCGTCTGGAAAATTAATACATTATGGTAGATATAATTAAAAAGCAAACTCAACGGCTGGATGCTATACAGACTGTGCTTTATTGTATCTAATCAGATAAAAGCAGACAGTGCTTCGTTAAATAATAGAAGGGTCAGGTTGCATTATAAAATAAACTTTGTATAGATATAATGATTCTGTTGATATTAAATTGGTGTCTGTTAAAAATTTTTATTGTTTTTTGGCAAATGTGTAATAATGTTAGTTTTGTTTGGAATTTTAAAAATGTAAATACATTAAAAGTTAATATTGGAAAAATTATTCAATCAGAATTGTAAAGCGATTAAAATTGCAAACTTTTAAATCCAGTTTATGTATACATTTCAAAATAAATATTGTTTTCGGTTGTAACAATTTGTTATCAATTTTTATAAAACGATTAAATGAATATCAAATTGACATGGTCCATGATTTGTATACTTATCATTTATTTTAAATAAAACCCAATGAAAAAGCTATGAACTTTCAATTTGCAATATTACATTTTAAACAATATATCGTTATAAGAGAATGAAAAGTTTTCCGGTATTTCAACGATAAAACAGTAGAGGAAAAGTAGAAAAAAAAGTAAGCTCTAAAAGTAACTCTAAATTTTACAACGAGTTTTGAAACTGTCATAAAATCTAGAATAACGTGTTGCGAATGCTGTTCACAGTGAAGTTTTTATAACGAAACTAACAAATATTATTACGAAACAATTCCAAAGAATAATATTCTAATAGCATCAATTCATACACCAAATTTTGATTAAAAATTATTTCAATTAAAAAATAAATTATTTTTAAATTTTGAAAATTAATAACTCGATTAACTCAAGATAATGAAAAAAGGAATAAACAGTTTAAAGCGAATTTAACAGGTCATGCAGAAAAGAAACATGATAAAAATAAGTAAATGAAATAATGCAGGTATTATTCTCATTATAAGCCATATGACAGCTCGTGAAATCATAAAGTCGACCCTCGCTTCTCTATATACCACCTTTCACATTTAAACCTCCCCTCATACGTTAACGTAGGGCTAGTGTAAGAAAGGGAGAGAAACAGAGTGAGAGAGAGAAAGTACGTGTCAGTAATACCATTTCACGAGGATGCGCGCACCAGCCGACAGTAAATCTTGTTTCGCGGCTCGTGGCGTTCACATGCTCTCTCTCATATGATATAGCTAACCCACACATGGACATCAGCTCAAAATACTCCTTGAACTATATAAAATAGGAAATAACGTTAATGGAAAATAATAAAAACAAATAAAAACCAAAAAACTTAGCAAAAATTTTCTATTTCTATTATTAATTTTTTCTTAATTTCCAACTTAATATATTTTAAAATATAGTTATACATCTAAAGGCAAGTCTCTCCCTCTCTTTCTCTCGATGATACCACGTACACACATTAATAAAGCTTTATCGCTCAGTTACTATAAGCTATGGAGGATAGTCTGGGATGTTACGTTCACGTTTGCCTCTCCGTACCCTAGTTTAATTGTGTGAAATGAAGTGGACATATAACCTTACCTCCTAATTATAAACGATAATTTTCTTAGATGTTAATGTTTTTTTATTCTTTTAACGTATTATACGTATTACGTTTTCACGTGTTACATCAAATTATTAACTACGTTAATTGAGTATTTAGCAAATACTTATAAAATTTAACAAGTAATAATTGGGTTTTTTATATTAATCTAATAATGATTATTTAAAAAGAATATTTTCCTGGAAAAAAAATTTGAATAAATGTCTAAAAATATTTGCTTGTAATAAGAGTTTGACCTTAAAAAACTTACTACTGTACTTTGACATGAATCTTACTTATTATGTCTTTAACAGATCTAGTTGCTTTCGTTTAATTAAATTAAACATTCAAAATTTAATTTAATCGATAATTTGAATGATCTAATTTTTTAGTATGTTTGATTATAAGTGCTTATTTTAAATACAATTTAATCTTCATTTAATTGATATTAAAATAACTAACCTCGAGACATTCTCCCAAGTTACAAATTATCGTTATTATAATAATTTTAATTTGCTGAATAATTACATCCCAATGCGTTCAGATGATCCTAAGCAAGCTCGAATAGCTCCTCTTGACTAACGAAAGACAGGTTCATTATGAAAGACGATAGGTTAGGTTAGAATGGTCCTTAGTATGGACATGCCGATGAGGTATCCGAATACTCAGTCCCTCTCTCTCTTAATATCGCTCTCTCGCTCAGTCTCACAACAACGTTATACCAACAATCACCTAAAAGCTAGCTTGGGTGACGATCAACCCGATTAATAAAGCAATTCGATCGCAGCAATTAGGTCTACCATCTAACTAGACACATGATGTTAGAGAAGAGAGAGAGAGAGAGAGAGAGAGAGAGAGAGTGAAGAGAAGCTTTCTCTCTCTCTCAAGATAATGTGTACCCAACGGTTCGGCAATTAACCAACGTTAACATCACAAACTGTATATCTCATCCATACCTAGGTGAGATAGATTTGTTGCTATTGCGACATTTGCCAAACATTCGCATTTAGCAAGCTATTAAACTTGTCCTAACGATGCTAGGGACCTAATATTGCTCTGCTTCTAATAACAACAAAATCATTACATTCGGAATATCAATATTGCAAACTTCCAGAAAATCGTATTAAACTTTGGTATCGTGCAATCAAACTAGAAATTAATTTAATATTACTAAATATGCAGAAATTGAAAATATTAAAATAATATTTATATTTATACAGTACAATAGACGTAAAAACTTGTGAAAAAAGTGTAATGTATACAAAGGTACATATAGATTGAGCAAGTAACAAACTTGTAAGTTTAAAAGTTTTAATAATATTAATGTATAAAGAAGTAAGTTGTACAATAAAGAATGAATAAATACGGATATCGAATAATTATTGATTTTCGATATCTAAACGAGACACACTCGCGCGCGGACTGGTTGGGAAGGCTCTCTTGGCTAGATAATGCCAAGTGTGGATTTATTTTCACTATATTGGGTCATGGGGTAGGGATCATTGTTATGCGAGGAGTTCGGCAAATCCATTATTCAGACTGGTCCTGCAGCTATCCGTGTCTGCATCTCTATTGTAATTCCTTTGCTAACTCATTTCCATATCAATGAGCAAGCTACGGAACCTAAAACGGAACACTCTCGCGTACCGATCAACCTGCGACTGCCCTAAAATTTCGTTCGACACGACTATTTTTAAGTCTTACATTATTTTATCTTTTTACTATTTAATTCAAGCTATTTTAATTGAATATAATTAAAAAATTTTTTTATCATTTTTATTGAAATTACTCAGAATTATGTTTGAATCATTGTTGACTTCAAATTTTTTCGTATAATAAAGATATTTCTCTTGCGTTAATTTTACGTAAAATTAATATTTCAAATACGTATGTTATTCATAAGTTTTGATGGATTACATTGTGTAGTTACAAAAGTAAATATCTCGCAGTTAATTTCAAATTCAACTTTCTATTTTTGTTAATTACTTAATTAAAATAATTTTTTTTAGTAACAATAAATTTTTTTTATTGATATAACTTTAAGTAACAGAATAAACTAGTGTATTTTTTAATTAATCAATTTGTCATTTGAATCGCTCGATTAAAAAATAAAGAGACTAGAATATTGAAAAATATTTGAAATGATTGCAAAGAAAGTTCATGATTTGAAATTGTATTTAAATAAGAAAACTTTTATAATATCGTTGTTCTGTTATTTTTCTCAAATAATATTAAATCAAAATAAAAACTTTTTTTCTTATTCTAACTTCAAAATCGTAACTTCTTTTCTCTTTTTCGGCTCTTATGAGAAAAATTACATTACCCACCTCAGGTGTAAAGGCTTTTTTACGAAACTCGTAACAACAACTGGCAAACCTTTCGTTTCGTAAACCGAGCTTTTCTACCCCAGGTGAATAATCTATAATGATGATTGCATAATTTCTTGATATTATAAAAATAACTTTGATGTGAATGTCCTATATTCATTAAGAATATGTAATATTCTTTAATTCATTGGGTATAACCGAAATTTTTTATTATATTCATAAATTGTTACAATAAATTTGTTTGTAGTTATTAACATAAGTTTGCGATTATTTTCTTTGATAAATGTTTATTCGAACTTTATTGGATTTAAATGTATCTTTTGTTTGTAACTCGCAACAATATTGTATTATTTTATGCGAATTTATTTAAAACTTATTATAATAAAAAAAATTTTATTCTTTGTAATGAACACATATTATATAATATTTAAAAATTAGCTACAGCTGTATTTGCAAAATGTGATCAGTAGATTTTCATGAGCGAGAATTTTATTTTTTCTTTGAAGTACATATTGATACATGCTTATAATTTATTTCTAGAATTAAGTGTGGTGAACAAAGGATACAAAATTTTAGTTCTGGATATAACAAGATTTATTGTACCTAATGAAACTTTAATCAGAGCTGATATATTAAATCATGTGATAAATTTAAAAATAGAGAAAGTAGAAAAATGTATTGTTTTTCAAAGAAGTCCATTTAGTTAACTCCAGGTTATTTGGCTCTTAATTTAGTGGCTTCCACAAGAGACGCAACAGTAGGAGTTGAGCAAACTTAACTTATTATAAATTTGAATATTAATGAAATCCTTGCATATTATTCCAAATTTTAGAATTTCAATGATATCAAGGACAACTACCCATTATGACACTTCTGCAGATTCTATTAATAAAGATAATTTGAATGGAGCTTACAAAATTACTGTAAATAAACTAAAAAAATGTTCATTTGGGAAAGTGGTTTGAAAAAGTGTGAATTTATTTCATATTCAAAAAGTATTTCAATATTAACCATACTTTAATTTCTAAAAATCTATTGCATGTTGTATCACTTTTTTCCTGATTCTATTGATTATTACAAGCAAAAATCGTAGAGAAAATAACTTTTAAGGTGAACCTACTAAAATAATTGCTGATCTGTATTGTTAATAGACAAGAACAGAAATAAGAGAGAATGAAAGAAATTAACAATACAATTCTCTAAAAAACAAAAAATAGGCGGTTTTTCTCTAAAGTCTAATGTGATTTAAGCATAGAACTATTTGATTACTGATCTTCAATAATTTTTGGAATTTAAAAGGTATATGATTAGATGTAAGATAATTTTAATTTCTGTAGAGGTCGTGAGTGGCTCAGTCGGTAGAGTGATGGATTCATAATCTTGAGGTGTCGAGTTCGATTCCCGCTCTCGGCTAATTGATACAAGCACCACTGTATACGATACATGTGCTTTGTTCATAAATACACTGACAATCTCCATCGCTAATTAGCATCAAAATGATGATAGCATAAATATAGTGACGTTAAATAAAAAAAAAATTTTAATTGCTACCATTGTCCCAAAACATTCTCACTCTGTTTATTTATATCATTATAATAAAATCGAAATTTCAAATATGCCTATTTATTTTAATAATTTTAAAACTATAAACATTTATAACTGCTTAAACTCCGAAAGGAAGTTATAATATATAAAAGTAAAATATATTTTTATACTAAAAAATGCCATATGGAATAAATATCTAATGTTATTTCAAATACATCCCTGGTGGAAATTGAAACGTTTTTTTTAACATTTTTTGGCCAGTAGAAATGGAAACGCTTTTTTAACATTTATTGGCCATTTATTTGGCATTTTTATTACTAATAACCTCAAATTTTTATACACACCATTTTTAATGCTCACATTTCTACCAGGGATATGTAATAATTATTTTTATAATTTAGTTAAAATTAGATTAAACTAAAATTTATTGATTCATAACTATTTTTATAACTTTAAAATAAATTTTTTTTTAATAAAAAGAAATATTTTTTTAACAACTAATTTGTAAAACAACAATAATTTGTAGAAATTGAAAAAAAATCTATTATATATCATAAAGGTGAGAGTTTAAAGTTTTTTAAGCTTTATATTAACAATTAACAAAGAACAATATATTTATTGATAAAAATACAAAGAAAAATGTTCTATTCTGTAAGAAATGTAGAAGCAAGACAATTGGCAGTCTTTAATAGAACTTTTTTCTCTTTCTCTTTTTTTTTAACTTTTCAAGCTTTTGCAACAGTGATTTTTTTGCAGCAATTTACGCGCTTTTGATTCTAAAAGTGCAGAAGCTATACAACAAAGATAGAAAGACGACGATGATGAAGAAGAAGAAGAAGAAGAGCTCGACCAAACGTACAGGAAAGAAAGTTTCTTCTGACTTTTCTAAAGGATAATGTTTGGTTTGTTTTTATTGTCCAAATGCGAGCAAGGACTGTAAGGTTCTTCTTTTTCTGTATTTCAGCACTTAGCTTCTTCTATCAATGAATAGAAAAGGCTGAAAGGAAAGGAAAAAGTTTCATTACATGTTGCTTTGTCGAAGCAAGACTCGAGAGAGGGATATCGGAAATGAGGAGACAGACAAAGCACGAGAAAGACGTTTGCTTGATAGTGTACCATTGGCTTTTAACTTTATCTATACGTGTATACACGTATTTGTTATAGATACATTTTGTACTGATAAATTATGGCAACATTATTGGAGCCAGAATGCCGAGCTATCCAACAAATCACTTCATAAAACAAAGTAAAGAGAGAAAAAAGGGAAAATCATTGTTATATTCTCTCTTGTGTTTTAACTTTGGGTTTTGCACATAATTCCGTATTATCTCTGTACGATTCATTGTAATTATCGTACGATATTACACTGATATTGGCTCGATATCACCTATGTGTAAAGCCTGAATTCGTAATGATCGATAAGCTTTTGATTCCTATATCTTTATCATTTGTTACTGTTAAATAAATGCATATTATTAATGATTTTTTCTTTATTTGTTGGACTCTTGAGAGTCAAAGATAATCGTATGATGGTAATTTTTACAAAAATTTATATAAATACAGTAAAAGAAAATTCAGTTTTATGATGATTTTAAAATGATTATTTTAATTAAAATAAAATTCTCAAAATAAAAATTATTTAGTTTCATGATGACTTTTTCTAACTTTTAAATGATTTATGATTATTATATCATTTTTAAATATAATTCTATGGATATAGAAATTTTTCTACTAGTCTAAATAAGAAAATTTGAAACTTCATAATTTGAATTCATTCATTTAAAAACGAGGATATTAAAATAAAAATTTGCTTTAATAAAAAAGTTGAAAAAATAATTTCGCAATAATTGCTTAAGTTGTTATGGACTTTTTTATCTTGTTATTATTAAAGGAAAACCTTTAACCCTCAATCCACCTGAATAAAAGCAAATATTCATTAGAGCTTTTGTCCATGATACATAGCTCATTTTAAAGTTATATAGTTGAACAACTGAGCCTCATACCGTCACATCCTCATCGTTGGTAAAATTTTATATTTTCATCGTTACGACATCATAAACCCAATTCGCGGGGCGTAGTCTATGTTGGCCAGTAGCAAGTCTCACCCATAGGTCGGTCGGTCGATGGGAAATTACCCCTTTAATGTAGTTTAGTTCTGTGCTTTACTAACTCGAATTAGATACTGAGCATACACTACCACCACGCGACTTTGTATAACCCCATAACCCAACGAGTTATGGCTAACCCAAGCATCAGAGAATATATATGTATTGCTATGATTCGCGACATCCAACTGCATGCTATATAACTTTTAGTCTCTCTCTCTCTTTCTCTCTGATCTCTGCTACCACCTATACACGAGTACATAGTTTGAGCAGTCACACGTAATTCATTCGAATGCGCGCGATTTAGATTTTTCTTTTATGAAGTTTCATCCTCAGTTAATTATGTCAAGAGATGCTATTGCACATTCAAGTGTGGAGATCGTTTTGAGTTTTTTTAAAATTAAATTAATGTTCATTATGTGCCGTAGGCTCACAAATGATTTAGAGGACTCTTGGATTAATCAAAAATCATAATGATATTTTTAATACCACTAAATGTTAAATGAATATATTTTGGATTGTATTTATTTTTATTAACCAAACAACGACGATCATTACAATTTTTTGAGTAATATTTTATATTCAAATGTAAAATTTTAATTTTATTTCAAACAACATTGAAATTTATATTTTTTCTTTCATTTAATTTTTATGAAATGGAAGAATTATGTTTCTTTTTGAAATATTTTAAAATACTATATTCTATTAAATTTTCAATGAGCATGATTGAGTATAAACCCAAAAACTATTAATAAAATTTCAGATGCAAAAAATCGGTTGTAAAGAAAAAGGATGGCCAAAAAAGTAGGAAATACGGTCGTCTTTTTATTCGTACAGGAAAATTACAGTTAGGTATGAATTGTAATGGCAAATTATGCAGTACAAATTGTTATGTTCACCACAACGATATTAACGTTTACCACACCATAACGCTACGCGAAGCATGAAATGACTCAAGATCCATTTCTATTTTTACGACAACTTTGTATATCTATAATGCAAAAACTCGTAAATTATTTGTTAATTTAAAAAGCGAAATATTATTTTACTATTCGTGTTGCTACTGTTCATTAATATTTAGAAAATAGAGCGAAAAAGAAAAATAAATTACCTAGACTTCTTACTTCATTGATTCATACTTACGGTAAAATTTTTAGATTTAATTTATTTTAAAAATTTGTGTGTAAATTAAATGACTCAAATATTTAATATTTATTATATTAAAAAAATTTAGAATATTAAAAATTCTGTATGACAGTTTTGAAATAAAAATTATTGGATTGAATTTACCAGATGTGCTTATTACAATTAGAAGCTGCTATGATATTAAAACACGGAAGAAACGCAGACATGAATTAATCGAGCATCTTTCTGAATGAATTAAAAATTTTATTAAAGCAATGAAGGGTACGTCAAATGAGAAAAGAGGAAGAGAAGCGGGTAACATCGAGCTCGTTCAATCGTAAAACTTGAGCCTTAAATGTCCTTCAACCTGGGTGGATGAAGACGCAAATGCGATAACCGCAAACGAATGTAAACTTGGTCTTTTGAAGTCGCAAGCATATCCAGTTGACAAGGGGAAAAGAAAGAAAGGGAAAGAGAATAAGACTACCTCTTTTTATCTGTGATTCGCTCGTTTTGACTTTTCGTCAACGATAAAATTTTCCTTTTCCGCAAGCGAATAACCAGAGAAAACGACAGATATTGTTTGAAATTAAGAGAATATTCCAAGGAGACGAGAGAGAAAAGGTATAATATTGCCACGCAGAATGACGACGTACACGCTTACGCGTTGATGGGAAAAGGAGAGGCAAGCTTTTACAACAATGCCGTACAAATCTAATTTTCTTAACCGTAGAAGCGCAGCGTAAGCTGGGAAGAGTTTATTTTCACGAAGAACATTCTTCCTAGTGGCTATTATGTTTGTGCGCGAGTGCAAAAACAACCAAAGAAATTAATAGCACACAAGATCAAATTTTTGTTAGTAAAATATACTTGATTTCATTTTTGTTTATAATTCGATATTTAAATAAAATTTTTGTAATTTAGATGGTATAATTTAATGAAAAATAAAACAAATTTTTCAAATGGTGGAAAAATACATTTTAATTTTATAAACTTTAGTTTATATATTATTAAAATTATAAGAAAAAAATTTTATTTGATTAACACAATTGTTAATATAATAATGACACTGTTTTAATTTTAATTATTAAAATGCGCCAATTGAATACTTTTTTTATTTTTAAGGTAAATTTGTTGGTGAAAGATATTTTTTATTAAATTCAAAGATAAACTGAGCATTAAATAGTTGTTATTTTTACCAAGATAACGACCTTAAATAGTCGCATTATTAATGACAATTTTTCTTTTAATTATCATCCAGAATAAAATATGATGTAAATGTCATATCATGTTGAATGCTTCACTCGGGCAATAACTTTATGTCATGCAATAATGGGTCACTTAAGTCTCATATATCGTAATATACTATTTTTTATTTCTTTGGTGAGTTTGACAGAAATAGTATCAATTAATTTTCAAAATAAAAAGATATTCCTTTAATTTTGATAACTTATTTTCTTTAAGAGTCAGCTGTATACCGACACAGTTACCTGTTTTACCGAATCTATTTAAAATTTATTTTTTATAAAAACTAATAGCTTCAGGCAGAAATAAAGAGATGATTTCGATTCGTGTAATAGAAAGCAATATTTTCTCTGATAAGAATAATTTTATTCCATTGCTTTATTTTCAAGAAAAGTTGGAATAACTTGAAAATCCCATCATTTGACACTAATTTCTAATTTTTTAAGTTATTCCAACTTTTCTTAGAAACGAAGCAATAAAATTAATTCATACTAATCAAAGAAAATATTACATTTTATTAAACACATCGAAACCATCTCTTTATTTTTGCCTCTTGTTGCTAATTTTGGGAAAAAAGTCAATTTTTTAATTAGAAAAGGACAGAGATACAGCGGACTCTTAAATGTAATAGATTTTTCGCTAGAAATTGAAATACCGAATTTGTGGAGTGATTATTCGTCTGTTAAATAATTTATTTATTAGTTATTTGTTCTTGACTAAATATATTATTTTTATTAGTGCAGACTGTTAATTTAATAGATATTATTACAATTTCATTCGATTGAATGCTGGTTTTCTAACTTTTTAATTCGCTAATAATTGAATTATATTTTCGCAAATTATACTTTGAACAATTCATAGCTTTATAGAAAATAAGGTTAATTTTAAGAGATTAAGCATGCTTATTTGGTCTATAGTTTAATAAAGTAATTATCACGATTCAGATGAAGCCTCTAAGAGTGTTGACAAAACAACAGTAATATGCGATCAGAATATTCCATCAATATCTTTACATGTATATGAACATGGAGAAAATGTATGCGTTCTCCATGCATGTACTAAAGGGTTCACATTTGATTACTACACACATATACACGTGCGCTTACACATGCATGAAAATGCATGGAGTCAGTACAGTTCAATCGGAACAGTTGAGTCCAATCAATCAACACAGTCAGTACAATACAGCGGGCTAGAGTAAATAGTCCACAGTGTCAGAACAGTATAGTTATTGATTAATATTTAACAAAATTAACGAAAATACAAGTCATTGTTTAGCCGTTTTCTTACTGTAAATAACGACGTATTTTCTCTAATTATAGAATTTCTACAAATTGTATACAACATAATCCAATAATCTGATTTTATAAGTTTCGTCAAAGCAATATTAAAAAGATGATAATAACATTTACGATTAAGAATTCTCAAGAATCCTTCAATAAAAACAAACTAAAAAATTGTGCACCAAGTTAACAAAGTTATTATGTTTCGTAAAAATATGTACAAGTCCTCTCGCGTCGTACTGGTGCCAATGCTGTCCTTTCAGACAAGAACTTGGTTGACTCAATTTTTGGCAAATTCGAGTTTTTTGGTGCCATTTTATTCAGTGGCAAAAGCTGCATTTTATTGCGATTATAAAATCAGTATATTTTCATTGATTTTTATTTAACGATAAAATAAGTTTTATATATATATAAGAAATACATGTAAGAGAAAATCGATAAGCAATAGTTTTTCTTGATTTTCTTCGTTTCGTCAAATATTAAGTTAAAATCATTTTTGCCTAAGACAGCAGAATAATTTTAGGTTTGTTTTCTGATCATGGTTATCGAGAGTCAGCCTAATAATGTATTGTTCACTAATCTATAGACTTATGCACATCTATTTATAAAATAAATAAACATTTAATGTAAGTGAATAATATATTTGATTAAAATAAATAATAATTTGCGCTTTCAAGAAGTTGATTTTGTATCGATTTCGAAAGAGCATATTCAAAAAGAATTCCTTTTTTTTTACTTTTAGAGATCCTTTTCTCAGTGAAGTTTTATCATTTAATTGACGAGAATTATAATTTTAAAAATACTATATGTTTTTTAATATTAGACTGTCTAAATATTTCAAAGTATATAAAATAATAACTATATATCAATATAACATATGCATTAACATAAATTTCAATCTTCTAAATATTTAACGAAACAACAAAGGGTTTTACACATTTTCAATAAATATTTTTTCAAAATTAAAATATATTGTAATAGAAAAAGATCAAGCTTGTGGACAAAATACATCAGTTAAAAAAATTTTAAAAAATTCAACATAGTTTATAAATCCAAAAAAGTAAAAGTATTCAGAAAAGTTTGTTTTTTCAATGTTTATAAAAATGCGTAGATTTTCAGATATTGAAAAAAGTGTACTGTTAGTAAATGAGCTACTTAAGATACTTATTTTTTATTAAATGAACGAAACAATTTTTCAAGAATTATTACATGATTTGTATTTCTAATTACAAAAACAAAAATGCTAACGCATCTTAAATTTATTTTGTCTAACAAAATTCTAACAACATTAAGATGAAAATGAAAAGTATACAATAGCAGTGCAATCTTTCATCAAGCGCGCGTGCTCAATTTTATTATAACCTCGTTTGCGTAAACAAGAAGCTTGGCACGCTAGTCTAAAAGCTGTATACGAAGTATTTTCAATGGGATAGCCTAAATGACGTACGCTAGCTTGTATAGTGCTTCTATTATATATACATGTATGTTATTTCGTGTCGACGAAACTGTAACGAGATGAGAAAGAAGAAAAAAAATATTAATCATAGAGTCAGAAGAGTATATCGATTCCTGATCACTTACTATCATAATCATACTATAATAATAGTTTTCTTTTCTTTTTTTTTAGTTTCATCTGGATTTAATAGAAAGAATAATAAATTTCTAGAGCCTAAAATCTAATATGATTAACTTTTCCATATTAATTCTTCTTGGATTTATAACGAAGGTAAACTCTTGTCACTATTACGTTATACACGTTATTTCTTCTCTTTATGAATATACAGACGCGCGTGATCGTGATGCTGTTTTGTATCTTTTTAGTGGATTATATTGTATTATCTTTGCGTCAGTTTAGATATTGTATTTCGTGCCAGGGAAAATAATTTACTCAACTTCGTTATATTTTTAACGAGAACACAACCAAATTAATTTTCTTATTTCGTTAATAATTTTTCTACTCTTGTTTAATAAATAGACTGCGTTAAGTTGATTTTGCTTTTTTTCTTTAATTAAAAATACACAAAGTAGTATATTAATGGAATAAGTTCTACATTCGTATAAATACTAAATTAATTACTGTTTCTGTATTTTTATTTTTAGTTCAATAAAGATATATTGATCACGAAACCATAAGTTTTTTAATAAAGTTTTATTTTTTTACCGAATCACCCTGTATTATTTTTGTAATGCATACAGTATAAGGCATTGTTAATCAAAATTTGTATAATTAATGAGTATCGTATATAGTAAACTTGATCTCGAGAAAAATGAAAGTTATTTTTTTGAAATAAATAATAAATATCGTTCCAATGAAATTTTTAATCAATCATATCATCCAACGCATTTATTTGATTATCCGTTTGTCAAAATCAATTATTTATATTGGTGCTTTTACATTCATTTGGATGAAGCCGAACAAAAAAATTACTTTCAGAAAAGAATAAAAAGTGATCAGTACACATTGAAAAAAGCATTACAAATCCCATATGTACTAACATGCTAGAAATTTTCGATGACAAATTAATAGAGTCGACGAGCTAGCTTGTTAAATAAAGTAATGGTAGTTTCTGATGAAGCATTAGAATTTTCTCACGTCGCGTATATACGTCCCCTACAAATCATAGCCTTTAATCTTTATTGCGCTGATGGATGCATCAGAGTTAACTATTGCGAGGGGGAGAGAGAGCAAATGGTCAACATTGCAACTCTCCTCCTTCTCCCCTTCCGATAGAAAGGGTCAGAATAAAAGAGAACACAGCATCAAGAGTAGTAGAAATGTGAACGTTTACCCCAAACATATAGTGCTGTACAACTAACAGTAACATAGCCTAGAGATGTTGGAAAGACACAAGAGCTACTTGGGTAAGGCTGTTGTTACTACTACAACAAGGTAGAAAGGATTCGTTCGTATAAGCGGCTTAAAGCTTTTCGAGACAAGCGACGTACTACTTCTCCTCCCCCGCCTACCCTTCAATGCGATTCTTTTTCTCATTCTATCTCGAAGGCATTCAACATCAAGCTAGCCGTCTGAGAACATGTGTCTTTTCAGACAAGATGTAGATGGATTTGAGCTGGATTCCGACGAAAAGAAGACATAAAAAGGATTGCGAGAATTTTAAAATAAAGAAAGAAAATGCGTTGGGTTAGTGTACGAGTTTAAAGCGTCAGATTGAAGAATAGAAAATGAATGTAAGCACCGAGTCAAAGTAAAAAAATAAAGTGGAAAGTTGTAATGAAAATTAAACATATGAAATGTAACAAAGTTAACTGGGTTAAGCATTTAATGTATTAAAAAAGATAAGTTTAAAAAAGTAAAAAGGATTAAAGCATGAGCAGGGGATCATTCAAAAAATGTTTAATTAATAATTTAATTAAATGAAATTTTATTTGCCAAGTAAGTTTGTGATATGAAAAAATTAATGAAATAAAATTTATCTCAGTAAACTTCAATTTTTTTCACTTTACATCATATTAAAAAAAAACATTTCAAAAAGAAAATGATAAAAATGAAAAATACCTTTTAAGACACGAAGAGAAGTTAAACGAACGTTTTTTTTCTTTTTAATTTTAAGTATTAAACAGGGGCCCGAGTTGTGCATTAGGATATAAAGACTGTAACTTTATTCTATATACTCTTGTAGCACTAGGAAAGTTCGTTACCAGATTCAATGATAATACACGCAAGGTCTACTTTTAGGTACTGCACTTGAGTGACATTCAAAATAATACAGTGTTAATTACATGTCGTCGCTCAAGTAATTACGTTAAAGGAAAATTCACACAAAAAAGACCACCACTAAGCTAAATTGCGTTACCATAGAATTTTTATTTACGTTAAATGGTTTTTTTTTTAAATTTATATTAATTACAGTGACGTTCATGAACATTACGTTCTAATTTAAGATCAAATGAACGTTCACGGATTACTAATTATATAAGAAAAATATGAAAAAAAAGCGAATTTAAAATCTATTATACCTTATAATTATTTATAAGATAGAGACATGAAAAATAGCTTAAAGAAATATCATTGTTAAATATATATCAATTTAGAAATATATTCAATAAAATCGACCATTTGATATAATTCAATAAAATTTATAGAATAAAGATTAAAATAATCGCACGAAACGTCGTAAATATTTTTTTTAAATTCTAGATACCAATAATAAATTAATCAAAAAGCCATAAAAACATCTGGATCCCTTAAAAATTGGACATTCTAAAAAGAAACTGCTCCCTTCCTCCACACAAAAAAAAAGATAAAGTTTGAAAGCTCGCTTGAAAAGCCGCGTGGATCGTTAACTCGTCAATTTGTCAAAACGGCTTGCATCTTTCAAACTCAATATAGCAATACTAGAAGAGTAAAGATATAGATATACAGATGTATATATATGACATTCCTCCGAAGTGCTGAGCAATTACGCAGGGACGGTAGGACACGATATACGTACATATACAGCTATACAGAGTAGGAATTGCCTCTGCAAGCTCGTCAGAGAGAAGTATACGCAACGGCAGCTCGTATAATCGATGCATCCCTGCATAACGCTTACGTCACTGTCCATATAATCCCCATTCCTATCCTCTGCCGCTTTCTCTTTCTCTCTTACATTGCATATACATATGCATGTATTTTGGCGTTAGCTAGTATAGGATGGTATAGAGAGAAGGTCAGCAAAACGGTAGCCAATCACCATAGAGATCCGATCGCCAGAAACGAGACTCGTATAATAGCGGACCTCCTGTGGGTACAGAAAATACATTTCACTCTCTGATTCGCTCTTTCTCTTTCACTCTAGATTTCATATACATTTATCTTCTCCTTCTCTCTCGTTTCTACTCTTCATATTGTTTTCCACGCTTATTTTACGTGCATTGCAACATTTGGCTTTATACAAAGTTTCACATAAAATTTCGTTATTTATTTCTGTTTGCAAACTGTAATATTACGTATTTCACTTTTTGAACTGAGTAAAAGGCTTTGCTTTCAAAGAGGGAACTTCATTAAATTTTAACATTAGCTCACCTAATTTTCATAATATTACCCCTTCATCATCAAAAATATTGTTATACCACTTTCGAAATCTTTTTTATGTTTCCAAATTTCATACTTTAAACAATACGTAATATTTATGAAGTTCAAAAACATATTTTATGAATAATCAAAAGACAAATTAAAATCTATTAGTAAAGTTACAAAAAGCTCGTTAAAAGATATCGTTGACAATATTAAATTCGTAAAATACTTAAAATATTAAAATGACATTAAAATTGATTAAAATTTTCCCGAAACATTACATGCATCGAGATAAATTATTTAATCTTCGTTTCAATGAATGAGTTTGGAATTAATTTAATCTTATGCAGTTTGAGCATTTGTTCGGTTTCTCGCGTGTATATATACGCTTGTTGTATATCCGTCTCTTGCAAAATTGAGTGAACGATACGAAGAGATACGTTATATCGATACATCGAAATCTGTATACATATACGCAAACTTCACTTCGCGATCCCCGTAGCAAGCCACTGTTAGAGTTAGAGTTGGGATGGACTAATTAATCTTATCGTTAATTAATTTCCGTGACCAATTTCGAGCAACTTCTCTCTTTCTCTCTAGCTTCTATATGGCCACTATCATCCCTCTTCTAAAGTGAAATTCATACCTGATGTTACCAACTAGAATCTATTTTTGGCTTAATTACTGGACGTTAAATGACAAATATTCAATAATCAAACCCATGAGATTTTAGTGCGAAGAATTATTGAAATTGTAGGAAAACAATTACACATTCATTTATTATTTTAATTAATTACAGACTATTATAAGCTTTTATTATGTTAATTAAAAGATATCAAAGTATTTATTTTCGGTTAAACTATCATAAAAAGTAAATTACACGACTTAAAAAAAAAAAAACACTTTGAATCGAAATTATTTTATTTGTTATTTATTATTGACCGATAAGAATTCAATTAGATTAATTAATGTTTCAAGTCGTTTAGACTTATATCATAAGATTATATTATTAATATAAACGGAGTTGGTTTTTTGTTAGTCTTTTATTTTAAATACACGTGTAGAACTTGGCAAATTAACATAGAACGAAGATAGAATCACTAGATTGTAAAATAAAAAAAAATTAATTTTGTATATCACTAATTTTCATTTGTATAATCTTCAATGATTAAAATACTAGATTAAATAACATTCTTAATATAAAATTCATCAACCGATAATCCAGAAAAAGCCTGACGATATAAACTTAAGTCTATGCTTTTTTATGATAATTCCCAAAAGTCAGGCGATCATTGTTTCACTGGCATGTAATTACGTATAAACCTTTTTCTAGCAACTGTTATCCATCCCTTATATCTCGCTTCCTTTATAACACACGCACATATATAAATCGAAAGCAAGCCAGTGTGTTGGCCATGCATCTAGTAAAACGTAAATAATGTCCCTGTCATTCTCCTCTTGCATATAAGGTCTCATCGTTGTATATATAATATAAAAGAAGGAGGGAGAAATAAGGCTCTCCTCTTTGCTCCTTGAATTTTCCGCTAGCAAGAAGCAACGGTAATTCCCATCTGAGCTCCTTGCTTATACGCAAGTACTAGAAGATTTGCTTCTACACGTCCAAGCTTCTGTATGTATATAGCGCAGACTGCTGTGTCCTCTTTTAGTAATCCTCGGGCCAATGTGCATCTTGTGATTCATACGCGTATTACGTGAAGTAGAGGCTAAAACTATGATTAGTTACATAGTCTCTTCTTCTAGGTTGATGTAGCGTTACCGGAGTATGGAACTTTGACGACGGCTACGTATATGAAAAGCTTCCTTGGCTCAAAGCTTTTCCGATTAGCACCATATCATATATACACGTACATAGAGCCACCATCGGTTCCGCCCTTGAGAACGGAAAAGATGCATCGTTTCTAAGGGACATTGTTCACGCGAGCTTCTTAACGTCCTCTATACCAAGTTATGCGGAGGAAGTGTCAAATTTTAATCGATATTATGAGCCACTCGTCTTATATTTCAGACTTTATGATCTAGATTACGCTGTCGAATTTTAATGTTATTATAACTTGTTAAAAGATTTATGTATTTTTTTATCATTAAAACTTTTTAACTTACTAAATATTTTACAGCAATAAACTACAAATATATGCATTAAAAAATTTACATTTTAATAATGTAAAAATTTTTTTTTATTTCAAAAATGAAATCGATAGTTGAGTGTGCTTTCAGGTAACGATACCATTTATGAATATATCATTTTAAATAAAATGTTTTTTAATAATTAGGACGTAGGTTGAAAATTTTTTGAATTATTGAAATCATTATATTATATGAATTTGATACGATAATCATAAATTCATTGAGATGATATTTCATTGAATTATAAATTATTAAAAAATTAGATTCGATCTATATGAAAAAAATATGATTTAGTAATATTTGAAAATTTAATAAAATCATTTAGGAAAATTTTATAAATTATACATATATAGATTGAGGTTGTTAGTGGCTCATTCGGTAGAGCGATGGATTCATAATCTCGAGGACCCGAGTTCGAATCCCGCTCTCGGCAACCGATTGATACAAGCATCACTGTACGTTACATATGCTTTGTTTACAAACACACTGAAAACCTCCGTCGCTAATTAGCATCGTATGACAGCACGAATACAGCGACGTTAAATAAAATAAAAAAAATTTTCAACTAATAAATGAATGTTTTTGGAGTATTTATTTTTATGCTTTATTAGCTGTGATCTATTTTTTTAATTAGATTAATTCAACAATCATCAAATTTATATTGAATAAATCCACTAATTATAAACTTAAAAATTTTAAACTTTATGAATTATTCAAAATATTAAATCCTTAAAACAGAAAGCTTGCCTTATAATTCATATTTTAATTCAGAAATAAAAAAATAATACAACTATTTGAAAAAAAAAATTTTTTCCATAAAAATTTTTTATTTCAAGAAAACAAAAATTGTCTAAAAATTTTAATTATGACAAAATTCAGCATTTGTAGTATAATCATTAAAATTTTTTTAATTATTCATATCTTTCGCTTCATATTACCAAAAAAACACTGTTCTGAATTTTAAAAAAATAAATACTGAAGTTTGTTTTAATATGTTATCATTGATTTATTTATATTAGTATTTTGGAAAAAAATGATTAAGAGAGAATAGAAAAAGATTTATTTGCTTACTATATTTGAATTTGATAATTTAAAAACAGAAAATTTTGTAAATTTTTTTAATCATTGTATTATACAAAACATACAATGATAATAATATTATTTGATCTAGATATTTGCTTTTGATTTTTAATAGAATATATTAAGATTGATGTAAATCTCTTAGATATTATCGATTCAGGCATTTTATTTAATTCTTAAATTCAAATATAAATAAAAACAATTTTAGCTTAATAAATTTATATAATCTATCCCGAAAAATGTAACAATATTTCTTATTAATTTGTACTTAATCTTTTTACAAAATCCACTATCTAGAAAAATATGAGTCACTTTGAAGTCAAGTTTGAATTATGCTATAAACAAAAATGGTACGAGTTGTGAAAGTAATAGAACTACAGACGCATAAAATATTTTAATTTCATGGTATTCAGCACGCAATGACAGATATAAATTTTCTTTTCTCTTTGCTGTTAGGTAGCTCTATGAGACTACATTTTCATTTCACTGGAAATCTTGCTTTAAAAGTAAGAGCTTTGCCTTGATCGCGATAAAATATCATTCAAACACAATATTCTTCATTCAACACGCTTGTAGTTACATGATAATTGGCTATACATATGTTGCGCAGCAACTACTAATAAATTGTGCGTGGACATAGGTGTGCATGCGTGCGTGCATGCACGCGTGTGTTGAAGATGGAGAAAGCTAAAAATTAATTATATAATTCAATAATGTTATTTTCTATTTTATCATACCAAATTTTTTTTATATCAAATGTTTAAGCGACTTCAAAGGTCATTTATTTCATCTTGTAGATAAAATTATTATATACAATTATAAAAAAAAAATTTTACTATATTGGAGTAGATGGATAAAGTTAAAAATTTTCATAGTAATATAAACATTTTTTTTTAACTTTTTTGAGCATTATTTTTACATAAAAAATAAAAATAAGAATTTTCATGCGATATTTTTATCAAAGTAGTCATTCAGAAAAGGATCATGCAAAGTTAACACGAAATGCCAAGATATTTGAAGAGAGTCGAACAATTTTTTTACAGACTGGTGTAGGAATACTTTTTATTTAATTTACTTTGAATTAAGGAAGAATATTGTTAATCTCTAAAGAGTGATGAATAAGGGAGACCGAGGCTAGTATTAACACTTTTAAAAAAAGTATCTCTATTTTTGAATCTACGTATTTTTTTAGTATTCCGCCTATCGTATATATTAGTGATTTACTTCAGCTATGATTTAGTGCAGGAATTTTAAAAAAATCATCAATAGATTTTTTTTGGAGAGGGATTATAAAAAAAGTTTGTATGTTAATATCTATCCCGCGTTCAGGGTAAGTATTAACATTGTATATATCCAAGTAACAAATGAAATATAATAAGCAAAAAAGATAAAAAAAATGATATTTTCATCTTTTTTGAAAGTAAAAATAACATAAGATAATTTTAATTTTATTAAATACATAGAATAAAATAAAAAATGAGCATATATGTGAAAATTTTCTAGTTTCTGTCAAAAAATCGCTACATCGCATGCTTTCCTCTGCGATGTACTGCAAGGTACTGAAAATGTTTTCATAACAAAGGCAATTATATTAAACGTATAAAGTCAACTACCTGTAGGACTGTTTGTGTCGCTTGAAATTGACTGTTAATTCTTACCCACATTACTTTTCGCCCTGATTTCTCCTACTTCACTCCCGAATTTAAAAGTGGAAGGAATTTTTTAACTTTAGCCTATTTTTCGAATAATCAAAGTGGTCATTATTGTTGAACTATAGGAATTCTGCCATCTGGTCTTTTCTGTTTTCCGTCATTATTCTGTAGATTTATCTTAACTCTTATGCTCACTTTTTTATTTTTGGGAAATATTTACTTCCTCTTTGGTTATCATTCGATATGTTTATCATATGTCTTGGATTTACCGCATCTTGTTCGATATCGACTTCTGCATTGAATGATTGACCTTTGTTAATGTTTAGCATTCTCAAGAATATGCCATTTCTAGTCTTTCTCCTTGTTCCTTGTTACTTGGCTTCTAACATGTTTTATTATTTGCTACCAGTTGACTATAATTATTTGCTGGTCAACAAATCCATAAATCTACTTTATATTACTTTTTATACACCGAGGGTTATTCAGAAGATCCTTGATAATAATTCATACTTATCTTTGTAAGCATCATTCGGTACCTTCGGAACCTCATTTCCTGTGTTAAGGATTCCTTTTATCTCTTAAATCTCTCAATTATTCCTCCACGTGTATCTCCAATCAATGACATCAGTCACATTACAATTGATAAGGGATGATATTTGAAGAAAAGGACAGGTTATACTTCAGAGCGCTGGTGCTGGAGTCACATCCGAAAAATATATACTTCCTCCACGTGCGATTCGAATTTCTTTTAGTTTTATTTTATACTTGATTTGATTGTACCATGGCCATAAGTAACCTGCAATATACTAAAATGGTCAGAGAATCACAGCTTTTTACGAGATTCTACTCTTGAATATTTTTTTTATTTTCACTCTGTCTCGAGCTGAACAGTGATGAAGTTGTAGAAAAATGCACTAAAGTGTATATAAAATTTAAATAATAAAATTTATTAACTCGAACAATAAAAAATAATGGAAAATATAAAAGTTTTTAATATTACTATACTTAAAAGCTAAATATTTTCTTTTTTGTCTAATTAAACCTTAAAATAATAAATAAAATTTTACATCAAAATATGCTGTACAGTATCCCTTGAAATGTGGCTATTAATAATAGTTATATAAAAAAATAAACATTATAAATAAAATGATAATCTTTTAAATGTTTTGTTATTCATAATAAAAATTTTAGCTTTTAAAATTTTGAAAAAACCTCACATTTAGAATCATATTGTATATTTTTTAAAATCAGTTTAAGTGGATTTCAATTTAATAAAATATTGCACAGATTATACAGATAGTTAATCAAAAAGTAGTTTATTTGTAAAACTATTATTTATTTATTTTCAATTAATAATCAAATAGAGTAACATTGAAAATAAATTTAAATTTTTAATTGAAACACAGAAATCAAATAAAAGAAATTTATTTATTGTTGAAAAATTCAAAATATATCCTTCTCTTTAAAAGGATATGAAATATCAACATTAAAGTTTTTCAAATTTTTGAATTTCATTTCAAAACTTTTGAAAATATTTCTACGTGCCGTCCATTCATTTTATATAAAGAAATGGTCTCCATGGAAAAGTTTTCAAAAATTTTGAAATAAAATTGAAAAAAAAAAAACTTGAAAATGTAAATCATGTATACCCAATAACATCTCCTTAAAAATAAAATATATTTCCATGATTTGCTTGTTATATCCAATTCTTTTCTTTAGATTTCAATACATCGTTCAAGTATTGCTTTATTAAAATAAAAATACAGCAACATATATATACAAAAGCAACTAACAAGCACACTTACACACACGTTACAGAAAAAAGTTCTTTAACAAAACTCAACGTTAGAGCTTAGAACTAACAGCGTTTAACAGTTGATATACGAGGCCACGAGACATCTGCTGCCGTGTGCGCATTGTTTTGTACCTAACGCTTTACTCCTCCGCTCATCCATTTGCGACATGTACACACAAAAGGCTGCAAAAGCATGTTAAGTATTTTGCACAGCCATAGAGTTTCCGTTGCACATGCAATTCCGCGACAAAAGCTCGATATATAAACGTTATTCTATAAACCGTATGATAGTAGAGGTTTTAGTTATCTATATAATTTTTATATACACATGTATATGTATATACGAATGAAGCTTATTTATCATTGGCTTTATACAACGATACACTAACAACTCGTATACGCGAGTTTTGAGGTGCCTCGGGCGTGTTAACGTTGTTTTCAATGATTTTTATCATGCTCACGCTTACCTCGTAATATAATGCACAATCTTTCTTACAAAGAAAAGACCTTTTTCTTATAATGCGTTCCACACTCACATATGTATATGTATATATTTAAAGGGCGGGTGGCGCAAAAAGCCGTCTCATTATAAAAATGACGTTGCGTGTGTTCTCGACGTTGTTGTCGTCGAGTGAATTGAAAATTTATATAAGAAAGGAAGAAAAAAAAAAGAATAAGTATAACTCATGAGGGTAAGTGTTGGCTTGATATGCATGCTGTTGTTGTTTTTTTTTCTCGATCATTTACATATTGCGAGCGTGAGGACAAAAAATGTTGAGTTTAAGATATAAAAGGATTTTTCATGATGTGCATGCCTTGAAGTGGAATTATCGTGTGTGTTTACTTATTTAATTTTTTTTTCTCTTTTTTTTGTAAATAACACGAGAACAAAGTTTTATATAAATTTTTAGTCTATGGGGTAGATAAGGCGAAATTCCTGTTATTGAAAACTTTACTACAAAAGCAGGAAAAAAAGACTGTAGTTTATGGTTTAAAATTTATGGTTTTGCTTACTTCGAACGTAGTTATGGAAAAATTCAATTTTTACAATTTCAAAATACTTTTTCAATGTTATTGAGGTAATTCATATAAAATGAAACATTCCAATAAATTTTTAAAATTATATTAATTTTTTCGATTAAAATATGAATTTTTATCAATGTTTCAATTTTGGAAATATTGACAGGATCAATTAATAAATTAATTGATTATAAAATTGAAATATCTTTTTCCACAAATCAGATTCCTTATATTCTGCTATTTTATGATATTAAACATTTAATTAATAAAAAATTAATTGGAAAATCTATTTTTTCAGTAATTGGTTATAAGTAGATAAAATAATGAATTTCTGGAATATGTATTTTTTAAACTTTTAATTGTATAAAATTCTTAATTGAAATATTTTATTGATTCAATTTTTGACCATGCAACTGATTAATTTAAACATCTACAGAATAAAAAAAGTTATGAATTTTGTCGATTCCAATGAAATTATAACATGTTCACAAAATACAGAACCATATGTGTATATTGATACAATTAATAAATAATAAATTTAAAAAAACTTCAAAGTGAAAGCAAATACATAATGTAAACGCAATGATTTGTTAAAAATGAAAATTACTAAAATATTCATCACCAGCATTAAGTCAACGATGAACGTTAAAAGGATTCGCGGCCCCTAGTTACTTTCTAATGTGTACATACATATATCTATATATATATATATATATATATATATATATATATATATATATATTCTTGAAAGCTTAAAAAAACGCCAAAGGGTTAAAAGTAAAGTGCAAAAGGGACCGCATGATAAAGGGAAACTCTATTTTCGACATTAAGTTTCGAGAACACCAGTAAAATAGTTCTTGATTTTCCCCTTTTACATTAAGATTGGTGTAGAATAATAACATCGCCAAAGATGCTGTGATGTTGCTGTCTGAAAATCTCATGACGAAGTTTCTATTAGTAAATATGAAAGCAGGCAAAACGATGCTTTTAGCCCCTTAAATTTTTAATTTATTGGTAATTAAAAGAGAATTATTAAATCAGCTTTAAAGAAAGAAATAAAGTTTTATACAACTATAAAAATAAAGAATTTATTAATTTTTCAAGTATTTTTTTCAATTTTCTTTCGCAAGTACGAGTTGTACATGTCATTTTAACTAATAATTAAATTCACCTACAATATAAAAAAAAAATTCTCTCTTATAGTAAAATAAAAAATTCAAACGAATTACTTTGATCATACCTGCATGCACAAGTGCACGAAAAAAAAGTCTGAAAATAAAAAAATTACGTTAATAATTTCTTATTGACTTACTTCTGTATACTCAAGCGGTGGTGCGTATACGTCTAAAAGCCACTTACTCGGCGCGAAAGCCGAAACTTTTAAGGGTTATATATAATAGGTATAACACAAAAAAAGAAAATATACTAAAAAGCTTGCAAAGAAAAAGGAGAAAAAAAAGAGAAAAGAAATATGGCAAGAGTCTTATAAGTTGGTAAAGAAAGAGAGGGGTAATATTTGAAAATGTATATGTATATATATATATATATATTCTCATCGAGCAATGTACTCAAGTTGAGCGCGAGTACAGAAGGTAACGTCGGGAGTTTCCCATGTGGAACGCCACGAACAATGAGCCGGCACTTCGACCGCGTAATTGAAGTTAATAGGAGAGCTCGAGACCTTCCTGAGGGACCAACGCCACTACGTACTGACTATAACCTCTGAAGAAAGAGTAAAGCGAAAGAGAAAGAAAGAGAATAGCTATATTGCGGAAAAACGTTAGAGCTTGCAAAGTACAAGAAGAGAGAAGGAGAAAGAGTGCCACAAACGAATTCTCAATCCACTCAAGACTTCTTGGAATTTCTAAAATTTCCCAGCCAAAATCTCACTTGTTATGAATAGCTTGGCATGCAACGTAATTTGTGAAACATAAAAGGACTTTTCACGATCGAGCTTTTGTTTCTTTTTTATCTTTATTATTATACTTTTAATTCTATTAATTTCAAGTTTTATATAAATTGCTCCAATCTTTTTTAACTCTCGTTAAATTGTATTTTAAACTTTATAACTTGATATTGATTTTGCAAAAGTGATTTAAATTCTTTTTAGAAAAAAATCATAGTTTTTTTTAAATTTAAATATCGAAAAATAATTTTTTCAAAATGCAATTTACTCGTTATTTAGATTTATTTCTAAATTTTAATTTAAAAGCAACACTATTAAAAAAAATTTTTCATTGAAAAAATAAAAAATTTAATCTTGATTCTTATTTTCTATTTCAATGTTCTATTAAACGTCATTCTGTATAATAAACAATTAAAAAATATCTAAAAATAAAAATAAAAAAAAGGTATTATAAAATTTTAATTAAAAAAAAAAATATCGTTCATTTCTACGGAATATCGATTTAGCATTTTATTAGTGAACGCATTTCAATTTATTTTCTATAAAAGAATTCATCTTAGTAAAATAAATACTTGGGAAACATCAAAGCACATCAGCGAGACATAATGAAAAACTAGTCCTTTCAATCAGTAAGTAATTTTCAGCGCTCCCCCAGTTCTCATTTCAACTTCTTCTGGTTTGAATAAAGATATCTTTTAAAGAACGAGAAAAAGAGAGCTGTAAGAATATCAAGCTATTGCAAACATTAAATCCCGTTAAGGTTTCGTGTTAGTTATACATCCCGTCACGAATCACTAGCGTCTATATGTCTATGTCGCGTTTCTTTTCTTTACCAAACTAGCCCGGGAAGAGTGTCTCGTGGTAAGCACTTACTTATATTGTATACTTATACATGTACATGTACGCACACACTCTTGGGGATAATTTGAATGGGTGTGTTATATACGTATGCATTGTCAAAGAAAACGGTAACGTTGTTACAATGCACGCGTCATCGGAAATTGCGTCACGGATAGGAAGTTTCTCGTTGTCCTGTATATATACATACAGTAACATCACAAAAGACCAAGCAAGAACCAGACACACCCTTATAACTAAATGGACCGTTGTACATAATCCAAAGTCCATATGGCTCTAGTAACATTTTTCTATCTTTCTCTTTCTTTCATTCTTTTTTTTCTCTTCTTTTTTGGTCTCTATTAAATTAGATTAGTATTGGCCATCCTCCATTGTTGCAAGACCTTTATAGACTAGCAGAAGCAAAAGGTCGAACAATGAAGACTTAGATCCTTCCAATGGGTGGTATAAAGACCGATACCGTCTATTTTATTTTACTATTCAAGCGCGATTAATGTCATTTTTTTATGAGTATAATACTTATATCCATAATTTGGAGATGTTGTATATAAGAGTACGAAATTATTTTTAAATGATGTCCCAAATCATAATAATCACAATTCCGAATATTTTGTTATTAATAGTTTATTTTAAATATAATTATATCTAAATTTATATTATTTATTATTACTAAGACGTTTAAAATTTTTAATTATGGTAAATAAAAGACGTTAATCCGTAAATTTAGAATGCTTCAAAGAGGATCCCACTTTTATTTTATAATATTTTCATTTGATATTTTACTAATTAAGTATAATTTTACCACATTAAGATTTTTTGAAAGAGGTTCTATCTCAAAATTCAGTCGAGGAAAAACTTTAATAATAATTCATATTTAAATAACAATTTTTATGAATTTTCGTATTTTACGATACTGCACCAGTAATGTAAAAAAAAGAAATTTTTTTTTAAATAAACAGATTATTGACGTCAAACGTCAATAAATTGCAGTGTCAATCACAAATGCAAATACGAAATGAGAGATAAATCAAAAATTAAATTCCTGGGTTATTTTAAAAAACGTTACAAACAAATATTTGAAAGCAGATTAATCAAAAAGTAAAAAGTTTATTGTTGAAAATATTGTTGTTTATAAATAGTCTTCATTAATATTTATAAAAGCAACGATTGGCTTAAATTATTAAAGCGCGATATACGTTACGCTAGAAGCTATCACAACTCATAGATAGAAAATTTGAAGCTCCTATCAGTTTGAATAATTATTCGGAAATATTGGAGAAGAATGTTTTCCAAATATTTTGATGGTGAAAATCAAATACGTTCACTTGATCTTGTATGTTTAGTTGTATTTTGTTAGAGATTAAATAAATATTGGATGAACTAAAATGCCCATAAGATTGTTATAATTTTTTAAATTAAAAATTCATAATATTTGATAGTGATAAATACAATAACATATAATCAGGTATTTAAAAGCAATGATTAATTGGCAAAACAGAGTATTAAATTGCTTATTAAGCATTAACTAGTTATTTCAAATTAAAGAAATACACTATCATAAAAATATTAACAAATATAATCTTTTCAAAACTATTTCGACCAGTTCCTATGAGAGAAAGAATAAAAAAACTGGCGTAAAAATAACAATGAACGTCAAGGGGTATTAAAGTCTTATAACGTGTCAACGTCCTTCAACATTTAATCTCGTACTTAATTCAACTTAATCACAAAATTTCTGGCATACAATATTTTTATATATCTAATATGTACAAATAAATATGTAGAAATAAATAACACTTTTAGTTTTTTATAATCTCAGTACAGTGTTTTTTAAAATTTTGAAGATCAACTATAACTATTTAACTATCTACAGGTAATGATTTTTGTTAAGATAATTGTTTCTGTATTTTTGATGATTTGAGTGAATCTTGATTAATAATTACAAAATCTTATAGAGACATAAAATTTCAATATATGGCGAATGAGCTTTTTGGGTAATTTTTAAGCTTTAATTTTCTAAATATTCTAGACTATAGTTTTTTGATATTTTTTATCAAATTATTGTATTTTTTTATGAATTGAATAAATTATAATAAAATATTTTTCATCATTTAAAAGTAATTAAAGAAATTATAATTTTAGTTCAAGAAAGCCGAATGTCAATACACTGACAGTGACTTTTTCATATGAGATGTATTTATGTTAATATATTTTTATTTTTTACCTTTCAATTATAATTATCGAACTATTGAACTTTGATTTTAAATTGAATAAAAGTAACATTATACACTGATAAAAAACATAAAATGCGCCTGTACGTAATCAAAGCATGACCGTACCAAAAATATGTAAACATAGCATGTATAATTTTTAATAATTATTTATTCAACTGGCACAGTGTATATTTTATATTGATATTTTTGTGCTCGAAGCTATATGCTCGCCGATTATTTCAACAAAAAAAAGGGGTCATTTCTTCAAACAGCACAATGGACCACTTTTTCAAGTGTTCGTTTGATCTTTCATCCTTTAGGGCGTTCCAACAAATGCTTGACCAATTAAAAAGAGATACAGAAAAATACTCGTATAAAAAAAAATCTACTGCGGTAATTACTTTCATAGTTAGAAAAAAAGTTCAAAGGAAAATATATACTCAACTCATGCTTATGCCAAATAAAAGACTTTGTAACTTTGGATGAAAGTATTTTTTATATAAAGAATTTCTTTTTTTTCTCATTTGTACAATGTAAAAAGATGTTTTTTACAATTGTTTTTACGCTCTTAGGATTAAAATAGCTATTGTTATTATTTTACTTTGATATGTTTTTGTTAGCTAGGACAAATGATATTATTTCACAAAAAAACAAAAGCTATTTTACCATTTTAAATTAAAAGATATTGTTTGCTTTGAGCTATTAATTAAGAACGTTTGTATTATCATTTATTTAATTTTATACTTGCGGTTTATGATAAATCAACGGTTCACTTAATTTTTTATAAAATAATTTGAGAACATCAATAGCTTATTTAATTCATTGCTGATGGGCGTCCATAATATAAACTCTTGGTAGTTTATATCTCTTTAACAAAATAATTCTCTAAAAGCTCGTTACTAAATCACCAAAAAAAATAAAGAAAATGTTAAACAGCGTACATAAAATTCGAGAAAAACGTTTAACACAATTATAAGATATCTTTTTCGCGTGTTACAAAGATATTTAACGATTGCATCTCTCAACTAGTATACTGATAATTGACGGTTTTTGATGAGCACAAAGAATATTTCAGTTTCTCTCTTTAACTCATCTCGTAATAAGTTGATGGAGATATCGTGACCATCAACTATATGTATTAAGAGAAAGAAGAGTGCCTCAAGAGTTAATTATTGCATCTGGAGAGAAGAACCCAAAGGTTACCCACTTTACTATATATACGCTATGTTTCTCCTCTTATTATAGCGAGGTCATGACTGCAGGCTTGTGGCCTTTATTATTGGACACCCATATTGGTCTTACAATACTCTGTGTAATCTTGTAATTCTCCAATCTCACTTTACTCTGTAGCTATAAATGAAGACAGGTATTGGCTTATTCATGCTATTAGGTTATCAAAGCCTTGTCTTGCCTCTTATCCATCTTAGGATAATAATCGTTAGCGTTGTGTTTACTAAAGCTTTATTGGACAAGTCTTTCTCGATTCTCTTTCTCTCTCACACTCTTTTGTAAATTTTCATTATGTTAATGTATATTATACGAAATGGAAAGTTTCACACGATCAGGTACTTCATTTCAAGACCTTGAGGGGCAATTTACAATATTTATATGATTCTGAATATTTTAAAATATTTTATCATTGAGAACAGCAAAGCACATTTCAGTTACATGAAATGTAATATTAGTTAGTAGGGGATTAAAATAAAATAAATAAAAAGTTTTTTTAATATATTTGGTTATTTTTTATAACTGTATGAGTTTGTATAAAAATCATAAATTTAGTACCACTTATATTTCGCAAACTTGATATTGTAAAATTGAAAATTGAAAAAGTACAGTAAATTGTTATTACAAAAATAATGTTTAAGTGATAATGTACTCTTTATTTATTTATTTATTTGGATGTATTTTAACGAAAAAAATATGTTTGTTTCTCAAAATATAAAAAAAAAATGAAAACTAACATTTTACTCGTATTATTCGAAAAAAAATTGCACGAAAAACGATTCCACACAAACAAATAAAATTGAAAATCAAAAAAGTTAATCCATTGTGCATCATGTAAAATTCCGGTACCTCTTTACAACTAGCGTATATCCTAATTTAATTAAAATTCATTTATAAAAGCAAGATTTTCATTTCCATAACAGAAACGATCTGTTTTAATAGTGTTTTACATATACCTTTTTAGAAATTGTATCAGCCTAGAGGCATATCTTCCCAATGTAATAGCTGAAGCTTATAACTTAGAAAGGAAATCGTCGACGATTAAAGCGGGATTTCTACTACTGCCACTGGGGTTGGTTATTAAACGAACGATACAGATCCAAAACGAATAGTAGTAGTAATACTACTTGTAATAGTAACAGTAGTAGTAGTAGCGCAGAGTAAAAAGCCTAAAGGAAGAAGAAAACGGGACAGTAATAGCCCGCGAGATTTCCTTTTTACCCTTTCCCTCTTCATGCGCATTATCCTAGACGATGGCAAAACTCTTGGTGCTTACGCGCTATACCGTATATGCAAACGAGGATTTTGATAGCACGGATACACACCTATACACTTCTGTGCGCTATACTTGAAAGAAAAAGAGAAAGAAAAGTAACGCTAGCGTAGACAATAGTACTTACTATAGTAGAATGGAAAAGTTTGCTTTCTCTCTTTTATAGGTATATATATACCTGTCGTCGTTGATAGAAGCAATGTTGTCCTCTCTACGTCTAGTTTCGTATAGGTATATACATAGATATGTATATATAGACATAGAGAGAGATTGGAGGATGCTCTCTAGTTCTCCGATTCTCATTCCGCGTCATTGCTAGCCGTCTATTGTCTCTCTGGTGGAATCGAACGTTCAGGCATCCAAATAGACTGCGTTCCATCCAATAGAGAGGGAGAGAAAGTGAAATGAGTCTAGTGTGTAAGAGCGAGAGGACGATAGGAAGGATTTCACACAGGGTATATACTAGAACGATAGAGTCTACCTACGAATACCGAAATATTGCGATGGCGCACGCTCGCTCTGCTCTGTGTCTATCGTTTGCAAATTCTAGGGAGTCGCACACGCAGTCACTCTGGCTATATATACTCTTCTCTTCTCTTCTCTGGCAACCGCAAGCCGATTCATCATACATATCCATTTCCAACTATATACGAAAGAGAAGCTTGTACTTGCCTTGCGACGTTCCAATCAAATCTGATTGCTTCCGTGGTTTGGATTTAGTACTGATTTATTTAGTATTCAATGAAAAATATCTAATAGAAATTATTTTCTTTTCACATTTTCGATAATTTCATTGATAAGGAACAATCATTTAATTCTCTCGCGTTGATAAAAAATTAAGATAAATTTTAAAAAATCATTTTTTTCATTGCTAAATATTATTTTCAAATTTTTTAGTGCAATGAACAAGACCTTATTAAAAATTATTAATAATCTGATTATATCAATAATTAGATGGCTCAAGTTGCCATTCGGCATTGCATTATAAAATATGCTATTTTCAATAAAGACAAAAAAGATTATTTATAAAGTATGTTTTGTTTTATCACTTTCTTCACTCTTGGCCTTTTTCTGGTACTCTGAGTTGAAGGTGTAACAAACCTGATTCATATACTGTTTCTAGCTGTAGTTCAGCATACTACTAAGAAAGTTTAAAATGTTTTACCAAATATCTTTGAGTAATAATTTGATTGTTTTATATTAAATAACGATATATACTTTGCTAAGAGCTACTATAAAACAGTAATTGCATTATTTTACCTGTTACTTACCATGATACATATATCATTATTATAATATTCCGGAATCAGAAAAAAGATTATCGACAACAGTTAACATTGAGTCATAAGATTCATTATTAAACCAAACTATTGCAAATTTTAAGTTAATATTTAAACTAGATCAACGTTATTATTTAATAAATTTCTCAATCGATAAATGAATAAATAGAATTTCATTGAGGAGATTTCAGTGGCTCACTCGGTAGAGCGATGGATTCGTAACCCGAGGACTCGAGTTCGAATCCCAATCTCGGCAGCCGATTGACACAAGTACCACTGTACGTTACATGTGCTTTGTTAAAAAACACACTTAAACCCTCCGTCGCTTATTAGCATCGCAATGATAGCATAAATACAGCGACGTTAAATAAAATTTAAAAAATTTTTTTAAATTACACGAATGTTACGAGTTAGTTTATTTTTATGCTTTATTAGCTGTGTGATCTATTTTTTTAATTAAATTAATTCAACAATTATCAAATAGAAAAAGGTTATAATAAATAAATCCGCTAATTATAAAAAAACTTTTAAATTTTAAACTTTATGAATTATTAAAAATATTAAATTTTTAAAACAGAAAGCTTGCCTTATAATCCACATTCTAAAGTACTCTCTATAAAGGTGAAATTTATTACAGCAGTTTACTGATAACCGTTACTAACTTTGTCTCTTTGTGAATATGATGAGGGCAATACGGCTGTCAAAACATTAATAATGCAATATCTTATTTACCTTTCTTGAAAAACTTCCTTCAATTTTTTTTACTCCGAATATTACGTAATATTTAATATCACTAATAGATCTAGTTAATTTTCCCTATATAATAAAAGCTAAGAAATAATGTATAGGTAAGTAGCAAATAAAAATAATTTGATATTCAAAAGAGGCTTATAGAGAAGTAAAATGCACTTAACGTAATAAATTCTTTTCTTTTTTTTGAGCTTGATACAGTCAATTATATACAATCAATGCTACTACCCTATTTCTTTTCACCATGCTTTTATATAATCATCATTTTTTTTCTCCGATAGCAAAGAAAGAAAGCCAGCTGCGCCCCGATAACGAATCCTTCCCCGTAAAAAGCTCATTATCGAATTATTCCAAAAAGCAGCATAGAAATCGTCTCTTTTCTTTTTCCTACTCTTTCGATAAAAGCGATGAGAGGCAAAATCACAAGAAAAAAAAAAGAAATCAAGGAAAGAGACAACGCATCCACCGCTTTTCCATAATCTCTGACTAGCGTATTCCCACAATGGTGCCAGTATACATGTATATTGCTAAATGTTAAAAAAGAAGAGCTAAAAATAAAAAAGAAAGGAAAATATGCGAGCATCATCTGTAGTAAAAGAAAAAACGAAGAAATGAGAGCATAACACCCAGGAAGAGCGCGCGAGGCTGTAAAAATCAAAAAGATACGGAATAAAGGAAACGAGAGCGCACATGCAAAAGTCTCATGAGAGAAATAGATGCGATAAGTTTTAACCGCGCAAAAATGCAATCTCATTGGTAATTGGTATGTAAGCGGCTACGAAAGATTTCACCCAATTTTTTGTTCTTAGATGCGATCTCTGGACAAATCCTCCTTATTGTCCATTACATTTCTGTAAAATTTAGCTTCTTGTTTCTTATATGCAAAATACTCGTTATTTTCTTTTGTTACCTTTTCCTTTCTCGAGCGCACTAAAAAAAACGTCACGAGATTGGTACAAGCCTTATGCTCGTGAGGACAAATTTTTGGAACTCATCCAAGTTTATATACGTAAGCATTATAGTATGTAGTTGGTTGAGTTTAAAATCTGTACGTAATTTCGGATTCCCTTGAGAAATTTTTTTGACGATTTTAAAAAATTTGATTTTGAAAATGAAAAAAGAAAATATTGAGTATTGACAGAATTATTTTGAATAGTCATGTGTATGCATACACGTTATATTGAACTATGAATGAAAATATTTATGGAATTTTATGAAGTTGAAACGATATTAGATTTCAAAAATATCATTCGAATGCTATTGGAAATAACATATTTCTTCAAAAATGTATTGACCTTTGAAAAAACATGACATTTTTAATATTCAAAATTTTATTCAGAAAAATTTCCGAAAATATAATCTTTGAAATACTTTCACAAGAGAGTATTAAATAAAAAATATTGGTGTACAAATATTGAAATCATTTCATAATTCAATATTAATTTATGCATTAATTCCTTTGGAAAAAGAGTGTACGTATGTAAAAATAGAGCTACAATCATTGCCCGTGGAACCTAATTTTTTCAATGTCGCTTTCCTCGAATTCTTTGCAAAATTTCAATAGCAAATGTACCAAATCCAAAAGCTGTGCAACAGCGCGTACCGGCAAATTTCAAGATTTGACTTTTGTACGCTGTAGCGCATAAAAAGAGAGTCGTCCAAAATCGTCCCTCGGGCTTTTCGAGCGCGTTCACGACTAAATACGATAATACTCCAGTGGTTCTAAATATATATATATATATATATATATATATATATGCTATATTGCTCGTGCTTTTGCAAAGCGAGTCTTCTCGCTGGCCCTCAGCGCCGTCGGGCCAATGAATAAAAATGAAATGCTAACGAGTGCGCAAGTAGAGTTTATACATTGGAGTATATACGTATATATATTTTTTCAAAATATATATACATATATAGATGTACAGAATGAGTGAGTATGCGGTAACAACGAAGATAGAGAAACCTAGGGTAAGAGAATGAGATAGGGGTGCAAAAAATAAAATGTGAAAAAAGTATTTGAAAAACAGTTAAAAATGAGAAGAAAAAGGGATAAAAATAATAGAAAACAAAGGAGAAATAGAAAAAATGAGAAAAGAAGTACATTTAAAAGATGGGCAAAGTGAAACGAGTGAAGAGAAAGAGAACGTGAAAAAAGGAGAGAAAAAAAAGCAGTTTAGAGAACGAGTGGGTGGGAAAAAGAGATTTTGTGCAAACGGAGCGTACGGTGAGCATATACAATGACCAATGAGAAAAATTTTATTTTTCATTTTATGTTTAAGTTTCATCGTTTTTATACACGTTAAGCATTTTAGTGAAAGATTGATTTGTTTAGCTACGCTACTATAAAAACTTCGCCTGCAATTTCACAATTTTATTTTATCAAACTTTAAAAAGATGTACGACTTTTTATAAGTTTAATGAAAAATCCGAACCTAACTGTACATGCTTAATTTTAATATTTATTCAATTATAATTTATAAAAACTTAAACGTACAAAACATTTAACTTAACTGTTACAGAGTATCGAAAAAGCAAACGAATTTTCATGTAAAACAAACTCGATGATTCACTTTGTAAGCGAATTCTCCGTTATCCAAGCAAACTTCAGCATTACAATTTATTTATTTACATGATTATATACACGACATGGAATTGCACTTTAAACTGACTTGAACAATTTACTTCAACTGATTTTCAAGCAATTATATATATGACCATATTTGTAAGTATAATGAATTATATGTAATTATACATGAAAATTCATGACTTCACGTGAATAGATTCGATTATACATAATTATGAAAACTCTCAATTTATTATATACAAATTCATGTAAAATAAAATATAATTATATAGAATCATGCATAAAACAGTTTTACAGAAATATTTAAAAAAATATATTTTGTGTGAATATATGTATTTAAAATAAAAAATTTTTTTTTCAATTAGAATCAACAGGAGTAAGCTTCTTTTTACAAATATAATAATTAGTTACGCACAAATAAATTAAAGAATGTAATGTTAATTAAAAATCTTATTTTTGTTAATTAATAGACAATCTTATTGAAGTCTTTCTAATCATTAGTACTTCAAAGTGATTCCTGAGCTGAAAATTTCTAAACTCCGCTGAAAATCGATAATCACGTGTCAATAAAACTTTGTATTAGACAAAATGTAATATTCGTATTTTCGTTAATAGTAAATTTTCCTTGTATCACGAAGTATATAACGTTGTCTCGAGTAAGCGCGGTATTTTGCCTTTCATCTCCCGTTGGTTCATTGCTGCTGCCGCTTTATATAACTCGTACCTCCCTTCTGTACATCCACGCCTTTAATTAATATTCAGCGATTCAGTTTCAGAAATGGAACCACTTAGTACTTACCGAAATACGGGTCCATGAGAGAGAGAGAGAGAGAGAAAGCCGGAACTTGTAAAGAGAATCTTTGGATTAAACGTGTATATGCGGGACTGTAATGTATATATAGACTCATAAAAATAGGGTGTATGAATAAAGTTGAGTGAATACTAATTAACGAGTAATTTTCATAAGATGCTTTTTATTCACAAAAAGACTTTGATTCATTTTCAATTTAATAATATGAATATTATATGGATACGTTTGATAAAAGACATTATACAAAATTTTTATTTCTTCAATTGAATAGAAAATTTGAAATCATAGAGTTCCACGAAAAAATAACAGTAAGAATAATTTTTCTAATTGAACTTTATCATATTTTTTTTATTCCAAAGTAATAAAAGTAATACTCATTTAATTACAATAAGTATTTTTACTATTTATCCGGTAACATGAAAAAAATTAGATATCAATTATAGATCATAAGTTAACCTCCCACGAGTGTGAGAATTCAGAAAAATATTTTCTTCAATAACTCTGAAAAAATTTAATAAAAATCGATTGTTTGGATTTTTTTTATTCTATTAGATATTTTTTTCATGCTTTTTTATTTTCACACAATTACAATTTAGTTTTCAGAGAAAAAATAATTGATTATTCAGTTTTAACAATAAATATTTTTATTTAAATACATAATACTCTTTTTTAATTTGTCATTACATTAGTTACATTTCAACAATTTTTTCAATCAATCGATAATATGATTGTTTTAAGAAAATTGTAAATACCGTTTTATTTTTAGATTTATTAAATTACCAAAACGGACATAAATTTTTCCATTCATGAAAACTCTAAATTAATAAAAAGTTATTTACATATTGAAAGTACTTCTGAGAATAAAAAAAAGTTACAAAAGTAATATTATTGATTTCAATAACGAACATTACTTTTATACTTTTTTTTTTAACTAAAAAGGTCGATTGAAATTTTCAATCAACATGACTAAAAACACTTGTTATACACCAGCAGACTGGGCATAAAATAACAAAATCTTTTCAATCTTACAGTACAGCTTGGTGTCTTGATAAAAATCATTGCTATCTACGTGCGTAACAACCTAATATGCATGCAAACTAGAAGTGATCAAACATTCCGAGGTGCTTGAGCACATATGCAACTCCTTTATATTTTCCCTATACAAAAGACGCGCGCCAGGCGATTACCCGTGAAATGAACATTTCTATGTGTATGTGTTTGTGTATACATGGATATACATTTATACAATTTAAAAAGATATACCGTTTGGTGTCTCTTTGACTTGTATTTTCTCTTTATTCTTCGCGGTTTTTAGCGGCAAGTTTTGGTCTTAAGAGGTCTAGGCACTCAAGACTTTGTAAGGGCAATGCTGATGACAAAGAGGAAAGGAAAATGTAAGAAAGAAAAGAAGAAGAAGAGTCGCCTGGAAGAGAATAACGATGTTACAGTATATACCAGTAAAGCTTCTTCTATACTACCTTTATGGTAGCAAGTGTACGTATATATGCTATTTTACCATATATATGTATAGGTATGTTGATACTCAAGATAAGGAAGCGTTTTCTTAAGAGCTGCATGTGCAGCAAAAGGATATGCACCAGGTGCAGGATAAGCGCGTAAAGGACCGTCGTTAAAATCTACGGAGAGAAAAAGGAGAAGAAGGGTTTTAACACAGCGAAAGCCGTTAAGGGACATTGTCTTTTGAAAATGAACTTTTTCAAGCGCACGAGCGATTGGTACTTTCGGAAAATTGGATGACAAAGTTCGAGAAAAGCTAAGGGAGAAGATAATAGGAAGGTGAGTAGGGGTGGGAAAATCATTTTTTTTTCTGAAATTTCAAATTTTATTTCACAAGTTCAAACGCCTTCCAATGTGCCATCCCATAGTGGCTGATATTTCGTGCTCGAAGGACTTTCGAGTACTTTGAAGAACTCGTAAAATCGCAAAAGAAACTCATTTAAAGGAGTTAAGGTACATGGGCTATTCGATGCGAAAGATGCGTGATTTTTTTTTCACTTTCATACTTGGCTGAATTTTTTTTTTTTGGGGGGTAGAGGGTAGAAAATTGTAGGATTTGTATTAAGCTTCATCAAATGCTCTTTGAAAAGTGTCAGTGAAATGTCATCAGTTAATCTCCTAGATAAAAGTACGGATAATTTTGAAGAGGGATTTATAAGTTTTTGTCGATGAATCATATAGATTTTTTTTATTAAATTATTTAACAATACTCAAATCTATTTGTTATTTTAACAACTGAATGAAACATGTTTTTCAATCATCTATCAATAATAAAAAAGCTATACAGATTTTTCATAAAAAGAGATTATAGAGTATACTTTCTCAATAGGACCACTTTTCCTCAATCGCATTTAAACTATTATTTCAGTGCAATACGAAAGCGGTATTATGACGAAAGTTAGTTTTTAAAATGTTTGACGATGGTGATAGATTACAATTATTAGAAAAATCTTTATCTGTAACATTATAAGCAGTCCTATTAAGAAAGTGTACCTAGTCTAAAAATTAGCATTAAAACCAAATACAATGCTACAAATAATCAAAGCAACGAAATAAAATTAATATTTAATTTAACCTACATACGCGTTTAATAGATAAATATATTATAGTTATACAATTAGAAAATCATATGTTTAACAATTATGCTCGAGTAAGAATAGAATTAATCCTGCTTTTTGCAGAAAACAAATGCAGGGTAAATAAATAGAGCAATTATAATGGTCGGAGGCTTTTGCGCTGGCCCAGTGTAAACGCCGAAATTGTGAGCTCGCTAATTTGAATTTATGGATGTATACGCGATTTTCATCCTATCGCGCTCCAAAATCGGCGTTTCGCTATGTTGTAATGAGAGTAAATGGCAAACTAATGAACAGCTAGCGGCTATTCTTTTTGTTGTTTTTTTTATAATCGATAGCCATCGAATTATCTTAATATTACAATGTTATTCTTTCATTGTTTTGCATTGCTTTGCGATTAAATGTATAAATATTAGGTAAATTATTTATTATAAATACGAATAGTATCTATCTATTTCTTAAGGAAAAGATCAATACTTTATAAATAGAAAGGTAAGAGATCTAAAATCTTATAATAAAACTAATTATTGTTATAATTTTTTTTTTTTTTTAAATAATATGAAAAGATCTAAAATAAAAAGTAGTTTAATATATTATAAAATAAATATTGACATGCATTCAATTTTAAATAATAATTCAATTATATATCCTTCGTACACCTAATTAATTTTCATAAATACTTAGCCATGAAATTATCTCCATCACAATAAAATTTCAATAATATTATCATTTATAGATTAATGTTACTTTTTGACTTATTATTTTTTCAGCGATTATTTTTATGTAATATTAAAAATGTAATTTAAAACTTATATTAAAAATTAAATATCTGATAAAAATTATCATTGCTTTATGAAATGATATCGCATCTAGTTATGTTTGAATCCAAGAGATTCGAAAAAGTATATACTTAATATATTTAAGGTGATTAAAATACAGCTTTTAACTGTACATAAAAACGTAGATAGATATGATACTGTTGAATTTCGATGAAGAGTTTTGTATTTCAATAGAATCTAATAGCCTTTCATCTGTTTACAAGAACTTTTATCATAAAATTGTGGTCATTAGAATATTAAAAAGTAATTTAAAATTTAAATTCAACTTATTAATTTTGAAATAGATTTTCAAGGCTGAAAATAGGTAATGGCAATCGTAAAAAATAATAAAATTCGAAATTTTAATTTTTCTACTTTAAATGCTGTTACCATAAAAGGTATAAAAAAAATAACTTGAGAATAAATCCGATAAGCCATCGATCAAAAGAAAAAATCGATAGCATATAATTAAGGAAGCAATCGTACTCGAGATCACTGAATCGTCCTCAGCGTTGAACCGCATTTTCTCGACTTCTTTCATTACTAAGTGAGCTGATTTCAAGCAATTTCTATTCAAAGGATACAAGAGAGAGAGAGAGAGAGGCGAAAAGACCTCGTCTGCTCTGCAGTTAATATCATTAATTTCAACGCAATTCTGCTGAAAGTACAACTTGTAATTCGACTTTACATAAGCGTTGCCTTTTTTTGCAAATATTCTAAATTAGCTTGCTTTTTAAAAAGGTAGCTTCAGCTTATTTCTTTAAATTAAAAAGATGCTTTTTGCTAAAAACATCCAAGTCAGTTTAGTAAATTTGTGGTCGTTTAAAAATAAGAATATTTTTCAGCAATTTTAATTTCAGCTTAATAGTATTTTGTTTAGATTAAAGAAAATTTTTCCTAATTGAACCAATTTAATCAGTTTAATAGTTTCCTTCTTTAACTTTTGTTTTAAAAAAGAGTCATTGTTTATACATCGACATTAAACCCGTACGTGCTCACATATTTTTAAAATAATTTATGTTAATTCCATGCGATTCAAAAAATCTTTCTTTAATATTATCTGAATATTTTTCTTTATTCTCATTAAGCTTTCATTATAAAAAAGAAAAAAATATTCACAAAATTAAATAAATTTACGTATTATTAAAGCACTTTTTAAATAACATTTATAGATATTGTAATACGAAAACAATGATTATATTTCTGGCTTATTAATATAATCACCAAATAATCATGACAATCCAAATGCATCTTTAATAACCGAAATCATAATAATTGAAAGCACAATAATTCAAGTGAACTCAATCATAAGAAATTCGCCTCAGTCATCGTCCTTAGTTATTTAATGTCAAAATAAATCTTTCAAAACTTCTAACTTGTTCTCAACATAAATGATAATTCATGACAGACTTAACTTTACTTTAACAATAAAACCGCAAGAAGTTAGCTGAGTAGTTATATACCCAAGGACTTTTCGTTTGTCAGCGACAAAAACGGGGAGAGACAAAACATTATCTTAGCATAGTAATGATTTTCTTATTTTTTGTTATGTATGTCTATACGTTTCCTTGTGTCGCGTTTAATGGAAAGAAAAAAGAAGTCTGCTGTTATAAGATATATATAAGAAAAATAAAAAAAAAACATCGTTGGCCGTTTTGTTTGCGCGCTCTCGCGCGGGGTCGTACGCGTCATGGCCTCAAGAGAAAAACCGGTAACGATGCTAAGACGCTGACGAGGTACACTGGCAGCGCGATTTTGTCATTACGTTTCGTTTTCTTCTTCTTCCTTTTTTCCTCCTGTCTTCATCTTTATCTTTCTCTTCTCTTGAAGGCAATGCAGTTTCTTTTTCCTTTTATTTTTCAGCTGCAATGCGGAGGAGGAGAATATACTATGCGATTTCTCTTATATACTAGCAGTGAGTATGATAAAAAACGGTCAGAGAACCGCTAAGAGTTGAAGGTAAACAGTGTATTTTACTGTGAGTGAATAGAAGAAACGAGGAAAAGGGAAGAAGACAAGAAAGACAAGTTTGAAAATGTCGACGGAAGGAGAGAATGAGAAATGATAAGAAAAATGAACATGGGGATAGAATAAAAGAGGAAGATTGTAAAAAGGCTAAAGTTCAATAGCCTCTCTTGTGGAATCTAATGACATTGCGCATGTTGCTTACATATATATTTGCTGTCTCACGTACTTATATGACTTTTATTTGCTGGAGTTGCTTCAATCAGCGCTCATTTTGTGGTTATGCTTATTGAATTCTTATTAAATGTCATTACGTTGAAAAAATTTTTCGAAGATAATGAAATTTGTCGTGAGAAATTTTAAATGAAAAATTATTTTTATTATAATACTAATCATGAAGTATCGTCATTTGCAGGATGCACATTTTCATATTGCTATTTAATATGACATTAAAAATATTTTTTTCTTTGTGTAATATTGCCACTGAATATTAGAGCGCGTGTAACAATTTTTACATTTTTCGTAATAGTTATTTTCTTTCAAAGGCACTCACTATTTCAAACGTAATCTATTAATTCTTCTGTTTAGAATTTTTTATAATATGAAAATTTTATTGAAAAAATTTCAGTTATTTTTTTATGAAAATAAATCTGCTCTGGCGAAACAAAAGTCTTGAATTATAAATTGCATAATTTCTTTATCCTATTATTATTTCAGCAAAGTAAGAAATCCGCATGAAAAATTAATTAAGTTTATAATACTGAAAAGAATCTTTTAGTCATTTTTTAAATTATATATTTTTCATAATTTATAGAAATAAATCCTCAGATTATTGTAAAAATGCTATCGATACAAATAATTTAATACTTATTTGCAAGTTATTTAATTTAGAAATACATCATTTCAAATACACCTTTTTCTAAAATAAAACACCGATCTGTGCCTTTTTCTCCTTTTCTTTCATAATTTTTCTTTTATCTCTATCCTTCATTCATTCTTTAATCTTTCTTACCTTTTTCTTTTCCGTCCCTTTTAGCGCTTCTTTTTCCTTTAAGCGCTATGTCATCCCTTTTTTTTTTGTTCGATTCACGCAGTTTCTATCTTAGATATCGAGCTTCCGACTCGTTACTCCATCGAGATATATAAGAGGGAACGAGCTCTTAACCAACGTATATACGAGTATTATAGACGACTGACGATATCTGAAACGTTACAGCGTAAATGTTATATATATATTCGCTTGGTACTAGTGCGCTCGGCACTTTGCGCAATGTCGATATAATGGGATCGATCTTTTCCTACGTGAAAATTCTTTTTTTTCATTTTATTTTAGTTTTTTTTTTAAAGATTTATGTCAATAATGAATCGAGTGCTTTTCCTTTCGTTTTTTTTCTCTTCTTTTTTTTTGATGCTATGAAGGGATTTTTCGTATTTCATCAGGTTTATGGAATTTGATGGCGGGCCAGTCATATTGCACTTTTTTTTTACTCTGGAGCACGTCAGAGAAAATGAATGCAGTTGCTGATCGATGGAGAGACATTTTTCAAGATTGAACCAAGCGTGTAGGTTAGCTTTATTCGAGTTATAGATGGCATTTGGTTTAGTGAAGCTTTGACTTTTGACTCCGATGCTTCATAATTATTTTAGATGAATTTTCACCATCCTATTTATTCCATTAGAGTGATTGATATAAAAAACTTTGAAGAATTTGAAACTTTAATATATTCTTCGTAAAACTTAATATTGTTATTCAATAAAAGATATTTTAAAAACTTAATTAAATAAGTTTGATACTTTGTTTATCCAGAAAATAATTACAAACAATAATTTCTAATTTTTATTAAATGATGTATTTAATATTAAATATTATATGTACTTGCATTCATGTATTTATGTATATAAATACATTTTAAATGAAATTGATTTTGACTTTCTTAAAAAGAAAGCTTCATATCGATGTTGATTTGGGTATTTAAATGAATTTGTACATTTATAATGTTCTTGAATTAAAAAATAACATGTGATTAGATATGTATGTAGATGTATTATCGAGTGTGTGCATATGTTAAGTGCTTTTCGAGAAACATATATTTATAAATCAGATTTTTAAATTTTCTATAAGAACAAAAAATTAAATTATGTAGATATTTTAACAATGTTTTTCATTTAATTAATTGATTTTCAACTGAAAAAGAGGAATAAAATAAACAACAAAACAAACGAAGAAGTAACAAAAAAAGTTTTTAGAAATAATTGTGATTTATCATCTAAGATAAAATATTAGAGGTTTCAGTGGCTCACTTGGTAGAGCAATGGATTCATAATCTCGAGGTCCCGAGTTCGAATCCCGCTCTCAGCCGATTGATACCAGCACCAATGTAACATGTGCTTTGTTGACAAACACACTGAGAAACCTCCGTCGCTAATTATTATCGTAATGATACCATAAATACAGCGACGTTAAATAAAATTAAAAAAAGATATAGAATTGAGTTCCTCTTCGTGTATCCTTCTAATTATATTTAATTAACAATATAAATTAATTTTTTTGAAAAATACATAAATATTTTTGACAAAATATTTATTGTACTGTTCCAAAAGACATTCATAAAAAGAAAAATTAATTCAAACAGGAAATTAGAGCGTATTAAATAATCATAATTTCTAAAGGAACATAAATAAATAACTCAATTTCCTTCTTGCAACAATCATACTTTACGAGCATTGCCATTGGAATTGAAGTTATTACATGAAAATTCACTATCACATGCACATATACTTTATATTCTTTTTTGCTGCATCGTTTAATTTTTCTTTCGAAACTCTTGAACGCAATCCACCACTTACCATGACGAACCAGTATGTATAGAGATAAATAAAGACAGCAAAGAGAGAGAAGAGTTGTAGCGTTAACAGGCCGTCAGTAAAATGCAAGGTATAGCAAGGGAAAAAAAACTGAAAAGAAAAGAAAAACAGCAACTCCAGAGTCATCCACAAGTGCTTATGTTTGTACTTGGAAGAAACATATAAAGACAGCAGTAGTAGCAATGAAGAAAAAAAATATGAGTTATACATGTATAGTATACGCGTATATACACAAGAGTTTTCCATGAAGCACGTATAGTTAGTAAAGCAGAAAAGTGATACAAGAAATCCCAAACGACTTTGCCTCATTGACGAGAAATCCATGGATTTTCTTCTATATATAAAACGTTGTAATACAACTCGAACGTCAATGTCTTGTATATATATACGTGTTTGTAATAGAAGGGTTTAGGTATACGACAAGTTTGCACGATATGCACTGCTCTCGAACGCATAAGAAGTGTATTATGAGGTGAATAGTATAGTTGTAAATTATGCAGAAATTTATGAGAAGCTGTATGTTTATGTAGTTGCATAAGTTTTGTAATACACAGATTACCAATATTAAACATTTAAATGGTAATCTATTTGTAAATTAACCAGTAAGATGCTGCTTGGTTCTATAAGTTGCTTCCAATATTATTAATTTAATAGAAATAAATAAACAGAAAAATTAGAAAATCATAAATTTTATTTTATTTTATAAATATTAATTTACTACAACAATAAAAAGTATCGGAAAAAAATAAAATGAAATTATTTGAAGTAATGTATTTTTTAATAAACATTGTCACAAACAATGTACGTTTGGAATTAAAATTTCTTTCTAGCACAATAATAAAAAGTACATATTCAATGAAATGAAATTGACAATGATTGGCATTGAAGGGTAAGAATAGAAAAAAAATAAAGAATATGATAGGAGGAAGAATCGTTCTTTATAGTGAAAATATTTTAGCTTTAGGCTATATAGTGTTGAAGGGGTGATTTATGAGGATTGCGCAGTCATGAATAAGAAATCCAACTCGATTCCACTAATACTCAAACTTACACGGCTGACTTCATGAATTTCTCTCTTAACATTTCTAAAGGATTTGGAAATCTATACAGATTGCATGTTAGGATTCGATTTCACTTGCAAACAATTCATTTTGTGGGCTTATTATTACCCTCAAGCGGTTGGTTATGCAATGTATTTAAAATTCGTATGGAATATCCGATAACGAGGATAAAACGCTTGTGGCAATGCGTATACCCATCGAATGTATTAGAAATTAGAATTACACACCAACTGTAATGGATTTTCATTTTTTTTCAACTCTAATGGAAATACTGTACATTTCAATATATACACACTCAAAGTTAATAATTGCAAATTCAGGTATTATTTATAAAATCAAAGATTTCGTATTTTTAATTATATTATTAAAGAATATATTGTATAGGTACTAAAAATATGATAAATTAAAATTTTTTGCAAATTTTTTATATCTGGAAAAATATAGGGTATTGGAACGCAGATTTTTCGGTAGGCTTGTAAACTAAATTTAATTTTCTTTAAAAATTGTCAAAATTAGAAAAAAAATTTTTATAATTTTATCAAATTAAATGTTGTTTCGAATAAACGCAGTTTTTTCATCATTTAACATTGAAAAAAATCTAAAAGTTAAAAAATAAAATGTGATCATAAGTGTATCGGGCCTTTAAATTAACGATTTTTCAAAAACTGCGGGATTTATTTTTATCAATAAAAATTTAAAATAATCTCGAAAAAGAATATTCCTGATAAAGAGCGGAAACAATTTTTTTTATTTAACGTCGCTGTCTTTATGCTATCATTGAGATGCTAATTAGCGACGGAGTATGTCAGTGTGTTTGTAAACAAAGCGCATGTAAAGTACAGTGGTGCTTATATCAATTCACCGCCGAAAGCGGGATTCGAACTCGGAACCTCGAGATTACGAGTCCATCGCTCTACTGAATGAGCCAGTGAAACCTCGAGTGAAAAGCACATATTTATCTAATATAACCCTGATAAAATTGTTTATTAAAAATAGTGTATGCGTTACTTATTGACTAACTTTATAGGTTATGACTGAGTTTTTAACAAATGTTCAATAGTTGGCGAAAAATTGGTAAAAATTTCTGGAAAATTTCTACTAAAATAATACAAAAAATTCAAGGAAACTGCTTTAATTAAAACTTTGATTCATCAAAAAAACATTCACTTGTTCTAAAATTATTAACAAACAAAAATAAAAATTAAGATATTAAAATTAACTATATGATTATAAGGGCAATAATTTTTTATAATTTTTAATATATTTCTAATCTTTATTTTTTATTTTTGATAACTTTATAACAAATGAATGTTTTTTATGCAACTGACTAGGAGAGTATCAGACCTCTGGATCACGGATTTTGCTCAAACCTTGGGATAAGTTTTCAGATGTCAAAATATGAAAGGAAACAGAATTTTAGATCCCAACGCTCAATATTTCCCTAGTTACAGGCAATTAGGGAAAATCACTAAAAAAGTTACTAGATTTTCAAACGCATATAGTTCCTTAGCATTAATAGCTAGGAGCTTGAAACTTTTTTTAAATGAAAGCTGAGCTCAAATACTTTCGAAATAGTAGTTATAGCATGTCAAAATATTATTTTTTCCTAAAGTTATAGCGTGATAAACATTGAGCCTGATTTCAGCTTTTGTTATTAATTATTGTTTTAAAAAGTAAAATCAGGCTCAATGTTTATCACGCTATAACCTTAGGAAAAAATAATATTTTGACATGCTATAACTACTATTTCAAAAGGATTTGAGCTCAGCTTTCATTTAAAAAAAGTTTCAAGCTTCTAGCTATCAATGCTAAGGAACTATATGCGTTTGAAAATCTAGTAACTTTTTTAGTGATTTTCTTTAATTGCCTGTAACTAGGGAAATATTGAGCGTTGGGATCTAAAATTCTGTTTCCTTTCATATTTTGACATCTGAAAACTTATCCCAAGGTTTGAGAAAAATCCGTGATCCGGAGGTCTGATACTCTCCTAGTGAGTTTAAATAGCATTTTTGTTAAATGTTTTGTTTTATTCTAATGAATTATAAAATATAATCACATGTTCATTTATGGTCTTTTGAATTTTTCATAGAACAATCGGTGACATATCATCTAGCTTCGAATCTATCGAGTTTTGGAGTTTACAGTTCTTTTTACATTTTTATATAAGAAAACATCTTCCACAGTTTAAGAAAAATTAATGACTTGAAAAGTCCTTTATAATGTATTATAAATATAACAATATAATCATGCAACATATTTTTATAATCACTATAATTGATAGAAACATGTAAGAGATAAAAATTCATTTTTAAATTAATGATAAAAAAATATAAACTATAATTTTATTAAAAAGATAAAATTTTATTTTATAAAACTTAATTAACTTGAAAATCATCTTGGTCAAGATTAAAAATCAAATATAAGAACAACTTAAGAGGCTTCAATCCTTCTTCATTATTTTCTCTATAAAAATTATTAAAATATTTAAATTTAAAGAGTATCTAAATCAATACAGTAAATTCTCGTTAGAAGAGAATCGATAGGGCTGTAGGAGAAGAAATTGCTTCAAATTTTTTTTAGACAAAGAGTCCCCAACATACTCAAGTCAAAAGTGATTGCCATGTCCATTGTCTCGTTATTTGAGTTTTATCCAACGTGCGTATACACTCTGTCTCTTTTACTTTTGTAGTGGTGAGAGAACACCCACCATTTTATGTTTAGCGAGGAAAAAAACTTGCTTGCTCTTATAACGAAAACTTTTGTATCGAGAGTGAAAGTACTGTATAAGTTTATAGCACCATAAGTGTTGATACTTAACAATTTTTAAATGCTAATAACAAAATTAATGGAGGAAAAATTTGTTTTACATAGAAAAAATTATTTTTTATAAATAAACCTTTAAATTTATAAATGTAGTGAAATCAAATAAATACAAATTCTAAACATTCTGAATATTACCGTTGTAAAATATTTAAACATGTTGATTATCTCGGTGGCAACGTAACGAATATTTTACCTAGATGATCAGGTTTGATGTATATGCTACATATGGCTCTGTTAATATTAATATTTTGAACCCTCCAAATTGGTACCACGATGAAAAAATACACTAAAAGAAATTAATATAAAAAATTTAAAAAAGGTAATAGTTAATATAGATTATAAAATAATAACTAAAAACTGTAAAAAATTGAATAGCCATTGAGGTCCAGCTTAGATTTTTTATTGTTCATCGTATTTATATTAGCAAGCATTAAGATTCATCAATATTATAGTATCAATATCTTATTCATACATACTTGGAAACATTTACTTAAATTATTAATGTCTTTAAAGTATGCACATTTAGTTATTAACAAATGAAAATACTTAATAATTAACACTTTAATACAGTTAAATTTCCATGCGGGAAACCTTATTTTAATAATTAAAGTTTTATCAAACTAGAAAATGTCTATTTTACTTATGTATCATACTACTTGCATTAACTAAAGCTTTACAAAATAAAAGAGTATTAGGTAAAGAAAGATAAAGAAAAAGAAATTAAGAAATAGAAAAAGAGAGCATTTTTTCCAGAGGGGATTCTATGAAAGTGATAAAAATTCAAGAGAGATTCATCGGACCTAGCAAGCGATTACGTAAATGCCATAGAGACCGCGACTCGAGCGTGAACACACGTATATACTTACATAGACATAGAAAATTGCAGTAAGGATATCGGTACGAAAGATCCTTACTTACGTTCCCCCCTTTTTACTTGCTTGCTTGCTTGCTTTCAGAGTCTTTTCGAAAGATCGCAGTGAGAGAAATCGAGTTAGAAACGTAGTTACGCGCCCGTTTCATCTCCCTTGGGGATGCTAAGTCTCACTCTCGTGCGAGTAATTTTGCAGGAGAATTGCATTACGCGCTAGGAAACCAGCTCACATTCATACACACACACATACACATAGAAAAATATATAGATATAAAGGATCGATGTACATGTCAGAAATGTGAAAGAGATATGAAAAATGAGGAGAAAACGAGGAAAAACTAATTTCTCTTAAACGAAGGCTTTGTCCGGGGGATATTGAAGGAGAAAACATCGATTGGAAATTTTGCGCTGCTGCATTCAGTCTTTATAGTCCATATGAGCAAGAGGGACTCTCGTAAATTTCGATCTTCAAATGATGGTTAACTTTTTTTTCGGGACATAAAAGAACAGACGATTCAATTACGCATGACTCAATAGCATGATGAAAAAAGGGACGTTTATCAAAAAATAAATAGTTAGGAGCATATAAGTAGAAAAAATTTTATTGTTGACATCATCATAAATGTATGACTTTTTTTTCATCAATCTTTATATATAATTATTTGACAAATATTTTTTTATTAAACAATGTAGAAAATCATACAACTCTTAATCAAAATAATAATTTTTTATTTACTACATTTTTACATTTAATATTTTAGATGAAAATGTAAAATGATATTTTTAGTTTGAAACATTAAACATTTAAAAGCATGTACAGTTTTTATCCTTATTTATTAGCAAGTAAAGTTATCCAGTATAAAAGCTTTGTAAGCAAATAATAATTAATTCAATGTTAATCCCTTAATTCACCTACGGTAACATTTGCCTGCTTCTCTCGATCTTGGAGGTTCTATTGTGGATTAAGCACGCACAAATGTTGTCTAGCAAATAATAGTAGACGCATACATTCTGTTAAATGTTAATTATTGCTCAACTGTTGCAGTTCATTGTTAGTTTTAAATTTATTATACTTTATTTTAAAACGTCGTTCAGAGATAAAAATTTAATTATTTACATTCTTTAAATTAATAAATTTTTACCTCAATTGTTTTGTAACGTAAAATATTGTATGATTGTATATTTTTGTAATGTTTTTCAATTCAGAAAATTTATTGAAGTTTTTTAAATATTTATATATGAAGTACAAAAGTATTTTCTAAATTTATCTCTGTTTGTATAATTTAAATGTTACAAACTGATGTAAATAAATTGTATTTCTGTATTTATAAAATAATTAATTATTGATCTTCATTTTTGACATCTCATAATTTAAAAAATACTTGAAATTCATCAATGTCTTTTTCAGATTCTCTTTCATTTTGGTATTATATAGATAACTAAATTAAAAATTTCGATATATTAATTAAATAATCAAAAATATTTTAAGTCCATCAAGATATACCATTTGTTTTATGACTTTGTTTTTTGTTGCATACAATTGGTTTATGAAGTTATCATAAAAATTTGATCTATCATTATAAAGTTCGCGAATGGATATATCTAATATGTCTAACAGCAAAGATATTAATTATCTAACAAAAGATTAAAATTTCTTATGATAATGTTATTATTTGTTATAAAATAGTACTCCGTGGGGTATATACCAACAGAACTATTCTTTAAAAATTTACTTGAATGTTACTTTTTTTAAAAATTCAGATAGTTCATTTAGTTGATACTTTTATTAGTATATTCAACGTATAATATAATTATTTGTTTATTGATCAGATATAATCTGAAACTACAAATTCATATTTGTACTTTTATCAGAGCATACAAATATAGACACCGATGAATGCTGTCCATATTTTGATACTTTTGGTTCATGCATCATTAAAAAATAATATTATTCACATTTTATTTAAATATAGTGTTATAATTCAATTATTAAAAAAATTTTGTGGCATTTCTAATATCCAGTTTGGAAGCATGTGCATAAAAATACAATCTTTGTGGAATATTTTTTCTACGAATTCCTCTTTTATATTACTAAATTTATCTACCACTTTCGTTTCACTTCCTCGAAATTCCTCTTCCGGATCAATAAATTCATCTGACGTTTCTGCTTCAATTCCATCTTCAGTTTCTTCCACAATATTTGCATTGTTGAATTTTCACCTATTTTTTCTGTTAAAAACGTGACGAAACCATAATATGTCTATAAAATTCTTTATCTCATTTTCCTTTTCAACATTAAATAACATTCTTATTATCTTCTAGACGATTTTATGGGACATTTTAAAATTGATACGAATCGTTTTATTTTTCTAAAGTTAGTGTGATGATCAAAGTTTAAATATTTACCTATTTCGAATTTTAAAAACTATCATTTACTTTATGTGTTGTTTTTTAATAAAATCTGAAAATAGTGAATAAATCAGATAAAAATTACAAAAATTTCACACACGTCGTGATAATTTTTAATAATTCAATTTTTAAGAATACTCTTCATTCATGAACAAATTTTGTTTTCTGAATATAAAATAAGATCTGATAAGGTCGTCAATGGCTCAGTCGGTAGAGCGATGGATTCGCAATCTGATTCGACAGAGAGCGTTTGAAGGGTGTGCATCGCTCTGCGCAGTAAAAATGTAAAGGGACTGTATTTTTTACATTTCGATAGCCGTGGGAGGTGTTTTCGGTAACAGACTCTAATCGGTTAATAGCGATGCATTAGATTGTGGTGAATATAAAGTTTTATAGATCCTAGTGAATAAAAACAGTGAAAAGACAAGTTAACCTAAAAATCGCCGCCATGCCGGCTGAAAATGCCGGTATGGCGTCGCGATCCACACAACCGTTAAGACCGCTAATGACTAAAAAAAATATTACAACAAATGGACAAAGCAGAGTCCCAGTGATGCAAAATCGCAAAAGAACTATTCAACAGCCTTCAATGAGTGAATGTGATGCAAGGTATAAGAAAGCTTTAAAAGAAATTGCGATAAAAAAAGCTGAAATAAAACAAAGGACCCATGCTCAAAACACCCTTTCTGTAGAAAAGAAGGAGGAGAGTCTTTCAACAAACATTGAAAATAATCTGATAACAGATTTAAAAGAAAATGTATCTGTAGAAACTCAAAAATTAAATGAAAGTGAATGGATGCAACCAAAAAAAACCGTCAATTCCAAAAGTATGCAAGACAAGGATAGCAATACGCTAATAAATACATCAAACTTTTACAGTCCTCTCTCTCCGTCAACAACAGAGGACGCTCGCAACGAGCAAGAAACTAATACATACAGCAACGAGACACATATGGCTCTGGATGCTCCATGTTCACAGGCGACAGGAAATGCCAAGCCAAGAAACAAAAAACTACCTCGAATTTATTGTTACGATAAAAAATTAAAAGAACTTATCCAATTAATACCTAAGGATATAAAAAAAGAAGTCATCTTTAGAGAAATCAACCAGACGGAAATCCAACTAAACACAAAGGATTTGGATATATATAACCAGATAATAAACACACTGAGAAGTAAATACATAAAATTTTACACATACACGCTTAAAGAAGAAAAACAAAATCCATTATATTGAAAGGTATCAAAGGTGACTTTAGCGAAGAAGATATACTTAATGAACTAACGGAACTCAACATACCAGACATAAAAATCATAAAAATTTCTAAAACTAAATTAAGCAGAAATGAAAACACTCAAGAGTGTTTCTTCATACAATTAACGGCTAATAGTATCATAAGAAATCTCACAAAAATAAAACGTATAGCATATCAAGCAGCTAAATGGAAGCATTATAGAAAAAATCAAGTATTTCAATGTAGAAATTGTCAACGACTCGGTCACTCGAGCAAAAATTGTTATCTTGGTTATAGGTGTGTTAAATGCCTAGAAAACCATAACCCTGGTGAATGCAGCCAAAAACAAAGCGACAGCAGTAGCGCTGCATGCGTCAATTGCGGTAAAAGCGGGCACCCGGCAAACTATCGGGGATGCGATTATCTCAAAATCGGGCAAAGCCTAGTCAACGAAAGAAAAAGATTGAACAAAGAAAAAGAAATAGAAAGAATAAACCGCATCTCCAGGATCGTAAATCCTAATATTTCATACGCACAAATTCTCGATAGAGAAAATAGTAGATTCGTAAGTAACCAATCTTTCATAGAAAATAATAATATGGATATCCTGAAAAACACGGTCAACACAAATCTAAGTCAAGGCGCGTCAAAGATTGATTATAACCTAGATGTTTTACTAGAAAAATTTAAAGCAGATATCATAAATGCAATTAACCATGAAATTGAAAAGATAACTAACTCTGTAACATCTAACACAGTGAAAATTGACCAAATTATTGATCATTTCAATTTAGAATGGATAGATAATAGTAATTAAAAAAAAAACACAGAATGACAGTAATCAATGTAAAGTTCATATATCACACAAGAATACGAAAAAAGCTATTGATGGCCACCGTAAGACAATAAAAACCTTTGAGAAAGCCAGAAAAAGAAGTAAAAGAAGAACAAAACACTGAACGAAGACAAACCCAAACCGAAAACTTCAAGGTAAAAAATCAACAAATAAATTTTTTTTAAATTTTTTTATTATTTAAACCGTTAGTTTTTAAGTTAGAAAACATTGTATATATATGTAAATAATATTTAGTATTTGGAACATCCTATCATCCTCTTAAACCCAATGTAATACATGGTTTTTTTCTCGATATCTTAATATCATTTTTCCATGCTATCTCCCAACAAAAATGTAATTCATATACTCACCTTTCCTTTTTATCATTAAAAAGAAATCAATATGTATATGCGTTTAACAAATACAACACTGTTTACTTAAACATAAAATAACATTTATGACATTGTATAAACTGCGAAATCTATTCTAGATATGTATGTTTAAAAAAAAAAAATGTAAAATGGCGCCGTTTATGCCATATGTACACTCATGTAAATGATTTAAAAAAAAGTAAATAAATAGAATTTATAAAAAAAAAAAAATGGATTCGCAATCTCGAGGTTCCGAGTTCGAATCCCACTCTCGGCGGCCGATTGATACAAGCACCACTGTACGTTACATGTGCTTTGTTCACAAATATACTGATGACTTCCGTCGCTAATTAGCATCGCAATGATAGCACAAATACAGCGATGTTAAATAAAAAAAAATATTTTAAAAAATTTTGATTTGTTTCATCATAACTTTTTTTAATTTTATTTAATGACGCTATGTTTATGCCATAATTGCAATGCTAATTATGTGAAAAATTGGCCAAAATTTCATTTTTCATACAGTTATTTGAGTTTAGAATTTCCAATACAAACTATTGATTTTTCATTTTTTCCTATTATTTCGTTTTTCCAATTAAATAATTTATAAAATACTTTTTAGTTTGTATTTGAAGTACAAAAATAAAATTAAAGAATTTGGTACTCTCTCAAATTTTTGGTGTTTTACATTCTTTAATTAGAATTTTTATAAACTTTACAGTTTGGCTATTACTTTTTAAAGTTTACTCTTTTGTTCGCAAACACGTTTGAATTATAACATTACTTGTATTTATTCCTAAACGTTTCTTTACTCATGACCTATATACCAAAGATTCATAGTTGAAAGTATACTAAAACTTAAAACTTCGATTACGCGTCTTTGCGAAGAAAAGCGAATTGGTGGTGTTCGTATCCAGCGGGTAGCATCTTTACGCAAAGTTTCATGCGCGTGTGTGTATACGTTTATGTATACCAAGGGGGCACATAACGACGACGGCGCGAAGCAACACGTTGCAAACGAAACTTGTTCTATTTATCACGGTTAAGGACTTGCGAAGCCCAAAACGCTAAGTGAAAGCAGGACAAGTAGATATAGTTTGGTTTAAGAAAGCCGAGAGAGGGTTTGTTACGGGCTAAAACTATCCTATTCGCTTAGTCTCGCTATACGACTACTGTATTTCTCAAGGTGTTTTGTCGTTGTTTCAGAACAGAGAGAGGACGAGAGAAATCTAAACTTGTACAATTAGTGCACTAAGAGAAGTGCCGGACGTACTTCCGGTTATCTTGAAATAGTCGATATGTATATAGTCAGTATAATGTTTGTCCGAATCATCTAGATTCTCTCTTTGATTTTCCTTTACCATCAGCTTTTACGTAAAATCGCTACTCTCTCTGTGTGTGGTATATTACGGTACATATCTAGGCTATTGGTATAACGGCCGATTTCCGCCGATTACCTTTACATGTTTGTAAATTAAATTTCAATTTTAACGCTGGCAGTTTTAGTTTTATTCAGAATTAAATACCAATATGAATTCTAACCTAGTTTTTGCGAATGGTACAGTATTATTTTATCTTTCTCTACCTCTCGTTAGATTGAATGGGGGCGTTAGCTAAAGATGTACAGATAAAAATCTTGGGGCAAAGAGATTGTCAGTCTCACTTTTAGGCTAAAAATAAAAGTCGTTTTTTATAGGAATTGTTTGCATAGAATAACGTTAAAAATTCGTACTATGTGAAAATTTTTTTAGAATTTTTTAAATTGTAGTGATTGAATAAGTCATCTTCTTAATTGAGAAGTATAAAATAATAAGATAAATGATATTAAAAGAATAAGGCTTTTATGATTTTCACTTATAGAGCTCAATAATGATGACACGTATTGGATCTTTATTTTACTTTACTCAATAGCACCGTAAGAAACCGTCGTTTTCGGGACATATTGAGAGGGTGGGGTCCTATTATTAGAATTTTTTTCCATCTCGTTGAAAATGGGTGGGGCTCGAACATTAGAATGTTTTTTATTTAATTAACATTAATTTAGAAGTTCATATAAATTATGTGCATATCGAGATCGTTCATTTATTCATTTTAGAAGGGTGGGGTCCTATTATTAGAATATTTTTTCTATCTCGTTGAAAATTTACAACTATCAAAAAATTAGAATGTCCATTTTGGTCATCAGAATCAATAAAAAACGACTGACTACAATTTCGAATGAGTAAAAGGACGAATACTCGAAAGGATTTTTAAACTTTTTAGAATATAAAGGGGGGGGGGGGTCCAATATTTAGAATGTTCATTTCACATTTGCGTCAAAAATATGAATCCCATTTATTCGAACCATTATTTTATAATATTGAAGTTTAAGTTTAAGGAAATTCATAAAATAGAAACGTGTAAACTACAAATGTCCAATCAAACGAAGTAGATTATTAGAATATTATTTATTCGATGCTAAACGAAAACTACGGGTGGGGTTCGATTTTTCGAAAGACCGATATTTTTTTGTGCTTAACGTAGAATCCCAAAATTTAGAATGATGCTATTCATAACAGTCACTTGAATTATTTAGAAATTTCATTTTCAATTCCTGGTTGCAATCGAAATTTATTTATTCGAATAAATTATAATTAATATTTAAAATCGTAACACGTATATAGAGCACCATATAATTATAAAATATTTCGAAATTTCTAATAAAATCTTTTTTCAAGTATCAAAAGAATGTACAAACATATACTTTTGAAAACTCTATTAGAAATTTCGAAATGTCTCATGATAATATGGTGTTCTGTATACTTATTACAATTCTAAATATCAATAGCGATTTGTTCGAGTGAATAAATTTCTATTGCAACCATGAATTGAAAACGGGATTTCTAAATAAATTAAGTGAATGTTATGAATAGCATCATTCTAAATTTTGGGATTCTACGTTAAGCACAAAAAAATATCAGTCTTTCGAAAAATCGAACCCCACCCAAAACTACAACTGTACTAATAAACATAAAAATAAAATAGAAATTTATTTAATCGAAAATCACTGATTTATCCATTGCTGATGTTTTAAACTTAGTAGTTTTCGGTTAAATAAATTTCTGTTTTATTTTTATGCTTATTAGTGCAGTTGTAATTTCGAAATAGTGGACTTATTACTGATGTCGAATAAATAATATTCTAATAATCTTACTTCGTTTGATTGGGCATTTGTAGTTTACACGTTTCTATTTTCTGAATTTTCCTAAATTGGAACTTCGAAATTTCGGAATAATTGTTCGAATAAATAAAATTCGTATTTTTGATACAAATTTTAGATTAACATTCTATATATTGGACCCTCCCCCTCCCCCCCATATAAAGTCATAGAACAAAAATTTTGTGAATAAACTTTCTAAATTTAGAAGTTTATTATTTCGAATATGATTATATTCGAAAGAATAAAACGAAAATACTTCAACTTTTTATTTATCAGTATTTCGATTAATGTTATAATGTTATTTTGACAATTCTATTGGGTGGGGTTCGATTTTTCGAAAGACTGATATTTTTATGGGCTTAACGTAGAATCTTAAAATTTAGAATGATGCTTTTCATAATATTCATTTAAATTGTATAGAAATTCCGTTTTCAATTCATGGCTTCAATCGAAATGCATTTATTCTAATAAATTGTAATTGACATTTAGAATTGTAACAAGTATACAGAACACCATATTATGATGAGATATTTCGAAATTTCTAATAGAGTTTTCAAAAGTATATTCTTGTACATTTTTTAAATACTTGTCAAAAGATTTTATTAGAAATTTGGAAATATTTTATAATTATATGGTGCTCTATGTACGTGTTACGATTCTAAATATCAATTATAATTCATTCGAATAAATAAATTTCGATTGCAGCCATGAATTGAAAATGAGATTTCTAAATAATTTAAATTAATGTTATTAATAGCATCATTCTAACTTTTGGGATTCTACATTAGGCACAAAAAAATATCGGTCTTTCGAAAAATCGAACCCCACCCATTCTATTTATGATATTGAAGAAGGGTGGGGTTCGATTTTTCGAAAGACCGATATTTTTTGTGCTAACGTAGAATCTCTAAATTTAGAATGATGCTATTGATAACATTCATTTAAATTATTTAGAAATCTCATTTTCAATTCATGGCTGCAATCAAAGTTTTTTTATTCGAATAAATTATAATTAATATTTAGAATCGTAACACGTACTCGAAATTGTAATTGAATCGTTAGAGAAAAAATAGGTGGAGATCTTTATTTATTTATGTTATAATTAATATAATAAAACTAAAGTAATATTAAATGAAAAACTGTATAAATACGTTTTATTTAATATAAATCTTTAATAAAACTTAATCAATAATTCATTTTAATTTCCATTTTAATTTTAAACTTTAAAAATTTAATAATTTTTAAAGTTAGTATAACAAAATAAGAAGGTATAAATAAGATTCAATGAAATAAATTTTTAAGATTCAAATATTTTTTTTATAAAATTTTTATTTTCTTCATTTTTATTTATCACATATTCTACGAATTATTCTGTTTATAATGAACGATTATTATTATTAAGATTACATCACATTTACATAATATATAATTTCTCTCTGCTATCAGTTCCTCCATACATTAGCAAATTATTTCTTGTTACCAAAATAATATTTAATGACTCAATAAAATACATATTTATTTAAAAGGACATTTGTACATCAAATTTAATTAAAAAATTTTTGTTTTAAATTAACAAAGTGCGTTTGAAGCCCGTACTTTCTTAATCAAAAAAGCAAAGAATTATTTTAACAGAATCGCATTTGTGGAATCACAAGTTTATTTGCGATCCACGTTTATAGAACCACAATTTTATTTAAGATTCGTTTTACAGGTTTTGGCTATAAAAAATTATTATCTATTAAGAAAAATAAATATTTACAAATTTTAATTTATTTACAATAAAAATTTATTGTATATACAAATAAAATTTATTATAAAACTAAAATTTTTAAAAATATAAAAATAATTCTTTTCTGATTTTGTATTAAAAAATTTTCAATGTTTAAATTATAGACAATTAAAACATCTGATGATTAGAATGCACTTCTGGATAGTGCCTTGGCACATGCATTATTGTTGATACTCTTAATTGTTAGTACTTCGTACATTTGAATTTTTTCTCCTTGGATTTTGATGTGTTTTAATATGTTTATTCAGGTGGTCACTCCTCGTAAAACCTTTAGCACACGTGGGACATACATGTTTTGCTTCTTTAGTATGTATCCTTTGATGCCGTAGAAACAAGTCTGAACGGTAAAATGTTTTTCCACATATAGTATTTGAATTTTTAAGAAAACAGCATTGATAAGGTCTTTCACCAGTATGTCTTGATCTTATATGGGCTTTAAGGTGTGATGATCTGCAAAAAAGCTCACCACATTTATCATAGTCACAACTATGTTGAAATGTACCGATGAGACCAACTGAATTTTTTCTATTTTTACAATTATTACAAGTGCAACCATTGCACTTACGACCTCGCTTGATTTCTTTGTCCTTAACATGAACTGATTCAGATGGTGAGATATTTTGATTAAACTTCTGCGTTGATGTCGACGGTGCAAATTGTGTACTGCATGCTTCTTCTGTATAAAATAGAGGACTAGTTGATTCTGGCAGTGACCGTGGTAATGCAAAACTTGTTGCACTTAATTCTATAGAATTTTGATTGATTAGAGAATTCAGTGCTGCTTCTTGAAAGACTGTATTTTTTACGAAATTCTGACCGCTGCCGTCAAAGTCATTACTGTGTTGACATGCAAAACTTGCTGCACTTAATTCAGATGCTGCTCTTAATTCAGGACAATTCTGCGCTGTTGCGGTGTTTGCTGTTGGAACTCTGTACGATACAGATTGATCCGATTCAAACATCTGCAGTTCGTTCGATAAAGGCATAGAGAGTGAAAAATGTTCTGCTTCTTGAAAGACTGTATTTTTTACAAAATTCTGACCGCTGCCGTCAAAGTCATTACTGTGTTGACATGCAAAACTTGCTGCACTTAATTCAGATGCTGCTCTTAATTCAGGACAATTCTGCGCTGTTGCGGTGTTTGCTGTTGGAACTCTGTACGATACAGATTGATCCGATTCAAACATCTGCAGTTCGTTCGATAAAGGCATAGAGAGTGAAAAATGTTCTGCTTCTTGAAAGACTGTATTTTTTACAAAATTCTGACCGCTGCCGTCAAAGTCATTACTGTGTTGACATGCAAAACTTGCTGCACTTAATTCAGATGCTGCTCTTAATTCAGGACAATTCTGCGCTGTTGCGGTGTTTGCTGTTGGAACTCTGTACGATACAGATTGATCCGATTCAAACATCTGCAGTTCGTTCGATAAAGGCATAGAGAGTGAAAAATGTTCTGCTTCTTGAAAGACTGTATTTTTTACAAAATTCTGACCGCTGCCGTCAAAGTCATTACTGTGTTGACATGCAAAACTTGCTGCACTTAATTCAGATGCTGCTCTTAATTCAGGACAATTCTGCGCTGTTGCGGTGTTTGCTGTTGGAACTCTGTACGATACAGATTGATCCGATTCAAACATCTGCAGTTCGTTCGATAAAGGCATAGAGAGTGAAAAATGTTCTGCTTCTTGAAAGACTGTATTTTTTACAAAATTCTGACCGCTGCCGTCAAAGTCATTACTGTGTTGACATGCAAAACTTGCTGCACTTAATTCAGATGCTGCTCTTAATTCAGGACAATTCTGCGCTGTTGCGGTGTTTGCTGTTGGAACTCTGTACGATACAGATTGATCCGATTCAAACATCTGCAGTTCGTTCGATAAAGGCATAGAGAGTGAAAAATTTTCTGCTTCTTGAAAGACTGTATTTTTTACAAAATACCGCTGCCGTCAAAGTCATTACTGTGTTGACATGCAAAACTTGCTGCACTTAATTCAGATGCTGCTCTAATTCAGGACAATTCTGCGCTGTTGCGGTGTTTGCTGTTGGAACTCTGTACGATACAGATTGATCCGATTCAAACATCTGCAGTTCGTTCGATAAAGGCATAGAGAGTGAAAAATGTTCTGCTTCTTGAAAGACTGTATTTTTTACAAAATTCTGACCGCTGCCGTCAAAGTCATTACTGTGTTGACATGCAAAACTTGCTGCACTTAATTCAGATGCTGCTCTTAATTCAGGACAATTCTGCGCTGTTGCGGTGTTTGCTGTTGGAACTCTGTACGATACAGATTGATCCGATTCAAACATCTGCAGTTCGTTCGATAAAGGCATAGAAAGTGAAAAATGTGGCTGTTGATAGTAACTAACTGTATCATTCTGTATTTGATGATGCATTAGATTGACATTATGATGATTTATTGGAACGTTTTCGGGTGTCGATACGTATTGGGAATCAGCCAGAGTTGCGATTGGCATGCCAGACGTTGGCATGATACACGATGTGGAGACCTGAAATCAGAAAGAATAATTATCATTAAAGATGAATTTTATTATTATTTTATTACGTAACATTTAGATAAAAATTTATTTTTACATTCAATTAACAATTAACAATCATTAAGCGTGATGTTACGTCTGATATTTTTTCTTTAATTATTAGTCCAGTAGAATTAGTCAAAATGTATAATGTAATTAGTAACAGGTGCAGATCACTAAAAATGGCTCTGTTCGATGATTAGAAATGAAAATCTGAAATCACCCTATAAATTTAAGCCGTCAGGAATTTGTAAACAATGATTTAAGGTGCAAAATTTGTAAAAATCACTGTTTTTTTTTAAATAGTTTGAAATCGTTTGCGATTTGATATATGAAAATTATACTATTATAGGTATTTCAAAGACGATTAATTTGAGACGTCATTGATGAAAATCGGTTAATAAATGATATATTGTTTATTTCTTTAAGACAAACAAACTTTATCCTTAAAGCTTTTTGCCCTGCCCATTAACGGAGATACAATGAATTTTTAATCGGAACATGAATTTAACTTGCTAGATCAATTTTGTTGCAAGTCAGGAAAAATTCATCTGTTTAACTAGTTAAACTGAGCAATTTTTATATATAAACTAGTAGCTCTTTTTCGGCTAATTGTACTGGACTATATCTAATATGTATTATTTTGTTAATAAAATTTAACATTAACTTATTGTGAATAATTAATATGAGCTACAAATGTTACGTAAACTAACCAAGATATCTCGATTTTTAATAATAATATTGAATATTTAAAAATACTTACGAGCTCATCCCAATCTAGCATTGATAAACAATCCATTTTTATAGTCTTTATTTTTAAGGATATATAAGAAAAATAATTTTCTATACACTCAAATCATACAAGTCTAAACTTAACACTGGTATTAAATAAGCTTAATAAAAATTTAATAATTGGTTTGCAGAAGTCTACTTCTTCCAAAAACTTTATAGAAGACTATTTTCTTTAGCGTTTCGATAACTTATGAAGTTAAGAGATAGCTGGGTCTTTTTAAATATAATCAGTACCTGAAGAATTATTTGAAGGAAGAGATTAAGGAATTACGAATACAAAAAGTAGAAATAAAGCCATTAGTTCAGTGTAATGAATTTTAGATTTGGTAAGGATTAGAATAAGATTATTCGAGTATATAAATTATTTCCAGTTTTCTGGTAAGTAATAATAAAAAAAGATGCTAATAGTCTAATCTCATAGGCTTATTAGTCCAGTAGAATTAGCCAAAGAAGAGCTAAAAATTAATGTAATTAGTAACAGGTGCAGACCACTAAAAATGGCTTTGTTCAATGATTAGAAATGAAAATCTGAAATTACCCTAAAAATTTAAGCCGTCAGGAATTTGTAAACAATGATTTAAGGCGCAAAATTCGTAAAAATCACTGTTTTTTTTAAATAGTTTGAAATCGTTTGCGATTTGGTATATGAAAATTATACTATTTATAGGTATTTCAAAGACGATTAATTTGAGACGTCATTGATGAAAATCGGTTAATAAATGATATATTGTTTATTTCTTTAAGACAAACAAACTTTATCCTTAAAGCTTTTTGCCCTGCCCATTAACGGAGATACAATGAATTTTTAATCGGAACATGAATTTAACTTGCTAGATCAATTTTGTTGCAAGTCAGGAAAAATTCATCTGTTTAACTAGTTAAACTGAGCAATTTTTATATATAAACTAGTAGCTCTTTTTCGGCTAATTGTACTGGACTATATCTAATATGTATTATTTTGTTAATAAAATTTAACATTAACTTATTGTGAATAATTAATATGAGCTACAAATGTTACGTAAACTAACCAAGATATCTCGATTTTTAATAATAATATTGAATATTTAAAAATACTTACGAGCTCATCCCAATCTAGCATTGATAAACAATCCATTTTTATAGTCTTTATTTTTAAGGATATATAAGAAAAATAATTTTCTATACACTCAAATCATACAAGTCTAAACTTAACACTGGTATTAAATAAGCTTAATAAAAATTTAATAATTGGTTTGCAGAAGTCTACTTCTTCCAAAAACTTTATAGAAGACTATTTTCTTTAGCGTTTCGATAACTTATGAAGTTAAGAGATAGCTGGGTCTTTTTAAATATAATCAGTACCTGAAGAATTATTTGAAGGAAGAGATTAAGGAATTACGAATACAAAAAGTAGAAATAAAACCATTAGTTCAGTGTAATGAATTTTAGATTTGGTAAGGATTAGAATAAGATTATTCGAGTATATAAATTATTTCCAGTTTTCTGGTAAGTAATAATAAAAAAAGATGCTAATAGTCTAATCTCATAGGCTTATTAGTCCAGTAGAATTAGCCAAAGAAGAGCTAAAAATTAATGTAATTAGTAACAGGTGCAGACCACTAAAAATGGCTTTGTTCAATGATTAGAAATGAAAATCTGAAATTACCCTAAAAATTTAAGCCGTCAGGAATTTGTAAACAATGATTTAAGGCGCAAAATTCGTAAAAATCACTGTTTTTTTTAAATAGTTTGAAATCGTTTGCGATTTGGTATATGAAAATTATACTATTTATAGGTATTTCAAAGACGATTAATTTGAGACGTCATTGATGAAAATCGGTTAATAAATGATATATTGTTTAAAATGCTTTACCCGCATCAGTTATTTTCGTTACTTCAGTCGCTGCAAAAATGAAAATTCTAAAATGAATAAATGAACAGTCTCGATATGCACATAAATTATATGAACTTCTAAATAAATGGTTATTAAATAAAAAACATTCTAATGTTGGAGCCCCACCCCCGTTAATTATGGCCCAACATCGAGGTTTTTTTTTTAAAATCGAGGTAGCGTGTAATAGTAATAACGACTGTTGTATTTGTTTATGAAAAATTATTTATTTAACTATAATTATGGAAAAAAAATTTTTTAAACATATTTTTTTTAATTATTAATTTTAGCAAAAAGCTTAAAAGATAAAGTTGGTTTGTCTTAAAAAAATAAACAATATATCATTTATTAACCGATTTTCATTAATGACATCTCAAATTAATCGTCTTTGAAATACCTATAAATAGTATAATTTTCATATACCAAATCGCAAACGATTTCAAACTATTTAAAAAAAACAGTGATTTTTACGAATTTTGCGCCTTAAATCATTGCTTACAAATTCCTGACGGCTTAAATTTTTAGGGTAATTTCAGATTTTCATTTCTAATCATTGAACAAAGCCATTTTTAGTGGTCTGCACCTGTTATTAATTACATTAATTTTTAGCTCTTCTTTGGCTAATTCTACTGGACTAATAAGCCTATGAGATTAAACTATTAGCATCTTTTTTTATTATTACTTACCAGAAAACTGGAAATAATTTATATACTCGAATAATCTTATTCTAATCCTTACCAAATCTAAAATTCATTACACTGAACTAATGGCTTTATTTCTACTTTTTGTATTCGTAATTCCTTAATCTCTTCCTTCAAATAATTCTTCAGGTACTGATTATATTTAAAAAGACCCAGCTATCTCTTAACTTCATAAGTTATCGAAACGCTAAAGAAAATAGTCTTCTATAAAGTTTTTGGAAGAAGTAGACTTCTGCAAACCAATTATTAAATTTTTATTAAGCTTATTTAATACCAGTGTTAAGTTTAGACTTGTATGATTTGAGTGTATAGAAAATTATTTTTCTTATATATCCTTAAAAATAAAGACTATAAAAATGGATTGTTTATCAATGCTAGATTGGGATGAGCTCGTAAGTATTTTTAAATATTCAATATTATTATTAAAAATCGAGATATCTTGGTTAGTTTACGTAACATTTGTAGCTCATATTAATTATTCACAATAAGTTAATGTTAAATTTTATTAACAAAATAATACATATTAGATATAGTCCAGTACAATTAGCCGAAAAAGAGCTACTAGTTTATATATAAAAATTGCTCAGTTTAACTAGTTAAACAGATGAATTTTTCCTGACTTGCAACAAAATTGATCTAGCAAGTTAAATTCATGTTCCGATTAAAAATTCATTGTATCTCCGTTAATGGGCAGGGCAAAAAGCTTTAAGGATAAAGTTTGTTTGTCTTAAAGAAATAAACAATATATCATTTATTAACCGATTTTCATCAATGACGTCTCAAATTAATCGTCTTTGAAATACCTATAATAGTATAATTTTCATATATCAAATCGCAAACGATTTCAAACTATTTAAAAAAACAGTGATTTTTACAAATTTTGCACCTTAAATCATTGTTTACAAATTCCTGACGGCTTAAATTTATAGGGTGATTTCAGATTTTCATTTCTAATCATCGAACAGAGCCATTTTTAGTGATCTGCACCTGTTACTAATTACATTATACATTTTGACTAATTCTACTGGACTAATAATTAAAGAAAAAATATCAGACGTAACATCACGCTTAATGATTGTTAATTGTTAATTGAATGTAAAAATAAATTTTTATCTAAATGTTACGTAATAAAATAATAATAAAATTCATCTTTAATGATAATTATTCTTTCTGATTTCAGGTCTCCACATCGTGTATCATGCCAACGTCTGGCATGCCAATCGCAACTCTGGCTGATTCCCAATACGTATCGACACCCGAAAACGTTCCAATAAATCATCATAATGTCAATCTAATGCATCATCAAATACAGAATGATACAGTTAGTTACTATCAACAGCCACATTTTTCACTTTCTATGCCTTTATCGAACGAACTGCAGATGTTTGAATCGGATCAATCTGTATCGTACAGGTTCCAACAGCAAACACCGCAACGCGCGATTGTCCTGAATTAAGGCAGCATCGATTAGTGCGCAAGTTTTCATGCAAAGTATGACTTTACGCCGGCAATTTGAAAAACGCCACAACTTTCCCCTAGCCTTTCCACGCAGATGTTTGAATCGGATCAACTGTATCGTACAGAGTTCCAACAGCAAACACCGAACAGCGCAGAATTGTCCTGAATTAAGAGCAGCATCTGAATTAAGTGCAGCAGTTTTGCATGTCAACACAGTATGACTTTGACGGCCGTCAGATTTTGTAAAAATACAGTCTTTCCTTCCTTGCCACACGTGCGATTTACTAAGTCCAAAACCTTCCTTTCTCTTTTCTTTAAAAACACTTCAGCAGACATTCACTATCGCGCTATGTTAACGGATCAATCTGTATCGTACAGAGTTCCAACAGCAAACCCGCACAGCGCAGAATTGTCCTGAATTAAGAGCAGCATCTGAATTAAGTGCAGCAAGTTTTGCATGTCAACACAGTAATGACTTTGACGGCAGCGGTCAGAATTTTGTAAAAAATACAGTCTTTCAAGAAGCAGAACATTTTTCACTCTCTATGCCTTTATCGAACGAACTGCAGATGTTTGAATCGGATCAATCTGTATCGTACAGAGTTCCAACAGCAAACACCGCAACAGCGCAGAATTGTCCTGAATTAAGAGCAGCATCTGAATTAAGTGCAGCAAGTTTTGCATGTCAACACAGTAATGACTTTGACGGCAGCGGTCAGAATTTTGTAAAAAATACAGTCTTTCAAGAAGCAGAACATTTTTCACTCTCTATGCCTTTATCGAACGAACTGCAGATGTTTGAATCGGATCAATCTGTATCGTACAGAGTTCCAACAGCAAACACCGCAACAGCGCAGAATTGTCCTGAATTAAGAGCAGCATCTGAATTAAGTGCAGCAAGTTTTGCATGTCAACACAGTAATGACTTTGACGGCAGCGGTCAGAATTTCGTAAAAAATACAGTCTTTCAAGAAGCAGCACTGAATTCTCTAATCAATCAAAATTCTATAGAATTAAGTGCAACAAGTTTTGCATTACCACGGTCACTGCCAGAATCAACTAGTCCTCTATTTTATACAGAAGAAGCATGCAGTACACAATTTGCACCGTCGACATCAACGCAGAAGTTTAATCAAAATATCTCACCATCTGAATCAGTTCATGTTAAGGACAAAGAAATCAAGCGAGGTCGTAAGTGCAATGGTTGCACTTGTAATAATTGTAAAAATAGAAAAAATTCAGTTGGTCTCATCGGTACATTTCAACATAGTTGTGACTATGATAAATGTGGTGAGCTTTTTTGCAGATCATCACACCTTAAAGCCCATATAAGATCAAGACATACTGGTGAAAGACCTTATCAATGCTGTTTTCTTAAAAATTCAAATACTATATGTGGAAAAACATTTTACCGTTCAGACTTGTTTCTACGGCATCAAAGGATACATACTAAAGAAGCAAAACATGTATGTCCCACGTGTGCTAAAGGTTTTACGAGGAGTGACCACCTGAATAAACATATTAAAACACATCAAAATCCAAGGAGAAAAAATTCAAATGTACGAAGTACTAACAATTAAGAGTATCAACAATAATGCATGTGCCAAGGCACTATCCAGAAGTGCATTCTAATCATCAGATGTTTTAATTGTCTATAATTTAAACATTGAAAATTTTTTAATACAAAATCAGAAAAGAATTATTTTTATATTTTTAAAAATTTTAGTTTTATAATAAATTTTATTTGTATATACAATAAATTTTTATTGTAAATAAATTAAAATTTGTAAATATTTATTTTTCTTAATAGATAATAATTTTTTATAGCCAAAACCTGTAAAACGAATCTTAAATAAAATTGTGGTTCTATAAACGTGGATCGCAAATAAACTTGTGATTCCACAAATGCGATTCTGTTAAAATAATTCTTTGCTTTTTTGATTAAGAAAGTACGGGCTTCAAACGCACTTTGTTAATTTAAAACAAAAATTTTTTAATTAAATTTGATGTACAAATGTCCTTTTAAATAAATATGTATTTTATTGAGTCATTAAATATTATTTTGGTAACAAGAAATAATTTGCTAATGTATGGAGGAACTGATAGCAGAGAGAAATTATATATTATGTAAATGTGATGTAATCTTAATAATAATAATCGTTCATTATAAACAGAATAATTCGTAGAATATGTGATAAATAAAAATGAAGAAAATAAAAATTTTATAAAAAAAATATTTGAATCTTAAAAATTTATTTCATTGAATCTTATTTATACCTTCTTATTTTGTTATACTAACTTTAAAAATTATTAAATTTTCAAAGTTTAAAATTAAAATAGAAAGTTGAGCATATTTTCAGTATATGATCCCGTATTTTATGGGCAGTCGCGATCATATGCTTTTAGATATCGCGATAAACCTTCATTACTCTTAACGAATCATCGCGATGGTATCGGGAGAATATGCTCAATGTTGAATTATACTATATTCATAAACACCATATTACAAAGTGCGAGTGAACACGCATATGGGAACACAGTTAGTGAGAAAGAGAAAGGCTGTTCACTCCTCGTTTTCTTTTCAGTTCCTAAACGGACAGTTTTACACTGTAAAAAAAAGGAAAATCACGTCGTTGGTCGACGATTTCAATGCGACCATGCACCATCGAGGTTATTTAACTTCGTTCAACGGCGACATTTTAACGTGCTTTGTGTGATTTCACGTAAACTGAACACAAGATTTTTAGGTTAAATTAGTTAGATTTCGCGCTTCAACGATGTTAAATAACATCGACGGCGCATGGTCGCATTGAAATCGTCGACCAACGACGTGATTTCTCGCTATTTTTTTTACAGTGTTTTCTCTCACACTAAGTTTCCATATGCACTCGCTCACTCGCACTTCGCACTCACTGATTTTACATGGATATTTTATTCATAATCATACCGTGCATGTTCGCAAATAAATTTAACTTATACGATAAAGAACAGAAAATTTTAACGCTATTACAATAACAGTATATGTATCTTTAAGGGTATGGTTTCACGCTACTTTACCGATCGAAAATTATAATTTTATAAAATTACGATTTTTGAAAAAACTATACATCGGAATGAGTTTTCCTTTTATAGATCACTTCATTTAATTTCGATGAAGGGCGGAAACTCTAAAAATTAGCGGAAAAAAGCGTTAATCGAAGATAATTAGAAAAAAAAATTTCTCAGTTCGAAAAAATCAAATTTCTCAAAAACCGTGTTTCGTAGGGAAATTTCCTATTCAGGATCATTTTATCTTTGAAAAATGAAGGGCGGAAACTTGGTTTGATAAACCATATAGCAAAAAAGCAAAATTACATTTTCCTAAAAAGATGCGATCAGCTGTAAGAATACAATGGCCGTGCAAGAAGCCATGTTTCATAGTTGGCATCAATGCTAATGTATATTCTGGTACGCGCCAACTTCAAATTCGAATTTTAAATGTAAATTGAATTTGTTTTAAACAATTTCTACAAATAAACACTTTTTCAACATAAAACTGTTTTATTTTATTTAAAACATAAATATGTAAAAAATTTAATATTATAAGAGAGAACCATATAGTTTACATCATTTGCGAACTCATTATTTTTTTTTTAATTTTCATTATAGCAAAATAAGTAATCTATTCGTTTCTTTGTTTGAAACAAAATATTTTTTGAATGACTTTATTGAATTAGCGAAACGTTGGCATATATCCTAACCTTTTTAGAATGAAAATATGTTTTGAAAAGCGAATGATAAGGATTACTTAATTTTATTGCTAATATAATTTTATAATATAATATAATCTCATCAAATATTATTTTATATTATCGTTCTTTAAAAATAAACAGTTGTAAATAATTTTATTAAGATAAGCCCATATGGAAAAAATTTCTGGAAATAATTGTAAATAAGTGTTACTAACTGTAAATAACTATAAATATACAGTTGTTTATATTTATTTACAGTTATTTACATTTATTTATTTTTTTTTACAATTATTCACATTTATTTACGATTATTTATATTTTTTTATAGTTTTTTACAGTTTTCTGAAAAAATAACATTTAGTTAAAATGATAAGTATTATAATGCATAAAAAAAATTGAAGTTTTAAGGTTCAACATGTACATTCATTTATGATTTAATTTATTTACAAAATTCAAAAACTAATCATTCATTTCTACCAAATTGAATTCTTTGTCAAATAAAAGAAAGTTTATAGCACTGCGGGACCTAAATCCGCACTTAGGTAACACTTTTCTGTTACCTAGGTGGCACTTTTTTACACGGTACAATAATGAATTTACTTAGGTAACGTACATATATAATAAGAAATAATTTTATATGTAAATTATTTTTTAAAGTATTTTCATAAATAATAATAAGCTGTAGTATATTGAAACTCTTTTACATTAACATTCTTCAAATTAAATAACAATTATAAGCAAGTAAGATACGAGTAAAACTAAAATTGATAGTAGCGTAACATGTAAAGCGAAGAGGTATAGTCATTTCAGCGTTGTATAATAAAATGCTACGGGGAACCCCCTATTACTACACACGATTACTATTGCTATACTAAACGTGTTACCTCCTCACCACTCCTACGACGCTAATTCATACGTGAAACAAAATTTCAATTTATGACTTCATAGAAAATGATTTCAACAAACAATTTCACATAATATCAATAATATTGATAAAAATTAATTATTATTACACATTTTGAGTATATTTTTGAAATTATATTCTTTTTTTTCTTTTTCGATCTATTATTCATGGAGTTTTTAGTTTTAGTTTATTTATAGTTTTTTTTTTTTTTCGATTTATCATTCACAGGATGCGTAGTGTTTGGTTTTTATAGTTTTCGCTTTTATTTTTTGAATTATAATTCGTGGAGTGCATAGTTTTTGTTTATTACTGATTTTGAAGAGTATAGATTTAATTTGGCGGATTTATGTCCCACATGCTACAAAATAGTATACGATACTCGTGACCTTAGTGGAACTTTATTACACGGCACTGCGTTATCGCCCTCGCTACGCTCGGGCGATAACTCCGGCCGTGTAATAAAGTGCCACTTAGGTCACTTGTATCGTAATGTACTATTTTTTGCAGTTTGTGTTTTACGGAGAGTCTTGTTCATTTATCTTTAAAAAAATTTTGTCAAAAAAAATATATTTCAAAATCTTTTCTATTCTTTTTATATTTATGTTTGATTGATAAATCTATATATAACATGAATGTAAAATTTAAATTCCGAATAAAAAGATAAATATTAGGAAAATAATGAATTTGAAAAATAGATTTCTACAAATTTTTCAAAAATAATATTATGAATTTTATTTTATACTCATTACACTAAGATTTAAAAAATGAAGTGATTTTTCTCACGTTTTTTCAAAGTCTTATCTTAATAAAATTACTTATGACTGTTTATTTTTCAAAAACCATAATTATCAATAAAATTAAGTAATCCTTATTATTCGCTTTTGAAAACATTTTCATTCTAAAAAGGTTAGGATATGCCAAAATTTCGCTAATTCAATAAAGTCATTCAAAACATATTTTGTTTCAAACAAAGAAACGAATAGATTACTTATTTTGCTATAATGAAAATTAAAAAAAAAATAATGAGTTCGCAAATGATGTAAACTATATTGTTCTCTCTTATAATATTAAATTTTTTACATATTTATGTTTTAAATAAAATAAAACAGTTTTATATTGAAAAAGTGTTCATTTGTAGAAATTGTATACATATAAAACAAATTCAATTTACATTTAAAATTCGAATTTGAAGTTGGCGCGTACCAAACTATACATTAGCATTGATGCCAACTATGAAACATGGCTTCTTGCACGGCCATTGTATTCTTACAGCTGATTGCATCTTTTTAGAAAAATGTAATTTTGCTTTTTTGCTATATGATTTATCAATCCAAGTTTCCGCCCTTCATTTTTCAAAAATAAAATGATCCTGAATAGGAAATTTCCCTACGAAACACGGTTTTTGAGAAATTTGATTTTTTCGAACTGAGAAATTTGTTTTTCTAATTATCTTCGATTAACGCTTTTTTCCGCTTATTTTTAGAGTTTCCACCCTTCATCGAAATTAAATGAAGTGATCTATAAAAAGAAAACTCATTCCGATGTATAGTTTTTTCAAAAATTGTAATTTTATAAAATTATAATTTTCGATCGGTAAAGTAGCGTGAAACCATACCCTTAATGATTTTAAAGTTAAGTTAAGTCAATCTAACCCGCACATATAGTGATGAAGATAGATGCTTATAGAAGACGAAGCGTTGAGTGATGCACGCGCAGCTAACATTCAGTATTCACAACTATAGGATAGATTGTACAAACGGGCGCCATCGCGGGCAGCATGTATATATACAGATTCGCTTTCTATAAACGATTTTAATTGAAAATTATTTACAACTCATATGAATTGTAATAATGAATATTATAATATTTATAATTTATTACAAATCAGAAGAAAAAAATTTTAATTATTTTAGTGATTATATTTTATATCAACTCTGTAGTCTTTAATATATTATCGTGTATATATCGGTCACTTATCGCGACTGCGTAGCGACGAGATATAGCCAACAGTTAGTTATCTGAGCATATCTTTATCCTTAATTTTCTACCAGGGGAAATTAAAATGAATTATTAATTAAGTTTTATTAAAGATTTATATTAAATAAAACGCATTTATACAGTTTTTCATTTAATATTACTTTAGTTTTATTATATTAATTATAACATAAACAAATAAAGATTTCCACCTATTTTTTCTCTAAAGATTCAATTACAATTTCGAGTACGTGTTACGATTCTAAATATTAATTATAATTTATTCGAATAAAAAAACTTTGATTGCAGCCATGAATTGAAAATGAGATTTCTAAATAATTTAAATGAATGTTATCAATAGCATCATTCTAAATTTAGAGATTCTACGTTAGCACAAAAAATGGGTGGGGTTCGATTTTTCGAAAGACCGATATTTTTTTGTGCTTAACGTAGAATCTCAAAATTTAGAATGATGCTATAAATAACATTCATCTAAATTATTTAGAAATCTCGTTTTCAATTCATGGCTGCAATCGAAATTTATTTATTCGAATAAATTATAATTGATATTTAGAATCGTAACACGTACATAGAGCACCTTATAATTATAAAATATTTCGAAATTTCTAATAAAATCTTTTGACAAGTATTGAAAGAATATACAAAAATATACTTTTAAAAACTCTATTAGAAATTTCGAAATATCTAATTATAATATATGGTGTTCTGTATACTTGTTACTATTCTAAATATCAATTATAATTTATTCGAATAAATAAATTTCGATTGCAGCCATGAATTGAAAATGAGATTTATAAATAATTTAAATGAATGTTATCAATAGCATCATTCTAAATTTTGAGATTCTACGTTAAGCACAAAAAAATATCGGTCTTTCGAAAAATCGAACCCCACCCCAAAAAATATCGGTCTTTCGAAAAATCGAACCCCACCCTTCTTCAATATCATAAATAGGGGTGGGGTTCGATTTTTCGAAAGACCGATATTTTTTTGTGCCTAATGTAGAATCCCAAAAGTTAGAATGATGCTATTAATAACATTAATTTAAATTATTTAGAAATCTCATTTTCAATTCATGGCTGCAATCGAAATTTATTTATTCGAATAAATTATAATTGATATTTAGAATCGTAACACGTACATAGAGCACCATATAATTATAAAATATTTCGAAATTTCTAATAAAATCTTTTGACAAGTATTTAAAAAATGTACAAGAATATACTTTTGAAAACTCTATTAGAAATTTCGAAATATCTCATCATAATATGGTGTTCTGTATACTTGTTACAATTCTAAATGTCAATTACAATTTATTAGAATAAATGCATTTCGATTGAAGCCATGAATTGAAAACGGAATTTCTATACAATTTAAATGAATATTATGAAAAGCATCATTCTAAATTTTAAGATTCTACGTTAAGCCCATAAAAATATCAGTCTTTCGAAAAATCGAACCCCACCCATAAATAGATTTGTCAAAATAACATTATAACATTAATCGGAATACTGATAAATAAAAAGTTGAAGTATTTTCGTTTTATTCTTTCGAATATAATCATATTCGAAACAATAAACTTCTAAATTTAGAAAGTTTATTCACAAAATTTTTGTTCTATGACTTTATATGGGGGGGGGGTATTCTAAAAAGTTTAAAAATCCTTTCGAGTATTCGTCCTTTTACTCATTCGAAATTGTAGTCAGTCGTTTTTTATTGATTCTGATGACCAAGGGTGGGGTTCGATTTTTCGAAAGACCGATATTTTTTTGTGCTTAATGTAAAATCCCAAAATTTAGAATGATGCTATTGATAACATTCATTTATAGTATATTACGATACGGGCGACTTAAATCACCTATTATTACATGGCGAGGTTAGGGCCCGAGCGTCAGCGAGGGTCCACGCCGAAGAAAGCCATCAACTAAAGCCGAGATTAACCCCCCCACCTCAAACAACGCACACCACGATGATAATCTAAAAACGACATACGCACAGCTCACGAAAACGTAAAGCGAAACTGAAAAAATAAGCACCGAAATAATGAAAAATAAAAATATATAAACGAAAACTACACGAATAAGAAAAAAATATAAGGGCCGTAGGAGCGACAATTGGTAACTTATGTATTGTATTAGCAGTTGCGTTTAGGGGAATCACAGACGCGACTGAGTCTTAGAGCGTCGAAATGACTACCTCTTCGCTTCATATGTTACACTGATATTAACTTTGGTTTTACACGTATTTTACACGCTTATAATTGTTATTTATTTTGAAAAATATCGATATAAAAGAGTTGCAATAATCTATACTTTATTATTATCGATGAATAAACTTTTAAAAATAATCCAGATCTCAAAATATCGCTTATTATAAGTGCGTGTTTTAAGTGAATTCAGCATCATATTCATTATTGAACAGCGTAAAAATTTATCGTTTAACTCTCGGCTCAGCGGGATTTAAGCGCGGATTTAAATCACGCAGTGCTATAAAATTATTTAGAAATCTCATTTTAAATTCATGGCTGCAATCGAAATTTATTTATTCGAATAAATTATAATTGATATTTAGAATCGTAACACGTACATAGAGCACCATATAATTATAAAATATTTCGAAATTTCTAATAAAATCTTTTGACAAGTATTGAAATAATATACAAAAATATACTTTTGAAAACTCTATTAGAAATTTCGAAATATCTAATCATAATATGGTGTTCTGTATACTTGTTACTATTCTAATAATAATTATAATTTATTCAAATAAATAAATTTCGATATCAGCCATGAATTGAAAACGAGATTTCTAAATAATTAAAATAAATGTTATCAATAGCATCATTCTAAATTTTGAGATTCTACGTTAAGCCCATAAAAATATCAGTCTTTCGAAAAATCGAACCCCACCCATAAATAGATTTGTCAAAATAACATTATAACATTAATCGGAATACTGATAAATAAAAAGTTGAAGTATTTTCGTTTTATTCTTTCGAATATAATCATATTCGAAACAATAAACTTCTAAATTTAGAAAGTTTATTCACAAAATTTTTGTTCTATGACTTTATATGGGGGGGGGTATTCTAAAAAGTTTAAAAATCCTTTCGAGTATTCGTCCTTTTACTCATTCGAAATTGTAGTCAGTCGTTTTTTATTGATTCTGATGACCAAGGGTGGGGTTCGATTTTTCGAAAGACCGATATTTTTTTGTGCTTAATGTAAAATCCCAAAATTTAGAATGATGCTATTGATAACATTCATTTATAGTATATTACGATACGGGCGACTTAAATCACCTATTATTACATGGCGAGGTTAGGGCCCGAGCGTCAGCGAGGGGCGTAGGAGCGACAATTGGTATCTTATGTATTGTATTAGCAGTTGCGTTTAGGGGAATCACAGACGCGACTGAGTCTTAGAGCGTCGAAATGACTACCTCTTCGCTTCATATGTTACACTGATATTAACTTTGGTTTTACACGTATTTTACACGCTTATAATTGTTATTTATTTTGAAAAATATCGATATAAAAGAGTTGCAATAATCTACACTTTATTATTATCGATGAATAAACTTTTAAAAATAATCCAGATCTCAAAATATCGCTTATTATAAGTGCGTGTTTTAAGTGAATTCAGCATCATATTCATTATTGAACAGCGTAAAAATTTATCGTTTAACTCTCGGCTCAGCGGGATTTAAGCGCGGATTTAAATCACGCAGTGCTATAAAATTAAGATTACAAGAGATATGAAGATAAAAAGATTTTTAATTCACAATTTCTTTTAAATATCACATAATACTTTTTTTAACCTATTTTTTAAAATAAAAGTTAAACAGGTTTAGTAAGATTTAAATTTTAAAATAAATATTTATTATTCCACCCACCAATAAGATCCGAACTACTTCTCTAAAAAACCCCCCATCCCCCCTTTTTTTTTTTTTTATTTTATTATCTACTATTTTTTTTCTTTGTATTGTTTTTGAAATATGCTTTTTTTTTTTACGAATTTTTTTATCTCACTTTTCCTAACTTGTTTTACCACGTTCTTTTTCTTAACAAATTAAAGATTTTTACTTTTTATGCTCTGTTCCCATATCTCCGCTACACCCCCTCTCACAACAACTTAATATATCTTTTTTACTATTATACTACTTTACATCACACAACGTTAAAAATAAAAAACAATTTTTTCTTTTTTTTTTTTAACTTTTTTTTTTTTTAACTTATCCTTTAACCTTACTTTTTATTCTCTCTCTTCTCTCTCTTCACGCTCCCTTTTTTTGCCCCTACTTCACTGTCGTTTTCGTTTTACTTACGGACACCCCGCGACCCCACCCTCAATAAATAAACTTTCTCTTTTTTTTTTATTTTCTTTTTTTTAATTTTATTTTACTTTTTTATTTGCTTTTCATTTTTAAATTGATTTTATGTGAAAAACCCAAATTACTTATACCATATAGTACCGTTTACATTTTTCGGGTTTTGTGTCCTTTAATAATTTTTTGGCGACACTTTCATAACCACTTTTTCATGTTTTTTCAGATATACCTAGGTGTCAGGATCGGTTCTTCCTTTATCTTTATTGTTTTTTTCTTTCTTTTTTCTTAACAAAGGAAAAATAAAAATAAATTATAACCTATCATTAAATAGAGACTTCTTTCTCACGTCTCCCAATTCTTAATTTGATCTTGACACGGTTTGCTCTATTTCTTCATGTACGAATTACGCCAAATAAATGGGCGAAGAATTTTTCTTGTATACATGCTATGTTAGCTTTTCAAAAAAAACAATGAATAAGTATCTTTTCAATAGTTTTTTATCAAAGTGTCGTTCCACGTTAGTTTTTGTGCTTTTTTCTTGTCTGACATTTCATTTTGTTATAAAGATCAAATTCGATTTTAAAAGTTGTAAAGATTATTTGACCTACTATATCAGCTAAATATTTTAATTAAATATTTCAATAGATTTATCATAAATTAATAATAAAATATTAATAAAATTGAACAATTAGATTTTATTGATTCAATTAATTAAATTTTTACCAAATAGAATTATCTATAATTAATAATAAATAATTGCTATAAATCCAGTTGAAATTTTCTTAATTATATTAAAAGTCACGTTTAAAATTTGATATTCATTAATTTATCAGTGACATTAATTTGATTTATTCGATCTCAATTCTCGGAACATTGATAGATTATAAAAAGACGCATGGCAGTTAAGTATTTATTTAAAAACTTTTAAAACCATTTCTATTTCCAAATAGCCGATAAAATTCCGAACGTCTTGCAAAAGTTCCAAGAGCAGTTTCAGCTAGTACAAAATAGACGTCTTATGCTCTTGGGTATAAGTTGAAAAAGGTGAGAATGAAAGGAGAGTGTGGATATAGCTTTTAAGTCGCAAAAGCTTTTCAATAAACACCGAAACTCATGACCTGATTTTCCTACGTATTTTTTTTATCCTTTAACGATAGTCTCATCATTTTAGTTCTTTCTTCTTTCCTCATCTTTTCTTGAATTTCTCCTCTTTTTTTTTGTTCGTTCGCTAAAACTCACAAAATCACGGAAAGGCGGCAAGAGAGAAGTTTGAGATAGAAATGCGTTTTCGTATTACAGCTAAAAAGGAAGAAAAGTAAAAAATAAAAAAAAAGAGTGGAAGATAAAACACGAGTTTCGACTTTCAGACAAAGCCGCCAATGGGCTGAGCGAATCGAACAGGGCTGCGACAGTTCGACGATCTACGGCACCGAATGTCTGGCACGCCGACAATGAAAACGTGGGCGGCTAGTTTCGAATTTTAAGAGATCACTAAATTTAAGAGAATACCATCACAATAGAGAAACGAGAGAGAGAAAAAAAAGAATAGTGTATATAGAGTATCGCGCGTGCTTCTGGCTAATCCATGGCAAAACTTTTGCACCGTTTTCATGATACGATGTGAGTTTTAGTGTATATATCCAGTATTTTAGTCGATTGCGTGCTTTTGATTCAAAAAAAGAAAAGAGAGAAAAAAAAACTTAACTCTTTTAGACTTGTACTTTTTTCTCTTTTTTACTGAGTTTTATGATGATGGCGATAAATTTTATTGTTTGCAATGTTAAAATTCTTTTTATTGCCATTGTCAAAATGATTTTTATTAGTGCCAATGGATTATGCTCATATTAAACAGATAATTTGCATGTTTACCTTGCTTGTATTTTTTAACAGTACACTGATAGAAGAGTTTATGAACAGTTAATAAATTTATATCAATTTCAATAACGAAAGTTAGAAGTTAATAAATGTATTATTGAGGTTGTTAGTGGCTCAGTCGGTAGAGCGATGGATTCGTAATCTCGAGGATCCGAGTTCGAATCCCGCTCTCAGCAGCCGATCGATCAAGCACCACTGTACGTTACATGTGCTTTGTTCACAAACACATATAACCTTCGTTGCTAATTAGCATCGCAATGATAGCTGAAATACAGCAACGTTAAATAAAAATGAAAAAAAAAAATTTAATTGTTTGTATAAACTTGGTCTGTAAGAACGGATTTTTTTATAAGTTATATTGAATCTCTTTTTTATTTTTTAATTCAATCATCATACAGAATCTAATGCTATTTATTTCAATTTTTTTATGAATTTAATTTTATTATTTGAGATTTGCGAAAATAACACTATATGTAATATTCATAAAATAATTTGGAGTACTCTTATATGTCTTTGGTTAAATGTACGACGCTGTCACTTAAGGTATACGTTCGGAAAACTATTCTTTCCTCCAAAAGTACATCTCTTTAAATTAATTTCTATAAATATCGGATTTCAAATTTGTTATATCAAATATCATTAATATATTTTTATTACTAATTATTTATTAATGAGACATGAAACATGACGTTGATTAAACGCTCAAAAGTTGTAAAATGCCATTTCTATTTACAAATACTCGATAAAATCCAGCGACTCGCAAAGTTTCAAGAGCAGTTTCAGCCAGTACAAAATATACTTCTTATGTTCTTGGGTAAGTTTAAAAAGGTGAGAATGAAAGGAGAGCGTTGGATAGCTTTTAAGTCGCAACAGCTTTTCAATAAACACCGAAACTCATGACCTGATTTTTCTCTGCATTTTTTTTCATTTGACGATAATCTCATCATTTCAATCATCTTTTCTTCGTATTTTTTAAAATTACGAACGATAAATTTTTAAATAAATTTTAAAATTTATAAATTTGAAATATAGAGGTTTTTAAATATTAAAAAAATAAAAATTTAAGGAATAAAAATCTTGCTAACTACATGTTAATTATATATTTTTCATTTTTAATTCAGATTATGAAAGTAAAACTAAAGTTCTATTTCTATCATTTCGGATATAATCTCAATTATTTTTAAAATTCAAGTTGAATCTTCAACATATCGATAGTGAATTAAAAATTTTTTCACTTTTTCTAGTAACCGTGCTTTTTATCAGAGAAATAAAAATTAGAAACTGGCTGATTTAATACATGTGTTACATTTCGAAATTTCCTCAATAATTAAAATTTTCTATATAATTTTAATATTCTAAGTCCATTTTTAATGTTGCATCTTTTATTTTCATATTTAAATAAATTTGATCCAAAAAATTTTTTTCAAACAATATCCTGATATATGGATATCTTCTAATGCATATTAAAGCATGTTCTCATAAAGTTAAAAATGTAACTAAACTTATCAAATGAACATTAAAATTTCATTATTACTGTAATAAATCACCCGAATACAATAAAAAAATTCTTAAAACACTTTTTTTATTCGTAATTGCATTTTGTTTTCATTATGTATAATGGTTAATATATAAGATTTATATAGACATTTTAAAAGTTGTACATATATAAAAGGGCCGTATAAATACATTCCCCGCGTTAAATAAAAAAGCATAAAGAAAGCGTTATGAGTTTTCAATGAGTTGCGAGAAGCCGGTGTAGTTATTGCCAGCGTTGGCCTCGTAAAAATAAGTGCCTTTACCAACGGCTTCGCTCTGTTTTCTCACTTTACTCGTAAACGTTTTAGGGACAAAATGACGCAAATCACAGTGTCGTCAAATATAAAAAGAGAGATAAACCATAATAAAGGTATAAAGTAAAAGACGCGTCTTCCATTAATTTTTTTAACTGTTTTTTACAGAATCAAATTTTGTTAAGGTGACATGTATTGATATACATGTAATTTAGTACACGGAGAGAAAATTAGAGTAAAACTTACAATAGTGTATCGTTAAGCTGCCACAGATTATCATTTTTTTAAATTTGCTAGGAAAATTCTGAAAAAATGAATAAAATTTACTATTTCGTTGATTCATTCCACCTAAAATTAGAAAAAAAATTCTTTTAATTCTAATTACTTGATAAATCTTTTAGGAATATTTAAAACATAATACCAGGCAAGATTAATGTTTAAACGAGAGCATAAAAAGGAATAATTAAGTGTGTACAGAAGGTTATACGTTTCGGCGGTTAAACTTGGTACTTATGTTGCCATGGCACGAGTCTCATGTACACTTTATATTATGGTACAACGCAAACGGTTTAAATTAGTCACGGTTCAACTGTGCAACGATTCGAAAACTCATCCAATTGCTTAACTGTAGATACATTTATACAGCTTAAGTAATACAAGGAAACTAATTAGAAACAGTAGTTGCACTTTACAATGCCATGCGAGCCTCATCATTTATGCATACTTTACTCATATCAAATTTATCAATATGTCTTTCTAAACTATCCATAAATTAGTTAAAACATTTTTTTTTACGTTCATGAATGTCATGGCTATTCATAATTTTTAAGTGTACACATGATTATGATTATTAGCTTATTAAAAATTTTACTTCATTAAAATGGTTTTATAGAGTTAACTTACTAAATGTTTAGTCAAAAGTAGATAAAGTGTAATGGCTAAAAATTCCATTTTAAATCAAGTAAAATTATTACAAAATAAAAAGCCTTCGAAACAAAAGTGACAAGATCTTTTTGAAATAAAAAAAGTTTGCGAAAATAATAGAAATATATTTGGTATAGTTTTGGCAAGAAAAAATAAAAACATTAATTGGAATATAGTTAATGTTCTTATTTTGTTGTTTTAATATAATTTAGCATAACCAATCCATTCCTACTCTATATGTATAATTAAAAATAATTATTTTATTCAATAATTTGAATTTTTTGAGGTAAGCTCAAATTTAATCGTCTTTTAGTAATGAAATAAAATTAAAAATAGCAGATTATATTATTTAATAGAAATGACATCAATTTAAGATTTTTCAAACAGAAGTTGATAAGCCAATATAAATTTAAATCGCTTAACAGCAATTAAAATCGTTTGTTTGACTTGCTCGCAAAAAAAAAATTGTTATTGTAAGAAAATAATGAGCAAATATTTTGGAAATGCAAATACTGAAAATTATTTTTATAAAATGTTATACGCAATTAAAAAGTGTCCAAAAAAGTTATAATCAAACTTCAAGGAAATTTATTGCCAATAAATTGCTAGCAATCTTTTTAGGTATATCATATTACAATAATACACTAACTACAGAAAACTATTATTGTTGATATTTAAATTTTAATCCAAGAGAGATATTTATCTCTTAATACATAACTAGTTTAAGCTTTATTGAATAATAAAAACATAATAAATAAAGTAAACAAAAAAAGAGTATATTATTTCATTGAAAGTAAGCTTTTAAAAGGATAGAGAAGAAAAAAAATACAAAACGACAGTAATGCATACGAGCTTTCTCTTAATATTATTTTTTTTTACAAGACACCGAAGAAGAAGCGACTGAAGAATTAAAAAAAAGAAAAAGTAAAGAAAAAGAAAAGAGAATCCTAGCCGCAAAAGGTCTCTTTCATCTGGGTTCCTCATTAATACGCTCGCAGTCGAGAATAAAGTAGCTTTTGTCTTGGTATTTGTGGAGGGCGCTTGCCGGTCCAGTATTCTAGCACGTATATACATATATCCTAACTGAAAGGGTTTCAAAGTCGTTGCTAATCCCTTTTCGACCTCTCAACATTATACTACTGCACGCTGCAAAAAGGCTCGCGTATATTCGCGATCTTTTTTCCATTTTTTTTTTATTTTTCTTTTCTTTTATCTTTTTTTTTCCTTTTGTGTCTCTTTTAACGTGCATTCTCTTGATTCTTTATCTACCCAACTTGGCGTCGAATTTTTCTCTTTAGTCTCACGATATATTCACTTTGCCTATGCAACCAGATACGTATATATAAGCTTCATGGAATAAATAAAGATGGGAATTAAAAATTATTTGTCCATGCATAAAAAATTCAAAGATAAAATTAAATAAATATATGAATGTAAAATTAATTAAATTATTTTTATTAAAAATGTATAGCTTTTCCTATTTTTTCCAAATAATTTTATAATCTTGCATGGCTTTCATAAAAATATTTTAATAATATTTTGAATAAAATTTTTCGATACATCTACCAAAAATACAATAATATTTTCTTCAAATATATATTTTTTATTTATTTATAAATTTATTTTATGAATTATTCTAGTATACTACTTTTTTAAAGAAATATGTATTAAAGATTCAAAAACAATTTTCGTTGAGTTTAATGAAGGTAAAAGGCAGTATAAAAGAATGTAAAGAAAATGGCCTAAAGATTTAAGAATATGGTGATGGAATAAAATAAGAAAGAAGAGACGAGGGAATGCAAAGAAAAGAAAGAAGTAGATGCAGAAAAAGAAGGGGGATAGTAAAAAAGAGCCAAACTCCAACGAGATGCCGTTGTGTCGACGTTCTTTGACGGCACCTTCTATGATGATGCTCCTGCGTTTTATGACCTACTTACATGCATCTTTCTTTCTCCTTCCACTATACAACTCAAGAATTCCTTGTGGAATATCTAAAAGTCGATTTTCTTTTGTTAAATTTCTTTTTAAAGAAAGATAAAGAGTGAGAAAGAGAGAGGAGAAATTACCCTCAAAGCCAATTTTTTTTTGCATTTTTATTCGCTTTTTTTTTTTTAAGTTGCATGGGTTCTTTTACAAAGGACACGATTTTCAAATTTATCGTGGTTCGCGGCTGTAGGATATGAGAAAATGAAATTATAGAAAGAGCTTTGAAATTATTCGGAATAGTGTTATCAAATTTGAAACGATGAAAGAAATGTTACGTTTAACCTTAAATTTTCGAATTTAAGAAATAACTTCATTTATATTGATTAGTGTATAAAAAAATATAAATTTTAATAACATTTTTTTTCTTACTAAATAATTTAAAAAGTTGAAATAAAAAAACATAGATTGTATTAGAGTTGATGAAAATAAAGCGTATAGTTTGATTTTTTTAAAAATAATTTTTATTTATTTTGTATTACAAAATTGAATTAAATTTACTTTTTGTTTAAAAAAATATAAAAACAAATATAGATTATTATTTTATTAAAATTCATTAATCGTACAATAAATTCTGCTCGCTTTGTTAATATTTCGTTTTAATTTGTTAGATGTAAGGATTCAGTGGCTCATTCGGTAGAGCGATGGATTCGTAATCTCGAGGTTCCGAGTTCGAATCCCGCTCGCGGCGACCGATTGATACAAGTACCTCTGTATATACGCTACACGTGCTTCGTTTACAAACACACTGAAAACCTTCGTCGCTAATTAGCATCGCAGTGATAGCATAAATACAGCGACGTTAAATAAAGTCAATATAGATGTATATTGGAAATTGAAATTATTTATGTTCGTCGGTACAAATAATTTTTTTTATTTTTAGACAAATTAGCTTTTTTTCTCTTCATACTCTTATTATAATATATTTTTACGTATGTAATCAATATCAAGCCGCAAAACCATAATAAAAACTAAATCAAATCTTCCACATAACCCGATGAACTTTACTAGATTTAAAGAAGAGTATAAAAAAAGTAAGAAAAAAAAGTAACAAAACATAAAAAAACGATAAAAATATTGGAAAATACCAACAACAAAGCTCCAAGTTTCCTTCATCCTCGCAATTTCCTTGCAGGAAAATGGGATATTATGGGTAAAAAGAGAGCGAAAAAAATTTTTTTTCTCATGACTATATACCAGAGAGAAACATACGCCACACATAATCACACCTACGCTATACATATATAAGAGCTAAGCATAAGTTGACCATCCTACTAACAAGCAATGCATTCATATGCGTATACTTACGCTAAGTAAACTTAACGTTACTTTCTCATATACCGCATGTATATATATACTCGCATATATGTTGTTCTTCTCTACAGTTTCCTTTCATTTCTTCTCTCTTTCTTTTTTTTTCTTTTTACCCTCTTGTCTTTTTTTCTTTTAATATATATGTATATGTAGGCTAGAGATGTGAAGTTATAGCAACGTCTTTTCAAGGGATGCGTTTTTCGCTAAATGAGCCTCGGACATTGACAGAGACGATGTTATATACCGTTGCAGCTCAAGTTTGCATGTATATATACGATGTGCCTATTAAAAAACGATGCAGCCAAGCTCGAGTGGACTTTTTCTTTTCTCTCTCTTTCTCTATACTAACCAAAGCTTGCCATATTAACTCTGTATACATCTTTCCTTTTCTTCGCGTACATGTGCAAGTGTATGTGTGTGTGCAAAAGAGCCTCAGCGAAATGAAGAATTTTTTTTCCTACCGTTTAAGCGACGGCTTATCGTCTCTAGCTTTTCCTACGCGCACAAGCTTGATACTTGCTATTTTTTTTTACTTTGATATATGTGTATGTGTGTAGATGTATATACCACTCGAGGTTTTCACGTGGTACAGAAAAATGAGTGAGACACAGAAAAGACTTTAGGGAAAACGCAAAAGCGAAGGGTTAATGACCTAATGTTTCGTAGGGTCGCTGAACTTCTTATCTTTTTTTTCGAAAGCTTCACGTGTGTAATATTTTAGTGTTATATATGAGATAATTTCGTGTGTTTTTTGGGTTTTTCTTTTTTTGAAATTGTAAATGTATGTCGTACTTTCGTTCATAAGAAAACCACTCTGTTTAAATTTAAGTGGCTTTATTTTCTTTGATACAGAGATCTAAAGAAATCTTTTCAACGTAGTGTTATTAAATAGACACTTAATCATGTGTAATTTAATTATTTTTCATATTTTTTTTAATAAATTTTAATTATTTTATTAATTTGTAACAATGTAGCACCACAACTAAACAAGTATAATAAATATTTAAATTAATATGAATTAATAAAAAAAATTATTATTTCAAAAAATGTATTAGAAAAAGCATCATTATCAAAAAGAAATTCAAAAATTATTTTCATCTGTGATATAAAATGAACGTTTAAATTTCAGTAAAATTTTTACCAATACATCAAAGTCAAGTTTACTTTTTGACTGTTAAAAACCACAATTTTTCACTTTCAAGCTCAGAAAGGAAGAAACATAAAAAAAATGAAAATTTACAATGTATAACACAGTCACAAAAGGCAAAACCCATTACAGAGGCTAATGACTCATGCATAACAGCTCCTTTGGATCGTTGAACTGTAAGAGAAGGTAAAAACTCTTAGTTTTCCTTGTATTGCAAGGATCAATGTACGCAAAAATCACACAGTTAAAACAATAGATTTTTTTTCATCTTCTTTTTTTACCACGACTTATGAAAGAAAGAAAAAAAAAATTCATCACATATACATTTCTTTACAAGTTCATGAAAAGAGCAAAAGTCAAGGACGTGAGATACTTTTGAAGTACTTTTTTTGTATTCGATTATTATGACTCACCTGTAATATGAATATCCTTTCCGTCACGCTCTCGTGATTCTTTCAACGTTTATAACCTACTATCTATTAAAGTCCACGTGCTGTTTTGACCGTTGAATATACGAGACGCTCGTTTCGCTTGAAGAAGAAAAAAAAATACGAAAATAACCGTTGCAATGTATGTCAGTTTTTTAAATTATTTATATAAGGGTATACGAGGACGGTTTAAAGGGAAAGAGAAATGGGTATACAAGTGGTTGCCCTTCTTCCTGCTTATGATAATTGGGCAACCTGCTAGAAATGTCTTATTAGACGGGTCTTTTTTTCGTATTTTTTTTTTGTATAATTTATTTTTAAGGGTTTCGTTGAGGAAACTCAAATTTACGTTAAGTAATACGCAGGTCTTTAAAGTTCGTTTTTATTCTGATTTTAATGTTAATTTTTAAGTGCATTGACTTTTTTTCTGTATAATTTAACGTATGAATATGGTGTCATCAATGTGAATTTATATACGATGTGGAAGATTATCTATGGATATATTACACAATTTATCATGGTATGTATGATTAATCAAGCTGCGGTTAACGTACAATCTCATTATGTGTTAAATAAATAATTATTCCAGAATAATATTTTAAAAGAAAAAAATATAATAATTTTCAAATGCATTAAAATTTTTATGTGCACGTTAATTATAACTATTTGATAGTATTAAATTTTTCAATGCTGCTAAATACTATTAGAATAATTTGGAACGAAAGTCAATCATAATAAGAATTTCTTATATTGAGGTATTCAGTGGCTCAGTCGGTAGAGCGACGGATTCGCAAGCCGAAGGCCTGAGTTCGAATCCCGCTCTCGGTTAATTTGTACAAGCACCACTGTACATATATGTTATATGTGCTTTGTTCGTAAACACACTGAAAATTTCCGTCGCTATTCAGCATTAAAATAATGGCATAAATACAGCGACGTTCAATAAAATAATTAAATCAATTTTTCATAGTAACGATTCATCATCGATGTTAGATTTAAAAAATTTTTTTATTTGAAAGAAAACTATAAATTAAATCTTTTTTCTATCAAAAAGAGAGAGAAAAAAATCGAGAAAAAGAAAAAAATTTAAATAAATCTATTTAGTTGAATCAAATAAATTTTTTTTTGGTGTATGCATAGATAATAAGATTTTTCATATTTGTTATTTAACGATTTTTATTTCAAGTTTACTTATATGACAAATATGTAAATAATTACGGCAAAGTATTTGTTCAAACGGAGCATTTACGAAAAATTTAAACATACTATGACTAAACAAAGTTCAGTGATATTTTTTTTTGTGAATAAAAACAGTAAAATTTAAAGCTTGCTTTTAACAAATAATTCAAAGATTGAACAAGCATCACTTTTATCACTGTATGATATAATAGAATTTCTGATAAATGATAAAAAATATTCCATTTATTAGGTCGAACTCTCATCTATATACAGCACTAGCTTTTTCACCAACCCAAAGGAAAAATTAAATTTTCATGTAAAAAAAGGTGGGATGAGGGGGGAGGTAGGGTGAATTCATTACCATGCTACCGCTTTTCACGGAAATTTACGATCTACTCATGCAGAGGACTTTTTTACATTAAGCCAAGAGAGAAAGAGAGAGAGAAAGAAAGAGTAGTAGCAAAGTATCGTTGAAGCAGCAACCTCGTACGAAGCTCCCGAGTACCTAAGACTTTTTATCTCCGTCTTAGGAAATACTCCACTTAGAATCTAATGTGAAAAAGTGTGAGAGAATAAAGTTAAGTGAAAGACAGAAAAAAAGAGAATGAATGAGAGGGAGAAGCAGAGTGAAAAAGTATAAGAAGTATACAAAGATGGTTAAGACCAGTAGTAGATGCACTTGAGGTGAGTCAGCGTCACCTGTGGCCCTCTTTTCCACCTTAGGGGAAGTTGTTTAGCTAGCGCTTGACTTCCGTCTTCTTTCTCTCTCTCTCTCTTACTTTCTTAGTGTACAGCAGTTAGTAATAGTACCCACTTACTGACTGTCACCTTAACTTCGTCTTGCAAACCTATGCTTTGCTGACGCTTAACTTTTACTTCCTTATGTCGGGATCATCGTCTATAGTTGTGTACATTGTATAACAAGAGATACTGTTAATTTTTTTTTCTATTTTTCATGTTCTTTTCAACAGAAATTTTTCTATCGTTTAATACCTATAATTATAAAATTCTTTAATTTTTTTATACCCAATGTGCTCCAAGAACAAATAGAAAATCAATTCGTTCAGAACAAGATTTATTTATTCCCTAGAGAAATTTTTATCGGTAAAAAAATTTTTTTCTATTTTTTCATGTACATATTTTATTACTCAGTGAGTCGAAAAAGTGGTTTTAAAAAAAGGGGTTTTTTTTTGGGGGGGGGGGGGGGGGGGGGGGATGTATGAATTCAGTTAGTAAGCTGTATCTCGAGAACTACTCGATGGATTTGCTTCTAATTTTGCATGGAATTTAGTTTTGTGATTAACTTGCTTGGGAAGCTATTGATAATTTGTTTCTTCCACCGTAGTTTTCATTTTAAAGTTTTTTAAAAAATAAAAAAAATTTTTCGTTTTTTGGTTTTTTTTTTGTTTACTACTCGATGAATTTGCTTTAAAATTTGCATGGAATTTATTTCTGATTGCCCGGATAAAATAAATTTTAAATAAAACCTGATTTTCTTAGCTCAGTTTTAATTTTAGAGCATTTTGAAATTTTTGAAAAAAATGTTTCTATTTATTAAGCCAATAAAATCTTAAAAACTACTCGATGGATTTACTTCAAATTTTCCATACAATTCAATTTTTGATGAACTGGTGCGGAAGCTATTGGGAATTGGTTTTCTTAGCGCAGTTTTTTTTTTAGTATCATTTTAAGAATTTTTAAAAATTTCGATTTTTCATTTTTTTTGTATTTTACGTAAACTACCGAAGAATTTGTTCGAAAATTTGTATGGAACTTTATTTCGACTGCCAAAATTATTAAAAATTTTGTAAACTAATTTTCTTAGCGCACTTTTTAATTTTAGAGCATTTTTAAAATTTTTTAAAAAATTTTTATTTTTAATTTTTTTTATTTTACGAAAACCATTCGATTGATTTGCTCCAAAATTTGTATGCAATTAATTCGCTACTATCTGAAGAAAACAAGCTTTTGGAATACTAATTTTCTCAGCGCAGTTTTAATTTTAGAACACTTTGAAAATTTTCAAAAAAATTTTTATTTTTCATTTATTTTCTTTTTTGCGTTAACCATACTATAAATTTTCTCCAAAATTTTCATACAATTAATTCGCTATTGTCTGAAAAAAATAAGCTTTTGGAAACTAATTTTCTTAGCGTGGTTACAATTTTAGAGAATTTTAAAGATTTAAAAAAAAATATCGATTCTTCTTTTCTTATTTTTTTTTATTCTACGTAAAGTATTTTAATTTGTTCACAAGAAGAAGGAAATTTTCAAAAATTGATTTTCATAGCGTAGTTTTAATTTTAGAGCATTTTTAAAATTTTAAAAAAGAAATTTTGAAAAGAAAATGTTATTTATTTAACCAGTTAGATCTCGAAAATTACTCTATGGATTTGCTTCAAATTTTGTATACCATCTATGTTTTTGTATAACTAGGCGGGAAGCTATAAAAAATTTGTATTCATAGTGTATTTTTTTATTATAGAGCCATTTTAAGAATTTGAAAAAATTTTCGATTTTTAATTTTTTTTGTATTTTACATAAGAAATTGATGCTTGCTAATTGATAGAATATCTATATTTCACTATTTGAATTTAAGTTATTTAAAGAGTTCATATTTCAGTATTTTTTTTACATAAAGATTTTATTACTAAAATTTGTATAAAGTTAGTTACTACTGTCTTTATAACAAGTTTAAAAAATACTGTCTGTAAACGTAGCTTTTGATCACTTCTTTTGTTTTCTGAGTATTTATAATAGTAATTTAATGAATAATTACCGTTACTAAAATTGACTTTACCAATTATTGATAAAAGATATCCACAAGAAAATAATAAATTCGAACCTATGTATAAGGCTAGCTAAAGTCAACAAAATTAAACACTTTAAAAGCTAACATTTAACCCAAACAAAATGTTGAAAAGGCAATCAACTAGCATATATATTCAAAATTTATAAAGTACAAAATGAATAAATATTAATGATGGACAATTTTTTTATATTAAAATCACATTTAAATAAATATAAAAAAATAATGAAACTCAAAGAGCTCTATGAGAAAGCATTCCGCCAAAGCACTTGGCAGCGTTTTTTTTACAATTAAACATTTTCATAATTCTAAATAAGACATTATACATAAATTATACATTATTTTATATATTAAAATTATTATTTGTATAATTATAATTATGTATTCATTAACATACATACATTTATAAGAAACCATAAAAAAAAAAGAATTTTCGTTCTCTCAATATTATTATATATTTGAGTCATAAAAAATTAAATCGTGCTAATGATAGCAATATCTATATTTCACTATTTGATTTATCAATTTAGAGAGTTCAATAAGAATCCTTTGTTAATAAACACTTTTCTTTTAATGAAATTTCCATAACTACCACTATTGTATCTATCATTATAACTGTCGAAAGGATTTTCGTCATTTGAAGTAGCCATTTGATGTTAATTAATATTCAACTTATACTAAATCTTATAATGAAAATGCTGCTAAATAATCCGAATAAAATGAATACCTTAAACAAAAGCGTTTGTAGTATAGCATAATGGTATTCGAAATTGATTGTTTTGTTAAGAACGTCATTACGGCGATTATTGTAATTAAATTTATTGTTATATAGTTAATACTAAATATTAATTTTAGCTACAAATCCATTTAAAAATACATTCATCATAATAAGCTTTCGTCCGTTTTGTAGGATTTATTTATAAATATGTTACGTATTACAATGTATTCAAAGCTTATTATATGGCTTATAGCCTTACCAATTATTCATCAGCTATAAATAGTAACGTCTATAGCTGCATATTTGAAACCAATAAATTTTGTATTTCGTTAATTTTTTATAAAAATAATATTTACTATTGAATATTGGTGAAGTTTAGTTGAATTATTGAAAGTCAATATTGATCGAATCAAATTAAAAAATTACTTTGAAAGTCGTCAAACTTGAAAACGTTTATTTAATTATTTTATTCAAAAAGATTAGCTTGCAAATTTTTTCAAAATTGCATCAATGTATTTCGAAATTGAATTTAAAATATCTTTTTAATGATAAAACAAGTTTTATATTAATTAACGGTTCAAAATTTTTATTTCAACTTTCAAGATTAAATCGTTCAAAGTATAAGTAAATATCAGCAATGAATTATGCAAAAATTTATCTTTATAAACTTCTGTTTTTTAATTTAATTACGTAATCTCCTCCAATCTATTTTCGAACATAAAAACGAAATTTACGAAGAAAGAAAAGAAAAAAATAGAATGATATCGTAATTAATTAAATCACGTTTTAATGTCGTTAACAAGTTCTGGATTTAAACATACGTACCATTAGTATTATTTAAAGATACGTGTACCGTTATAACCGCTCATTTTCTCTTGAAAAAGCTAATGATAAAATTTTGTCATCACGATCAGACTATTTTGATTGATTAACATAAAATATGTAATTAATAGGTAACGCAGAAGTTTGTAATTTGGGATGATAAATTTATGATTTAGTAAAAAAAGTTATAGTTATTAAAATTAATAATTTAAAACTATTATTATTTAAGGTCCATAATATTCTTATTAAAATATTGTTATTACTTTAAAAAATAATGATATTTTACAATTTACAAAACATATTTACAAAAATGATTCAGTTTGATGTTTAAAAAAATTGTTCCATATAAAATTTTATATTATATCCTATAAGATGTTTCAGTAAAAAAAGACAAATAAAATAAGTTCATACAACTTTTTTATTAAAAATATCAATATTTTAATAAATTATGCTAAAGTAAAAAATAAACATAGTTAGGCACACTTAGCGCGCTTGGAATTGTTAGTATGTTATAAGAGGCCAAAGTACATAGATTACCAATCGTTAATGTATGCATCGAGTAAACGCACAATTTTCCTTTTTTTTCTTTTCTTTCTCTTCAACTCGATCGACAAACCTAGTGTACTTCTAACTTTACATAGCATTTTGATCAAAGACCGTGAAAGCTCCCTGTTGACGAGTAGAGTACACGTAAATGTATATATAAGTACCTCATACAAAACTCTCTTTCTCTCTCTTTCTTTCTCCCCTTGTGTTATATCAACTTACATCTCAAGCATCGATGCAAATAGTACGCATTTTAAAAATCGTATGCTTATATATACGTAACTTGTGTTACACATATAGTTTATTATGCGTTACCCAGCCAAGAAATCGAGTCTCTATGTTCCTTCTCATACGTCATGTATTTTTTTTCTTTTTTTTTCTCCTTTCTTCTTTTTTTCATTTTTATGTGTATGTATTTATGTGTGTATAGGGAACATTTCTGTACAAGTCTTATTGTCTTGTGGGCCTTTATCTATCCGTCGTAGATCGTAAACCCAAGTGTGCTCTCTCTCGCGTGTGTGTAAGGGCGTGCGACCGGAAGTCTTCGTTACGCCTCGCTAAATCCGCGAGGTAATATAGGTAGTAGAAGGAGGAGACGAAAAATGAAGGAGACTTTAATGTTGCTAGTACATTTCAAATGAAGTAAACGAGTTGACGTTAAGAAAAAGGGAGCTCTTGTGTTTGTATATATATACACCTGAAACAAAAGTTTTTCTGCCCCTTTTTCTTTTTATAAAGAAAACGAGCTTCTGTTCTGTCGTAAACAGTTTTTTTTTCGAAACGGATTTTCCTTTGCGTGTTTTTTTTTTCTTTTCATTTCTTTGTTTTCCATTCGTTTTAACGTTATGAGAGTTAATTTATGTAATAATTACGTCCACTTAACTTTTACTTGGAATCCTTCATGGTTTCTTTTCTTATTTTTGAATTACAAATTTTGGAAACCTTCGTTTGATCTATTCTATGGAGTAAAATTATGAAACTTACTTTTATTTTGAGATAATATATAATTAAAATAAAAAAATTGCTTCAGTTATTATTGGTACTATTTAAAAAAGGTTTTGTTACTTGAATGAGAAATAAAAACTTTTTATTCTTGCACTACTAATTATTTACAAAATATTATTAAGACACAGTATAGGAGACTAAATAAATTAACATATTCGGAGAAAATAATTTAATTTTCAGTTAAATTTACAGCTTCAATAATTAATTTTACGAAATTGAATTCACAAATTTGATCAAATAAAACACGAGAAGATGAGCATTATTTAACATTGCATAATTATACTTTAAAAAACATCATATCAGATTTAAATATGAATTAAATTTCAATTAATATTTAATGTTAACATTGTAAACAAAATTTAATATTCAAAATAGTATCTAAAAATAAACAATTTAATAAAAATTTTATTTGAATATAATAATTATTATAAATTTAAAAATAAGCAATTAAATATTGTTCATACGTTAAGATATCAAATTTTCTTCAAAAATTTAGCACACATAATTAAAACTTTCAAGACACTTTACGTAGCATAATAACGTTGACATAAATCCTTTTCACTTCAACTTGATCTTTAGGTTAGTGAGATCCTTTCTCGCGGAAATCTGAGAATTCGTCCTCTGGGTCCTTTTTATTTTTTCTTATTTTTGTTCTTTTTTTTTCGTTTTCTGGACTACCACTGGTTTGGGTTGGCTGGTATATATACTGCAACCTCAGAAGTGTCGCAGTGACGTTTTCTGCCGAGCAGCATCGTATCGTCGTTGGATGCCTTGTAAAATACTGCTGCATCTCGTATTTCATGGCATTTCAGCATATAGCACGTATAGCACAGAACAAAGGCAAAAGAGACTTTCCTTACTTATACGTCTAAATATGTTACTGTAAGTATGTGTGTACGAGTAAGTATACGTATAAGTAAGCGTACACCTGTAAGTGTATGCGGGCACCTTTACGTACGTTGCTGGATGGCTCTGTGTACGTAGAAAATGAGAAAACTTGTATATCGTAAAACTTGCAATAAAGCTACTGCTCGTAAAATATTGCTAAGAGAGAGAGAGAGAAAGAGAGCAACTATAATGTTTGCCGATAGAAGAAGGTGGAGAATATATACCTCCTGTTTACCTCTTTACAAGCAATGCTTTTACCTTTAGTTTTAAGCGTGCTAGCCGATTCGAAGAATATATATATATATATATAAATATATAGGTTAGTACGTATATCTATTTTCGCAAGTTAGCATAGGAAATTTTATAGCTGTCAAAAGCAGTGCGCTATAACATCCCGGTGTACCGTATAGTCATGATACTTTGGAGCCTACGTAATTTGTAACTCTTTGATGCGTCGTCACAATTAACGTGGAAAACGTTCCCTAGCTCTATGGCTCTGAGTTGTATGTATACTGAAATGTAAAATTAATTTTTTTCTTTCCTTTAGTTAAGAGAGGTAGTAGTATCTCTTTTAGCGTAAAGTGTTTTATTGTTTCCTTTACGCTTTTTTGTTAAAGCGTGTAAAAGATAGCTTTAGTCTTTTGCCATGGTTTGACGAGACACAAAGAATTTTTAATTACTGCTGAATAATTGTAAATTGTTTGTGAAATAACATGTTAAATAGATTCATTTCATCTTAATTTGTTATTGAAATTACATTGAAAAAATTGTTTATTCAAACTGTTTATGTCGATTTTTAGATACGCTGGAATAATAAAAGTTTTACTTAGAAAATCATAAAAATTAAAAACATTTACTTTATGAGAGGCATACTAAATTTTTGTGCTTACTAGAAAGAATTTCTAATAAAAACGTATACAATAAAACGTCTTACTTTTGAAGTTAAACTTTCGACGTTATAGAATCACACAAACTGTCAGTCGTCAGGTTTTCGTCAAATTTAGTCGTCGAAGACGCTAGAAAGTGAATTACCCACGACGAGCATTTCAAGCTCTAGTTGCTAGAGAAAAAGGAATAGAAGAGTAAAAAGGTAAAGAACCAAAAAGAGAAAGAAAGAGACAGAGGAGAGAGAGAGAAAGAGAGGGAAAATCCATTTTCACTGCTTTCCCACGAGTTAAGGAAAGCGTCTGTCAACCGGCGACGGCAAAGAGAAATGGCACTGGTGCTGGATATAGATTCCGAGTTTCAAGTGACAAAGAGAATAAAAGAAAAAAAGAAAGATAGACGCTGAATTAGAGTGCATAAGACTTTGTGTGTATTGGTGAGCAACAGTTTGTTTTAGTTTAGAAATTCTGAACTGTAATTTTAAATTTTAATTTAATTTCTCACAGAAAATTAACTGAAAATTTGTTTTTATTTGGGATTATTACGAGAACTTTTATTTAATTAATTTAGATTAAGCTCTTGTATGATTGCTGTTATTTTTTTCTTATCAAACGCACTTTTTAATTTAATGAAAACTGATAATTTGTTTAATAATTTTTCTTTAAGTACTAATTTTTGCATCGATGTATATTAACTTATTTTATACTCTAATACTAAAGAATATTGGGTATTTTCTTGATAAATAGATTAATTTATATTATTAGTGTAGGAAATTTGTTTTAATCTTGGAATACTTTTTCTTATAAAAAATTATAAAGCCACGTCCGTTCGGTCTAATTCTCGATTTTGTAGTTATAAGTCATTTTACCTGTAAGGCTTTTAAAAAAAATTTTCATTAACTTTATGCAAATTTTTTAAAAACCTATAATAATTAGTTTAATTTAAATTTTCTAAAATAATTATTTTAAAAAAGAAATTAATTATTCTAAAAAATTTTTTTAGAGATATATTAAAAGAGATTAAAACCCTTTGACAAAAAAAATTGCTCAAAAGCTCGAATTTGTTTAAAAGTTATAAAGGAACGAAAATTAAGATAGACTTTTGAGTAAAACTATGCGTTTATTTGATATTTGCATTTCCAGTAAAATTTTTGCATTATTTTTATTCGTCTATAACTTCTGAATAAATTGAGCTTTTTGAATACATATTTTTTTTAATTAAAAGGTTGTGATTTTAATTTTATTATATTCTTTTTGAAAAATATAGATAAAACTGATTATACTTTTGAAAAAATTAAATGTTAAAGTGAATAAATGTAACTATTTTCATAATTTCATGAAATAAAAATATTCCAAAATTAAAAGAAAATCAAAGACCCAAACGTAATTTACTCTCTTTATGTGTTACAATCAATATTTTAATTCTAAACTCAAAATATTTTATCTTTATGATTAAAACAAAAATAAAATCTGATAGGAACTCCTGTAAATACGATAAAGTCTGTTTAATTGAAATTAAATTATTAAAATTTAAAATTCATTAAACTGTTTTATCTTACTAAGAATTTTTTTTTCGTCACATGGAAAATAATGCCCATATAATGAAAAATCATATTTTTTGGATGACCTAGTTATTAATAATTAAAAAAAGCAGATATAAAATAATAAAAAATTTGGCGCATAATTGCATATAGCGAACGATAAAAAAATGTCTTCTCTTGTGAGCGTCCAGTTCTCATAAAGCTTATATATCCTAATCTAATAATCCATCGAAAAAGACGGTAACACATAATCCATCGAAAAAGAGGACTATATAAGAGGAAAAGCAAGAGCAAATCCGGCAAATCCCATGGCGAATTCGCTGTTACATATAGTACTATAAGTCACGAAATGCACGAGTACAAGTACACTCATGTTCATGTAGTAATAACCGCAGGGAAGACGAAGCGTTTCGTCGTCGTTGGTATGGTTATATATACATACATGGTCTTATATATACATATATCCTTGAAAGTAGGTATATGACCTCCTTGTTACTACTGTAAGCTTTAAGGCTAATTTGCAATTGTGTGTTAAGAGTAGGAGGCGCCAAACGTATTTCAGATTAACACTCTAATAACGGATGATATCTCATACCACTGGGATACTGGCCAAGAGTAAACTTGGACGAAACCACTCGAATAAGAGAGTAACTTCCAAAGATTCCCTCTCTCTTTAAAGTATATAAGAAGATATATATGTAATGTATTATATATAGTATATTCGAATGTAGTAGTAGTAGTAAGAGGAGGCTATAAACGGATCGCAAGGGAATTTCTAGAGCGAAGAGAGATGCCGGGGCCAGTAGGAGCTACAAATTTTGATGGTGCTTCAGACTGCTTATTAAGTTGAAGGGCTTGTATATATATATATGGCGAGAGAGGGCTAGAAGGCTAAGGCTTTACTACTATCCTTCTAGCACAGCTTTGCGGTTTTCCATGAGCGTGCAAGCACGAAACTATATACCAATCGACTATCGTACTGTACTCTCTGCCAAGATTTTCTTCCAATTACTTTACCAGACGATAGCCAATGCAAATCACGCTTGAATTACGTTTTCTTTTTCTTTTTTTCTCCTTTCTCTCTCTCTCTCTCTCTCTCTCTCTCTCTTTTCAAGCTAGATTGAATGTATCATTGGATTTGATGTTCATACTGAATACTTTATGTACAAATGAGAAATTTCCAATAATTTGAAGTAATTTAGTATGTAAAGACTCCACGATACTCTCACCCTTAGTCTATCATTCTTTCAGGTATTAAATTCGTTTTGCCATATCTACTATTATTACTAGTAATCGTATAATCAATAAATGTATTTCATAAAATCTATGTACATCGAATAATATCTTTTTATATAAATTGTATGATACTAGACTGTTTACTTAGACAAATCTATTATTTATTAATAATTTGTTATTCATAAATAATTTAATGAAAAAATCACATTTGAATTATTTTATTTCTATTCTGGACATTTTTATAGGAACGACCATTAATTTATTTTATGAGAAAATCAATGTTACTTTTTTTAACAAAACTATAAATTTAATAATGAATAATTTTTTTAGTTTTATCTTTAATTAATTCTGAGGTTCCTGTAAATACTTGCATTAGTTTAATCAACCCTCAGTCAACTGAAATTTTTAGAATTTTTTATTTTTGAATAATTCATTTTTTATATCAATAATGAAAAAATGTCAATGGTTCATTATACTCATAATAAGATTAGCATTCTCCTTTTTATAATAAAAATTTTATTCTTTATTCTAAAATTTTTCAAAATATTTCAGCTTTATTTTTTTTCTTTTCTCTTTTACTTGACGTTTATTAATTACATGAATGAAAAGTTCCATTCGAAATTGCATTGAACTTTAGAAATAATTCAAACTCGATAATTCGTCGTCGTTACATTATATATGTATATAGATAAAGTAAAATCGTCAATCCTAGGAGGGAAGAGCACGGCTGCAGAGGCATTAATTTACCATCGAGCCGATGCTGCGTGTCAATTAACACCTTTTAATCGAGCGCCGACGACGTTGTTTGCCGGTAAACGCGTACAGAGTAAGAGAGAGAGAGAGAGTAGAGAACGGAACCCTTCTCACAATAGAGAAGCGCGAAAGGAGGGTGGTTATATACCCTTCCTCACAGTGCCATGTTTCTGCGGTACTCCGGACAATAGATCCTAATACCATGTCTATGCCATGGTTATTCTCTCTCTCTTTCTCTTTCTCCTATAATATTTGCTTCTCTCTGTTCTTCTCTTCGTATATAACGTCTCTGCTTTCGCCACCACCGTCTCGATCGATAGTTACGCTCTTCTCTTCGTATTTGCTTGGCCTCCGTCATATTGATGATAAATGTATTCCTCTATTGATTAATTGCTAGCGTGCTTCGGCTGCATTTCAAATGTCTTCGTTTCTTTCTTTTTTTCTCCTTCTTCTTCTTCGGTTTCTTTTTTTTTCTTCTCCTTCTTTTATTTTTCATTTACGGGATTGTCCATTGTTGTCTCTTGAGGGACGTAATATTCTCGCGTAAGACGGTTAATAGAACGTTTATCAATTTTAACTTGACGTCTCGGTTAATTGTGAGAGATGTTATAGCTTCATATTTTGTGCTTTTAACCCCGCTAACAATGCTTTATCATTTTAAAGATGATTCTTGAAATTTTTCAAATTATTCCTAATTCGCATTTTAATTTAATATTTTATGCAGCTAATTCAATTTTATCCTTGGTATTTTTAACATTTTATTTTTGTCTAATCACAATACAATCAGTCTGATGAATAAAATATGAGGTCTTATTAGTTTTCTACTTGCTAGAATTAACATTATTATACATTGTTCTAGAATATACAATATGGAGTTAATACGATATACGTGTGCATGTGTGCGTGCACTATATGCAATTGCAAATGCTTACATATCCATGTAATCATGCACGTACACACGTCAACCTGTTCACAAACAAATAATACAATATAATCATGAGTGATCAGATATTTTCTAAAAATTCAATTTAATAAAAGTATAGAAATTGTCATTAATCAAATAATTAGTAACATTGATTTGTACAAAGAAAAATGATTAATAATATCTTTCAAAGTTCTAAAGATATCTAGAAATTCGATATCCGTTGTAAAATGAAAAAACAATAGGTGTAATTACTGCGTATAAAATCTAAAACGATGACTCTTAAGTTTTATTTGAAAAATCATTTCCTAAGCTTATATCGTATCAATTTCGCACGAGAAATAAAAGAGATCTATATAAAGTTAGAAATGCATCTCACGGCCGTGTAACTTTTCGCAAGTTTAATTTAAAGTTATCCCCTTATTTTAATCTTCGTTCGCTTTAGCGATGAGTAGAGACACGAGACTATGAATCGTCAATGTTAGATAACTCGATCAAAGACAGAACCTTAAAGGATATAGAATGCACTATAAAGTCTCTCTAAAAAGGAAGAAAAAAAAAAATAACGAGAAAAAAAAAGAACGAAGGGGGGTAAGGCTTGTCGATCTCTCTTTATGTAAGTACTTTCAATGCCCTTTTCCTCTTTAACCTTAACGCGTATAAAAGCCGATCAGGTATGCAGGCGTCGTCGAAACTTTTCCAATCGCGAAAGGCTCCAAGCTAACTTTGTTCCGGTAATTAAAGCCGCATGAATACTCAATGGGCTTATCTACATCGGTTACTGTTAGGATACTGTATACTCAACCTTATCGAAAAGCTATATCCCCTTTTCTGAACTATAGATTTTATAGTGAATAAGGTAAAAACAACAACTTTTAAAAGAATATATTAAATAGATAGAAACTGATTTTAGATTTTTCTCTCCCCTTCTCTCTTTCTCTCTATCTTTATATTTCTTTGGCGGCTAATATGTGATTTTAGATAAAGGTTTCTGTTCGCAAGACGATCTTGTGTACGAGTGCTTATAGTCATTTCTCTTACTAGCGTGTACAGAAGTGATTTTGTACTATCATTTTTGTTTTTTTTTCTTTTTCTTTTTCCTTAAATTAGTGAAGGTAAAATGAAGTTAAGTGTGAGAACGCAGTGTCGGAAGCTGAATACTATTATTATAAGCTGCTACCTAATTTATACTGTAGTTAGGAAAATAGATAATTACATTACTAGTACGTTTTGCTAAACAATACATCATTTATCTTTTGTTTTTTCTTCTAATTTTATCGTGACTTAATAATTTTGTTTCAGATGTATATCAAATGAAAAAATATTTTCTTACAACGTCTGAATACTTTAAAGTAGAATGTTTTTTCAATAAATAAAATTGAGTGTTAGATTATCGAACGTTAATACCTGCAACATTTAGAATGATCAAATAAATCTAAAATTCAGAAAATTATTTATAAATAATATAAAAAAATTTTTCTATTGTGATTTATAAATTTTATTTATCTATCTTTAATACGTAACTAAGACATATTTTTCCTAAAACCTTAATAGTATTATATTTAAATGAAATGGAATAATCTGTAAAGATATCAGTGTCGCGGACCCTAATTATCAATAATCAAGATAGCATTGTCTCAAGCTTAGGGCGTCTTAGTAACTAATGGGACCGACTTGTTGCTTTTACCAACTCCTTATCGCATACACTTTATACACATACACATATAGCGTATGTGTGTATACACAAGATACCTATTCTAACGCTTTGCTAAAGATACTTTGGTGTGTCTCACGCACGTATGGCAGGAATCAACGTCGCGCTGATGTGTTAGCGCTAACTAGGATGTAACTCGTCAACGAGCTACGAGGGAGGAGAGAGAAGGTTAGGCGACGACAACACGTATTTCGTGACTAGCGCCAACCTTATGTACATCATGTTGGTAGAAATTTTGTATAATATAACGAAAATGTAAAGGAGAATTCAATATATCGTTTACTATAGCAAACTTTCAAGACTTTGCTAGCTAAGAGAAACTTCAGGAGAAAGAGAGAGGGAGAGTTTAAATAAGACAGAGATAGAAGAGAGATAGATATAGTAACAGACTCGCGCGTAGAGAGTCTAATGAAGAGACGTCTAGGGAGTTGTTTGCTCTAATCTAACTGCAAACGCAGAGCAGCACTAGAGAACGAGAGAGATGCTGATGCTACGTGCGGCTGACTAGGATGATACAACGTCTCGCTTCGCATTGCATCTGGAAAAGAAGCTTGCAGTAAAATTAATTTTATTCACCAACAGTAGGAGCAGTAGTACGAGAATCGTGCGTTAGATTACTTTTTCTTTTATTTTTTTTAAGTTTCGCGTAACCCAGAATAATTTCTAAGAAACGCTAGCTGCTTACTTGAATACTTGGATTTTGTTAAAAAAATTTTTCCTCTTTCGTCGTGGAAGCATGAAAATACGAATAATTTACATAGTCATGAGTAAAAGAAGGAAATAGATATATGTATAAAGTCAAGACTATAGTTATACTCATACGCATAAATTCATAGGAATATAGTATGGGTTGGTTATTTCTCTCTCCCTCTCTCAGGAAGGGTAGAGATTAAATTCTCCAACGCGACAATCTCTATTAATTGACTACAAATACCGGACCATCTACTATTCCTATATATTGAACATTCACTACGACGATGAATTGCACACAAGCTGTAATTACTGTGATTTGTGTTCGATGACTCAATAATGTAGTTGTTATATGCTAATATCGATAGCTTTATATTTGCGATATCTAATTCTCTCATATTATACTGAAGATCAAAATTATGGAATTGATAATGTTAATGTTGTTAAGAATAAATTAATGCATAGAATTATTTAAAAAATACGTACTATTATAATAAGAATAAAATATACACTTTTACATTAAAAATTTTACACTCAAGTTTGTTAATCTTTTAGTAGTTTTTAAAAATAAACAAGGAAATTTTGAAAAAAATTTTTATTGATTTTAAGTTTATACATTTGAGCTAATAATTCTAAAAAATTCTTTATAGAAGTATATAAAAGTTGAGATAGAGATCTTTCGATTAAAAAAAAATGTCAAAAAAATTTGTTCAAAATTAAGAAAAAATATAAATTAAGACAAAATTTCACGTGAAACCCACTACTCATTTTAAGTACCAATTTTCTACATCGCTGCATTTTTATTTTTTTCATAATTTTTAAACAAATTAAGTTTTTGAAAGAATTTTTTCAAATGAATGGCTTTGACTTAAACCTTAATAGAAGATAATAAAAATCTAAAGTTATTAATTCAAAAAACTAAAACGATAAAATTAAACTATATTTTTTAAAGTTTTAGAATTCAAATAAAATAATTCTTAATTTTAAAAATCGAATCTTAGGCTGATTAATGCGAGATTTTTTTAAATTTTATATGTCATAAAGTTAGGAGAAAATTTGAAATATAACGTTGTTACATGTACATTATGTTTATAAAGATTTCAATAAAAAACATTTGAAAAAAATTTTTTTTAATATTTGTACTTTTAATTTATTAAATAAACTAAAACCATAAAAAAATAAGATGTATTCTAAAATAATTCTTTATTATATTGAAAATTAACATCGTTGTATATAGTTAATCAAAAATGATGTCGATAATCCAGAAACTGAAACAAGTATATATGAGATTAAACACAATTTTATTAAAACATAAATAAATACATAAGACTAGTATAAATTCATCATTTATGAATTATGTATAGTAAATTATATATTTCAAAATATTGAGAAAATGTACCTTGGTACATTTTTTAAAATATACTTTGTAATTTTGAACAATAATTCAACAATTTCTTTTAAGAAAGAAGAAGGTTTGAATAGAATATGGATGTAAAATAAGTTATAATGAAATAATGATAATTATTAAAAAATTAAGAAAAATATTCAAAATTTCACCAAGTTACTATATTTTCAACTCATTTTCTTGTTTTAGAAATGTTTTCTGTGATTTCAAACCTAAAGAGGTTATGATTTTCGGGTCACAGATCTTGATGAAACTTTGAGATATGTTTTTAGGTACCAAAATATGAGTAAAGCTAGAGTGATACGTTTCAACGCTTCGAAAAACTAAAATTATAGACGTTTCTAGTCTTATTTTAAGAAAAATGTAAATGAGAGCTCCCAATTAAAGTGTGAATAATTCAATCTAAAAATGTGTTTAATAAATTAACATGAACTAAAATAAAAGTACAGTAAACAAACTTTAATTTGCCGTTTTCAGAATTGAAAAATAATAATTAGAACCAGAGATATGCTTGTTTAAAGTTAAACGGTAAGAAAGTACCAAAAATCATCTAAATTCCGAAGGACGATGATTTTGTGTCCACTTGCAGTAAAATTTATAACTGCAATCAGTTAACAGCAAGATCTTGTCACAAGGAAACAGGACTAGTAAAAGCGCTAAAAGACCCAGAAATAAAAAGAGCAACAGAATTCCTGATAGACACTGAAGGAAAAATCAACCTGATCGATGAAAAAGTCTTATGCCCTAGGACACTCATTGTCGTCCACAAGACCATGACTACTGCAGGTATTACTAACGACTCTTTTAACACGACCGGATCAACCGAATATTAAATTTTAAGCCATAACAGGAAATCTTTCAATACTAATACCAGGTATCCTAGGGGTTGACTTCTTGTGAATCAGCAGAAATCTCTTTCTACCACAAATGAGTTTAACAAGTCAAAATCAGCCTCCTTAAAGTCTCTAACAAATCTTTAACTGGCGACCTTAGTACCATTTTTACACACACAAGATAATCCTATATTATACAATTGAGATGAATAATGTATATTTGTTTTCAAAAAATATTCATCAAATGGAACAAAAACCATATAATAATTAGGTGCGAGAGCGCGTTGGCGTAATGGACAGAGCTCTTGCCTTCAACGCGGAGGGCATGGGTTCGAATCCTGGCCAGGTACCTCTAACTTGTTTTTCGAAAGAAAATTAGTGTATGTGCCATTTATATCGCGACTCTTAAAAAATCCAACCTCATTGGGTATCGGTTGATTGTTGGTCACAAAAGTGGGTGACCATCCATCGGTAGTCAAAGTTTTCGGTATGGTGGGTCTGACAGTCTAGCCTGATGTAATGTGTTCAACGGGTACCGGGCGGGGACTCCCTCGACTTCACCATATAAAAAAGGTTAATCATATAGAGGACAATATCCTTCATATATTAATCTTTTATAAAAAAACTAAAAAAAAAAAAAATAATAATTAGGTGCAAATAATAAATCTAGTGAATACTCCTTCAGATAAAAAATTGGATAAACTTGATTATAATCCATTTGAGAGTAAGTTGAAAAGACCGATGATACATTACTAGTCTTACCAAAGTTCAATTCAGACAAATGTATCACACAAAGTGGGCCATTAGACTATTTAACATGGGGCAAATTCAAGTCACTCATAATCACCAGTTTGTAATCAACATGTTTCAAAACAATATCATCAATAATTTTTTGATAATCCTCATATGCAGATGAGTTTATCCTAAAAAAACTTTCGAAAAAAGCCTGAAAAAACGTGCAAGTTATCAGACTCCTACTTTAAACGACGGTATGATAGAAAATTCCAGATCACCTTATAACTCGCCTCTGTGGATCGTTTCTAAGGAAAAAGATTCTCAGGGAAACAAAAGATAATGCATGGTGATCAACTATAGGGCCCTTAACGAAAAAATTATCGGTGATACACATCCGCTACCCAACATAACAGGGATTTTAGACCGCCTGAAAGAAGTAAAGTACTTCTCAATATTCGATTTAACTATCTTTAGCTTCTAGCAAATAGGGATCAATGAGTCAGGTTAACATAAACTACCTTCAGCTCATTCCCAGGGCACTACCATTGCGTAAGGATGCCCTTCGGATTCAACTCGGCTCCTGCAACGTTTCAGCAGCTCATGAATCTAGTATTTCTAGGTTTACAGGACTCGGGCCTATCAGTTTACCTAAACAACGTCATTATCTTCGCTTCAGCTCCAATGAAACACGAAAAAAAGATACGTAGAGTTTTCAATAGACTAAAATGCAACACTTTAAAATAATTATTAATTTAATTCAATTTATATAATTTTAATTAAATGTAAAAATACTTATTAAAGATATTAATATGTCTATGTATATAAGCGAGTATAGATGCGTATAAGTTCTCAAACAATCCGTAAAGACTACTTGGCAGCGAGAATCGAATTTGATCATAAAACAAAGGTGTAGGAACTGAAAAAATTATTATTTGAAGACACATTTATATTTATTAAGATTATTATATAATAAAATATTAGTAGTTTTAGGGAATTTATATTTTGTTTTATTATATTTTTTTTGTCAAATACATCACTTCAATTTTACAAATTTCATTTTACATTACAATAACGATATTATTTTGTACAATTTATTGAGCAATCATTATTTTTCTTGAATTCATTTTCCTATAAAGTCACAAGTTTGAATCTCAATAATTGAAAATTTGCAATTTTTCTAATATTTGCTTCAGGAATTAATTTTAAGCAAATTAAATTTTTATTTGAGTTTGTATTAGTCTGGATTGAATATTTACAATTCATTTACCAATTATAAGTGATGTTATTAGAAAATTTTTATATTTGATCTAAACTAACGTTTTTGTGAGTCACAGGATTAAATAAATATAAGTACTCTTAATTTTGAGTAATATTGTTTCTTCACTTTTTTCATCTTACCTATCCTAAATATATTATCATTAATAATTCTAATCCAATTTCGTAATTCATATTTATTTAATTAAAGTCAAGTATTTCTTTTAATAAATACTTCATTTATTTCATTGATTAATCGATTTGACCACCAGAAGGTTATAAAAGTTAGAAAGACTTCGAATAAAAATAATATTCAAATAATAAATAAAAAAATTAATATTTAATGGACTAACGAGTAAATTAAACAATTTTAACATAATAAAATTTAATACAATAAAGTATAATTTATTAAGAAAAACGCTACGAGACATTGGATAGAAATATCTAGGCTTATCAAAGAATCTTTCGATATTAAGTAGATGTCACAATAATATGCCGAGCTTGATATAATAAGCTTACTATACATGGTTTGTGAAAAAAATGACAGATATTATTTTCTGAACGGATAGGTAAGCGCGCATGATTCTCTTTTTCTTCCACATAACGGGACTGTTGTGAATAGAAGCACATAACAGCTTTAATCAATCTTATTAGATTTTCAAAGAAATCTGAACATTATCTGTCCAGAAAAAATTACCAGTAGAAAGGTTTCTGGCCAAAGTATGTCAGTAGAATATGCCCACTGAACAGAAAATTTAGGATATTCTGAATAACTCGTCAAAAAAAAATATTTTTAAGTAGTTATTTATTGTCATTGTTGATTAATAACTTGATTTAGAAAACTTTAGTAAAAATATATTAATTTTATACTTTATCAAAAATTCATTTATACGAAAGTAAATACTGATAATTTAAATATACAAAGATAATTTTTATAATATACGTTAAGGAAGCTCGTCGGGATAACCCACTCTAAAAAGGATATTTTGTAAAAAAATACCGTGAAAAGTATAAATTATAAGTATTTCATAGCAATAAGGTTATCAACCAAATAAAAGAGAAAAAAATCATAGAAATTTGAAAATTTAACATTGACTCTTATGGAAAAAAATATCATTTACGCTTATAACCCAGTAACAAAAAAGCAATTTTTTATAAATCAAAAAAAATTAGAGATTTTTTCATTACAAATTCAAATCCATCAAAAAAATTATATAATATCGATGAAATAAAAAAAAAAAATTGAAATTTATTAAAATTAATGCGTTTAGAACATTAATAATCGTAAATAATAGATGCTTTTATATATAATTAAATGTAATTGAAGTTACAAATATAATAATAAATTATTTACACTTTTTATAAAAATTATTTATAATACAAAAATAATATTTTGTCCCTTTTTGAAAAATTTGTTCGTGGTACAATGGCTTGATTTTTTCTTTTTATTTTAGTTTGATTATTTAAAAAAAAAAAAATAAACATGTATCTCGTGAACACACTGCCTTCTTAACAACTGAATAATATAAGATTAATTAAACTCAATTTATCCTACTACAAAAGTATTTATTCAAGAATTAATTTAAGATGATAAAAAAGCTGTATATAATAATTTATCTCTTGAGTCGGTCTGTGGCTCATTCGGTAGAGCGTTGGATTCATAATCTCGGGGTTCTGAGTTCGAATCCCACTCTCGGCAGCCGATTGATGCAAGCACCACTGTACGTTACACGTGTTTTCTTCCCAAATACACTTACGAGCTCCGTCGCTGATTAGCATAGCAAAAATAGTATAGCATGAATATAGCGACGTTAAAAAAAAAACTTATCTCTTCTTTCAATATGAATTGATGTTCACAATCAATTACCATTTCACTAACTTTAAATAAATATAACAATGCTGAAAGCAATCACGTGACTCGTAGGAGCCGTCTAAATTCGTTTTATCAGATTCACACGTGCGTGACTACCCTTTTTTTATGGCTGCCTCATTTCCTAAAATATAAGCAAGGCAATAGTAAACAGTAGCCAAGTTGCATTCATTCGTGTTATTGCATCTTGTATATTATATGCATCGTGATGCTTTTATGCTTTTCTCACTTATAAGACGGCAAAGTAAGAAAAACCTATGCTGCAATATCTTTGCATTTTCTTCTATCTTACACCCTCAGTTATACGCTATACTATCTTGTGTCTCTCCAGTTGAATAATACATGAGACTTCATAGAAATATAGAATAAGCAAGAGAAGGGTACAGATATATGCAACATATATATATATATATATATCTTATATTAGCTACCTCGTTTTGAAGCACGGTATTCCCACTATATTTGGTATGGCAAATACTAGCTAGCCGCTAGATTCTATGAGGACCTTATACTACTATGGACAATACGATTCATACATTCTTGATTAGTTTAAGACGGATTGTATCTTCTGTTTGAGTCTTGAAATGTTAATTTTGTAGTATTACTCTGAATAGTTTAATTATTAAATTTAATCATTTACTTATTTAATAATGCATATTGTTATTCAATATTTTATGTATTTAATAAGTTAGCTGTATACACGTTATTAATTAAGATCGATGTTTTACACAGTAGAATTTATAATGTTGAAAATTATTTAAAATTATTAAATGTTCGTATTATGTGCACATCATTTTTTTGATCGAAGAGTAAAAATATTATTATCCATCAATCAATGTGGTTAAAATTGGCGTGAATTTCACATTCATTGTAAACCTAATGTAAATAACTCGCTATTTACTGACAGCTGTGATTAAGAACTCTCAAATGCAAACGCTACAAAGATGTTAGTTTATGCGTGGCCTGTAGCATTTGAATTGTTGCCAATGTACATAAACCAGCTGTTACGTTTTACGTACTCGATCAAAAAAATCAATTCAATTATCTTAGCGCAGATTTGTTTTAATGTAATATATTTTATTTGAAAAAAGAAATTTTTCTTCTTGACAATATTTATTTATGAAAGACTTTTAAAGGAATTATATAAAACTTTAACTATAAATTATGAAATTTATATTAACGTTAATATGTATGTTTTACTCGTGGAAATTGAAAATCATAATATTTTACTGAGACATTCATGTTAATGTCATTTGTTTGATAATAAAATCAAAATTTATGAATTTTATTTACTTAGGCATTAGCCAACAAAATTACAAACAAACGCATTAATCAAAACTCATAATATCCCAATAACAATTTTCATTTCAAGCAACAAAGCATAATTTATTCGTAAAGTTAATCAAAACTTTTGGATTGTCATCGCATAAATGAAAATAGTTTTCCTTTGTAGCATATATACGTATTTTAGATTGAATAAACGTTGAAAATCAACAATGCGACATAATTGTCATAATGATTTTAATTTCTTGGGGGTTCCTTCACCTTGAACAACAAAGTGAATAGCATTATACCAGTAATAGTAGTAGCAGTAGTGGTAGTAGTGGTAATAGTACATTGCAGAAACAGTTTAGTATCCTTAGAACGAGTGTATGGCAACGTTCTGGGGGTCCACTTTGAATAGGTGCACTATCTCAAGTATTAGCGAAAACTAGAGAGACAGGTTAATATTAGATCGCGTAGTACTTGAAGTGATGCAGCAAACCCCTCTGTCCCTCCTGTACTTCAAGAAAGTCTCCAGTATATCTAAAGCTATACCGAAATATATATACACATATCCTATCCTCGCCCCCACATATATGTATATAGATATATAGACTATACTAAAATAAAGTCAAGCTAGGTGTAAGTGTTACAAGGTGTGTTCTCATCCTTAGTATTAAGGAATAGCTTAGACTTCCGAAAGGATAGACATAGAGAGAGTCTTTAGAAATGAGGAGGGGGCAGGGGGAGTAAAAGGGAATGAGATGTAAAGTTACACAAGAAGATAAAGAGAGAGTGAGACGGAGAAAGCTTCAGAACTACACGGTACCCAAATAACATGCAAATTCAATATGATCTTGCAAAGGGATGCACAAGACTTTACTAAATATATCTATCTTTCTATCTATCTCCCTCTCTCTCTGTTCTTCAAAGTATCTTCAAAGACGTTATCCTCAAGTTCCTTGTAAATTCAAGTGACCTACACCACGTCGTTCAAAGAAATTTCTTTTACCAATGTTACAAACGTGCGCCCAAGCTAGTGCTATCTTAACAGTAAGCGAATTTCATATATCAACTCTACCTATATATGTATACACACATAAAATAACTTTACGAATTTTACCTTTTAATGTATAGGCAAAAGCATTTATGTAAATGTGATTTTGTAAAACGTGAACTTTTTCAATGTTGTATTGGGTTAGAAAACGCGTATATGACCTAGAAAAGTTGGAGGGCGCAACTTGCAAAACTTTAATACGATTTCCATTCATTCGCACGTTACATTTTTATTTTTCGAGAAAAATCAATGGTTATAGCAAACCTTGTATAGCGTTAGTAACGAAAACGATATTAAAATAGGTTATTGCCCGTGAGCATCTGTCAATAAATAATGGTGATATAGAAAAAGAGAAATATTGGGGGACAGAAAGAGAGAGAGAGAAAAGAGCTTTCCGTTGTAATTTTTGTGAAATAATGTGCACGCCCTCCATTCAATTTTAGAAGAGCGCACGATTCAGATCTATATATGAACCGAATGTATTTCGTTTACGCTCCCTTATAAATGTGTGTAAATGTGTATTTTGAGTATACGTCGTTATATACACAATATTGATCATCGAACACTGATCATAGTTATAAGAAATATCCTAGACAATGATAAATATCTATAAATTGAACAATTTTTATTTTATAAAGTAACGTTTGTATATCCAAGTTAATTAAAGCAGAGCAAATTAGAAATATAACTAATTAAAAATAATCATTGCATGACAAGTCACATTTAGTATTGAAAGACAATAAAGCTATTACAATTTACATAAATAAACAGTAATAAAGATAGTTTAATGAGGTGATCATCAAATTCATTTAAAATAACAGTTATGTATAATAATAAATAGTTAATAAGTATTCTTGTATAACGTCACAAAATTCATATTAATGGATTCATTGTAAAATAATAAGATTAATACAATCATTTATTTGTTTTGACTAGATTTTATCAAAATTGTTTAGCGAATCTGAGGTTTGAAATATTCAGCATATACTTACTCAAATTTCATACGAGTGTTGAAAAAAAGAAGTTCTCACATAACAATGAAACAAATGCTTTATTTTATGGCAAACAATAAAACATACGAGTCATTAATTTATGAAAATATTTGGCTAACATCACATATTCGCCAATCCTTAAATTCCATTATACTAAAATAAATCATTCTTACTCTCATCCAAGTATCATTAGTTCTACGTAAGATATAACCACAAGCCAAACACATCAAAAGCCTTTGGTAACAATCCTCAAGCAAAGAAAAAAAAAGAAAGAGAGAGAAAGAGAACAGACAAAGCAACAACATATAAGCAAAAGGCTTTCTGTAAAATTTTCTCTATGCCATTCTGTCTTTTGGTATACCTATTTATGTAACGTCACTTTCAACGCTTATAATTCTCATGCACACAACCCATTCCATTAACGCGTCTGTCTAAGAGGATGAATATGCGTGAAAGTCTTTTTTATTTCTTTTTCTATAACATTGTAATACCCCAACCACCCACGTGTTACCTTTTACATGTACTTTACAGATCTTTTGTGTTGATATTTCAATGTGTGTCCAAGAAAGTAATGCATGTGTATAGTATATATGAAATATATAAAAAAGTAAAGTTTTGCATGTGTGCGTTATTCTCGTGGCTGTCAAAACCATTAACAGGTTGTATTGACAGGAAAAGTTTACGAAGAAGTAATTATCAATAAAGCTTTCAAAATACATCTTTACACCATTGAGGATGGAGGGTTATAATTATTTTTGAAAGTTGTTAAATAATTTTAACAGTTCCCAGAATTTAAGAACTGTTGTCAATACGTTTGAACTTAATTCATGCAAAGTCAAATTATAACTTTGAAATTATTCTCAGATTTAATAATATATAGTGAAAATTATTTACATTTTCTTATTCTGATAATACATACCCATTTACAAAAAAAATTATGTATTTTCAAAAAGATATACTTACGTTATCTATTTTTTCACATTGATTATTGATCAAATGTCGATGAAAAGTTATTTATTGTTTATTTGACTCAGAAAACAAATGGAAATTTCATAAGCCTGATTAACACGAGTTTTTTTATTTAAATATTAATTTAAAAAAAAAACATATTTCCTATGCATTTATTAAATCATTCGAATGAACATAAAAATTAACTAATAAGTTAAAAAGATTCGATAAAAAATTTGTTAAAAAGGTAGCCTTTCTATGGCATTATATTGAGTTCTTTGGGCATTATATAATTAATATTAATTTTAAAAATGTTTAAACATATACGTGTTAATATTTATAATATTAATTTTAAAAATGTTTAAACATACATATAACACATTGTGATAGTGAGAGAAAAATCGATTTTTTCAATTCTTTCAGAAATTGCAACGGATAAATATTTAAAAATTTATTGGTAATAAAATATTTGATATCTTTCAGTATCAACTGAAATTGTATTATATTGCTATGGTCAATGTCCCAATCGCTACTCACGAACCTATTACTAACCGCTCTATTACAACATATTATTTCAATTATTTTTAAGTTATAGTCATTTAAATTAGAAGATATTTGTCAAATAAGATTTATTTAAAGAAATTTTTTAGACTTAATTACTAATTATCCTGATATATTTGATTTTTTTACATATAATCAAATCTGTATGATTAAATAATTTTAAAAAATATTGGAATAGTTGATTTTGCAATTACTAATAAATACATGAAAAACCTAAAAAATTATATATCTACAGATTCAAAGTGTTTATTTAATAATTAGTTAATTTAAAATAAAAATATAAGAAAGAACCGCAAAATTATAAGCATCTTGAAAGAAAAGGAAACCATGAACCGCACTCAAATTATGAATACACATGCATACACATCTACAAGTTCATATATACACAATCATACACATATACGAATTCACAAATACAGGCACGCACAAAGTATTCTATAAATATTATATTCCATTTATTTATGCTTCAAGATTTAATTCTACAATATAATTTTGAAAATTATTCAAAAATTAATAATTTGATAAAGTCGAATTTATTTACATTTTACTTTTAAAATTCTGTCTAATAATCATGTAGAGAAAAAAGTTTTTCTTTCATGAAATAAAAGTTATATCCAGTCAAAAAATAAAATTGCAAATCTTTTACTTATAAGATTTCTAAAACACGTACTAAAAGTAGAATCTTATAATCGTCAATGCAGGTAGTACGTGTTTCTCAGATTCAATTGCACTAAAGAATTTCAATAACGGCATTTTCAATAGCGGCAAATAAGGTACTTTTCTACATAGATTTTTTTATTTTCAACTTTTATTCATAAAATTCAATGCTTTATTGTAATTCATAAATTCATAAAATTATGCGACGTACTAATATTTTTATCAAAATAAATAAATAAATTCAAAAAATCAATTATAGCTGTATAAATTAAAAATTTTATTCGGAATAGTTTTTTTGTTAAGAATCAAAAACTGAATGATGCTGTATTGTAAAATATTAGTCTTACTGAAAGCAACTTTGGCTATAATTTCTATACAAAATTAGAAAGATTATTAGCAACCAATAAATTCAATGATGCAGGACCAGTCTTCCTAGAAAATGATTTTTACTCAAACGAAAGAAAGGAAAAAGAAAAAAAAAATAAGAAGAAATCCTAAAACACAAAACAGCTATTGTCAAAACAGCAAAGCATCACGAAAAGCATAAGCCGTACCCTAGTATTTATATAAAAGGAACCAAGTTTTAAAAAGGAAAGAATATATATATGCGCGAATATTAAAAGAAAATTGAAGATCAGTCCATGCAACACGCGAGAGGTTGATCCCAATTCAAATTTCAAAATTACATTGTGCGGACTTCTTGAAAGGAACTTGCTCGTGCAGCTGCCGCAAAAAAATAAAAAAGAGAGCAGCAGCAGCAGCAACAGCAGCAGCCGCGGAACGGAGTAAGGACATTGATCCTTTTATATACGGGTCCAGCAAGTTGTGGAGCTATAGAATTGTTATCAAGATCTTTTTCTTCTCTTCTCGTCTTTCTTAAAGGAGAAACCACTATTGCTCTCGTGCAGGTAGCCCTAAAGGGATGGCACCTGCCTCTCTTTTTTTTCGGTCCGGCTTCTCTTTTTGTATTTGTTTTTTTTTCTCTTTTTTATTTCTTTTTAGGGAGAAGCTGTACACGCGATATACTTTTTCTGGTACGAGGTCATCACTTCTTTTTTTTTTATTTTTTTTTTCTCTCTCGTCGCTTTATCTCCGTGAAAATTATGATCTTGCCCTGCAATTGCTTCTTGTATTATAGACTCCAGAATGGTACCTTCGACAACAATCAGACTGTGTTTTAAGTTCGGGATTGGGTATTTGGTTTTTTTTACTTTTTTATTTTTGGGATGGAGTTTGGTATATTTTTAACAAAATTATGGCCACGCGCGTGTACGTTTTTTTTTCTTTGCTGACTTTTTTTATTGACTTCGTCATGGTTACTGAAATTCGAGCTAAAAAAAGACCAGAATTTTTTTTCACGAAGCTAATTTTGTTCGTCTTTATTATCAGGTGATGATTAAGTATAATCAGCAGGAGAACGTTAATTGACTAAATATTTTTTTACACAAAAAAACCTTAATATTTTTAACAAGAAAATTTTTTATCGATAACTTTAAAAATTTTGAGCGTCATTCGCTTTACTAAAAAAAAATTTTTACTGATTTACACATTTATGCTTATAAAAAGATAGTCTATATGAATATTTATAGCATGTTTAGAACGGAAGCATCAAATTAGATTTAAAAAATGATAAAATAAGCGCTATTTATTTAGAACTAATATGAGTATCGTTGACATCTACAACCTAGATATTTTATTTCTCTTTGTTTCATAATTAACTTTCATATATAGTACGTATAGTAACAGTATATATTTATAGATTATAAAAATTATTTTGACATTAAATCTAGTTGTAAGTTCCCACAAAAATATAAGATTTTGAGTAAAATGTCAATGAACCGTTATTAAGAATAAATACTTCAATTAAGTTGTCTGTCAATTAAATTCATAAAAATGAAATAAATAATATCATTTTTACGAAGAAAGAAGATATCAAAATTATTTTCTAATTGTATGAGAACATCGTACTTATATTATATGCTTTTTTCACAAGATTGGTTCTTATTTACTTTGGAAGCTATATTTTACCGAGAAAGAAATCAAATAATTGTTCAGAAAATTGTACCGAGCACTAATGAGTAATAACCGTTGGAACTTTAAAGCGATAAAATGAGATAGTTATCTATCAAAATGTAATTGTTTCTTCGTAATACAATGTTTATTATTTTTATTTATATTCACCTTCAGTTTTTTTTTTTTTTAATGAGCTGTGTATTGCTAGAAAATATCATTAGAAAACTTACTACGTACTGAGAAAATTATCATCGTACTTGTTGATAATTTTTCAATCATTCTCACGAAATTTAATAAGAATCTACTTCCGTGAACCTCCACATATACGAAAGTCATCTTTCTTTGTTACTCGTAAAACGCGAATCATGATATCCAAACTTTGCTAATTTATTTACGTTTTTGACAAAATTGTATTTTTTTCGATTGACCTTTTTTATTTGTTTTTCATTTATTATTTTATAATCAAATTTATGCATTGATATCATCAATATATTCAAAAAAAATTATTAAATATACATACATTTTTTTTAAATTTTAGTAAAGGGTTTACTCGTTTGACAGAATTGTTTATTTTTGTTCTTTTATTTCGTTTACATTTCGTATATTTGTTTTTAATTTATTATTTTTAATGAAAAATGCTCTTTTATATTTAAAAATACATTTTTACTATTTCTATTTCATTCTCATTGGATGTTATTTTAACTTAAGGTGATATAAAAAAATATATAATGTACATACCGTTACCGTTATTGCAGTTTTTCAAAATCTTAATGTTTATTCAAAAATTTTCCAAAATATCTCTATATCATGATTTTTATTAGTTAAAATAAAAGATAGTAATATTGAGATATTTTTAAAAATTTTGGATTGAATAAAAAATTTGGAAAACTATAAAGTTGGTATTTTACATTCCTTTAAGAAAAAGCTTGTACTTCCAAGTCGGTCGTTATCTGCTTATAATGTCTCTAAGTCCAATAATAATTAAAACTGATCAATTTATTACATATCTTATTCTCTTTTAATAATTAACATTTTTTTACAATAAATTCGTATATGCGTAATTTGGAAAAAAAATTAACCATATAATATTTGATTGCGAAGAAATGCAAATCTCATTTTTCATCCATAATCCAGCCTTTTCCTTTTTTCTTGCGTTCCTCACAAACATCCTCAAGCATCTTCGTCATTTTCTTGCATATGCATCTCTCATAGATGGTTATAGCGCGAGAAGTTAGCTATATAGATTGGTGCGTTCAGCGACCGGAACGAATCCACTTATTGGCACGCCAGCTTCCACCTCACCACTTCTTACCATTTCCAAAGGCGTCTTTACCTTCTTTTACTATATACTATAGTCGCCGGAAGCTTCACTTCTATTTCTCTCAATTCTCTCTCTGTTTTACTCTTTCTTTTTCATTTTTTCCACTTTGACTTTTTAACTCTCTTATTTTATTCATTTTGTTGGTTTCCATATACCACTATTATATCTATGTGGTATATAAGAAAATCGTTTGGTTTGATATTTTTATTCGCTTCAAGGCTCTGTCTCTCTTTCTGTTTTCTCTTACGATGTACGTCGGATGGTATAATTATGCGTGCATGGTGAATATCACGCGTTTCTTTAACTGTGTGAGATTTCTCGGTATACAAGTATGTATGTATGTTGCCTGCGTAATTTTACGTATACTCAACGCGCTACTGACATATCACTGCATTCCAGGATGCGCTAATTATTAGAAAAGAAAAAGAGAGAAAACAGCAGAAGCGACCTGTGAGGAATAAATAAATCATACTCGCACCGGATGAAGCGCTCGAGGAAAAAAAAGTGATATTTTTTTTCCTTTTTTTAGAAAGATTAATACTGCAGTTATTAAATGTTTTTAATGATTTCTTTGAGGTGAATTTCTAACGTTAAAACATATGTAATTCATTTTTAATTGAATTTAATATATAAATCATACTAGATAATATTTTTTTTCTAAAACGATATATTTTTTATAATGTTGTTTTTCTAAACTTTTGATTTGTAGTTTTAACAATTATGGATCATAATGAAAATCAAACGTATAATTTAATATAATTTTTTCTTCATCACGAATATTTCCTTTTTTTTATATAAATAATTTTTGCAATTTAAAATTTTTAAATTATAGAATTTTTTATCGTTTTTTTTCTAAAAATCTTTATTACTTTATTTATTCGTGTGTACCCTACATAAAAAACTTAATGAAATTCCTAATTATACCTATTTACGTAAAATCACAACATGATATCAATGAAATAACTCATTAATCTTAATTTCTTTCGAAACGTTATCTTATCAATCTAATGTAAAATTAAATCACAAAAGAAAAAAATTATAACAATGTCATATCTCGTAAATTTATGTTTCATTAAATATACTATTCAAAATAATATCAAGCAATTTAAAAAAAGAATTCTCCTCCTTCTTTTTTTACTTTGTATAGAATAAAATAAAGATAAAACGTTCTGTGCATAAAATATAACTTTCCACATCCGCGCAAACGTTCTCCATAAGTTCAGTGTACACATAAAGACATCTCATTCTCCCTCGTTTGTTTTGTTTCGTTTTTTTTTAGCTATACGATATATACCAATTCCGAATAAATTTCCATTTCTTTATTAACACGTGACGCGGCTGATTTATATTAAATTCCCAATGGAATTTTATACACAATAATGCGTTATATGGCCTTTGCAACATCTTGACAAAACTGCACTATACTGTCCTTCATCCCTTATTGCACTAATACATTCTCCCCTTACCTTATAAAGATATATATATACTGATTGTTATTGTGTATAGATATTGGGGTATACGCTATACGCTCAAATCGATCGATCATAGCGGGGGGTCGTATGTGATTCCATGACATGTAATCTTTCGTCATTCTGTGATGAAATCTATGTATCAAAGAGAAAGAGAGAACGAAGAAGAAGAAAAAGTAAAAAGGAAAGAGATAGCCCTTCCTCTGTAGCAGGAAATTAAAAGGACCAGAGGGTCTTTACGTTTCATTCCCTTTTACAGCATTTTCCCTTTTTGCCTCTTACACTACTAAAAGTCTTCGACAATTTAACGCGTAGAGGACATAAAATGAACAGCAACAGCTTTGGGTTATGATATACAGTATAGGAAAGTCAACGCTCTTGCGGATTCGATAAACGCAATGTTGCATAGAAAGTGTTTTTACAGTCTATATATATATAAAGTATTTGTGAGAAAAAGAAATTTGAAAAAAAAGGAAAAAAAACACTCTATTTTGTACTTTCTGTGTGCAATAGTTTTACTTTTGTTCAAGTACAAGCCTTTATTCACTTCTTTGAGTTCCTGTTTTTTTTTCACTTTTTGAAGTAACTTTTTACGATTTGAGGATAAAATAAGAAAAGCTTGGTATTACATTTATACACTTTTTATAGTTGTACAATAACTATTAGTTTTATTTTTCAAACATCCAAATATTTATGCTATGTTTTTATTCTAAATACGATCTTAACAAGCATAAACACTTAACTACTTTTATTTTAACACCATCTTTGGTTTTTGAAATTCAATCGATTATTGTTTCGAATAAAGGTTTTTCTAAATATAGTAAAGGTATTTAAATTCATTTAAAATTTGTTATAGGTATTTGAGTCGGTTCAACTTAACAAATTCAATAAACCAATAATTATTGTTACAATCAATTATTTTATTATTTATTAAATTCAAAATTATTAAAATTCATTTAATATTTTATGCATGCAAATTAAATTCAACAAGAATAGCATGCCTCTGGTATAATTCAATACACTAAACTGATATTTTATTTATGTTTTTTAGCATTGATTATATTCAATTGTTGAAAGTATAGAAGAATATAACTATTATTTAAAACACGAAACGAAACAATTGTAATTTTATGTAAAAATGGTCATTTAGTTAAGTTAAGTAATTATTTATAATTAGTAGTAAAAAGTCATAAAACATTTATCACGTCTGATTGTAAAGCTTAAAACATTTGCTAATTTCTTATTTGCAACGTACAGAAGAAGAAGAAGGAAAAAAAAAGAAGAGAGGAAAGGAAACAAGGAAAATTCGAAGTTTTCTCGTTAATTAATGGATGGAAGTAATTAGGGAGACTAGGCCATTACAGCGATCCGGTCTCTCTCGTATCTAACGTACAAGTACTAGGCAATTCAATCCCATGGGGAAACTGCAAAATCTGACAGACCACTAAGCGTCCATGGACTTGGTTTATCTTTGCAAAAAAAAAACTTTTTAATACTTAAGCTTTGGCTTTTCAACTGTGGATTCCCCATGGAATAACAACTGGTGGGAATAAAAGGAAAAGAAAATTGGTAATGATTTACAATTTCTAAAATAACGTATACATGTATTGAGTAACTTTTAATGAGAGATTATTCTAATAATCTTAGACTATTTACTTTTACTTTTAGACTGTAAAAGTTCAAATATTTGAGTTATCGTGTAAATTTTTAAATTAGAAAGACGAAGAGTTATTTATTTTTTTTTGTTATTATAAGTAGTAAAGAATTTGACATTATTGTTTTAACATCAAATGTGTAACTTTCAAAATTACCTAACCGCTATTAAATTTGTCATATTCAAAATTTTAAGTTTCAATCGTGAATTCCATTTTGAAATTTTGAGTATTTATATACGCACATAATATAACTAATTAATTAATTATTTTGTTAAATTTGCAGTTTCATGTTCAGTCAATAAAAATAAAAAATATAATATTTTAGCATTTAATTATACGATATTTTTAAAGTATATGAACACGTTACAACTGACATTGTAATCAAAATGTCAAAATTATTTGAATTTTATAACATGAAATTTGTCGTGCTGATGCATTCAAAAGTTGAATTTCGGTTATGAATCCAAAATAGTTTGCTTTACATTATGTAATAAAATTTTGAAATATCTTGATAATATTTTTAAATATTTGAGTGTATTTTAAATTAATGATTAGAAATCCATTTTAAGACAATTCTGAATGACAGTTTGCCTTCATCTTCTAATTTTTAACTGTAATTTAAAATTTAAAATCGACATTCTTATCATTTTAACTTAAGTTGTCAAAATACAGATTAAATTTTATTTATAAGATTTTGTGATGTATAAGAAATAAAAATTCAAATAAGATTATAAAATTTTTGACATCGGAACAAAGACAAAAAATTCATGACATATCCTCATAGCAATTTAAAAAACGATTGCAGTTTATATTTTTTTAAAAAGTGACTCTTAAATAAATGGTACATAATCAAATATTTAATTCACAATTGTTATTTGTGTGATATTTGTATCAACTCTGTAAGAAAAAAAAGTATATCAACTTTAACTTTTCAACATTTCCGTTTTTTTATCTAATATTATAAGAACTTTTTACAGACTGGCACCGTACTGCTCGTAAAATATTTATATTAATATCGGATTCCACTGAAATATACGTTTATATACACTTTATAGGTAACTGCAACCGTACACATTTGACGGTCAATGTTCCAAAGTAAAACAGAAGAGCAAGAGAGAGAGAGAAAAAGTAGAGATAAAAGCTTGGCAATGTCTTTTACCATCGTTGTCTTTTAACATCAAGGGAATACAGTGGCTTTAAAAAAATAAAAAAAAAAATTCTTCAACTACATCCTATAGCTAACTCCTTTTTTTCACTCTATATCCCTCTCTCATCTTTCGATATTTTACTTTCGTTCGCTTATCCTTTCATGACTAGCAGAATATCGTAAGCAGCTGCTGCTGTTACTTGGGCCCTTGTTTTATGAACATTTCCAGTTTTTTTTTCTCCTTTGCTTCTTCTTTTTTTTATATTACTTTGGACGCGTGCATACGCGTGCCGAGATTCATTAAACCATCAGTCGCATCAGCAAGATTCTTGTAGGCTTGTTTCTTTCTTTTCTTTTTGGGTTTTAAATCTCTCTCTTCTTTTTTTTCGTTACTTTTTTTTATTTTTTGTTTTCAGTCTTCTCGTCCTTGACGATGCTTCGAATCAACTTTGTAGGCTTCCTCTCGATGTTATAACCACAGACTCCAGAGTACCGGAGTCTGTGATTTAATCCCTCCGAGTGTACGCGCGGTTTAAAAGAAATAAAAAATTGTAAAAAAAAAAAAATAGAGAACGCTTCAGCTGAATAGTGGTATAAGAGAAAATGGTATAGTATAACGTTCAAGCTAGTCTCGATGTAAACCATTTGAAAGTGCTTTTTAATTCACAATCTCTCTCTCTGTCTTATATTCTTTATCTCTTTTTTACTCTCATTCTCTATCTCCCTCTATCTCTCGAGAAAGAGGCATAGTAAGGGTATTATGAAATTTGAATCGTGCACCGCTAGAGTTTTAGGGAAGCATTTTTAATTTTTTTTTTCTAAGGACACGATGTTCTCGGTTAATTTGCGGAAAGGATGGCATTTATAATGAGCTTGGATTTAAAATTTATGAAAATTTAGTCGACAACCGAATTTCAACAGTGGTCCCCTTAAAGATTAGTGTTAATTTAGAAGAATGTTTTATTTATCAATGTTTAACATGGAAAAAATTGTATTATATTTAATTAAACAATGTATAACACAGCATGAAATAATAATTGATGAAATTCCAATCTTTACAATAACTTTTTATCAAACATTTTCGTAACAATTTCTAATTAAAGCAGAAAAAAATAATAAAAAAAAAGAATACAATTCAAGCTAAAACCAGATATACTGTGGTAGAAATTCTGACGTGTGTATTTGAAGAACCTTTCTTGATTGCCACTTTGTCGCTTTCGCACTAGTGACGTTTGCTTTTTCGATTGTTACACAGACCAGAAATACTGTTCGAGGACTATGCCAGACTATTATTCATTGAGATAACTTTGATTTTAATCAACTATTTCGTATATATATACATATATATATTTGGTAAGTTTTTTAACGAAATCCCAATCTGTAGTTTTCGTTACATTCATATTTTTTTTCTTAGACATCTTAAAGTTATATAAATATTCTAAATGGCTTAATCAAACTAAAATAAATATTTTACAAATTGATGAAAAAATGTTCTATGATTATTATTTTAATTTCTAAAAATTTTATTTTAGTATAATAAAAATTTTTTTCTGATTTTATACCGCATTAAAAAAAACTAAGTTTACTTTTTATAATTTCATATTTATTACATACAGAATATAAATCAAATACATATTATGAATTCAGACATAATTCATGTGTGTGTCAATAACCCATATAAAGTCAAGCAATATCAAATCATATCCAATAATATCCTTCTTTTCTTTTCTTCTGACAAAACCCAATACACTGTTATTGAAATAACAAAAGCCTCACCTTAATGCTCCTCTTTTCGAGCTCTTCTCTCTCTCTCTGCTGTTTTGTGCAAATTTAGTCAAACGTAGAAAATACGAGTTTCATAAAGGCTTTTGTTAGACGATTTGTTTTTACTACATCTTATATATTCTCAGTGTGTGCATGTATATGTGCATCTGTGTGTATGTCTCGGCAGGTAAAACCTGAAAAGCGTTATAACCATTGTATTCTGCTAATCCAGGCGCGTTCACATAGTAATAGGAACAAAAGGTATATAGCAAAAGGTTATGTGTATAGGTAGCAAAGCAAGCTTATCGGTCTTATCAATATAAGCAAAACACACGCATCATAGTAACGATTCTCATACATATGCACATTACACATACACCAGAAAAGTCTTGTAACCATCGTACACGTATATACATCTCTGCCTGTCATTTATGCTTAAAATCCACAAGCGTCGATGTATTAACAATACCTTGATGAGTATAGCGCTGTTTTTATGCGCATATTGTATGCTTTTTTTTCTTCTTCTTGTTGTAAGCTTCTAGACGACAAAAGAACGCATACAAATCAATCGTCCTTATCCATCGACGACCACTCCAATCAAAAATTTGCTTTCTATAACTTTTCGTCTGATATTGCTGAGTGCAATAATCAAGGGCGTTTGAAGATGTGCCTTAGTCAAAACTTTTGTTTTTTAATTTATAATCGAAACTTTTGTTTTGAAATTTAAAAGTAATTATATAAAATTGTTAAAATGGTAGTTTTATTAGAGAAATTATTTTTTCTGGCATTTTTTAAATTAAAAAAAATGAAGTAATCGAAAAAGTTGTTAGTTACTTTCGGCTTTTAATATTCTTTGATACAGACCTTCCGCGTTTTTTAAAAATATTAAAGTTTAAAAATTTGACTGCACATTATTATAACATTTATTTTTGTCCCATCTTGAAGCAAGTTTTTTTTTATTTTTCTTAATAAAGAAAAGTATTGAAAAATTTCTTATTTATTTAAAATTAATTTTATCAAAACTATAATTAGAATAAAGCATTTAAAAAAACAAAGAAAATTCATTCTCATAAGAATTGTTTAATAGAAATTTTTATTTAATAATTTAAATACGTTATAATATAATTGCATAATACAGTTAAACAACATAAAAAATATATTATTCTTTATATAATTATAATACGTATAGAATTGTCATTGTGTTCTTACCAAAAATTACCGACAATTTCTTTTTTACATTTCCTTGTCGGCCACATGTTATACATCAATCTTAATCTTAACCGAAATAAGACCAATTTCATTCTTCTTATGTTATTAAAAATTTTGAAAAACCTTTTTTCATTTCCCCTATTTTTAGATAATAGCTTGTCATTACTGTAACGTTATGGGTTCTCCGTTGCAAGTTAAAAGTTAGTTCCCATTGTGTATACCGTAATCCATCCGACTAATTAATGATTAACGAAAAAAAAGGAGTAACGTGTAAGCTTAAAGTTAACCAAAGTAGAAAGGTAAAGAATTTCAATGTTATCTGGTATTATAGTTCGAGTAATTAGTACTCTCAACCACGTAACATAAGAGAAAGAAAAGAAAAAAAGTAAAAGAAAGGAAGAAAGAAAAAACCTAATGTCACGGATTTTGCGCATTTAGAAGAGTCCCTTGGAGTCAATTGAAGGAAAACGAGCCTTAACTATGTGAACTTACGTATATATACGCGTATGTATATATGTGTGTTATACAAAGCTCAGAGGTTTTGGTAAATACAATAGATAAAAGGATGAGAAAAGAAAGGATGGAAATACAGAAAGTTCCAAGCTGCTGAGATACAAGAAAAAAAAAAAAAAAGGACAGAGGAAGATATGTAACGAAACGAAAAGAGTCCAACATGTTAAAAAAAGAATTAGATAGAATGAGAAAGTGAATCTTTTATATGTACGTATATCCTTCTCTCTCTCTCTCTCTCTCTCATGCAGTATAGCAATGCGTCGGTTCGTTGCTATACCGGTAGACCGTAGAATTGTCTGGCATTGTGCTTGCAAATCAAGCGGCCGAAATTTACATGAGATTTATGGCATTCCGTTTACCCTCTCACTCTCTCGCTCTCCCTCTTTCTTTCTCTTTCTCTCTTCTAGTTTTGTTCCACTACTGCTCGTGACCATTAAATACATATATATATACACACCCACAGATATAACCCACGTTCAATTGTAAATTTTATACATGTATATATATAAAATGTATACATGTATGAAAAGGGATGAGAGCCAATGGCAAGGTTGTTTCTGTTTCTACATTGCGTAATGTCCTGGCATAGCCCAGCTTGTGTATGCTCTGGTTTTAACTTCTCTTTACCCTCGCAGCGTCTTTTCCTTTCTCGTTCGCGCTTTTACTTCTTATCCTCATTTAACACTTGTCTCGTTTTCGTTTACTTCTTTCTTCTTTTTTTTTTTTTTTTTTTTACATTTCTATAGAGAAGAGACAAGAGGATTCTCTTTTACATTTGTGTCTACGTTTAGCCGCACTTTCGTTTCTTATTCTATATATGTATCATTATTTCCACGCTTATGCGTGCTGGTATCTTTTTTTTTCTTTCTCTCTGCCTTTGAATATGTTACGTTAAACGAAATATTGTTTTTCTTTTTTTTTTGAAGATGCGGTTGCGGAAATTTCTTTACAGAATATGTTTTATGCTGATTTTCTTGTACAAATGTTTAGAATTTAAATTTCAGTAATAAAGCATAGAATTTTATTTACATAAAGAGAAAAGGAAAATTTTTGTTTTTCGAATAACATGAATTATTTATTCTTTAATTCTAAAACAATTACTTTTAAACTTGTATCAAATTTTAAATGATTTTTCTTATAATAAGATATAAATTTTCATGGATCCCAATAAAATAAGTTTTACTATAAAATATAACGCTTTGTTTACGTAATATTTTAATAATTTAAACATTCTGGTTTGAAAAACAACATAAGATATTATTAGAAATTATGATTTAAACAAAAATGTAAATGAGCATTTTGTGTAATGTTAAACGTAAAAAAATTTTCATAAACCTTATTCAATGTAAGTAATACTTTAGAAACAATTATTGGCGTAATTACATCATAAAATTATTTGAACGTAAAGAAAAATAAACTTTTTTAATAACATTTAATAACAATATTGGCTACTCAGAAAAAAAATTTTGCTTACTCATAACGGTCATTTTATATTTTTACAATCTTGTGATCTGAAAAGGTGTCAAATATGAAACGAGGACAGTGACTAGACAACAGATCCGACAGCTATTCATCAAGCACGCTTATATGAAGCCAAAAGCAAACACATTTTTTTTTTAGTAGAAAAGTTAAATTTAATAAAAAGAAAAAAAAATGACATCTTTTTTTTTTGTAAAAAAAAGAAAATGTTATTTCTATCAAATAGATCTAGGTCATGCTTTAATCCAGCATCAGATAATACAAAGTCATAATTTTAACGTCACCCTGACATATCCTAAACGATCCACTTTACTTTTTCGCGTTATTCCAAATAACAACGCAAACTCCAATAAAGCATTATCGTAAAGTACACAGATTACAATCGAAGCCCATTTCTACAAGCACGCAGGAAAAAAAAAGGAAGAGAAAAAAAATATAATTCAAGCCAATGCCCACTTTTCTTAACCCATATCATGCGAATAGGTTACAAACAATCATTTAATTTAATTTTCTTTCCCTTTTTAATACATGTATCTTCTTTTATTTTCTATCTTTACACCTTCGATTTCCATATTTTATTTTCCTTTTTCTTTCACTTTCTTCTTCACAGCAGGATCTCCGTTTTTTTGTACTATAAGACAAACACCTATACACACCCCCCTTTATAACCAAACAAAACCTTGTATGCTTACCCTTAGTTATATACATTTTTGCACGCGATGACTAGCATCAATGTGGAACACGCAGTTTTTTTTTCCTTCGCTTTTTTTTCGCCAGAGGGGTCGCTCTCTCGTCCCCCTGTTGCGCAATGTAAATAACGATATCACATTTCAAGCCTGATAAGATTGTAAAAGTCAGTGTTTAGGGCTGGTATTTGCGTTATCCAACCGGATTAAACGCTTTTTAATGTCTTTAATGAGAATTCGGCTGTCCAAAAAGGAAGAAGAAAGAATCGTGATGATGATGAAATGCTTGATATAAAATTATTTCGGAGGAAATTAAAGATTTGTTTTGCAAAAAAGATAGCGAAAATAGAATAAGATATTTTTAATTATATTTTAAATTTCATAAAAATTTATGACTTTTGTATTGTACTAAAGTGCTTAAAATTTTTGCAACTGGTGAAAAACTAAAAGTTTAGGAGTTTATAAACGTATCGTTTTCGTGTTTTTATTTCAGTGAAATTATTTTTATTAAATTAATGATTACGTTTGTAGAAGTAAACATAACTTTATATTTTAGTTAGGCAACCTTTTGCCGTTGAGGCTAAAGTTTACTAGTATTTTTGGTTTAAAATATGCTGAGTGTTAGTTTTAAATTAAAATACATGCTTCCCAACAGTGAATTTCATTAACTTTATCTAAAAACTTCGCGCTGAAGCTTTTCATATATATATGTATATACGAGAGCAAAATTTTATATGTTACACGAATTCTACATCATGCCTTTTTAAACGAAATATCTTCAAACTTTAAGAAAATTGCCCTATAATTAGCGATAAATTATTAAGTTTGCTTTGAGCAAAGCTTTACATCTGTAAAATTACAAGCGTGTGCAACAAATAGAAATGTTTTACATCATTGATACACTGATTTCAGACAAATTATAAAGTTTATGGTTTTTATTCCACTTATAATGGTCTGTGAAAGTTACAACTTGAAAAAGTGCTTGGAACGTGTTAAATTTATATAGAACAATTAAATTATCAAAATCTCATGTAACGATCCATGAATCAAATATAAATATAAATATTATAGCTGAGCATAAATAGAACGTTAAAGTAACAATAACTATAATAAAGAACATCGTATACACCACTTATTTGATAATAAATTTATAAGCGAAACGATAAATAATAAAGCATTTTATCATGTAATAACGATCACGACAATTGATTTATCCCGAGGCGTATAAAAAATATAACCGTTTCGCCTACTCCTTCCCCTTCCTCGATCGTCAAAAGTTTATATGCATAATCTACAAATAACACCTTATCACCTTTAAATTTATTTTTACGACAATTCTCAAAAGTGTTATAAGGCTGAGGCAAGGAGAAAGGGGGAAGAGAGAGAGAGACACTTTATATTTCGTATACGCACGGCATCGACCGATTTCCAAGTAGCTAAACATAGAAATTTTATCTCACGAAATCAATACTCATTTGCGTAAAAGCTATATCGCATACATATATGTGTCTCCGAAGTAAGTAAAAAAAATAATAAAAAAAAAAAATTTAGTAGTATGCCGTAAAAGTTCATCAGTCCTGTCAACGCTAGTACAGAAGTTTTGTGCCTGCGTGCGTCTCCATAACATCAACATGGAAAATAAGGGAAAGAGAGAAAGAGAGAGAGAGAGAGAGAAAATGTCGTTGCGAGAGAGACTCCAGTCACTTTGTTCCTCCTCTCTTTCTACGTGAGGGTAAAGTGTCAAGACGGAATTCACGGTAGTATATTTCAAGTTGGGGTGCCAGCGGGTGCCTAGTAGCTACCGGTAGGCACTTATTAATGGCTCTGTACGCGCGACATGGAAGCCCCTGACACCCACTACGTTAAGAAAGCCATTAGATACCGCACGTGAGGCTCCTATGCGCACATAACGCCGGACCTTCTCCTTCTTAAAGGTATAGAGCTATATCTATATGTGTCTGTGTGCAACTATATATGTATGTATGTTCCATTGTTTCCACAGTTGAAATATCGCTGCAAAGTGAGCAAGAAGATAGAAGTAAGTAGTGTTTCTCTTAACGGTAAAGATGGCTCCTCGAACGTTCTTTTTCTTTTCAGTCTCTTAGCAAAACTTACTCTCATTTTCTTGAAGAAACGTCTATGTTTACTTTTTCATATTTGTTTTAATTTTTTTTCTTATTTTAACTTATGTTATGTCTAGATTTGTAGAAAATGGACGTTAGTTTATCTATGGTATGTCAAGCAGTATGTTAACGTTAGGTCCTAAAATCGAATCTCCTTTTCCAATTCCTAATAGACTGCAAGCGTACGTGCCTTGTTTTACTGATTTTGAATGAGCGAGGAGAGAGAAAAGGGAGGAAAGGTTAAACGCATAGCACGCTAAGGGGACATCAATAATCTCATAGGTAAAAGGGCGTTAACCGATAATATCTCAATTTTCACAAACTATATTTTCCATTGTCCAAAAGACAGATTTGGAGATGAATCATTTTACACTGGATTGATTAAGTAAAAGTATCCCCATAGTTTGATAATACTCTTGTTTAATAAAATTAATTACGTTCAAAGTAATATTGAGTTGCGAAAGCTATGGGTTTATCCAAATGTAATTAAAGCTGAGAGAATTTCATGGTTTAGTTTGTATATATAGTTATGTATAGTTGTCGATGTGAAATTAATAGCTTTGATCGACATTGAGATGTAAAACAGAAGGCACCTAACAAGGATGTTGGTAATAATTATACTATTACAATTGTTATTGAAACAATAATATTAAAAATTTTATCTAACTCTATATTTAAATATCTTTATTATAATCAATCTTGCTAATTGTAATACCTAAAATAAAAATTTTTTTTTTTTAAACAAGATAATTGTAATATATGTAGTAGAAAAGGTATGTTGTATAGTCAGACAAATTCTTCTTTCATAAAATTATTTTACAAAAAATGTTGTTAACTTTATGATTGTTAAACAATGTTACAAATAATTTCTTTGAAGTTTCTATATAAACACGTAATAAAAATATCATTGATTTGAGAAGATGAAAATTTTACAATCATATTAATCTCTCCTTTTGTGAATAAAAATTATAAGAAAATTATAGATGCACATTATCTTACAAACGTATAAAACTGACAAAGGGATTCAAGTGAAAGTTCAATCGGTATAAGAAGGAGAGAAAAAAAAATAAGTAAAGAAGCTTTCGCACAAAGTAAAACCAATTGAACTTCGACAGCGCCAAAAAAGACTGATGCATCAGACAAGTTAAAATACCTTATAACATAAGAAACTTTTCTTTACCAGTTGGTATATATACTAGACATACAAACAGCTCCGAAGAAAAAGCATTGTGATAAATTTACAAGTGCGCGTAGGTATGTAGACGCACGCTACTTGCTTACCAAAGTCCATTGCGCTTATATATATATATATATATATATATATATTGTGTGTGTGTATGTATATATATGTATATATATATTTGTATGTATAAGTTACCTTTTGGGATCGATGGTGTGCAAGGTATACATATAAACAAAATTACCATTCTATTCGTGAATAGGTTTGAAAACAAGGTATGTTCAGTTCACCGGTTTATATTTGTTACCCAACAAAGAATCGTTAATATAAAGTAAAGTTGGATGTTAAATTATTCTTGAGGAAGAAAGGAAAAAAAAAGATTAAAAAAAAAGCAAAAGGGCTTGATTGTTAAAGAATTAATAAAAGCTTAAAAATTTTAAGGTTTTATCTGAGCATGGGAGCTTTTAAAAATTTATATACCACGGAAGGAAATCGCGTAATTAAGGGGATTTTACTGTGGATCACGATTGCAAACTCGCAATAGCGTATACACGGACTCACGCGAGTATATAACGTTGCATTTTTTTTGTTGTTTTGCTTTATTTTTTTTAACGTAATTTTCGTCACGAAGGCGTTTAAAGACTTTAGTACGCATGGCTAAGTATGAGTATTTTATATTAATAAGCAACGATACAGGGCAAAACTTTTCAGAGAAAATTCTTCTAAAGTGGATTTCTCGTTAAGGGTTATCTGTAATTCATTAGCAGCTTGTAACTATGTGTTATTTTTTTTAAAAAAAAGTTTATTAATTATAACTATAGTACATATATTTATTTTTAATGCACTTTTATGCGCTTATACAGATTGAATAATAAATATTTCAAAATGTTTAAATATGTATTCTTGTTACAAATTTACCGACAATTTATGAGCATGCAACGTTCCAATACACATTCGTATATGTTTTATTGGTAAATTTATGAAATGTCTATTGAACCTTTAACAATAATTTTATTGAATATGTTATAAATTGACATAACATTTTTTCAATTCCGTTTACGATTAATATAACTTAGTTTGTTTATAATTAATAACGAATAAACAAAATTGTAAAATAAACATTTATACTTCTATTTTTGAGTTACAAATCTATAAATATTTTTAAAAAATTGATCTGATTGTAAACTTTTGTACCGTCTGATACAATAATTTGGTCGAATCACATGTATTGGATGTGATATTTTCGAAAAAACGTTTGAAGGGATTCCAAAAATATTTTATCAGCAGAAGTAAAATCGATATTTCATGATGTATAAAAAAATAAAGAATTTCATAAAATTACATTTGATCAATTTCACCCCCCTCAAAAGTGGAATTTTAGCATATTCAGAATTTTATCTTTAGGCATTTGCAAAAAATTAAATGAATATACATCATACGCAAGAAATAATAAAATTCATAAAAATTTATTTCATATCCTTACACTCTTCTAAAGGTGGAATTTCAAAAAGTATTCGCTCTATGTCCACTAATACTATATCAAAAATATAAATATGAATTTCAAATAGATTGATATACTAATTGTACTGAGAATTGATGAATTAGTTAGTTTGCTTGCTTTTATTTATAAAAATCTGTAGAAGAAAAAATCATTTTAACAACACGCTATTGTCAATTTATTCTTATTTTTAATTTAAACATAACAAAATAATTTAATCTCAAACCTTGAGCTTCAACATTTTTCAATGATGATTCATTTAAATTGAAACAAAACTTTAAAAGAAAGCTCAGCCCGGATGAGCTTCAACTGCAAAATAATAAGAGGAATCGCTAGATTTTACGTATAAGTTATTCATATATATTATGCGATATTAAAATAATACATACTCCAAAGTAAGGAAGGCTTTGATCATAAATCACAAGATTTAATTTAATATAATTAATGGATAATTTTGCTAAACCTTTGTACATTAATTATGTAACTTACATAATTAATAATCGTCTTTCATTTTTGAAATAGCTATAATGCATTCGTTTATTAATTAGGAATGTTTCGATTGTAATAATCGATTTTGATTTATTGAAAAATTTTCAATTTTATCTTTCAATATTTTCCAATTTAGTAGCCCAGATATTTAATGAATGATACTCCACGTATATTTTATGAGTGATTCTAACCATTACATTTTCCTTTTTTTTCAATTATTTTTTGCATTTGAATCAGATTTTTAATGGCTTCATTCGCTATTAAAAATAATAACTATAGATATATTCTATAGAGATATGGTTTTTATGGTTACTATGGCTTCTTTTTAGGTAAAAAGTTTTTTAAGAGAATTAGTTTTTCTGAAAATAAAATAAATCTATGACTGTCTTACTAAAAACCAATACATCTACGTTTACTACTATTTCCTTTATGTTCATGTAAATATCTCCTTAAACACCCTTTCCAAATAAATCATGTCTTTTTTGAAAATTATTTTAAAATCAGACCCACTCCAAGCTAGCAAATTTTGAGAAAACAAACTCAATCAGCTTGACACTTAACTCGAAAGCACAAGGCAAATCTATCTATATACGTTATAACGTTTAGTTTCACACAATTTTGCACCTTTACTTTGGACTACTATACACAACATTGGCATGGGGCATGCGCGAGAGAGGCGAAATGTACCCTTCCTTTTAGTTTCGCGGATAGGAGGGTGGATTGCTAAACCACCCTCTACTGCTGAGTAAGAGAGAGTTCACCAGATAGATGCCGTGCTTGGTAGCGCATTCAACTACCGACTTTCGAAGTGGCTGCCTCGAGCTTTTTTTTCGCAAATATATAAATATATGTATATAGAAATATACACGTATAAAAGGAAAAAGGCGCCCTTTCGTTGTCGTGAAGCCGCGCGTATTTAACGTGTGCAAATTTATTTCATTCATGTGTTTTATGTCTCTGTCTTCGTTTTTTTTATTTTTCAATGTGTCTGGAAATTCAATGCAAATGTGTGATATTTATTAAATGAAAAAAACAAACGTAAAATTATTTTACGTCTTATTATGAAAACCTTGATAAATTGAGAATTTTCAGCTTGTGTTAGGTGCTGTTTGGTGTTATTAAAGAGCTTGAGAACTTGTGCTCGTATATATCCTTGCGCACGTGTTTTAAAAGCGATTCGGACAAAATAGTGTGTCACTTTACATAGTATCTCTTATCGAAAGTTTCAAGCTTTTTTGAATAAAGTTTACTAAATAATAAGGCAATGCTGCTACTGACATTTTACATAAGGATCGCGAATCTCATTATTCGCTTGCAATTTCGTTGGTAAAAAATTAAAACGAATTAAAGCAGAAAAAAAAGAAAGTGCAACCATTGAATTGATATAAAATTCAAAGTAAAATAACGTGTGTCGCTTATGGCTCCGCGAGAACGTTGTATACCAGGCCTAAAGTAGCCAGCACAGCATAAACAAAGCACGTGCTTATACACCCTCCGGTGCAATGAGAAACAGATGCTGCTGCTTGCTAAACATGTGATTTATCGCGCGAAAGCCTAAATTCGCCAGTGCATCCCTATCTTTCTCTTTTCGTCCATATCCATTTATTTTTTTTTTCTTTCCTCAAAAACCGTATCGAATCACGAATAAAGGAAAGAGAAAAAGAAAAACAGCAATAAAAAGGAGAGAGAAAGAGAAAGAAAGAGAAGATAGTGCAGTGTACCGGTGTGAGTGGCACACCGGGGATTTCGTTTCAAGAAAAACAGAGTAAAAAATAAATATAAAAAGAGGGGATATAAAAGCAGTGCTTAAACTGGTGTACGCGTGTGTGTTAGAAATAAATAAAAAAGAAAGAAAAAGCAAAGGAAGGAAGAAGAAAAAGAGAAGAGCCGAATAAGAAGATGGCATCGGCAATGGAGAAACACCGGGTGAACACCTGCTGCTGCTTTCTGATTTTGCTTGGATTTATCGGTACGTGATTCTAGAGTAAAGCGTTGTCACACACACACACATAGAAACCCAAACGTCGTACAATTTATTTAGCTAGGGAACAGGATTTATTATGCTTACACGAATTATTTGCATTTTCAAAAATACAAAAAAAAGCAACGGGGAAAAGATGGGATGGATAGGGGATTGAGTTGTTTGTTGCGTAATGCGAGAATTTCAAATGAACGATTGGTCGAAGGACATTAAACAATCGGATTGCAGGGGTGAATTTTTTTCGCTGTCAATTATTCTGAATTGCGATACAATGGCTTTAGTTAAGATTATTTTTTTTATTACAACTTAATATCACATTTATATTTTTGATATTTTATTCTTAATTTAAGAATATTTTTAAAAGAATTGTTTTAATGGTATTTGCTTATCCCTATATTTGATTTGAATGATTTACGGAAATGCGATAATTGAGTATCAATAAACTTTTGTTTACAATCAGAGAGCAAAATGGATTATCGGTCGAAGCTATTTTGCGGCACGTTATTCAAAATTTTTAAACTGTTTGTCAAGATTGAAATATTTAAAAAATAGAATCGTTTTTTATAAAACTTGTTTTTAGGCACAACTGCTACACGAAGTGCCTTGTATTTTTATTTCATAATTTCATAAACATTTTTTAAAGAATATTTTATTAACTAATGAACCTTGTATTATTTGTTCGATAATACCATCTCATAATGATATAAATTCACTCCTCAACTGAATTTAAAAAAATTTCTTAAACAGAATACACGTAAATAAAATCGTACATTCTTGTAACGAAGGATTTCGAGAATTAAATTTTTATTTTAATGTAGATTTATAAAAGCTTGCGAGACAGATAAGCTTAGTTAAGCTTTACCAAGCGTTAATGAAATTTATTGCTGAAAATGAAATCGTGCAAATCCAATGAATTTTTAAAAAATATACATTTTTATTTAAAAAAAAATAAACTACCGAAACATAAAAATATATCTTTAGTAATAAAGATTATTGCAAATGAATTAATTAATATTTTATTGTGTGCGGCTACATAACATTTAATGAATTCATGATTAAACATGAATTTATTTTAAAACAAATAAAAAACAAAGAGCGGAGAAAAAAATAATATAATTCTGTAAACATTTTGTAAATGACGAAATGTATTATTTACGACATTTTAAATACTTTCATTTTATGTTCTCATTCAATAAAAATTTTATTACCACATATACCGGAAATTGGATGAGCATTGCCCCGTGTAATTTTTTACGATCTACTTTTAGATTATACGGGATTCGATAAAGCTTTAGGTTCGTGTATCTAGAAAAAAAAGTTTTCTTTTCAAGTTAACGTATTATAAAAGAAAAAGATCTCTTTCAACATTTTCATATTTTATCCTTTTGCGCGCGTAAAAAAACTTGGTATATGCACCTAAAACTGCAATCGGTAAATTTGTTAAAATTGGAATTTTCACCTATTAAATTTAATTTTTAAAAGCACGATAACTTTTATTTATTAATCGATACCAAAGATTTCATTTACATTTCGATAGCCATAGAAATATTGACTCTGCAAGCACATACAGCGAGAGAGAATAAAATAAATTCACTTGTAAAATCAAATCACAATAGAAGCAGATATGAGCTTTAACGTTATTTTCTTTTTTTTTTCGTAACCAAGCGTCAATATTTATATTTATATTCTTCAACGAAAACGTAGAACACAAAAAAAAGGGATGAAAAAAGCTCTAATAGAATATATAGTAATATGGATGACTTGCTTGCGTCAACGCTGAGAATTAATTTCTCTCTATACCTCCTTCATATACTATTAAGCTTTTGCTTGTCTCGGGCATTATTGTTTATTACTCGTCTTGTTTTAGTAGATAACGTGTATATACGCGCGCATCAAGTCACTGTGCTGTAATTATTCATTAAATTAAGACCGCACATCTAATAGAAAATATTGTTGCGCGTCGAGCTTTAACAATCTGCAAAATTTATTAATTGAACGCAGTGAGTCGCAAAGTAAAATTGTACAATAAAAAGAAAAGAAGGAAAAAACTTTCGCTCGCGAATTTCTATTTAGTATACGTTTTATTTTTATTCTTTTATTCTATGCTTTTTTTATGCGTTCAGCGTTTATTTTACTTTAAATCGCAGCACTTCACTTTTTCACCAATTTCACATTTTAACGTACGCGCGAGCTATACGGCGATGTTTATTACGCTACAAAAAAAATAGCATATATAGCTCGCACATATTTTTTTACATATCGTTCGTCAATCTATTTGCTCATCGATCGAAGGATATCACGTGAATAAAAATAAAGGTAAAATATAAACAATGGATCTTTATAATAAAATCATAATTTTCGGTACGAATTTGAAAAGGTAGTTAATTTTTTGAGATTAAGTCTTGACCTCTTTGATAATTAAAATTTCATTTTAATTAAAAGAACGAACTTTTGTATTTTCATCGCACGATATACGGTTATTAGATTAAATATGATTTACCAAGTTATATACTCGTTACTTTTTTTGTTACTATATTCGCGTAAATATTATTTATCAAATAATACTGGTGTTAGTCTGAACTTTGTTACACAAAATATTTCATTATCAAAGTTCGCTTTGAAATTATTTTATTAAATTATTGACTTGTTGTAACTTTGACGCTACCTATTTAACAATTAAATTACGTACTATGGTATCCACTAAATTGTTTCATCGTTTAAATTATAAAATATATTAATTTTCGTAACAGCGTTGTATTTGTTCTTAGCTAACGAATAAAGTTGAACAAAAAAATAGGATATGAAAAATCTCATAAAATGAAAAACAATTTTTGCGCTCAAACTAAAATAAAAGATTTTCTATACATATATATAATCCTAACATTCGATCATAGTCTTACTCTCTTGAGAGAGAGAGAGAAAGCGTATTACACGAGAAAGAAAAAAGAAATATATGATGGACGAGGCTTTTAAGAAGAATCTATATAGTCACGAAAGCTTTACTACGCTCACGGTGTGTCCAGTTTAAATGATCGAACGTACATAGCCCCCTATACGTACATAGTTTTTGCAAAACCTTACAAGAGATATAATAAAAGATATAAAGAATATAATACGAGGTAAAAGGAGTTATAACCATAAAGAGGAGAGATATAAGCCTTCGCATAGTGACTCAACAGGTTATAGTTCGGCATTGTTAGACTAATTGAATTTGCTTTAGCTCTTAACTTTGGCCCTTTTCTCTCTCTCTCTCTCTCTCTCTCTTTCTCCTTATAATCATCGAACCAAACGAACCTTGAGGCTCCATTTTATCTTACATATAATGCTAATATCCTATATATTATGTATATATGTATAAACGTATAGCTTATAGGTATATAGTTATGCATATAACTATATATAAGCGGTGTCGATTACACACGGATTATCCGGGCGGAAATTATTGCTGTCGGGTAGCAAGGAAATCGCCCTAAGGTAATTCCGTCGGACCAAGAGAGAGAGAGGGATATTCGCAAACTCAATCCTCCTATTATACGTCCTTTAATAGAGTTGATATACATATACTATATAGTTGTGCTGGGCTAAAGCTTGCAGTGACAGTGACGTTATTGGTATTTTCAAATTACCCTGCTGCATTTTATATTTCTTCCAAGTTATACTATATGCATAAGTTGTATTAAAATCTTCTTTGTATATATATTGTATGCTTATATAAAGCTACTATTGTTGCAGCGAATCGTGTTTCTTCAATAAAAGCTCTGGACGATTACGAAGGATTTTTATAATATTTTATAATGGAATTGAATTTCTGCTTATAATTGAAAATCGAATTTAAAAATACATTTCGATGAATAAAAAGTCTTATGTTAATCATAAATAAGGGTAAAAAAATTCAGTTTTTACGGAATTGATAAATAATTTATAACAGTTATATTGCATTGGGAATGAGTTTATTTTAGAATATTCGGGGTTGGTAAAGCTAAATATTGATCAATAAAAAAATAATCAATTTTCTATATTTAATTGTATGTGAAACAAAATGTTTCAGGTTCAGGTATTTTAAGACCTGATTAGATCAGGAATGTTAATTTTGCATTTAATAAAATAGTTAAACTTTGATTAGAATTATATAATTCAATCGTGCACAAATAATTATTCAGTTAAAATTTTTTATAAATTTAAAAAGCCATTGATGAAAAATATCATATTTATATAAACAATATTCTCTCAATTAGATAATATCTCATCTGTTAACATTTAGTCAATTATTCATAGTCATTAACGTATTTTTAATGTATTTTTACCGTTCATGTTTATTTTCGTTACCGTGTTGAATCTATTTTCATCCGATTAACAAGATATCATTTGCGAAATCGTTCGTAAACTGGTATTGAAAGATTTTATTATGAATTTTTTACCGGGTACGAAAGAGCTAAGAATATTCGAATCGTTGAAAAGAGTTATTGCTCTGATTTCTCATTAATGAATGTTATATCCAGAAATATAATGAAAAAACATGATTTTACAAATTTACTTCGTTAAGTTTTAATAACGAATGGATAAATGAAGAAATATCGGAGAAACATGATTGATCGTCTAAGAATTCAATGCTTATATATATTTTAACCGAGTCGCAATAGCAATAATGCCAGTCGAAAAATTAAAGATAGAGATAAAGGACAGACGGTGTATAGTGCAAGCGTGCTTGTCGAATTAGCGTAATCTGAATTTAAGCACGCTGCACTACCGACGAAATAAACGACCGGCTCCGCGAAAGACAGCCAAGGAAAAAAAAAGCGGAAAAAAAGAGAAAAGAAAAAAAGTTAAGAATGTTAGAATGAAGGTAAGAGACAAAAATTAAATAGACTTGGACCATTTCCAAGCGACTCTTGGGGAAAGAAGTGAAAAAGAAATAAAAAAAAAAGGACAAAGTCACTTCGCAGAGGTTGCGACAGGTACGATTGCGGATAGACATTTTCGAACCGTCGAAGGCAACGATTCGTTTTAAGGTAGGCGAATGAATAAAAAAAAGAAATGTTAAATTTCTTTACTGCCTAATGTTCAGCTTTTCAATCTGATATGCCAACCATTTTTACTGTTATTAAACCATGTTAAATCTAAATTTTTATAAATTTTTAACTAGATAAAAATTCAATTTTTTAATTTAATATTAAAGGAATATAAAATTAACAAAAATAGAAATTTAAAGTCTCAAAAATTTCACATGATAAATTTGATTATTTGAAAAGTAATTTTAGAAATTAGAGAAATCGAAATAATTTTAAGTACATTATAGCAATAATATTTTAAATTTTACTATTTATATCAATCTATTATTATCCAGACCATATTTATCTAAACTCTAAAGATTTGACGTTACTTTAGAAAAGTAAAAAATAAAAAAAAAACAACAGTAGTATTCCATGCGGTAATACGAAAGAGCAAACGTTGCGAGGCTGCTTGTGCTCAGCCAAGGCTTTAAATATTTATTTGCATATAAATATTCATCGTTTACCTCCCCGATGATATCGCGATCGGTTAGCCTGGATAAACAAATTAAGCGGTATACACCCCACCAACTCTCCTCTCATTCTCTGATCACCCAGCGATACTAAATATTTATATTCAAATAGTTTCCAAGCCTACATATCCGACAGTTTTCATTGTTACATGGGTAGTAACCAATAAACCATCAAACCCTCCCACCTTCTCTCCCGATCATTGCAATAAAAAGGATATCATGTTACTCTTTTTTACACTATATACACTTCGTCGTACAAATATTTTAAACGAATTAACCGCTCGTACATTTTTACAATTTTTTTTTTCGTATAGGATAAAAATAAATTATACAGGGGGTTTGATCGTTTTGATACACACCGATGTACAGTGTATAACATTTTTTTTTAAATCTTTCGCTCATGACTTTTTGCAACGGTTTATTATACATGAATTTCATAGGCTTTAACGAGTGACGAATATTTATGAATATTTTTAAATTTAACTCCGAGATGTTAACACTTCGATTACCTGCAAAAGATGGATTATAATATTTTTCTTTTTTTACTTACGGATTACATTTAAACATCAACATTATTTCATTCAGAAAGAATGTTTATATTAATATAATACAAATATTTCGAATGAAATTAATGAATTATGAAAAAACAAGGAAACATCATAAATATGAAACTTTTTGTTTCCATATTTGAAATATTGTAAACAAATATTCATTGATTATACAGTAACCTTTTATATACTTTTTAACTTTATCTTCATTATTAATCTGTCTTACAAAAAAAGTTTGAATTTTGTTTGCAGTTGACTGATTTCAGTATTAAAATACAAATAATTAATTTTATTCCGCATTTCAAAAAAGTTTTCAATAATATTTTGATATCCGAGTTATCGACATTTCAATAAGTAAAAAAGAAATTTCAATTAAAAAAATATTTAAAAAATATGAAAAAAAATTATGATCTAAAAAAAATGTTAAAAAAAAAATATTGAAAAATAGATATTTTATTATTTACCATACACATGTGGATATACGATTAATATCGGACATGTGAATGGCAGGTTTCTATAGCTTTTGCAGATTCAGCAACATATTGCCCTGGCGACTTGTCTCTCTTTCTCATATTTTCAAATATAAAATAAATTGACGTAGAGCGTCCATCATCAAAAGTATCGCTCATTTTAGTTGTACAAGGAGAAAAAAAAAGGCAAAGAGACAGTTTAGGTTTTCGATTATCCCAAAACTATCAATGTAGAAAGATTCGAACAAAAAACTAAAAAAATAACCACACCCTTCAGTACGGATAGACAAGCAATTTTGTTGAATTGAAGACCACTATTGACGTATACAAACATCATATTCTTTTTTACTTTTTCTGTTTTTTAGATTTTTATTGATATATACATAAAACGATTTCTGGAACATATTGCGCAGCCCTTTTTGCAACAGCAGCAGAAAATTTTTGAACACGAAAAACATATATTGATCAATAGGGGTGAAAAATTTTCTAGTTTGGTAACATAATGCTATACAAGTAAATACAAAAATTATTTAATTCAAAGTTCATTTCAATAATAACATTTATGCGTCGATTAATTTTACTAATTACATTAAAATCGGATATGTGAAATGCGTTCCATTATATATTGAAAATTATCATAAACTTTGAAGTCTATTAATTTAAAGCTGTTATTAGCTTGATATTCATCCTGTACAGTAATACAGAATATACTGAAAATTTATAATGATCATGCTATGTACATATATTGCACTCCTAAAAATCAATTTTTAGAAATCTCAAACTCTTACATTATAAGTTAATCATTCTACAAAAGTATTGTGTTTATTAATAGTTAAACATTCAATTTGAGCAAACATTAAATTATAAACTATTTTCCAGTTAAATAACATATTATTAAATAATGCAAATAGTTTAAATCGTAAATTAATAGGAAACTTCGTCAAACTTTGAAGACACAATAACAGTGTTTTCAATGATAATAAATTATAACTTTAGAACTAAATACATTTAATTTCGTAGGGTATAATTCTAAACATTTTAAGCTTTTACGTGCACTAATTATTGTAAAATCTTTCCGAACTTGCGAGTTGGCCTCGATTTCTTTTCTCCAGCGCAAAAGATGAGTAAGAAAAAAAAAGAGAAATAAAGAAGAAAAAAAAGTGTAATAAAGAGTTCTGACTTATCCTTAACGATTTAAGAGATTCCTCCGTTAGAGTTTTAGAAAGATCTTTTAGCTCAATTTGTAAGAGACCGAAACTCGCATTAATGAGTTTAGTTCTTGAAATAATACAATCAAGAAAGAAAGTTTATTCAGTTAAATTTATCGTTTAAGGAAAATTTAATCATAAATTCAATTAATTTTCAAGCGAAATAATCTTAAATCAGAATAAATATTACTTTTATTTTTTTAATAATTGTTAATTTAATTATTCGAATAATTAAATTGCTATTTTAATAAGTGACTAATTAATTGATTAATGTCAAATTCAATAACAAATTTTTATTCCAATAATTGATTGATTGAAAGAAAAAATATTATATTATGAAAAGCTGTAAAAACATGTAAAAAAGTTGGCAAAATCAGTTAAAAAAAAATGTTTGTATAAAAATCATAAATCATGAAAAAAATGTTTTCGAAGCTGACAATCTTAGCTGATAAAACAATTAAAATGCATAGAAAAATATTTTCCAACGAAAAAAAAAATTATTTACAACTACAGCAATGAAAAATTCGTTGGATTCATAAGATAGAGTATCCTTTGAATAATTTAAAATGCAATAATAATAGCAGCAAGTCTTTCTCCAAGCCAAAACCCATATTAAAAATAACTTGTGGGCAAATTTTTTTTTTCTCAGCAGAATTTTTCTTACAATTTACAAGCAATTTACGTCATTTCACCTTTAAAGCAGTGCATGAAATTCAAATGTCCTGGCAGTAAAACAATTCACTCTGTAAGACACTTCTCTATCTCTCTTTCTTTCTTTCTCTTTCTTTTATTTTCGCTTCCCTCGTATATACTCGTACTACTGCGGCAGGTTGTACAGCCGCACTGTAATATGGAGTTTTTGGAACGTTTCACGATTTGGCGGAAGCTTGCCCAGTCGAATATTTCCGTATTATTTTTTTTCCTTTCTTTTTCTTCTTCTTCTGCAATCTTATTCTATTCTCTTGTTTTTACTTTCTTTCGAGTCTTGCAATGCTTTATTTTCTTATACTATTGCTGTCACGAATCTTTTGGACCATCAGCGTCATCGGTTGTACTCTGGAATGGCCAAAGAGATTGCATTAAGTTAACTTAATTCTCACGATCGTCGCCAAGAGTTTACTTGTTTCTTCTCTCTTTAGCTTTTTCTCTCTCTTTTAATCTTTCAGAACTGCTTGCAGTTGCATGCCTAAAGCGATTAAGCTTCTTTCTTAATGGGCCAATCCAAGTTGCAAGTACCTGAGGTGAACTAAGAGAAAAACTAATTTTTAAACGCTATTCTCACCCTTTACATTTTCTTTTTCCTCTCTTCTTTTTTTTTTATTTTCCAACAACTCAACAACGGATGAGAAGGATAAGTTTTATTAATGTTGTCGTTATATAATTAGTGGTTTCGGTTGTAATCAAGCTTTTTATGAGCTTTATTAAGTACAAAATTAAGAGTTGCACTGTCAAGTTTTTAATACGTTTTGATGTTCCTTCAAGTATCACTTTAAAAACTTTCGTTAAATTTTCATTTTATGCTTTCTTTGATATCTTCTTTCAATGCTTTACTTTGACATTGTTAAATGTAAACCTATTTAACGAAAACTTAATATTACAAGTAGAACGAGTCAACTTTCGCTATATTTAGTAAATTTTTCGACATTATGTAACGTTCAACTTTAATTTTGTTTGTTTCATGCATAAAATTTACTTTGATACTGTTAAATAAAAAAAAAAATTCTTTAACGTTGTTTTTTTATTCTTTAAATCTTCTTAGTTTTTATTGCAGTCTATAAAAGAACCACTATGTAAAACAATTACTTTGACGAGCATTAAATTTAAAAAGCTTTTTGTTTAACATAAAAAGGATGCAATATTATGGAAGATCAGACGTTTTTTCAGCTTTCTATAAAAGGTTTTTTAAAGTTTTTTTTATCAATAATGTTCTAAATAAATGTAAACATAAGATAAAACTTTATTATTTTTTCTTAAATTTTATTTAGACATTTTGTATTTGTAGAATGTTAGTAATAATTAAATGTTAATTATAACATGATATTTATTAAAGTTTGAAAAAAACAGACAATTAAATATTCTTATAAAAAAATCTCCTCTTAAAAAAATGATGGCAAAAATCTATCATTGCAATAAAAATGTTTAATGGATCACATAAAACATGATAAAAATAAGTAATACAGCAACTTTGAATTTGAACTTTGGATATAATACATTTATCATAAAGTAAAATGTGGTCATAGTTACTAAAATCAATTATTTTGGAATATGATTATTTAAAACTCATAATATTTTAATTAAGATATTATTTTTATTTAAAAAAATAATTGTATTTTGCACTCATGATTTCGTGCAAGAATGACAACTTTTAAAATTTTATAAATTTCAAACCTATTGAATTATGTATTGTGATCTATAAAATATTATTGTAAAAAAGTGACAAAATATGTTCATTAGATTTTTATTAAAAAATTTCAATATTTTAATATAATTAATATTTAACTGAAAAACAAACTAAATTACTCGTTATAAAAAAATTAAGAAAAAAAAACATTTGATTGTAGAGCATTATTTTTAAATGTATTAGCTTTAACACCAATGTATACAAAATACACTACTTGGTCTAACTACTCCGTATTAACTTTCTAGTGTATATATATATCTGTTTAACTTTTTTTCTTGTACACACAGTGTATATCTAATTAATTTGCCGACATGATGCGCTTTACTAGTATATAACTAAAAGCATTGTGAACAGGAGGTTTCTTCTCTCTTTCATCATATCTATTCTAGCATCTTCTTGTTTGATGCTGCGTCGATTGTACGATCCTATAGGGGTTTCGGAAAACTTGCCTAATTAGAAAATGCCATAGCTTCTATTCTCTATATCCTATACTCTATCCTCTCGCTTTATAAGTTACTCTCTATACGTTTTGTCTTAGACGCTCATACCGGATCTTTTATATATATATAGATATATGTTAATCAGGGTGCGTGTATGTTTCCTCTTTTATGCTGTTACTATACTACGCTTTAAATGTGTAGGTATACCTGTAAACAACTTACAAGACGGAAGCCAGAAGAATATATGAGTTAGAGGGTGAGAGACCGAGAGAGAGTTTCTTCAAGGGGCTGAACAAATTACACTGTTTTGGAACAGTATGGTGCTTACTATATGAGCACGGATTTATTAAACCCGTGCGTTTTCAAACTGTATATATATGCGTTTTCGTGTTGCTTATGAGAGTAAGAGAGGGAGTTCCCTTATGCTAATGCTAATGTATTGTTTGTATTTCTGTCTGTGTATAATTTTATATTTGTGGAAAAATTGAGGATACGTTAATGTAAAATATTTTTTAGGTTACATTTAAACTTTTATATTAATTAAATTTTATATTTAAATAAATATTACAAAAATTATTTTACTTTTACGATAACATGTGTCGGTTATATACGCGAATAAAACTATTTAAATTAAAATGTATTTTTTCAATTTCAATTATTTCTTAATTATTGTTTCATTTATTTTTTTTATCGTGAAATGGCTAAAGTTCATTATTTTGATTATTTATTTATGTAAATAATAAATAAAACTTATCATTCCAGTTTGCAAATTTTAAAAATTGATATTTTATGTTGAATTTTCATCGAAATTATTTTGTATTTAAAAAAAAAAGAAGAATTAATTAGACTGTATTTTATATCCAATTTTAATTTTATAAAAGAGAAGCAATTTAAAAAATTCATAAAAATGCATTATATCAAAAGTGAGTGAAATAAATTTATTCCTTTGGGACAAATTGATTTTTTTTTTATTACGGTATTAAAAATTTCATTATGACATAAAGCGTCTGATTCTCATAAAAAAAGTAATTAAAAAAAATTTCAATATTCATGGGTTCTACGATTAATTTAACAGTAAAAATAATTAAACAAATTTAGCGGTACTTTGATAATTCCTTTTTTTTCAAACTAAATGACTTTCAACAATTTCAATGTGAAAACAAATTATATTAATTTAAGATTAAAACAATTGCATTAAAACAATTTCTAGTACTTTTCAGATATTCAATAATTTTACGATGAAACACAAGTTCTTATCTAATTTTTGTTTTTTGCAAATTTTTTATCTACGTTTCATCAACACCGAAAATAATTCCAATAGAAATTACATTAGTGAGTAATACAATTCCGAAATTTTCTTTGAATAAACAATATTCTAGATTAATATTATTTCATTAATAAAAATAAAAAGCCAATACAATTAAACTCATTCGAAAAAAAGAGAAATAATAAATTAATCACCTTTATACCATTATTTAACGACTATGACGATCGTTCAGCTTAAAACTTGCTAAATTTTATGACCAAATGCTCGTTCTCTTCACAAATGATAAACTGCTTAACTATATATATAGGAGCTTGAAAAAAAGAGCCTACATACATAATTGAAATGGAGTTGAAAAAAGAGAGGGGGAGAGAAAACGCGAAAAAAAAGAGAAATTATTCATTTTTATAATACGTGCATGAGTGATGTAGAGAAGTGCTCTGAATTTTTAGAAATTTAACGAGAGGGTTATATCTGCCTGAAACTGTCGAGAGAAGTAAAGAGAGAAGGCAAGATACAGAGAGACGAAAGCTCGCGTGGTGGCTATCTCAAATGCCGTTTTTTTCATCAAAACGTGTGAAATACTAACGCAAAGAGAGCGAAAAAAAGAGAAGATATATATATATATATATATATATATATATATATATATATATAGAAAAAAACCACAACGAGAATTTCGCGCTTCGGCAAGGATAGAGATTCATAGCTTGCACAGAGGTTGGTGAGCTTTTTTTTCCACGCCTCCAATTTATAGCCACTGAGGATATAAAAAAAACCAAATAATCGAAAACATAAAAAAAAATATTTGAGATTGCGGATAGTAATGAAGAGAAGATATTAGTGAATGGACGAGGAAAAGAAAAAGAAAATTAAAATGAAAAACTGCAGGTGTATTAAATAAAAAATAGATTTTTTTTAATTAGTAAGTTGCCTTACCCATTAATTATTCAATTGGATTTATCTTGCATTTTAATTTTCATAAATTATAAATTAACAATGCGAATAATCTATTGAGGCCGAGTTAATATTCAGAAACCGAATAAAATATTTCATTATCAATACATTTTTGAAAAAGAATTGATAATTATAAATTCATCATTGAAAAAAATCAATGGAAGAATTAAAATGGAGAAAATCTGTATTGATTATAAAGTATAAATTATTGGAAAATATAACTATTTTAAAAATTATTCTGGTATATTAAAATAATGTACGTTTTTTCTTTAAAAGAATTTTGAATAAAAAAAATCCTTACGAAATTATATCTCAGGCAAATTCATACATAGAAAAGTAACCTGTTACTATATCATCATCAATTGTATAATCATAAAGCGCTTATTATCAAATTTATTTGAGATCGCAGCCGATGAAAGTATTAAAATCAACAAAACAATCGAGAAATATTAAAAATTTTTTACTTTTGACACTAGGGCGCGAGCCAAGAGCCTCAGCCCATGCGCTACCGTTGTCCCTATCTTGCTCTTCTATTATAATACATGATAGTGTGAATTCATGAGTGCATCATTCGAACGCTCGGTCTTTCCTTGCACGCATGCACAACATTCACACTTTCAATGCATTATTACACGGAACCTCAAGATACTGGTGTATTAAAAAAAAAATTTCAATTTACTCTTGTATCCACGCTACTGTCAAAGCACTATTATTCTTTTTTCTATTGTTTAAATAAAATAAACCTATAAAACTTATTAAATAAAATGACTTTGTGAAATTTTATGAAAATAAAATTTCAAATGATAAGTTACATTAACGAATAAATTAACTATTTTATTGATTGATAAGCACTTGCATAATTATAAACCATTTTAAGTAATAGTTAGCACATATCGTGTATTTTGAAGTTTCAACCTACAAAATGTCAAGTTATTTAAAAATAAAAATCGTGAAATTAATTAAATTATGTATTGAATGTTTGCAGAAAATAATAATATTATTTAAAATATCAAAATGCTCATGAATAAATAATGACATTCATGACCTTTTTTCCGAAATCCCATATACATAATAAATAATAAATGCTACCTAAAGAATTTTAATGTATTTATATAATATGTTTAATATAAAAAATAATTTAAAATAACTTTTTGCACATATAACATTTATTTCTTGTCTTTTGAAATTATGGTTCGAATACGCGGTGAGCGTAATGACCATTAAATAAAAACATATCCTGTGTAACTCACTTATCATCTGGAGCATTTCAAATTTTTCGCGGTGCAGTCACATACACGCATAATGACCGCAAAAAGTGAAAAAAAAGAAAAAAAAAAAAGAAAAATAAGGTGCCGATCTCAGACAAGCGTTAAATTACCCTTCGTATCCACATTCTGTTTATAAATCTTTCTATTCCTCGTGTTTGCGGAGCAAGTTTATAAGAAGGAAAAACTCACTGATACCACAAATACGCAGGCAAAATCATGGGTAGTTTCGAAGAAATCCATTAAGTATTTTGCAACCCAACCAACCAGTATTAAAGAAACTGAAAAAAAGGAAGTAAAAGTCTTTCTCTTACCCCTTCTCTCTCCCTCTCTCTTTCCTCTTTTTTTCATCTTTATGGAAGCCGTATGGTTTAAACCACGCAACCGATCAGTCTACTTTTTTTTTTGCTTTAAGTATTACCGCGGGCATTTTTTTTTTGCAACCACAGCAAGACTTGCTCGCAAGAAATCTACCTTCTATACTTATCTTACTCTTTTACCTCTTTTTTTTTTATTTTTTCACTCAACTCACCAGTCGTTTTTGATCAGAAGCAAGAGAAATAGAAAGAAAGAGAGAGGGAAAATAGAAGGAAGAAAGACAAGTAGAAGAAGTTAGTAGTCTATATCAGTATTTCTTGCAAGTAAGCTTTCGCGGTCTCCTATACCCTTCGCTTTCGAATGTTGAAAGTTCATTATAATTGAATTTGTGATCTCTGAAACTCGAATCAGCTTTTTGGCACTACCTAACTATGAGAGACAAAGATGAAAAAAGAAAAATTGAAAAAAAAAATAAAGAACAGTAAAGAAAGGTTTCTTTCTATCTATATTTCTTTAATTTTTTTCTTTTTCTCTTTTTTTTTTTGCTTTTCGTAAGAAAAAGAAATCCGACTTGGCGGTGAACTGAACGTTTCTTCGATAATTGGTTTCGTTTCAACAAATATGAGATGGGGCGCGCGCACGGGACTGTTTCGCGAATGCACCATTTTCCTTTTTCTCTCTCTTTCTTTCCTTCCCTTTTGTCTATCTATATAGAAATGGCTTATCGTTATACTCTATTCGCGCTTTTTGTTCACTAAAATATATATGTATATATATATATAAAGATAATAAAAGTCCGTTGGCCTAATTTGCCGGAGCGTCTTATAAAGGTAGAATGGGCTATATATAGGATATTCCAGGTCGTTAGATAACCGTACTTTTGCGCGAAACGTTGCAATAACTTGAACGAATACGACGTGCACGTGCGTCGTTTGCCAAATGAACGATTCATTTCGCGACGCGTGGCATAAAGTACATGGATATATGTGTGTATGTGTGTATTTTCGCAAGCTTCTACGATTCCAAAGTATGTACGAAAACCTTTGCAGAAGCTTACTTTTTTTTAAACTTTGTTAACGTACATAAAGATGCATCAATGTAATGTGTAAAAGCTAAATAATGGTCATTTTATAAATGACTTATACATACCGAAGTTGTTAAAAATAATAGTTTAACATAGATATATAATTATAAATTTAATTAGAATTTAATTAGGATTCTAAATGAAATAATTTATAAGTTGAAAATTCATATAACGATACAATGACAGCATACAGGTAATAACTAAATATTTAAATAATTATGACATTATAATACGATATTTCTACTTATCACATTTCCGTTAACACACGTTTAATTTTGGTTCTAGTATTTTTTAAATATCCTAATAAATTCGATAAAAACAATAGCGTTTAAACGCAAGAATTGCAAGTTTTTCAATGATATATTAATTGGACAGAATTGATAATTACACGAAGAAGAAAATTATCATTCGAAGATCTGTACAAGTCTTTATGGAAAGTTTTGTTCCGTTATAAATAATTTATGAAGAATCCATTTGGCAGAAAGTGTATTTTAAAGATATTTCAAAAGAAAATTGTAATTGAAAAATTGATATTATCAACAGATTTATTAGAAACATAGATCTAGCATTTCATACATTGAAAGCCACGAATAATATACGAATCATATTTATATTGTCAAAGTTCAGATAAAATGAATTTCTTATATTTTTAAAATATAGAGAAAAACATATAACGGTCTATTAATAAGGAACGAAATAAAATCGATGATTATTCTATCAACCTGAATTGAAAAAAAAGAATATACGCTCGTCGATTAATTTTTCAAATTTTTCTTATGTTTTATCTAATGAACATTTTCATGCTAAGTCCTAATAAATGAATAATTTTATAAAAAATAAAAAGAAAAAGTAAATAAATAGAAGTAATATTTATAGTTTTTATAAAATAAAAAAATAATATTATGCTATAAAGAAAGATGCAGTAGTGTCTTACCACATCCGTCTGTTTCTACTTAAACAAAGTCGTATTAGTATCATCAATTAAACTTACAATGTTTATTAGAAACAATAAAGCATTTTAAAAATATCCTTACAAGCCCTCATCAGTTTATTAAAAAAAAAAATATATACGATTAAATAAACAAACAGAATAATTAATAAATCATAATAAAGTGTTTGGCTTATCAAATAAAAGGAAAAATTAAATAACGCAAAATTCAGAGCCACGAAAATGAGTGTTTAAAAGCGTCGCGCTAGCCCGTAGAAAATACCGCAAAGGGAATAGCAATTTAGCTGTGGAATCCGTGGCAACGCAATTAGCGGCTGAGATAAACATTTTACGGCATCGTCAAAAATTTCATATCATATGTATATACATATATATATAAACACATACACGCTATTTATTCTCTTTTATCTCGCTCTCTTTAGCTCTCTTCTTAATGTCATTTTACGTGTTATATATATGTGTGTACATATAAGCGCTAAATTCAAGCACAGAAAATTTAATCGCTCCCGGAATTTCGTGCAATATTCAAGCATAATCACTAGAAACCTCACCATCGTCATTTGTTGGTTATATATCCTCCTAAGAGTTCGCGTATATACGTATTAGGATAACCTCCGCAACTTTAGTTCTACGACCCTTTTTAGGAAGAGATTTCATGTGGTTAGAAGCGCGTGTTTTAATTAATTATTATTATACTTAATCGGAATATCGTTAACGTCAAATATTTTTGTTATGTATAACAAAATGGAAATTTAAATGGAGATTATTTCAGAAGATGATTACATTATCTTCCTTCGAGAATAAATTTTACGCTTGCTTGAAATGAAAAATTTCAAATACTATATTGTCATTTGCGGGGGGACATATAACTTGAATCATCGTATGATTTTTACGTATACAGGACACATGTATTTCAATGTTGATCTTAATTTTATAATTAAAAATTTTAGTAGAATGCACGCTCAAAATTATGGGAAGTTTAACAAATAATGATCACCCTCAACGATCTTTTTATATTTTATTAATTTTCTTTAGGTACTGGAATAGAATGACAAGAGTTAAGTGCATAAAAGCTTTGTTGAACCTTTGATAATAAATGATAACACAAGTTATGTTATTATATAAATTGTATATAATTAAAATTAAAGTATGAGAAACATTTCAAAATTGATTATGACAAAGGCTTGTAACAAACAGCTATAATATTGTTGAATTAATATGACATTACATAAATTCATAAAAGCTTTTATAAATCACCAAAGTACTGAGTAACGAAATTTCAACAGCACTAAAAATCAACTACGTATAATTTTGTTTACGATTTCTTTTGAATAAAAAATAAAAATTGGAACGGAGCATAGAATTTTTCAAATAGTATGTTCAATCGTATTTTATAAAATAAACTGTTAAATTTTCTTTTTACATTTTAACATTTTAATCTTTTTAAATGGGACAGCTTAAGTCAACAAATTATTAAAAATTGTCCGACGGAATATGTTACACATATATTTCCATGTTAATCGTGCGCTTAAGCATTAAACTGTAAAATATCAAAAAAATTTTTTTAAACCAAATTCGTCGCAATTTGCTACACCAGACTCTTTCAAATACAGAATATTTAAAAAATTTTTGGTTTTAAAAAGAATTTATATTACTAGACCGCATAACAGTAAATTTTTATTATGATCCATACTCAAGATTTAATAAAAAATGAAAGAAATAAAATTTTAAACTAATATGTTGATCTAATTTCTTATATAGTTTTAACAAATTATATGAACGATTTACATTTATAATCGTGTGCCATAATTTATGGGTCTAATGTAGCAAGTAAATTTAACATAATAATTCTATATAATGAATATATAATACATATGCTAATTGTAATGCTCAACTTAGTTTACCGCACATGCGTAAAATGATTAATCGACTGTGCTAATTTCCAAATTCATTTTTTCGGCAATATAAATCTTATGACTTATTCATGGATTATTCGTTATTCAAATGATATCAAATTCGTTATTTTTAAAATATTTTTTTTCCATTTTTATTATAAAAGTAAACCTCGATGGTATTCGCATAAGTTAAAAGTATGTAATATTAAAAATCTGATAGCATCACTTTTACAATAAACGATCATTAATTCGCTATATGAATTTTTGATTTCAATAAGCCCAAAGATCCATCATAACGACATCAGCTTAAATTACAATGAAAAAAAAAGATCGACTACAACACACACCTCTCACGGCCTATATCAGGCGTATCTGTTATCGTATCAACTCGCCGATATATCAACGCTTCAAATTGCTCCTCTGTACATATATAAAAAAAAGAAAAAAAAATAACTAGAAACGCATCAGCTTCGCATCGCAATGTTTAATCAATGATCAATTTCTATGCATAAAGAAGCATAAGCAAACGCATCGTTTAATTTTTCGGATGTTAAACCAAGATAAAATTATTTTTTTTTTTGTCTGTGATAATTTGAAAATAATGACTTAATGGTTCGTAAAAAAATAGGAATGAAAAAAAGAAATCTAAAGAAAAAGAAATAGAAAACACATGAAAATATATGTCATAGAAGCTGAATGAAGGCTTGTGCTTTAAAGCCATACTACATGACGAATGGTCTTTTCGACGTTCCGCCACATCGTATGTCGTACTAGCATCGATAAGCCTAGGTGCGCGTTAAACGGAAAAGCGCTTCCCCGAGAGTTAGCGAGACACAGGGAGAGAGAAAGAGAAAGAGAGAGAGAGAATGAGAATGCATACCCCCATTGAACGAGTTACTTCCGTAGTAAAGCATATAACACAAACCCCTATATGCGCTCGATAAACTTCTGTAACTGTAGAGCGGGAAATGGTTGCGAGGGAAGTACCGACGGTGTACATTTTGCAAAAGCTTTTCGATGGCTGCAGTATTGAGTTAGGGATATTGTCATTCAATGCCCTTTTTACCGAGCTTTTTTTTACAAACTGATAACTGCCATTTTGAGACGCATAGAATTTAATAGAAAAATTCGATAATAAAGAATTTAAAAAATTTCTAATTTAAGAAAGGTTTATTTATGTCATTGAATTTGATATTTTTTAATGTGCTAAATATAAAGTTTTCATGATATTTGAGTAGCGAAATAACATAACTATGCATTTCTATTTCTTTTTACAAATGCAACCGAAATAGAATTCAATAGAATATGTAACTTTTTATTTACTTTTTTTTATTTAATATTTAACAGCCGGTAAATTCACTATTTTTTAAATAAATTTTATAAATTCAAATAGTTTAGCTTTTCACTTTAAATTTTAAATTTATTAAATAACATCCATTTAAAAGTGAATAATAAACTTGTTTTACAACGTGTATCGTTTTTCATATTTTTATTCGTATTCGTCTGCAAATAGAGCCTATATAGATTTATACAAAAAACTTTTATTTGTAACATACCTAAAAAATACATAAAAAATCATTTTTAAAAGCAAAATGTATAAAATCTATTGATACATTATTTGAAAATTCTAAACACGTAATAAAAAGTTCGATAATTGATACTCCGATTGATTACAAAATTTTGGGAATGTAATCCATTAAAATCATAAGCAGTATGGCCATCAGCTAAAAGACTATACATATTTAACCAATGTAGCTAACAGAAAGTACGAGATTTCTGTACACATGATAACCTGTAGGCAACTGTCTCTGTTGAATTTGTTGTATGCAGTCTAATACACCTGAAATATCCAAAACGTTTTCTCTCTCTCTGGCCGTATCAGCAAAGCTTGTGTTCAGCGACCTTTTCGCTACTGGTGGGGCATATACGCTCGTATGTGGTTTATACAAACTCGGCCATGAATCCTATCCGTTGTATGTTGCTCGTATTTATAATATTAATGCGCTGTATAACTGACGCTCGTTTCCCCTACGTACATATATGTATATATAACAAAATACTATGTAACTTCTAGTATAGCAGTGGTAGTAGTAGTAATAGTAAGCTTTTCCCAAACAAGAGCATTAACAGGATACAAGTTCTTCTCTCTTTCTCTTGCTCACTCTCATGATCACATCAGGTTGGTTTTGCGGACTAACGCCACCGAATCGAAATAGTTGCACATGGTTATACTGCTTGTTGTACTAGCTATATATTCTAAACTAGAAATTGTCATTCATTTCCCTTGGAACGCCTAACCCACTTTAACCTACCTCGCTAGCTCTCTCTATTCTCCAAAATGTGTATAGCATTTTGGAGGAAAGTGTATAGTGGATAGAGAAAGCTCGTGTGTGGTCTCTTTAGCCAAGCCTCAAACTATCGCCTCTCGTCGCTTTTATGAAGAGAGATGGGTTCATTAACGGCCAACCAACGTTCTGCACAGACATTGCGATCTATATACACAGAACGACGAGACACTTTTACCTAGCTCTTTAAATCTCTGCACTTCTTGGATAAGTCTTTTCTCTTTGTTTTTTTTTTTTTATATTTTAGACGATGCAATTCTTCTTCGTTTAGAGTCAATTTTTATGAGGTAATGTATTTATTTCAAAAAATATTTTAATAACGTTAAGAATTTCCAACTTTTATTTTATTAAACGATTATAAACGCATGGATATAATAGTATCACGAATTCAATATAAATTATTCTCAAATAATTTTCATAATAAAAATTGTATTTTCAAATTATACATTTTATGGTTCTGGAGAAACATTTGATTGTTGAAGAGAAGACATATATTATTATTAGATTTATTTTAATGTTAAACCAGCAAAGCAAATTTAACAATTAGTTTATTGCTTGTTAGTTGGGTTTAAATAGTTAAGCTAAAAGTTTTTAGTCAATTTCAAAACTATCTAATGTATGTTTGCAAAAAGTTTACTAATGTTTCGGATGAACTACATCTTTCTTGTCTATTGTGTTTTAAATAATTTTGTACCAGTTTGGCTTTAATGTAACATTTGTAGCTTTAAGCATTCCAAAATTTTGGCAAACTCATTGTAAAAATAAATTTTGTTTATTTGTAGAAATTAATGAGTTACTCTTATATGATTGTTAATTAAATCATCAAGGATATGATAAAATTTGTAAATTATAAAATTATTCTGTATATCAAATATTTTATGAATATCCGATAAAAAAATATCGCTAAAGTTAACTAAATTTAATAAATTTAAATAACATTAAAATATTCCTTGAAATTATCTTTTGTAAGCATTAGTTCAACATTTATAAATATATTTATAAGTCTGATACTTTTATAAACCCAATGGGATAAAATAATTTATATAATTATTACTTTTCAAAGGATAATACTCGAGAGATATCGTATTTATTATCTTGTATTTATTTGTTGCTATAACTTCCGTACTTTTGAAATAAACAAAATTTAAATTTTAAACGCTTTCAAACTTATTAACATTATAAAGAAATCGATTCTTACAAGATACTTGTTGAAATTGGAAAAAAGTATAAATAAAAGATGATATTAAAAGATTTTCACGAATATAATCGTTCGTAATTTTATGATTTCGTTGATAATAAATGCGAAACAATGTTCAATATAACTTTGCAACAATCTCTCATTACAAAGTTGGTAAAGCTCAATAAATTAATCGGCGAAATTGACAAAAGTCGTTCTTATACCATCAAACTCATGTCGTCAATTTTCTCTCTTACAAGCACTAGGTTTTACGCTTCACAAGTATTAAGGTAGAGGGAAGGAGGTGAAAGCGACGACAATTTCGCGCGCTCGCGCGCAAAGGGTTTTGTAAACTGGATAGTGCATACACATACATAGAACCTGGTGCTATGCCCAAGAGATTAGCGAAACGCGCAGCAGCTAGCGCGCGCAATGCCGAAGTTTTGGGTTTAAGATTAACGATGAGAATCCGTCTACCTAACTGCGGTACTTCTCTCGTATATGCGCTTGCCAAAATTCAACCTAGAGACACACAGTACGAGAAAGAGAAAGACAGAGATAAAGCTTTGGTATGTAAGTAAATGCTGAAGGGGAATAGAAAAAGATTGCATATATATATATATAATAGAAGTAGTTGGATTGGGTATAGTAAAGTTAAAGCAGTTTGTACCTTTAGTGCCAAGGCGACAACGACGTTGGGAGTTTCAATTTAAATTGAAAAAGCCTCGGAGAAAATCGTGATTGTGGGCGAAACTTTTATTTCCGGGCTTTCTGTTTCACATAAGGCGTTAAGAAACTTAGCTTGAAAATGTTTTCTTAGCGTATAAGAGTGAATTTAGGTAATTGTTATCGTTCCATTTCTTGTCTTTAGAGTTGTAGAGTTTATGATATTATTAAGGACTTCTCTTCATTCGATATATATTTGAGTGTTTAAACTAAGATTATCTATAGATATATATTAAATACTTTGAATTAGTTTCGAGTTATTAAATATTTGCCTTCATTACAAATTTTGAATATTGTTATTTGTTTGTGAATAAGAAATTTTCATGATCATTGAAATAATTAATACAATGTGTTATATTAAATCAAAAATTTTTTATTTAGCAAAATTCAAACTTGCTATTTACATGTCGATCATAAACATGAATTAAATTAAATTATATGTAATTATTTTCAATTTTATAATTTATAAAATAATATAATTTAGTTATTTAAAAATAAGAAATCTCAAAAAGTAATTTAAATTTTTTCTATAATTGGTGTAAAATTGACTCTCACGAGTATAAATGAAATATAAATATAGTGTTAATGAAACGTTTTTTATGAAAAGGAAATAATCAATTAGCTTGCATATTTAGCAAGTATATAATTATTAGTTTGACAACATTGGCAGTAGCACATATAATTAATGTCTGATAGATTCCAAGTCATAAAAAGGATTACATTTATATTATATTTATATTTAATTTATATTCAGATCAACAGATTAATTAAATTCGTTTCTTTATAAGAGTTTATATTAAAAATTAAATAATTTCAAAATAATTAAACGAAACTGTAATTACGATATATTTATGTGCTCTTTCAATTATTAAAGTACAAAAGTAAACTTATTGTACGTACCTTTAATTAGCTTACTACATCTTTTTAATTTATTTAAAAAGTCTCACAGAAAATTTTCTATACTTTCATAAAAAAGCTTTAAGCTCCGTACATAAATTATCAATCCCCATAAATTTTTTGTCTATCAAAAATATTGACATACCCTTAATAACCACTTAACTTGAATAAGAAAGATGACTGAAACGAATACACTTTGAACTTTTCTTCTTCGTTCTTTTTTTTCTTCTTTCCTAATCCCAACAACTTGGTGTCCGTAATTTACCTTACCGATATGGAAAAGCATACTTAAGCATTTAACGAGAGTACCTTATATTTCTCGTCCTTACATCTTAACTTGTCTCTACAATATCGATTTCTTGAGCTTTACATTATTAGCCTAAGACTTGAATTACTTGTCTTCTTGTTCTATCTATATGACCATGTCATATCCAACTTACTTCAAGTATCTAACTTTATTAAAGAAGGTAAATAGAGTAACAAAAACGTTTTTTCTTTTAATGGAATACACGCGCTTATTTTGTACTGTAAAAAAAGTATGAAACTGTAAAAGAAGAGAGAAAAATTTTTTTTATTCGCAGAGTTACTGATAATAAAATTATAACTTTTTATTGGGCGGTTTTTACAATTGAGTCATGCAACGTATTTTGAATGCAAATTCAAGATTCAGGCTATGTTAAGTCTATTATTTTATTACACGATAATTATGGAAATGTGGTTTTGTAAAATGGAATGACAATCATTTATAAAGTAAACTTATTTTTTTTCATCTGCATTGTAATTTGCAGATTTTATTTATCAAGGGGCGCGGCAGCGCCCCCGATGGCAAGTAGGCGAAGCAATCGGGCGCTCCAAGCCTTTATATACGTTAAGTTTTCGTGTTTAACCTCGTAATTGAAAAAAAAATTTTTATTTTAAAAGATTTTTTTATATTTTATTATTGCTGAATCTTTAAAAAACTATTTTATTTATGTTTTTAAAAGATTCAACATAATTTGATGAATACTTTTTGTGTAACGTAAGTTTTTAAGTTCGTAGCAGACGGCATTACTATTTTACTTATAATTTTTCTCCAGTTTCTTCAACTCATATATATAGATATACTGCCGTGCTTTTCTCCAGTTCGTCAATTCTTTAACTTATGTATATATATATAGGTATACTACCACACGTCTTTTTCTCCAGTTCGTCGATTCTTCGACTTACAAATATATAATATGAAATAAAAATAGATAATAAAAATAGGTACTACATTTTAATAAAAAAAAGAGTGCTGTTTATGATTTGAATAATAAGGTTATATTTAATTTTTTTTTCGAATTTCAAAAATACATTTAATTTGTTTTTAATTTGCATATAATGTACATTTTTTAAAAGTATTTGAATTTTACATTCTTTTAACAATATTTTGTAAAAATTGTTTTGAATTTTAGTAAATACAAGTTTCAATTTTTGGAAGTTACAAATTTAAATTATTTCTTACGATTCAAATATTTTTCATAGTTTTTTTTTTATTTTGCTTAACTTTTGTAAATACAAATAAAATATTTAAAAATCGTCATTAGAACAATATAAAAGTTTTTGAACGTAAAATAAAAGAGATCATATTAAAGAAAAGAAATGACAGATTGTAATCACATAATGGCTCAATAAAATTGACATGTACTGCTAAAAAAATATAATATCATTGAATCAATCATTTCTTTTCATTTTTATTAATAATTTGATATTCTTAAATATAAAAGTTTGTAAATGTTACATTATATTAAATTTTTTTATGGTTTTTATTTTCAATTTATTGGGACTTGCAAGGGAATATCTAGATATTAGAACTAAAATACTTTTTCTACTTTTGCGATATTTTTTCTTACATAAAATTCTAAAGATAGTCCATATCTATAATATCTATAAAATAATTCAATGAAATTTAAAAATAAATTCACGTAAAAATGAACGAGAACAGTCATAAGTAAAAACCTAAAAGAAATTTTTATTTTATTAAATCTCTGTAACCAACAAACTGAATATTATAAAAAGCTTACCTTTAAAAAGGTATATGATGGGCAAGTATGCTTAGCAATTTATTTTAATTAACGATTTTAACTATTTTGATGTTTTAAACATATTATAAACTATTTTTTTAGTGATAAAATCAAACCTTGACATTAGAATTTTATGAAATCATGAAACAAATGTCAAGTATTTTTTTATAATTGAATTTTACATGGTTCACAGAATTAATCCATTTATTTAGTATTTGAAACTATCGAATCTTGACATTAAAATTTCATGAAATCACGAAACAAATGTCAAGTATATAGTAAAAGTGATAAAACTATGGCACCTTACCATAATTTTAAACAAAAAATTTTTCAAATTTTTTTTTTATAAATAAACGTTGAATTTTACTAACCAAATTACTTCTTATCTTTTTTTATCATTTATTTAAAAGTGTTCTGAAATTTTTTAAATCTTATTAAATATTTACAAAATTACTTGCTAGGCCCGTGGATAAATATTTTATTGGTGAAATGCTTAATGAATGTATGTTCTAACATTTGAACTAGAAATTATAATAGGTGTAAGATACAGGTAATATACAATTATTTAAATGTATTAAGATGATACGCTCCTGAAAAATATACTGAACATAAAATACAATATTGTGTACAACGGGCCTAGCAAGTAATTTTGTAAATATTTAATAAGATTTAAAAAATTTCAGAACACTTTTAAATAAATGATAAAAAAAGATAAGAAGTAATTTGGTTAGTAAAATTCAACGTTTATTTATAAAAAAAAATTTGAAAAATTTTTTGTTTAAAATTATGGTAAGGTGCCATAGTTTTATCACTTTTACTATATACTTGACATTTGTTTCGTGATTTCATGAAATTTTAATGTCAAGATTCGATAGTTTCAAATACTAAATAAATGGATTAATTCTGTGAACCATGTAAAATTCAATTATAAAAAAAAATACTTGACATTTGTTTCATGATTTCATAAAATTCTAATGTCAAGGTTTGATTTTATCACTAAAAAAATAGTTTATAATATGTTTAAAACATCAAAATAGTTAAAATCGTTAATTAAAATAAATTGCTAAGCATACTTGCCCATCATATACCTTTTTAAAGGTAAGCTTTTTATAATATTCAGTTTGTTGGTTACAGAGATTTAATAAAATAAAAATTTCTTTTAGGTTTTTACTTATGACTGTTCTCGTTCATTTTTACGTGAATTTATTTTTAAATTTCATTGAATTATTTTATAGATATTATAGATATGGACTATCTTTAGAATTTTATGTAAGAAAAAATATCGCAAAAGTAGAAAAAGTATTTTAGTTCTAATATCTAGATATTCCCCTTGCAAGTCCCAATAAATTGAAAATAAAAACCATAAAAAAATTTAATATAATGTAACATTTACAAATACTTTATACATTAATTTTATTTTTAAAATCATTATTAAATTCAAAATAATGTGCAAGCAATATTAAATTCAAAAATGTTTATCATACTTGAATTTTCATATTAAAAAAAATAATAAAAGTTTTGATTGAAATATTAGAAATTTTAATTTCATGGTCGTTAGGCGCTGCAATAAGCAATTATATAGACATTTTTTATTTTATTTAACGTCGCTGTATTTATGCTCTCATTTTGATGCTGATTTGCGACGGAGGTCGTTTTAACGCGTTTGTGAACAAGGCACATGTATCGTATACAGCGGTGCTTGTATCATTCGGCTGCCGAGAACGGGATTCGAACTCGGATCCTCGAGATTATGAGTCCATCGATCTACCGACTAAGCCACTGAAACCTCTATTTTCTTTATTACTAAATATTATTTTTAAATGATATTTTTTTATACACATTACTGCAAGGAATACATATTTTTAAGTTTGTACTTTAAGTTTACGAATAATTAAAACATTAAACCAAGTGCTATTATTTCGTTGGAAAAGACCGCAATTTTTAATTAGCTTATTCATTTTATTTTATTTTAATTTAAAAAATAAATAATAAAAGCAAATTTAATTCTGCTTTAAACGCACATATTAAAGTCACTATGAGTGTCGTAATAATAGTTAGTGAAATTCCTACAAACCATTTATTTTTGTAAACCTTTAAAAAAATTCAATCGATATTACAATTAGTTGCGAGTATGAAAATGGCGTTGAACGCAATAAAAAATATAATATGATCTGATCGTAGATGCTGTAACATACGTTATATATTTAAAGTATCTTATTTCCAGAGCTGAGACCTGCATTTGTATTTTCGTATTCAACTCACCTTCAATTGACATTTCAATTACCGTCTATCAAATTTAAAATCTTAAAGCATGCACTATTTATTTCCAGTTATATCCCTCTATAATACATAATCTCTAATTTCGTAGCTTTTAATGAAAAAAAGGAAAATAAATGGCTTCTCTTGTACAGGAAATTCAGTTTGCTTTTTATAACGATATACATATAAAGAAAAGAAAAAAAAGTAGAAAAAAATAAAGTAATCGATTGAGATAAATAGGAAAATTAATAGCGATATAGTCCTTTTTTCGTACATAAATCCATGCTATTTGCAGGTTATATTTTATATCCTCACGCTAAAAGGGAAGAGAGCGGGGGTCGGGGGCAAGGTTTCACTTTAAAATATATAACTCTAAGAGCTATATAGAAGAAGTATAAATACACAAGAGAAACGAGGAAAATATGGTGCGAAGGAAAAGGAACGTTGTGTGTATATATACGTGTAAGGATACTGCAGTCGCATTCTCGTGCGACCATTGTTAACACCTCGGGGCGATAATCTATATAGGGTCATAACTAGCGAATTCTCCACCTTTCTTCCATTTCCTTCTATTTTTTTTTTAAACTTTATATATCCTTTTTCACATCTTTCTCTCTTTATTATAGAATCTATATACCTATATGAAACCAAGTTATTGGCCCGGCTTTTGCACCGAGTTTTCTGTCCTCGAAATTTTTATCCGTTACTCTTTTGTTGTTGCTTTCGTGTTGTTGATTTTTTCTTTTTCATTTTTGTATTTCGTTTCTTTTTCTTTACTTAGTCGCGTTCGTTGAATCCACTTGGCTAGTCGCGTAATGTTACCGCGCAATTCAGTCAAACGAAACTGAGCCAAGCCGTGCAAACCAAGCCAATTGGGTCGTTCATAATTTCATAAACAAACAATAGGGTGATGAAAAAGCAAAAAAAGAAAAACAAAAATGAAAAGATAAAACGAAAAAAAAAGGATGAAAAAGATGGTGGTTTAGAAGAAGAGAGAAAGTAACAGAATAGAATGAATTTTTGGTACAGTGCGCGAATTTAGCAAAGTTTGCGGAGAATGCACGCAGAGATTGGGAACAAAAAAAGCAACGTAGGAGAAGAAAAATTGTGAATCTCAGACTGAATTGTATTAAAAGAAATTATTGGTTTTCCGAAAAAGGACATCTTATCGAATACTAATATGTTCTTTATAAAGCAATCGGTAAACTGATAAAATAAAAATAAAAAATATGGAAAAGTCAATTTTTTTTAGTAGTGAAAATATACATTTTTCTTATATCAAAACATATCTCATAACTCACATTTATTCATTATTATTTATATCTCTATAAACTTCCACGATATCAATTAAGATACCATATAATAAATTACAATTTAAAATAAAATTTTTTCTTTTATTACAATTAAAAATGCTTTTTTTGCGGCCAATTTAATGAAAATTTATTTCAGTACTTAAATTCTAAACGAAGTTACAAAAAAAGAGAGATTTAATGTCATAATCCAAACATTTCTCCAAGTGAAGCGAGCGTAAAAGTAAAACTCAAGTGCATCAGTGCGGACGAGCGAGCTTACAATTTTGGAGAAAAAGATTGCATTGAATCCTTGTACTTTTTTTTCTTTTCTTTTTAATCTCATTATCGTCCCTGTGGCGACTACGATTAAAGACAGAGAAATCGAGCATCCTCTTTTTCTCTTGGATAGAATTAACGAGCAAGTTTAATCGGCTTCGATTTTCTCCTGACCCCTTCTTCTTCTTTTTTTTTCAACTATATATAGCAGCGTTTTCTTCGTCTGACTTTTCTCAAAACTTCTCTTTTCTTTAAGCTTTCGTTTCCAATTACGTTACAATAAAAAAATTTAATCTTGCGGTATTAAAATTCAAATTGGAAACTGGGATTCTTCATAAGCCACTTCTTCTTTTTTTTCAAAAATAAGAAAGCAGATTTTTCGAAGTCTGAAAAAATGAATTTCCAATTGTGAATTTTATGAAGTTATTATTAGTAAATCAAATTCTTACTAATTAAAATTACTAACGTTTATTCTTTCAACGTAATAAAAATGGAAATTGTTTTGAATAATGACTTTATTTCATAAAGTCATTTCATTATATTTTCTTTCAACAATAGAGAAACTTTTTTAAAAATAGATTGTTAAATGACAATAGTTCTTCGTATTTTATTGAAATATTTTTATTGAGATTGGCGGTTTTGAGCTTAGGTTGAAACTAGTTTATACTTAAAATTTAATCAAGTACGAGTAAATATATATCAAGTAGTAAATTTATATCAATAAATTTCTGGTTAAAAAAAATGTTACATTCAAACTTCGAAAAAACTATAAATTTTTTGAAAATAGCAAGTTATATTTTTCTAATACAGATTTACTTTTATTGAAAATGGAACAACATTTTCACTTTAAAGGGTTCAAAGGAAAAAATCGAAGAATCGAATCGTTTGTTAGAAAAGCAGAAATATTTACGTTAACAATAAAGAAGAAAAACATTTTCGTTTATTTCCGCATTTATAAAACACTTCAATTAAAGTAATTAAATTTTATAAGTATAATTAAAATTGATAAAACACATAAAATTGAATTGGTATTAAAGTTTAATCAATGACATAAAATTCACTTATAAAATTAATAAATATTCAAATTAGTAAGTTATTCAAATTAGATGCGTATCTTAGACTTAAGGACTGATGACTATACCTTATATAACCCAAAACAACTGGTAAAACTTAGTGTGATGTGTTAGGTATAACATTATTCCCTTGTGTGCCATTTACTAAGTAATTGGGTTTTGCGCTAACTGATCTCCCCCCTCCCCACCTTAATAAATATATATCCTTCTTAGGACATATCGAACATAAGACGACTTTATATTCTTTTTAATATACCTTAATTTATTATTATAAAATTTTTTTAATTATCAAATATTCATGTATAACCTAACCTATAATATCTTTAATTTAAAGATACGGCCATGTTATAAATTGTATCTATAATGTTATGTATGAAACAATATTTCAGATTTTCAAGTTTATAACTTTATAAGACACGGTCATCAAACGGTCCTGCTGGGTAGTATCAATTTCGAACAGAGGGCCATTTAAGATGCTTTATGGCTCAATGTTATGACTTCGATGAATTTGATAAATACTAATATAACATGAATAGAGAAATATATTTTGTTTTATGAAACAATCTATCATAACGGATGCTCTAACAAATTAGCTATTGTTCATATAGATGATTGAAGGAACTTTTTACAAAGAGAGAGAAGTAAAGTAAAAATTATAATACTTTTTTTTAAAATTACAATATTGCATCTTAAAGCTGTCAGGTTATCATTTTGGCCAAAAATTACCAAACTTTATAGTAAAAATTGTTAAAAATATTACTAAAATTTATATAAGACATGGATTTTTTACAATATTTATAGGAAATTTTACCAAGTATGGTAATTTTTGGCCGAAATGATAATCTATGGCATCTTTTCTATACAGAATGGTAATTTTTACAAAAAACACTGCAGTTTTTACTCTATTTTATTCTCCGTGTTTTATTTTTAATCTTATTTATAAAGATAATATAAAAGTTACCGCATAAAAGACAATGTATATTCCACCTAATACCACGCACCAAATGCAGAAAGACTATTTAAATATTTACTTTTATTAAAGCTTATTTAAAAGGGAACGTTATTTGTTAGCGTAGAACAGTTTCGTTTACTCACAATGTCGTCGCACGGAAGAATTTTCAAATTTAAGGAATAAGAGACTCGTCGAGCGTACATATAGAGAGAAAGAGAGGAAAAAGAGAAAACAAAAGTGGAATAGCAGTAGTAGCAGCATCGTTGCATGCACTTCTAAAGCTGAATATTATCGCAAGGACGCAAAAGGTTAGTGCGTCAGACGAAGCGAATCGGTGCGAGTTTTAGTAAGAGGCATCCCATGGGAATTTCCGTTTGGCCAACTTTAAGAAATCAAGTGCCTCTTTCATAAGCGGAACACGCAAGCTCGCTCTTTTCGAACCATCGACGCGTTATTTTTTTTCTTCTTCTTCTTCTCTCGTTTTCCCTATTTCTGTTTCACTCCAAAAGTTACTTTCGTTTTTGCAGTACGTGCACGTCAACGAATATGTTGAAAATCTTTCTCTTTCTTTTCTTTTACTATTTTTCCCTCTTCTATATATTTTTTTCCTTTCTTTGTTCTTTTTTTTTTATTCGTGGCTTTGGAATATCCTTTAGAATCTAAACGTTGTTCTGGCATCAGTACGGAATGCCAATCGTTGGATTCGTCGATTTGCTGGCAAATAGCGGAAAGGGCTTGGTCGGTTAGTCGGTTGGTTAGTCAAATCTAGAAAGTCACTCGAGCTTGTCCTTCACAACTCAGTTTTCCGCTTCTGTTGTTCCATTAAATCTGAAAAAGAAGATGATATCATAAAGAATTTTTGCAAATCCAGTCCTTGAAACTTACAATGTCTTTTGCGTAAATCATTATTTTCTCATTTCACCAATTAGAGCATTTCCTATGTACAAAGTGTTTAAGATACTATTTTCCAATACAAATTCATATTGTTAAATTAAAATTTTTTATTTATTATTAGTTATGATTGATTCAAAATAGTTTGAATATCATATATATTTTATATCACAACTTTTATAATGTTTTTATTGATGTCCATAAATTTCACAAGAGTTACAAAGCAATAATATATTATTTCAATTTCAATTTTAAAATTTAATATTAGGTCAATATTTTAAGATTTATGTTTGATGATACTATTAAAAAAGATGAGTTGCTTTATAAATTCTTTTAAATTTATATTCATTGTTAGAAATGAAAGAATACTAAAATATATTTAATTTATTTAATTTTTTTAGCCAACTTATTTTATTTTTTATCGCTGAAAAATTAAATAAGTTAGCTTATCAATTTTAAACTGTCTATTTTATGTTGAAATTTTTGATTTAGTAATTCGCTCAACGTTTCTTAAATTTTAAAATATTTAATTGTATAACTCAATAAAAATAGTTTAGTTGACTAAATTATATTTCAAAGTAAATAAAAAAATTTTAATTTCGGCTTAAACTATTTTTCCAGCAATGACAGATCGACCGTTATGAGTAATAAGTGAAAAGGCAATTTGTAAAAATTTAATTTCTATCAAAATTTCAAACTCTAATTAAGCATCATTATGGTAATTGATTTTTTAAGAAAGTAAAAACAATGATGCTATAATACAATAACATCGTGAAAATAAGATTAAAATGAAAGCCCAGAAATATCAGCATAAATTTAAAAGCGTACATATCACGAATCAGTTACAACAATTTTACAGTAACATATTGAATAATTGAGAAAATATATTACGAGTCAATCAAGCGTGCATGAAACAATGCAATGTACTTTGTGTATGTGTATGAGTTCGAGGACAATCGAGAGTTCCACAAGCATATTATATCCCTAGAAAAAGTATATATACAATTTAAGTTATAATTGGGATGGAGAATATGCTGTAGCAAATTGGAAAATGTCCAGCTGTCGTATTGTGAAAAGAGCGCGGTACGTATATATGCGTGAATGTTAAGCTGCTGAATTAATTTCGTGTGTGCTCTTTTCCCCTCTTTTACGATTTTGATGTACAAGCGAAAAGAGGAAAGCCCGTTGACATCTACATTGGGAAGCAGAAATTAAAAGTAGAAAAAATACAGAGATATGTATGTGTATATGAATCGGTCATTGGTGGTTCTCGATTAATTAAATTACAATGTTTCAATTCTCATATCCTTTCGTTTTGTACATTACGCTTTTGCTCTTTTTCATATATAAGCTATATAAGGCCAATGGAGTATTAGCCATTTTAATCGTTATAGGCTATTTTAATTAAATAAATTCACGTTATTATCCTTGATGAATAAAAGTTATTTCGTATTCATTACACAATATGAGAATCCCCAATTTTGATTATCCTCTAAAGCTCAACTGATGAACTTATAATTTTGTCCTTGATGATTTTCTGGTTTCAGTAAATTGAAATTTCTTTTGTTTTTTTTTCTATAAGTAAAATCTGACTGGTACGGTAATTAAAAAAAAAATTTTATATCAAAAGTAAAGTTGACTAATTGAAGAAAAAAAAATTCGACAAAAGTACATCAGCGGAATAAAGCCTGTGAAATCTATTGTTACTTGATATTAAAAAATATATATATTTTTTAATGAATTATCCGAGCAACAGATTTTTTAATAAAATAAATATATTCGCATTTAAAATTTTGAAATAAAATATAATTAAAAGTAAAACGTGATGTTAAATTAAATTAAAATTTTTTTAATAACATTACAATCATTTAAAAATATGAAAAATTGAATTATTTTAAAATAAATTTAATTTCAAACATCTTTAAGTATAAATAGAAAATCATCGTCCTTAAAGTCACCAATCTCTCCTTTTCTCTCTCTTACTTTGCACATACGCAACGCTAAAACTCACTGCAGCATCGTTAAATTTCGACCGCATTACTCCTATAAACTATAGCCTAACATTCCCACGTAGTATCCTCGAAGTTCTATAAACTCCCTACTGATCCACATATTTATCCTTGGAATGCTATTTTATGCTTCCGAATTATTCTCTTTATACTTCCTTGTCTTCCATATAATCCTATATATAAGAGTAAAATTTTCTCATTCTATATCTACACGCGATAAGTAACCTTCCTTTAAAATGGTAATAAGCATACTAAGATTGAAGTCTTCAAGTGCCTAACGAAACGTTTTGTTAAATTGAACCTGAAACACGTTTGTTAGAGCTTCTCTTTTTTATTCTTCTTCTTCTTCTTTTTTTATAACACACATATGCCTACTAGTATTAACATTTAAACTCTATACTATCGGGCAAGGCAGTAGTTTCACATTTTGACAACTAGCAGTTACTAATACTATAGAGGATGCAATGTTAGTTGGCGTGTCATGTCAACATTAATTTACCTATATAACTTCTGACTTTAGCATCCTTCTCCTTTAAATTTTCCAGCAAGCGTTTCATGTATATATATATACAAAAGCTTTATGTTCCTTTTCTAAAGCAAGTAAAAGGCTTTTCCTTTCTCTCTCTCTCTCTCTTTCTTTTTCTATGTGAAATAGTATATAACTTCGAGCATGAATGGACGTGCGCCGAGCTATTAAGAGTTGCTGAAAATCGATAACAATTAAAGAGCCGCTTATGGAGCAAAAGGAGGTGGTTACTCGGGGCTTAAATGAGAGCGTTAGCTTCACGTGGTGTACTTTTCTGGCCTTTTTCAAACTATAAACGTTATAGAGATAATTTTACAAATTTATCAAATATTTTTGTTCCTCTTGCATTTCGATTGAAACTGAAATTCAAATCAATATTGGCAAAAAGTTAATTGAAAAAAAAGAATGAAATTGAGACCATTTAAAAAAATAGTTTTTTTTTATTTTTATTAAATTTTTTTTATTCGTTCTTGTTATTGTTGGTATATTTTTTTTGTGTTTTTCTTGTTTTTCAACTCTTAAAAGAATTTATAGAATTCCAATTGTAAGTATCTCAATTTTACAAATACGTTTCTACAAAGTATGCATTGTTATGAATCGACAATATTATCAGTACTTTCTTCATACAAAATTCATTTAAGATTTTTACGAGCGATGAATAACATTAGCAATAAGAAAGTTTCATAAAAGTTTTTTTTCCATAAACTTAGATGCTCTATTCAAAATCATATCAATTAAGTTGTATAAAGAATAGAGTAATCTGATCATTAAAATGTCAGTGTTTTTTTTTTATTATTTAATGTCTAAGTTTTTTTTTATAGTAACGTATATAAACCGTGATAATGTTGGCACATTTTATTGCTGAAAGTTCTTGGGGGTTGTAGTGCTTGGGACTTAAGTATCTTTCTGCAATAAAACACCTTAGTTGCACCAATAAAATTTCTTGCAGTAAAGTACACGCTACACAACGAAACATGCTCTTTTACGTTGGTATACAATATAAAGTATATTGCAAATTTTTTTTCTTCTTTTTTTTCTCTTTTGGAATATTTGCGAAAGTTTGAATTGAAAAAGTTTTTTTGAAGTGACTATTCTCATGAATTTTCGGAAAATATGATAAATATAAATTATAACACAAATTTAACGCTTGGATCTGAAAATTGGTAGATAATAGTTTTGAAATAATCTAAGCATGATTTCTTTTCAAATTTCTAATTATTTATTCCAAGACAATATCCACTATAGTTGATGAAATTTTAGCAACTTTTAAGAAATGGGTAATTTATAATTCTAACATGAAATACATAATAATTATTAGAATTTAATTCATTAAATCATTTTGTTTAATATAAAATTTTACATAAAAGATGAAACGAATGGACGTATAATACTAAGTGTTTAAGAGTTAAAAAATACAAAATAGATTTCATTGCTTATGAAAAATAATTTTTTTTCTATTAGAAATATACTTAAAATATGTATATGTTGAAGGTATCTCAAATCTAATAAGTAAAACCATTAATGGCTATGATCTTTTCCAAGTATACTCATTAAAATGTAATGAAATTCTATTTCATTTGATTATGAATTTCGTAAATTCATATCTTTGTTGTAATATTTCTTAATTATAATTGAAGAGAGTGTTAAAATAAGGACCTTCTAATCTTTTTTTTTAAGTAAAAAAACTTTCTAGTTCCAAAATCAGTACTTTAATGATAAAAATAAACTTTTATATTACTATAATTAGAAGTTAAATTATTTAAAACTTTGTTAAAAAAGTTTATATTCGTTCTAAAATATTTTATTGCTATTTTCAGTATCATTTTTTTATACAAAAAATTAGAAAACAATAAACAAAAGTACAACAGTTTTCGATACATGTTTTTTTTTAACGTCGCTGTATTTATGCTTTATCATTGCTATGACAATTAGCGACGGGGGTCATCAGTGTGTTTATGAACAAAGCACGTGTAGCATACAGTGATGCTTGTATCAATCGTCCGCTGAGAGCGGGATTCGAACTCGGATCCTCGAGTTTATGAATCTATCGCTCTACCAACTGAGCCACTGACGACCTCAACAATGTTTATTAATTTTCAAATTTTTAAAGATTTTCAACATTTATAAAAAAAAAACGTTAAAAGTATAATACATTGAATTCTCAAGTAAAATATTCACTTACTAGGAGAGTGACACACCTCCAGATCACGGATTTTGCTCAAACTTCGGGATAAGTTTTCAGATGATAAAATATGGAAAAAGCTAAAGTTATAATCATAAATACTCAATATTTCCCTAGTTACAGGCAATTAAAGAAAATCACTAAAAAAGTTACTAGATTTTTAAACGCATATAATTCTTTAGCATTGATAGCTACAAGCTTGAAACTATTTTTAAATGAAAGCTGAGCTCAAATCCTTTCGAATTAGTAGTTATAACATGTAAAAATATTATTTTTTCCCAAAATTAGAGCATGATAAACATTGGACCTGATTTTTCTTTTAAAAACATTAATTAATAATAAAAGCTGAAATTAGGTCCAATCCTTATTACGCTCTAACTTTGGGGATAAATAATATTTTGATATGCTGTAACTACTGTTTTGAAAGGATTTGAGCTCAGCTTTAATTTAAAAACAGTCTCAAGCTTGTAGCTATCAATGCTAAAGAACTATATGCGTTTAAAAATCTAGTAACTTTTTTAGTGATTTTCTTTAATTGTCTGTAACTAGGGAAATATTGAGTATTTATGAATATAACTTTAGCTTTTTCCATATTTTATCATCTAAAAACTTATCCCGAAGTTTAAGCAAAATCCGTGATCCGGAGGTGTGACACTCTCCTAGTTAGTAATGAATCCTTGTCCCATATAAATTAAAATCCAATAAAAAGCCATAACCCCAAAAGCCAAAGATTCAACTCGTCAATAAAACGTTTCAATTACCACGTAGCCTCTATAGCCATTCGTATAAGACTAATGTTTGATCGTTGAAACGTATGGAAACATTTCAACGGGATTTCCACCTTTGAATCTTCTTCTCTTTTCAAAAGCTTCAATTCCATAATACGACTTTAAAGTTTAAAGACGAGAGTACGAAGTTTACGTGTACTATTTGAGACTAGTAAAAATTAAACGATTTTCATGCTCACGTGTATTTTGCAATATCACGTATCTGTGTATAAAGGATATCTGTCTATATATCTATATGAAAGTAAACTTTGTGCTTATGAGAGAGGAAAGAAAAATTTTTCACGATGAAAAATCGAAGAAGCCCTTGGGCGAAATTAATATCATGTGCCTGGGACACAATCCCCGAAGAAAACGATGAAAGTACATAAATAACCTGCTGCGATAGTTATACCAGCTGCATTTTTCTTTTCTCCTCTTTTTCTTTTATTTTTCGTGCGTGTTTCTAATAAACCCCCGGTACACCTGCGGCTAAGTGAAAACGAAAGAAGGTTAATTAGTTCTCGATTTACTATTGTTTCTAAATATGCATGAGATAGAGGAATAGAGAAAACGAGTTGACGAGTTAATGCGATTTGAATAATTTCGTTGTTACATTTGCAAATTGGCTATTTTGCTTTTATAAACGTCATGGCCTAGATTGGAAAATATATAGACGGAAAACTTATTAAAGATATAAGAAATTATGATGAATTCAATAAAATTATATGATGTTCAAGTTCAAATTTAAGCTTTTATTTTAACATAAAATCGATTCTTTAGAAAAAGTAGATCATAAAATTTACTTTATCTCTCATTTTAAAATACCGTTCGTTTTTTTTATCGGAAAATATGTCATAGTAATATTTTTGCCAATTACTTTTTTGAATATCCAGCGCGCAGTAAATGAATATGAAAATTGAAATAAAATTGAAACAAAGTTTAATTAGAAATCCAAAGTTGTGTGTCACATGAAAAAATTCGAAAGTTCTAATTAGTTGTTTGAATAAATTTAAGCCTTTAAATAAATTTTGGATTAAAAAAAGAGAAATGTTTTATTAAAGAATTATAATGTATTAAGGTTATAACATTTTTATATAAAAAAAATCAATTTCTCCATTAACATTAATCGTAAAGTTTTGTAAAATACAACTCGCCGTTTAAGAAATTAAAAGTCTCAAAACTTTTTCTATTACACCATTGTGCTTTAACAAGCCAATTAATACTTCTTTAGTATTCAAGTACGGCCAAAGATTAATTTTTTCAAACTATGAAAATTTGAAAAAAAACGTCCAAAGAAATTTAAATAAAACAATGAACTTACATCCTTTAAAATAATCATTTCCGCCTAACGTGTATAGATTCTTAGGAAAATATCGACTGCGAATACTATATAGAAAGACATAAGTCACTAGTTTGCGTCGTTTGGCCATCGGCAAGTGGGACACCGCGAGTGATAAATCTTCGTCGTGCAAACTATAGCTACTACACAGTCAACTTTAGCTAGCAACGCCTTTTTTTCGAGAAGTATAGAGAGAGAGAGGAGGAAGGAAAGAAAAAGAGTTCATCAATGAGCAGATGAGAAAAGCTTTTATAAATGCGAATTCTTTCTCGGAAAATTTTTACTTGAAAAAGTTTTTCGCTCTTTTTTTTCTGTACCAGAGTTGATTTTAAGAGAAGAGACGAAAGACTAAAATAATGAAGATCATACAATCTTTTTTTTTAGTAGAATTTCATCGATATACGATAAAAGAAAATTTTTTTTCGATTCAATCCCAGTATATTTTCAATTTAACTCTTTTTTTTTAGAAATAGATTTTATGTTTTATGAAGAAGAAGAAAAAAAAATTGAAAGGTAATATTAGTACTGGAGAGTATAGTAACATGTAAAAATTTCGTAGTATTTTTTAGTACGTTTAATTAAAAAACTTTGAAAATGAGGACTGTAATAAAAGTGGTAAAAATAAAGTTTCGATGTACTTTGGAGCCGTGATCCTTCCTCTAATCTTCGCACTTTAATGAAAGTTTGAATATTTACTTAGCCCGCGAATACAGAACACAAAAAAAAGGGGAAAAAAAAATTCGAAATTGTTACCTCGGGATTTTCTAGCAATGGTTGGGAAAACGAGAGCTCTCCGATGTTCGTTTCGATGCCGTTCCAGTTAAAATGACACTGTCGTCCTCGATGCTCGAGGCGATTTGCAAAAATCGCTGAAAAAGCTATGTAGATGCTTGCGAAAAAATTGGATGGCCGAACGTTTCGCTTTAAATATTGGTCATTTTACCGTTTTTCTTTCGTTGTTTTTTTTTTATTTTCTATCCGATGAATAAAATTGGTTTCGATGTTTTCTAAAATCTTTATTTTATTGTGCTGACTTTATCAAAAACATGCTATTTTTTACTTAAACATATATTTATATAGTTTAATAACATAATTATTTTCTTTTTTTTTTCTAGGTAAGTGTGCCATTTTTGTACAAACAAACCATTGAGTAAGTAATATTGTTAATTTTGAACTAATTTTTTAATCAATCAAAAAATAAATACTAAATAAATCAAATTAAAATTTTTTTTTTTTTATCGTCGCTACATTTATGCTAAGCTATTTTTGCTATGCTAATCAGCGACGGAGCTCGTAAGTGTGTTTGTGGACAAAGCACGTGTAACGTACAGTGGTGCTAGCATCAATCGGATTCGAACTCAGAACTCCGAGATTATGAATCCAACGCTCTACCGAATGTGCCACAGACCGACTCGAACTTAAATTTTTGAAAACTTGTTATATAATAATAATGGACATAAATTTTACTGTGAATAGAAATAACATTTTTAAATGAATGTAATCTTACATTTTTTTGTGAGAGAAGAATAAACTTGCATAATTAATCAATACTACTTAATATTTCCTTTGTATCGTATCATAAAAATCAATAAAACTTTCTTAATACAAATGTGACACTGAATCCTTACGTTTCTCATTGAGCTTGAGAGAAGTATTTGATAAAGCGAATATCAATTACCGGTCGTCCTCCGTCGTGCACCTTACCCTCCCAAAGAAAGGAACATAGAGCACGGAATAAAAAAAAAAGAATAGAAAAAAAGGAAAAGGTAAAACTTGACTAGTACGCGTACTGTGATTGTGGTTTATTGCCATTTCCTAAAGGACTGTTCGTCGCCGTGATAAATCTTCTCAAGAGCAGAGCCATATACCATCGGTATTAATCAGAGTAAAACTCTACGCGCGAAAAAAAAGTGAAATAGTTCCCCGCGTGTTATTTTTTCTTTCGTTATAAACGATTTTCATCCTTTAACTCGAGTCAACGTCAATTTTATGATTTACGTATATACACATGCATGCACACTTTGATGTATAATTAGACAAAAGTTAAATCTCTTGAACGATTATTTTATCGCTAAGTAAAATTCGTTAGAGTTTTTAACCTATTAAAGAAAATGAATATCGACTATATTTGTATCATGGCGAATTCTATATGTATTTGTATGTATATTCACTAACGAATTTGTACAGGTTTCGCTAAAAACTATCTCTGACCAATTCGACAAATTGACGATACGTAGCTAGTATTCGTTTTAAATACTTTTGACGATTAATTTTATAGATTAGTTGGTAACTATTTTTTCTATTTGATTTGTTGGAAAATCAATCTTTGCCAGTTGACGTTTGATGATAAAGAATTATTCAGCTATTCTTTTTTTTCAATTTATATCCGGTGTTGTAAACAATTGATTTTTTTAGTGAAATTGGTGGAAATTAAAGGTAATTTTTTCAGTGTTAAAAACAGCTACTTTTTTATCCTCTAATGCTTTATTCTCTATCTGCAAATAAAATAAACATTTGCAAGTATACTTTTTCTAAATTTAATTTATTCTAATTATGTTAGTTTGTGTAAAATTTTATGAGAAATTAAAGTATTAAGAAAGAAAAGGATTTATTAAATTGGACACTTTATAATTTAATAACTACTTCAACACTCGTGGTAGCCTTCTACGAATAATTAATCAAATAAAAGTATAAATAGGATATAGAAATAAAACTCTCATTAAAATTTTTCTTTAATTTGTATTTTATAAGTTTCCACGAACAAGTATCTTTTCCTTTTTTTATGTTTCATCTCTTTGGTTTTTAAAGATAAATGAGAACAGAATAAAAAAAGTTATCCAGTCACATCATGTCAAACTGTAGTTCCACGTAAAGATAAAAGAAAATGTATTCAAAGGATTCATTTATATTAAAGCCAAAGCGATATTTTTGTGCCTCGTGACTTTTTTTAAATTACCATGTTGGTTTCATTAACGTTCTTTTTTTTTAATTTTTTTTTTAACGTAGTCTACTGTAACATGGACTCTTCGTTGCGGCACGTAGAAATTTTAAAGCTTTGCACGCCTCTATTATACGCTAGCGAAAAAAATCAATTTATTTTCGATTTTGCATTTGACCAATTAAACGTAAATAATAAAAGAAAAACTTAACTTTCCTATCTTCGTTGAGATTTTTATGGGTGAATTTTGTTTTTGTTTTTATTTTGTTAAATGAATAAATTTAAAATGAAATTAAAAAGTATTTGAATATTTCAATGTTAATTTTCATACATGAATAATAAACTTAACTTGTTTTAAGATTTTCATAGCATTTGACTAACAAATTTAAATATCAAAAAATTTTTCTCGCTTTATTATTTATATGTTTAATAAACAATTTAACTAATGCAAATTATTAAATTATTCATAAAATACATCTTTAATGTATCATTCATAAAAGTAAACAGATTTTTAAATAATCATAAATTATTTTTCTAACTTAATTACATATACAATTTACATTCGAACTCAATTTTTTTTTCGTGAAAATACAGTTTAGAATACTAAAAATATATAATGATAAATAATTTTAAAATTTTTATACATCCTAAATCCTCAATTACCGTTTTTTTCTCGAAAAAAAATATTTCGCCAGGCGCACAGTGTAGCTTAATCGTGAGCTTTTCGCTCACTTGAATTTTCATCCGGAACTTGAAGAAAGTTGAATGGACTGTCTGATTACGAGCTTGTAGTATATACCACTCGCCAAGTATAATAAAATAAGCAAAGCAAAAAAAAAGTGACGTTAGCAGTCTGTCGAAGAGGGTCAAACGAAGGTAGAAAAAAAAAGTAAAAGAAGAAAAAAAAGGGTGCATGCAAAAGGGTGTCAGTAGCTCCATAAAACGAGCTTGCAAATATGCTTAGCTTATGGCTTTGAAAGCCCGTTAGGGCGTAGTTTCGTCGCATGTAGGTTAGAACTTTATGTAAATATCGTGCACAAGTGCATAACCACGCGCCGCAACTGTCTTTTTCTTATTTTCTCTTTTATTTTTTTGGTTTCTAAAACTACTTTTCTTTCTACTTTTGTATGTCTTGAAAATTTCTTTCGATTTTTCACTAAAGCGAATTCTTCGTATTTAATTTTTTCGAACGTGCTTTGGGAATTTTTTTTTTATCAACCGTTTACAACTCACGTGTGGAATATTTCGCTTTTTTTCTTCTTATTATACAAGCATAAAATAACAACGATAAAGATTTTTTCTATACATATTACAGGAATTATGCGTGAAATTTTACATGAAATTTGCTGAAGTTCTGGCATATATTTTATATGCAGGATAGAACGAGCAAGAAACTTGACACGGTCTTACAAAAAAAAAAAATAGGAAAATGTCTGTCGAATACAACCCGTCAGGAATTTTAAGCTAAAAATTTGGGAGGCAATTTTTTCAAAAAAAAGCTAAAGAAAAATTTGAAACACTAATGTCATATTTCTTCTTTTTTTCTTACTAAAAAAATTTCCTAGCTTTTCTCTTCTATATATATTTATATTTCGTTTAGATTCTTTTCCTCTACTAGTCGGAGAGGCACTTGATGTTGTATCATAAGGTATACAAGGGTTGGTTAATGCATTTGAGAGTTCGCGCGTTGCACTTGCATTTACTCCCAACCTAAATTTATGGACTTTCTTCAAGTCTCCATTTGCTCATATACACACGTATACTTTAGTTCTTTTTCTTTTTTTCGGAGGGAAAGGGAGAATATCTTTTTTACACCACAGTAGCTACTGTTATGTAGTAGCCTTGATAACGAGCTGGATAAGCTTGTATTTTACATTTTTTAGTGGTTTAAAAAAGAAAAATTCTTTATATAGATGCCTCGAGAAGCGTGTACTTTTTTTTTCTTTTTCTCTTACAATGTTATCTTGTATCTTGAAAGCTTGTTCTTAACGCTGTGACCGAGTTTTTCGATAATTTCTTACTTTTTAAGTCACGAGATATTTGAAGATATGTGCCTTTCTAGTAAGTAGACAAACTTATATATTTTTCATGACAATAAGTGTCGAGTTATTTTATTCAAAGTATGTTTGTTTTTCTTTTACTGGAAATTTACTTAACTACACTCGTAATTCTGTTAGCAAAATAATTTTTCAAATAATATTTACAGAAATACTAATTTTAAACAATTTGAATTATATGCACGTTAAATTGAAACTAACGAAATTGTAATAAATATTAAATTATAAAACAAGATGAGCATTATTAAAGGGCTAATGAAGTATTTTGAGAACTTAGTAACTCTACTCTGCAATAGTTTGTAATTAGTTTACTGAATTTAATCGCACCAAACAGACACTTGAAGATGAAGTATACGTTTCTAAGGAGGCAACCTTTCTGCACTGAAGTTAGTTGAAGGAAAAAAAAGCGTCATTTCTTTTTTGCATGTATTTTGAATTTTAAAAAAGAATATTTCAACTGGCGCAGACTTTAATTTTAATGGAACTGCTGCTTTTCTTTTACATCTTTTTTTTCAACTTGTATTTTAAACATTTGAAATTTTTTATTACCAACTTTTTTCTGCGAATTTTCGAGAATATATTCAAAAGTGTATGATGAAAATTTTTACGGAATGTTTTTGAAAATGTAATCAGAGTCTAGTATTTTTTATGTATATTAAAAAATAATTTACAGATACTTTATGTATTATTGTTTAGTTTATTAAAAATGTAAAAACTATTATATCAACATAAGAATGCAAAGAACATAATTCTAATTTTTTAAATACTGTCTATGTTTTACCCTATAGTACTTTTACAACATAATCTTTGACAATGCGAAACTGGGGATATTCGATTGCAAAACGATTCTTTGGCGTCACTACCTTTCAAATCCCTGATCTTTGGAAAAAAAGAATACAAATCACACAAAGGAAAATCGAAAAAGCAAGAGAAACAAAGATTTGGAACAAAATGCGAAATCCATGTCCACTTTGCGTTTTTTTTCTCTTCCAAAATTTTTCTCGTCTCTCGCTTAGCCCACGATCTTGATCATTCCGATATAGGTATAGGTACACGGCGTGGTTAGCGTAGATTTAGACGAACGTTCTCGAATCTCTCTCCTGAAAAGGTATGTATACGATAAACGAGAGTGGGCAGTTCCAATTTTCCTAGAATTCGATTTCCCAAACGCTTTTTCAGTTTGTACATTTGTGTGTGTACGTAAACGTGCAGATATACATTTACATGTGTAGTATGTATGTGTGTGGGTGGTATGTATGTACAATTGCAAACTCAAAATCCTTCCTGCCGCGCGCAAGGGACCTGCGGCGATGGTGTCGAATAAATATAGCAAACCTTTCTGAAGCTCGTCATGCATACATACACATACATCCTATAGTCACATGAAAACAAATTGCTTTCACCTATTCCTCCAAAAACTATTGTTGAGAGAAGTAGGTATAGAGAATAGAAGATGATAGAAAAGAGAGCAAAAGAAATTAGAAAAAAAAGACATTGTTTGTATATAAAACATGAACGTTTAAATCTGCATCCGCATACGCGGATTTTAATAGCTAAAGCAATGTGCAGGGTAATAATAAAAACAGTAACGTCCCTCACTTTCTATTTGATGTGTGCGTGTATATATATATATATATATATATATATATATTTGCGTATAGGTGCGAAGTATAAATGGCTTACGTTTGCGCGGTTGGGTGAGTTTATGTGAACGAGAATTGGCCTTTCACCCTGTTGCATCTGGAAGCTAAGGCTAATAACTTAAAGCTTTGTGAGAAACGATTGATACTAAAATTTCAATAGCTCTAAAACGCATTGCTAAAATATAAATAAAACTTTTTAAAGTAATCGCTTAGAAGTTAAAACTATTTTTATACTTTTTATACTAGTTTATATAGATGCATTTAGAATCTTTAATAGTACGTATATATGCTGATTGATTAAAGTGTTTATAATAAGAATGAAAAAAAAGAATATTTAGTTACGAATTTAAAATTATTTTTTTGAAAAATGCATTTGGATGTAATTTATATTTATTGACAAAAATTTTTTCAAAGTTCTATGAATGAAACACTAATTGCGTTTGAAACACAAGACATTGATTTTTCAGTAAATTTTTAAATTTCCATCGGCTAAAAGGGGATACGCCGTAAATTTTCAAACAATAATCAAAATTTTTTTCTTTATTTTTGTTTTTGAAGAATAGACAACAATCTATTTTTAATAGAACAAGTTTTTCAAAATAATTAAAAGAGATACGTTAGTATAGTTAATTTTATATGTTGGCTCATTAAGAACCCCTAAATTCTATTTAAATGTGCTAATAAATCTCATTTCAATAGATTGTCTTGTAAGATTTAGGTATTAGCTTAAAACCAATTGAATTTATTAAAGTCTGTTTATTTAAAAACTAAACAAATAATTAAAATTCTGAAGTATTACAAAATAAGATTAACTTTTAAAAAATAATGGCAATTCTCGTATGAAATTTTCGTAATCCTCTTCTTACTTTAAAACTTTTTTTTGAATTTCTATTGTTTTACCTCAGTTGCATGTTTTCTGAACAAATAAAGCTTTGCTAGAGCTTAATCCGATTCAAGTTATTGTTTAAAACTAGCATACTAGTCCATAAAAATGTAATTTTTCAGTCTGGCTATTTCAAGTTTAGAAATAAAATTACAATTTTGTTGTGGGTTTTTTACAAAATTTATATATTTACAGATTTACTCATTACTTATATTTTGAAAATATAAAAGTATAAAAAAAGTTAATACTGAAGTTTACAAACCAATACTATAAAAATATTTTCTTGATTTTTTCATTTGCCACTTGTTATACGCGAATAGCAACTATATTTTAAAAATACCGAAAATATCAAAGTTGCATGTAGCATGTATAAGAAACCCAACAAAAATTGTAAAAAAAGGTAATAAATCAAGTTAAAAAAAAAAAATATCTTTCAACTATTGGACGTACAAAAAAATATTCTAGTTACGCATCGAGCGAAACCTGTCGAATACAAGGAAATAAATGACTTGCATTTCCATGTGTATCTCAAATTCTAGTTTGGCCAGATCATTCATAATTAAGTTTTTCAGTGTTCCAGATGTCAACAAATAAAGCTAAAAATAAAACAACAAAAAAAGAATATAAATAACAAAAACGAAAGGTGTGAAATAGAAGGGAAACGATAAAACTTTACAAAAGCATATTGGAACAAAAAACTCTGACGTAACAGCAAGCTCGTTTCATTAGCGGATAATAAAACAAAAATAAACTAGTATAGAAATTATCAACACCCTTCAATGTAAACTACTTTAAATGACTTTTAGTAATGTTAAAAGTTCAACATTAAAAAGCAATATCTACATTATATATAACGTGAATATATATATTTTTCAGAATATCGTACATATACAATTCTACATAATAGTATATTACACACCAAGGGAGGTAAAGTACTGGCGAGTCCATAGCACATATAATTGCCACCTCGAGCCGAAGGCGAGGGTGGCAATTATATGTGCTATGGACTCGCCATTTTACCTCCCGTGGTGTGTATGCTATTTTTCGCCATACCCGGGCCGAAAATACAACTTTTGTTTCTCGGTGCCGGGACGAAAGTTGTGCTTTCGGGCAGGGTATGGCGAAAAATATATATGCACATATTTGTGTAAGTGTAAAAAATATCACCTTCTGCACAATGATTCTTTAAAAAGAAAAAAAATCTAGTAACTGTGCTTAACGCCTCGCAAATTTTTCTTTTTTTTCAATTTAGAGAGATTCCGGTAGAAATTAAAATGTTTATGCGCTCGCGCGTATGGTTAATGCAAGCCAATGAACCGTAATGGTGTACACTGTTCAAGCAAAAGCGTCTTGATTTTGTTTCATATTTTTTTTCTCTCTCCTTTTTTTTTATTCAAGTATTTTCTCGTGTTTTCTAACGGGTAGTAGTAGCAGCAGCAGCAGTAGCGAGCGCGAATTTACGAGGCGATATTTCGTTTGCCTAGCCTTGCGCTCACCCCCGTATACCCATTGCATGCAATTTGTATATATAGCCCTGAACAAGTGCGTATTCTTCCTTTTTTTTCATTTCTTTTCTACTATCTTCTTTTTTTCTTCTTTCTCTTACAAGCTTTCTTTCTACTACTTGTTTTGATTTCTTTTTTCCGTTTCACCTTTTGCGTTTATCAAGCTACTGGACTTTTACGTTTTTTCCTTCTTTTTTTTTCATTTTATGCTATGATTCTCTTCTTCGAAAGAAAGAAAGAAAGAGAGAGGGGAATGCTTGCATTAATTGGAATACTTCAAGGTTTTTTTTTCTCTTTTATTTCTTTTAGTACGCGAGAGCCTGGAGACTTTGTTGCGCCGTACTAGAGGCTTTATAAAGTCTAACTAATGATGACCATTGTGCACCGGCGTTAAGTGGTTTTGGAAGTTCGAAAAAATATTTTCTCCCGTACGCCGGATTACGGAGCTTTATTTACGATTGACGAGTGAAAAACATCTTTATTAACAGCTTTTATTTGCTTTTTAATACCTTAAGTAGAGAATTATTACTATATTATTATTGCTGTCGTTATCATCATTTAATAAGATATGATATTATTGGTTTTTAATAGAATAAATTAATCTACATCGTTTTTTTATAAGTTTGAAAAATCAAAATAATTCAAACAGTGTTTTATTTAATATTAATTAAGCTTAGAATAAATTTTTTCTATTATCTTATGTATGTCTAATACATAAGATAATATGTCTAATTGCTTTTTATAATAGTTTCAAACAGTATATTAGTTTAAATTTCAGAGTATTGAAAATTTTGTCAAAATTTATAAAATGTTACTTGCTTTATCGTAAAAATTGTATTATAATGAAGCTCATATTTTTAAGAAAAATTTCATATAGTAAAAATTAAAACTAAAAAAAAGAGTAAATGTTGTTCTATTAGTTTTCAATTTTTTATTAAAGTTATATGATAAACTGGAGTAAAATATTGTCTATTATTCTTCACGTGCTTTATTATGGAAGTTGTTATGGAATTTTTTTTCGCTCAAAATTAACAGCGAAATATAATATAAATCAAATAAAAACTTATTGTAAATTTTAAAATTTTCACCGAATTTGTAAATACATTTAAAACAAAGTTTTATTGAGAACTACTATTATACTACTTTGTTCGAAACTAAACACGTATTCAAATGTTAATTTTCAAACTTTTGTTTGAATTTAAATGTTTTAATATCTAAATAAGTAGAGAAATAGTAGATATATTTAGAAAAGGTGTATCGGATATGTTTATTTACTAATACAAATGAATTATTAACAATAATTTTTTAATATGCTTTATCGTATTCTAATGATATTTTGAATTTTTAAAGTCTTACGAATGCAACGAAAGTAAAGTAATATCCTTATTAAAATTTGAACTAGAATTTGAAATCTCGAAATAAAAGAAAGGTAATCCACTTATTCGTATAAATTAATAAGATGAATTGCCTATGCAAGATATAGAATTCAATAGTCAAGTTTTAATAGTTTGATTCAATAACGATGTACCCTGCTGAAAGTTTGAAATAAAACAGAAAACGTTAATCAAAAAAGTTTTTGAAAGAGAAAGAAAGGGAAAGTACAAGAGAGAGAGAGAGAGAGAGAGTACCAAGTAGCCCATTTTGAAAACTATTTGAGAAAAGAAGCAGAACGTAGGAGCGGTGTTGAGAAGGTGAAGAAGATAAAGCCGAGAAAATCGCGTCCAGGGAGTTTAGTTGGCAAGGAATTTTCCCGCAGCGCTCGCAATTTGTCCAAGTTGTCTGTTTGCAAAAGGAGCTTTTGGGGAAGAGAGAGGGAAAGAGAGAGAGGCGTTATAAAACGTGGGTGTTGAGTGCACTAGGGCGTCATGGGTAATACTGCAGCAAGTCTTTCGATTTCAACTGACGAGTTTTGAATTTTTAGCTATCTAGGGAAAAGGAAATTTTTCACACGGACTATGCATTTTCACGTTTAAATGTGTTTTATGTGTTCGATGGATTTGAAAATGAAAAGTCAATATACGTATATCATAAAATTGAAAAATTTTCTAATACTCGATCAAATTTATTATTCCTCTTTTTTGTTTTATTTAAAATAAGTGATTTCCAGTTTTTAAAATATGATTTTATTTACTTTTTTATAATGTTTACACGCCCAAATTGGATATTTAATAGAATTTAAGTTTACTTTAAAATGCTTCTGATAAAAATTTGTATTGCATCTCTTTGGGATACTCTTTGAGTGATAGTTAATTCATGAAATTGATTTTACATTTTTAAATATGCCATTACCAAACATTAAATATGCATGTTTGAAAAAAAACGACTCATCAAAAAATAAAGTCGATCTCTATAAACCACTTATTTATCTACGTTAATAATTAATTGCTTTTGCAGTCTTCAAAATAATCTACTGCATTTTAGAATGAGATTGAATTATTCAATTATGAACTATTATTAATTTTAATCTCGGTGATCTGATCTAGAAATCGGCTTTGTACATAGTAAGAAATATATTAATTATGAATTGTGAATTCAGAATTCAATAGTAGAAAAAAGAGAGGTTTAATAACAATAGAAAGAAGTATGATGAAAAATGTTTGATTTTTTAAAGCTTCATAACTGGAACTTTTATCATCTGAATTAAAATTTAATTGTTTCGGAGTTACTGATAATTATTGGATTTTTAATTTAAAAATGTTATAATTTCGAAATTATATATGAAATTTTTCTCAAAGTAAAAATCTTTATCCCCCTTAGTATAATACATAACTTTGAATTTATTTTATATTCATTTAATCAATTAACTATATTTTTATAAATATTTGATCACAAGTGGATTTCAAAAAAATTATTTATAATATCAAAAAGCTTTTTAATTTTCAAATTAAAAAGCTTTTTTATCGTTGTTTTTTGTGATTCCACAATATTTATCCAAATTATTTTAGTTGAATATTATTGTTTTTAATTTACTCTTAAAAACGATAATGTTACACATTTTATATTTATGAAAATATAAAATATTTTTATGAAATTATTGAACTAAAATGTTTTGGCAATATTGAAGTTTTTTGTAATACAGTTTGACGGATATTTAATAATCAATTTAAATATTACAGAAACGATTTTATTTAAATTTACCTCTTAAGTATGATTATAAATTATTTATATGAATTTCAAGAACAAAAATAGATCTAATGTTCCAACAGATTTCATAAAACGCTAAGATTTATATTTTTTAAAAGTAAAAATTAAGTTAAATAATTAAAATATTTCACAAATAATTAGCATTTATCAAAATCAATGGATGTAAAAAATTAAAGATTTTTTCACAATAAACTTTTGAAGCCAATTTCATTTTTTGTTTTAATTGTTTTAAAAAATATTAGAAGGTGTAGTTCTTAATTTACTATTAAAGTATATAGCAATTTGACATTTAATAATTAATTTTTTCAGAAATAACATTAAATTTTGATTGACATTATACGTAAAATTCTGATAAATATTTTTAAAAATAATTAATATTTCAGTTCTTAGTCACTGCACAAATAAAAATATCCAAAGTTAAAAGGTTTGTATAATGTATAATCAAAGAATAACGCTTAAAAACTTTAACGATAACAGTGTCTTTTTAATAATTTTATCTTTTAATCATATAAGGTACGTTTATGTAGAGCAGTATTCATTAACTATTTGATCAAACAATTTCCTTCTATAACAATATGAAAAATAAAAAAAGTTTTCGTAAAATCATTATCAGAATAATTTTATTTTTTTAATTTTATTTAACGTCGCTGTATTTACGCTATCATTAAAATGCTAATTAGCGACGGAGGTTTTTAGTGTGTTTGTAAACAAAGCACATGTAACGTACAGTGGTGCTTGTATCAATCGGCCGCTACTGGGATTCGAACTCTAATCTTTAGGATTATGAACTCATCACTCTACCGACTGAGCCACTGACGACCCCTTCAAAGAAAATGTAGTTATATGAGTTTATACGTACATGCTTTTGAAAATGATTTTTTTTTCCAAGCACAAATGAAAATGACACAAAAATTTTTTGAAAATATTTAAAAAAATACTTATCTTTACAGTATGACTTGACTCGTCTATGAGTTATTTTAATATTGATTCTATGTATTATATGATATAATTTTTTCAATTATATTTATAAAATATTTAATAATAAAAACTCGAAGATTATCTGACAATAGTGACTTTATTTTTTACTTTCCCTAAAGTTGAAAGTTGTGTTGATTTAATCATATATTCTTATCAGACATTTTTAACATTTTAATTATTGAAATAAAAATTCTACTTAAATCTCCAAAAGAAATGTTATAATACTGAAAAACAAGTAGAGAAGAAAGTTAGGTTTATTATAATTTCATTGAATTTTGTAGTTTTAAGGGCAAAATATGATCTCTCATATTGTATTTATCAAATATTAAAAGCATTATTGGTCGCGTACTTATCTTGGCGAGAGAGAGAGAGAGAGAGTAAAACCACTTCGACATTCGGATATCAAAGTCTAAAAGTTGCAAGTCACATTAATAATTCCAATGTATAAAGGTAAAGACGAAAGCGAAAGATAGAAAGAGCGAGAGAGAAACACGGCCAGTCAACTTAGCTGAATTCACGTGAAAGTTTAACGTTTAAACGACGCAGTAGGAAGTTCTTCGGACAGCCAAGATAGATATATGGCCATTGCGGCACGTCTTGCGTTCTCCTGCCTTTGCCTTCTTCCAAAGTACACCCCCTCTACTTTTTGGCCTTTACTACTTCTTCCTTATATACTTATATATACATATATATATACCAAAATAGCAAAGAAGCAAAGCAAGTTTTACTAGTAGTAGTGGTATAAGCTAAAGCCAAACTAGAAGGCGATTTCTACGCGTTTTACGCCGAAGGAAGGAGAAAAAAGTACATTTTATCGCTAGACGTATAAAGCTTACTACCCTTCTTTTCTATCCTCCGAATTTCTTCGAAGAGGGTTTGAAAAATATTTCCTTTACCTTTGCGCCTTTTTTTTATACTTTTCGTTTTTTTTTGGCTCTTTTTGCGATACCGGTAAACCTTGTAGTTTCTGGGGCGAAATCGGCTCGAAAACAGATAAAAACTATACGAAAACCTTGATCAAATCCCTCGAAAAACTTCTCTTTCATTCTTCTCACACTTTGGCACTTACTTTATTATTTTATTTTATTTTTACGGAGAAAAATTTCTTATCCAAAAGAAATATAAAAAAGTTTATGTTTATTTATTTTATTAATATTATTATTATTACTATTATTATATTCAATAAAAAAAATTAGTTTGAAGTAGAGAAGTTTTTCTATTAGATTGGATCTCCGTCAGGTATGATTTTTTCATTGTAATTTTTAGATATTTCTGATATTTGAATTTCACATTTCATTAACCTGGAAATAATTTAAATTTATATAACAACTTTCATACAGAATTTTAAGAAACAAGAGAAAAAAAATTAACTTGGAAACTATTTTAGATTACATTTTGTTTTTTAATTCATAATTTATGCTTGCCCTTGATTCAAATTAAGTTTCTTTCTAAAGAGCTGAAGATATAAAAGAAAAGATGTATCTTAGACTAATGAGGTATCCTTTTGTAAAAAGGGGAACTTCATGATCGTAAAAAAAAGCGAAGTAGAACTCTATGTCTGAGCAAATCTTTCTTTTACGACTCGTTGTTGTAGAAAACTTCATTTAAAACAGAATGTAAAGATGTTGCAATATAAAATCTTATAGAAAATGCAATGAAAAAAAAATATAATGAAAATAAAATCAAGAGGAAACATAAGAACAGAATTAACTTTTATTATCTTTACAATGGATGAATTTTTAAAAAAATTTCCTTTTTTTCACCAAGGCTCTTTAAATAAAAGTTAAGTTTAATCGTGCGAAATATTTTATTATTTTACAAAGAAAACATTGAAATATTTAAATTAAACAAGAAAGTTTCGGACTTAAAAACTATTTAATATCGAAAGTGTTTATTAAAAATGAAAATATTTGCATACAGAAGACGATATATACACATTCTGTCAGAATACATTATGCATATTGTAAATTATTATTTAATCTTCAAGTCTTTAGAAACTATTAGGTAGACTTTGTAAATGAAATTTTAATATATCTTCAGAATTAGTTTGTTGAATAGTAGGATATACTTTTAGTTTCAATTAAAATAAAATTATTTTTAAATATGTCATAGCATATTAATTATGCTTAAAGTATTTAATTACAATTTGCAGTGGTGCAGAAATTGCTGTTTCACGTTAATTAATTGTTATACATGGTTAAAGTTGAACAGCATAATAGGTACAATGTTATAGTACATGACGGCTAGAAGTGAAAAATGTCACGTGCAAAATTTCATTTAAAATTACACGCTTCGCGAGATATTTATTTTATATATTATAAAATTAAGTGATGAAAAAAAAACTTTGAAGTTTTTACATTCATGTATTAAATTATATCTTTAAGAGTTGAAAATTTATATTAATTCATTATTTTTACTCTACGTAATGTCTTTTAGCAAGTTACGATTATAAAACCAATTTAGAAAATTAATATATTATATGTGAAAAATCAATAATGAAAACTAAAAAATTATATTTCCCTCGTTCTTTTTGTTTCTTCACCTAATATTCTTTGTTATGAAAATTTCCTGTGTAGTTTGCAAAAATTAAAAGAAAATTTTTTGCATTTTTTAGTTAAAACTTTTTTTACAAAATTCTCACAGTAAAAATTTTAAAAAGTTTGAACTTAAACCATCATAGAAATATAATAACAATTGCAGCTTTTTATCACATGCCACTGGAGTACTGAGAAATTTTAAAATCAAAATCTCCCACTCGTTTCCACCTTTCGATAAGTAAAACCAAATAAAAAAAAAATGAAAACTGGCATCCTTTCGAAGTACGAAATTAAAATGTATGACTGTCTCGACATATCGAAAGCTACATATACCCCATCTCAATGGTAAACCCAAAGAGAGAAAGAATACCGTTAAAAAAAAGACCAGGCGAGAAAATCCTGTGCAATGAGTGAACAAAAATGAAAAAAAAAGAGAGAAAAAAAAATATAGGAACACACGTAAAGATAACGAGTACAAAAACGCAAAATGCAATGCATCTACAACGATACCCCACATAGAACATCAAGAGCGACACCCCCCCCTCTACCCTTCGAGCAATCTCTAGCGTCCATCGTTGGCCAAAACCTCTCTCATCCTCCCCCATATACTATATACCAGCCAATGTCAATCCGTTCTCCGCGGGATTTATGGAGAACGATGCATTACGTAAATTGTGAACGATGCGCCCGTTGCTGTAGCACCGCGTCAGACAGCGAGATTGAAGCCTGTGTGTAGGGTTATAGGAGAATGAATAGAGAGAGAGAGAGAAAGAGAGCGAGAGTAAAACGAGAGAAAAGAACAGCATTAGCCCTCTTTTCGCAAGCTATGTACGTTGAAGGGTATCCGTAGTGTTAGATAGTATAGGGTATGGTATAGGGGGTAAAGGTTCATCGCGCCTCGTTTCTATCCAACGTTTAAACATTCAAAGGATTGTGCTATGCACCAGAGTCTGTAGGTTCAATATATAATATGCTTTATAAGGGATATATAGGGAATGTTCGGAGGTAAAGAGAGCGAGTAAGCGTAGAAATAGAGACTAATCATAGCGAAATTGAAGCACTACTGCGAGCGGCTAGAGTGGATATAACGTTTCAAATTTTAAAATAAGGGAAATGAAAAGGGCCTACAGAGTAGGTTACATTATTACTTCAAAGTGCTCAGAATTGCATAGCATCTTGTCTTTCTGGAATGATAAAAAATTTTGCGTTTTACTTTAGTAATATTTCATCCTGAATACTTTGAAATTCCTTTTCACATTTATCACCTGTATTTACATTTAATTTTATTCATTCGTTATGAGCTTCTTTTTCTTTTTCTTTTAATTTATTCCATTAATATGTTTAAACTACGATTCCCCTTTGTTAGAAAGTTTCTTGAACGAAATTAAACTCTAATCAAGTATCGATAAAAGCTATAAAATCTATTAAATCTTTTGAATCCTTGAATAATCTGGGCGTTAGCTATGAAATTGTATTACAGTCTCTTTTTTGTTCATTGAACAATGAAATTCGACTGTCACCATATTCACACATGAAGCATATACGGCAAACCCTATAACGAAGAACCCGCATTGTAACACTATTTTTTCCGATAAGTAAAAAAAGATTGGTCCGATACGAATCGTATCATGCAAACGTAAAAACGTTACAAGAACAAGTAGAGCGAAAAGTACCTTTTGTCACCTATCAAACGAATCGTTTTCTACAGAAGAAAAAAAAACAAATTTTAGTACCACGTAGTGGTTACCCAAAGCAGACGGAAAGAGAAAGAGAAAGAGAGAGAAACACAGAAAGCTAGAAATCTATCTCTGTATTTTCGAAAGGATTGCCAAGGCCTTTTATACACACATGTTGAAATGGAAACCCCTCGGATCGGTTAATTCGTTGGGCTTGCTTTCGTCCATACGAGATTGGCTTCTTTGTTCAGTTTTGGCGATCCATGTATATGTTCTAGTAACTGTACACGTGGATAAAATTCGAAACTGACTAAGCAAAATGCACTTTTGGTCTTGCAGTAACATTACTAATTCCCTAGCTACTATTTTCTCTATACTATCAAACTAGATCCAAGTCTACTGTACTTTATTGAAATTTATCTTCCTGTATATATGGCTGATTCTCTAAAAATATGCACAATTGTGTCTTCTGAGGATTCAATATTTTAATATAAAAACAATTAAATTTTTTTAGTACTGCATTATGTAGCAAATATTTTATTTTTACTGTAAATAAGTCATATATTAAATTATAACACATTTAAAAATTAAATGCAAACTTCTTGATGCTTTGTTTTAAAAAAATGAAATTCTTTTTCAAAATTTTCAAAATACTTTAAAATTAAAACAACATTAAAAAAATCAATTTTCAATAGATTTTCTTCTTTCGGTAATCACGAAGAATTTCCATGCAAATTTTTAAGCTAATTTATAGAGTAGTTTGTGTAAAATACAAAAAAATGGAAAATCAAAAAAAAAAATTTTTTTTTAAATGGTTTTAAAAAAAACTACGCTAAGAAAACTAATTTTCAATAGCTTCCCCTCTCTCCCCTCCCAGTTAAATAAAAAAAATAAATTGTATGCAAAACTGGAAGCAAATCCATCGAGTAGCTTTCAAGATTTGATTTTGTAATGAGCATACACACACACACATGCACACATAGATACAGACATTTTCTGGAAACCACTTTTTTCGACTCCATAAATCCAAATATGTACGAATTTGAAAAAATAGAAAAAAAAATTTTTATCGATACAATGCTTTCTCTATGAGAAAGCAAAACAATTGATAAAATTCTTTCATATTCTCGTCATACCAAATTTTTGTAGTAATAGAATTTTATTTTGCAAACTTGAAATTTTTGTTCACGCCACTTCTTACAAAAATTTCTGACAAATATTTTTTTAAACTGGTATAATACTTCAAGAATAATATTCCGAGATATTTTTGCAATTTCTCTCGCAGAAAACATATTTCTCTATCTGTTATACGGGATTTATTTCAGAAATTTGCTTGCATTAGTTTTTAAGCTCCATTAAAGTTGGTACGAATAATATGATTTTCGTAAACAAAAATTGAACTAGTAGATAAAATGAAATATTCAAATTCTCCAGGGATCATATGAATCTAAATGTTTGCCTTTTGTCAAAAAATCACTCTAAATGATAGTAACATTGTTTACAGTAATTGTATATACACTGTACTTTATAGAAAAATTTGATCTTGTAAATTTTTAATGGCAACAAATCATAGGTGGAATTTTATTCTAACAAAATTTTAAAGCAAAATGTAGTAGGATTTCTTTAAAATTCTTTTTCAGTGATTTGAAATAGCAGAAAAGCCATTTCTTGGCTTCGTTTTTTGTTCAACGTAATAAAAAGGTGACGATTTAATAAAAAAGTTTTTTAGCACTAATTATGATTTTGACAAATGATTCTTACCAATATAAAATCAAACACCTTGTATATTTTATCAATTAACAATGATTTATATATTGTAAATAATTGATTGAATAAAACCTAATTGTACAATGTTAATCCGAGAAAAATAAATGAATATATATGAAACTTTCGAGCCATGACAGATTTTTTGACTTAGCGAAACTAGTCAATATTTCATTAAACAAAACTCAAACTGTAAATCAATATTTTTAAATATTAATGAATGGTTTGAAATTTATAAAGCTATAAATTTAAATTCTCTTTTTTTCACGGCAGAAAAACAAATCTATCACTACGATTGACATTAAAAAAAAAGTGTATTTCAATATTTAATCTTTCTGGTGTTTCGTTTGCATTTGATTTTATGTTGAAATAAAAAAAAATCCAAAACGTACACACATGTATATATATATGTATATATCCTATAGATTCTCGAGCAAAACCAACTACAAATCCTTTTCCTTTATCATTTATCGAATTTGTCCGAGGGCTAAATTTTTCGCTCTGTACTCTTTCTCTCTCTTTTTTCTCCGTTGGATAACGATAGCAAAAGCTACTAAAAATCTCGATGGCTGCCGATAATCTGCAAGCTGAATTCGTTATTCAAGCCTTAACTCGAGGATTAGAGGGTAAAGTGGCACTGTACGATCTTTCGGGAAAAAAGCTATATACCTATGCGGAAGCTTTTACAATGCCGTTGTTGCACCAACATCTCTTTTATATGTATTAGAACGCAATTGTGAGCTGGAAAAAAGATAGAAATAGTAAAATAGTGTAGAAGAAAATTCTGATAATGTTTAGCGTGCTACAAACTTATATTTATAGTATCAAAAAAAATTTCAAAAATATATTTAAGAATTCTCATAATTGCAATTGTATTGAAATTATTTTTAAAAATTTGTTACCATAAAAATTTATATTTTTAATCTATGAAGCAAATAAGATTATTACAAATTTCAAAGTAAATTTTCAAAACATTAGTTATTTATCTATAATGTAATACAAATTAAAAAAATTTTTTATTAAATTTTTTTTTGTAAGAATATCAAAGCTTTTGAAACTAAGTTGTACATTTACAAAATAATGTTAACGTAGATTTACACGGATACTTCAAGGTTAGGCATTAAACAGATTATGATTTTTTAATGAAAACCTATGAAAGCAAAACAAAGTCAATTAAATTAAAAAAAAGGCAAAAAGGAAAGGAAAAAGCAAAAAACAAAGATAATACTATCAAAGAGTGTAGATATAGGAATGAGTAAAAGAGAGAGTAAGACCGAGGGTGAAATGCAGCGACAAGCTTAATCATTTCAGGAACAGAAGAGACAAAGCTGCAAGCCCATGAAAGAAAATGAGTAAAAGACTAAAAAGCAGCACGCTTAGAAGATCATAAAGTGTGAGAAGGATGAGGTTAAAAGTAGAAGTAAAAAGCTCTCTCGTACAACTCTCTTTTATGTATACGTGTACGTGTGCATGTATGCTGATCCCCTAGTATGATCCGTTGGCGCCAGCCAAGACTCATTTTCAAGGCGTTAAACGATTAACCGTCCACCAGGATATAATACGATAACCGCTAAATTAAATTTAGTGAGACGCGAGCTTGCGCTATGTGGATTACCATAGCGAATGGTCCGTAAGACTTTTAAAAAAAATGAAATAAAATAATGAGAGCAAGTGATCTTTTTTTAAAAAAAAGAAAGAAAATGACATTAAACGAGAAAAGGAGCTTCAGAAGATTTTTTCCCCTTTTTAAAGAAAATAAATGGCAAAGGAACAAGAGAATAAAAGAAGAATCAGAGTAACTATATATATGTAGATATATGTAGAAAAGGCTAGCCGGATTTTCCTCAGGATGTTGAAATTAGTTTTTCTTAATTGGACTTGCGACTTGAGCGACGTTCGATCTACAGCTGCCACACGCCTCTTTCTTGGTAGACGTAATTGGAATTGTAAACCATGATTCTATGTCTATATCTGAACAAGTAAGGTGTAAGCATATATATACATTGTTTCTATGGTGCCAACCACATCGCTACTATTTCTTACTTAAGTAGGAGGTGCATTATAGATTTGTTTTTATCTTTTTTTTCTTCTTTCTCATTATATATTTATATTTTCCTTTTTATAGTTTATAGTTTCCAGATCTTTTTATTGCTTGTCTTTTGTGCTGCCCACAAACTTACATTGAATTTTTTATCGAATGAAAAAATTAAATCGTTCTTGGACTGAAAAAATTGATGTGTAATATTTTCTCTTTCAATTATCTGATAGTCAATTATCATAGCATGAATAATTTTTAATGTAATTAATTATAATACTAAAATATTATTTTAAATTATGAATTTTAAAAATTATCTTCTTTTCAATAAGAGAAGAATTATTTCATAAATTTAAATTCATATTTTTAAATTATAATTTTATTTAACTTTTAACGCAAAAAGCGTAATTCTTGAAACGAACATATGCGGAAACATATTTTTATACTGACATATTTAATAAAATTAAAATTTACAATATTAATGAAAATAATTTTAAATATTTAATTTTACAAAATCAAACATAATATTATTGAAACATATTTAAAATTTCACCGATAATTCATTAACACAAACAAAATACTCTGCATATATAAATTTTGCAAAATCTTTGAAAAGAATCTCGCAAATTACAAGCAGAATCTCGCAGGTAAAAAAAAACTAAAGAATATTATTTATGAATGGACAACAATTACTTTATCTGAATCTTGATCTATACAAACGAATATAGGTCTTGTACATATGCGTATTAACGTTAATTTCTCCCCACAGCACGTTGACACATTGCTTTTAGTCTAAGACTCACGCACAACATTTTATATGTATGCTAACGATTAATCAGCCAAAGTATGCGAGACTTGGCTAAAGTACTTAAGTACTTTGGGAAAAGAAAAATGATAAATGTACACGGCAAATGAGAATTAGGTAAAGTGTGCCTCGTCTAACATACACGTATATGTATAAACATTCGTGCATGCATTCACATACACACGCTCACGTGCATACGTGCTTGCATTGTTCTCTCGTGTAGACTGCGAGGTTTGTCGAGTTTGTAATGTTCTATAGGTACACTTTTATATGATAACATAAAAAAATTGCAGATTCTTTCTTTCACCATCGCTCATCATACGATATTAGCATATTTTTTTTAACAGCTCGCAAAAACCATCCTCGTTTCATTTTTACGTTCCTCTTTTTTTTTGTTTGCTTAATTAAAATTTACGGTATATGCTTGAACAAAGAGAGACTACGCGTAAAACGTGCGAGTTGATTTTCAAAATTTTAAATGATAATTTTTTTTTTTAGCGAAATAAAAATCTTTTTGCGTTAATGTTTGAATAATTAAAATTAAAAATTTTATTCATTTAGCTTAAACTATTCATATTTCGTATGCGATTGTCAGAATTTTAACTAGCATTAAATAAGCTTATACTTAATTCATTTTATATAAAAATGTTAACTGAATAATTCAGGAAATTTTTCAGCTCGTATTTATTAAACTTTGCCATAAATTAACGGTCTTCAAAGTAAAGTTTTGACAATAAAAAAAAACTTAAAAAAATTTCAAAAAAAAACTTTTGGAGTTCTAAAATATTCCATCATGAATAATAATAAGTCGAAATTTTATGTGAAGTGACCGCGCGTTTTATGTTAAGTCTGAGGTAGGATTAATTTAATCTCGTGTCACGCTAATGCCCATATGGTACACCGAATAAGTGCAAAAGTCAAATCTGCATGGCCAATCGTTAAGCGCGATTCAACGATTCCGTAACTTCTTAAGAAGCCCAGTAAAAATAATAGGGGAATATTAAAGTCGGAGAAAAAAAAAGATTTTAGATCCAGATTCATTTAGGATTATACCGTCTGAGAGGAGACTACTCGATATTTAATACTTAGCATATGAATAGATAAATTATGTGGAAACTAATAACTATATATATTTTTATGTCCTATAACTCATATAAAAGCTACTTACAGATTAATTTTTTTTCATAAGGAACTTTTTTTTCAATTTCCTAACATATTTTCTATTATTATTGTTAAATATACATTGAAAGTAATGGCGGACCATTTGTGAATATTATTTCATTTTTTATCATATATAAAACTGATGATCTAAATATTTTCAAAATTTCAACATATGATACAAATATAAATTTTTAAATTGACAAATTCAGGTTATTATTAAAACATAAGACAAAAATAAGCCGATTTAATTAAAATTGATTAAATCATTCTCAAGCTATGAATGTTTACATATACTCACGAACATATACATACACGCAAATGCACATATAAAGTTTTTCAAATTAAATTAATATTTTAATATAAAAGAATTGAAAATATTGACTTTTGAAATACAGAAATTTATGTAAAACTCAATAGAATAGACAAGTGTACTCGAAGTACAATCTAAAAAAAAACAATAAATGTGAGCATCAAACTAAAATTGGTTGAATAGTTGTTGAAATAAAAGTATACTTGTACGCTCGCATTATACTCGTGCAAATATTTGTTGAAAATAAAGTATTTCGAATTCCATTGTTAAAAAACTCGTTCTCATATTATTATTACGAAAACTAATTCCTTTAGATTATTTCTCTATTTAGTTCAATGAAAATAATAATCTAAAACTCAATAACAAAGATCAGCAATTAAATTGATAAAGAGATAGATAATTCTAGTCCATAAGCAAAAGTTAAAGTTTTCTACTACTACATCTTCAATAAACATAGCAGCTATAATGCATTAAAACAAATCACTTCTGTATTGGAAATAAAGTAATTTCTATGCCCGAGGACAAATAATACCAATCACAAGCTTAACTCGGTTATAAGAAGAAAGAAGCTATGCGCTACCTTGTACACAGTCTACAATCTTATAATGAAAGAGAGAGGCGCATATATATAGAGATAGAGAGAAAAGCCAAAGAAGAGATATAACAACATATAAGACGTATATCCATCGATATCCGGTACTTTATGCAGCCTGCAGCGCTTAGGGAACGCTGCTGCACGCCAATGCAAAATGGACAAGTGCAAGAGAGCAGAGTAAGCGGATAGTCGAGAGCTTCCCAGATATTCTTATCTATTGCACTAGGAAAGGTATTTCCTTTTCTCTCTTCTTCTCTCTCTTTACTCCACCTCTCGGGGACCATCAAGCCAATGTTCGGAATCCCTGGTGATACACGCCCTTTGCCCTGCCAGACACATAAAATGTCCGATCTCCACATATATACACACATATACGTAAAGAGTAAGAGAGAGAGAGAGAAAGTTCGCGCACTAGAAAGAGCTAATCTTCTTCGCGTACTAACTCTCTTGGCTGCACACACACCCACACGTAAGAGAAAGACAGAGAGGAGTGGAGGGCATAATTTTGAGAGAAATACGAAAGAGGACGATACCCGGGAGCTAAGCTGGCTTGAAGAAGAAAATCAAAGAATTGGAAAGGGGCAAAAAGAATGACGGAGAGGGTGTGAAAACAAATAGATAGAATAAAAAAACTAAAATATAAAGAGTTTAAATAACTCATCTATTATTTTTAGGCATTTAATTATTCAAAATTAATTATACAAGATAAATTAAAATTGCGATTTCGGAAAAAATCAACAAAAGATAAATGGATTTAAAATAAATGAATAACAAATATTGACTAAGAAGCTATTGCGACGTCTATACTTTTTATTATCAGTTTAATTTTGTGTATAGTAGCCAGAAAATAATTTAATTTTTTTACCTCCAAATTTAACTTTTGTTTTAAATTATTTTTCCAAGTGCCAGTAACTGAGTTTTCTAGAGATAAGAATAATGATCTATATCTTCGTAATCATTATTTAATCTCCCGTTTTCAATAAAATGTTGGTTGGTATTTTTAAATCGTGCTGCACCGAATGGATAATGTCATTAGGTGAACGTTACCTCGTTTTATTTGTTAGTATACTTTAATTACTTGTAAGTTGAGAAGTTTTTATAGCTCACTCAGCGGTTTTCATTAAGACAATTTTTTTAATAAAGTTCTCAATTAATCAATTTTTCTTACTTTCAAAAATATGGACATTAAATTTGTTTAATTAAAATAAATCTCTTTATAGACAATGAAACTAGATATCATATTAGCACTGGGAAGGTATGGCATTTGTTCGTGGTATTTAGAATCTAAGCTGCATTTACACTGTTATTGGACAATTATTAATAACAATTTAATTAATATTTACATAAAATTGTATGCAAATATATGTTATTTTAAGAAAAACTTAATTTTGGTTTCGTCGAATAACTTTTAAATTTTCACAAAATTTATATGTGAAATATTTTTTTAAATAATGCATACTGAAATCTAATCAATAATATAGTAATATTAAATTGCATTTAATTATTAATACGCATAAGAGTTAATTAATTTTTATACAGTACTTATAATTATCAATACTAACATAATAATTTCCATTACAATGATCCTTTATTTTATTATTAACATTAACCAACAACATTAACAACAATAGAAATACTTCTACAAATTTATATTTAAAATACGAATATAACCGATATCTACTTTCGTATAAATTAACGTTATTTTGTAAATTAGAAATTCACAAGCAAATTATTATTGTATCAATATTGATAAATGAAGCTAGTAAATATCTATGAAATCAGTGATAATACTAAAATTTAACATACCATTGGCCTCGGGCTATCTTTATTCAAAGCAAACTTTAAGCCACTAATAACATCAAAATTATTAATATTGCAAACTTTGATAATATTGTAAATTTGTAAATGTAACGCGATATATTTGTAACTACGAATTTCATTGGTTTAAGGAAACAGAAACGCTACTAGCATGTCATGATGTTCCAAAACCTCTTATCCGGAAGCTCAGCAGTACTGGAAATTCCGTACTATATTTTTCAGTAAAAGCAAAAAAAAGAAGAAAGAAATGATAAAGAACAAAAAGTAAAAAAAGACTGAAAGTATGAAAGTAAATGTGAAAGAGTTTTACAAAAATAACAGGAAAGAAAGTGCAAGTAGCAGAAAACAACGTAGGGAAAAGGATAAAAAAGTAAAAAAAATATATATAGAGAGAGAGCGATGCAAGAAGAGTAATGAGGAAAAGAAGAAAAATAAAGTGAAACGGTAAAGTCAAGTGAGAAAGAAAGAAAGGACGAAAAAAAATGGTAGAAAATGTATATTATAGGGTAGGTATATATTGTAAGTTGACTTCTTTTTACGTTATACGTATCACAACTGTCCCACGTGACTCGTCTCCTAGGATTCGTGTCGAGGGATTCTAATTCTACGCTGTGAAAGTGCCGCTGTCGTTTTCGTCTCTGTCCCATACGCTTCTAAGTTGCAATGACTTTTATAAAAGAGAAAAAAATGAGATTTACGGAAATTGGAAATACATAATACTTCATTATTATTTATGTTCGTGTATATATTTTCATAATATTTGCATTTAATTTCTTCAAAGTTTTATTTTATTTTAGTACGAATATGAGATTATATTACAAAATGTTAAAAAATTGTATAAAGTCAAGATTTTCTACAGATTTAATTTTAAAATAATTTTTTTAAATTATACATTTCTAGGGCATATTATTTGACGTTGATAGAATAAAAAAATTTTAATTTTTTAAAATCTTAAAAAAAATTAAAAATCCAAGTAAATTAAAAATAAAATAATCATACGAAGCATTAAATTAATTTCAAGGTAAGTGGAAATGTATGATTAATTTCTCTTTCGCTGGTTTTAATGAATTTATCAAATAATACATATGCATTTCATAAATTTGTTAAATCTAACATTATCTTTGCGCATAGAAATATTCTAACGAAATTAAAGTTTAAATTTAAATATTTAAAATCATTCTTATTCAATGAAATTTACGTTTAATAACAATTATATTTGATTTAATGATAATAATCTGGCGGTTATCTTGCCTCAGTTATCATACACTGGAATCAGAAATAAATGCAAATTAAATTATAATGTTATTCAAAAGGAATTACCATTGAATTTCTTTTGGAAAATGGGTTTAAAATGAATCGAATGAATATTTTTCAAGTGTTTCCTTCACTTATACTCATTCTTTCAGCGCTATTCGCGCACTATCTTCTCTCTTTTCTTTTCTTTTTTTTTTAAATTATTTCATCCTTTTTTTAAAGTGTGTACACTTCGACAGCTACGATTTTCGATTCTCATCTCCGAGGAAAGCAAACTTCATGCTTCTCTCGCTACTAAAAGTTCTCCTGACATTTCCATATTCAAATCTTTGGTTACTTAAGCCTAGACCTACTACGGGTATCGCGCTAGTCATTAACGAAGTTAATTCTCTTCGCACATTTGAATTTACTGAGAAAAAAAATAAGAATTGAAGGAAAAGGGAACTCTCTACTGCTATGAGCTAAGGGTTTTATTAAATTGCTTGGGATGGAGGATTGAATTTAAAGGGTTTCAACTAAACTGGACTTGGATTTTAGTAAGTTTCATTTATTAACTCTTCTTTGTTAATTTAAAAAAAAAATTATTTATTCTATATTTTTAAGTATATTAATTGGGTAAATATGAAATTTATTCGTTACATTTAATTATCAAATTAATAAAAAGAAATATAAACTATTTCGTAAGTCAAAAAAATTTACTCTTATGAAAAAAATAGTATGATTTGTTACAACTTAAATGTTACGAGTTTGAATTTAAAAAATTTCTTTTATCAATGAGAAATCATTAAAGACCTAATTCACCATTTTCATGGTTAATAAAATTCAATTACCTTTAAATCTAAAAACTTTATAAAAAATGATAATTTATCAAATACAAGCAAAATTTAATCTTGAAAAATATGACTATCAAGAAGAGAAGATATTTTTTAAGATGATATTTGAATAAATCTATTTAACGTAGCCTATTTTATTATAAAATGAAGTTCTGGGATTACGGTTATTAAGGTTGGATCATAATTTTTCAGTTTAATCAGTGCATTTTTGTTAATATGATTTTTAATGTCCTTATTTAAAAAACTTAGTTTCTTATGTTATTTTCATTAAAAAAAGTATTTTGTTCAATGTAAATAAATAAATATGTACACGATTCCATTAAGTTCGAAAGTCTAAACGTGCCTTAGTTTACAAAAAATTATAATTTTACTAGAACAATGAAAAATTTTTTTAAAAAGCCATTGCTTTACATTTTTGCTGTTTTACGTCGCTGCATTTATGCTATCATTACGATACTAATTAGCGACGGATGTTTCTCAGTGTGTTTATAAACAAAGCACATGCCGTGTTCAGTGGTGCTTGTATAAATCTGCTGAGAGCGGGAATCGAACTCGGGCCCTCGGGTTGCGAGTCCATTGCTCTACCGACTGAGCCATTGGAAACCTCAAGTATAAGCTGGATTTATTTGCATTTTAGTAGGATTCATTGTCTTAATTAATGATCATTTATAATAAAATTATATATTATTTCTTAATTTATAAGATAATTTATTTCTAGATATGTATAAAATGGTAAAAGGTCATGAATATTTAATTTTTCATATACAATATAAAATACAAATTAAGTATGCAAAAATTGAGGTACTTGAAAATATAAGTTAAATTAAAAAATATTAAAACTAAAATATTAATAGTCTATACAACAAAATAAATAAACTAAATCGAATTATGAATCCAAAGACTATGTAAAGATGTCTACTTTTGAATATTAATTGTAATATGTAAGTAATTGCATCAAAATATTAACTAAATAATGAAGTTACATAAAATTATATTTTTGAATCGGTTTATTAAATCAATCCGTAATAAAACATAGAATCTCATTTCTCTTAATAATACCTTACAATTCCTTAATCATAAATATTAAAAATAAAAATTAACTGTGCTTTTTAAGCATTAAATTAACCAAAATATTATTTATATAACTTTTGATCTACTTAGGCAAAATAACAAGCGTAAGAAACAAAGGAGTACTTCCCGGTGATCCTTACTAAATAACAATTACACGAACCTCAAGGGAACATGGAATCTCGAAAACAATGGTTATTTGCGTAAGACAGTAACTTTACTATATTTTAACAAACAAGTAAAACCTTATATATACAAGCACACACATATTCATAAATGTAATATATGTTCGTGCATGCATATACATATTAATATAGATGTAAGGTAACTCATTGCCCATTCGTACTGATATCAACGGACGTAATAATTTTCAAAACAAGTCCATGCCCTTAAGGGATATCATCTGGTAAAAGCTCCAATAAATATTCCTTTTCTATGGGACATGTCTTTGTTTCCACTTTGTTGGAACAGAGACTAAGAGTAAAAATAGAAAAAAGAAAAGAACGCAAGAGTTAAACAAGAGGCGATGACAGTAAAAAATTACCTGTTGAGTTAACTGATTGGCAACGATCAAATCTTTAATACATGACCATCTTGTATTTCTACGCAGTCAGTCGCCAAATTCACGAGAGCAAAGTGCTCGTTTTCAGACAAAGTCGATGACCACCGAAAGAACAATCTCTATGGAAAAGAAGGAAAAAAGAAAAAAAATCGAAGAAAAAGTGTCCTATTCGTATTTCTCGTTTTAGCGATAGGTGACTATTTCATCTAAAGAAAAAGAATGAGAGGGAAAATGGAAAGGTTAGTGAAAGAGGAAAAGTGAAATTCGCTATAAATCATGTTACTCGATATCCCTGAGTTATTAAATAAAATATATTCAAAACATCGAAAGGTTAATACTTACTGTAGATTTTCTTGATCAATAATAAAAAATCTATGACAGATAAATAAATTGATGAATAATGTAACCTAGACAGAATTTTATTTATACTTATTTAACATTTAAATTATTGAAAACTCCAAAGTTTTGTATTTTTATACAATACTAAAACAGTTTTCAAGCATGAATTTTTTAACAACTTTTTTATTGTAATTAGTTTATAACTTTTGGACTTATTTTATATTAAATATAATTTGAATGAAAATCAATATGACCTTAATATAAATACTAATATGACAGTAAAATGATGTTTAAATAATCATGAAGAAATATAAAAGTATGTTAAAACTATGTATAGTTGAGTCTTAGATAAAGTGGGAGTAGAACAAAATTATTTATTCACATAAATATCAATAATACTAATACAATATTCTGTTCTAATCAATATTATTAAATTAATTTTATTGAGATAATAAAATTAAAGTCAGAATAACAGATGATCGTAATTTTACAGCTAAAATTGAAAATTCAATAATGAAGCATACTACGAGCAATAAGTTAAAATTGGATATTACGAAATTTATGCCACTGAAATTAGATAACATTATTACCACAGAAATTCGATGCGCAACAATTTTAAAAGATTGCCTTTACGGCCATTCCCGCTAAAAGCTCAGCCAAAATTGCCTTTTTCGAATACCTATAACTTCCATGGCACTATTAATTTAAAAGAAAAACAGTTTTCTGAAATATAGAAAAATTTATTAATGCCAATAAAAATTTCAAAGACAAATAGACGATGGCAACGTGCTCTCTCATAAGAGAGAGGGAGAAAGAAAAAAAGAAAAAAAATAGAAATAAAAGAAAAAAAGAAGGTTATAGTTAAGAAAGAGAAAGAAAAATATAACGCAGGAGAAAGGGAGGAAAAAAGAGAGACAGATGAATGAAAAAAAAAGAAAAAGGAAGCAAAACAAGGTTTTCGTGCACGAGTAGTCGGAAATGGGCTTCGCTTCTCTCTTTTGCTATAGGAAAACGTGGGAGACTTGCCAAATCCATCGAAACATTTTCGTAGCGATTTCATTAGAGAAGCCACATACATATACACACATACATACAGAAGAAGAAAAAAAAAGGTATGTGGATAGGTTAAGAGTATAGCTACTAGTTGTAATTTATGCGAAACTGCCCCATAAACTTTAGATTATGGTATCTGTAGTTCAGTGGATTTAATTTTTATTCTTTATAGAGGTATTTTTCCTTGATCTACTTACTATAGAACTCCATCCTGGAAAGAAAAAAAGTCTAGTCAATTGTATTATGAACGAGAAAAAAAAGCAAATACAAGCGCGTTTCAGGATGCACTATTGTAATTGAAAATACTTTTTAAAAAGAAACTTTTTACTAACTTGAGGTATAAAATTTTATTTTTTTAAATCATAAACTTGTTGAAGTTTAGAAAAGAATGTTTAGCCGCTGTATTAAATTTTTATATATTTAATTGCTTCAATTTACGTTAAATGCACTTATAGTTAAATATAATTATAATTAGGGATAAAATACTCTTGTACGACGGATTTAAAATTTTAATTAGTTTCATTACACAGATTTTATACGATTCTCTAAAAGTATTAATCAAATACAATGTTATTCGCATAAAAAACGACTTTCATTTACTTAACCATATGAATTTAATGCTTCGTTTTTTTTTTATGGAATTTAGAGGCTTTCAACGGATTATTCTTGTTTTATAGCATAATATGCATCATGTAACGCACGACACATAAATCTATCAAAAAGTCTTTTAAGTTTTTAGAAGTTTTTACTCGACATTTTAATAATCCATTACATATTTTTCTATACTTTAAAAAGCACTTTAATCATTTTTTTTCTTCTGCTTTAATTTTGTATGAACTAACTATTTGCAGTTTTAGAATTCACTATTTTTTTATTGAAAATTGTGAATAAAATATAAACAAAATATTCAACTAATAATTAACTTATGCTACAAATATCACAATTAAATTCAAACACGTAAACAATATTAAAGGGCTGAAAAGTGTAACTGAAAGCATGTTAAAAAAACAATAAAAAAAAATAAAGTTCAACAACAAACATAGCAACCAATATTTTTTGTTACCATATTTCAAAAACGATAAACCGATAAAAAAGTTGTTAAGTGATATCCATCGATTGTACAAACTATCTATAAAACGTTATATCACATTCGTTAATTTGCCTTGCCCCCAAGCTTTATATATATAAAAAAAATAGAAAAAAAAACAAAAATAAAAATCAATGCCCTGTTACAAACTGTTTTCCTAAACTCTCTCCTCCCTACCTCCCACAAAAATAAAAATAAAAATTATTTCATGTACATAGAGTTATCAAAGTCTAAAAAAATCTTGTTGTAAGCTTAGTACAGCTTAAAATTTTAATCAGAATCTACATAGTACAGATAGAAGAGAAAGAGATATTTCGATTATCACGAAAGAGTTTTGTCACGATATAGAAAAGTGAAACGTTTCGTTGCGGCTGATTGAACGAAAAACGAGAGGAGGAATAGGTAAAAGAGAAGAATAGGTAGAGTTTGAATCGTTTGGTAAAGATAGGAATGAGAGAAAAAGGGATAGAATATATATATCTATATATAAACGGGAGAACTCAATCGCGGAAGCGGAAAATTGGAATCAGTTCGTTGAAAACTGTTGAACCAATGAGAAAGAGAAGATTTCGGGTTGATAGTAGCCGCAGCAAAAGCTGCGAGAAATATACCCTCGTTCAAATCGAGCGAACCCTTGTATATTTGGTCAGGTAACAACCAAAACATTACACAGACGGATATATATATATATATTGTACAAGTGAATGCTACGTAGAAAAAGAAAAAGACAGGAATGAAAAAAATAAAAGGACATACGGATGACTATTTTTCGTTTTTTTTAAAGGATAATGTAGATGGCCAATGTGAGATACACTATAGAATATAAGCTAAAACGAAACTAGACAATTGTAAACTGGATAGAACGCTGTATTACTCTTTTTTGCCTTTATCCTTTTCTATTTCTCTGAGAGATTTCGTGGTCAAAGTTATTCAAGGATATACGTGTGCGTTTGTATTTGTACATGTGTCAACAACATACGATGTGATTGGAAAACAATAAAAATTGAAAAGCAAAAACGTCAGAAGAAAAAGATGGAAAAAGTAAGCTATAAAACGAGTCAGTTACAAGTTTGATAGATTTTGGTTGACCATTTTCATTTGATGTTAGAAATACCGCTGAAGTCACTCTTCTTTTTCACTCTTATTCTATTTATTTGCAATATATAACATTAAAGAATATAAACTATTCAAAAAATAAAAATTTAGTTTTCTGTATTTACGGAAACAATCATGTTACTAATCATTTGGGTGATTTCAAATGACCCTATAAGTGATTAAATTCAAATTTGAAAGAAAACTTTAAATTACATTCTGCTAATATATTTTAAAAGAAAAATATTAATTTGATAAATGTTATATAAAGTATTATTTATCATGGAGATTTTTATAAATTTATTTGAATATTACATAACGTGATTACAATAATTTTCATAATCAGAATATTAAAAATTCATTATTTTTATGAGTCGAGAGCTATTATTATTTTCTAAAATTATACCCAATAACAATAAAGATAATCTCAAGGTTGATGTGTTAGTTGACGATAACAGTTTTAGTATTGCTTTTGTCTAAATGTAAGTAAATTTCATTTGTTAAAGGATAAATAATTATGCTATCAATTATTATTGAACGGAATCTCATCAACTAGATGTAGTTGATACGATCAAGGATTTGGGCGTAGCATTTGATTTTAAGCTTACTTTCATTAATCACATTGATATGATAGCGGTTGGCATTTAATACGTCAGGGGCTTTCATTTGTAGAAATTGCTGCTCTTTTATTACTGTATCATTAATTGTTTTATATACCTAATTTTACGTACCCTTTAACAAAACGTAATCGACTTATTTAAATTATTTGATTAAAAAATTAAAAATAGGACAAGATTGTTTTCTACATCGCCTAGATTTTACATTTCTGAATATAGATTTGGTCATTATTATAATATCGTATTAAAAATTTTAATATGAAGTCTGTTAGACATCAATAATCTGCATTATATGATACTTTGAAAAAAATTTTAATTTACCGATATATATATCTATTGTAATAATTTTTGAAGTTTTGCTGCTGTTTTCTTTTTATCAAAATGTCAACTTTTGTCTAATATATGTCAATCTTCAACATAAATAAATGCAAACATTTTTCCATGTTATGCACGTATTACATGTTACGGATTGACAAGTCGTCAGTGTTTTTCATGTCTTTGCATAAATATATAAATAAAAATATAAAAATTTAAATATACAAATAATTGTCAAATGAAATCGTGACAATTTAAAGTTGATCAATACTATTTGCTTGAAACGTAACTATAAATTTTATTTTATTTATTCTGAAAAAAATTAAAAATTATACTTATGAAAATTATATTATGTTTATTTCGTGATTTGCATTATACTGCAAAATTTACTTCGATTAACGTCAAAGATAACGCAAGCTAAAAAAACTCTCTTGACAGACTTTTAGAATGATAGGCTAGGCTGGCGTTTTCTTTAATTCATTTTGGCTTCACCACCCAGACTGATTGACACAGATATATTTATCCGAAATTTATTTTTACTTTGCAATAACTAACATTGATTTTACTTATAATATATCCAATGCTCGAGTTTTTTTCAATGATCATACCAAAATAATCATATAAAATGAGTTAATTTTTACTATTGCATAAGATTTGCATAAGATTTTAGGTCATGTATATTGCTTGCAAATATTAATAATCGAACAATTGTAATCAGCATTTAATTTTTTATAAATATTTAAACAAACCATAAACTAATACTTTTGAAAAAAGTTTCATCAAAATTCACAGAATTGAAGGCATAAATAAATATAGAATACTTCTTCAATAAATGATTACGATATTGTTATTGTATATGTAAGAGAATTAAGTAAGCTCGAAATGATTTTACAATTTATAAAGCAACATAATCGAATTGCAACTGAAATAATTGTAAAGTAAAGTAGTTAATGTAAAAGAATGCATTTCAATACAAATGAAAAAAAAATTTAATTTAAAAAAACCCATCCATTCTAAAAAATCAAATATTGAAAATAATAGTTCCATTGATTTTCATATTAAAACTTAATTGAAATGAAAAATGAAAACAACATTCAACATTTTCATTTTTGTTTTGATTTTTTAGACAATCACTTTCAAAGATTAAAAAAACTAAAATTAAAAATTTTTAAAATGGCAAAAAGCTTTTGAATGAAGAAAAATCTATATTAATGATTAAAAAAATACGAAATCGTAAAAGATTCATTTTTGCTATAATTCATATTCTTATAATAATTCTGAATATAAAAAACTTTAAAAAATCTATTGTAATAATTTCAATATTGATTCTGGAAGTTTACAATATCTTCATTTTTAATAAAAATCACGCATAAAAACATTCAGGAAAAAGCCATCCACCATCCGGTATGAAAAGTTCATTCGTAGAAAACAATGGAAAGAGAAAAAAAATTAATGACAAACAGTGGAGAAATGAAAAATGTATATTTAATATTATTTTCCTTTCTATTCCCGAGAAACCCTTAAGTAAAGAAAACGTAAAATAAAACTCGTGTACACTAAATTATAAATGAAGTTCTTATATTTTTTCTAATAATTTTTTTTTATTTTACCACCAAGTCACTTGCGATATAACTTTTCTTTTTCGAAGAACTAATACATTTTAGAAGTTAACTAAAACGAGACTTTTACATTTTCATCTGAACTTTTGTCCTTAAAAATGATCGCAACAAGCTAACGCTCACTTGTGCAATCATCTTTAGCAAACATACAACGCTCGTGAGTAATTTCTTTACTTTTTTCTCTCTCTTTTTTTCCAATACCCTGGCCAAGAAAAAAAGTAAAGTTAGGAAGGAAAAACAAAGGGAAAAAAATTAAAGAAAAAAAGAAAAGAAAATAACCTTCGGTTATGATTAACTCGTTCCGTCTGGGCCCTTTTTCATTACTAGCATACAATATAAGGCAGACCACGTTAACCGCAAGAAGATAAACAAAGGTAGAAAAAAAGGTAAATATAAAAAAAAGAAGAAAGAAAAGAAACAGAAAAATAAGAGTAAAAAGAAATTCACGCGTTCGTGGAAAATATAATTTACAGGTGAAAGAAATTTTACAACACACAAAGAAAGAAGAAAAAAAAAATCTCTCCATATTACACGTGCGCACACATCTACGTACACGTTATACACATATAAAATATTAATGCGCAAGTGCCGGCTTGTGTAGAAAGGTATAACCATCGATCGCATATATGTAGCTTTTGCTCTTATCATACTTGTAACATCGACAAGTCGATCATAAATACGTAAGTACGTACATTTCGTTCTCTTTTTTTCCTCTCTCGCTTTCGCTCTCTTCTCCCGAAGCCCCCATTGTGTTATATCCGTCGTACGTACGTATATATGTTGAAAATTCTCGCACGCAATGACAAACGTATATATATTCATGTGTACAGGTGTTCGTTTTATTTTGCTTGAAACGTAAATTATAAAAAGGGGAGGGTTACTTACATTGAATAACTAAGGTAATGGTATATATACTACTAATCACGGATGAATAAGAAATTCAATGTAAGGAACGTCTTCTCTTTTCATACTTACATGAAAGAGATTCTATTTTAATGATACGTAATGTACATATTGACATATCGATGAACTATTGTATTTAAAGGAGAATCGAGAAAGGAAGGAGGATTTAAGTGCCTGTAATTATCCAACACTTTGTTCTTCGACGATTTACCTGACTAATTACGTATAATGTGATTGCTGGTTTTATTTTCTTTTTTTCTTTTTTTTTGTTTTGCTCAATGAGAGGTTTTTGTAGAGCAAGTTTTGTACTTATATATAGTGACGATCACGAGCTTTTGTATACATACGAGCTTTTTCTAGGGATTGAAGGGTTGACTTTGCTTTCCTTATCGATTTTGTGATTAGCAATTTACTTTCTATGATTTTTTATTATTTTTTTTTCTCATTCATGAAGATTGGATGATCTTTTATGATAGGCGTTGATTGATTTTTTTTAAAGCCGATATACGAAGCGTTACATTTATCAAATATTTATTAAGTTTCTCATTATCTAAATTATCGACTCTTCAAATAATTGCTTTACTGTTACACAAATAATTAATGATAGAATTTAAGCTTTAATTTCATTTGATTATTTGAAAAATGTTAAAATAACGTTTTATATACGAGGAGATAAAATTTTATTTTTATATTCTGAAAATCAATAATATTGTAAAAATTTAATGGAGTATCTTTTATTTTTTTAATATTTCAAAAAGTAAGGTAACTTTTTTCCATGTCAATTATTATCAATATATTCTTGCGTTACAATTCCACGTAAAATGTACGATACCAAAGTTCTTTATTTTTTTATTTTTATTCATAAAAAAGCACACTAATGAAGTATCTCATGTAAATCTCATCAAATTGAAAAAGTTTTTAATTAAATTTAACAGAATACTAGTTATGTAGGTCACTATTTCATATCATAAAACAACTACGAAATCATTAAACATATTCCGAAGTACTTTGATGTTTAAATATAAACAAGAAAAACATTGCATAAACTCTGGGTTAAAAAAAAGAGAAAAATTTACATACTGTTTACTTGAAAAATTTTCAAGCGTATAAAAGGAAAATAAGTAAACATTTGATCAAAAAGAAATTTTAAACAAAATTTACAAACCAACATTTAATTTCATAACGACACAGGGAACAAATTTTTTTTATACTGGTAAATATCATAAAATTCAACTTGGTACAATAAATAGTTTCAATGTAATAACGTATTAAAGTAACTTGTAATATATTTTATTTGCTCCTGTAATGCAATGTAATAAATTTTTCTTTTAAAAATATTGCAAACTTTTATCAATACATATATTTAAGTTATTGGTAATAACCATCGATCAATAGAGAAAAAAAAGAAGAAGAAAAGGGGAAAAGTAAGTAATGTAATAAAGGACTTTTACTTAACGCATAGTGGCAAAACCGAATACACAAAAAAATGGTTTTAGTTATAGTGTACTATGTAACCACTCGCGGGTCATCTCTTCTATTTCGCGAAAGCGCTATATGTTTTCTCTTCTCTTTTTTTCTTACTCACGATCTTTCTCTCTCTCTTTCTCTTATGTTGAGGGAGCTGCATTAACAGATTAAAAGTGGCAAAAAGCACACCGAGCGATATTACTCTGTTTTACTGAAAATGTTGGACGTTCTCTTACTCTCTTATATGTACAACCTAAACTACATGTACGTTGAAACTTACGTGTACACTTTCGCGTTTTTTTCCCCTCATCCTTCTTTAGGATATGTGTATGTGCGTATGTAATCTAACCTGCTAGTCTAGTGTATTTCTTGTTTTTCCTATTTCTTCATTTTTTATCACTGTACATTTCATGTCGCTTGTAGTTCAATATACCTTCTTATTTTGTTTTGAATATTGTATAGTAAAGTTTTGCATTCTTTGAATTTTAAAAAGATGATAATTAAGTTTTTTAAATAGATCTTTTTTTTTAATTATAATGGGTTGAGAATGAAACTGGTGATTATATTCTATTTTACGTGAATTATCTTCTTGAATAAGAAGGCGAGATTGGTTTCGTCCTTTTCACCGAGTTTTTTCATTTTCTTTAAGATGCTGTGGGGAAGTTTAATTAAAGGTAATTTTAAAAAGCAAGAACAGAAAATAAAATGAGCTTTGTGATGCTAATAATTTGATTGCAAAAATCGTTAATTTTAATCATAGTTTTATTATTATTATTATATGGGTAAATAATTTTTAAACCCGTTTGTTTTATAAAAAAATATAACAATATTAATTTTATTTGATATTTTATTGAACCAAACAGTTACATATGTAATGTACACTCTTTGTTAGCTGACCTCTCTTTTAAATTTATGAAACTTGCAATGATCGATAATTGTTATTGGGAAATTCTTTATGAAAAATAATAAAAAATTCTTTTAATATGAAAAAAATCTATTAGACATGTATACATAAAAAAATTAAAACCAATTCAAATTTTTTACTTTTATTGCTATAAAATATTTTTCTTTCTAAGTTATAATATTATAATTTCTACATAATTTAAATTAAAGCTTTATTTTTCTTTAGTAGCAGTATTTTTATGATTTTTATACAAGTCCAAAATCAATTATTAAAATATAAATTTTGATCAATTAGAAATCTAAAAACAACTGGAAAATTCGCTTATTTTTCGTACTAAATAATTAAAATAATAAATAAAAAGAATTAATTTTGTTTTGATTAAATTTTTGTAATTGTTTTTATATTTAAAGTTATTCAATTAAGTTTGAAAAATCTACTATAATCTGCACGCAAATTTTGTACAGTTTGTAAAGGTCAGGTGATACAAATCAAGCTTTAAAGACATATAAATTATAAACATTTCTCCTTTTGGCTCGTATTTTCATTTTTAATTTACCTATAAATCATTTCAAAACTACGCTGCTCCCAGTAATTACAGTCATGCTAAATTCAAATCGAGTAAATTGTACTTTTGAAATCGTACAGCATTTATAATAAAACTAAAAATGTCATGAAAAAAAAGAAACAACAAGGTAATATTTCGTTTTGATAAATCAAATTTAAATGATTTATGACAAAAGCCATTGATAATAACTACCTTTAATTAGAAAATTGTCATATCTTTAACAGATCTGATCGAATAAATTGTATTTTTAAAATTATGTTTCAAATAAAAATTTGACCTTTGGATATATGCAAAGGACTTTTATTTAAAAATGTGTGAAATTTTGGATACGTGAAATGAAATTCATATATATTTTATATTATTATGTTGAAAATAATGAGCTTCAAGTTAGTTGCTGGTTTGTATGCTAAAACTAAACCCAGTTACTATATTTCAACTGTAATTAATTATATGAACGATATCATTATTTTAATTTAAATAAATTATAAACTTGTAGAGTTTTCTTTAAAAATAAATTTTATTTAATAAAACGTTGAAAAATTTTCTTCTAATTAAAATAAAAACTTTTTCGCGAAATACAGAAGCACAATTTATCCTCTTTTAAAATTGAAAAAGATATCACTCAAGCTAATTAAATAATCCAATAAGTATATCCTTTTTTTTCATTTTAAATGCAACGCAACCAATTAATTTAATAATTTCTCTTCTACATCGAGAGAAAAAAGAGATACATCCTTATACTTTCCAATTTACCAAGTGATATCCTAAGAACATTTTTTACTTTTGTAAAAAAAAAGAGAAGCTTAAGCTCCCATCGTTTTCTTTTTATTTTTAGTTGCGCTTCGTCCACTTGCGTTTCTCACAACCACATAACCCTATCTTCTATTTTTTTTGCTCTTTGTAACTTTCCTAGGAAAACTCTTTACCATACAGCTGAAAATAGTATGTATACCAACGAGACTCGACGAAGCTGACTGTACCCTTTTTTTTATTCTTCTTCTAACATATTCCATATACGTATATAATACTCTTGACAGTCTTTTGATGTATCTCTAGGTCGTTAACATTCTCAAGCCTGCGTAACCGATATCGCGAGAGAGAGAAGAAGAAGAAGCTCTTTGCCTAACGGGCTTAATCCCTTATACACGAGGTCAGAGAAAGAGTTATAAGGTAATGGTCTAGCGCGTATATATATATACCTTTGATTAAAAATGCTCAGCCATTTTTCAGCTTCTTTCGTATAAGAGAAGCTAAGAGGATAGTACAAGGGATTTTTTTTTCACTTTAGGAGAATATATAGGTATATACATGTTTTTTTTTGTAAAAAGCGTACTTTATCATTGTAGTTGCATGATTTTGAAAGTGATAATTGGATCGTTAGCGAGGAAAAAAATTTTTTTTATTACTTGAATTCCAGCAGAAGCGGAGAAATAATTGATGAAGTCCATTGCATTTCTAAGTAGGATATAATGAAAATTTCTTTCTTTGAGCTGTTATGATTAATTTTAATTGCTTGCGCCTCTATAAATATCATTTAAATTGTTACATTTTTCTTAAGTACAATTAAGTTTTTGTAAACATTTTTATATAACGACGTATAAAAAGGATTAAAAGCATCAGTCAAAAGTATATGTTTATAATAATTCTACAATAAATTAAAAATTAAAATAATCGCGTAGTTATTCGTAGTAAATATAAATTCAATAAAAAAAAGAATCTTCAACTATCAATAAATTTTTAATGTTTCTCTAAAAAATGAAGATTGATTTTCAGAAGCTGCCAATAAATTTTAAATAGAAGCACATACGATTATAAATATTCAAACGAAAAAACTCAATTAGTATATCATGTTTGGTTACAAGTTTTTATTGATTTCGAATCTTATAAATAAATGTTTAAATTATTGTACTTGGGAATCCAAGCACTTTCTTATTATAATATTTAAATATTCTCAATGCAAAAAGAAAACATCAAATAAATCAAATGCATCTCAATGAAAGACAAAAATGCATTTTTCTTCTAGCAAAGAAAAAAAGTAATGTAAAATGTATAAACAAACAAAGTCAACTATCATGCTCATATAGCTTTGAGTGCAGCATGAATAAAAAATAATTCACATCGCCAGGTGAATCCTTAAAACGTCCCATAGCCCTTGTTTTACATGAAAATCCATCGTGCATACATGCGCGTATAACATACATAAACGAATAATGTCTACAAAAGAAAAGTGCACATTGGCATCGAGTAAAAAAATCGAGCGCAATCTTATAGAATCGAGTAGTATAACAACGATACTTTTCTACGCCTTTTCTGTTTTCTTCTCTATTTTTTTTCTCTTTTTTGCAATATAACAGACGTATAACGCGCATGCTTCTCCATACCATGCCAATTCATGTTTTACGACACGCCGTCACTACCAGATGGGATGCGTTTCTGTTTTTCTTCAGCGTATATGTACAGAGAAGCCAACAGCCTCCTCTCTTCTTCGATATACTTTTTTTTACCCTTTGTGTTATACGCGCGCGTTTGTACGCGTATAAACAGATATGATGCAAATGTGCATGCGAGAAGCTAAGAAAACGAATAAAAATGGAGTAAAAGAGAGAAAGATATGGCTGTACTGTTGTTGTTGTACTATGGACAATAATATAGATTGAAAGACGCGCGAGAGCGATTCCGTGTAATATTCACTTCGAAAGATAAGATCTTGTATTGTTGCGAATAATGTACTTTTTTCTTCACGAAAAAAGGGGAGAATTCCTTCTTTTTTTTGCTTCTTTTCAATCATGCATCTGATGGGAATTTATGTACTGCTGATACGAAATGGAAAACGTGAAATATTCATCGCTTAAGCTCTTTTATGGAAAATCAAACTCTAAATAGGTAATTGTAAAAAGTAAAGCAAATCGTCAACTCTCGAAAGTAATGGATCAGATTTTCAAGAAAAAATTTATATACAGAGATGTTTACAAATTCAGTAATAATTAAAAGTGGAATTTATACAAATATTTATAATTACTAATGTTTCTAATATTCATTTAGAAAAATCTATCTCTACTTTCTTAAAAAAAAAAATTAAAAAATTTTGAATTCCTAACATTATTATTTTTAGGTATATTTTTATATATACATATTTACATAGTTTAAATATATTGTTGAAATATAATGCATTAAAGTTTTGTTTAACAAACTTTAACATTTGCTTATTCAATATTGTTTTCTGTTACAGGTGAGTGGACATTCTACAATTTATTATAAAATCATCACAATGTAAGTTGACTAAATGCAGTTATTATTTACAATAATGAATTATAAATGAACTGATTTTATGCAAAGCGTTTCCTGCGGACTGTAGTTCTTTGTGTTTTACATATAATATGTATATATATATATTCATTAAATTTATGCCATTATACATCTATATTTAATAATTTCAAAGCACTAGAGCATCTATGTATATACACTAATATGCGATTTCTTAGGTCTTTAGTGGCTCAGTCGGTAGAGTAATGGATTCATAATCTCGAGGATCCGAGTTCGAATCCCGCTCTCGTTAACCGATTGATACAAACACCACTGTTTACGATACATGTGTATTGTTCATAAATACACTAATACGATCTCCGTCGCTAATTAGCATCGTAATGATAGCAAAAATACAGTGACGTTAAATTTAAAAAAAAGCAATATGCTTTCCTTGAGCGAGCATTTCTTCGAATTTAAAAATTTTTCTTAAAATTTGCAACATAATGTTATCCCAACAAATTTTTGTCCATTTTTTTTACTGAATCGAAACATTAATAACCATCTCGATTTCACATTTGAGTTTTAAATTAGATTTATTTGCGGGACCACAAATTTCATCCTCAATACCAATTTTCAATTTTTATAAGTGTCCAATTGAAAACATGACTTTTATCGTATTGACAAATCTAAGTTATTATAAATTTCGTATTTCAAGACATGATTTTATTTTTGTAGTAGAAACCACAAAATCACACCCTTCAACTTCTCATTTAATCTCAAAGGCTGTAGATTCGGTAAATAGCTTTAAAATAAAGGAATTTTTTGTGAATATTTTTAAATCACGTGAGTAAAAGTTTTAGTTAATCATTTAGGTAGTAATTTAATCGATGAAAAATATGAAAAATAATTAAAAATATGAGTTTTAACGATCAGACAAAGCATCTTCTATTTATACAATGAATTTTGAAAAAAATTAGCCAAGTGCTTATATTTTATAGTTATATTTTACATAATTAGAAGTTTAGAACTATCTCATTTTTTTACTTAAACGCTTATGTATTCGTGTTATCATTACAGTGCTTAGTTAGCAATGGAGATTTCCTTGGTAAATTTGTTCAAAATGCTTATTTATTGTACAATGGTGCTCGTATCAATTTAAATATACCAGAAATTAAATTTGTGACCATAAATTATAAATCTATATTACTCTACCAAATAAGCAATTGGAGGCCTCAAAATTTTTATATTACGTTTTTCAACTTATTTTCTACAATCTGAAAACTGATTTCTTTTATGATATATATACTTTATTCATTATAAAACCAAATAGATTTTTTAGTTTTCCTCCAGAGAATTTTTTGATTTATATTCGTAGAGAGATTCTTCTTATCAGTATTTCAAATTTTGACCTATAAAACAGATAATTATACTCATTTCTTTAGTTTCTTTAAACTCAATCATTCGAGATGAAAATTAATACAAACATTATTAAAACTAATCACTTTACATAAACCAAAGGCTATTCCGTTTAAAGAATTAATTAATCCACTATTCGTTCATTCATAATAACAATGATCGAATACGTTAACTGGGTCAGTGATATTTTTAAAAAAACTACATAATAAACGAAGCGCGATAAAATTCTCCAAATGAACTTTCATTAATATGAAAGCCTTGGCAAAGCTCTCAGGCCTTTAGGATAATATTCGTATAGTAGTGGCCCACTTGTTATATATTATAAGATAGCTAAGTAGCATGGAGTTGCGTATTATGTTAATACCTGTTAATAAATAATGCAATATAGTGGAAGAGAGCTTTAATGTATGGTACATAGCTTTAACCAACCATAAATGAAACATACTCACCGAATTTCTCGCTTGAAGCTTGCCGCCGCCGCCGCCGCCGCCACTCTATATATCAACGTGTATACCAGTGGCAACATTTGTCAAAAGGGTTGAAATATACATATATACGTATATACACATTTTCGCATATGTTTGGCTATATAGTAAGTTCTGTGCAGTTTAATCTTGCATTTCATTGCACATCGTTTAGCCTATTCCACGAGAGTCGACCAACGATTTAATTAAACTTACCAAGCTCGCGTACACGCCTCCATTTAATTCGAATGAAACGATTTAACCATACGCTTGGAAAGAGCGTATGGAAACGCAAGAAAACCAAAGTCAACACGTTTCCCGTAATGTTCAAGCTACTTTCGAATGAGAGGTTAAAACATACCTATATATATATGCTAAACCTACTGCTTGCTTTTCTTTTCTCTGTTTCTGCATGCATGCCTGCAAACGGAAAACTTACGAAGCCAATAAATAAATATAGCAGCCCGAGACCAGAATCTTTCTATTTATATATGTGTACGTATAATAAAAGAGAGGCCTTTGCTTGCCGTGTGTAACAAACGACGTTACAAACTATCTAAGTTTCTCGCGTCATATTTTTATTTTTCCCGAGCTTTTTTTTCCTCTTTCTTTCTTTCTTACTACATATGTATTTTTCGAGAAGAACAAACCCCGTTGCACATCTTGCAAGCTCTTTCTGCTATCTTCCTTCTCTCTTCTTTATTTATATGTACACTCGTGAGCTGGTTTTTGTTTTTGCTTCAGCGAGCCTCGCTCTCTTATTTGATTTTGCCACATGTTTTACGTGTCTCTTTTTTTATTATTTTTATTTTTAGGCAAGGCTCCGTACACGTTTTTGCGATATATACATTGAAAGACAAAAAGCTTGAGTATTCTTTTTTTTTGGGGGGCGAAAAATTTTCTGAGAGAATAGAAAGAGTGCATCGACAAGTTTTCGAGAAAAATTTGAATTACAAAGGGTACATTTAAATAACGCAATTTGAATAGAAATTGGGATTATAAAAATGAGAAATCGCGTTCAAAGAACATGGGCCAACCACTTGTACGAACATGACTTTTTTTCCCTTTCTTTGTTCGAGCTTTTCTGAACGATAAAGAAGATAAAAAATGAGAAAAAGGAGAGGTAAAAAAGAGAGGGAGGGAGAAAAACGAAAGAGTGAAGAAACCGAGTCCTAATTGCAAGCAATTTAATTTAAAAAAATTTTTGCTGCAAATTGCAGGACGCCTTTCTCTCTCTCTTCCCACCTTTTCTAGAAAACTAAGGATTTAGTCAGCGTTAAATATGCAGATTTGCCTAGTAGTGTATGCTATGCATACTTTGATTAGCATTTCAAGCGCAACGAGTTGTTGAAGAAGCGCGCTCTCTCAGTGAGAATAGAACAAAAAAAGTAGGTACAAAGCTTGTAAAAAAAGAAAAAGAATAAAAAAAAGGGAGAGATAAAAGTACTGGTCTTCTGATATCGAAAATTTGCTTGTACCCACTTTTGCAACTATATATACCACAGGTTTTATATTATCAGTCGATAATAACCATGAGCATTTCGTACTTTGCTCTTTCATTCTTTTTAGGCCTACGTTTTATATGTACGTACGATGGCGAATATGAAAGTCGATGAAACGAAAATGCACTCGGATTATCCGCTAATACCCACCCGTTATGCTTTAACACACAAAAAATGTAAGAGGATATAGAATGAACATTGAACATCTGTATTTATTTGAAACTTATATAGTGCACTGTGCTTCCATGATTATTTTTACGCTTCGTTATGAAGATTTTTTCGATTAACTTTTTTATTTTTCATTTATGTAATTACTCAATTGTAGGAAAATATACAAGTTTACTATTTACAAGAAACTTTAAAAGTTAGTGTATATAAAAAAAATTTTAACTTTTATAAATACTAATATTGATATATACGTAAAGTTATTCAGTGATCAAAATTTCATTTACGAATAGTTTCAACAAAAGTACTATTTGTATTAATATATATATATATATATATATATATATATATATATATATATATATATAGATGAAGCAAATATTGATATTAAATAAACAAACTATCAATAGAGTAAACTGTGATCATAAAGCAGTATGATATTATAGAGCTAAATTTGGATCCACGAAATGTTGAGATAATTCTATAAGTTTCAAAAGATTCTGATACATATTATTTGAAAAATTAATATTCATATCAACAATAATTCGGATTATAAAATAGGATAAATATTTATTTTTAATTTAGATAGAATGCATAAAACCTTTTCAAATCTGTATTTTATTCTATTGTTCGCTATTTCTTTTGTCAAAATATTCAATTCTAAAGGTTGCATATATGATTTTTAGTGGTAAAAAATTTTGCATTATCAAGATATAAAGATCGATAAACTCGAAAAATTGTTATTTTTATATCCACTTAACTTTCAAAGATCTCTAGAATTTTTTAATAAATGCGGACTGTTAAAAACTACAACGTAAGTTGGTACTTGGAAAAATCGACAGAACTGTTAGAATAATTTAAAGTTTTTTTAAAGTTTCAATTAAAACGTACGTCCATTAGCATTGATAGAATAATAAAATATTTCCACATGATAATATTAAGAATTTAAATTTTATTATAAAAAATGTTAAAACAAAAAGATTTTACATATCCTCTCAACATGTTAAATCTTTTTATATTATTCCCTTCCATTTTATCGTTATAAATCTTTTATTCCGAAATACCAGCTTTATATACTTAAAGTAATATATATGTATATATATGTGAGTGTGTGTGTCTATATCTATGCCTTAGCGTTACATTTCCTCGACCCAAGGGTACAAACATGTTTTTCTGAAAAATTGAAAAGACTTGCTCCACCATAATATATATATAACCATTTCCTCTTTTCTCCATCCGTGCGCTCTCCGTTCCCCCTTTTTTTCTTATATTTACTTTTCTCGCATTACGATAAAAAAGAAAAAGGTCCATCCATAATTTAGAAGATTTCGAAGATTCCCTGAGATTGTCGATGAAATAATTGTTAAAATCCTATCCCTTGCCTCAAAGTCAAAATAGCCTTCTTACCATAAGTTCCCCTCCTAAACAATTTATCTGTCTTCTGTCTATCTCTCTTTCTCTTCCTTTAACCATGACTGGTGCTGTTAAAATTTGAAAACCGGCTATTTACGCATCTTGAGGGTAAAGAAAAGAAATAGGAGCGAGCCAGTCTCATTTAACTTGAACGCATAAGATTGGCCTTTCTTTTACACTTTCTTTTGATCCTCATTATTTCTTTCCTCTTTCTTTTCCTATCTCTCCTTTTTTTTCTCTCTCTTTTTTTTTCTTCTTCCCTCCGAACATTTTCAAGAACACGTCTTTTCGTCTCTCGGTCACGATCGGAAATCGAGATATAAATATCGATTCCCAACTGCATCGCGAGAAGCTGTCTTTCTTTTCTTTCTCACTATCTTTCTTTATTCACACATACATACAGGCGCATGTACATACACGAAACATATATACGAAAAACAACAGAGTTTGAACCTTCGCTTGGCGTAACGTGAAATTCAGATAAGTTTCATTTTCTTTACTCTAACGTACAACGCTTAAGGTTATATCCTTTCTTTCTTCTTTCTCTCCCTCTCCCAAAAAGCTTTACTTAGTACGTGCAGCCGTAATACTTGCCATAGTTTTTTCTCGTCTATACTATTTTACTCTCTTCCGTTTCGCTGCGATTTTAAAATGAGGTCATTGTCGATGTGCTGTGATTGATGTGCACTTCCAGCTCGGCATTTTCAATTCATGCAAGATGTGCATATACATACATACATATATATCCTACAGTAATATATGGATATGTTTCGTACATGTAGTGTAAGTTTTCTTTCGGAGAAATACCCACGAGAATTAAAAATTTTTCGTCAGTGCGAGACAGAATGAAGGATGATGTAAAAAAAAACTGTAAATATCTTTCGTACATATTAAAAAGTCAAAATTTTAAATATTTTTCAAGCACACGCTTATATAAAATAAACGAGAAATGTAAACAACGTTAATAATTTATTTATTTTTTTATTTTATTTAATGTCACTGAATTTATTCTATCGTTGTGATGCTGCTAATTAGCGACGGAGATCGTCAGTATGTTTGTGAACAAAGCACATGTGACGTACAGCGGTGCTTGTATAAATCGGCCGAGAGCGGGATTCGAACTCGAATCCTCGAGATTGCGAATCCATCACTTTACCGAGTGAGCCACTGACGACCTCAAAATCTAAATTGTATTTTGATGAAATAATATTTTTATCAATAATTAGTTGTATGTAGTTCGTTTTTGCATATATTAAAAATTTTTTTATACTTAAACATTCACATAAAAAGTTTTAATGTTGGTATATTATTAATTAAATAAATCGTAAAATTGAAACTTTTACGTAGATTGATATTTTTTAATTTTTAAACCAATTTTTTTTGTTCAAATAGTAAAATAAATGACTAGTATAAATTATATTTCTAAGCGCAAAGATTAAAAAAAGAAAAAAAATTAAATCGTAAAATTAAATTTCCATTTACTTAATCTTCAAAATCAAGTTTTGCTAATTCTGGTATAAATCAATTAAGCAATAGAAATATTTAGCATACTTGAATACTAAATTACATTAACTTGCGGCTACGCTATAATTAATCGAAAATTGCCATTTCCACGAGGCTTTCCTTTTTGCCTTTAATTGTATATGGGTTGATGATGAAATTGAGAGGTCATGTCAATATCCATCACGTATATATATACAGTAAAATCTATCATCACAAATGAAGTGTTTGACATTTCGTTTGCGTTCAATTACGTAGATAAACTTTCGCTTGCTATCGCTTTCAACTGCCTATATAAGTACACCAAAATTCAACTCTTACTCTAAAATCTCTTTAAAAACAATTTAATCAATTTATTAAAAAAAAAATAATAAGTAAAGAAAAAAGAAATAAAAAATAAGTCTGAGAAATATAAAATTTTCTATTTGTCAAGCTTAGACTAATAACAGTAAGAGAAATACAGAATTTCTATATATAACAATTGCGCACAAGTGTCGAAAAATTAATCATCCCAAAGTTAGCGAGAAATGAATATTTGGTATTCAGTATATACATGCCTAGAGAAAACAAAAGGTATATAAGAGAAAAGAGTCCCTTGCGTAAAGAGGTATAAACCTCACGGCTGTTCCTTCGTATAATATAAACTATCTAGACACATGCTTCTTCCTATCAGATCTCTTTTCTCTTTTTCTTCTCGATATTATGGAAACTGAGAATAGAAATCGTCGAAGCAAGAATGAAATAGGCTTGCCTGTGTCATATATAACATCGGATAGTATTTCTATCCAGTTTCTTTCCTTTTATTTATCTCTTTCTCTATTTCCTTTTCTTCCTCCTGATTTTCTCTTTTCAAGCCTTCCCAAAATATTCCTACTCTCAAGTGGAAGTTTACTTCTTTTGCCTTGATAAATGAAAATCTTTACTTGACGCACCAGTCATCAAGGAGGATAAAAGATTAAAATCAAGAAGGTAGTTTAAATATCATTAATAGTTTTTTACTACGTGATGACTAAAGAATTTTTTTTATCATCATGAAAAATTTAATTCACCTGCGTAAGAATTTTTGATAAAGACAAAAAAAATGAAATTATTTAAGAAAGTTTATACGAGTGAGTAGGCAGTTTAATTATTACTTAAAAATGAATTAATTTTCGGAACTTGGTTGATAAATGAGAAAAGAATTACAAACTTTAATCTTTTAAGAACTTTAAAAAGTTTTTTTTTAAGTTTAATTAATACGAATCATTATACTTTTCAAACTTTTTATTTACGCTAAAACAAAGTATCTCATTTTCTAAAGAAGAAAAAAATGATTCTTTTATACACAGCAGTCTCGAAGAATAAATTGAAAATGTAGTCTCATTCCTTGTTCTGTGATAATGGATTATCATTGTGACCTTTTTTTTTCCTTATAACCACCTTACTTTATTACATTTTATATTTTCTATTATGTCATGCCGTTGTGCTACTTCGACATGAGATTGTTTATTACATTATTTATTACTTTTCTGCGTATTCGTATAATATTTTTAAAGCATTAACAAAGGGTGTGCCTAGATTCTGACATGCGATCGTAATCCTAGATTTATATTAGCATATAAAATTTTTCTTTACAAACAAAGTCACATGTCAATCAAGTCATATATTACTAATTTATCGTTAATATCATGATGAATAATAAAAACCTTTTCAATAATTAAAACAAATATATTTAAGTATTAGAATACATAATTTTATTCGATTTGATTAATTAAATACCAAATTTAAGCACAAAGAAAAAAAATTGAAAAAAATATTTATTACTAAACTAAAAGAAAGAAATATGTTCATATAGGCTAATCTATTCCTCGCATACTGAATTCAATGCCTCAGAATAGCTAACAATTCAAGTTGTCAAGTAAAGCACGGTCCACCTGCTGCCTAAAATCACGTGCCGACGATGTTTCTTTTTATGTGTGTGTATATATATATATATATATATATATATCTTATTGCACATCTCCCAACTAGTTCGTGCAGTCCGGTGGTTTTTCACATTTAGAATCTGGCACTGTAGATCTTAAGTTTTTGGGATCTCTTTAAAGGCTCAGCAAATATATATATATATTGAGTAAGCCTTCCAAGTGATTTAAGCAGTCAGCATATATGGTCTATGTGAGGCTCGCACGTTGCTTGCGCTATGAGCACTTAAAGCACCCTTTTCCCTGAAAACTTCTATATACGAGATAGGGGGCTATAGACGAAAATATTTAAGTAAGAAGAGCCTCTCTTTCTTTCTCTCTACACTCTTTTGGCAAAGGTCCAAGAATTCGTACGTTCCTGACCTAGCCACTATATATACTTTTTTTATTTCCTATATCTCGTTATACAGACTTCATTCATCCTCTCGGCTTGGCTTAGTTTTATTTTTCTCATTCTTTTATATTATACATACATGTATAATAGTATAGCCAAGATATATGTATAATGTTTAGATGCACATGCGAGAGCGAGAAGGGACTATTTATGGATCGCCATTCATGGATTTATTGGTATCGACGAGTATTTACGCCCAACAAGTCTATAAACGTCTTGGTGGGCCAAAAGCCTCTAGTATCTATGTACTTTATATACATAAATGGATGCATGCAGCGAAGAGTATGCGAAAGAGAGAGACGGAAAGAAAAGAGTGATCTTTACTCGCAAAATGCCGTTACACCTATATACTTAAGGATGTATATAACACTGTGCGTATAAACTATGCGCTCCTCATATAATATGTATATAACAAACTAAAGCTCTACTGTGGAAAGGGATCTCTATGTCTACATACACGCTACACATACAAAATTTTCACCTAACATATATATATATATCTATAAAAGAGATGCTTTTGCCCTTTAATAATAAGTATATGGAGCCGTTGTGTTAGCCGCACCTTCTCGATTACTTATCGGCCGGAAAGTGAAATATTTATTTCACGTTATTTATAGCTTTTGACAATAAGAATATTTTTTTTCTTTAATTTTTCAATCTTTTTTTCTCCAAGACGTTTTCCTTCGTTTATATTTATATAGTTTCTTGATAACGTCAATTATTTACACGTTGATTGACGTACCCTAAAGGAACAGGATGTTCATGGTAAGAAGAAAAAGAAAATAAAGAAAAGGAAAAAAAAAGATTGGACTCGAGAGAAGACCTGGGGTCTTCAGGACACGAAAACTTTAATTAGTAATCAATGTCTGTAGATTGTGATACGACGTTGGCCTCCAAGTAAAACGAAGTTTTCTAACGTTAAAAAGAATTATTGGAAAATGCGTCAAATACTTTCCCTTTTTTCTTTGCTACGCGGGGGGTGAAATGTCAACTTTGACCGAAAGGAAATGAGCGGCGATCGTCGTATTCGTTAATGGATGTAGTTTTCAATCAAGACGCCTGTTTTAAAGTCATTTATTTACATAAATTAAAGTTTATTGATTTTCTATATTTAATTATTGAAATTTACTTCTAAAACTAATATATAAGAAAGTAAGATTTTTTTTACAATCCATGAATTATTTAAAAAAAAATAAATTTAACAAGAAAATAAAGTATAAAATTTAGGCCAGTGGATGAAATTTTTTTTCCAAAAAATTTTCACTAATTATTGTAAAATAAACTATCCAATTTTCAAAAGTAGCTTTCTTTTTTTTGCTTGTACATTAGCGTGAAAGTAAAGCTGTAACATTAACATAGATTTATTTATTTAATTATTTTTCCCAATTTTCATTCGAAAAGAAACAAAAGCCGTATTATAAAAAATCTCTCAACATTCATTAAACCCAGCATTTACTCTCCGCGAATTTTCTTACAATAAATAAAATACCACCTCTATTTTTTTTGTTTTCATGTTGCATCTATACATAAGAAGGCTTCTGCTAAAAAAAATTCCCATTTCTATAAGCAAGTAGCTGCATTCCTTTTTTTGCTTGAGAAAAAAAGGGTCTTGCGCGTTAGAGCGCGAACGATGTTAATTAAAAATCTCAGTGGATTAATTGCAAGGAATAAAAGATTCTTACCCCGAAAAAAGGGGCAAGCAGAAATTCATGAGAATGAAAAAAAAAATGAAAAAAATTATTCTTACGAGTGTCTATAACCAAGCCTCAAGAGTTTTCTAACTCTCCAGGTATTCTACACCTTTTGACCAATTTTCCATTGAAAAGTTTAATAATGAACTTATCTTTTTTTAAGGTACATACTTTTGTACAAGCTCAAAAGAAAAGTCAAAAGAAAACCCTTAAACGTCAAAATACTTAAGTTGACGACGTTCTTAGAAATCTCTTTTTTATATATATAGTTTTCCAATGGGCTTTCAACAGTTGCAAAACTGGCAAAAGGTCTGCGATTAACGGAGAGTAAAAGTTCGCTTGTGTATATACGTGTATACATAGAAGCATGTTCGCACGCGAACTCGTAATCACAAAACCCTATACTCACTTTTCTACTACTATAACATGCAGAGCTACTACCTCTTATCGCCTGTCGCAAAGTGAAATTATTCCAAGCATATGGAACTTGTGCAAAAGCTGATATGGAGTGGAGAGAAATAAAGTAAAAATCTCATATACATATACATGTATAACACTTTTGTGTTTAGCAAAGAATGTTTTAAAGGTATTTTCAAGACAAATTTTCTATATGTATAACGTAAGGTTGACCGTCTAGAACTTGAGCCGTTAACAGTAAGAGAGAAGGAGAGAAAAAGTTAATTTTAATTTAAGTCACTTGGAAATAACGTGATTTGTCAGTAGTGGGTTTAAAGTTTTAACTAGACTGCTTTCTTTTTTTCTTGGTAAATTGTTAATTGTACGAGAAATTTAAAATAATTATATTATGAATAAATTTGATATTTATCAAATTGTTTCATTATTATTAGTAAACTAAAATATTTATTAATTTAAATAACAATTAGCCAACTAGTTAAATGAAAAAATTTTTTTTATTTTACATATGTCACTTAAAAAGTTTTTTTTATAAGTTTATAACTATTTTTATTTGAATAAATGAGATAAATTTGCTTCGTGTGTAAAAAATGTTCTAAACAATTAACTTTAATGCATCAATTCATAAAAGTTAAATTATGCTTTGGATGATTTTTTTTTTAAATAAATGAATTAGTTAACTATTCGAAAAAAAAAATTATACTTCATTCACTTCAGAAGTGTATTTTAAGTGCGTTCCAGAAATTATAAATAGAAATAGTTTGTTAGATAGAAATTTTGACGTGTAAAAAGAAAATTCATGAGAAGAAAAAAAAGAGAAAAAGTTGTCAGTCATTTCTTTATTTTTTTACATTAAAATGACATAAACACGATAGCATTTCATAAGCAAGTAATTGAAATTCGTGCACGTTCAAAAGAAAAGTTACTTTTGTCACTTTTTCTACGACTACTTTAATGTATATACGCGAGATTGTGGGCCGCTTACTCCGTGGCCTTTTGAATGGTAAAAATCTTTTACGTTATATACGTGCATTTAACGTTACACATGAAACAATGCAATAGGTGTGTATATGTACAGGAGTGGGAAACGAAGAGAAAAAACGACGCGGCCGAGCAAAGAGCGAGAGATGGAAAGAGAAGAGAAAAGAAAGGAAAAGAAGAAAAAAAAGCGAGAGCCCAGAAAAGCATAGAGTGATAACGTAAACGAGAGTCAGCGACCTGATTTTTTTTAAGTACTTTATGCTCTTTTTCGTTGTACACACACGTGCGGTCGCTTTGTTCAAGTAAAATTTAATCATTTTTTTCCAAGGCAAAAACTGACGCGTAGTTGTACGCACGCGTTCCAACTTGTATATATGCCGAGAAGTTTTTAATTTTTTTTTTCTTTCGTTCATTTTTATTATTTTTTTGCTTGCTTGCTTGCTTGCATGTGCACGAGAAATTCTCTCTCTTTTTTGTTTAATTTCGACGGAGACGCTGGAACTTTATCGGTAAAAGTTTGTAATATTCGATGTGACTTTTTTGTTTGTTTCGAATATTCATATATGAGACTTGAAGGGACAAAGATTCTAAACCTTATTTTTTTTTCCTTATCCTTTGATTCACAATTAAAATTATTCTGATAAAAATATTTTGTCAGATTTTTTAAGGATATTGTTCAATAAAAAATTTGGGAATATATATGAAGGGAGTATGTATGTTAGTATGAACAGAGTGCATTGTTTTGCTTTACTAGTTAATAAAAAAATAGTGTCACGATTCCCTTTTATTAAAATATATATTGAAAATTTATAACTTAAATATTACATTCCATTATATCCATGAAAATATTTTAAAATATTTCCAGGTCAACAATAATAGCAACTTAATTAAATCAAAATAAGTGATTTTTGACATTTAAAAATTAGCAAGAGTAAAAATAAAGCAGATTTATTTTTATGCTTTTAAAACTAAATGTATATTTATATATTCAAATTTTTTTATAAAACCTATTAATTAAATCATTATGAATAAACAATATAAAATGGCTGCTACAAAAGTTTCCAATTTTGAACTGAAAATAAACCTTTATATGCATGACCTAAAAGCTAAGCTGATTTTTCCTGGAATGATCACAGCTCTTCAAAGGTGCGATTTTACTCACCAATTTCATAATGCACTAGTAATTATTTTATATTCAATCGAATCATCATCAACTGGCATACAAATTGAAAAGTTGATAATTAAATGATTAAAGGATAATCATTAATTTTTATCTGTTCTTTTTTAGAATGAATGCGAAAGACTTTCTTTGTTAAATTACTCGTTTCTTTTCAAATTAGTTCTACCTAATATAATATATAATACATAAGAATTGATAGCTTGAGGTCGTCAGTGGCTCAGTCGGTAGAGTGGTGAATTCATAATCTCGAGGAGCCGAGTTCGAATCCCGTGCTCGGCGGCTGATTGATACGAGCACCACTGTTTATTACACGTGCTTTGTTTACAAACATAATGAGTAACCTCCGTCGCTAATTAGCATCGTAGTGATAGTATAAATATAGCGACGCTAAATAAATAAAAAAAAAAAAATAAAATATTTATCTCTGGCATGGTTATATCCACACAATATCTTGCATTTAAATTTGATACATTAATATTGTAATACCAAAAAAATTTTTTTTTGTTATCATTAGCCAATAATTAACTCCTGAATATATCATACAGCATCCTATTTGAAATAACAAAACGACAATCATTATACGTCAACCTACAACGGTATATCATTAACAGTGCAATTAACGAGGTCGCTAACTGCACTTAACAAAAAAAAGCAAGAAGTAGAAACATACATTTACAATTAAAAGCTTAAAAGTTAGCGGAATTTTTTTTTTTCTAACAATCATTTCAGTTTAAAGTTAATAACACATTTGCGCTCTGAAAAAAGACGTAATTCCTTAACCACTTGAGAAAACTTGCATATCTTTTACTAAAATAATACAAGTTTCATTCTCTTCTGTAATATGTGGCACCAACTGTTTCAAACGAGATAAAAAGAAAAATCATCCATCTTTTTCTTTCTCTTTTATTCTCTTATTATTCGTCGCGTCATTCCTTCTTCTTTTTTTTTATTCTCCAAAGTATATAAGCACTACCCATCGCCTTTCGTCGACGCTTAATTTGTCACTGCGAGCAGAAGAGAAAACCTTCCTGCCCCTAGCGAGAGTTTTTCCGAAGTTGATTTTAAAGTTCGTCAAACTCGATTCGTCGAGACTTACTGTGGAGTATAGTACTTCAGACATGGATTAAACTTAAAGGAGTAAAGAGTCTGTGGCAAAGTGACTACACAATCCATCCAAATGTTTTTATTCTTATATATTTTTTTGTTCTTTTTGTTTTGAAAGAAAATAAAAATTATTGGAATGAGAGTATAAACGGATTGAAAAAAGTATAGTAAAAGTGAGGAAATTGAGAACCTTTTAATATAAGACTGTTGGGAAAAGATTTTAAAAAAATTAGTTTTGTTTTTAAAAAGAAGAAAAGTTTGGTGATATTAAACTAATAATTTAATAATTGAAAATATTTTGCATTTCAGTTTTTTTAATGATGTTTAATTAAAATAAGCATGAAAATGTTTATTTTAAAAATTTTCTGTAATGGAATATTTTTATTTTTTAGAATCTTGAAATAGAAAATTGTTTTTCGATTTTATTATATAAAATATTTCTTTTCTAAATTTGACACAAAATATTCATACTTTGACAGCTACCGTTCAATAAGTAAAATAAAAGATATTTTAAGAAATCTCGTAATGAAATGTTGAACTCAAGGAACCTTATACATCAAAATATTTAAAGTTAAATGTCAGCTTCACGCTATATTTTATATTTAACAATGACAAGAAGTTATTTATTCAGACACATAAAGCCAGATAATTTAATCATAACTGAATTAATTTTCTCGTTACACATAATTCTTTAAAACATAATTATTTAAAAATTCTTTTAAAATAAAAATCCATTAAATAGAGTCGTAATCTGAGACAGTAAATCGCTCGAGATTTTAGAATGAATTATATTCATGGTTATTTCTAAAAGAAAGTTCCACTTATTCCGCGAAAAAGAAAAGTTATGGCAAATTTTCAGAAAAAACCAAGTGAATTGCCTTTATCTCTTTTTTAAAAAGTTTAAATTTTAAAATTGCATAATTTAAATAAAAATATATATTGTTAACTGCATAAGGTTTTATTTTTCAAAATTACTTTTCTCATCATGTTAAAATGTTAATCATACTAATAAGTTTTAGTTGAATTTTTATTTTACTATAACCAGTTGGAAATAAAAAATAAAGATATCAGATGAATTTTTATTTTATTTAGAATGCAAAAAGTTTCAGAAGGTAAAAATTTTCAAAATGTTCATTTTCAAGTTAATTTTATTTTTTCTTTAATAAAATTTATTCCAGATTAAATAAATTCCATTGAAAAAAAAGAATTATTATTTAAGTTTTTGAAAAGTTGTAGATTTAAAGAAATGAAGAAATAATATTCCCTCATTACATAAAAAAAAGTCTAAAATAGAGGTGCATTTACGAAACCACGCAAAACATTGTTTCTCTAAACTTTTTTAACAACGGCAAAAACAAATATTATATTTATGAAAGCTTGCACGAAAGAAAAATTAAAATCCCTTGCACGCCATCGATTACTTCGTATAGGTAGCTCGTTTTACTATTTTTTTTTATTTCTTTTCTTTCTCGTACTTTTCGGGAGTTCCATACTTGGGCAACTTTAACAAACCGCATAAAATCAACCCTTTTGAGACATTTGATCTCAAGCATATGCATAAGAGAAAGTTAAGTTCAGAGATCGTGTCGGTATTTTCTCTTTTTTTTAACAAGAAAATAAACTCGCCTTTTTTCCGTCATTAGCTGATCCTAATCGCGCTAAACATTGTGCTTACGTGCCTTGCGTATATATAAATATATGTAAGAGCATATATGATTTTTATGTATATATATATACACTTTACCCTTGTTTTAAACTCATATTACCCCCTTCGAAAAAACACACGTGCAAACTGGCCGTAACGTTTTTCGTTGAAATTTACGATATTGTTGCTTGAGGGAAACAAAATGTTGACCGCTTACGAGTAATTAATTTGCGATTTTTATTTAATTAAATAGATTTAGGTCAGGAAAAGGTATTTCAGTAAAGTTACAAAGTTATATACGCGTTGGTGTGGAGAAAAATTTATGTTTAGAATGCTTCTAATTGAATTTCACTTCATTTAATCAATGAAAAATTAATTATGCTTAATTGAATATATATTTATCGAATTTACTGGTTACAAAGTAAAATGTAATATTGATAAGTTTTATTCGAAGTGATGAATTTTCAACTATGAAAATCAATAGCTCTAAAAAGTTTTCATTGTAAATAAATAAAAGTTCCATTATGCATAAAGTAATATTTAATTAATCTTTTGAGTGAAGTAGTACTTGTAAATAATGGATTGAAAACAAGTTTAAACTATGCAACATCATCTAATCAAACAATAAAGTTGATCAATATTCCAAGGATGTTTGTAGTTTAGAAATCGAAATTGTTACCGAAAGTTTGATCATAGAGTTGGTAAGTATTGTTCGTGGCTATTAATATAAATAACAATAGATCCTGTGTTGTGGTATATAAAAAACTCCTAAATTTCCTACTTCTCGATCAAACTTTAATAATAGATGAATTTAATCAATGGTACTTGCAAATATTTGTTATACATCAAATAATTCTCTTAATTTTAATAGAATGATTAAGATTCATTATTATGTAAATTTGATATTCTTTTCTTTTCCGTTTTATACTTTTTTTTCATTTTGAAACTAAAACGCTTCTTTAAATTTAAATACAATTTCTTTTACTTTTTGATTGAATAAAATATATTGTAAATTTTGTGTTAATTTTTAATTGAAAACTATTCATCTATAAATCACCAATACGGCAGATTTAGAATCACTAATTATTGAAATATTTTCCAATCTACTAAAATGTTCGTATAACATAAAGTTTCAAAAATAGCTCCTAAATTTATACAACCCGGAAGGTGAAAGACTTTCCTTTATAAAACGAACAACGTATAGGATAAAAGAAAATAAAAAAGAAAATAAAAGAAAAAACAAGCTATGGTTATAGCTCGCATACGAAAACAAATCTGCGCTCTATAGTATAAGATATAAGCAGAAGCATATCTGTAAGCAACGCACACCCTGCCGCGTAAAAAAAAAAGGTCTGCTAATTACATGAACGTAATTAATAAAGCTTGCCGCACTATTCGCTTACAATCCCTGCCCTTTTTTTTCTCTTTTTCAGTCTTTACTTTTTTTTTCCTCTTTCGCCGCTGTAATATCAGGCCAAAGAGAAAAAGACCGCTCGTAATTTGTTTTTGTTCTTTTTATTTTTTAATAAGTAGCCAACATTCTCTCTTAGTCTCACGCACTTAATAAAATGCCTCGTTGATAAGCCGCAGGTGTAAAATGCGTAATATTATAATTATAAATATTATATATATATATATATATTCTACGTTGTACACTTTTGTATGGGTGCAAGAAAATGAGTGTAAGAGAAAAAAAGAATAGATATAGAGCTAATAATGGCTAAGCTTTAGACCAAAAACGAAGATAAAAAAAGAAAAAAAAGAGAAGCAAGCTAATAACGAGCAGAGGTTTGAAAGAAAGTGGTAGAAGAGAAAAGAGAAAGAAAAGTCGACATTTAAGAACGTCTCGTTGAAACGAGTAAAAAAAATATAGAGAAAGAGAGAAAGGGGGCAAGAAAACGCGTGCTACTTGCCGATAAAAAGAGCGCACACGAGCTTACGGGACTCTTTTCCACACCATACGCTTCAAATGCATTAAAACCCCTCGGAGCATTTGCACACACATGAGCAGTTATATGAGTGTGTATATACAAAGCTGAGTGTGCAAAAATGGATAATTTTTGAATTTTCAGTTACATGTATGAGTACGTCTTATCGCTAACGTATTTTCGAATTTTAAGAGGGTGAATGTACGGAATACGAGCTTTTGGGTTAAAACGTCCTATTCATGAGTGTGAAGGACAATGTAAAAATTATTAAATTCTTAGATACATCAAGTAGTAATGAATTTCTTGTTTATTTAATAATTAACAATATTTCTTCAATAAACTTTTTTATATTTATATAATATATTTCAATGAAAAAATCTTTATTAATTATACGCAAGAAAATCAATTTCAACTGTAACATTCGACTAATCTTTTTAAGTAGCGAAATTTTTTTTCTACATTTAATTATTTAATAACGATATATAATTTAATTACTTAATTTTATTAATAATCAAGGAATAAATAAAGCTTCAATTATTATAATTGAATAACTTTCCTAATTGAAATCCTCTTTTAAAAATAAAACTTATTATTAGGGTAAGCCTTTTATTCATTATCTAAATAAACTTATATTAAATCAGAATGTGATTTAATTTTCGTTCGTTGATAATAAATTAGAAAGCTTTTTATAAAAAGAGAGCATTATATATTTATTGAAATAGACGCGATACATGATATATAATTACCCACATTTCTTTAAAGTCCTATTGAAATTTTAAAAATTATTTTTATTTTGCGGTTTTATTAGGTAAAATCAAAGCGCAATACAAAGAGATATTTTTCATAAATTTTCAGTGGTATTTAAAAATATGAAAAACTGCATTATCAATATTTTATATTTTTCCAATTTATTTATAAATATTTGATCATAGATTCATTTTATATAAATAAAAGATTCAAGCATCACCGATATAAAAATTTTAAAAATATTACAAATTAAAGTTGTTGCGTTATTTATTTGATATTTTTAAAATCCAGATATTATCCAGCGTGATATTAACTTTGAATGAAAAAGAGCTTTACTACATTTAATGAATTTTCAGCTGGCGAACATGAAACTGAACTTTGCAAGCGCACGCAGAACGTAATAACCACATTGTTATTGCATACTTAAAGTCATTTGAATTCCATGAAACTGCTGATACTGCATACATGAGGGAGCGAAATTTAAATTCGTTTTCAAAATAAATATTGATTTCTCTTAAAGAGAATAAATTTTATATGAGTAAACAAACTATTTTAACTTAAACATTCATTTATATGTATCAGTCTTACTATTTGCATTTCAGTACCTTACATTTTCATTTATTTCTACTTTTATTTGTTGCTATTGTTCTTCTTGTAATTAACGAGCTCATGTAATCGATAATAAATTTTGAAATTTCAATCATTATCAACAAACTAAAGATACGAATTTCCCAAAATTCATTAAAGCTTTATCTATATCCATTATTTTAACATTAAATCGTATTAAATAATAGGATACCTTTCCTTATCGATTGTCGACAGGAAATTAGAAACTCGATTACTCGTCTCCATTCGTCACATGATGAGAGAGAAAATCTTTCCCTCGATAATCTCTCCATTTACCTTAAATACTCGTAACCCCTTTTTTTCTCCCGATAAAATCAATATCCAACGACAATTACAATTAATTACGAGTAACATAAACGATATCGTAATGGAAAAAAAGTAAAAAAAAAAGAAAGAATAAAAGAAAGAAAAATCATACTGGATAATATTAAAGTAAGATGAAAAATATAGGCAGCAATATTCCGAGCCAAGTGAACGATAATAAATTGCAGTAGCAGTAGCGGTCGTAAGCGTACTTTGCTATCGAATCTGCAAATAAAAGAAAAAAAATATATAATAGAAAGTACCGTATATAATGAAATCCTTTTTGGTACAATTGTATAAAGAGAGTGAAAGAGGAGAAAAAAAACGAACGGAAGTCAGAGAAAAGAAGTAAAAAAAAAAGAGCTAAAAAAGAATGGGTAAGAGTTAGACAGACGAGTTTTTATCGGCACCAATAAGGCAATCGGCTCCATCGAAAATCTTTTCTCCCCAAAAATGACTTTGTCGGCATGTTGAAACGATAAAACCAGTGCTATAAATTAACGCTAAGATCGCCTAATATATATATCGCGATCCAAATCACCTAATATATATAAATATATAACTACACATAAGTGTGCGCGTGTGTGCATTTACATACATATACACGCAGTCTCATATATATTAATATATGCACGACGCATGCATGCACATACACATTATCTATTTTCGGAAAATTTAATGCGTGCATACCTTTTTGCGCATTACGTGTATATGCGTGTACACATGTATATAATATAAATTTACCAGAAATCGTGAATATACTCTATAGTAACTTTTGTATTGGCATTGAAACAAAATGAATTGTATACATATATACGTAAAATCGCTTTTGCTTAATATATAACTTTGCGCTTATTTAATCTCGTTCGTTACAATATTACATTCGGTGGGCGCTATGTTTACGTTAACGTATATTAACGCCGAATGGCCGACTAACATAACGAAGCTAAACTATGGTTGAATCAAACGAATCGCATAAATATTCCTATAGAAGTAGAAAGAGAAAGAAATTAAGTGTATTGTGCTATTAATGCAATGATCCTGCCTATATACATACAACGACAGTAGTTATCTGTCGCGAGAGGATTTAACTTTATTGCTTCTATAGATTTTAGTTTTTTCTTTTTTTTTATGAAAGATATTTTATAGATGCAATTAATATGAGAAATATTTTTTATTTCATTCTAATAGGTACTACAGATGTCTTATAAATTTGATTTTCATACTTTATTATTGCTGATTTTATTTATATATTTTTTTAATAAACTTACAAAAGAAATTTAATTATTTTAAAACTTAGATTCAAGAATAATTTGTTGGAAATGTACTTTATTGACAATATTTATTCGAACAATTTATTAGCAAATTCGAGAACATCATATTTGTTTGAACATCAAACATTTATTGGAAATAAATTTATTCAAGAAACGAGATTGTTAGAAATAATAATGGATGAAAGAAAGTCACTTCTCTAATAAAAAATTTACTTTATTGATCAAATATATTTTCGAATTTATTAATAATAAATATTCAATTTAAAAATATTATTAAAAAAATTAATGCGTGAATGCCTTTAAAGATAATACTTAAAGAAATAATTCATGAATAAAATCAAAGTTTAAATAATCGATTTTTGAAAAATTTTTCATTACAACTTTGTAAGCGAGTAGGCTAAAGTAAAATAAAAAAAAGTAAACAATCACGAAATATAAATAGACTACAAGTATGTATATATTAGATTCAAGTAAGAATTTTTTACAATAAGCTCAAACTTTTATTTAATAATTGAATTTAATTATTAAGAAATTAAAATATGAAACTTAATTAACAAATTTGTTTACATATTATCTACAGAATTACTAATGTTACTTCATTACCTGCAATTGATTCATACGAAATAACATTAGTGAACACTAATTAAATGATGTCTAATTAACGTATTAGCGGTTAGCAATTATCATCAAACGAAATTCGAAGATTGATTGTAATGTACAAGTCTCATCGAGTTCGAAATCAATTAAATTTCATAATTTTAATATGCATTTTCTTTGAGCGTAAAAATTGTACAGGCAGTGGTAATGCTTAATACAATGCATTATAATTTATACAGCAGACCGTGAAAATGCATCAAACCGCGAATAATTAGCCAACTGCTTTCGAACGATCAGTTTATGAATTAAAAAGTAGTTATCGTATCTCAATATAAAAGTTATTAAAATTTTGTTTGACAAAAAATGTTTATAAGTCAACTTCGAAAAATAAATAATTCATGAAAATGGTAATGGTTTTTTCAAAATCGTGTCCCAAACAAAATAAAAATGTAAGGTGTTTTAATTTCACTTTACACATTTTCTCAATCAATCTAAATATTTTTAATATTCGTTATTTATAATCTGTTTTTTCTTTAGAGCTATTTTTAAATTGCTTTATTTAAGTGTTTATAAAGTTTTTATTGTTTTCTTAAGAAAAGGATAAATATTTAATTTTTGAAAAAAATCAAATTTCCAAGTACGGACGCTGTAGAAAGTTTTTTGTATTTTCATAATCGTAAAAAATGAATATAAAATTGACTATTTCCTCTGTAAATTTTTTATGAATCAAGATTAAAACCAATAAAATTATTTTTATCTCATGGGAGGAAATGAATATTATCATTTTCAACGATATCCGTTTTCTTTTTAAATACATCTTTTTTAATAATAGTTATTAAAAACTTGGAATCTTGAAACTACTGACAAAATGATTTTGTTATATAAATGAATTTTGTTAAATAATATATATTTTAAAAAAAGATATATTAAATTAGCCGTTATGCCTTATAAGCAAAATCGTATTATATTCCATAAATCTAATCCAGTAGAGGTGTTGGCGCGCATAGGTGTACATGAGTTGTAGTCTCTTTATTTTTATTTAAATTTTGTATTCCAAATGCGAGAATAAATGTACGCGAAGAGATTGTTAGCCGTAATATTTACTGTGAAAATAACGGTGATGCAAGCGCATTGTGTCATCTCTTAAATTTAAAATAATTTATTAAATAATCTTGACCAACTGAACATTAATTTATAGTTTAAAATGATAAAATTAACTTTTAGAATTATTGAATTAAAATTAAAATGTTTATTTTAAAAATTAGCCAAGAGCCGAAAAAAATAAGACGCAGGATAAAGTAACAGCTAATTTTTTTTTTTATTTAATTTAACGTTGCTGTATTTATGCCATTATTGCAATGCTAATTAGCGACGGAGGTTTTCATTATATTTGTAAACAAAGCACGTGTAACATACAGTGGCGCTTGTATCATTCGGCCGAGAACGGGATTCGAACTCGGGTCCTCGGGTTGCGAATCCATCGCTCTACCGCGTGAGCTACTGAAGACCTCGACAATGAATATTTTAAACTGAGAAAAATAATTTTTAACAAAATTTAAATATTCCCAAAATTAATAAATCTTATAAATCATTTATAAAAGTCAATTTATGAATATAAATTAGTTATCTTTCTGTGAAATCTCAAATCAAATATTGATAATTAACTCTAATCATCACACCACTTCGACTGTGTAAATTTAGTACAAGAATTTCATTTTAAAAATTTACGATATTTCTCTTTCTATCTTGTATATGATTTCATTCAATGAGTACAGATTCTTTTAAAATGAACAAAAAATTTGTAATTTTATCGTTTTTGAATAAGCCTTTTAAAACAACACTTTTTATATTTGCAAAAAGAAAAAGAATTCAAAAATTTCTTTGTCAAAGCTCAATATAGCAAAGGCTATTGATAAGTTGTGTACGGTTTTCATTTTTTTTTTTTTTTCAATCATTTGCCAAAGCGCAGACGACCTTTGTCTTTTTTATTCTCTTTTTCATTTTCTCACTGTACACACGCGCTGATCACAATAACCAATATATAGGTAAGCTTTTTGGCTCATATATGCGAAGCTGACACACACTCTGCAGTTCGATAAATTGATCTATTCGATTGAATTTACATTCACGCTCAGGTCACACAGAATAGCAATACACAGAGAGAAAAAAAAGAGCAAAAATGAACAAAAAAAAAAGAGAGAACTCATAGCCCCGATATCGGGTTCTCACGAAGCATGTAACGTACTTTTAAAAGCGACGAATCATTAGTGCTTACTTTATCAACTGGTGTATCCACCCGCGTACTTAATTAAAATGTAGATGCTTATTCGTTCCCTCTTCTAAAGCATTAGGCGACTTTATGTATATACATATATACACCTTCCTCACCTATGTTAATGAACAAGCTTCAGTGTATACATGTATATTTCATGACTGCCTAGTTTTTTTCCCCGGCTTTTCATTCATTAATTTACCCAATTTTCTCACCTTCCTGAACTCTTCTATGAACATTGCACAAATTGGAAATTAGATTTTAAACTGAAAAAGGATAAGCCCTATATAAAGGCATAAAATATTCGTAAACACAAGCTCGCTGAATCGAGCTACTCAGTAAAAGAATGATCTGGCTAAAAAAAAGTATCAGGATTCCGAATAAAAAATTTTTTTAATACTATGCTAAAGACCTTTTTTATTTATGAATATAAAATAAAAGCTTAAGAGAAAGGCGTTTATACTTAATATTTTTTTTTAATTAGCACGTATAATGATGATTATTCTATGTAATTTCCTAAAAATGAATATTGCTTCAAAAATTTATAATTTAACACAATTTTATTTATAGTTGCTTGTATCCTTATGTTATGCAACCACTTAAATGTACATAACTATCTTTTATGTTAATAAAGTGCACATGCAATAAAAATTAAATAATTTTCTTATAAAGTTCACAACTCAATGTAAATTTAATTATGATAATGTTAAGAAAAAAGGCAGTAAACTAATAAAGAAGTAAGGCCATGAGGCTAATGTCTTTTTCTTTTTCTTCTTAAACAAAGTTTTCTTTTTTAGAAACATAAAAATGTCCCTTATTTGATGTAGTTTGGCAAGAATTTTGGAGACTATGCACATATCTTGGGTGAAAATTTTAGCGGTGAAATTTGTAAGGGTACCGTCCCTAAGTTTAAGCTGTGCCACTTTCTACAACTATACGACATGGTAACCGCTTATAACGCTCCAGACTTATGCAACTATCTGTCTAGTCATAACTTCAAACTTAGAGGAATGCTTCTATTGCAGTCTTTTGTATGCTATTTTTTTTTGTTTCTTTGTTTTTTTTCTTTTTTTTAAACAAAAGTAATATTTGTTTTATAAATGTTATTGGATTAAAAGCAGTCGATAAAAATAAATGATTATTTATGAATTTCATTTAAATGCATTAATTTAAATTTTTAATATTAAAACCAATGAAATTTCAATTTTAAATAAATATATTTACATTTAATTATTAAATTTAAATATAAAATAATATTTGATTAACAATATTAATTAAACGTTATTGATTAATACTCTTTTATTTATGAGATTCATTGATTTATGAAGTATCTGGTATATTTTTAATCTTCCATCTTTTTAATTGATAAATCGAAACCAGCTGATTATAAGTAATATACTACCTTACTTGAATATCTACCCATTATAACATATTTTACAAGTATCCACTTGAAAAAGCAAATTCTGTTATACCTTGTACATTCAACAATGAGTATTCTTTTATACTATAAAAAAAAACTGCAAAAAAAGGAAAAAAAAGAAACTAGAGTAAAAATAGAAAGTAGAAATCCAGCAACGACAGTAAAATCAACGACGCGTCGATGTACTTTAAGGTATCCGCTACAATATATACCTAAAAAGCTTTAAGAAAAAGGTTATATATCGGAAATCGGTATAGACGTATCGCATAAGCGGTAGCAGTAGGTATGCCAAAACCTTATGAGAACGAAATGATTTTCCAATAAGAATGAACGGCTAAGAAAAGGTAAAAGAAGAAAGAAAGAGAGAGACCTTTAAGGACCGTCTGAAGAAGACTTTAAGAACTTTAGCCTAAAGTATACTGCAAGGTTATATGGGTGTATAATAGTTAAGTTTTTCTTTCACTTTCTCAATTTGTGTGTATATATGCACACGATCCAAGCCGAACTTTCCTATAAGCCATTCAAAAAGTCTCGTACTATTGGAAATGAAGGAAATGTACTTTTACTTAAGATTTCTTTTTTTTTCCTTTAACTTTAACCATCGAATTAGCAGACTTTTTATTCTTTTATAGGTTTTATTACTACTGGTTTCTTTACTTTTTTATTTTTTACTTTTTTTCTCTTTCGATGGCTATTGTTGAAGTGGCCTTTTCAACGATAATCATTTCTGTTGCTTTAACATGTGTAATTTTAAAAAGCTTATACCTAATTTCATTTTAAATTGTTAGAAATTTAAACTTTTATACCTAAATGGAATCTTAAAGGCTTTATTAGATTCTTACGAGATAAGTTTTGTTTGAATCTTACATTTCAATATAGATGTTAACCTCAATTTTTGACAGTACAGATAAACATTAAAAATGAATAATATTTTTTCCATTATTAATTGATATTACTGAAGATATCGTAGCTGATAGCAAACACTTTCTCTAGGTCAAATGAATAGCAAAGTAGAAATCAATTGCTTTCAATATGGTTAAACTTGAAAGACTTATGTAACGACGCGATAATAAAAGTATTTTTAATGATGTTTGCTCCTGACAAAAGGTGATTGTGCAATTTTATTTCTTTGCTATATAATATTTTAAATAATCTCAATCCATAGTGAAGCTTATTAAAAAAAAAAACTTATAGAAAAGTGACAGTATTGTTATTCTTGAAATGTGAGTATGCAGAAGGTATTATAACGTTAACTATAGAATCCTGTTATTTTATAAATTATATAGTGTGTATGAGTCATGTCAATGAGGGACAAAGGAGTAATCCCGATACCTTCACACACATAAAGAATCGAGTGTAAGAACAATTCTCCTTTGTTAAATTCTTCTTTTTTTCTCTTTTTTTATGGCACATAAGAAATTTTCTGAATGGTTATCTTTATAGTATAAAAAAATAAAGGAAAATTTGAAATATTTTCAATATTACGTGCATATTAAGTAGTAAAAATATATAAAATTCATCGTTAAAGTTAGCTTCTTTTATATAATATAATTATATTATAAATTATAAATTTTTTTAATATTGATATGATTCATAATAACCAAATAAATATTAAATATATAGCGGATTGAATATTTAGTAATTTTAGTATTATTAAATCATAAAAATTTAATATGATGAAATTTGGAACATAATAAATTGAAATTAAAGATTATTTTAATGAAGATATAATTAGTATTGATCTCTTAATAATAAAGCTCATAATTTTAATGATAAATAATTAATATACTAAATTAATAAGTTGTAATTAATTATAATTATCATACTTCTTTTTCATTGTGCTAAGTATCCTCATTTCAAAAGGATATTAATTATTTTATAACCAGCATTATCGATACATATTTAAAATCTTGAAAAATTTTTCACCAAATTCCATTTTTTTAAAACTATTAAATAATAAATCTTGGAATAAAATTGTTTTTTATTTTGTATTTACTTAACTTTGAAAAAAAAGCTACACGATGCAATATCGTTTGGTGCAGAGTATATACAGTTTGAAACTTGCGCAAAAGAGTATTAAACCATTCTTCATTATATGAAAAACCGTAATACTCATACAAAGTTTTCACTTCTTCTCTCTCTCACTTTTTTTCATTCACTAGTTCTTTTTTCTCTTTTATCATCTCTAGGGCGTAGAACTTAATAACATAACAGATATACAAAGTACAACAACGAAGAAAGGCGAGAAAGAAAGAATTAAAAAAAATGCAAAAAAAAAAGAAGACAACAAGCTCCGACCTCTTCAGCATTAAACTCTTGACGATAAAAAGCAAAAAATAAAAGGAAGGGTATAAGAAAAAACCAAGAAAATAAGCACTCTTTAACGAGGAATGCGGAAAAACTTAAATATTTATTGGAATTTAAAAAGTTCACTCTTTCTCTCTCTTCTTCTTATTCTTCATAGTCCTTCGTCCCATCGGAGTATTTAAGAGTTCGGCGAAAGTAATAAGACGACGTCCCATGCGATGCGGGTGCTCTTTCTTACTCTCTCCCCTTGTGCAATACTTGTGCAAGACGACGGAGATTTTCACGAAGGAAAATTCTATGTATATAGATACACTTACCATGGAAGTTTTCCTCGAACTTGCTAATAGACCGTCCGGTGGTGGTATATACAATATTAGTATATAAGGCATCGTCTTGTCGACAAAGTATATATAGCTATATATATGTAAACAAGTTTGCCTTTTGTGCAGTGTATTATAAACGTGTATATAAAAGCGACAAACTCCTTGGGAAAAACAGTTTTTCATTTCGATAATCTTTAATGGCTCTTTATGCGACAAAACTGCGAAGCGGGGTTATGAAGAAAGGGGGGGAGGGAAAATGAATTAACTGAGCTATGGGGATATAACTGAATTTTCTTAGCGTCAGCCTTTTGTGAGCATAATACATTTTCGCGTATATATATTTATATATGTTTAATACTTTTGTTTACTTGGAGAACAAATTTTGTTTTTCGTTCCAACGATAGAACATTAATAATTAATTTATCGAATTTTTTTTCCTCTTTTTTTCAAAAGTTTATAAAATAAATAAAATTTGAATATTTTAAATTTATATTATCATATTTTATGATAAAACTTTATGATGGTAATTAATTTATCTCAGATTTTTATTAATATTTATGTGAATAAATTTTTTTAATTTTCAAATACATTTTATATGAGATTTGATTACTTTATTGTATAATATCATAATAATCATAAAACTAATTACTTTTATACATTTAATTTTATATACGAATTAAATATTAAACAAGTAAAGTACTCTCGTATAGCTTATTATTATGTGTACATGACCCTGTTTTCTAAAAAAAAAAAAAGTTTTATTCAAACGTCATTTCATTCATTTAGTATTATAATTATAGTAATCTATTTAATTGACCTTTCTAAGTTAGTATTAAATTTTTTATTAAATATAATCATGAAATTATAAAGTATAAAATATAATAATATTCAAATTGATTATAATCTATGTAGATTATAGCTATTTCACGTATATAAATTTTTGTTTAAGTGAATAAAAATTGAAAAAAAATCTTTCTGTTCTTTTTTTTTTCAACGCAATGCATGTACATTTCGCATCAGCTCGAATAAACTATAATACGTGATGAGAAACGACGATACCATGCACGAATAACCTCATTAGTCACGTAAACAGCAAATATCAAAGAAACAATTCATAAATTCTTGCATGACAAAAAGAAAAAAAAAAGAATAATTTTTTTTTTGTTTTAATCACTGCATCAAACTAAAACTTTAAAATTTATTGATGCTCTACAAACATCAAATAAAGCAGTAATTATTCAAACACGTAAAGTAACCCCCTGGTATCATCAGCCCATAAATTTAACTCTTTATTTATTTGGTATTGTTGATCTTTATACAAATCATTATTTATGTTCTGGTTAAGATAAATAATATGTATAATTCGTATTTTTCTTTGTGTGTTTCAGGTAAGTCGTCATAATGGCTTGTTACGATTAAAGGAAAATTTTTCTGCTGATTTATCAGTAAATCGTGTAAAAAGGTTTATTTATACTTGGAAGAAAATCGCTTGCCTAGACACAAAAGCAATATTTGTTTCTACAGAATAGTTGAGACGAGATAAGTTACGACGCTGAAATAACAGAAGTAAGATCTCTAATTAGTCCTGGATATTTCAATGTGTTTAACCCTTAAATGTTGTCTTATGATCATCCCTTACAAAATTTCTTCTTTTTTTTTACTTTATTTATATATTAACTCTTTATTATTCTTATTCACTTTTACTTTAATCGTGATTCTTTCCTTATTTCAACAAGATAAAATGCTAAATCTTGAGACAGAATGAAGAAGAAAGTGGTAAGTTGGAACTTTAAATGTATACTGTTCTCGTATCTAAAACTTGCAAACTCTTCAATTTCTTGTTTATATCTTCAGAAGATTTAACAATCTCTAAGGACATTTTGTTGAACGTTTAATTAGGTACATCATTACATGTTAAGTAAACTAAAGATTGAAGTATTAAAATTTTATTTTATTTTTTTTTCTTACGTTTGATAAATAATTAATAAATACTATACAATATAAATTAAATTTAAATTACAGCTCCTTTCAATACAATAACATTGCAGTACTAAACTTTTTCTTGAATACTATGGAAATGATATGTTATTATATTAGTATCTAACACAATCATATTGCAATAATTTTTTTTCTTAAATTATGTTACAAAAACAACATGTTCGAGTTGTTATACGTAAAGTATCTTTTCCACAAAGATGTGAAAAAACAATTCACTGACAGCCTATAAAATATGTCTCTACATTGTACTAATTAATTTGTGTTAGATTTTGACAAGTCTTTTATCTCAAAATGTAAACCTTTTAGTCTTGGTAACTTTTTTTAATGACTACACATTTGTATTTGTTACAACCACTAAAACTAGACATTTTAAGCTTAAATTAACCGTTACCTATATTTATTGAATCTCATCTTGATTTATCTTTTCTTCGTCAAAGAAAAAACGAAAGACTCCGTTTATAGAATCTAAAATAAAATGTTTTTGAAAAAAAAATTCTGTTAGAGCTAAATATATAAATAACAAACATCTATTAGTTATACAAAAAGTGTATTCTACTCTCTTTTCTCTTCCTCTCTGACATATCATTTATCTACTTTTTTTTCTTAACATCAACATTTTCGATGTTCCTCTAATACAAAACTGTTTGTTTTGAGAATGTCGACACTTCATATAGAATCTATATAAAAAAAGAATAGAACACGCGTCTGTGAGCGTAAGAAAGAAAAAAAGTGAAATAAAAACAAAAAAAGAAAGCTTCACAGTAGAGGCGAAAAAAAAGAGAAAGAAAAAGAAGAAGGGTTGACTTGCTGACAGAAAAGAACGTCATGCCTTAACATAAAGCCACCCGTGCTTATATATATTCTCATGGGAGATTGAAGTTTTACATCTTTCTCTTCTTTCTGTATCTCTTCTATTTGCATCTCAAGCACGGTAGATACTTTGCCTCTATCCGCGTGATTCGGTACAAGGGATTTTTGTCATGCTTGAAGGGTACGTGCTGAAAATAAATGATTGAATGGATGAAAAAAAGGAAAGATTAGGGGAATCTTAACATTATTTTATATTGACTTTATTAGAGATTTAAGTATTTCAATTATATTTCAATTACATCATGCTATTACTTATCATTCAAAATTATTAATATTTCCACGCATAAATAATCAATTAAAGTTAAAGGTACAAATTTTATGTACATGGCAATACAATTTTGTTAAATCATAAAGTATCTAAAGTACACATCTCGAATAACACCAAATATTTACTAAATTAAACTTTATATAAATAAACGCATAAATTATATTTCATAATAAAAACTCTCATAAATCATAGTCAAATTAATTCCAAAATAATACATTTAATAATTACTTTAAAACTGCCTTGAGCCTTTTGATAACGTAATATTAAACAATTCTCTATAAAGACTGACAAGTTGTTGTCATCCCTTAATGTTCAGTGAGACTAAAACTTAAGTACCAACTAGTATGACGAGATACTACGATAATTTGTCCAGTAATTCTATATTAACGGACAACTAAAGCTTATAAAGGTGACCACTTGTCATCGTACTTATAATCTAGTATATGTACGTATTTTGGCTTTAAAGTCTTTCTCTTGACATATGAGGATGTCATCATTTTGCTTTCTATTTAATATTACTAACATCTGTGTATTTGAATTGTGAGATATGCCATGACAATGTATTTCTCAACATACGAACTGTCTACTTGACTAATTTTCATGTTTATTAATGCCGGTAACTTTTTAAGTTTTGAAAAGTTCATAAAGCGATTAATTTTGATAGGATGGAAATTTTTTTAATATTAAAAGGTTTTACGTTAAAAATTGAGAGTAGTTTTTTCTATGAAGTACTTAAAAAAATTTTTAATCATCCGAACATATATTCCAATTATTAAAGCTTAATCATTAAAATTCTTTATAAAAAGGTTTGCTGAATTAATTTTTTTATTTGATTCTTTTGAAAGCAATTAACTATAATTGGTTTTTAATCTTTCAAAAAAAATACTTGAAACGTATCATGCATATTCTTCTGATATTATTGAGTAAAAATATTCATGATGTTATAAATTAAATTTTTTTATTATAATTAATTTAATTTTTGAAAAAAAAATTAGTTTAAAATAGAATAAATTTGTAGAAGGTACATATTTAATTCATAATCTCAACCTTGACTCTCTTCTATTTCATGTCGTACGAAATATTATCCGGGACCATTTTCTAAAGTTTCATGAAGAATCAGTGACCCGAACATCCTCAATATCTCCTTTAATTGTTAGAAGCTAGTTGAACAGTCACGAATATAGTTCAAGTCATTGTTCCCCATACCCAAGGCCCTTTTCGTTTCCTTTCCTTTCTCTCTCTCTCTCTCTTTCTTTCTCTCATTTCTCTATTATCTACATGTTCAGTAGCCGAGAAAACCTTTCCCTATAACAACTTAACATCATGCACGACTAATAAATTAGGTCAAAATGGAAATAGTTTTAGTTTAGTGGGTGACGTGATATTTCGCGCGCCTCCGGCACATTAAAGTTCACCTCAATGTGTAATGATAATCATTTGTAGTCATTGGATATTTTTTTCAAAATAAATTTATATACTGTATTTTCCGCAAAAATACGTAGATTTCGAAATGAATTTTTAAAATTTTGATAGCTTTTTTTTGAAAAGATATTTTTCATTATAGAAATAAACTAAAATAAAAGAAAAAAAAATATTTCCGCTCTAATTCAATGAAAAATTCGCTAGCAAAAACTATTATTTTTCAAGGTATAAAAATATTTATTTAAAATAATTGTATGACCCACTTCTTCATCACATGAAAAATAATTCTTTTTTTATTAAAATTTTCATTCACTTTGCAAATTGATAAATTAAAAAAAACCATTATTATCGTAATTTAATACATTCTGTTAAATACAAAAGTTACATTACAATAATTGCTACAAAGCTTCAAATACAAAGCATCTCATCAATGTTCAAAATCCTCATCTTTAGTAATCGATCCGTAGTAGAGAAAAAAAAACTGAATGAATGAAAGAACCGCTTCTATTATTCCTTTCGTTTGCTCGACGTTGCCAATCAGAGTAATTGACATCGATCGCTATCAATAATCTTCGAACATATTTTATCATTTTTTTTCTTTTTTTTTCTTTCTTTTTTTTAGGACACAGCAATTAAAGTTTCTCCCTTGACTCTGGCAATTCGCGGATCATCGACGCTTTTTTCTCATACTTCAACAGTACCGCGGTTACATTGGCATTGGGCTCAAGGGAAATAAGCTTGTTGATGCTACCACATTCTTCTTTTTTTTTCAAGTATATATATCATTCGTGCGCTTTTTACCTTTTTTTATTTCTATATCTTTTCTATTTTTTTTTATTTTTTTTTTCTTCAACATTTTATGTAACCATTTATCTTTTCCTTTTTTCCTTTTTTTTTGTACTTGGTAAGCAATAAAAGATGATTTACTCTCATGTGAATATTCCTCGGTCCAAAAGAATTATCGAGAACAATGTAATTAATTAAAAGTGATCTATTATGTTGCTTTGTTAAAGTGAATAAAATACTAAATTGAATTAGAAGGAACAAAAAATGTATTAAATGTTTAATTCATAATAGTAGAGCAATTTGATTATTAAATTCAATAACCTTTTATATTACTTTACTTTTATTAAATATTCCGTTTGATTTATCTATTTTAAGAGCTGGAAAAAAATTAAATACGCTATTATAATTTTATATTTCGTAAATGGAATATTTAATAAAAGTTATCAAATATTAATTGAAGTCATTAATGTTTGAAAATTAAATTACTGAAAATTAAATTCTTTTAGATTGTTTTTTTTAATTTTCATGTCATTCAATGGATTTTGATGTAAATTAAATTTTTATTTTCAGTAAAAAAATTATTTATTATTAACGTGAATTAAGTTACACAAATCACTAAAAATATTGATATAATCAATCAAAATGTTCTAAATTTCCTACGAAAACTAATCAATTTTATTTAATTTGATAAAAGTGATGATCTGTATTTCAACTATTTTATGATACGAATAAACGTCAATTGAGTAGGTAAATTTTATTTTATATAGCTTTTTTAATATTTAAATTGGATTTCCAATTTCTTTTTTATTTGTAAATATTTTAAACTCTCTGAACTTCCTTTTAAAAAATACATAAAGTTGCTTTCAAAAGCAATTTAATTGCCACATTAACGAGTAGTTCAAGAATAAAATTCCTACTGAAATATCGTTAGATTCAATTTCGAAAATCAATAAAAATTCATTCCCCCGGCGTCATAACACTTTCGATACACACGCTAACGGTTAACAGTACAAAAAAAAAACAAAGAATCCTAAGCCTTTAGCTTTTCGCCTTTTTTTATATGTATATACATATATATAATATAGGAAATCCTTAGTGTATCAGTTTCAATCCCTCTATGTGTGCTGACCACCACAAACCTACATATAACAATACAAAGCGTTTGCTCGGCTGTGCAATGCAACGTCATAGCATCACAGTTCCATACATGTACATATATATGTGCGTATTATACGCGTGTGATCGGATTGCGCAAAGGTAGTGCTGGACAGAGAGAACCATGCGACGTCGATATGTATATCCAATTCGCTTCGATACCTGTGTGGCATGTGTTATGCTCTATACGTGTTTGTGCACACACGCAAATATGTGTATATTATATATAATTTCAGACATGCTTTGCCAAATAATTTGGCCCAATTCATTTGAGGGATTATTACTAATCTGATCACATATTATGTTATTGACTGATACATTAAAGTTTGGAAGAAGGAGGAAGAAAAGAAATTATTAAGTTAATGTCTTGAAAGAATTGAAGATTCGTGTATTATATATCGTGAAAAGTTTCATAAGCTATTAGTTTTATTTTTCGATATATCGTTTTCTCTTTTTCATTTAATTTCACGTATTCGTTTTTTTTCTCTCTCTCTTCTGAGAACCTTTTCGCGCTTTTCTTTCTAAGGCACAGGTGTGAAAATCGATTTGCGAGAGATGTTCTATTCTTTACGTGCCCCCGTTTTCTTTTTTGCAAAAAAATTTTTTTTTTGCTTCTTTTCTATTGCTTTTTGCATTGACCATGTGTTGGTACAGTGTAATTGCTTTTTTCGAATTCTTCGAGCGCGGATGTATTTTTCCGTTTTATATGAAAGTTTTTCATGAAACTTCAATTAATACAGTAACTTTATGGAAAAAAGCAATGTCTAGATGTTGATTAAAAGTTTAATAGAAAGTCTGGTTTTGTAAAGAATAAATTTTAATTGTTTTTTTTTAAATAAATATTTCTGAATTTTACAAATGTTGAATATTATAATTTTTTTTCATCGATGAATGAACACATTTACGTCGCTTCAATGAAACGATCATTCAGATTGTTAAGGTATTAATTATTCATCTTTTATATCTGTATATCTTCATTTGTAATTTTTCATTCTATAATGGAAATAAAATTAAAAACGTTTTTATGAAACAAGAAAATTTAATTTAGTAAAAGATTTATCAACTGACTTAAAAATTGATTTAAAAAATGAAATATTAAAAATATTCATTAATATTCGCGACGTTACATTTCTCTTAATTTACAAAATTATTACAGAAAATTTCAGAGCATTAAATAAAAAACCAAACGATCCTATAGCTTACAAAAATTTTCAAATTACAAATCTCTCAATTCCATCCTAAACCCCAACTCTAATGCCCTATCAAATTTAATACAAATCGATGCCGGCTAATTTATTCGTACAAAGAGAAAAAAAAATTTTTCGATAAGATTTCTCTTTTAATAAAAACCAATTTCATACCATAATAATGTAAAAAAAAGAGAGAAATCCATACATCCCTTGTAACATAAAGTACATAATACGATCGTAATAATAGAAATATAACAAGAATGAAGTAGGAGTAAAGCTTTCGTTTTCGTTTCTTTAAAAGAAATAAAAAAGAAAGCAAAAAAAGAGATCGAAACGTTTAACTGTCGTATAAGAATTGCAATTTGTTGAACTCTTATTGAAGTAGTAGCATTGGCAGAATGCCTCGGTAGTATATACCCTGCCCCTCGCATCTTTCAACGTTGGAACACAAAAGCGAGCCAATTAGCTCTTAGATCATCGGCAAAAGAAGCCTATTGATTCTCTCTTAACGATATTCTTTATATATATGTACATATAAGAACTGTTCCCGACAGCTGAACCTTTCAATCGAACTATATGTTTCTCAATCCCATCTTTTACACGTGGGGGTGTATGTTTTTTTATCTTCTGTATTATATAGAAAATCGAGGATATATAGAGAAAATGTTAGAGCGTTTAGCTTTTGAGATGATGGCTTTATTAGGTTCATTTGTTGGATAAAGACGATGAAAAGCTTTATAACGTATATATCCACAGAAAAGTTACGTTTACGTTATAAGACACGTGTCAAGTTGAACGACATGTGCTTCAAACATTTAACATATGAGCCCTGCGGCTTTCGAAAACTTATGTATATACCTTGTAGTTTTGCACCCAAATGCTTCTACACATGTATAAAATTGTACACGTGCCTACATATACACGTTCATATATATTGTATTGTTCGTTGAGGTGTACGTTATATACGTGATAACACAAGCGTTGAACTTGAAAGCAGAATAGAATGTAGTGAAGCTTATAGGGAAAACCGATATAAAGTTAAAGCGTCTACGTAAGAAAGATGAAGAGCAAGAGAGAGAAAAAGAGATAGGAAAGGTTTTGAAATACTGAAATAAACTTAGCCTTTTCTGACAAGGCAGTGAGCTCTCGTTTTAAGCATTAGGAGCTTAAATTTAACCAACGAGTGTCAATCAAGGGATGTCAGGTCGTTCAAAATGTTTTCCCGAGAAGGATGACTTCTTAGATTAAGTTTTGAGGGTTATGGCTTCTTCTATTATTTTTTTTTCTTTCCTTTTTTTTCTACTAAAAGAATTTCGAGGATTTGTAGATAATAAGGAAATTTAATTATCTTTATGTCTAGTGTGTTAGGGAAGATTTTCGTTTGCAGTTTGAGATTGTTAATTTAGTTTGAAATAAAATCAATCATTTTAATTTTTCAAAAATTTTTATTATCTGTATAAATGTGAATTTAATTAAACTAGCAATAAAATGCGCAAATTTACATTAATTATTTGAATTAAAAAATTTTATTCTTATGTAAAAATTATTAATTTTAAATTTATTAAATATATCACACTCAAATTATTTCAATTTATTATTAAAATCTATAATTTTTTAAATTATTTGAAATATTTTACTAATATTTATAAAAATTCATGCATATTAATTAGAAAATTTTTCATTCAATAATTAAATTTAGAATTATTTAAATTATTTAAATTTTTAATATTAAAATTTTAAGAATTTTTTAATACATTGATTTTTATTAAAATTTGATATTTTTAAAATTATTTGTTAATGAAGCAGCCAATACTGTTGAGGTGAAAATAAAATATTTTACATAATTTAAATAAATATCGGAACGATATTGCTTTTTCATATGGTAAGCTTTGTGATGATGAACAGAATATTTATTAAAATAGGTTTATAAAAGTATGTTTTGTATAATTATTAGTCAAATTAATTACAGGCATAAAATCAGGAAATCACAAGCATTTCTTTGATTATTCAAGTAGATGGGGGCTGGATTGCAATTTTAATTAATGTACTTTGGATTTACAACGATTTTTCTACCAAGAAAATTGTTTTTTTTTTTTGCTTTTTCTAAATTAAAGTATTAATTTAGCTTTTAAAAAAAAACTTCTGATTTAAAAAAATGTGTTTGAAGAGATCAATCGATTCGAGAATTATGAAAAAATAAAAATAATACAGGAATGAAGCACAAATCGTACTTAAATAATCAAAAGGAAGCATTCATTCTCCAAATTATAAATTGAGTTAAAAAATTATTTGTTTTAAAGCTTATTATAAAATTGAGTTTATAAAATAAAACATTAGCTTTACGTAAATTAATATTCACGCTGAGAAAATATTTTCACATTATAAATGTATTTTGGGCAATAATTGTTTAAATTTTTTTATTTTTACTATATATTGAATTATATACTTTATAAATATCACGGCTTTTTATAGAACCACACATATTTGGTCGCTAGAAAAATATATTTTGTCAAATACTTTCTAAACTCTACTTAAATTTAAATTTAAAATTTGACAAAAAAGTGTAATATTGTCTTTAGTAAAATCTGAATTTAAAGCTTATTTAGCTGGTTAATATATTAATCACCATACTGCAATTAATATTTTTAGTACATTTTTTAAGAACAAAAAAAATAACAGACCAGATAAGGAATTCAGAATTTTTTTTTTTATTTAACGTCACTGTATTTATTCTATCATTGTGATGCTAATTAGCGACGGAGATTATCAGTGTGTTTGTGAACTTCAGCACATGTATCGTAAACAGTGGTACTTGTATCAACCGTCCGAGAGCGGGATTCGAACTTAGAATCCCGAGATTACGAATCCATCGCTCTACCGACTGAGCCACTGACGACCTCTACTTTATTCACAAATATTTACATTTATTTACATTTACTTTATTGTTAAAAGATTTATATTTTATATTAAGTTATATCGATTTACTGGGTGGATACTGATCGAGACTTTTACCTTATACTTTTTTTTTCAATTTAAGAGTGATTAAGCTATAATTTAAATTTCAAAAAGCTAAGTGCCATAATAATAGCAGCAATTTAAATTTTATCATTTTTTCTTATTTCACAGAATAGTGTAAGAGAATACCCATAATGCAGCTCTGATTTGAGGTTTTAACTCTTAAAACAAACAGAATATTTTTACTTTTTTCAAATACATCCGAACATTTCAATCTTTTATTACGTTCTTTTATTACAATATTGAATCGTTATTACATCCATCATATTCTCGTTTATTAAAACAAAAAAAAATCTTTTATTTTTTGAATTAAAAAAAGAGAGAGAAAAAATCGATGACCTATAAAATCTGAAGAGAAACCTTTAAATTCTCCTGAGTAAGAAAGAAGATAGATTTTTTATCACGGTCGTAAAAAAAGGGCTGCAGTCTTGACGTCTTTACGATTTGACTTGATTATATTCGTTTATTCAAGAAGAAGAAAAAAGAAATTTTCTTGATCGTCGAACTTAATGGGTGTAGGGCTGACTCTAATCTTTACGATTTTCCTTCAATCGTATTGCAATTTTGAATTTTATTCGAACAAAGAGACTAATGGTTATGAATAAACAATATCATCAAAAGCTCATGTTTCGTAAAACAAGACAAAAATTTACTTTATGGTACCTCAAAAAGTAAATAATGAAGTTTGATTACAACAAATTCTTCTCTCATCAATTTAGTTGTGTAATATAATATGATTTTATGTGTATATTTTATGTAATTACCAATAGAATAATTCAACGTAGAATTAAGTGTGGCGTATACTATTTCTATTTAATTTTTTATAATCATATCCATATAATATTAATTACAAATTGCCTTAGAATTGTGTAAAACCTTTTAGTATCCTTATAACAGCTAAAAAAGCCAAGATTGTTATTTTCTAAAAGTATAATACTAAAAGCAATTACGCGCAGCGTGCATTTCGCACCGAAAAAAAAGAGAAGAAAAAAAAAATTAAGGAAAATAAAGTTTGTGAACAATCCCAATTATGAAATTAATGCAATTAAAAAGATATCAAGACGCTCTTTCGCACATATAGTGTATAAATCTGTATCCTCGTTAGATTTTAGCCTAGCACTAGTTTTCACATAAAAATCCTAGTAATAAAGCGGCCCTCTTACAACTTTCTTTTAATTTTTTTTCCCATGTCTATATTTATGTACGTGCCTTCGTATGTGTGAAACTATCGCTTCATTCAACACAGAAGTATATAGACATATACACACGTGAGCTATATATACTCTCTTACAATAAAGTTTTGATGAAGAATCCCGTGTATTAGTAGCACAGTAGTATATAGCAACCTATCGACCTCATTAATTTCGCAATGTTACCTTTAACTTTCCTACAACGGATATCTATCTATCTCACTGAAGAACTTTCTCTCTTACTCTTTCTCCTTGGTGTATGTATATATAGAATAAATGTGTACACATAGGTATATATGGGAATACAATAGAAGAGCTTAGCTGTCGCGAGGTGATTGAGCGCGAAGTCGCGCGAGCATCCGCAATTTCACTTGATGTTTCTCTCTCTCTCCCTCTCAGTCTATCTGTGCTCTTTACTCTTTTGCACTTGGAGGAAGTCTTGCTGATGCATTGCTACTGCTGCTGTGCAATTAGCGACTAACGAGTCTGGAATCCGTAGCGTAAGGGTTGCTAGTTTCACTTAAAGCTCAGATAGTTCAGTAGCTCTCTTTTTAGAGCTATATACATATTCACTTCTTGTACTTTACTCCCTCTATATACACGCCCCATATAATGAACCTTTAACCATTACTATACCTTTGATACATAAATTGTACATCTATATGTGAGTTATCTTAAAAGTGACTTCACTTCAGTTATACACTTCACGATGGGATATGTTTAAGTATATGTGTCTTTGAATTAATTCTATATATCTGCAACGCTTAAACCTTATAGTAATCTTAACGAACCGGAATCACTCTTAGATACATATTCTGTTGATTTTTCATATTTCAGGATATGTGATGTTATACGAACGTTATTTTTTTTTCCATGCCAGCCAACATTTTTTGTACTTTTGTCGACATCCGCACATCGTAAAGGACTAATGATGTATAACCTGTTTATATTAATGATAGGCTTGTCCTACTGTACTTCTGATTCTTTTATTTATTTTTTTTTTTTATTACTATTGCTCTGGGTCATTAATTTTTATTTTATTTTTTTTACACGACGAGTGTTGTAATGATATACTTGTATTTTTGAAGGAAATAATTTTAACAATTGTGGAAAATTACTTGCGAATAATGGTATTGGACGACTGTTTAATAGCCTCACTGGTTTTCGAACAAAAATTTTACAAAATTATGTCTGCGATGCCACTGTTGCAAAGAATTTATCGCAATTATAAATATGAAGTGAATTTATATGGTATTTATAAGGTGCATTGCTAATAATTTTTATGAATAAAAAACTAAACATCTCAAATTTTTTGACTATAATTTAATATATAGAAAAAACTTTTCTGAAAAGATACTTATTTTAGTGAACATACCAAAACCGCTAATTGTTGGCGTTTAAAACAATTAGTTACAATATACCGTTCCAATTTTTTCTTCAAACCACAAACATACTTGTACTAACAAACATTTATTTACGGAACGCAAGCGTTAATTTCATGTGATTCTACGAGAATTGACATTGCAGTATATATTCTTGATACACTTGCCTTTTATCGCGCTTCTGTCACTAATGAAATCGCTCTGAAAATCACGAAAAGTATTTTCTCTTGAATACTCCGCTAACTGCAAGCTAATTGCGGCAAATAATTCCTATCTCTCTTTCTCGCGCGTTACTTCGTTATACTCTCTGAGAAAAATGAAAAAAAAGAAAGGAGAGAGAGAGAGAGAGAGAGAGAAGAGAGTTTCTCGCGCTATATGGCTAAAACTTGCTGTTAACGACGCGTCGGAAAAACAAGGACTAATAAAATACACCAGTAGACAACATCCCGTTGAATTCTCGTTTTGATTGCGGAAAAAGTAAACTCTCTTGTGGGATGATGATAAAGTTAAAAAAAAAAGAAAAGTAAAAAAAACAATGAACTTTTTCTTGCGTCTTTGTCAAAATATTCTTGTAGAATGTTATAAATGTTATATACATACAAACGCACATACACATACATATACATGTACACGCGTTGAAGAACAAATGAATAAAAGTCCATGAAGGTAATTAACGTTTGTCCCGTCGGAAGAACAAAGAGTGCTTTTCTATTGGACAAAAAGGTTGACGACGAAAACAAGCACAAGCACATGACGATGATATAAAAAAAATAAAATAAAAAGCATCTGTAAAGATAAAGAAGAGTTTTAAAGCGCTTGAATGAGAAAAAGAAAAAGACTTTGAGATGCATAGCGGCTTCGTTTGATCTCTTGGTCGGGGCTATCTCTTGAAGCGTTGAATTTATCCTAGTTTTGCATTCAATTTTTGCCTCGTTACCGGTGACTTTATTGACTTTCCGAAAAAAATTACCATACTTGAAAGTCCTTTTTTCCATTATCATTTTTATTTTTTCCTTTGGTTTCTTATTCTTCTACCTTTTGTATACTTGGCATTAATTTCGCGAACTCTTGCTTTTACGATGCTGAACTTTGAATGGACAAATTAACAGAGACTTTGTGTGCATAAAATAATGGAAATTTAATTTTTAAAATTGCATTGTTTTAGCAAATGTTTATATAAATGCTTAGAATTGTTAATTAAAAATAAATATTAATATTGTTATTGTATAAAATAAATAGAATTCAAATTGTTTCTAAAAACTATAGAGATTGAAATAATCAATGAACATGAATCATAAATTTTTAGTTAATTCTGATCAAACAAAACTAATGCAAACAAGATTATCAAGCAAAAGATCAAATATTTTCAATTAAAAAATAAGTTATAAGCTGTTTATTGCACGTTTTAAAAGTTATCATCACAAGCTTTTGAATTCCTTCACTTTAACCAAAATTATATGAGATAATTAAAATACTTTTTCATATTTTTCGTACACATTGTATTTTGATGCGGACCCCGAAAAGTTTTCTATATATGACAAACAAAATTATTTTCATAAAATAATGAAGACTAAAAAAAATCTTTCTTTTTTTTCTGTCTCTCTTAGAGCAGTCTCTACAATGAAACATTTCAACGTAATTACGTAAACTCGTATATACGATGTATGAGTATTACGAAAACTTTTCTTACGCTTTCCTAACAGAAAATACAGTGCAATTAACAAAGTTTTGACGAGCCATGACATTATACTTTACAGGAAATATCCAATGTTTTCCATTAACTTCCCCTAACAGTAAAGCACCTTTTATTATACATCAACGCCCTTTTCTCACTGAATTAATATTTAACAAACTCATCGTTGAAAAAAATGCCGAAAAAAACAACAACAACAACAGAATGAAGAAGAAAAAAAAATTGCTGACTCGTCTATCAATTAGCTTTGGTGTGCAGTATATGACTTCCTCAGAATCACGCGGAAGTTTGACAATTTCCTTCGGCTTTCGTGTTATATGTCGCGTGCAATGAAAATTTATGGCTTGAAAAAGAGCTTTTATACATAGTATATATATGCACTCAATAAAAACAACCAGTAGCACGGAGAAAATATTTATAAAAGTCTTGAATTTAATTAGCCTTTTAAAGATGCATCATTTTTATTATATATCTCAGGCTTGGCAAAAACACCTAGCATGAATTTTAAATATCAATGGTACTTTAAGCTAGCGAAATAAAAAAAAAAATAAAAAAGAAAAAGAAACTTGACGACGGATAGTTTTATAGGATAGGGAATGGAATAAGAGGGATCGTATATTGAATTAGCTCTGAATGTATAAATAGAAGAGAAAATTGAAGGCAAAAAAAAGCAGAAGCGAGAGAAAGAGAATGAAGGGTAAGGTAGGTAGGATTTTAACAAGGACTTTTTGGCATAGTAATATCACAAGGGTGAGCTAAAATGCAAATCTCATATGTACGCTCGTGTGTTGGATTTACACGTATATGTATATACAGCAAACTTGAAAATGCTTTATATATAAGCGTCAGTCATACGGTCAATTTGACGTTCGATCCTGTAGGATGCATATTATAACGCTTAACTGTCCAGTCATCGCTACATAACATTAACTTCATTCTCGTTACGCGTATATGCCACACGTGATTTTCACTGAAAATCTTACACCTCCTTCCCTCCCTCCCTCTCTCTCCCCTTTTTCTTTTCATTTTCGTACATACCGTAATCGTCTATACGTCAATCATGTATCTAATTATCAACGGATTTTCTTGAATTAATATGCTTTATTCATGAACTTTAAACAAATGGCCAGTTTTATTTATTTTATTTTTTTAGATTTTGACTGATCGTCGATAAATTTTGGAAGGATTTCACATCATTTATAATCGGATTAGATGGCGAAGCGCTAAAATTGCATTTGAAATTTTGGCATTTTGGTTTGATATGTTTTAATTAAAATAAAATATATAGTCGTGACGTAATCGTTAATTATTTGGGAAATCGTGAAAAATCACTTGTTATTTTTAACTTTTATATACGGCTTTATTTTCAATCACCTAAAAATTTGTAACGTTTTGTCAGTAAAAAAAAAAGTTAAGATAGTTGTTGTTCGAACGCAAGATATCAGATAAAAGCTTACCTAACGGTCAATGTACTTATGTGTAGTAAAAGCAATTTCTCGATTCTAGTATTGTTTCAACAAATGGACTTTCGATCAAGTGGCTGTTTAGTAAATCGAAACAATCGATCTTCTTTGCCATTGATTCTGATAAACTTTGTTGTTTTCTTTTCTACAAAGCTTAACTTGAATTTCTTCTTGTTATTAAACATTAATTCACTTAAATAAATCTAATTATTTATTATATACCTAAAAACATTTAAATAAATTTATTTGTTTGGATAAAAGATTATTTTTATTATTTAACATAAAAATATTTTATATTAAATGGTTTTTCTAATCAACAAAAAAATTTTCTTTTTTGAAGATGAAGAATAGTAATTTAATCATTCAGAATTTTTTTTTTTATTTAACGCCGCTGTATTTATCTTATCATTGTGTTGCTAATTAGCGACGGAGATTATCAGTGTGCTTGTGAGCAAAGCACATGAAACGTACATTGGTGCTTGTATAAATCGGCCGAGAGTGGGATTCGAACTCAGAACCTCGAGATGACGAATCCATCGCTTTACCGAATGAGCCACTGACGACCTCAAAAATTTTAATCATAATGATATGTTTGAATTTAATATTATATATCACAAAAAGACGGAAATTCAAAATCATGCCCTTTAATTAAAATTGAATTTTAAGATGACAACAAGAATAGTATTTACATATGGACCGAAAGGTATTAAAGGACATGATTCATCAATTTCGGTTAGTTAACAAAGCTTTCAAAATATTCCTTCATTTCTGTCCACATCACTAATTTTCAATGGATCTGATTAATGTTGATTCATTTTATTTTGAATGAAAATTAATGTTTTAACAATAACCATTCAATAATGCATAAAGAAATTTTAAGAAGTTTAAACTTTTTGGAACCAAATATTTTATAGCTTTTTACCTTATCGATTTTCTTTGCTAAAAAATTAAAGGTTTAAGAACAACAAAAAAACTTTTCTAACAACTTTTAATTTATTTAACTTTTCTAACAAATTAATAAGAATAAACCTTATAATACTTATCAAAAAGTCTTTGACAAAAGAATAAGAAAAAGAGAAAAGAAAAGAGGAAAGGCAAAACCATAAGAAATAGAAAAAGAATTAAGACGAAAAAGATATCATCACTTTAACGTATCGCGTGCGTATAACGTCGAAAACAGTTAAATACTTTTCCGTCTCTTTAACTATTAGAAATTAAAGAAGATCCGAAGAAACTTATTTTCCCTCTGTGCGTCAAAGTTTTCTCCGGGCAAACAAGAAATATATACTTAAGCTATGTATCAAACAAGTCGTGTGATAATTAAAGAGAATATATTTAAGTTCTAGCTAAGAAGTTTTGTAAGAGGATGCTTTTCTTACTAAAAGTGTCATCTCAAATCGGACTTTTTAACTCAAAGAAGAAGAAGAAGTAACGTTTTACGCGCCTTTATTCATTTGTCGTAAGGTTTCGAATTTCGAAATTATTTCTCATGACGCTTAAAGTTGACTTTTCTCAACAAGTTATTCTCTTGGCTGCTTTTATTTATATCTATATATCTATATGTGCGTTCAACTGAATTGTGTGAAGTAGATTATTCATTGGCTTTTACTTGTTTTGAAAATTACTTCTTCTTCTTCTTATCCTCACTTCTTACTTCTTCTTTATTTTGAGAGGGACGAAGATTCGAAACAATTGTGAAGTGGAGCTTTTGGTATATCAGAGGTGATGAGGGAAAAGTAAAGCGAGAGAAAGAGATGGTCGAGAAATGGGCTCTTGAGCATGTCTTTGAACTTTATAAGATTTCGGAGTTTTAGTTTGTTCGAGATGTTCGTTTGATGAGTTATATAGAGTCGATACTTAAGACAATTGTTTTTGGCATAATTTGCTTAAGTGGCTTTTTGTTGCGTCATTCCGTCTGATGACAATTTCAAAACGATTAAATTTATTTTATTGTTGAGTTATCTTTATCTTTGATGTTTATTATATTACTTTTCTGAATTGTATGTTTTTAAAAGTTTGAAAATTTCCTTACTATGAAATATAGCTCATTCATTGGGACAAAATAACTTTTTTTAATTTAAAAAATCCAAGTATTTAGATATTTATTAAAATAAAAGAATAGATTAAAAATTGTTTTTTTGTTTCACTTATTGTTACTCTCTAATGGTTAACGTTATTGAATATAATTATAACAATACATAAAAGTAATTAATTAACGAAATTTCTAAAACTTATTTGATCTCCTATTATTTTCAATAAAATGAAAAACAGTATTCATAATCCGATACTTTTAATAAAACTTTTATATGAATAAGTTATAACAATAATTTTTAATCAAAGTGGTATATAAAATTTTTTCTAAAATATTACAATAGACATAAAATATAGATTAATCGAAGACATATTCAAGGTATCCCTTGGCCTAGTATTATAGTTCGATACACAAGATGTCTCATAAAGAGGATCATTCAGATTTGAGATGTATATTGCTCGAGAAACAGCTTCAACAGATACAGAGAAACAGCCGCCTATACCTTAGAAGAGGAAGAGTACGAAGGGGGGGGGGGGGAATTATAGTTGAACGAAGAGACGTTGAGAGGACTAAACGATCCGGTTGCATACTCACAGTAGAGAGAACACGTCTGAAACTGTGGAGGCTATTTGCACGAAACTGTTAAAGCGATAGAGACAGTACTCACACGCAAGATACAAACACACACTATCCTAAGCAATGGACAATACTATATACAGCAGCTTCCTCTTAGTTCAGATGTCCTGTGTCTGTTTCTCATCACGTATATATATTTATATATCCACATGTAAGTGTGTACGTATGTATATGTATGTATATGTGTGACAGAAGATGACAGAGAGATAGCGAGAGACAAGGATTATAGTATAGCTGGAAGTCTATGCGTATATATATGTGCAACCCTTTGAACCATAAATGACGTTCGAGCGTGTGTTTGTCTCGTCACTCGTAAACGCGTAACGTTGCCAAGAGAGCTGGGCAGGTGACGTAGATAAGCAAAGATATCTGGACGCATATTAGGATTATAACTATTCCTTTGGCATGTAAGTGTAGCGCTAGTTGAAGCTTTCCATATACATGTACAGTTGCTACCAATGACATGTATATACATATACATGTCATTCTAACCAACGAAGGAGCAACAATGTATGGCGAGGATAAAACAGTGATATTATGCCTTTGCACACATGTACATATACGTATGTATGTATACGTTTAACACAACTTGATTACGACATTGTGGCTTTGAATGCTTCGAGTTTCCGCTTCGTTTCCTAAATTATATACTTTCTTTTTACTGATGTTTTAATGCCCAAGCTTTATGTCAGAGAAGAATTGGTCGGTCATTTTAGTTTTTTTTTTTCTTTTTAACGAACTTGGGGCGCGTTGATTTTGAAGTTAATTGTTCGTGGTTAAGTACATCTGTTCACTGAATTTAAAATGAAAGTTTAGAAGCGAGATAAAGGAGATTTTTAGTGTGAAAACAAATATTTAAATTAAATTCGTAGTTTTGTGATATATTGGGTGCTATGAAAATTTTAAGCTTTTAAATTTTTTATTTTTATTTTGATTATTATATCAATACACAAAATATCTAACAAATGTGATATGTATAATATCATATTTAACCTACTTATTTCATCGAATCACAATCAAATGTACCCAGCAATGTAAAAAGAAACTCTCTCACATTTTTTTTGACAATATTTTTGATGATATATGCGTTTTACTTGAAAAAATGTAGTATTTTTTATAATTTTCTTTACTCTATATATTTTTAATATCTCTTGAAAAGAATCTATCATTACAAAAATTCATACTTTTCAAAAAGTATTATTAACAGTTACTAAATAGTATGTTTCGATATAAGAATGCAGGCGTGAATTGATTTACAAGTGGATGTAGTTTATTATTTAACAAAACTGGAGAAGACAAATTATATTTTTATAAGAATTATTATGCATCTAAATGGAAGAGATATTTTTATGAAAATCATTAAACCTTGATTTTTTGTGTCAAACTTGATTTTATTTTTAATTGTTTTAATAAAATAAGTTTTCAATACTGATCATTTATGAATAGTATAACTTAAATTAACGATTTCTCGTTATAAATACACGGTGTGCTATGTACATTTACAAAAATGCGTTACATATTAATATATTATTTCAATTAAAAATTTATCAAAAAAATAATGAATACATCATATTTTTTTAATATTAATATCACTGGCGCCAATTCAAAAGTCACGCTAAAATGAAAAAGTGAGAGAAAAAATGTTATAATTCCAATTTAATGAAAATCATCGACTGAATCTATTTCAATTTTTGAAGTTTAACAAAGCTATTGAAAAGCAAATAGTTAAAAATCAAAGTTCAGAATAATTCCAAAAAGTAACGAGCAAACATTCAATAAAAAATAAAACCAAAAGAAATATCAACCCGAAAAGCTTTTGACGTAGCTTTCTAAACCATTAAAAAAAAGCCTTAAAATAAAAAAAAAATAACAGAATCCCATAGCAGTTAAACTCAATCATTACTGCAGTAAAAGTTTTCAGAAATACTCGTAGGCAACGCTTTACAAGTGGTACTTTTAATCTCTCTTGTTGCTTTCTCTATGTGCATCGGCCTCTCGTCAACGTTGTTATACTGCTGCTCCATCCTTACAGGGCCCGGGGGTACACTCGTTATATACCATCTCCCTATGGCATCGCCGAGGAAGAGATGAGCACTTGTGTTGCCCATGCGAGAATCATTTCCTGAATATACAAGCTTTGGCCACTAGACTTCACAAATAATAGTTGCTGAATGTAACTTGATTAAACACTTTATTTTTTTTTCTTTTATTAATACGTATATATCGGTTTTTTAATCACCTCTTCTTTTTCATTTTTTTTTTTGTAATTTTTTCAGCAATTCGAGGGTTGGGTTGGAAAACGAATGAATGTGACACCGCGAAATGAGGTGCCTGATGATGAAATTTCCTACAGCATTATTTGAAATGGCTGGATTATTATTTTGCTTTGTGTAAAAGCGAAATAGTAATTCCGTAGCTATTATTTTGCTTTTGCGCAAAGCAATTATTTTGCGGTTGAATTCTGAAATAATGCAAACGCTTCGTTCTACAAATGTGAATATTTGAAAGTTAACATTAACATAGAACAGATGGATTTTTTAAAATAAATAAGAATAAAATACTTTTTAAATAATAAATTTCTTTTAATAAAATCAGTATATAAAACCTATTAATAAAATCAAAGCAAATATCGAATAAAATCTCATTTATTATTTAATACTAAAAAGTTGAACATTTGAGTTTTCGACTTAATTTTGACAAAATAAAATCGCTTGTCCTTTCTTAAGAAGAAAAATCGAACATTACTTCTTAAAATACTTTAGGAATAACATTAATAAATAAAATATATTGATGTAGTTTGAGAAGCATTATGCTTTTAAAACAACTTTTCCTCTTAAAATAAAGAATAGTGAATTTTAAATTGTTCAGGACATTGCCTCACTACTACAAAATGTATAAAATTTAATCTACTACATTTAGCTTTTGCAACTTTTAGTTGAAGATTTATCGAAGCTCTCCAAGACAAAAGCTAAAATAACTCGTTCAAAATACACGGTATCCATGCATAATTCAAAAGGACTGCGATAGTTAAAACACTTAAATTTCAGAAATTGCTCGCATTTTTCAAAAAAATAAAAATCCCAATTAAAAATTAAACAAAAATCATTCGTTTATATATTATTGACTACTTAATCCTCAGGATGTAATTTTCTTTTTCATCTTTTACGTACTTAGTTGGGAAAAAATGTCAATTATCGTTTATCAAATTTTTCCGATATAGATTTTTCTCCTTTCTTTTCCTTTTTTTGGTATCATGGTTAGCGACGCGCCAACCACGCGCATCCACGGCGCCACACGGATAAACAGTAGCTGAGATCTACGCGAGCATCCAAAGTATCTTTGGCGCGTGTAATTTATTCCCTCAGCGTCCTTTCCGAAGACTATATCAAAATTGCCGGAGGCAAGCATCAAAGATAATACAGTTACGATCAATGTACAAACTAAAAAAAAAAGAGAAAAAAAGAATTCGGTAGTTTTTTTGGTTGTTGTTGTTGTTTTCATGGTAATAGATATTTGCATTTTTCATTTGGTTATATTTTTTAAAATAACCTGATAAATAGAACGTTAAATTGAGAAATTTTTATATGTCTACTTTAAAGTGGATGGAATTATATGAAGAAAATTGAAATGTTATTAGAATTGGAAATGAAAATGTCTTTGAAATTAAATGTCGATTCGTGAAACGCGTAATAGGATATATGTTTGATAAGGAAAAGATCATAATAAAGGTTATACATTAATTAAAATTCCATTTTTAATCAATTCACTTGGTTGTTATTAGAGAAATTTTTATTGATATTACATATACTCTCTTTTTAAAATTCTTTAATTGCTTTTTCTGATCGAAAATAATAAATTACTTCATTTGTCAATAACATTTATGCATGAAATCGATAAAATTAATTATACATCCATATTGAACCTAGTTCTTAAATCTGTCATTTTTTTTTCTTTGAAAAAAAATTAAATTAAATTTTTTATTTAAATTTCAACTCATTAATAATTAAGCATTTAATTCCAAACGACATTTTATTGAAATATTAATTACTTAAATGAGCATGAAAAATAAAGAAAATTGATTAGTGAAAGACAGAAGTTTTTTATTATTTAATGTAATTTCAGAAATTTTTTAGTACAGACAAGTATCTATAAAATGAATAATTATTTTATTTTTCTTGAATTTAAAATCAAGAAATCTATCAATATTAACTTTAAAATATTATTGTGGATTTCAATAAAATTTTAATACAACCAAGATAGAAAAGTATCACGTATAAGAGAAAAACTAACAATCAATTTTAACAAAAGAGTTTAACGCGAGCAAAAAAATTCCCAGTATGTTGGTTTTTATTTTTAATTGTTAATACTAACGGATACACGCGGCATTTTCCTCTTTATACACACAATTTTATCTAAATATCTGACATATAATGAAACAAAACTTCGCACATTAACGCTTTGCTAAGTCTAACGGAAATCGTTATAATGCAGTTCCCCCCCATTATTATCTTATTCAGTGCTTTACATCGCTCTTATGCATGCGACGTGAATCAACCCATTTTACACGCTTTTCCTTAACGGAAAAGAGAGAAAAGACTAAATACTCGTTAGTCAAGTATAGCTTGATCTTCCTCTCTTCTACTTGGAAAATAGAACCTTTGCCTCCTTATAGTAATTCAGTGGCAGCCTCTGGCATTTTCTTTATCTTAACATAAAAGTGCTACGTACGCGTTATCGACGCTCTCTCCTTTACCTTATCAACTCAAACAAGCTTGAACATTGTGCTACTTTTACCCTTTTCTTTTTGTTTTCCTTTATTTTTTTTTACAAAAATCCGATTTTTTTTCTTTTTTTCTTCAACTCTAAGATCTCTAAGGAATGGTTGAATTCGACGTTTACCTTTGGCTGTTTAAAAATGGCACGTGCACCCTTTTTATTCCTCCAAGGTCTTGTACGGGTTACTGCTACAGAAAACTTGGTACAACTTTTTAACTTTGTTTTTTAACAATTTCTGATTGGAACTTTTCTTTTTGCGCTTAGCTATCTTGTTATAAGTTGAGATCATTGATGGATTTCTAGCTTGTATGAACAAATATTACGTATTGAAGGTTTTTTTTCTTTTTACAAATATATAAACGTTGAAATTTTATTTATTTTACACTATAGGAAATTAAACTAATCTCTATAATAAACTGTAATAATTATAAAATTATATAATGTTTAAAAAAATTAGCAAAAAATTAAAATTAATAAATAAATCACTTTACAAGTAATGTTATTCACTTCATGAATATCGAATTTAACCCAATACAATTATTTAAAAATACATTAATATGAAAATATTTATAAATAAAAGTAAATAGATTTTTTTTTGTTTCACTTTTCGTCGTAGTCTTGTGAAGTATTGAAATAATTTATTAAATATATTTATTTCGATTTTAAGAGATTATTTATTTTTGTATGCTTCAAAAATAAACACGAATAATATTTAACATATTAACCGTATCGTAATAAATTTTTGCTTGAAGAAAATACTTGAATTAATGTAATTATTAAATTATTTAATTTTTCTCAAATTTTTATATTTAAAAGAATTGATTAAATGAAGTATTCAAGCTAAAATTTATTAAAACACGTTTAACGTTTCGAATATTAATTATGTTTATTTTAAAAATTTTCAAAATATAATTAAATTCTTAATATTATGATAATTATACGTAATAAATTATGTAAATATATGTTTTTAAACTACTGAAAAAACTTTAACAAAAAAAATATTTTCTGCTAAATAATTTATTTATTTATAAATATTTTTATACAGGAAAGAAAAGTTTTTTTCATATGTTTTATAAAAATATTTATAATATTTATAGCAGGTTTTATCATGAAGTATGGTCATTTTTTACCATAATGTTAGTCTGTAAATAAAGATGAATGTAAATTAATGTTAAAATTATTGTATTGCGCAAAATTCGATATTTGTAAATTGAAAGAAATTATTCATGAAGTTAATTTACTTTTCATATTTTAGATCTTCAGTGGCTCAGTCGGTAGAGCGATGGATTCGTAATCTTGAGATTCCGAGTTCGAATCCCGCTCTCGGCAGCCGATTGATACAAGCACCACTGTATACGATACATGTGCTTTGTTCACAAACACACTGAAAATCTCCGTCGTTAATTAGCATCGTAATGATAGCATAAATACAGCGACGTTAAATAAAATTAAAAAAAAAAGTTTTATGATTTCACTCAACTTATTTCTTTTTTTGTCAGCGAGATTAAAAAATCAAGTAATGAAATCCATAAACGGTATTTCAAATAAGTAAAATTTTAATTCGCATATTTATTAAAAATATTTTCATCTTATGAAAGCGCAATATTTTAATTTTAATGTAATTTTTTTTATTATTAAAAAATTTGCAGAATCATCCAGGCTACGAAAAAGCCTGCATTTAATCATATTAATGTTCCCTTAATTATAAAAAAGTTTGTCGTAAAAATACATCCACTGTACAGAGCCACTTCGCACCTCGCAGCCCTAAAGTGCCCGCAACTATAAAACGAGTCGACGAAACAAAAAAAAAAATAGAGAAAAAAAAGTACCCTTTAGAGATATCGCGGCACTTAGCGTGGGCTGCTAACGCACAACGGCGACAGCATGAATAAACAGCGATATACTCGTCTACCCCAGTAGTGTCCCCATTATCCTGATAAATTAGCACCTCCTGCAGCCTGCAGTAGCGCAACGGTGTATATATACACATATTCCACATATATACACACTCGTCATCGTTGAGTAGAAGAGAAAATGTATGCAAGAGAGTATATATATGAAACTACGAGAGACAGAAGGTTATACTAAATATACTCACTTCTAGGCTTAAACTAATGCGACGACGATGCTGTACGCGTCGAGAAATACTATATACATATAATACGAGAGCGAATTCATATACGAGTTGTATATGAAATGTGTAGAGTTCATATAAGCTAGTCTTTCTCTCGTTTTGACCGAGGCCATACTATACAGCAGCCAACGCAACCCAAGCTCGATTTAAACCTCCGCAATTTTATTACGAATTTAGTTTATTTCGTTGCATTAGGCGACTCTCTGCATTAACTTGCGTGAATGACGTTATGAATCTATTGCTACGAAAGTGTATAATACTGCTTTTTGAATTATTCTATGCTAATTACTACATTTTGAATGTGTGGTTAGAAAGTTAATGAGTTACTTTTTTTCTTTTCTTTTGCTCGTGAATTTACGGATTAATTGAAATACGCATAAATTCTAGATTATTGTTGGTTAATCATAATTGTAGTTTTAACAATTTCAATCTAAACTTCAGCTCTGTACAAATTAAATTATTAAAAATGTTTAATAAGTCAGTTAAATGACAATGTATGATTAAAAATTTTGAAATAATATGTCAGCAGTATTATACAACTACGACAACTTAACACTTTTATTTTAAAAGATTTTTTCAAAATTACTTTTTTACTAATAAGAAGAACTGCGAAACTTAGATTTTTGACAAAGAGCGTAGTTTTAATATGTCAGTAAGTGAAGATGTCAAATTAAACCGACCTACTTTAGTTTAATATTTTTAAAAAATGAGAAAACGTTTTTACCAATTTTTAAAAATGTTCTTAATTATTACTGAACGGACATTTACTTTCTCTTTCCCTTCAATCACACTTATTGAATTTTCACAACATCATACAATGAGTTGAAAAACATCAGGTCAGGCTAATTAAAATTTATATTAGAAATAAATTCAACCAAATTTAACCAAGTCTTTATGTCTATTATGTTAGAAAAATTTATATCATCGTAAATGAAGCTAAATGCTAGTTAAAGTGATACCAAGCTATTAATCGGAATCAAAAATTTGATGATCACGTGAAAGAGAGAATAAATATTTATGGAAATAAAGGTAAAAAGAATTTTGTGTTAAAAGTTAACAAAAACGCTGATTGATCGTTTTCTCACTCGAGCAAAAGAGCGGTTGTCCTTCTCTAAAACTCGCATAAGTTTTGCCTGTATCCGTATTCTGTGTAATCAAACTTTTAATAACAATAAAATAAGCTAGTCTAGTTATATCCGCTTTCATTAAAAAACTCATTAGAATGGATTTGTTTCATTAATCGAGTTATTTCAAATAGAAATTCATAATTTTAACAACTAACTTTTTCTTCGATCTTGCAAAACCAAAAGTAATTTTTTAACATTTAATTAAAATTTTCGATCCTAGATTGAAAGTAATCAGAAAATTCTACATTTGATTCAAAATTTTTTAATTTGAGTCATTAATTCGTACAGTTACATCGATAAAAATGTTGTCTCTGTTTCAATTTCTTTATATGTTTCTCATAAAAATGCATTCTTAGCGAATCATTCGAATTATTTCTCATAGAGTAACACGTACATACACCCATTATATTGAAAAATTACAGATTTTTTAACTGCTTATGATGGACCTGTGAACTTTTCATTCAAGTTCAACTGTTTTTTGCTAAATTAAAAAAATTTTTAATGAGATAAATGATCTTGTGAAGTTTTAAGTTCTTTATAATAAAGCCAACGAATACATCTTGGTATTTTGATAAGACCACACAGAAAAGTAAAATTAATATTTTAATAGTATTATTTGAAAAAATATTAAGAATTTTTTTTCATGATCATGATGAAGAGTTTGAAGTGGGTAAAATTCAAGTGCCAGTTAAAAAAAAATTAAAAATGTTAAATTTTGGGTTGAATTTCTTTGCAATAAATTTGTTTGAAATCCTGACATTACATTTTTCAATTATTTTTGGTTCATTAAATTTTGAATTTTTATAAATCCACAGAATTTTCTCAAATTTTATATAATTTTCAAGGCAATTGCAGCTCGTTTAACAGTATTATTATTATAATATTAATTTTACTATTCTATGTGTACTTATTAAAATACTACAATTTATTAATCAGCTTTTCGAAAAAAATTTTTACAATGTGAAATTCATGTGCCGCACCAAGAACCTTAATTATAGCATTTGAAGTTAAACAAAGAATTAATATTTGCATTTTTTGTAACAAAAATTGTGGAAAATTTATATTGGAACTAAAGTTTACATAATTTTGGCAGCAGGTATAAAAACCTTTGGGTATATGTATCTTTTATCAACATTCTATTGAAGAGGTCGTCAGTGGCTCAGTCGGTAGAGCGATGGATTCATAATCTCGAAGTTCCGAGTTCGAATCCCGCTCACGGCGGCCGATTGACACAAGCATCAATGTATACGATACATATGCTTTGTTCACTGAAAACCTCCGTCGATAATTAGTATCGTAATGATAGCATAAATACAGCGACGTTAAATAAAATTAAATCAAATTAAATAAAAATTAAATAAATAAAATTAAATAAAAAACATTCAATCAAATTTTTGTTTTAAATATGAATATTGTACAAAAATCAATAGTAAATTTTTGTCACAATAAACATAAATATTTTGTGCACTCTAAAAAAAATTTTTTTAAACAACTGCAGAATAAAAAAAGAAGTAGAAACCAAAGCTACTTTGAATATTTTTATTTCAAAATACTACTCTAATAAAAAAAATCTCTTTCAATCATTTTTCACTCAATATTCATTTTAACAATATTCATCAGCAGTATAAAAAAACAATGAATATTCAAATCTTAATGCTGCAAAAACCTCACCTCTGAGGAAAAAAAAATCATAAAGCTTTATTTACGTTCTACTTGAAACAATACACTGTTAATAAAAGCCCTTAACTCAACCCAAAATGCATCGTTATAGCAACGAATCTCTCTCTTGAAAACGATCTTCTTGTACAATCTCCACAACGACTAACCAGCAGTTGCAACAACACAGCAACAACAACAACATCCTTTGCCTCAATTTACGTCTCTCTTCTCTCTTATCGTATATATACTAACAGCCATTCTTTTTGCCTTGCTAAATCCAGTATCGAACGTCTTTCCGCCTTAACGTCTCTATTTTCTCTCTTACTCTTACTACAATAGACTATACGTATAGATGCCATGACCAAGCATTGGCGAACGACGAACAGGCGGTAACCGCTAGAAGTGAATTTATAGAAATACCCCTTTTCTCTTCTCTTCTTCCATTACACGTATGTATGTATCTCTATATATACATCGATTTCAAATAGGGCAGACAATAACCGCACGATGCTACGAGTAAAAGCGTTTTCCTACCTTTCTTCTTTTTCGATAGCACACATACAATGTGCAAGACGTAGGGAAAGAAAGTAAAAAAAAGATACAGGGAGCTTGATATTGATTAGCGATTTCACGCGAAAAGAGAGAAAACTTCCCTTACTCTACTTATATACATAGTAGGAAAAAAGCTATTTGGCTACTCCACATATTTGCTCACTTTTTTTTTATTCTGAAAACGAAGTACTTTTTGCGCAGCAAGTATTGGACAAGAGTTTTTTCAGTAGTATAGAAGTCCGACGTTTATCGCTATACTGTACACTAGCAGGAATATAGCCATTGCCACCGCCGACTCCTTCGAAGCAGGTAATCGAATTAGCGGTCGTTCGTTTCTTCCTTCTCTTGCTAGCCTCTCTTCCATCGAATTTCGTTTCCTGTCGGATATCTTCAGAATCACTTCTATTTCCGCCAAACCATCTACTACTATTTTTCTTTATCCCGCGTGTATGTATATAGATGTATATACACTTTGTCTATTTCTTTCTTTCTCCATCAGCTTCTCTTATTTTTTATTAGCTACAGCACGTGAATACTGGCTCGTTTGCGTTTGTTTCTTCTTTGGGTAATCCTGTTTTTTGCCCTCCAACATTTGCTGATCTCTTCCGCTTGGTTTTTGCAATGAATTACATAGTACCCGATACTACTTTTACTCATTTATTTATTTCTTTTTTTTTCCTTTTTTACTTCCAAGGGCACTACCACGCGTATAAAGTAATCGACAATCAGAATGACTTTTCTAAAGTGAACGTTTGAATGTTTTATTTTTTTGTTTTTTTCGAGTATATAGGTAAATGAGAATTTTCCGTATGTACATATGAATTGGAGATCGATTAATTTTTTATTTAACCTCAAGAGCGCTTTATGTAAATATCTCTTAAAACGAGACTAATCGAATTGTCAATCGAAAGAAAATGAGAAAAGAAATAATTTCGTCGATAGCGTACTTTTTAATATGTAATTTTCTATTATTAGCAACGTTAAGTGGGTCGCAACAAGTTTATCCAAATTATTAAACTACGTGGTTTATAGAAAAAAAATTTTTATCAATACTGGTGTATTGATTTTTTTGCAAAAATAATATAAAACGAAGTGAATCGAATCTTATTGTACTTTATTCATACATACATTTATAGATAGAAAGAATAAACATATCATATTGTAAAAAATGTTTATAAACTTTTATATTAATATCTTTAATTTTTTCAATTTTTTATAAACAGTTCAATAAATTTAATGTTTTTAATGTCTATTAATTAATAAATTATATAAATTTATTAAAATATCAATATAATTTATTAATTTAGTGAGCACGATTCTCTAAAATGAAACTTAATTTAATTCACTGTTAACTGACTATTTAAATATGTAAGCATATTACAGGTTTATTGGACAAATTTTGTTCAGTGAAATGAAAATTCAATTTTGTGGAATTATTACATTCACAGACGATTAAACTATTAAATAGCTCAACTGTAAAATAATATATTATATATTTACACAGAAATCATAAATATGGGAATGAATTGTAAATATTATATTTAACGCTACATTAAATTTTATTATTATACAAATAAAAAAAATTGTAAAGTATCATTTTGTATTAGTTACAGATATTTTTAATCTAAATATTTTGGAAGATTTTTACTAATAAATAAAATAATTGCCATATAGCCTATCTGTGTTAATAATCTTACTAAAAAAATCAATCCATATATTTCAAAGCTTTTGTAATGTTAATATATTACATCTATAATACAATCATCATTTCTGATACGTATAGTAATCAATATAATTTTTGGAATGCTGATTTTATTTTATTTTATTTTGCAAAAAATTTATTAGAGTCTATAAATTATACAAACTAAACAATCTCTCTGTTATACCAAAGTCAATCTTGTATAATACATATAACATATTTTTTCTTAATATCCTTTTAATACCATAATCCTCAATATGCAACTAATTTAAAATTAATGAAATAACAATTAGAAAATTTTCAATACATATTCTTAATTTTCAATCTTTACTTCCTTTTTATTTTGGTATAAAAGCAATAACGTATTCTGAATATTTTAAAAATAAAATTCTAAATATTATTTGCTCGTCCAATCAGACTTTCATTAACATTATCAATCTTGAAGCAATGACCTTAATAAAATTATTAAATCTCATAATGATTATATTCTCGGAGAATTGAGAATATATCTTTTAAAATAGATTTTAAAATGCGATAATTCAATCCCATATAACAGTGAGATCATCTACCCCGGAAGCTTTTCGAGCGTAGTAAATCCTTGAAACGAATAAGAGCAAAAGAGTAGAGATATAGTTACGGAAACTTACGGATATACGAGAGCACATACTGTGTGCCTCTCTCTCCGCACGTGCTTCGCACAGAAAAGAGTTTATTTTTACATGTATAATAAGATTCTGGTTATACATTATCATTTAAGGATATTACAGAATTTTTTATTTTTAATGCGCCCATGCCATTATGTACTTATGCTAATGTTTATATTTCAATTTAATGCTCAACTTATTGAAAATTTATTATTTCACTGATGCAATTTCATAATGTTAAGGAATTAATAGTTACGTTTGTAATCTAATTTTTTAAATTTACAATTTTAATAATTTTATGTTAGCATAGCGGAGATACAGTCAAAATAGTTCAAATTTTACTTCTTATTTACTTTTAATAACTCAAAATTTTAATTAATTTCTAATTTTTTAAATATTTTCCCAAAAAATGCTAGTAAATCCAAAAAGTTACTTTAAAAATTCTATCCCATAAGCTATAATGTCATAAATTCTCTAAGAAAAGTAATTTTCAACTCAAAATTACTTTATTCAAACGTCAAAGTAACAAAGAAAATTAATTTTCCATAATCTAGCTAGTCTCCATTCTTAAAATTCAAACTCTGGAATTCATTTGACTTTGTCGTCTGCTTATGCAAGTTAATTGTGAATTTTCATCGCGTGCACATTAACACTTTCATTAATCAGAAATCAAAGTATCAACATCGCCATTATTACATTTTCGTCGTCAGCTCTTTATGTACTTCCTATATAGACAAGCACTTAAACTTTGCGTGTACTCAAAACCCATTTTAAAATAGATTTTCTCTTTGTTTCTATCTTTCTCTCTGTGCTTAGTCTCTCGAAACGATATAAGTTGTCTCCGTATAGTGCAAATATACCTTGAACCCGGAAGTCAGTTGGAGCAAATTCGCGAAGGAGCTAAAAAGATACTTTCTCTCTCTTTATATTTACATATACATATATACCTATATGAAATATATTTGCCAAAAAGGCACGTGTACACTCGCTTTCATATATATAACCAAGAGATAGGAGTTTATAGTAGTGGTAGTCAAGAGACAGAGAGAAAGAAAAGAGAAAGAGAAAACACGGAGACTCGTGCAATAATTCTAGGCCTGCCACCCTCGCCTGAACAAAGAGCACGTAACGCTCGTTACGACATAACACACCGGACCTCTCGCCATATAGCCATAGACACTGACTGTCTCTCTTTCTCTTTCCCTACCTCTTTCTCATTCTACAAAACTGGTCATTGCTATTATAGTACAGCATAGTTATTGTAGTAGTGTCCAACGTTGGTTTAAGCTTGGCTACATTGCAAAGATTGATCGGTCTTGTGTATTATAACAGTGACCCATAGCGTTGAAAATACATATCGCAACAATAATGGATACTGCCTAGTAAAAGAACTAAGGCAGACATACATACATACATGTATACGTACATCGGGAAAAAAAGCTCTGTCATATTCTTGTAAAAAAGAAAGAAAAGAAAAAAAGAAATATGTGGATGAGAGAAAAGGGTAGAGAAGAGATTTGCTCGAGTTTCTTGCCACCGAAGGAATTACGAGTGTAAACCGGAAAAAGAGGATTTTTCTGTTTTGCAATATGTTACAGGATTGAAAGAATGACTGAACAGTCTTTTTTAGATTTACAAGTAAAAATTGTATTTTTCTTTTTGGAGAATTTTTTCACAAATCTCTTCTTACACGAGTAAAAACAAAAATGTGTTTAATATTATTATGTGTTGTCAATTTAGTAATAAAGTAAATAATCGTGTCAATAATTAATCACCTGTGAAAATGGTTATTTTTTTTTCTTCTCAAAACACATAAATCGATAATCTCTGAAATTCTATTTCATAAGTTCTGAAGGCAAAAACGGATAATTCTTACGTCTTCTTTCATTTATTTTCAACAACTATTTTAACGGGCAGGTTTTTATTTGAGGATCTCTCGAAATATACTTCTACGTCATAAACAAATCAAAAAAAATTGCAAAGGAAAGAATGTGTGAGCGATCGCTATTATCATCACGACTATCAACAATTTACTAGAAAAAAAGAACCATAACAAAAATAAAAGAAGTAAGTTTACCGCGTACAAAAGAAATGTAGTTATCCCGGAACGATTCAAAAAAACCTTTTATTACATATTTCACTCTTTTAAAGTTTTTTTTCTTTCCTTTACATACAACAATAATAAAAGCATTGCTTAAATTCTTCCAAGCATCCGAAATTGATCCAAGCGTAGAGATTTGCACCACGAAATTGAACCAACCGTTCAACTGTAAACTCTCTCTCTATCTTTTGCTTTTATAGATTTTCAAATGTATAGGTTCTTATTTCTTGAAAGGTATTATTCTCTTTTAAGGCAGATTGGCACGCGCAGTCGTCTTCAGAGAGAGAAAGAGAAGAAAGGCAAGAAATGCTGCAAGTGAACGTTTGCGCATAGTAGAGTAGAAAGTACCATCCATTATCGGTAGCGTTAGAGCTTCTAACTGCTGCTGCTGCTACTTCTTCTTCTTCCTGGATAGAAAAGTAGTAAAACGTCATTTTCCGCGATTTTCGAATGGCGATCCAGAATCGTGCAAAGTAACGGGCTTTCGCGCACAAGAGAGATACTCTTGCTACTGGACCTTTTTTTTACGACGTCCTGCGAAAAGCCAAGGCGTTTTTATATCTTTGGAATTTTCTATTCTTTACCTCCTATTCGTTTCGTCTTTTTATCTTTTTTCTTTTTTTATCTTTTACTTTTTTTTGTTATCATCAACTTGTGTTTTTTTTATTTCTTTTATTAATATTACTTGATATTGAATCAATGAATATTTCATATAAAATATTAAAAATCAAAAATTGGTCAATAAATCAATCACTTCTTTACCTATCTCTATGTCGGCATAATAATGACATTATCAGAATATCAATATCTACAACAGTAAAACACATAATAGCTCTATTTGCAAATAAAATTTTTTTTTTAAATAAGTTAAGAGTCAAATCAATGTCACTTTTTTCTCTCCGTATATGATAACGTATAAAGAGTTTGTTGCAATAAAAAGAAATTACTTGTGATTGCCGCAATTCTGACTATGACATACAGAAATTTTATGGAGGTTTTCAGGCTTTCATGGTGGTTACTGATATTCGTCATGTGGTTTTTCGGTTTCACATTGTGTAGTCATCGAACACTACAGCTCGCAAATAGTTAACATGCAACTACGATTCCACGCGATGTAAAACCTAAAAACCAAAACATGAATATAGAAATAAAGTTAAACTAATCAAATTTCTATTTGTTACAAATATACCTTTTTCAGTGTATTCTTTCGTTTTGAATGGATCGCATTGAGAGCATAACAGTTGGCTTAAAACTTTATTCACTGTAACACAAATCCTTTCAATCATTCTCTCTATTGAAGCGCGCTAGTTTTATTAAATTTTGATCTGTTATTTTTTTTCTTTGTTTACAAATATATAATTTATCAACTTATTAACATTCGTATAAAAAACAAAAAAATCGTATTGTATAAATTCTGTCTAAAGAGTAAATATTAAAAACATCGTGCAATTTTTTATATCAATAAAAAGCTTTTGTAATCAATCAATGGAGTACAACATTTAATTTTCCACCACACAAGTCTTTATTATTTATAAAATAATTGAGATATTCGATAACATTGTTACAATACCAATACACGTGATCATCTGTACACACGTACACAAAGACACGCGTACAAAAATGTTTATATAAAATCGGAGGCAGTAATAATACATGAAAAAGTTGCATTGTTCAGCAGCCATATTGTTCATACTTTTTTATACATCGATAAATGTGTTTTATGATAAAATAAAACAACGTTTCTATCTCAAAAATTTTTGTACTTTTTGCCTATTTTGAAAAATTCCTTTCTTTAAATAACATATACTCTTAACATAGTCTCGAACTACCCAGATTCCAAACAATTTTCATTAAAACAGTATCCTTTAACTTTTAAACACGTCTCTCTTTGGAAATTCCAGGCTCCCGTGTATACGATTCTTCCTTATACCGTTTTCCGGATTGCATTTAAGCGCAAAGCTCAAAACTATATACGCATGTATAGAGAGAGGGAACAAAACAAAGACCAAGGTATTCTTGTGTGCAAAGCAAAAGTCTGTATCTGAAAGGAGAAAAGCAAGTAGTAAGGAAGAAAAGAAGGGAAATAACGCAAATTGCGCGACTTTTGTTATGTTACTAGACAAACCCCCCCGTTTCGCATAGCTAAATTTCATACCCTTTTTTACTTTATATATACATATACATATATACAAATAGAGAAGAGACAACATTTAACGTAGCATATTGCGTAAACAGACTCGCATAAGCAACTGAGACATACACTTACAAAGCGTTTGTCCAAAAGTTTGCAAGCTCGAAATATAACCAGGCAAATCTAGCTGTCGTTTATGCGCTTCTTCTATGACTATATACATGTATACTTGTGTAATGTATACTGACAAGAGACACGGTAAAACGCTCGAATTACAACGTTGAAAGAGGAGAAGAGGTGTGGGATGTGGAAAAAAAATGAACAAGAATGAAGTTGCGTTAAATTCAAGTCATTAAAAGGATGCTACGTACAATAGGGGTGAAGTCCAATGGCCGAGGCTAAATTTTCACGTGAAATTGCAAGCATTCTCCGACGTGTTGAGTGTACATTGGCGTTTTTTAGTAACCAAGGGTTGATAGAACGCTATGAAAATAAAGGCTCGGATGAAAGTTGATGTAATAATGCGTGAAAAAATGCTTCGCATAGTAATCGAATACTTTTGATAAAGGACCGTATTATATTGGCCATCAAAATTGTTAATTTAATCCATTATTTTTTTAAATCCACAAGATAAAAACTTAAGTCCAATAAATTAATAGTTTTTAAAGTATAACTGCCGCAAAATTTATTACAGCTTATTTTTTAAAATGATTAGTTTAATGCCTTGGAGCTTTCCATAAACGTAAAAAAATGAAATGATTCCGCGGTAAATTTTATCCATTTATTGAAAAAGTAACTATTTTACAGTGAAAAAAATAAAGCGAACAATACTGTAAATACCGCATTAATAGAAATATTTTGATGGGATAACAATAAAATATGCGATACATCTTTATCGCGACAAACACAATTTACTAATTGGATTTTCATTGTTCCGTTAATAATTTAATCAAGGATTTTATTACAATATTTGATATATCTTTTGATGTTACTATTATACCATATATAATAGGCGTAATATTAAAGTAGGAATGATTTTACATCGTATCTCTTTGATAATATAATACGTCATTTTGTATTGTAGATTCAAATGCTTTGATTATATTTCAAATTTAATTATCACTGTAACATTTTCAATGATATAATTAATGATGGGAACTATAATGATTTAACTTTTTTCATTGTATTGTGTTTGTTATGGTTTCAGAGATCGATAAAAATAATAATTTTCTAATATTATTTTCAATTTTAATATTCAGGTTTCCAGTAACGAAAAAAATCGTTAGGCAGAGTAAAAATTTATGTGAATCATTTTATTTTACTGCACTGTAATAAACATACAATTTTAATAACATGACTTTTAATTGTGAAATTTTCTTTTTTTTGTTTCAGGTAAGCATTGTAAATGGAAGAGTGAATTGTATTCTGTCTGATAATAATTCGTAAGCAATTTTAAATTCTCAATTTAATTTCCTAGATGTCCATATGTTATTTACCATACATCATTTTTTGATTATTTCTAGCTTTTTGTTCAATAAATTAATAATTCTTGAAAATATTCATGGATCTGATTAGAATATTGTTTCTACATCATATGCTAAAAAAACTTTATATAAATGCATTATTTGTTACATTAAAAGTTTGTGCTTTAAAATTTTAGATATGCACGTCTAAAATCAATAAAAAATTTTTGTTAATTTCGATTCATACATTTTTTTCTATTAATTTTACAATTTATTCATCTGGAAGAAATGCAAGTATAAATATTACATATCTATTGTCAGTCTAAGACTTATTAATTCGTGCTTACAAATTGAAAAAAAAACAATAAAAACTAAAAAAACTCTAAATATTTTGCTTAAAGTATTAACTTATAAATCATGAATGATTACACATTGCATTTCTTAAAGTAAAGAGATAATTTTAAAATCCTTATTTTTCTAAGTATTCATTGGACGATATCAGTGTAACAAATAAAAAACTAAAAATAAGCTATGAAATTTAAACAAGACTTTCACTTTGATTTACTAACACTTTAAATTTTTCAAACTTCATCACATGGAGTAATACCCGTTTGAAAAATTTTTAAAATATATTACTCAAATCTAACAATAAATTCAGAAGTTTGTAAAAAGCAACAACGTGATAAACATAGCTTCAGGGCAATAATCTAGTGAGTGAAATTGGTAATGAATATTTTCTTTCTGAAATTGAATTTTTTTTTCTTTCTACAAACATTTGTTGAGTTCCCTTTGGATGAGGGAAAAACTTGCGCGTTAGCAAATATATGACGTTAAAGTGAAGGTTCATAGTGGGCTATATATATAACAAAATATATAAACATTTTGCAGGATGAATTTCGCAGTGAATTTCAGTCTTATTTCTCTCAGGACTCTCCCTTTATACAATTGTAGTCTAAAATACATGTCTTTCTACCTTTCCTCTTTTTTGTTACAGAATACTATATGCCTAAGGGCAATGCTACTTTTTATATGTGCTTTGTAGATATGAGAATTTTCATCCGGTAAAAATTGCATCTATTGTCGTCTGGCTATTGCCGACTATTCAATTGACAATTTGGTCGTTCAAATCAAAAGTATAGTATTCAAAATCATTTTTGAAAAAAGAAGAAAATATAATAGTTTTTAATATTATGTTAATTTTTCACTATTTTTTTCAAAACTCTATTTTATACAATAATTAAATTATAATATTAATATAATACTTATTATAAAAACATCATGGTTCGTCCATTTTATTGTATCTATATACATATTTATTTCATTATTCGATGTTTTTGATTCAATAATAATAACATTAAAAAAAATTTTAGATTTATGTTGAAATTAAAATAATTGGAAAAGATTATGAAATCAAATAGATAAAGAGTTTTTTTCATTACGTCGCTGTATTTCAGCTATCATTATGATGCAAATTAACGACAGAGGTTTCTCAGCGTGTTTATGAACAAAGCACATGTAGCCTACAGTGGTGCTTGTATCAATCTGCTGAGAGCGGGGTTCGAACTCGGAACCTCGAGATTATGAATCCATCGCTCTACCAAGTGAGCCACTGATACCGCTAGGTAGATAAAGCGTAATGTTTTTATTTTAAGTATTAGGCTTTTATTTATGCATAATTTAAAATAATATTCTATTAATTACTTACTAAAATAATAATAACCGATTGGCTCATTAAATTACAATTGAATTTCCTATAGTTTTTCTATAAATGCGATTTAAAAGTTATCCAAGTAATTCATCAAACAATTTATAATCTGTATATATATATATAGTTCGAAGAAAGAAAAAATTAATTAGATACGTAACACGTAATAATGTTTCAGAACTCAAGCAGGCAAGCGTCTCGAGTTCCTTTACTAAAACGACACGTAGCTTCGAACTTCATTCATTAAATTCAAATAGAAAAGACGAGATTGCGAAATGCGTCTTGAGCTTAAACTTTAAGATGGAACTTAACTTGCTTTGTAAAGTTACGAGAACCTTTAGCATCCTTTGTAACCACTGGCTTTTAAACTTTTCAATGTAAATAGCATTAAAAGAATGTATGCTCGTAACAAATATCTTGAATAAATTATCATTATTTTTTTATAAATTATCGGATCGAATGTAAATATACTTGCTATGATATTATTTTATTACGATTAATTGATTTTCATAGTAATTAAATTTAAACAAGAAAATTAATTGATAATCAAGTTAAATTGTCATATATTTGTGTTTGAAATTTTGTCTTAATCAATAATTGTTCGAAACCTTGAGAATAAACCTAAAATGCATTACTTTATTAGTTTTTTTTTTTTTTTAAGAACTTTGAAAAGTTGTAAAAAATTATTTTAATCGTATAACCACTTTTTTAAGATTAGGTTATTTCTTTTTTTCATATTTAATATAACGTCGCAGCAAATTAATATTATTCATTTAAATATAATATTAATCTATTAGATTGAATAAACTTTTAAGTGCGGTATAAAATATTGCAACTACGATCTGAAGGCGAGCTCATAGCGTTAGCCAAGGTCTAAAAATAATAACAATATTCTAATGATAATTGCATCACATAAAGATTAAAAAAAAAGATTTTGTCACAAGTAAATTACGAATGTATCTAAATGCATATAATTTCGTTGAAAATAATATTAATTTTCATTCTCCTAATCTGCATCCTATAATTTCCTGAACTTTCCATCCTCAAGTTTCAAAAGCCATTATTCAGCAAGCTCAATATAAAGGAATCCTCTTTCTATATGCATCGACAGGACACGCGTGCGTCGCGCGATTACAAATGACCCCCCGGTACCCAGTCTATACAATCTATATATAGGAATATATATGCACTTGCAATGTAGCAACCCTCCTTTGGGAATCAGATAACTGCTGGCTCGTTTGTCAGAAACTAGAAGGGCCCTCTGGCGATTTGCGCATATTAAAAGCTGCTGCCGCTGCTGCCCAACTCCCTTGTTGCATAAGGTGCGAGGAGATTTTAAAAGGGAGAGACTATAGAAAAAGTATTGATTTGCTTACTATATGGCTATGCTTAGACTTTTTTTTCATCTGACACTTAATCCTTTTTTTTCTATAGGTTGATGAATTACGGGGATAAGATGTGTATCAGTGTTTTAAATTAGATAAACTGATTAAGCTTTTTAATGGAGAAAGAAAATAAAATAAAGATTTTTTTTTTAATGGTTACATGTCCGTTTCCTGATAATTGACATTAATAATTTATGATTTTTGTTCTTGTTCACTTTGATTTTTCGCTTACTATTTCACCACTGCGACCGTAAAAAATTATCTTTTCTTATCTTATTTCTTTGTCATGTAATTTATTTAAAAAGTTGCTAAACTGATTTGCTCAATGAGATTTGTAATTAGTTGTCTGTTGATTATCGTAAAAGTCCTTGGAGATATACTATCTTTATCAAGTATTTTCACTTTATTTATAGGAGCTTCCAACCAACTTAATCGATTTTTAAAATTCGTGTAATTGAACATCCTGTGAAAATCTAGTATTATTTTTTTTTTTTTATTTTTATGAAGCAGTCAGATTTTTGTGTCACTTTATTCAAAAAGTATTCAATATTTATTTTTAAAAAGTTGCTTTATTATAGAAATTCAAGTTATCATAATAAATTAGCAATCATCTAAAATAAAGCTTAGAAGATTTTTTGTAAAAATTAGTACGAATTGGTGAAATTTAATTGCTCAATAAACGATAATTTTTATATATAACACCTGAGCAACTAAAAGAAAAATAAATTATCTAAACGAAGAACAACTGAATTTTCTCAGAAAGATTTTTTTTTTACGTCGCTATATTTATGCTATGCTATTTTTGCGATGCTAATCAGCGACGGAGCTCGTAAGTGTGTTTATGAACAAAGCACATGTAACGTACAGTGGTGCTTGTTGTGTGATTCAGCCAAGAGCAGGATTCGAACTCAGAACCTCGAGATTACGAATCCAACGCTCTACCGACTGAGCCGCAGACCGGCTCTCTTCTTAGAGATTTCTTTCTTATTTTTGAAGTTGATATATATTTTAAAAGCACTAACTAAAATTTTTGGAAAGTTGCTTTATGATTTATTTAAAATTTTCAAAGAATATTTATGTATTCAATTCTTTGGATACTTTTTTCATTTTAAATAACAATTATTCTCTTTTAAATCTTTTAATAATTTATTATGCATATCAACAAAAATATACTGAACATAAGATAGAATTGTCTTTATCTGAATGTGAATATGGCCTAAAATATATACTTATGAGTATTGTTAAATTAAATTCATTTTTTAAATACAATGACTATTAACGAAGGAAGTTTAATTAATAGTAGGAAAACTATTGACAACTACTTTCTATAATTTAAAAATTTAATCTAATGGTAAACCGTAATCTATTCAATATTAATTAAATGCATATTATTCTTTCTTTAGATTTTACCAAATGTGCGCTAGCTTTATGCGTTTGAGTAACAAAGTTTTTATCTCTGAGCACAAAGAATAGAATAGAATCAGAAAAAAATTAGCGAGAAAATCTCGTCGGCACTCCCCGACAACGACAAAATAGGCAAGGTAGTAAAACAAAAAGAGAAAGAGAGAGAGAGAAATAAAAAAATAAAACTACCTGAAAGAAACGGCAAAAAATTAGCGAAAAGAAGAGAAAAGAATGTAAAAAAAAATAATAGAGAAAGAAACAAAGAACGAAAAAATAACGAGATACATAGAGAAGTCGCTTAAAGCGAAAGCGCTAGCTTTTTTTTTCAACGAGGCCCAAGAGAATCGCGTTGCTAATTCTCAAATGCTGCAGGTGGACATAAAGGTTTGCATTAAAAATATTTTAATATTATGCAAATGTGATTAAGCAAAGTGTTTCGCTTCTTTTTTTTTATTCATTCTTTTCTATCTTTCTCTTTCGCTACGCTCGAACGAAGCGAGCCGCAAGATAAGGTTAGATAAGTCGAGAAAAAGGGAAAGATAGAAGGAAAAAAAAGGAAAAAGATGAAAAAAATTTAAACAAGGGCGTACGTAAGAGAAAAGGAGGTTTTCATCCCTTTGACAAAATATTTTCAGAAAAATTCCGATAATAAAAAAGAGGAATAACATAGACTATTGGTTAAAGGAGACTCTTCGTTCTTTTTTTTCTGCTTTATATATATTTCTTCTTTTTTTTGGACTTGGTAAAGGGAGAGACATTCGAGGCGAGGTAAAAAGGAATCTTTTAATACCACAGTTATGCGCATCGTCTCTTGGCGAGAGCGCTCTGTGAAACGCATCACTCAGATCCTTGCATTTATAAGTTATCGCATATTTTGCGGATGAAATTCTTTATATATTCCATATTTCTTCGAATTGCGTTGTATATACTTTCCATTGTCTCAATAAAAATGAACACTTCGATGGACTAATGTGGTTTTTCCTTTCTTTCTTTCTTATTGGAAATATGATGGTTATTATTTTTCAAATAAACGATTCTTTAGTTCATTAAATGCTAGCTGAATATGAATAAATATTTTTAATAAGTTTGGTATTTTTAATGAGTTTTTGCTTGGCATTGCCCACTTATTGTATTTAATATTTTATTTATGAGAATGATGAATATAAAGTATTTAAATATAATATACTTCGATAATAGTGTTGATAGAATGAAGATTTAAATTTTTTAATATAATGATTATTAAATTTAAGCTCAAAAATAATATTATTATTAGAGCACAATGAAATAAAATATAAACTGATATTTAGATGTACAATATATGCTTTCAAAATATTCACCATCAAAGCATACAGTAATTCCATAAACACTTTCCATTTTTCAATATTCAGTTACACCACAAAATGAAAAATACCAAGTTAATGCATAAAAAAAGAAAAAGAAAAAAAGTCTTTATTTTTTTTCCTGCTCACAGAATAACCAAGAAGAAGACAGCAGCAACATTGGTGGCATACAGTTTCTTTTCTTTTTTACTTCTCATTTTCTCGTTTCTCTCTCCCCCGAAAAGTCTACATTGCCAGCCAAAAAGAGACAGATTTATAACACGCCATTTTTCTCGCAGCGCTTTGGTAGCCCGCGAGCGTGTTAACAAGCAGAAAAGACGTAAGTCGCAGGGGCACTGGGGGTACTAAAACCCATGGCAAGTTATTAATTAACGTCGCGGTGCTTTTTAGCTATATATGTAATACGTATGCGTATATACACGTATATATATGTCCAAGTATGTATAAAGCTTCCGTAAAAATAAATTCTGTCCAACGGCCCGTAATTATCGGTGCTACGATAGTTTTTTAGTATGTATATAACTATAAGCTTCTGCACGTTAATTGCGCTTCAGCTGACTTTAATTTTTTTTCCCCTTTTTCGTCCTACATCCTTCATATATTTATCGTCTACCATGTTACTAGACTCACGCAGACAAGATACGACGCTTTATCTTCACGACTTTCATTTGTCTGCTTTAGCAAAAAAAATTTACAAAGATCAAATGTCCTGTATGAAGGTTTTTCTTTCTCATTTTATTTTATTTTTTTCAAACTCTTTTACATTTAGTGGAGACAGCAATTTTCAATGATAAATAGATAGAAGATAATTTTTCTTAAGATAATCTTAGTATAATTATAAGTAAATTAAATGTAAATAGGATTGAATTTAAGATCCGTTAAATTTAAACGTTATTAACCGAGCTTATACTTGTTTAAGTAAGCCACGAATAGATAATATTCTTATCAGAGGCTATATTTAAACTTATTCGGAATTTTAGTTGAACGTTTAAAAAAATAATCTTTGTTTATAATTTTTGCTAAACAATAGCGAAAATTATAATCATTAAATAAATATATTCCAAGTACACATTTTCTTTGTATAATTTTTGTATAATTTTTAACCTGTTTTACATATAAAAACTTTCATGTTTTTTCAAGAGAAAAATCCCAATGAAAAGATTAAAAAAAGACGTAATGTAGCTTTATAATTGATTAGATCAAGATAATATCGAGTGAATATTATTACGACTTATAAAAACAACATATTAAATTCATATCAATTCAATGATCATTTGGATACTTAAATAAATTACTCGTAAAATCGTACTGAGAAAATGAATTACCGATACGTAATAATTTCACAATCTTCTCTTTCAGCGACTTCCTTCTTTCAATTTACTTTCATTTTATTTTTATAGCAATAAAACTTTTTTTTATAGTACTTTTTATAGTAGGAACTTTACTTGAAATGACAGAATTATTGGAACATAAGGAAAAATGCATGATTAATGGTAAAATACTTTTATTATTGTTCTTTCTTATGACGCAGTCGAATTAATTAATTTTAGTTTTAAATCGTTTAAAAATAATACAATTAGAGTGTTTTGTTGTTTTGATAAAAGTAATATCGGTTTCAAAATGAAAACTTGTAATCTTGTAATTGACGACTTATTAAATGAAAAGCTTTAATAAATGATGGTATCAATTAAAAAAGCTATACTCACTACTTTGGAATTATACTTTCTCATTCTTTTTTACGAAAAAAAAATTATATTTAACCTCTTAATATGATCCATAGTAAGAAATGCACTTGAATCAGATATAAAATTTTTCTAAAAAAACAATATTGTACAAAATTATTTATTTATAAAGATTAATTTATATTTAGACTCTAAATTAAATTTATTTCATCAATGGGTTACATTTATGCTTGAAAAAAAGGATTTGCTACTTTTTTTTATAGTAAATCATAATTAATCATTAACATTGTGTGTACTTCTCTTCACAATATTTATAAAAAGCTGCAGTTTAAATTTATGGTCGTTCGAATAAAAATTACAAAAATTATTTTGCAAGCCATAACAAAAAATACATAGATAAAAGAAAACAGATTAATTTCAGCTAAATTCAACAAAAATCTGACTAATAAAATCCATTTAAATGATAAAAGTTCTAACATTATAATATTATTGTCAAAAAAGATATAAAAATAAAAGTAAATGTATATCTAAAATTCTAATCAATACATTAATTCATGACTGAATTATATTTTGTAAATTAATAATTATAATCACCAGAACCATTTTTCTTCAAATTTTTCTCGTGTCATTCAGATGGTGACGGCCACAAAGGTACCTCATGTTCTCCAACAGTATATACATAAGTATTATTTGTATTTCCGATCAAAACATCATGAATCAACGGAACAAAATATGATACTCTGGTGTATGTTGCTGGTTGCTCGTGTTCAGTACATCCGACAGGGCTGTTGCTTAGGATACCAACAACTGTGTTTTCAAAGACAAGAGGTCCACCGCTATCACCCTAAAACAAATAATTTTTTATAATTCAGTTTTCATAATAAGTACAAAAATTTTGAATTTTTTTAGTCAAGAAAATAATTTTTGACAGATAAAATATCAAAGCATTGATAATAAAATGATTTGACAACATTTTAGTAATGAATGCTTTTTTGTATGATGAACGAATTTTCATGATTAATGAATGTTTCGAACTTTTTACGAATCGTATAGAAAAATTAAAGTATTAAATGTGTAGTTATGGATATATTTAAAAATAATTTAATATTGTTCAGGGAATCGAATAATAACAAGTAGAATAAATTTAATCTTAGCCGTATAGTAAACATTTTTCGACCTCGTTTAGTATTTTTTGACTTACCGAACAGACTCCTTCATGTTTTTCACCACGTTGAATAACATAACCACAAATGTTAGTAGAAACAATTTGGGGATGATATCTATTGATTCTTTTGCATTCGTTATTGTCAATTATTTCAACTTCTGCATATTTTAGTTGGTAATCAGAGTAACCACCGTATTCATATGTTTTATTATCCTCTTTATCATATCTTGTTTCGATGCTTATGTATCCATAGCCAGATATTTTGGCTATCTCACCAGCATAAGTATAGTTATCCCGTGGTAATTTTACTTTACCAAGATTAGAATTTCTTTTAAGATGGAATCTATGCTTTAGCTGCCAAATATTGATATCACGTTTTCTTTATCAAAGAATTATAATAGATTTGCAAGTAAAGATTAAGGTTTTGAATGAAACTCTGAGGATGGATTTATGATATACAATGACGGTTTATGGATTAATTTTATTGGTATTTATTTACGTGATCATGATGATTTCAACGATTTGTTCTAAATTTGACATTAAACTTTAAATTTCCATAATTTTGTAATTATCTAAAATGATCATTAAAAGATGTCAATTGTTTTATTTGTTCAAAAGCTATTGAGAAGATAAAGGAGAAATTAACACATAAATTAAACTGTTACTTTTTATCAATAAACTTTTGATTGTTTCAGTATATTTTCCATATAAAAAAATCATTACCTTCAATACAGCAATATCATTTATTAATTTATTTCGATCAAAATCTTTAGGTACGTAAATTTTCTCAACATCTATAGAAACAGAATCTTCTTTATCATCTTCTAAATCTGTGGTACCTGCAGTAACTTTATATGGATAATTTATAAATCCAAAACCTGAAGTATTGTTAACACCAACGACTATATTGATAACACAGTGAGCAGCGGTCAACGCGTATTTTTCGGCAATTATTGTCCCACTACATAAAACCATACCAAAAGCTTCTAAAGATATTTGATATTTGAATTGACCATCTTTAGCATCATCTCCACCTATAATTCTCATATTTGGAAAATCAACTGCAAACAGACGATAAATAAAAAATAAATTAGTTTAAATAATACAATAATTTAGATATTCAATTAATAAATTATATAAGTTAATTATTTTTAAAAATAATTGAATAAAAAATTTACCATTTTGTGCCGAAAAACAAGTTATTGTATTAAAAATGTAAAGTAACACTTTTAAACGATTCATTTTTTAAAATAAAAAGCTTACTTTAAGAATTATTACCTTATGTTCCAATTTTTTACACGATTTTCAATATATTATAATACTTCCTATACTTAGAATTTCTTAACTTTCATGCAAATAAAGTTTTTTATAGCTCGATTATATTAACACGAAACAATAACACTATGCTTAATAGTCTTAAAGTCACGTAAATCCGAATATATTTGTAGATCATTAAAATTTTTGTTTAAATAGATTTGATATTTTTACTTGACGAGTTTTTCTTCTAGTAAATTTAAATTCATGTTATTTATAAGAACTAATAAAAAAAATATAGAAAAAAATTTTTGTATTTTTCAGTAACTTGGTTATACAGTAACAAATGTAATAATTATATGAATAATAACAAACTTTCAGAAATTTTATCTAATTTAACACAAATATGAGCAGCATCAGGTTTAAGATAAATAGTTGCTTGCCTTACCAATGGTTTTAAAATCAATATATATTTTGATACCATTTTCGTGTGACTATAATGAAGTATCGTTTTAATTCTAAAATTTTTAAATAGAACTTATATTAGTTCATTCATAATTATATTAGCTGTTTTGTAAGATAAGTATAGTTGAGAAATTGATTTGTTTAAGATATGCATCGTTATTAAAATCTAAATTTATTTTCAGCTATAAACAAATAACATTATATATTTTTAAATTTTAATGAAAAAGAGGATAAGAAAATATACTTAATTAATACCATTTAAATTCAAAATAATCAGAGGTCGTCAGTGGCTCAGTCGATAGAGCGGTGGATTCGTAATCTCGAAGTTCCGAGTTCGAATCCCGCTCTCAGCCGATTGATACAAGTACCACTGTACTTTACATGTGCTTTGTTTACAAACACATTGACGACCTCCGTCGCTAATTAGCATCGAAATGATGGTATAAATACAGCGACGTTAAATAAAATTTAAAAAAAAATCTTTAATTAAGCCTCAAATTTTTCAATTCTTGGCGAGTTAAAAATAAACAAAAATTCAAAATAAAGAATTTAAAATATAATTTTTTGAAAAAAGTATTTTAAATTATATAATTTTTATTAATGATATGCGTCAAATTTCTTCGATATAAACATAATTAATTGTAACATTCAATCAACTTTGTTTCATCAAAAATATGTAAATGCAATAAAAATTTTGAGGCTTTCTTCAAATACTAATTAAACTAAAAATTTTCGTTCTGATGTAAACCACATATAACTAACAATTATAATTACTTTTTAAAAGATTATGATTTAACATCAAATTTTCTAAGTTGAATTGTGATTATACTGTTCAACTAGGTTTTTTTATCGAAAATAAAACAGTATATAAAACCAAATTTTCGAGACCGTATTCAACGTTGATTAAAAATTATTGATCTCAAAAATTACTTCGTTGTCATGCATATCACAATTCATGACCACTTTAATCAACAACTTTAATAAATAACTATTAATTTTGTTATTTTTTTAATAAATGTAAAAATAATAAAATTTACTTTAAGCAAAACATCTACTAAACATTCCCTTGAAAAAATTTCAATTACTTCTCTAACATTTGAATGAAAAAAAAGCTGAACGATAATCTCAACCCCTTGAATTTTTTTCATAAGCAAGCGATATATACCATAGAATATTCTTGTTGTATAACTATAGCATAGCTAAAGTAATATTGTAGGACAGTTCATTACATGCAATAAGCAAGTGTGCGGGTGTGGCGAAGGATATTAGAATACCAGGAATAGCAAGGGTTTTGCGGAGAGAGAGGAGAGAGAGAGAGAAGATTATAGTAGGTTTAGTTTGCCTGAGATTCAAACCGCTTGTTATATATATCGATGCATACGCAGGTTAGCAATGGTTGCGTGCCATCGATACCCAAATCTACGAGACGCTAACGTACTCTAGGTTGTGTCATCATATATAAACCTCCCAATTGTAATTTGCGTATAACCCAGTAGTAGTTGTAGTATGAGCTCATACTAACATGGATAATCTTCAATCTCCTTTCCTCTTTCAATACACCACATACTGTCCCTTCAATTCCATCTATTGGATATTCTATAACGTTCCAGATTTCGAATTTTACTCTGATCGTATTCTCTATTTGTTCATTTTTCTCAAGGTATAGAAATGAAACTTTGATTTTGTGCTAACTAAATTATGTTAAATAATTTAATATTTATGTTTAGAATTTTATGTAAATTCATGAAAAATATTATATATATCCAAAAAAAAGGTAATTAAAAGAATACAGAACCCTTTCTTAATCATACCAATTTGAATAATGCCGATTCATCAACTTTTTTCATTTAAATTTGTTCTAAGGCAAATTTCGAGTCGTAGCTTATGGCGTTGAATATGAGATGTTAAATAAATCAAAAAGATTTATGAAAATTAAAAATAAAATACATAAGCATATAAGTAATTAAAATTATCTAATATATGCATATGCATAATCGACATTTCGAGGTAATGTATACGTAAATTAAGGTATCAGTATTGTATATCATGTATCACGTACGTAATATTGCTCACATATTATGAAAAATTTGTAATTTTTTCACATAAACACGTAATATACTTACCTCGAATACAAGTGACGTGAATATTTTATAATCACATTTGATGCAAACACGAAAACCTTTTTTCGTTCGGCAATGACAACGGCATTATTCAGAAGGTGCATAAAGAAACGTGATGAAGAAGAACACGTTTTCAGCGGAGTGATAGCTTTTCCAAGAAAGTTTCTATATTCCACTACAGGTATATGAGTTCGGCGTTATTGAGAAAGGGTATTGTGTTTTCATATAAATATTCTTAACAAAAATACAGTATTCCAATGCATAGCATACTTTTAAAAATTCGCAATATTTTTTAATTGAACTTTTAAGCGTTTCTTTGAAAAATTTTTTGGTTTTCGTTTTAATCATAATAAAATTTACTTCAATGTGGTTCGAAGCTACAAATAATTGTAATCTTTAATCATTTTCAAAACTAACTATTTTTTATTATCTGAAATGATATTTATTTTTTTTGTCATTTATATTGATTATACATTAGAAAATGATTAATCTTCGAAGGGAGTCCAGTAAATCTTGACAGTGACAGACAGAAAATTTTTGGTCTTTAGTGTATAGTCAGATAATCAGTATTCATTGGATTAACGTTTCTAATACATGCTTATGTTCTATTCCATATGCATGTGCATCACGCGTTTGCTTTCTCTCTGCTATACCTCCGATCAAAACGTAATTCGAAATTAACGGATTTAATGTTCCACAGAGAGAGCGAGAGAGAGAGAGAAGGTTTAAAGCTATTGGTCGCGCATTGCCCACAGGCAAACGCATTGCTTTACCAATAATATGCAGATTCCTATGCGTTAAGCTTAATTTAGCAAGATCAAGCATTATGTATATATATATAGTTAACCTCTTCTTTTTGCTAAACTGCATATACGTATTATTAATCTGATATAAACGCGTAGATTATATATTAACGTATAACTATGACGCAAAATTGATTTGCGTGATTTCGCGGCATCTGTCACGATTATTATTATAATAATATACACGCAATCTTTTCACTCGAATTATAATATTACTAAGAAAATCAAAGCTTCATTGCGCAAAAGCTCGTTTCTTCAAGCTTTATGTTTATGTGTATAAGGAAAGAAGAAAAAAAAGAAATAAAAAAAATAGAAAATGCTAATCTTGAGAAGTAGTTTGTGGAACACCTTTTTAGTTAATCCAAGTGAATAATAATGTTTTTGTTTTGCGCCGGAAGTGAAATTAAGATAATAAATCTGACAGGTGAGGTTATCTGATTAAGTAAATGGATACAAGCAAATGAAAGTGTGAAATTGATTATATTACAGAGTAAATAAAAGTCATGAATTATTTCTTTCTTATTGCGTTATTATATTATTTTTCTTGGAAAATTGGTTTTGTATGGAAATTACGAATAATAGAAAAACATCCATGAGTCTCATGTTCCATATAAAAATAGTTTTATCTTTATTATTCTTTTAAATAAATAAAATTTCACTAAGATAACTCGAAAAGTAATATTTAAATTAAATCATATTAACAAAGGCTCAATCATTTAATAGTAAAATGCAAATTAGATATTATGAAGAAATATTAATTATTCTAGCAAAAATTAATTATTCCAAAAAAAAATCTTTGTTTTTATTTTAAATTATTATATTTTTTAAAATATTTTAAATTATTATTTTGGAACTCTTAAATTTCCATAATAATACAAATTTTATAATATATTACAAAACAAGATAATCTTCTTTAAACATAAATACAAAACACTCAAAGGTACACCCACACAAAATTACAGTTACAAGATAAAATTAAACCGAAATAAAGTAAAAGATTATCCATTTGAAAGTTCATTGTTGTTACGAAGAAAATTTCGAACTCTCGTAAAAACTAATTGTCAATCAAAGTTTATCTCAATTCATTTTATTACAGATTAATACCTTTACTTAAAAAAAAGAGAAACACTAAGAACAAAAAACAAAAAAAGAATCAGAATATTCTCTAGAGATCGTTCGGCACCGTGACACAAGAGAATTGCATTAATAAACTTTGAAAGAGAACGAAAGCAAAGTGGGTCTGGAAAATCTCAAGCGGCTTTTCCCTCTAATCACACTTGTTTACTTTATGCGCCCGTCTGATAAATTTCGTATCGTATATACGATAACAAAATATATACCATTTTCATGTCCATAGCAATTTTTTTCTGCTTTTAGAAAAATATAGCAATACGAAGGGCCGAATGTTATCCGAAAATTCATAGAAAAAAATGTATGTATAAGAGACCTCTCCCCTTACATAAGCATGTGCAAATTCTCATGGGGGATCGGCGCGGTATAAAGAATTCCATCGATCTTGAAATGTTGTAGGGTGACGTGTAATCATTCCTGAAATTGCTATGCGAAAGTATGCATTAATTCTTTAAGCAATACATACACGATGGAGGGTAAGGAAAAAGTTAAGTTTTTAAAGTTTATTTTTGAACTTTAACGGTTAACGTATAGCGGATGTATTTTCAGAACGTTAAAAATGAACTGGTTTTAAAAGCGTACATTTTAGTTTTGCTAAGCAAGATGGATTTGGATTAAATTTACTCGTTGCAAGAAAAGTCACGCGCGCTATTCAATTGAATTTGCAAAAGTAGAATATTTTTTTCCTTTCCTTTCTTTTTGGAAATTTTTAGATAAATAAAACGGTACGCTTGAGTATGCGGGTTTTGGTTGGAAACATTTAAATTTGTTTTCAGTCATAATATCGTTTAATTGGAGAAAGTTTCAGCTTACTGACAAAATATTTTTGTTTGATAGTTTAAGACATAATTTTAGATGAACGGTAAAATATGATTTTTACTTGACTTATTTTACTTTCTTTTATTTTAGGTAAATATGTGATTCTATTTCAAGCTTTTTCTTTAAAAAAAATATTGAAAAAGTATTATATATTTGTACATTTCAATATATTTTTATCATGTAATTTAATAATCATATTATTTTAGATGAAACCATGCATAATTAATCACCTTATTCTTCCATCTCTATGATCTATTTTTAGAACACATGTACACCTTTAATCATTGAAATTCAATCTTTAATTTCCGTTTCCAATATTATTAGTAATTTCTAAATTAAACAAAAGACAATGGTTATAGAATATATTAATTTTCTATTTAGTCGTCAGAAACACGTAATCGACGTTCACTCAAGTTAGCTATTAGAAGAGAATGACAAAGAGGCTTATACACCACAAAGACTGATACTTAATTCAGAACATGCTTAGAAAAGCATGTATATAAATCTAAAGATTCGAAATACGAAATTCAAATCTTAAACTGGGCATTATTTTCTTGTTTTACATCGTAACACGGTGGCAAACAGACAAAAAAGTTTGAATAAAAAAAAAAATAAAAGAAGTGCGGCGCCGATGTAACCAGTGCGGCGCATCTAAATAACGGACGCGTCGAAGAGTGTACGCAGATAGAATTCATTTTCTTTCTCTTTCTTTTGTACAATGGCGATCGCGAAGTCCATTCACAAACGAATTCTCTTGAACAATTCACAGCCAATTCTCTTGTTATGCACATCGCGCGCTTACAAGTTGCTGTATATATGTGTGTATATATATGAACACAAGTGGTGTAAGAGAGGAGAGATCTAGGAAAAATTCCAAGACGAGTGCGAAAAAAGAATGTGATAAACGTGATCGAAAGAAATGCGAGATAAGGAAGAGAGAAAAAGGAATAAGACTTCGAAAAGGTAAACTCTGAGCATTAATTACGATCGCAGATCACGCATTGATTACGAATTTTATATACGAATTGCTTTAAAGCACCTGCAAGCAAAGTAAATGGAAGATTTTTATATAAAAATTTTTTTAAAGTGTTTGGATGAAACAATGAGAATATACGGTTTGAGTGACAAACTAAAGAAAATATGACTTTTGAAAAATGTATTTTTGAACAATATTATTTGAAAATGAAGAAAAAAAATTATATAAAATTGTCGTAAACGAGTTTTATTTTTTAATAAAATATAATATTAATGTAAGAAAAGTTAATATTTTTAAGAAAGTTTACGGAGTATAATTATAATTTTGTGTAAGTAGGACAAGCATTAATTTAGAAGTATATGAATATTGAAAGTAATAAAGATAGGAAATTTCTTCACACATTAATATGTTAAAAGCATAATAATTAATTGGAATAATTGTTCCGATTTCACTTGGAAAAATTAAGAAAAATATCTTTCTGTACTTTAATCGTCTTACCAATACCTTATTAGTTTACTTAAAACAAATTTAATTCAGTTTAATATTGCGACTCATAATTGGTAAAAATATGATCAAATTAAAATGACATATTAATTTGTGTCGACAAATTCTAGAATATTGATCCAAATATTACTTTAATAATATTTTTATTAAACTATATTGAAAAACCTTGCACTTAAATTAAATATAAACACTGGATTGTTTTATTTTAGTTATCATTGTAATTTTATTAAAAAAGATACGCATCTCATACATTTTTTAATGCGTCACTGTTGATAGTATAATGCATTTCAAAGAAACTTATCATGACTCCAAGTTCGAATATTAAGTACTAAAATGTGATTTAAAAGTAAAAGTTATTTATAATATTAACATACACACGACCTCCACAGAATTTTCAAATAACGCAAAATTTTGTATATTAAGAGAGAAAGAAAGAAGAAAAAACAAGGGAGGAGAAGGGGGGGGGGGTAAGATTTTTCTTATGCGCGATTTACTTATGCAACGACTCGTATAATCTTAGTGCGCGTTTTTCTTTTTTAAAGCGTATATAAGGTCGGAGTATTGCCTCCGCGCGACCTCAATGATGCGCAAGACGTTTGCATAAAGCCATGCGGACAATAAAAATAGCGATAAAAGTCAGGTGTTATAGCAAAACGTAAGCCCCCCCTCTGGCTCGATTTATGCTAATAGACTACGTCGAAGGTGCTGCTACTGCTGCTGCTCGTACAAGCCAGGTTTATTACACGATTTACACAAACATCAGTTATGTTTTTTAAAAATTTTTTTATATTTTTATATGGATTGGTCGCTTATTTAAATAAGGAAAAATGTTTATGTTTTTTATTACTGTAACAATAGCAATTTTTTAAAAAGAATTGCTGAATATGTGTTATAAATGATTATATATTATTAAATATAAATAAACATTTATAATAAATGCTTTCCTCCTTGTAGTATATTTAGAAGCCGAAATCAATTAGTCTCCCTTCATTAGAAATAATTGAAGGAAAACTCATTTAAGAAAAAAACATTGCATCCCTAAAAATGAAAGCTCAGGAAGTACATAATCAATCTAGTCTCGATCATATCAATCACTTCTAAAAACTAACGCGTCCGCACGTGCGATAATCAAAGAAAAACAAAAATTAAACTAAGCAACACAAAAAAAAAGAAAAACAAGGACAAGATAGAAGCAACGAAATCACTGATCGTACATCTTTTTTTTTCTCTTATATGTAAGCACTGAAAAGCAAATATCTTCGGGTCATTATATCATGATACTATCATAACAAAGAATCATCAAACTCTTCATGTTTTCTCTTTAGCAAATGATAACAAAAAAAGAAAGGAATTACTATAACAATTCCATACCATAGTCATATTGTACCATATTATAATAATACGAAAAGTGAAGTGGTATTCAATTAAGATCACTTGGACTCTCCCTAAAATATAATAAAAGAACAACAAAAGTGCGTAATTGGCTTCCAAGTGAATATCAAGTCGCAATAAATCCGCGTCGGGTTTGACGCTGCGTTATATATAAATGTGTAGATAGGAAATCGCCCCAAGAGACGCCCTTGTCGTGTTACGAAAAAGAAATAAAAAAAATATATATATATGTATATTGAAGAGAAAAATAGAACGAGAGAGAAAATTGCCGTTAGGGAAATCAAATAGCTAAAGCATACACTAACGGCCGTTCTACTACCGGATGAATTAAACTCGTATATTTACTAGAAGAATACCTGACTTTTTTCCTTCTTTTATTTTAGATTTAGTCAAGTGGTAAAGGTAATTGCTAGGACCATGAAAAATACATAGGGTTAGCTTGATTCTTTATTCTTTAGTAATACTGCTTCTTTACGTGCAATCAGAAGATTTGGATAATGCTAATATCAAGGGTACCAGTGGCTAGCAAAGTAAAAAAAAAATTATTGAGGAAGACGTTAAATGGAAAATATAATGAAAATGCTTGGGGGAAAAATATGTGATATTGTGAATGAGAAAGGTGTATTTTAGGCGAATTAGGTCTAGTTTTGCTGATTTACGAGACTTTTGAAGACTATATATTTCCAGAAGTATACCTTAAAAAATACTTATTTTATTTACGTTTTTATTCGAAAAAAACCGTATATCAAATACCATTTTGAAAATTCCTTTCGATTTCAAATATAAAGTTTATTTTATGAAATCTATAAAAAAGCTTTAACTGACAAAATATTGAACATATCAATAGAAAAATAGAGTATATTTCTTTTAGTTATACTTATTTTCTTATTTTTAAATAATAAATCTAAATTATATTTAATAATAAATTAATTTTTTTATTTAACTTTCAAGTACAGGAAAATTTCTTAATTTAATATAAATTACAAAAATATTTTTTGACAATATAAACAAAAATTACATTAGAATACGAAATCAAAAGAACTACGTCTGTCAAAATTTTTATTTACGTTTATAAAAACCATTGTTTTTCGGAAAAATAATTTTTTGCCTTGAAATACCTCCAAAGAAAATGTTACAAAATATCCTAGATTTATTTGCCTTCTCTAAGCCAACAGGAAAAACTATACTGTGCATATTTCTAGCAAAAAAAGAGATACGTACACAGATAGTAAAGAATATACAAAACTACAATCAAAGAAGAGAAAAAAATATCTTTTGGAAAAAGCTTTATATATTCTATTCAACGGAAGTAAAGATTCCACCAAGATCGTTTATCATCGTCAAATGTATGGGTATAAGAAGGTGCCGAGGACAATTTCTCAAGTAGGAAATATTAACGTCTGAAGAAGAAGAAAAAAAAAGCGAAGGGCTGCGTGCACGCGTGTTTGGTCGTAAACAAGATATGATCTTTTAGACATATAAGTATATAGATATAGCATACGCATAAAGCTTTACTATTTTCATACGCGCTTTTACTTGATGTTATATATACATGTTTATAATATATACAAATGTATATAGTGAATACGAGAGAATAGGGGGGTTGGTTTTATACGTACTAGAGTAGATATAGAAAGTTAAATTCTCGTAAGATTTCCGTCTGTTACTTCCTTGTGAGAAGGAGAGAGGGTGGTACGTCTTATATGTGTACGAATATTATCTGCGTGCGATCTTTTAAGAATTATTGCCACGGCCGAGATTTTCAGAACGAAGAGAAATTGTACGGATCATAAATTAGACGCGACGTTGAGATTATTAAATTTGTGAAATGCGTCGGTTTATGCCAAGAGGAGGAAGATAAAAAAAATATATAAGAGAATTGCTACTGACTCGGATGGAATGATTGTCTTACGCAAATTAATTTTTTTAGACTAATTTTTTTATTTTTTTGCTTTTGTACTTTTGTGGTTTTACGATATTATCACTTATTTGTTTTAATCTCGTAAAAACAATATGTTCAGATAGTATTTGAAGACTTTAATGATTGTTATATTCTAATTTTTTGTATAATATTAGTTTTTCAAAATAAATTAATACTAACTTTGATTTACATCAGATTTTCATAAATCACTGCAAAAGTATTATTTATAAATCCTTTAAAATGGAATTTCTTTTTATCAGGAATAAATTTTGTTAAATAAAAATTATGCATTCAATTTTAAAATTGAAATAGTTAAATTTTAATCTTAATCTGGCAATAGCAAGTCTTCATTATTCATAACAGTTTCAGAGATATCTAATATTATCTTTTAATTTAAATATGTAGCTTGAATTTACATATTTGTTCTTGTAAGAACAGCTATCTTCTGCAATTAAAACTCTTACATTCTATTTCTTCTATTATTTTTTTTGCAAAGAAGATATCTACTTTTATCGTTTTGTGGTTAAAAATTTATGTTAAATTTTATAAAAAATAATTTTGATGATTATGTAAGATTTTTCGAATGTAAAGCTGTAAAATTATGAGATTGCAAAAATTTTTATTATTTTTTATCAACGAATAACATTATTTTAGAAATTAATTTGCAGTATATGCAGTTTTCGATTAATCAAAAAAAAAATTTTTTTAATGTCAATAATTACAAAGACTTTTTAACTTTTATTTAAAACTTAAGATTTTTTTTAAGACTTTTTAATTTTTAACTTTTATTTAACGTCACTGCATTTATGCTATCATTATGATCGACAGAGGTTTTCAATGTGTTTTTAAACAAAGCACTTGGATGTTATACAGAGGTGCTTGTATAAATTGGCTGTTGAGAGCGGGATTCGAACTCGGGACCTCGAGATTATAAATCCATCGCTCTATCAAGTGACCCACTAACGACCTCATAATTACAAAGTGATTCCCCTGGCTATAAGTATCTTTGCTTCTTCAATAATATAATATAAACAAAATATAATGAAAATATCAATAAAATTGGCTTTTCAGCATATTAACAGTTACTTAAATATTCCCGAGCAATCTGACTGAAAGCAGAATGAACTTTAGTAATTTATAAAATCAAAAATTCACCCTACCAACCCTTATAACATACGCAGTCATGAGAGCAGAAAAAGAAAACGATGGCACCCATACACACATTGCAAGAAGCGATAAATAAAAAAAAGTGGGTGTGTTAAGTGTAACGAAAAGCATTTAAAAATGAGTATTCCAGCCAAATGGAAAAGAGGGTATTGCATATATAAAAGATCCAATGAGATCAGATAAAACGTTATATAAACTTCGAAAAAAAGAGAGAAGCCTTCTCAGCATATATGTATATAGATCACCTAACTGATCATACCCTATAGGAGGAAAGATAAGAGAAAAAGCGTAAGGGACTCGTACGATTATCTTCTTTTGGTAAAGTGTCTGTTACGAAGGATAAAACGTATATATACATATAAACAAGTTTACTTTTAGTTTGGCAAGCTCAGCTTTAGACCTGAGGCTTTTAATAGTTTTTGAGGTCGTTTCGCCGAGTATCGCGCGTATATATACATACGCTTTTTGGCAATAGCGCATATACGCTAGATTGCAGCTAGTAGTAGTGATGATAGCAAACGCCGATGGGGAAATTGAAATTGATAGCTCTTCCATATGATCGAAATGTAAAGATGTGTGTTTTGTATACATATACACGCGTGTTATGTAAATATATACATACATTTATATATACATTTAAGGGTGTTAGTGATTTGTGGATATACAACACTTTCTCTCTCTCGTTCACGTAGAAATATTTCTACAGTGAACGTCAGCAAGCATTTAAAAGGGGATGAAATCAAGGTAGATTCATTGCATTATAGATAAGCTTTGGAAAAGAATATTATTCTTTTTTTTGCATTAGAAAAAAAATTGGAATTTAAATTATTGTTATAGTTTATCCTTAAATGTATAAATTAAGTTCTAATATAAAAAATTGAAATCAAATATAAAATGCGAGATTGATAGTTTGAAAATACGCAATAAGGTAATGTATTGGTATAAAAAAAATCCATTCAAATAATCAATCTTCAGTGAACACTTATATTTATTTAATCAACGAAAGTATTCTGGGTCAGTTTGACCCTGCCTATATTTTGATAACGCGTAAAAATAAACAGGATCTAGATGACCTAGAGAGATTCTCAAGTGTTAAAGATTAAGAAACATTTTTTTATCATCAAATAATTTAGAGTTGAAATAAAACATACATTTTTTATAAATATACAATCGTTGAAAATTTCAAAACATTTGTGATGCTGTAAAAATTAGTATGATCCAAGCCACTAAAATATTTGAAAAAAATAAACGTTACATTTCTTTTATAAAAAAAAATAAATTATAAACCAATCACGAGTAATAAAAATAAAAGCATATAAGTGTCGCCCATAGGCTTATAGAAATATTTTCTCAATGATCGCGTGGTTGAGTTTGAAAAGCGACTGTATAACGAGAAAGAGAAAGAAAGAGAAAGAGAGAGCGAAACGACGACTTTAGCCGGCACGGATGTCATTAAGGGTGTGCTAAAGGCGTGCTTGTAGATAAGCGGTTGGCATTTAGGGAAGTGGAAATTATACGAGAAATAGCAGATTAGGTATAAAGAGACTCACAGAGCAAAGAGAAAACGAGTCGATGGTACTGACAGCTGCTTGATTTTTCAAATGTTCCGTTTTTTTTCTCTCGCTCTCTTGGGCTCTCTTCGTCTGTTATCGGTTATCGATTACTTCGACAAAGCTCATATTTCATAATTTATTATACGAGGTCACGGAAACTAATATTTAATTCGACTTTCCTATACTTTGATATCATTTAGTATTTGACATTTACGCTTAGCAAGGAGAAGGAAAAAAAAGAGGAGAAAAAAATTAATATCCTATATATATATATATATAAATTTTTTTTTCGTCTACCGAATAAATAAGAAATTTGCTTTGATTTTTTTATAAGAAGAGTACCCTACGAAAACGTTGTTTAAGAAACACTTTAGACACTCAAGAACGATCAATTTTCTCCGAGGTTACTTCTTCTTCTTCTTGTTATTTTTTTTTCCTTTACCTTCAAGGTCTTGCAAGCTCTCTTTTTTTTACGACAAGCGTAACTCGTTTAAAACCTCGTAAAATTAACTTTTCGACGATAGAAGGCATATGAAAACTCGAACGATGACACGAAAATGCTTTTTCAATTAATTTATAACAATATTATCGTTGAAAAGAAGAGAAAGAGAGAAAGAAAAAAAAAACTAAAGTAAAATGCAAAAAAGCTCGACAAAGGGAAGGTGTATCTTATCTTGACTTACTAGGAAGGATCCATTAATCACTGCTTAGTGCTTATAAATGTAAAACTATTATCGTCGTGCTTTCTGATGTGAGATGAAAAAGATGCTGTCGCTTACACTTCTTTCGAGAGTCTATTTTTAGTATGATACTTACCGCGAAAAAGTTTGCTATTAGGCTATTAAAGTTCAAGTGTATTCATAGCGAGATAATAAAAAAAAAAGAATATTAGATCATCCGTTTGATTTTATTGTCTCATCAATTAGAAATATTAAAAATAAATATATAATTCTTTGTTACTTTTTATCTTGAAAATATAAATAAAAAAATACAGTTTTTTAAATTATTATATTAAATAAACTACATTTTTTAAAAGTTAGTAAAAGTAATTTGAAAATATCTGAATCAATATTTTTTTTTAATATCGGAAACATTTTCAACAATAACTAAGTTCATCTTATTCATCTGAAAAAATATACCTTAATAAATTTTTGGTGCCAAGTTTAGTTAAGTACTACTGATGAGTGGCGCCTAGGGGAGAAAATTGATGTCAGCTTTGCGTAAACTTTAAACCACTTCAAGCTTTCAAGCAGTTTAATACTTAGTACTTAAAAAAAAAAAATTTCCATAATTTTTAACAAATTATTATTATTATTTTTGTTATAACGTTTTAAAGATTTTTAGAAAAGTAGTTCAGGAAATGCTCGTAAGTCTTGAAGTATATTATTATAAATCAGCGTTTAAAACTTCCTTTAACTAGTAAATTAAAGTAGTAAATTTAAATATTAATTTGTTAAATTTATGAGCCTCTTATTTTAATGACGTTTAAAAAGTAATGAGATTTTAATAAATGAAAAATTATAGAAATATTATAATTTTGTAAGATTTAACTTTAGACTGTGTTTATGTAATATTTTTTTACACTGAGAAAAAAATTTCATCAGATCAACTGAAATGTTATTGATTTAACAGATCCGCTGTTAATCTGACTGAATTTTTTTGATCCAACAGAATCTGTACAGTTAAAATAGCCCAATTACGATCGTGCTGCCAATTTAACAACACGGCTGTTGATATAATTGAATAACAGTTAATATAAAAGAACGTACGTCAAAATAAAAGTTTGACTTACATTTCAACAAAATTTTATGAATTGAATCAATAAAATGTGCATGCTCAAATTAACTGATGAATTATTTCAAAATAAATGTTTAAATTTAATTATATCAACAGCGCGGCTGTTGATATAATTGAATAATAGTTAGAATAAAAAGAACGTAAGTCAAAATAAAAGTGTGACTTACATTTCAACAAAATTTTATAAATTGAACCAATAATACGCACATGCTTAAATTAACTGATGAATTATTTCAATACAAATGTTTCAATTCAATTATATCAACAGCCCTACTGTTGATATAATTGAATAACAGTTAACATAAAAAAACATTAGTCAAAATAAAATATTTGTCATTTATTTCGTTGATATTTTATAAAGATTTTTATGTTATTCACTAAGTATTTTGAAATCTCCCGCTTTTCAATACAGTTACGTTTCGATAGTATAATAATAGATGGCGTATTTCTTGTAACCCGCAAGTGGTAAGACTGTACGTCAGTTAGTATATAAGACCAAATGAATTTCTCCGCTGTATGTATAAATGCGATGCGATGCGATGCGTATAGTTAGTTAGCGAGCGATGTTAGATTTTATTTGTAAATATCAATAGTGTAATATTATAATATATCTAAGAAAATGTTAAAAAATTTCACTTAAGAAACGAATAATGATCATTGTTATATTATAAGTTATGTGTTAATATCTGGAAATTGGAACTGTGTGAGCTGTGAGTTTCAAATAAATGAAAAACTCTTTTATCATCTTTAAAACTTATTTGTTTGATACAATAAAATGTAACAGCTATTTTAACTTACTTTGCTGTCAAATTAAAGTTAATTTTAAATTGAATCAATATTACGATTCTATCAAATTAACAGAACTCGTCTGTTAAATGAATAGAATATATCATCGTGATATATTAACAGTAGGATTCGGTTGATACAATCATATTTTTTTCTTAGTGATATTTTATCCAAAAACAAAAATTGTTAATTCATCGTATAATAACACAAGAACAATTTAAATTATAAAATTATCGTTAGTAAAATTAATCTAAACATGAAATTCTAAATACTAGTAAGTATGATTCACGTATATTAAGATCGAAATAATAAAATATGACTCTTGAAGAGTATATTATTGACTGTCAGTATACATAAATATATAAAGTTCTAAAGAAACGTCTATATATACTTAATTATCTCACGATTGATTAAGTCATTTATAACGAAGTTGTTTAAAGAAAGGCTTTAAACTTACAAACAACTTGTCTAGAGTAGAATAACAGTCATGTCTTTATATACATATATATATAAGATAGATCTCATGTAAGTTATACTTCTAAGGCTTCTTCAAACTTTATATATCGAAGACGTAGAGGTCTTAGATGTACGTGAATCAGTCGATGTATACATGTATATTCCTAAAACGTTACAACATTCTCCTTTTGATGTGTATATATGAGCATAGTTTAATGTATATTGCGAGGAAATTGAATTTTAGTTTTAATTAAAGAAGGGATTCCAGCCTATTCCAACTTCTCTTTGCTTATTTATCCGTGAAAGAAAAAAGAAAAAAGGAAAAAAAAATAAAAGAGAGATTGAGATATAGATTTGGTTTGATGTCGTTTTAGAAACGTTTTTCTTCTCTCTTTCACTCGACATCCTGCACATACATATATAAATAAGCGTGTGGCAGAAGTCACTTTGGAAAACAAAACGCGCGTTAGTAAAAGAGCAAAAGCTCACAAGGAAGGGTGTAGAAAAATAGTGCCACTGACGCGATCATGATGAAAAAAGAGAAAGAACGTATATAGTCTAACTAAATGTATATGTGAACGTGGCTCTATATATGTGTGTGTTTTTGATGGAAGAGATTTTTTGGGAAGCGGTTTGCAGTGGTTGACTACCTCGCGGTCCAATCTCTGGGGCAAATTGAATTTTTTTACCGAGATCAAAGGCCCATGCAAGCACTTGCTGTATATATATATATATATATATATATATATATATATATATATAAATGCGACGACGCATAGAAAGCTTCCGGTATACATATATACTATATATAGAAATAGGAAAAAGCGGCGAAACTTTTATTTTTTTCACCGATGATCCTTTCGTCCGTCTGTCTATCGTCCATACGTCATATCAAGCAAAAGGTATACCATCAATGTATTGAAGCTTAGCATCGATAAGGGAGAAAGAAAAACCTTAACTATACTTTTCTAAAAGATGTCTAGACTTTCCATAGTAAGGGAAAAGAAACTCAAAGACTACGCAAGACTCTCTTTTCCGATAAAGAAGATGCGAATTTTAATATCAGCGTATATAGGGAAAGAGCTCTGTGGATCCGAGAGAAGCATTTTTCCAATATATACGGTTTTTTTTGCTTTCTCTTTTTTTTTTAAGGAAAGAATATGCGTATATGGGTAGGTATAGAGAAGAGTGAGTTGTGCATATCGTTTATTTGCATTCGTACAGGCTGCCCTTGTTTTTACATGCCTTTTTGAACTGACGATCCAATAGAGGATATTTTTTCGTTTTTTTTTTCATTCTTTTATTTTGCTTCTGTGGCGTTTCTTAGAGAGTCTTATTTTTCTTGTTTGATGCTTTTTATTATATTGGTCGAGCACTTGGGACGATGTAATGCGTGACTTATGCGTCCACATATGCGATTCAATAAAAAGATGGGCAATGTACTGTTATGCAATACTTTTTATGAGAAAGAAAGTATGAAATTCTTGGATATTTCATATTAAAATTATGTTTGTTGGAGAGGAATATAAATTTACAGAATTCAGTTTTTTTCTATTTTTGTATTACATAACGATATTGAATGAACTTATTTTTATACATTTATCTTACTTTAGAATTTTTATTTTATAATAAAATTAATCTAACCACGTAAATTTTACTTTTACACTTTAATTTTAGAAAGATTTTAATTATTATTTCTTACACTTTATGAGTCCTTTAAAATATGCAGAAATTATATAAACTTTTATTTTTAAAAACAAATTCTGAATATTATTTTGAATTTCATATAAAATTATTTTTCTTCGTAAAAACTAATTTTTAAATATTCATCATCATGTTTAAAAAAATATTAAAATTAAAGTGTGAATAGCATTTTTCAGTTTGCTCATTTTTGAAATTAAAATATTTTCATTAAATTGTTATTTTTTTGTCAACGCTTTCTTTTTCATTACTAAAAGTCTCGCTTGTATTCACAGTTAGTCTGTCCATTATATTAAATTAAAAAAAGAAAGAAAAAAGAAATGGTAAAAAAAACCACATTAAAAAAATTTATATACCGTCTGTCTCGCTAAAATTCAATGCATCACGCGGCTTACCTGCAGTAACATCCTCGACGAATTCACGAGAAAAAAAGAGACTAGCAAGGCATCAAGCAAGAAAGTACATTAATTTCATTTGAAAATAACGTGCTCAAAGTGCTGCATCATTACAAAAATAGCCCTTTCTTTCAAAACTTTAAACGAAAAACCGCTGCTCAAGAATCATCCTTCTGTGAAATACATTCAGTTTCGTGTGCGTGCTTACTTATATACCTTTTCTTTTATTTTTCAACGTGTATTTTTTTTCTCTCTTCTTTCTTTCTCTTATTTTTTGTGATCGCCATAGCATAAGAAATGAAAGAAAAAAGTAAAACATTCGCACACAGAGTAAATTTTTTTCTCCTTACACTTTGTCAAGGTACATAACGAAAAGATAAAGAAACGAACAGGTCCACGTTAAAGAGAAAATGAAAGAAAAAAAAGCAAAAAAAAAATAATAAAAATAAGTAAGCTCCAGTCCTTTTGGAGAATCTTCAAGGGTTCGACGACGACAACGACAATAATGAAGCCCAGTGCTTGCAAAAGTACGTATAAAAGTTTTTGCAGTGCAACATGAATATATGAACATCAACACAATTTTAGAAAATAAACTCAGCCAAAAATGAAGAAAAATAAAATTGGCTGCCTCCCACGCTGCTTATATATACTGCATGTATATATATGTGTATGTACTCTTCTGTTTTTCGTCTCGTACGCTCTCAAGAGAGGCATTGCATTATTATATACAGTACCGCTCAAAAGTTCGTAAAAATTTTTTTTTTTTTTAACTCAACTTCAAACAGCGATATTTCGGAAACGGCTCGATGAATTTGAAAAATCCGGACGGCGTTTGAAAGATCAGACAAAATACTATTTTTTTGTGTCCTGCCAAATATTTTTATCTCTTTTTTTAACTCTATTTCTAATGATAGAAAAATTTTTTATTTTTACGAATTTTTAAATTTCAATCAATCAAATGTAACTTTTTAAGAAATTGATAAAATTAAAAAATTCGAACACGTCTGAAAAGTAGAGTAAATTTCCTAAATCTTTATGTTTAATGATTTTTTTGTATCTATTTCCTGCGTGTAACTAAAAATGCGCAAAAATGGAAAGTACAAGAAAATCAGTTTTAGATATGATAATATTTTCCAATATCGCGGGTCTATTTTTTTTTACATTTCAGCATGTGTTCAAATCTGTAGTTCGTATATACATACGAAGAATCAAATTTGTAAATAACTTTAATTTATTCAAAAAAAGGACACTATTATTTTTAATAATTGTGATAAAATTTGTGATAATTTTGTTAAAAGTATACAATACCGTTCATTAGTTCGTAAAAAAAATTTTTGTTTAGAAACTCAACTTCAAACTGCGATATTTCGGAAATGACTCGATAAATTTTAAAAATCTGGACGGCGTTTAAAAGATTAGACAAAATACTATCTTTTTGTATCTTGCTAATGTAAACCAAAATTGACTCGCGACATTGGAAAATATTATCATATTTAAAACTGATTTTCTTGTACTTTCCATTTTTGCGCATTTTTAGCTACACGCAGGAAATAGATACAAAAAAATCATTAAACATAAAGATTTAGGAAATTCACTCTACTTTTCAGTCGCGTTGGAATTTTTTAATTTTATCAATTTCTTAAAAAGTTACATTTGATTGATTGAAATTTAAAAATTCGTAAAAATAAAAAATTTTTCTATCATTAGAAATAGAGTTAAAAAAAGAGATAAAAATATTTGGCAGGACACAAAAAAATAGTATTTTGTCTGATCTTTCAAACGCCGTCCGGATTTTTCAAATTCATCGAGCCGTTTCCGAAATATCGCTGTTTGAAGTTGAGTTAAAAAAAAAAAAAATTTTTACGAACTTTTGAGCGGTACTGTACATATAACCCCCCCGCATCCGGTTGTGTTCAGTGAACTCCGAAAAAAGCATATATGAATATACCTACTATGTAAAAATAACCAACGTCTGGCAGAGACTCTTATATGCTCTGGTATACACCTGCGACCTTATATGAGTGATCTAGAAGAAAAAGAAAAAAAAATATTCTATAGACAAAGTGCAGGAAGACAAAAGATATGAGAATGGTAAAGGATGAGTTTGTTTACTTAGGTAATGGGGAAATTACCTTCATGGGAAATGACGAGAATATTTTAAAATGCATGTGTATTTTTTGATATTTATATATCTATAAAAAATAAAAGCTTTTAAAATGTTGATCTATTGATTCGGGTGACAAAGTCAAGGCAGATAAATATTATGATTGTGAGAACTGATCTAGATTGCTTGAAATTTTGATCACGGTGGGAATTTGTAGTTGAAGATTTTTTTTGTTTAATTATCAATAAATACACATACCAGGTCTCAATGGCTCAGTTGGTAGAGCAATGGATTCGTATTCTCGAGGTTTCGAGTTCGAGTCCCGCTTTCAGTCGATTGATACAAGTACCACTGTATGTTACACGTGCTGAAGTTCACAAACACACTGACGATCTTCGTCGCTAATTAGCATCAAAATGATAGCATAAATATATAGCGACGTTAAATTTTAAAAAATGAATAAATCGTACCTTTTTATTGTTAAAATTTGAGAATTACTTTAATTAAAATTTTCAAACTTTTAAAAAATGATAATTGGTTTAAACTTCTTCATCTTTACTTTTTATTGCTGCAGTTCATAATAATTTGTTTACAATGTTGTTATATTGATAAATTTTTAATAAAAAGATTGGTTTAGACAGTCAGACAATGATTGTTCACGCTAATTGTGAAGGGATACTATAAACAACTGTTAAAATAAAAGAAAAAATATGAAAAAAAGGAACTAATATAAAATTAATATGTAGAAATATTAAAAATAAATATTTGAGAATACTTTTTTAAATAATTCATAAATTTCATATTCAAATAATGATTTTACTATCATTTTAACAATGAATAGATTTAAGTAAAAAAACATTCAAATAATTTTTGCTGTTTGATACTTTCCCTTTAATTCATTTCAAATTATAAATTATAAAAACTATTAAATATTTTTATTTAATAAAATATATTAGTTTTTATTGTTTTTTCTTTTAAAGCACAACCTTACAGTATACGATAATAATAATAATTAAAAAATAATTACGATTACTCTTTTTACAAATAACAATGCTTACAATTTTTCAAATATTTGTTCTCTTCGTAATGGTCATCAAGCAAGCTTAATAAAGACTCAATATTAAACCTTGAATTCGTGCAAAAATAAAGAGATAAAACCTAAGCTTTGCGGCTGTGCGCTTGTAAATACTCAGACATACGTCCATAAAACGTCTCTCAAGTATCCTATATCCCTTTTTTTCTCTTTCTTTATCTTTCTCCTGTCCATAACACATGTAACTCTTTCTCTTTCTCTCGGAAAGAAAGTAAAAGATGACGAATGTGAGAGCTTACATTTGTCCCTTAAAAGAGAGCAAAGACACTTGAAGAAAATGTTACGAGAGAGGATTTGAAAAAAAAAGATAAAAAAAAGAAGAAACGTAAGAGCAGCTAACGTTTTGTACGTTACAAACGGACAGGCAGTGCTTCGACGACAAGTAGAATTGCTCGCGCATCTTTCAAAGGCTTGAACCGTTTGTTCCTGGGAGACAGATAAATAGAGGGATAGAAGTGCTTTTCACTCGGCTTTTTAGCCCTTTCGTTAAAAACCAAAAAAAAGGAGTTGAAAAAAAAGAGGAAAAAAAAGGATATATACACACACGTGTTATTTGTCTTTTTCATTTGAAGGTACACGAGGACGAAATAGTGTTTCCTTAACGTAGAACGTAAATTGGCAAACGTCTATATTCTCCTTTTGTCATTTTGCTTTTAAACTTTCTTTCTCTCTTTCTCTTCATGTTAGTATATAGATTGTTCGACACATATATATGTGAAAATGAAAAGAGAAGTTTTTGAATCATTGTTCTATACGAGTAAAATTGTTTAGCTTGTGCGTTTATAATGTTTTAAGTTACGCGCTTGCTAAGGGAATATGACGTGCAAACAATATTTCCCTTTTTCACGCTCTCTCTTTCTTTCTCTCTTTTTCTCTTTCATTCTCTAGGCGAGTGACCTAGTTTTTCATCAAAATGTAATTCTCGTAGAAGCGGAGTCTTGTTGAGACGTGGTGTAAAGTTATTTTTTTTTTTTTTGAAAATTTCACCTCGTTACGAGATATAAAAAATTGATGAAATTTTCATTTTTAGCTTGCAACCTTTTATGTTTTTATAGAATTGTCTCGAGAATCTCGAACTAGTTTATTACTTGGCGTCATTATTGAAATTCTTTTTTTCTACACTTTTAGTTTGAAATAAAATAATACGCTATTATTAAGTTGAAATAAAAAATAATTACGAAGTTGAAGTTTATAATTAAAAGTGACACTTTTCTTTCTTTTTTTTCTGTTTCAGGTGAGTAAATTTGCAAACGGATGTAACAGAAACTACTGACATAATTAAATACACAAAGTATGCTTAACCATTGCGTAAGTTAAACATTGATTTAACGTTTATTACATCAAAATGATGAGTATATCCTTTTTATCTCAAACAGTATGTTGAATAAATAGAAAATTAAGGTTTATGTAATTAATTTTAATTAAACGTTTTTTATTTGAAAAATATTTTTTCTCTGAAATAAATTAACATAAATTAAAATGCATTTTTATAATTTATTACAAAATGCGAAAATAATTTTAGTAATACGTATATGAATCTCTATTTCTATATTATCATAGCTTTAAATAACAAATTGCGAACAATTTAGCCGCAGCAGTAAAAGATAATAACAGATACGTTGCTTTGTTTTTCTCGTAATTACCACTTCTTACCCTCTCGCTGTACATCTGGTTGGTATAAGACAAGCGCAGACATTGGCTTGCAGCGATGTTGAATCTCAGTTAAAATAGAAGAAAAAGAAAAAATTGTAAAAACGAAAAAGCGCGCGTCGAGACGCACTTTGGCCTTTAAAAACATCATTAACAAGCCTTCTTGAGTAAATTTAAGTGGCTTGCTTCTGCTTTTGCTGTTCCTGCTGTTGCTGCTGCAGCCGCCGCTGCAACGTTATATACGTTTGGCTCATAAAAAGTTTTCTCTGCCGCAATCCAAGCGCTCGTTTTCTTGGTTGCATGTTAACGAGGGAGAAGGTCAGTAAGCAAAAGCGCACCAGTACCAAGCTTTTCACAAGTCTTGCCTTTTTTCTTATTCTTTATTTTTTTTTTCTTTTTTATATCCTTCTTTTCCCTTGACACTGGAAACAAGCTCTCTTCACTCAGGTATATATGTATACTGAAAATATAAGTAGGAAAAGGGTAAGATGCAAGAGAATAAGAAAATAATAATCTTGACGAACCAGTCGAAATAAAATTCATAAATATAATTTTCAAAAGTCCATCCGTACTCTTGTTTCTTTTTATTATTCTTTTTTTACTCCTGTAAACCTTTTATTTTATTTTTCAAAGAAAAGAAACTAAAAAAATAATCCAACTTTCACCCCTTACTACAAGCAGAATTTTCTGTGTTCGCTCATCTCCGGCTTTTTGGCGACCCTGAGCTTCTTAATTAAGAAATGCCTTTTAGGCAAGATTCAATTTGTTTCGCGCTCTTTTGCTGAATGAAAAAAGAAAAAGAGAAAGTAAACGTGTAAACGTATATGAAACACTTTTTTTTTCTTTCTCACTTTTTATTCTTTAAGCCAAATGAAAACGCCCGGTTTTCGCGAGAATTTGATTATGAAGAGATTCTTTTCAAGATGCCGTATTATATTTTTTTTTGCCTTTTCTTATTCTCTCATCAGCTAACTTTCAAAGAAGAAAGAAATTGAGGAAGGTTTAATGCGTTCTTCTTTTTTTTTCCTTTTAATTGTGGACATTGCACGGAAAATCCGTATAAGAAACGTGCATTTTTCTTTTCGTAACCTTTTGTCTTCCTTTCTTTTTTATTTTTCTTCGGATGCTTTTTTCCCCTTTCTTCCAAGATATCTCGGAGAATTTTGTGGGAAAGTTTAACGTTCCACATTGGGCATAAACTTTAGAGACTTGTTTATTTTATTTTGTTATCATGCTACTGTTTACCTTGCTTTTTTTATTTCGCCGTGAGTTATGTTGAATGTTAATTAAAATAAATAAAAGTACCTGCAATGAAAAGGTGCAATACTCATACTTTGAAAATATACAGATTGTAAAAATTTTTCATTATTATCATGATTTCTTGTGATGATACCATTATTATTAATGCACCAAGAGGAAAGTAGAAATATAAATTTTTAAATTTTTAAATGAAAGGTCCAATAGAAAAGTGTTTACCAAATTTTTTTTACCTTTATAAAGGAATTTTATAAATTTGTGCGTAATTCTATTTTTTTTTTTATAAAATAAAATTTATTTTCTATAGAATTCGTTTTATTGATAGATTTTAATATGGTCGGTTCAGAAATATCGTAAGGTTGATACTTTGAAATTGAATATTTTAAATTTTAAAATTGCATAGAGTATAAAAAAAAATTTACTTCTGGTATCGAGTTATTTGAAATTTACAAATAAATAAAGTTTCCAAATAAATTCTAAAGGATATTGTTTTTGTACGAGCTGAAAAAAACCGTGAAACGTTTCGAAATAAAATTAAATTTTTTTTATTACATTTCGTTTCTAAAATCAATTATATACGTTATTTTTGAGAGAATAATTCGAATATAACCTACTTTTAAAGAATATTATTTTATTCTCGAAAAATATTCATTTAGAAAATATCGGTCAAAATATATCGGATCCCATTAAAAAAACTTTCCGCAAGCTTTAACGATCGTTCATGTCTATTAGATTTCATTAAAAATCAAAATCCAGCATTTAGATGCTAAAACTAGAGGTAAAAAAAAATTACTAACGATATCGTCTAGTTGGGTTAGTTTAAAATCAACGAAAATGTTTATTACTAATGTACATCATGATGTTCTGCTTTTAGACGTATAAATAAATAGCGATAATCTCGTTTGCTTTCTTGTCTTGTTTATGAGTTTATAAACGAAAGTAATTATATCATAGGTAACATCTTCAACGATTATTTGTTTGGTAATCATATTGTAGCATTTTCTTATTTTATGTATGCATAACTAATGTGAGTCAGATAAACTTTCAGTCTTTTAACAGTTTCAGGCAAAATGGATAATTAAAACAACTTGCTTGAAATTAAGGAATAATATAGTAAAGGAGTTTTTAAAAAGAGAAGCAAAAAGTGGAGGAATGTTTCTAAAAGTAATATATAACATTTTGCGCTAAGTGAAAAAGTGGAAATGGTTTTAACTCTCTTATTTGACCCATCGATCTCTTTTGCTTTAAAAGTAAAAGCTTTTTCGAAACTAAACTGCAATCTTTCTTCAAACTGCTGGTAATGCCTCAATAAGGATTTACTTTAATACCTTATGCAAATTTTTTTAAAGTAAAAGGGTGAACGATGCGTTGAAACACTTTCGCATTATCCCACACACTATTATTCTTTGCTATTTTTGTTTAATTTTATTTTTTTCAAATTTATTGCTTAATGTCAATTTTTCATTTGGAATAAGTCCATCGTATTCTACGCACGAGTTCGTTATATGGACGAAAGTGTGTGATTTTATGAGCGCAAAAGCAATCAATTTTTATGTTGCGCTGACCGATATATATCTGCATGACAATGAAAAATATGTCGTTAAAAAATTGTTTATCAATGAAACTACTATCGATTATGTTTTATTCGTTGTATTAACATTATTTATAGAAAAATATAGACTTTCGGAAGAAGAAATTATTTAATCATTTTAAGATTTAAAAATTTTTATTGTCAGTATTTCCAATTTTGCATTATCAAAGTAGTAAAAAATGTTTTTACAAAATGATTATTTTAATCATTCATTTAAAAAGAGAGATAAATTACATTTTTCCTGTAAAAATAATCAAAACATAAATTTGGTTGATGTATAACTTAATTAAAATTTATTTTTCGAAAAACATCTTTTTATTAGCTCAATGTAAACTTTTTAATTGAAAAAAATTTTTTAAATAAAAACGTTTTTCATAAATTTTAAAAAAATAACTAATTATCTTTTATTAATTAATAAAAAAATAAAAGTAATTAAAAGTTGTTTAAATAAAAATAATGAAAAATGTTAAACATTCCAACCACACGTCATCATCTGAATACATACACATTCATTATGAAGCGTGTGTACGTTTCTTTAAAAAAAAAAGAAGAGAAGATTCAACGCACTGACGAAAGATGCGCATACATACGCAATAGAAAGCTTACCTAGTTGCAGATATGAATTAACGCGCGGAAGAGCATACATAAGGATAGAAAGAGAATACAGCATGCCGCAGCAGTTACATTTTCGGTTGCATTTATATAAATGTGTGTATGTGTGTGCGCACATTCTATATATGACTCTCTTGCCATTAATCCAAAACGGGGCCGTTCTCACGAACCATTAATACTGTGAATATTCACGTGTATACGTGCATACGTATATATAAAATATATGCATGTGTGTGTTTAAGGAGGGGGAGGTTTCGCTGCGCTATTTAAAAGCTCGTCCAGTGTGCGTTGAGCAAGTACATACTCATAACTTTCTTTCTACTTCTACCAAAAGTACGGGTGCACGCTCTTTTCTTTTCTATTTTTTTTTTCAACTAGCTAGCTTGTACTGTCTGTTAATTGAAATTAAAAAATATTCTAGCTACAATTTTTCCTGAGCTTTTCGCTGTATAAAATTTAATAAAATTTAGTGTCTAATTAAGGAATGTAATAAATCTAGATGTCAAAGTTTCGTGTTTCCTTCTCTTTTTTTTATTTCTTCACTTTGATGATTCATAAAACTGTAAAATTATAAAGTACAAACAGTCTTATATTTTTTCTAGTAAAAAGAATAATATTTTTACGCAAATGAGTGTTTTGTTTTTCATTTTAATAATAGATTATATAAGAATAAAATCTAATAGTTTTATATCGATGCCCATAAAAAGTTTTACCGCTTGAGATACCATAAATGTTAAGCAAGCATAAGCTCTTTTTAGATGATGTTTCTTACAAGTTTATTATGCAGTATAATTAAATGAAGTACCAAATTGTCGGATGACAAAATTACTATTCTCTATCTTTAAGTTTTGATTGGAGCTTACGAAGCATATACGTATATACAGAAGAGAAAAAGACGATGTCATTTTAGGTCCAGTAAAGATGCCTCTAGGCTATTATTTCTTCCCTATGGGTTAACAAGTCTGACCAAATGGTTGTATAAACGTAAAACGTAAAATTACTTTATGGGATGTTTGTCCCTCTTTCAAATTACCGGATATTTCTATTCGTTTATAGAAGGATTCTCAATTTTCTCATGTCTAATGAAAATAAATCAATTTTTACTCACAAATTAATAACACGCGATGATTTGTTGTTTATATAATTATGTATTTTTATTTTCAGAGCTTTGTTTTCAAATATTTAAAGCAAGATTTTTAAATTCCCTAATTTTTTGCTGTTTCTTTTTTTTTAAATTTTGCTGTCTTTTTTTTAATTTGACTGAAATAGAAACATAAAATAAGTTATTGATTTTTTTTTTAATTCTCCTGGTTCAAAAAGGCAAATGTAGATTGAGTTCGAAAAAGAAAATAGTTTTTAATAAAACTAAAATTAATTGCAATAAATTTTATACTAAACAATCGATTTACAGGAAGATGTTTTCAACTGTAAGCAATTAAAAATTATTTGAAATGTTACGATAAATTTTCGTTAAAAATGTAACAAGTACAATGTTTTTTCTTTTTATAAGAAACAATATTTATAAAGTCAGCGATGAGCTTTAATTTGGTTTAAGTATATGCTTAAATATAAACAATCTACAGAGTATTAAAAATTTAAAAATTATTGAAAATTTTGGCTTTTTATTAAATATGATTGAAAATTAAAACATAGAATACGCATATCATAGCAATTAATTTACAATAAATATGAAACCAAACAAATTTTTTATTTCTTTCATCTTTTTTAAGTTACCTTAAATTTTTTGTTGTTAAAGAAATTAATCTAATCTTATTTAGCCATTCCCAAAAAAAAACAATAAAATTTAAATACTATAAATTCAAACACTTTAAAATTACATTACAAAATTAATCCTACATGAGTCACACGAACAATACAAATAATACGAGTTATTATTTCAACAATTCTCTATTCTCAACTCGTCAATAAAACATATTTTACACATTTTCAGCATTTATTATTAATCAATCAATTTATTATTAAAGCATTGTAATCTTCATAATTCTATCTTTCGCCCGAAGTATTAAAAGCTAAAGGAATCAGTGCAAATTTAATCAAAAAGAGTCGCATCTCTATAAAGATAAATTAAAGACTTTGAACGTATTTTTTCCAGCTGTCACTCTTCCAATTTTTTACTCTCCCTTTTACATACTTCTATGCTCTCCCTATGTACCAATGACATAGAACGCGAGAACAGTACTGAGATTAGCCCGTATCTCTTAATAACAGCGGTCGAAGCCTCCTAGCTTTACTTTCCCCTATGTATATATATAGGTACCGAGTATCCATTCGTATATTGTAGAATGCGAGAGAAACGAAGCGATATATGTATTTCAAGTTCGCGCGCTCCAGCGAACGATTACAAAAGAGGTTGACGCTTGTGCAGACAACGATGTAATGTACCATATAACGCGTATACGTGTGTACCGGCGATAAACGTTTCTTGTTTGGAAAGTGTGAATTATATACCGGGGAATATGTCTATTATATACTTATGTATACAATTTGTATCTTTCTTTTTTTTTTTAATTTTTAACGTTCTATATGGAAAACTCATATTATACATGCCATTTGTAATACATCCTTTATAATGGATCCTGCACAATTTGCAGCTTCAATTTTTAACGTATACGTGAGTGATTATAAGACTTAATGCTGGCATATAAAGGAGTATCCGTGTGTGGATATGTGCATATATATAGATTTAACTTTATAGGCTGCAACTGTAAGAGAAACAAATCTATATAGCGGCCGGTGTGTTGTTGCGGGGGCGGCTTGTACAACTCGCGTGCTTTACGCCTTTACGCTTTATATATATAGTACGGGTTTAGTTCATACATCACACGTCCGTTGACGCTTAGAAAGCAAACAGACGTATCTAACATGTATTACTCACAAATATATATATACACAAGCGCGTGCTTTACACAAACCTTTAGACGCAGGGTGTATATATGGTACGAGCAAAGGCTTGAAAAATAAATAAACGCCAGACTGTTTTTACATAGCGTGAAGGAAAAATTTTTTCTTTTTTTTTTTATAATGAACACGAGCTTTTTTTCCTGCTTCTTTTTTTTTGTCTTTGTTATTTCAATTCTCGCGCGGTGTTTGTAATTTGGTATATATGCAGTGATTTCAAGCTGGTGCTCTATGTATATACGTCGAGTTGAAATTGAAATGTTTTAAAAAGACTATGGATCCGAAAAGTTTATTGTTCTTATCGTCTATTAAGTTTTATACACTTTGCTGTAATATTTCAATTACGTTTATTGTTTTAGGAATGTATTTATCTTACTGAGATCTGAATATAAATTTATTTAATTATATACAAGATAATTTTTTATATGAAATTTTTAAGATTGTAATCAAAATCAGCTATTTGCATGTAATCAAAACAACTTTTCAATTCATTTTATTGAAAAAACAAACTAAATAATTTTTTTAAAAGTCTCATTTCTACATAAATCACTCTTACAAAAGAAAATATATTGAAAATGAAAATAAATTGACGAAAAATAAAAATTTCTCCTTCGCGTACCTTCTATTTGATTCTATCAACTTTTAGTTAAAAGTTATCAATAGTTTTTTTTATTCATTTTAATATAACACTTCAACCAGATGCGCTCACATGGAAAAAAAGTGATTCCGAATATCGAGTCTAATTAACGTAGTTTATCAAAAGCATCAAATTGACGTCTGGTATATAGCTTTTAAATAGCCTCGACCAATAACAAACTGGATAAAAGGCCACACAGTACATGCTACTTTTTAAATCCTTGTCAATGAATTGGAACGCACAATCTATATGTATTCGCATGTTTCTGCTTGAACAAGCACGAAAGACAGGAGAATGAAAAAAAAAGTAGAAAGTAATAAAATAAAAATGTTACAGTAAAAGAGTTCGAATAAGATAAATAAAAATAAAGCATGTTACGAAAATGATATTTGATCTTTATTATTTTCGAAGTTCATTAAATTTGTTAATTTGAAAACAATTTTACTAAATTTTGTTGTACAAAAATACTTAAGGAGATTATTATTCTATATATGCTAAAAAATCCTTTCATACTCTATATTTTAAATTATCGATAAAATTTAAAAAATATATAAAAAATCTTTATGTAAAGATAATAAAAATAATTAGTATATTCTCTACACGTTTATTAATTATTTATAAATATAAAATATTTCACCGCCTACTAACGAGCACGTGCGTTATAAAAATATTAAGCAAAAAAGTAATGACAAAACGATTTGAAAATTGCAATAAAGATCTTTATAAAGCTTAAAGCTCTAAGAGAAAACGGCGAATAAAAAAAACGAGGATATAAAAATATAAGTGTTAGATATGCCCACGTAACCGATCGAATTTACTAGCTAATTAGAATGGCTCGATATTTATGCTTCATATCCATACGTACATGCGTATAGTCATTTTCGCACATTGTGCAGGTTGGTGAAAAAAAAGTAAAAAAAAATCGACACAATCGTGGCGAAAAAAAGTGTGCTTTAAACGTTGCATATACTTTATGTTCGAAGCCATGGTGCTACCGATATAACGTACCGATACTATAACCATTTTTGCACAACGGGTGGCCAGCATTAACTTTATTTCTTTACGGTAGTGGAGTATGCGTAACTCGTGGAAAGTTTTTTTTTTATTAACTCAATTTTTTTTGGAGTTTCTGTTTTTTTTATAGTTTAATTTAAGGGGTGTAGAATACGATGAAAAAGTTGTACGGTGTGAATTTAATAGAATTTACTGATGCAGAGAAATAAATTTTATTAAGATTGTAAATTGTCTAAGGGACGTTGGTCGACATGCTTTTATTTTTAAATATTATATGATTGAAAATATAATAGCACTTGAACAATTACATACACATAAGTACCTTTAATTGAAAATAACTATATAATATTAAATATGACAAAAATATCACTCTTTCATTGAGAAAATAAAAATGAGGTTGCTGTTTTGGAGGTCCATTTGCTTTTGAAAATCAAATTGTTTCTCGAAGATATGTCAACAGTTCATATTTTTAATTAACCTCCATATAATAGGACGATGCATTAATATTACAGATTTCACCTATTTTTAAGAGATCTCAAGCTATTAGAACTCTTATATAAAAATTAAAGAATTTTTTAAAATATTCTATAGTAAAACAATACAATACAATAAAACAAACAAATTTTTATATTATTTATTCAAAATTCTTTAAAAAGTATACACATGATAGAAAATTGAGTGTCGAAATTTTTAACTTTTTTTTGTAACAATTTCAAGATAAGATCTATACAAGTTCTCTATACGCTTCATGTGGTACTTTTTACTGCTGAGCAACGTTCATTATATCTGCTCTTTTGGCAAACGTCCCAACCACATTCCTATGCTGCAGTTCGATGCAAAAATCCGAGTCTCGTAAATTACTAAGATTACCGATGAACTAAAAATCGATTTTTGTTTTTCTTTTTTTTTCCTGTAAAAATTTGCTTACTCGCAATAGTTCTAAATCTTTCTTTATTTTTGTATGATCCTTAAAAATAACAAAAAAATAATATTTGCAACGTTTTTACAAAATTTTCTAAACTTATTTGTATAAACATAAAAGTATATTTCGAAAATATGAATGTTTGCAAAAACTAGAAAGCTTCTGTAGTAGTGATGTAAGCTTTTTTTCTGTATTTTATTTATCTGTTTTGAGAATTTTATTTTTCATGTATATACATACATACACACATGCAAAATTTTACTATAGAACTGGGAATTTTGCCAGAATAAAAGGTTTAATGGTATTATACGTTTTTCTGCAACTACATATGATAACAAAATTCTATAGTATAAATAATAAAATAATAACAAAAGATTGAAAAATATTTAAATTACCAAAAATTTATACAAATTATGGTTTAACATATGAAATGCATTTGCACACCGTTATATTTTATCGCTGAACAATAATAATTTTTCAAACTCCTAATTTAAACTTGTAACAAAAAGAAAAAGAACTTAACGTACGAAACGAAGGCAAAAATAACTTAAAACGAATGTTAAACGATAATTCTAAAATTATCTGAAGCATTTGACGTTAGAAATGAGCAAAACGATGCCTACGCATAAAGAAACATTTTTCAATTAAACCTTTGACGGCTGCATAAATTCGAGACTACACCGTACAACGGAAGGAAAAAGAGGCGTTTATAACTAACTATATACACGAACAAAAAAAAGACCAAAAAAAGGAACCAAAAAAAAAGAGCTAAAGAGCTATAGATCTATAGTTATAGGTATATAGAAGTATAATACATATAGTACTTGGTTTCGAAGTTCACACATCTGCGCGCCGCATGTGCGTAACAAAACGCCGAACTTACGCGTTTATACACTCTCTTTTTTTTCATGACACACAAGGCCGGAAACAGATCGAGAAACGCCTGCTTGACGAACACATACGCACGAATAATAAAAAAAAAGAAAAGAAAGAAATTGAAGCAAGAAAAAATATAGATAATTTTGTATGAATAAGGGCAAAATGTTAAAATAGTCGAACAGTATTACCTTTCTTTTATTTTTCTATTATGATTGCTATAGGTTTGATTTTTCTATATATAAACAGCATTAGCATCTGTTTGAGGCACTTTAATTATGATGACATATCGAAAATCTTTTGAATTAATGGAATTGATTTTAATAAAAGATATTAGTCTTTTGTATGTTAATGGAAAAATGTCAAAGAGATTATGAAGTTTCTTTAATGTATTTTAATGAAATACATTACTAGATTTGTTTAATAAAAAAGAGAGAACCGAAGAAGATGAACTCAAAGGAGTCGTATAATGTATACGATTTTATAAAGTTAAATGTAAATAAGGTCATAAATAATTTGATTAATTCTTCATCATCTAATTTTATAAATTAATAATAGATCTTAATAATATCCTTCTTGCAACTGGTATTTTAAAATAAATAAGTTTCTAATATTTTATGCAATATTGTTCAATAAATAAAGTACATTCAAGAAAGGTTGATAGATGAAGCTTAACTTATAATTCAAATTTGAATGAGTTAATCAAATAGAAGTAGTTTTATGAATAAAACCCACTATTATAATGAATAAAAAAGTTCCGTTAAAAATTATACGTTTGATCTAATGAAAAATGAACAACTGCTTATATACTTTAAATTTCGTAACACCTTCTTATATTGAACGTATACAATTTTTATAGTGACGAAAGAATCAAATTTACAAACAAAAGTATTATGCAACATATCGCATATGGAAATTATATAAAATGTATATAATATTAATTTGAAATTTATTACGAAATGTATTTCTTTATAAAACGTTAGTCGTCAGTTTTCATTCTCCAATCTAGATTCAAAAATCAAAGAATCAAGGTTAATCTGAAAAATAAAAAAAAAGGAACGAATAAAAGAAAAATGGGTTACACAGCATCCTTCATTCTCTTGTATATGCATATAGGTATCCTAAAACCCTTCCCAACTGTTTGCATTTGAATTTTAAAATGAAATTTTTTCTCTAGTCCGCTTATGTGCTTATAACTTCCGCTTGAACGATCTCGAGCGCATATACACTTGTGGTGGGTGTTGTAACCAGATGAGCATAAAAGAATCAACCGAAAATTCCATGTATCACATATTGAATAAAGATAAAAAAAGAATAAGGAAAAATCTCTCTTCTTAAAATTATTTTTTTATCTTGTATTAATCAATTTATTCTCGACTGGTATTTTCTATTTTCTATAGAGAAATCAATTACCGTGATGCAAATCCTCTGGTAAGGTATTCATCCGAAAGATAGTGCGTTAACTACGCATTGTTGGAAGCTACCTACGGTAAATTCAATATTATCTACGATCTATATTTTACTTAACATATATATATCCATATATATATGCTTGTATAGAGACCCGTTGCATAGCGTTATCTTCTCCTCTTGTGTCCTTTACCTCGAGCGTTAAGCTTCCTTCTTCTTCTTCTTCATCATTGTATTATGCCTTGTGGCCTATACACGTATATTATATGCATGCTCGAGCGTACATTATGCGATTACGCGAGAAAAAATTATTTTATGAAAAATAAAATGAAGTAGGCACTAGTCTTTTTACATGGATTAAGTTCAAGTATATCAAGATCAAACTTTCAGATGTAATTTTAGTTATGAGAAAGAGTGGATTATTGTCGGAGTATATCCTTATGCTAGAAATTGAAAATAGCTCCGAGTATGAAATATCATTTCCCAGTAGCTTTAAGAAAATTTAAATCGTTTAGTTACTTACATATAAATAAAAGATATTAAATAAATAGAAAGTATTTGTCAGAGCTGACATTTGTCAAAAAAGGTTATTATAAAAAATGTGTCACAAAGTGAGAAATTATCCTCTTTATTTATTTACATATTTTTATTTATTAAATTAAACAGGTACAGATTTACATATAAGTTATAAAAACAAGGAGAACAAGATAAAGTTAAAAATTTGATCCTCTCACTCGCGTAAAATATAAAAAACATTATCTGGCAATATTTTCCGCAAAATTTATAACAAAGATTCGAAATCACCTTTGAGTTATAATTGCCGTCACTGTAAAGCATATAAACACCTCAATCGCTCGAAATAATCATAGCTCTAAAAGTAAAAATTCTAATAATCTTTTAATAGATTAAGAATACATTCGTAGAGCATTATATTCTTGACCTTCATCCTCAAGTACTCACGTTAATGTTATTAAGGCTGCTTCAACCCACGTATATTATATGCACGCTCGTGTGTGCATTACGTGAAAAAAGAAAATAAATTTTTTATGAAACAACCCACGTTATTATCAATGTAAAAGTTGTGTTATAGCAGGAATTTTTTTTCTTTGATTTGATTTCTTTAATGTGACTTAACAGGATGTTGACAAAAAAAGATTTTATTAAACTGTTGTTGAATAACTACTTTGATACTAATTTTTACTTTTATTCTGATTTAAACACGAAGGTAGTATTTGAAAGATAAAGTAAAGTTTTGAAATATGTTATAAATAAACAAATATACGTTTTTTCGTAAATAATTATTATCAAACATAATTTAAAAATTTCACAATCACATTATAAAAAATTAATTAAATTTTAAAGTACAGTAATTTCCGTTATTCAATATTTCATCATTAAAAATTGATTTCGAATAAGCAATCAATATTAAAGTACTAATCAAATAATCAATAACAAACTTTTCTATTGCTTTTAACTTTTCGATCAGATTGATAACTCCTGACAGCTTCTTATTATTTTCTTCAAGTCGATTCAATCAAATAATCCTTTGACCCTGTTATTATAATTTTCATTGCTAACGCATTGCATAATAGAAAGCTTCAAAGTATCAATAACCAATTTGATATTTAAATTCTTCATATTCCACGCTAAGCGACTTTTTTTACCCAAAAATAGAATCAAGTCTTTATAAAAAGACTATATATAGCTTTGTTGCTGTATTCCCTAACAAACTTGTACCTTTCGAAAAATAAATAAAAAAGAAATGAAAATAAAAAAGGAAAACAGAGACGAAGGATATTTATTTACGACGTTGTACTTGAATTTCAGGTAAAAAAGCAGGAAAAAAGAAGGAAAGAATACGAAGTGAGGAAGAAGAAAGAGAATGTAAAGGTAAGATAGATAGGAGAGAAACCGGTTTTCTTGAATCAACTTCTTTAACCTACGTTTTCTTATATGCATATATATACCTCGAAAAGACGTTATATATCTATACTTGTACGTTGACTCGTGCGAGTAAATTAGAAAGTCCAAAGTAGGGGGAGTACAACGCACCGCTAATGCCAACGGCCCTTGGCATTAGTATACGGTTTTATATGCCCACCATTGCGTTTGTATATAGCCCCACAGAAAGCGTACAGGATAATCTTGCCGAATGATTTTTTCTTTCCTGATTTTTTTTTAATGTAACTTACACTACAAGGAATCATTAAAGTGCATCCTAACAATTGCACGAACTTTTCAGGAGAATATTTTATCTTGGGGGAAAAATTTTACAATTTTCTTCTTCGTATATATATGGGGCTTTATTTTACATGGAAATGTTAATTTAATAAAATGGAAATGTTAAATATCAATGGAATGGACGATTAATATAATGAATTAGAATAATTAATATGACAAGTTAAATAATTGCGGTTCATTATCACCATCATCAAATTAAATTTGGTTGCTTTTGTTAAATTTTGAAATGAAAATTAATTGGTTTACTTGAAAACGGAAAATAGAGGACATATATTTTGTTGTAAAAGTTTAACAATAATTTTAAACATAATGTATAAATTAAAAGAATGGAAAGTAAAGCTGTTTTACAGGACTTCTTTTAACCCCGTTATACAAAAAAGAGACTTGGAAGACCCACATGAATTTAGTTTTCCTTTTTTAATTTTTATCAGATAGAAATAAAATATGTTGAAAAATATGACAGATCAAAGTCGATTACTTTCGATCTTATTATGGGGGCCTAATATCTTACTTTCATTAACAACCAAGATAATAAAAACAGTACTAATTGCTGGAATCTGTAAGTTGGAGATCAAAAGATATTTACCAAGTGTTGGATCAATTTATTCCATCTTTTCCATGATCCGGGTATTAACATGTTAAAACTAAAATGGTAAATTTTTACAAAAAATTGAAAAAAAGGTACATAACCTGTATTTTTCAAAAATACTCTTTTTATTACTTAGGTTTATAAAGTTACGTGATTCAAAATTTAATTTTTAAATAAATATATAAACTAATCATTACTTAAATAAAAAACTTCTACAAAACTACTAGCCAGTAAAATAAATATTATCATATAAATATGATGAATGAAATATTGGAATTATAAATACAATATTACTATTTATGAAAACAAGGTAAATTGCATGGTATGGAGTATAGGAACGTCTAAGATGCGACTTATCTCTGAAGCACGTTTGGCACGTCAACATATCGAAAGCTTTAGCTAAGATACATATACATGTGCACGTTTCGTAAATGTCAAGACTATGATTACTCATACCCTATTCATTTGCGAAATCTCAACAGGGGAAATCAATTGCTGGATTAAAGTATCCTTAGATCTTACTTCCGGTATTATTTGCGATCTATGTATAGAAATGAATCCCTTGTAGAAAATCTAAAGGATCTTCTTAAATGTAACATTTGTTAATAGATCATTAATCATCAATAACTCATTAATTGCTTCCTTCTTGTATTTCATAGCTATGTTGTAATTCTTCGGATGATTAATGTTTATAACTAATGGATATCTTTGGACAATTTAATGTTATTTTGCTTGAATACTATTCCTAACAATATTAAACAAGCTTCGCGAATAATCAAAGATAGATTGAAGGTCGAAAAAATAAATGGTTTGTATAATAAATAAGACCATTCTATTTATAAGGAGAATGTTTCAATTTTGACTTTCTGATTTTTTTCTAATTTTAGGATATTTTTTGCTTCTATGAAATCATAAAAAAGTCTCACTCGTTTAGTTTAATACTCAATATTTCAAAAATTATGAGCAATTTAGTTAAAATTTTAAAGATTTTCAATAAAAATTTGCATTTGCTTTTAGATTTTTACTAGGAAAAATTAAAAATCATGCGGAGATTGAATTTTAAACGTGCATAGAAAATTAATGCTAAATTTTACATTAAATTTTATCCTAATTATTATTCATTTATAAATTTTGAAAGAACAAAGCTTTGTGAACCAATTTCTTTTTCAATCGAAAGATTTTAATTTCAATTATCATATTTTTTCAGTAAAAATCTTTTAGGAAAATTAGTTAAAAAAAATTGTACGACCTTAAAGTGGATGCAAATTTTTTATATAAGGAAAACGCTGCCAACTACTTCGGGACTATGTTTTCTCATAGAAATTATTGAATTTTAAAAACTCGTATAAAATATACTTATTGAAATATAAAATATATCTTTGTGTACAATGCAGCTCAAGTCAACAAATTTTTTACATAAAACTAAAAAATTAATCTTTTTGCTTTCTCGTAGAGGAAAAATTTGAAAAATACAAAAGAATTAGTAAACTTTTATAAAGTATATAATTTTCAAAAATTCCGAAACGTACTAAAGAATTTGTAATGAAACATATTGATGAATGCTGAAATAAATATTTATATAAAATATTAACATCAAATCGAAGATATAAGGAAATCACTTGATTTAACAAGAATTTCACATAAATTGTTACTGTTTATAAAAAAATAAAGGAAAAAGAGATTTTTCAATTCTTTTTAAATTCTCAATATGATTCTAAGGTTTAAATTATTCTACAAAAAACATTTCTAAATAGCTTTCAAATTGTAAACGTTTGAACTTAAGTTATGTGTAAAATTTAGAGCGAATATTACTTACGCACAATGTTTACGATACAATAATGTTTTCTCTTTGAAAAAGCAAAAATACCCAAAATTAGAATGAAATCTGGCACACCCAAAAATGAAACACTGTTCTTGTTTGATGTATTTCAAGTTTCTGAATAGTTTACTATTAAGTTATGAATTTCAAATATTGTAGTCTAAAAGAATTTTAAGAGATTTTGAATAAGCTGGTCACAATAATATTTCTTTTAGAGTAACATATTATATAGTATAGCTCCTCTCTTTTGATCCTGATTGAGCATATTTTCGTAGAATAATATAATACACACAATGTAAGGCATTTCACTATTTATTATTTAGTGAATAATAAAACTCAAAACTATTCTTAAGTTTTCATAAAATTATTAATAAAATGAATTGTTTATAAACATAGATATTAAAGAATTTTTAATAACTGTTATATCTACTATTTGCTCGAATTTTTATAAAACATTTTGGCAAAAAAGAAGGACAATATTTTTGCACATAGAGCTCCACGTTTGTAATGTTTTAAGTTCATAATTATTTTGTGCAGCTAAAAGTCACGAAGAAAACGCATTTTCAATTGCTATATAGTTAGTATATCTATTTTGGTGGCTTTTAGAAATACAAAATAACGACGAATTCTAAACTATAAGAAAGTCGAATTTCATATGCAAAAATATTGCCTTCTTTTTCAAAAATATTCGATTAAAATGCAAAAAATTATATTATCGTCAAGTATACAATAAATCTGAAAACCCACTTTAGATCGTCATAATTCTGAAAAGTATTTAAGACAAGAAAAAATCATTAACGTTAAAGAAATATGATCAAATTACTGTTTCATGTAACGCAACATCGCATCACAGCGCTATTTTTTCATCGTGACCTCGTTACCCACGCGCTTTTCAATATTCCATTAACTTTTAAAAAATTGAACAACACAAAGTGTAAATCTTTTAAAATAAAGATGCATTCATTCTCTATACCACATGCTATTAAAGTATGAAGCAAAGAAGAATCAATAACACCTCGTCAATCTCTTTTTTTATTCACTTCGTTACTGGGTCGACAAAGTGTATATATATATGTATATACGTATATATATGTTCTCACTGTACAATTAGTAAATCCCATTAATGGTAGTCGTTGTTGGCTAGAAAGGTTGCTATGTCGCTCGCTGGACTTTGTTTCTAGCCAAATCCCTTTTTTCCAGTCAACTGATAAATGGACAAGCAATGCACTAAAACCTCGCGGATTGCTTGAATTTTTTAAGCCACTGCATTTACTTTCGATGCTGCATATTCGAATAAATCTGCTTGCAAAACGTGAAAGTGATTTCACTAAAAAAAAGAATCGTTAGAAATTGAAAAAATTGATACCAACAAAAATTTTCTTTCACTAGAATTGGATTGACTAGCAATGTCAATAGAATAATTGTCATATTCATGGCTTCTAATTTTTTTCCTGTGATCATGTAACCAACTTTACTTGTGAAAATTATAATTACTAGTTTATACACGGAGAGACCAACTGCATCAAAGTGTTAGTACTGTTATTATTAATATCGAAGAATATAACGTTAACTATATTACATTTAAATTTCATTAATTTTTTCATGGCTAATAACTCTTTATTATTTGCGATATTTATTATTTCTCCGGCATTTACGTGAAGAATTGGAAAAGTATTTATAAATTTCGTAACTAATAAATGCCGCAAAAAAACATCAATACTAAAAAATTTAACCTTGCGTTTGAAAACGTTATACGTTAGTAAATAATCAATAAATATCGAACAATAAAAATTAATAAACTGTCTTTAACTAATTATTTTTCTCTAAAAAATTATAGTGAGATTTTGATGCTTGATAATACTGATGATTTGGTAAAAATAAGTGGCTAATATAAAAATATTTACACTTAACATATACTCAAACATTGTAAATTATCAAAATTATTTGTTTTTATCCATTAAAGAACAACATGAAATTATATATAAATTTGTTCTTTAAAGACATGGAAATGATTTAGAGAATATGCAAAAAAAACTAGAAAAATTACCGTAACTACCGGTAGGACGAAAAAATTTGTGAGTGATTTCACTAAAAAAAAAGAATTGTTCGATATTGAAAATTTAATACTAACAAAAATTTTCTTTGTCAGTAAAATAAATTTCATTTTTGACTTCTGATTTTTTTCCTGTGGCCATGTAACCAAATTATTTTTCCTGCAAATTAAAATTACTAGATGTTAGGTTAATGAAAAAAATTAAGTGAAAAGATAATAACAAACAATTAATTTGAAGATTAAATAATTACACTTTAAAAAAAAGAATACTTTTTATATCTTTTTCAGATATCTTTAAATTCGTTGCTATAATTTTATTGTAAAACTTCTTTCATTAAGAAAAGGATAGAAAAAAAGGTTAATTTTTGTCAACAGCTACTTGAACCATTTAATCGACAATACAATGAAAAAAAAATCTCTCTTGCGTGTGCACAAGATGCACCACTATGCGGTTTTCTAAAAACCCATTTACGAAGCCACGAGCTCGAGCCTATTAAAAGTACCCAATGAAAGCTTCGACGAAAGTGTGTGTCTATACATGTGCGTGTATGTGTGTATATGTGTAAGCGCGACAATGAGAGCAAAGCTTGCACAAAATGGGAAAAAAAGAAAGAAAATAGAAAATACTGAAAGGTACCTCTTACAAATAAGAGGATGAATTGTGACATAGTATAGAGTGGGTCTATTATAAAGAAGAATATAGATGGACGAGAAAAAATTTTTTAAAAAGATTTATTAAATCTTTGAACAAGGTTTTATGGATTTTTAGCATTGAGAAAAAATATAGATTTAATAAATACGTATATGCATTTTTTAATAATTATTTTAATAATGAGGTGTTAATTTATTGGAAATTTTATGAATGAATTTGAATTATTACAAAGAAGTATTGTTTTAGGAAAATAACAAATAATATAATTCATTTGAACATCATGTAATCAATTCATTACATTTCATCCTTATATAAAATAATTTTAGCATTTGGAAAGATATTAAATCCTATAAAAATATAGAATGTAAAATAATGAACATTCTTTTGATAAAACTAATATTATAACTAATCCTATGTGTATATACAAAACTTATCAAATGTTTGGAAAAACATTCTTTACACAACGAAATCTAATGTTTATTTTCTATTAAATTATGTATTATTAACTATGTAAATAATGACTTATGACATTCATGACCCTAGCAGCATGTAAGAAATCAATAAAATGAAAAAAAAAAGAAATCAAATAAAATCATTTTGTTTTAAAAGCTAAATTAATTCAATAATTTTTGAAAATAGTACATGAATATTTCAACTTCTTTGTAGTTTTCTGTCTGACCACATTGAACTTACCAATTTTTATGTTACATAGAACTGTGCAAACCATGCGAAACAGTGAATCGTAATAAAAAAGAAAAAACGATAAAATACTGAAATTGAAAAGATACGTGTATACAGTCAACAGAAACTAATTATAATTCAATAACTTTTTAAAATGCCTACACCGCATATGTGTATACCTGCTGACGACAGATTTCTGATAACAGTTGTCACTTATATGACTTTTAGCAAAGAGTCGGAAGAGACCTTTTACCTCGTTTATTCGGGCTCGTAACATCCGACAAAAGGTAAACATTTTATGACAAAAATGACCAGAAACTAATTTTAATTGCGCACTAACATTTTCTCAAGCATGATTATCCCACGTGAAGTGGGAAATCTTGTTCATGAAGAAAATTACGTTAGCTGTTTATGAAGATCATTAAATTTTAAAACTTGGATGTAGCCTTGTACACTGAGCTGATATATGAAAATTTTTTATTCGAATTAATTTTTATATTTTTGTTTCTAATGGACTATTTTCAGCGCTACAATAAAAATTAGATTAGGTTTCATGATAGTTAAAAATAATAATACGATAATAATACTTATGTTTGTTGAAAGACTCAATAAAATTAAATTTTTAAATTCATTTGAAATTTTAAGATTTAAAGTTTATGAAATTTCTACAATAATTTTAAAAAAAATTACAAAGTAATTAAAGCATTAAAATTAATTTTTTTTTTAAATTTATTTGACGTCGCTGTATTTATGCTATCATTGCAATGCTAATTAGCGACGGAGGTTTTCAGCGTGTTTGTAAACAAAACACATGTAACAAACAGCGGTGCTTGTAACAATCGACTGAGACCGGGATTTGAACTCGGGATCTCGAGATTACGAGTCCATCGCTCTACCGAATGAGCCACTGACGACCTCAAACTAATATTAAAAGGATACACATGTCACAATAAATAACATTGATTAACTTTAAAAATTAAAAGTTTTTAATTAAAAGAACAATTAAAAAAAAGACAAAATTTTAATTATAGGTTTAATAATAATGTTTCTTATTAAAAAATAATATTTATAAACTATTAAACATTAAACGCGCACGATAATATTCATATTCATATCCATATAAGATAATGGGATACGCTTTATTCGAAGTCACGTGTCTTTGCAAAATGACCCTATAGAATTTTGTAACGATGTACCATATCCTTGAAATAATGTATTATAGCCTTGTTATATACCATATAAAGGACCTATGAATGCTAGTAAAATAAAACAATCAAAACCTATTGAATTTCTCTAGTCAACTCGTCTATAGAAATTTATTGTCATTTATATAATATTTAAATGCTATTCTAAGTTGCACATCTGTAACTATGATCCGTACTGAATATTTCACATTTACTTTTACCCGCTTCTCGATTAATTCAAGAGATTCTAATGAATAACTGCTTAAGAATGAAAGAAAAAAAGGCAAAGAAACACTATTGTATGAACTACTTTACAAAGTATGTCATACTATACTTTTGAATAATTATTAAGTATAAATAATTCGATTAATGATAATTAGAGTGTTTTAATGCAGAAGGTCAATGTGATTAATTATTTTTTTATTGTATTATCTAATATCGGAGTATGCAAATTTTAATGAAAAAAGGCTATAATTCGTGCGATTTAATTACAAAAATATAATATATTTTATCGCTATAATATTCATTTTTCACTCGGATAACTATAGTGTTATGGGTAAAGTAAATTATAACTACAGTGACAAATTTAGTAAAAATAACACTTTTAAATTTAAAAAAATGCGTGCTGTAATTAATATACAAAGTTGATTTTATCCTCAAGGTGAAAATAAGCGTTAAACGGGACAATTTATATTTTCCACATGAAAAAAAATTTTTTTCTTCAAATTCACTTTTCTTAAGAATAACCCCAAGCAAGCAAAGAAATAATTAATAACTTTAAGACTAAAAAGTGTATACACAATAGCCTAGCCTTAATTGTACGTGTAATAAAGCCAAGATTACGTATCATTAAAAAAAAACTAAGCTACTTTCACGAGGCAATAAATCACCAAGACGTACATCTGTACAACAATGTATATATTAGCGTGTACAAGTATACATGCACAATTTGAAGCATATACCTATAAAATATATGCGTTAAGTATATCCACCTTACGTTACACGACAACACACGAATAAGAAAAAGAATAAGAAGAGGAAAATGCTCGAAGGAAGGAGCGTATATATAGATAGCATGTATGAAATCTCTAAACGCTTAGAGCTCTTGTAACTTTAATTCACTCGATTATCCTACATTGCCCTGTTAGATGAAATTGCCGTTGGCATAAAGCGGTATCTATATGTATATATATGTCTTAGCCACAGCAAAAAAAAAATCATTTCTTTGTTCCTCCTACGTTTTTCCAATTTCTTTTCTACTTATTTTCTTTTGCTCTCTTCCCCCCTTCTATAGGATATAATGGCTTTAAGTGAGAAAGAAAAAATAAAAGAAGAAAATGACAATGATAGGGTCGATTGCACTCATCGATGTTGCTATGATTTTCTTCATCTTACCATTTTACCCCTCATATTCTTTATTTTCTTTTATAATAATATCCTGGTTCCATTACAGAGAAAAACAGTGCTGTAATGAACACTAAAGCTGAAATGAACTATAATTATATTGTAAACTAAATGGTTTTTAAGCTTTCTTTTTTTTTTGTTAATAACCTGAGAATGAACAGTAATGCAATTGAATAATTTTCGAGCACGTTTAGTAGAGAATTATTTTAATTAAATATAGTTTAATATATAAATTTGTTTTATCGTGTGAACACTAAACGTTAAAATATTTTTTGGTAAAAAAAGAAAAAATTAAATAAAATACGCGCTATTTTAAACATTTTTCATAATTTTTAATTAAATTTTAAAAACAGGAAAAGGACCTTCTTTTCTTTGAGAAAATTAAAACAAAAGTGGTAACTTATTTATCATGTCAAACTATTGATCGATAAAATATGTTAGTAATAGAATTACAATTTTTGCTTGTAACAGAGTGACCTCGCAGGATACTTACGTGGAAATAAATGATTCGCAATGATTCTATTTTGTGCTATATATCGTGAAACAATAATATAAAATTTGAAATATTTTGCCATCGATAGTTACTAGAAAACAGAAATATACGCATCATTTTTCAGGTAACTAAACGATACATATATAATGCTCACGTATTTTTAACACAATAAAATAAAACAGCTTGTACAATGGTACTAAGAAATATACCTTACCTAAAATAAATTCTCATAAATGTGAATAAATGAAATTTTTTAAATAAATATAATATTTGAATAAAATTTTGAAATTTTTTTTTCTGCAATTCGATGCTTATTTTTATTTTTTCTTTTACTGCAACCATAACACTCGAGAATACAGGTCAAGGTGTTTTATTACATCAATTTTTAAAGTTTTCATTATTCTCATTTTATAGGTATCCGTTAATATTGCATGCCGGATATCGTGACACTTTTATTGGAATGTTGCGCAATTATTTGCTCGTATGTTTTACATAATGTATGCGTTTGATATGAAAAAAAAGAGGAGTCACTTCATTATGCGGTATGTGCGCAACATTAAGTATACAGTCGTGCAATATATTATTTCATCTATGGTAGAGAAAAAAACTTAATTCATTGTAAACGGGGAATGATATTAATAAATGAAATTGGGTTAAAATTATGTAATATCTTTGAAACTATATTCACTTTTAAGAGTATAATATTTTTATAAATAAATATTTTAAGATGAAATGTTTAATTATTTTTAAAAGAATAATAAACAATAAAATTAGCTGGAACTTATATTTTTCACTTTTAAATGAACCGTAAAAAGTTCATTATAAACTCAATAGCGATAAATTTTTCAAATGTTAATTTCATAAGTTATGACAAGATTTTTAATTTAAGCAATAAAAAAAGTAAAATATAAAAATCTTTCTACACTAATTGTACTTGAGTAATAACAGAAATCAATAATTAATGTTTATTAAGCGCGTATGCTCGTGCATTGATCTATGTATATTTTTGAATTTAAAAGAGCATCGTTATATTATTAATAAAGTGTAATTTAGTGGGCACCGTAAAACATTAAATTTTTATGCATTACACAATATAATAGTTTGATTTCGCATTCACGAGGGAATTATAATTTATGGCACAATGTATTTTAATAATTTATTGCCCTTATGATTATTATTGTACTTTTCTCTTATCGAGCATTATATAAAAACATCATTATTCAGTTATCATCAAAATGCCGATACTGTTCGAGAATTTATATGTACATTTTTTAATATTCGTACATAGATATTTTTATTGTCTCAACTATAATCAATTATTTTTTTTTATTGCAATAATATAAAGAAAAATCATCTTATGAATGATTACTGCCATTTAATTTAATTTAGCGATCATTTAAAGTTTCTAAAAGCATACATGCAAGAGCGGATGCTGTGCCAAAAACCAAAAAAAATCTGCAAAAAATTTTTACAATAATACTGTCTCTGTTAAGTATCTAAAAATCCGCAACGAAATCCGTATCCGCATGCCAACTCGTAGCACAATATACCAGCGTGTACACGAGATGGTCCAGCATCGTTTTCAGATGATATAACAACAACAAGAGAAAAAAAAGAAGAAGAAGAGAAAACCAAGTAAATAAAAACGACACTGTATATAACGTAAAAGTATACACATGTGTATCTTTGCATCTGGAAGCACTGAGTCGAAATATACATACAAAAATGCTTACAGTAGCTCTAGACATCATTACGCCGAAAGGTTTGCAAGGGAGTTTACATTGGCGAAAAAAAAAACATATCTTCTCTTTTGCTCTCTCTCACTCTCCAGAGATAAAGAATCTGCAAACCATCTGGAGAGCTCTGTAGGAGTCTTATAAGACGGACGTATATAGTTACTAAAAAAAGAAGAAAAGAAACATACGAAGTCATTCTCTTTTTTTTTGTTCTACATCGTTGTCTATAGACAAATGTAAAGAGAGAAAAAAAAAGATGAAAGACAGATTATGAAGAATGGGATACGCCTTAGGAAGAAGCTCACGAAATTAACCAGTCAGAAATTTATGATGATCTTTTGCAGGAGGGTTAAGAAAAAAGATAAAAAGCAGCAGAAAAAAGGATGTTGAAAGAACGTCGTATAGACGTCAGTAATGTTTCGTGGTGTGCAGACAAATTGAAAGCATCGCTAGACTATAAGGCGGACAGATGTGAAAATCTACTTTCTTGCTTGTTTTTAGACGTGTAGCGGAATGTTTGATGGGTTGATGATGAGATATTGTACCAACGGGGTAAAAAGGTCAAATGTTTAATGTATAAGAAAAAAAGTATTTTATTGAAAATATTGGAAAAATCCTTGAGGGATTGTTACATTTTTTACGATAGCCTAAAAAGGTCGAGGATATTGTGCAAAAATTTATATGAAATATTAGATAAAACAATGGAGTGTGTTCCAAAAAAAGTTCTGAAAAAAAAACATGTGTACCTTTAAGCGATAAACAAAAAATTTCTTCGGCTCAATCCTTTTAAATTTACTTACTTAACTAAATAATAACCAATAACAGTATACTGAAATTGTTTGAAATCTAATTTTCAACTTAGAAAAAAAAATTGATAAAAACTTACTCATACACACTCGTGTACGTAAATATTTTAAAATATCGTATCTGTATACATAGATAGGAATTCCTGTACAAAACATGTTTCCATAACGTTATTTCAAGCAATTTTTTTTACCATCACAAAATTTCTTTTTTGAAGAAACAAAAATGTATACACATAGCTAAAAGAATAAATGTATTTATTTTACATATATGCATCTTTTCACGTGTTGAAAAAGTAAATAAACATAAATGTTTTAGTAAATTAAACTTTCTTTTCTATTTTACTTTATACATAACACTTTCTTCTGTTTTTTTATATACCTTCAAATTAAAGAATTATAAAAAAAATATAATAGTCATCAGTGTTTTCTTTGATTTTCCGTTTCTCTCGATCAGTTACGTATACATCTAATCTTTGCTAAACAAATTAAGATCATCTATATAGACGAGCCTTTCACAAACTTCTTTCAAGTAAACCTCAAAGATTTCCGTTGCCAACTAAAATCGCTTAAACCTTTTCCAATTCGATTTTCATTGAAGCCACTTTCGAGCAATCGTTACAATTCATTCATTCAAATTCAATATTCGATAATCGTCAAGAAACGGAGCGTACAATTGCAATGAAATCAAGCCACAATATCAAAATCCAATATTATTGCTCTTTATTCGCACTTCTTGCACGTAACAAAGAGAAACGTTTCCATTGATTTAAACGTTTAAAAATTCAACCATAGCCAGAATACACGTATACACGTACCCATCTCAGAAGATTAAAATACGCAAAGAAACAAAGCTTAATACGACTACAGCTGGGCTATTACAGTAGTCTATAAACATTTTGGCCATAATTTCAAAATAATCCTTAAGAAGATCCATCTAAAATATAAATAATGTGTCTCTTTTATATACCCATACTCACACACGTGGTTTCTATATATAGAACGTATTAGCAAAAGATTAACTAACCTATTGCTTCATAACAATGGTCAGATTAAAGTTTTTTCTCTGGCATCTGGCTGACCAAAAAGAAAGACGAATAGAGCAGATACGCTCGCATTCTCTAAAATTAAAGAAAGGATGGAAGAAAAAAGAAGAGAAAGATTAAAATTACTTATAACTTCTTTTGGCTATTATATTTTGATGAAGAGGTGTCTACCTACCGTTCACCTTTTTTTTAAATCTTTTATGGTTAGCATATATAACTCTTGCCAAGAAATGTGTGTATGTGTGTATATATATGGAGTTAAAAAAACCGCTTGCGATGTTGCCTCACACAGTTTTCGCAAAATATTGGCACGGGGTCTAAGCTAAGCAACTAAGAGGCCGTACGATGCACAGCAAGAAGACCTACAAAGAAAAGAGAGAAAAAAGAAAGAGAATATATATATATATATATATATATATATATATATATACATAGATATACGTGAAATGCATGTTATAGCTCTTGTTTCTTTCTTTATCTATCCTATCTGGCAGTGACTGTAGGGCACGATGTCGGTGTGCTCGACTAACCAACCCGTTTTCTTTTCATCTTTTCTTGTGTTCAGGGCGTTTCGTTTCCTAATGTTATTCTTTGTCTTTTTTACCATCTCTATGCGAGTAACATTTTTTATAACCTTCGTTACATTTCTTTAGAATTTCGTCTATGTAGGTTAGTTTATCTTTTTATCTGAGAATATTTGTAATTCTAAAATTACATTTTCCAGAAAATTTTCTCTTTTATTACAGAGTCTTTTGTCAATTTCACTTTAGGAAGAATCAGATTTCAATGAAGGAATGACTGAAAGGTCTTACCATTTAAGGGAAAGAAATGAGAAATATTTTTAACTTCTATAATATTAAATTTAATTGATTGTTTGCTAAACGATTAAAGAATCTGAAAATCTTGATCGAATGTTGATATAACATCGTTTATTTCTTAAATTATCACATTCAGTTTGAAAATTATTACCAAAATAGAAAATTTATTTAAATTATTACCTTCGAATTTAAAGTACAACTAGATTATTTCTTTTGAGAATTTCAATATTCTTACTCTTAGACAAGACATATTCCCTACTTACCAGAAACAATAAATCTCCCGTATACTTGCACAAAAATATATTTCAAATGGCATTTGATTAAAATTTAAAATTACCACTTTTATCAAAATTTTTAAGTCTTCCTCACACTTGAAGTAGACTTGAGCTTTCTGTTTTTGTGCACGAATGCATTTTCTCGCCCTCTTTTTTTTTATTTCTACGTATAATAGGAACCCTACTTTCTGCATCCCTCGACTTGATAGTCGCTTTTTTTTCATCCACCACACTTTGGGGAATACTGTCAACCGCTTGTATATAGCAGCAGAGCATATAGCCAAGAGAGACGTTAATAAAAAAGCCAAGCGCAACACACGAAAAATAACCTGGTGTATGTATTTTTGCGGACGCTTTCGCTTAAACATACTCGTATATAACATTTTACGTACATATATATGCATGCAAGAGAAAAAGAGTATAGCCAGTGATCTTGCAGGTTGCGTAAATCTGATTATATGACGTTGGGTGGTATACGGTATAAGCTATTGTTTCGAGTGCTCAACTCTTTCATATATATTTTTTTCTCTCTTTTTGACGCTCTTGTTGACTTTATCGTTGCGTTTGTTTGGACGTTGACAAAATGCCTTTTTTTTCTTACTTTTAGAAAGCTTATTGTTTGTCTTTTTTATAACATTGAGCTCGCTTGATTGATTTGCAAATTATAAAAACGAGAATGGCTCAACGTGCTTTCTCGTTTATAATTTTTATCTGCAACGCGTGTTAATAATTTTAATGAATGTCTCTGTTTGTAAAATTAAATTATAAATTTAATATGTTATTTGTACACGTGAATAATTATTTTCATAACTTATTTCATAAGTACATAAACGGTATAATTTTCATTTATATCTAAAATCTATTTAGATGCACATATATAGTTTATAATTAATTCATATTTTATTGAAATGAATAAATTTAGCTTTAATTTTTGTTTATTCTTTTAAAAAATATAAACATAATTTATAATGAATCACAATGACACACATAATTCACACGAAAAATTAAAAAAAAAAAATAATAGAAAGAAAAATCAAATGTACATTTATAAGGTGAAATATCGACAATGACATCTTTCTTACCGATGTAATCGGCTTTTGCCAACCGTTCCACATTCGTTATTTTTCGCAGCCCAGCTTCTCTCATGCTATCGAAAGTGGCAGCCGTAATACGATACTATATGCTTTAAAGAAAAGGAAGAAAGAGAACAAGTACATACATCCTTTTTGCTCTTTTTTTTTATTTATTTTTTCTTCTCTTTTTTTGCTTTTTCTTATTTCCTAACCGCGAGATATCGGATATACGAGAAGTTCGACGTTTTGCATGGATAGCGAGAGAGGAAGGAGAAGGAGTAAGAAGAATAAAAGTAAAATGAATGTAAAAACGTAAACATAACAATAAAATTCGGGTTACATTGTGAATGGTTATTTTTGGATTATGTATTATTCCAGATATATTCATGCTACTAATGAAATTTTTTAACTTTTATGTTGAATATTTTTATTTAAAACGAATGTTCGGAAATTGAATTTTGTAAAAGTGTTCAATAAACAACTCAGTTACAAATAAGAAAAGATTATTTTGTAAACAAAAATTATTCTAATTATAAAAATATGAGTAAAAATATGGATACAATTGTGTCACTTAAAATATTTATAGAGAAACCACTTATATCCTTAATAAATCAATAAATTTGATGATATAACATTTTTTCTTTAAAAATATTGAATATCATTTCTATACATTGTAAAATAAAAATATTAAAAATAATAACAAGCCACTCGTGTTCATGAACTACAATTATTACATTGAAACACATTAATATTTTACGAATATTTATAAAATATTCGAAACAAAAAATGTTTAAAAATGTCCAATGCATTGATATAAGATTAAATTGATTTATTGGATAAATGATTTTTCAAAGAATTTTTGGCAGAGTCAACAGTTTCTCCGCATTGTTAAACAAGTTCATACAGTATATATAGGATCTAAATTAGCTGGTCCATGTCATCATTAACTCTAGCGGATTTTACTTTTAATTAAATTAAATCAAGGCAATCCAATCAATGTAACGCATTCCTCCCAATCCCTATTTCATTTGCTTCGTTTCTGATCAAAATTTTGTTATAGCCACGCTATCAGATGGAAAATACTCTATGATAAATTCTTACACGAATAGTGCCACGACACACATATCTCTCTCTTTTCAGGATCGATGAACAAATCAAAAACGTTCCATTACCCGCAATCGAATAAACAATGAAAAGCATCTAGGATATAAACGCATAAATATTCAATATGCAAATTGTTCTCTATGAAAAAAAAAGAATTCAATAGCTTACAGTTTGATAAAAAAAAGAGTGAACAAACTATACCGATTGATGCCTTCAGACAAACTTTTTGACCATGACACGCGTGGAGTTTGAATTATCGCTTGCAATAACGAAACGAGAACATGATAAAAAAAAGAGAAGAAAAAAAGCTTGTGTATTTAATCCATTTATACTCGATCTGTTCGACTGCACTTACTTTCGCTCTCTCTTCATGTCCCTCGACTTGATTAAATTAGTATCGAAGTTGCTTCGGATGTGTATACCATCCCTCTTTCTCTTTCTACGTAAAGGTGTATATGTATATAGTTGTGCAGCCAAACTAATGAGATTATCGACAATCAATCGTGAAATGGACCCAAAGAGTAAGAGAGAGGGACGGAAGAGAGATATAGAGGAATATAAGCTATATACTTGGAGCAAATTTCAGAAGACTAACTTTTGGCGTATGTGCAGTGAAGCTAGTATTGCAGATTTTCTAGCTACGAGCTAATTTCTCGATAACGAATATTGACGTACTCAGTAAAACGAGCCAAATGTTATGACGAATCATATCTCGAGCTTCTTACGATGTACGATTAACGCGAAAATAAACAAAAAATAAATTAAGCCATTCAATTGTCAATCAAATCGTAGTTTCGATGAAGATGAAACAAACAATCTTATTTGCTTTGGTTTTTGTTAATTAAAAGATATACACAATTTTAGGTCATCGACATTTATACAGAAATTGTAATTAATGATCCAGAATAATTGACTAAAGAATTTAAGAAATGATTGATAAAGAGTTGATGGTTGATATGCAATCAATTATAATTTAAAACCTTTCATTTGAAAAATGTCAAAATTTAATTTTATAACAGTATTTCTAATTTTTTTTTTTAAATAAAAATTTACTTTATGGATACGTGAACATAAAATATATCAAATGAATATGACTTCATCTTAAATAATTAGAATAATTTGATTCAGGAGTTTAAAACAAGAAAAGGATGATTAAAAAAAGTAAAAAAAAATATGTATGCATTAATTATGACTCATTTGAATGAATTAAAAATTTATATTTTCAAAGTTAAATCTTTAAAAATTTTTTATATCACCTCGTGCTAAAGAATTCACATAGTCATCCTTATATGTATGTATATAAAAATGTCTTACACAAACAAAATTCAATTTGAAATCTTAACACTCTTAAATATCCTAACAGTTAAGCTATGCCTATTAAATCAAAAATTTAATTAGCGCGAAGGCTAAAACTTCCTTTGTGTATTAGCATTTATTATAAAAATAACTGAAAAAAAACTTTTAACGGGATCATTAAAAATTTCGTGCTTTTTTGGTTATATATACGTAAGCACTTGTTTAAGTAGATACACATGCCGACTGCGGCAGTGCATACACATGCTGGTATACATATATATAGAGAGATAGGGAAACAAAAAGCGCATTCATTGCGGGCGTGTCGTATAACGTCTTCTCTTGAGTAGCCTCATAAATCTGAGGGTACTGCTAACAGAAAAGAGAAAGAGAGAAATGCCTTGACGTTTTTCGATTCTGTATGTCGGAATGCGTGAGTAATGAAAACGAGAAGAAACGGAGCAAAGTCGCAATTGAAGAAAGAAAAAGAGAGGAAAAAACTTCTTTTAAAACTATATAGCCCTTCGGCCGGTATCTTTTGAGCTCAAGGGAGTGAACAGATTTTTTTTTCTTTCTTTCTTCTTTTTTTCGACACCCGCACGTATAAGCCCAGCGAGAGAAACAAATAACTTCACGCGACAACCTATTGACTTGCTTTCACTTTCTTTTCTCATTCTTGTTCTTGATTATCTAACATTCTTATCAGTTTTCTCATTAAAACAAAAGGTTGAAAATTTTTTTTGCATTTTTAATTATATAAATTTTTTTTCTTATTTTCAAAGTTAAATAAGTTTTTCACATTTTTTCAGGATTTTTGAATGAATTTCAAAATATTTCTCAATAAAATTATTCCATCTTTCTTCATTGTGTGAATGGGAAATTTAATACAAATTTTTACGACTCGACCCTACATTTATTTCCATTTATCCTAGTTCAGGGAAAAACTAGATTTGTAAGAAAATTTTTATAGTCATCTCAAATGACTTATATTTTTTCTTTCTAGAATTCCCGTTTATCTGTTTTCCAAATCTATCTATCACTTAGAAATAAAGATATACAGTAATCCTAAATAATGTTTTTTTTTTTAAATAAATATGTTGTGTATTACGATTTACAACATGGAAACTCGCTTCGATACGAGTTTTGAATATCTTGACGCGATTTAGAAAGTAGTTTTTCTTAGATCTAATTAATCAAATAATCATCTAATCAAATAGCTATTTTTTATTTTTCACGAGCTGTTATAACCGTTTTTTAATTTTTTTTTTAATCTTGTACTATAGTAGTTCATTCATTGACATGAATTCATAATTTTAAAGTTACTTTGAAACCGTTTAAAACTAAAAGTAAGCAATTATTTAACGTAAAACCACTGTTCAAACATAACTATTCCATGAATTTTTATGTAAATATACAAAGGTATACGCACAACCCAAACCTTTGCTCCTCTCCATGCATTTACGAATTATTCCTTTAGCGCAGCCTGAATAAACATTCCTCACTCCTTTTACACGTTTTCCGCTTCTCTCTCTCACTCTTACATATATTTTCCATTATTTCTCAGTCTCGCACCCTTCGAAGTTTTCATTGGGCTTTAAAAATAACAGAAAACCTTTAGCAATATTAACAGCCTATATGCGCGAGGTCACGAGATCAATTTTTCAAGAGTCACTCGCACGCGTTTTCTCGTCCACTTTAGTCTAAAAAAAAAGGCCTCCCTTATATATAGTTTTTGACAAGCGACTACAATAAAAAAGCAACGACTCTATAACAAAACAGAAAACAATCGAATTCACTTTACTATATCGTAAGCAAGTGTAGTGGGTTGTATATAGGTAAATTGTTAGTTTACTAGAATATAAAGGCTGGCTCTCTCTCTCTCTCTCTCGGATAGTTGGTAAGCGAGAGCCTTCGTTAACTTGGCTTGATGTTAAATCCTGGTGCTTTGTCAGAAGCCCCCGTAGGTTTAATTAACAATCCGACAAAGCCTTCATTTCCGCGCTTCGCTCACTCTCTATGTATACATATAAAGCTCAATATAAATATAAATATATGTATACGATATACACGTATATACGCACATATATACGAACAGGCTGCTGCTGCTACTCAAAAGAGAAACGGAAGGAGATAATTCGTGTATTTCGTGAAAAACGAGAGAGGGTAAGGGCCTTATGTTTAACAGAAACGAAAATATTAACGAGGGCAACTTTTGTGCCGGCGTAAGCAACGAATATCAAGTATTTTAGTTCAAAGAGTTTAGGAAAGACAGATAGTAAATGTAACAAGATATACACGATGATAAGGGAGAAAAAAAGGGAAGCTTTTTACAGATTTTCTTTTTTTTAAAAAAAAAAAGCTAAAGCGGAAAATCCTATACGCAAAAAAACGTTGAAAAAAAAGAGAGAAGAGAAGGGATGATGATAAAGAACAAAAAGCAAAAGTATAAAAGTTGAAAGAGTTTTGAATCTTAAACGTTAGAGAGAAAGAGACATATAAAGAAAAGAAAAAGCAGAAGAGGAGGTAATGTAGGACAGAAGAGAGAATAAGCTTTGAAAAATCAAAGCGACTTTAAAGCCGGAAAACTAATCCGACTATTTTTCCCCCACGAAAAATGCGACATCAAAGCACTTTTCGTTTTACTCTCTTATACGAACTCTATAAAGATTGCACGTATGTGTGTGCACGTGTATATAAATTTACGCATCCTAAAAACTGCATATCTCATGTATTGTACACGTACATGTGAAAACAAGCGCGTGAACTGCTTGAGGGCTAAAGCTTGCTTTTAAATCCTGTCTCGATTATATACTTCTTTCTACGACATAAGCATTCCTAGTAATAGCCTCTTAGTTTGTGGATGAAAACTCTTTTATTTTAGATTTTTTTGCATTTATTTTCTTTTCTTTAGGTAATTTTTATAATTATCTTTTACGTTAAATAATTGCGCGACGATTAAATTAAATTTATAGGAATTTAATGCGCTGCAGTGTAAATCGTTAGTTTATCTCGTGTTTTCTTTTTTTTTTTTTTTTTAATTACTTGTTCATTGCATTTTACGTGCGAAAAAAAATTGTGGAAGTAAAGAAACTATTTTTGATTAAAGTCATGTTGGATGAGATATCATTAAAATTTGATTTGACATGCACTTGCAATTTGAAACGTGATTTTACGGTAAATCATTTTTCAAAACTTTAGATAATTATGAGGATATTTAATAAACTTTGATTCAGGTAAAAATAAAAATTAAGAATTATTAATACAAAAAAACTAATTTATCTTTGAATTCTTATATTGTATTAATATCATAATTTTTCTATTTAAAGATTGTTTCATTATGAAGTAAATGAAAAAAATGAGTACAAAAATGACATATTATTGAAATTAATAATTTAGTTTCTATTAAATATCGAAGTGAAATTTAATTAAAAATTGAAAAATGTCAATCAAATTATATATTATTTTACTCTATAGAGCAAAGAATTACGATTATATTTAAAAAATAACAATGAAAATGTAAAATCATGTATTTTATTTAAAATTTGTAATTCAATCTCATAAGTTAATGTATAAAAAATATTATATTATAAAATCATAAATAAAAATATTTTTCTGCTATATTTAATTAAAATAATTTGAAATCGTCAGTGGCTCACTCGGTAGAATGATGGATTCGTAATCTCGGGGATTCGAGTTCGAATCCCGCTCTCTGCAGCCGATTGATATAAGCACCACTGTGCGTGTTACAAACACAATGAAAATTTCCGTCGCTAATTAGCATCACAATGATAGCATAAATACAGCGACGTTAAGTAAAATAAAAAAAAATTTAGATATTTTGAAATAATTTAATGAAATAATTTTATCATTAATTTATAAATAATAATATTGATTCTAAAAATTATTTTTTTCTTCATTTATTAATAATACTTATTTTTTAAAAAAATTCTTCTGGATGTTGAAAACAAAAAATTTTTTTATTTTAAATTCAAAAGCTTTTTATTACTCTTGTTTTATCTATAAGCTCATTTTTTTCAGTCTCCCATACCCTTTGTTCAACATTTTGCCTTCATTTCTCAGCGCATACACATCAAAAATACCACCGACACACGTGATATGCGTGCAGGTAAGAAAAAAATATGCTATGATGAAGAGATGCCTCATAGTCGCGATAAAAAAAGATTAAACAAGATAAAAAAAATAGAGGAGAAGAGAACGCATGTGTTACGTGGGTTATAAAAAAAGCCACTGTAATTCCTAGATCCTTTGTCATTTTAAAAAAGAAGAAAAAAAGGAAGAAACGCATTTATTTAATAAACGAAGAATATTTTTCACAATCAATGTTTTTACCTTATTTTTTCCTCTACACTTCATGAGAATGGAAAATTCATGAAATGCTTGAAATTAAATTTTTCTTTCTTTGTTTTTGACATTGCAGAAAAATACAAAAACGATAAAATTCTCAAGTGTTGACTGTTACCAGTACTATGCTTATTATATCTGAATAATATTCATGATTCTTTTACAAAATAAACTTCTTTTTTTTCGAGAACCTGAGTCTTTACTACTTCGTTTTTTTCTTTTCTTTTTTTTTCGTTAACTCAACAGAATGGCTTTTAATCTTACTTCTTCTTTCAAAGCTTGCTTTTCATCCTAGGAAAAATAAATTGGATTTTACTTTGCGCCTAGGTTACCTTGCAATTCACTTTTCAAATAGAATCTCAACAAGTTTTTCGAGAGTCCCTCTCTCTCTTTTTTCTTTCTTTATTGTTGTTGTATAACAGTACTAATCACTTTTTTTTAAAGGAATATTGAATAATTCCAGAAGGTTGCGAGCACCGGATTGTAAACACTCTTTTAATTTCATATAGATCCAAGTGTATGCAAAATAACAATATTCATATTTTAGCTTTTGAATTTTGAATATTTCAGATATGAATTAAAACGATTTCGTGCTTTCGGCGGGCTAAAAAAATCAAGATGCAGTACCTTTGATACATTAATTACAATGTTTTATTTGCTTAAAGCTTGCTTCAGAAAGAATAGGTAAATTGTAAATTTTTTTAAAGTTTTATATTCGAAAAGGTTTATTTTAAAAACAAAATTGGAAAAAAAGGTTTTTGTTCTAATTTAAATTGCAAAATCGTAATAAAATTCTTTCTGCGATTCTTAACGGAAAAATAAATGTTTCAACAAAAGAAATGTTTTTTTCTAATTACTTCAGAAAGCTTTTTAATTTTGTATTTAAATCTTTAGTTCTTTTATCTAATCTTCTACAAATGCAACATTTAAACAAAATCTATTTAAGAAAAGAAAAATTAATTAACAATTTGAAGACAGTATAGATTTTGCAAAATTTTTTTCTTATTTCTTTTTCAATTTTTAATTAGTTACAATTTTGAAGGTGAATTTTATTTTTAAAATGTAATTAACCATTCTTAATTGACATTTACAAATTTTTAAAGAATATTTTACAATCATCTATTTACAATTTGTTAACTTATTGTTATATTTTTGTAACGCTATTTTCCATTCTTGCAATTCGATTTCAATTTCGAAATAAGCAAATGTTATAAATTTGAAATAAAAATTCAAAAATTTATGTTGCCTGAAGAGCAGCTTCCTTATTTTTAATCCGTTTATCTGAACTATTAATATAAAGGATTTCAGTCTTGATTTCAACAAATTCGATAGTCATTTAATTCATTACAAATAATTTGTACAATTTTATTGAAGAATAATTATCTATTTTCGAAATAGCTCATTTCTTTGAATTATTATTTCAAACAATTTTAGCTTTAACTGAAATAAGTTAAATAATCTCGTAATTAATTGCAAATATTTTTCTTTCAACAGTTTAATTGAAGAATAATTATCTATTTTTTAGTTAAATAATATTCAACTATCGTAATACAAATCTCTACGAAATTCTTGAATTTAATATTTACATATCTTCAAAAACCATTTTACACATAAGTATATTTTAAATTTCTTATTATATACATCTTATCCAATTACAATATCTTTCCAAATATACAGAAAAAATTTATATAATTCGCTTGGGTTAACTAATTCGCCATTTCAAATTTTTCCCTAGCTCGACTAAATCTACATATAAGAATCACAAGAAATACAAAATAATTTGCTATCCTATTTCAGAACAAAAAAAAAGAAAAAGCATGAAAAAAAGAGGAAAAAAAATAAATAAAACTGAGTAAATCATGCTCCAGAAACGGGGACGAAAATCCGCGTTACCACGACTCGAAGGTAAGTCGAGCGTTATATACCAAAAAACCTTGTGGACGGAAGAAGAAGAGTCGACGAAAAGGAAAGATAAAGAGAAACAAAAAAAAAGAAAAAAATAAAAACGAAGAAGAAGAAAGAAAAAAAAAGGTAAAAGATAGAGGGATGTAGGATGCAAGAGGTAAACGTATGTTTGCTTTAGCGGTAAAGGTTTACCTTTCGTTAAGAACGAAGAGCCGTGGTTTCAGGCAATACATACACACGTGTATATACATGCAAATATATTATACAAGCATATATACAAGCTACTATCTTTTTCTATCTGGCTTGTGTATACTGAGGCTTGATTTTTTTTTTCTTTTTTTTTTGCTGGAAAATCTAAAGTAGTGAAAGAGACAATACGGAGACGTAAAAAGAAAAGCCGACTCTAGGAAAAAAGAGAGAAAAAAAAAGAAAAAACAAGACTGACAATGAATTCTACGAAAGAGTGGCTGCATACAATTTTAATCATACGTATTTGAATGCATCTTTCGAGAATGAAATTTTTTTTGCTTAGTTTAATCGAGCTCATCCGTAGTTATTTTCATGAAATTCTCAAATATTGTTTGCTGCATTGCGCTATTCAATAGTTCATTTATTTTAGCATAAAACGAAAAGTTGAATATATAGATATATGAAATTTTCGAGCGTATACGAAAGATTTTATAATTAATTTTACAAAGATGGAACGAAAGACTCTTTTTTTTAATAGTATTTTACTTGAGTGTGACGCTTTAAAGTTTTAATATGGATAAAGTAAAAAATTATTCAGATTTAGTTTCTAAAGTTTTCAAGCTAGATATAAAACGACGAACTAGTTTTATCATGCTAATAAGTAAAATATTTCTTTTTAGATGATATTGTATCATTTTAAATAATCATATTTTTAAAAATAAAATTATTTAATAATGCATTAATATATACAAATATATAAAATTATTAAAATTAATAATATTTTATAAAGTTGTATGCTATACTTCTTTCTTATTATCAAATCTAATAAAAATCTGCTTAAAATTGCATTTAAGTATATATAAATAAATTAATTTGTGCAATAGTAATTCAAAAAATGATTGAAAATTCGAAGCATATTATTTCAATATCAGTAAATTATGATGCAATACATAAAAATATTGAAATATAAAAAATTATGTAAAGTTAATTATTGCTTTTATATTTAAAAATAATAATTTTTGTGATAGCCTTTAATCTTTAGAGCGACTGAAAAGCCAATATATTGGCTCTATCCATGATTGACACTTCATATATGATCAACCTATGATATGAGATACCATTTTCATGAATTTTCTTTGAGAGATCACAAATCCCAAATATCGGTTCTCTCAAAGTTAATAAATATTATATTTAATCTATTTAATCGAATATTTTATCCCATTTAAAAATTGCTACGATAAATATTAAAGTATATATTTTTAAAATTGTATTAATGATAGAGAGAAAATACTTTTATTCAGCGCGTATTATATTTAATATACAGAAATGTAAAAAAAATAAAAAAGATTTTGGTCTCTCGACGTTCGCCAATTAAAATTCATGGTTTCCCATAAAAAAAAGAGATAAAAACTTAAAAGTCAAAAGGCAAGAAGATGAATAAAGAAAGAAAAAAAAATTACAAACTAAAAAGTCAAGGAAGAAAGTTTAAGAAACAGAAGCCGTTCCTCTAAGAAGAGACAAGAACAAAAGGTACAAACATTAAGAGTAAAGACGACTATTTTCGCAGTTGTGTGAAAAAGAAACAAGAAGACAAGAAGAAGAAAAAAAAGGTTATAACGAGAAGAAGAGCCCACCACGACGATTGTCCTCAATTTCCTCTTCTCACTTTATAGTGTCTCCAGCGAGTAAAGGAAAAAGAGTCCAAAATAAGAAGAAGAAGAAGAAAGAAAAAACAGACAAAAATCTACACGCACACAGTACGTAATAACGAAACGTCATATAAAAAGCGAATCTTTGCAAGACTTTTTTTTTCTTAACGTTGCAGCGTATATACATCTATATATGTATATACACAAGAAGAACATAGACGAATATATAAAAATGATGAAGCAAAAGAAGAAGAAAAAAAGTAGAAGAAGCTAACGCTATACTTGAGCTGCTCTTTGAAGTTATAGGAAGGATTACGAGATTGCCATGAGGGGATTACGATGATGGCTCCTGGGGACGTCCAATCTCAAGGATAAACACTTTCCGACGCCCCCTTATAGCAAAAGCAGCAAGTCTTTACTTCTTTCTCTCTCTTTTTTCCTCTTTTTTTTCTTTTTTATAAGACAAGACTCTCTTATACTAGGAAGATGACGACGACGATTCTTACTTCTACCTTCCACTATGTCTTATATTCTTTCGCCAGTCGTCTGTTCGCGCTTACGTTTTTTCATTTTTTTTTTCTTATTGTCTTCAAAACCTGCCTCCCTCCATCCCGTAACATTTAAAGCTCGATTGCTATATATATATATGTGTGTGTGTGTGTATACGTATAGAGAACTTTTCTACGTCGTTATTTTACTTATTATGGATAATAGGACGGTATTGTGAAATTTTCGTTGGATAAAAGTTTTAAGGGTGAAATGTAACAATAGAAGGTTCTTCTTGAAAAGATTCTTCTTTTTAGGAATTAGAATCAAAAGATATGTTATTGTTTGGAAAAATTTTTTTTCTTAAAATTAAATTTTATCATTCGTTACACAAACTGATTTGGATATTTTTAACTGAATGCAATTTATGCTAAATGAGAAGACGATCTTTTGAAATTGAATTTTCAAAGGATAACTGTTTTAAAGTATTACGGGACGTTTTGAAATATCTATTTTTGCAAACTTAAAATTGTCGTTTATGTAGTCAAAAAATTATCGTTTCACTATTTCTTTGGCAATTTTCGTGATTACCATTTTCAAATAGTCCTAAGTAAAGTCAATTTCGTCATTTCTAACTAGCCCGAAATAACCCGTAAAAAAAGAAACTTTAAGCCTTTCAAAATTCATCCTCATAAATATTCATTATTAAAAAAGAAAGAAAAAAGAACTTAGCGTTTAACAAACCCATACAACGCAATCCCTAATCTGCATTATCCATTTAACCATCTCTTGCAAATCTCATTTCTTCCTTCATTACACCTTGCCTTTAAAAGTAGTAACGATAGAATTTTTCTCTTTTTCCTACTTTGCTTATAACACTTAATCGTCCCGTAGTAATAGTAGAGAAGAAGTGATATTAAAAATTTAATTACAAAAAAAAGCGAAAAAAAAATTACTTGCCAAAGGGGATAGGTAACAAACTCTAAGATCTCTTCTTCATTCATATTCATTGAAATGGAAACGAATAGGTGCGCGCAACTAAGTACTACGAAGAGTAAGTAAGAGAGATTTTAATTGGCATTGTGTTTCAATGGCTTTTCTATGCTAGTAATAACAAAATCATACGTAACATACCTAAGATTTACAATTTTTAATCAAACTTTGATAAATCATTGTTGTACATCTAAAATTACTGTATAAATAGTAATTGAGTAAAGCTACTGGTATATTATATAAAAAAGAAATATAAAATTACGTTTTTACGATTTTCTTATTTAATTTTTTTTCAAATTTCGATGAAAATATTTCTTTTTATATTTCTGTATGTTATCTTGGGTTAAAACATTCCAATCTTTTAACTGATGACATGAAATAACATTTTTACGTATACGTTGTATATTTCAATTATGATTTGCTCAGATAAATAAATGTAAAAGACATAAAAAATAAATTTCTTTTAGGGATGTTTGGAGATATAAAACACAATTTCTTTTTTTTTAACTTTTAATAATATTTTTTTTTAAAGAAAGTTATTTACATAAATCAAATTATTCCTAAAATGAAAGAAAAAATTTAAAATTTTTGTAGAATAATATTCAAATACTAATGTAATTTCTTTGGAAAATTTAAAAATCATGATCAAATAAAGTTTTTATTTTTCATATTACATAAATAAAAAGTGTCTGAAAAAAAATTTAAGAGCACGCGTTTAAAGTTGACGGATAATATATTCCATCTTAAACAGTATAAGAAATGAGTCTTATCTTTTCTCCATGTTTATTTTTAACGGACAATGTAAATTTAACCCTTGATAAAAAAGAATATTTTTTTTTCTTCTTTCAAGAATAAAAAAAAAGAAGAAGAAAAAAACGTTAAATTACCTCACATTTTTCATCGTCCTCTAACAAGATAGATATCCCTTAATAACTTACAAAACTTAAAGTAGCAAAAAATTTCATCGGATAAGATTATATCGTCACCATCGCACAGTCAAAAAGGATAAAAAAAATGAAAAAAAAAATGAAGTAAATCATAAGGACCGTAAGACGTTATAGACTACCGCACATATTTTTTTCTTATATTCAGTACTTATTCACGGCTATAGGATACGTCGCGATAAGCATCATTTTCGAAGCGAATTTTATAACGTTCTCTAATCAATAAATATAAACTCGTTCTCCTTTAGTTATAAAACTAGAATAGAATAAAAAAATGTAAGAATGTTAGTTAGATCTTCGCATATGACTATCTTAGGACCATCTGAAATATCTTAGAACCTCAAGGCTGCTCATTTTTTTTCGCCTATAATATTACCCTTGTATCGAGAAGAAAAAGTTGGTCACACAAGATAAAAGCTAAGCGAGAGTAAAACTGGTTTAAAAACATGGTCAATCATGTTGTTTCCGGCGGCCACGCAATTGAGGAAATGAAATTTCTTTTTTCTGTTCTTTTTAAATGTCAATTAGAATAATCGCCTTCTAACTCTATACCTTTTTCCATAACATACGCCTCGTTCGTGTGGCATAAGAATTGCGATCGAGCAGCAAAAACAAACAATAGTATTATATGTATATAACTACTTATTTAAATTTTTATCTGAGTCCATAAACTAACTCGTGATAACTTTTCCATTAAAAAAAAAAAGAAACAATCAGCTTTTTTCAATTTAAAAGCTTGTGACATGATAATACATTCTCATTACACCTACACACATTAATTCAAAATTTTTTATTTTAAAAATATATCGCCTTTTTATCTGCTGCCCCCGTTTTGGACATCCAAAAATTAAATACTATTGATTTTCATGTTTTTATTTTATTTAAATTACTGTTCCTGCCAAAACTTTTGTAATAAACTCTGTAACTGTTATATTTAATAGATGTATCGTGTACAAATCTATATAACTTTTGAATAAGTTAAAATTTTTTTCTAATTTTTTTCTACAAACGTCAGATAAAAAAATGACTTTCTATTATAATGTTTTTTTTTATATATTTTGAATAAATTTTTATATTTTTAAAATAATTTTAACACATTCTACACGTATAGTTCGTTTTGTCACGTTAAAAATATATTTTTTTAAAGATCATAAATAGGACATAATATAAAATTTAATAGAAAATTTGTTTTAATTTGAAATATACAATTCAATTAATAAATTTTAAATAATAAATATATTTTATAATACTTGAGTTCATTCAGAATTTTATCTTGGTTTTCTTAGGTATTTCATATGAAAATTTTATTTGACCTAGAAATAATTAACGTTGTGAAAATCAAGATTCAATTAAAAAAATTCCATCTGCTTCAAAACATTTACCCTAAAATTATTCTAAAAATAAAAATCAGAAGACCTTTTACCATACATAGTCCACCACTTAAGTTTAATTATGAATTAAGATAAATATAGTAGATTTTTTAAGCATTAAAATAAAAATAAATGCAATAATATTTAAAAATAAAAATTATTACAATTTTATTAGAAAAACTTTTTTTTTTATTTCATTTAACGTCACTGTATTTATATTATCATTGCGATGCTAATTAGCGACGGAGATCGTCAGTGTATGTTTGTGAACAAGCACATGTAACTTACAGCGGTGCCTGTATCAATCGGCCGAGAGTAGGATTCGAACTCAAGACCCTGAGATTATAAATCCATTTGGCTCTATCGAGTGAGCCATTGAGATCTCAGTGTTATTCGTATATTTTTGGAATATCGTTGGTAGTTTAAGTTCATATACGGAGGGTTGACAATATATGCACATGGTAAAAATTATACGTATTACGTAATAATTACTTTCTTTATTATAATTTTTATAGTTATTAAAACTATTTATATGTAATAAATTTGCCCTTGATAGCACTCTATTCCTAATTTATTTTGATTATATTTAAAAAAAAAACGAAATGTGTGTATTCAATCATAAAAGCTTGTATAACACAATACTGAGTTAATCTGAGATGAAGAAACGTCATTGATTTTAATTTAATTAACCTACTGAATGGTGCAAAAAAATATTCAAATCAATCATTATAACTTTATTTAAATGTTAAATTTATCATCTATTAAGGGCATGTAAAATACCAACATTACAGTTTTCCAAATTTTGTATTCTTAATTCGAAAATTTTAGGAATGTCTCTATTATACTCTGTCACTTTAACAGTTGAAAAGGATAATACAGAATTATTTTTAAAAAATTTGAATATTAAAATCATATATTTTCGATATATAAAATAGTAAATGAATGCAGTAATAGCATCTTATAAATAGAGTAGATATATGAACGTAGTTATAAATTCGTAATTCCATTTCCAAACTAAATATAAAGCGGAGTAAGTAATATTAGTTCAATGAAAAACATATTTTAGTTTATAATACTAAAAATGGAATAAAATTCAAACGATATTAATATACCCTTATAAAATGGTTATATATGAAAGATATGTTAATTTTCAATTATTCCTGAATACAAAATCATTCGATGTTACAATTTTAATTTCATCTTATATTTGGATGTATCTAAATGTATATATTTTTTCTATGTTACAGGTAAGTTTCCGAACAGCGATGCTTCAAATTGATTAAATCTTCAGTTGGGTAAAAGCGTTTAATTTCACTTTGCATAATAAAATATAATTTACTTACTATATTTATTTACTCGGAATGAATTTATATTTGCCATACGAAGAAATCGTTAATATTTAACAAAAAATTATATTTACCGCAAAAAGAAAGCAGAAAACATTACGACAAAATGAAATATTAATAAAGCAAACGTATATACCTTCACATCTAAATAATGACAAATCGATATTGACTCGAGAAAGCAATATATTCTATACTCGTCAGTCACTATTGTGACAAAATATATTGGATGTATACATGTATACAAATACCAATTTATAGTATATACTTATTTAACTCGCATAAAATTATTATTCATCAATACTTTATGTCTCGTGTATATTTAGTAAATGTATGTCAGGCCTCTCTGCGCTACTTAATGTATATATAAGCTCCCGTCACCCTCCGAAGCTTAGATTTTAACCTGTTTAACACGCAAATTTTCTTGTGTATACATAATACAAGTGGCAGTAAACTACGTAAAAGCAAATGTTTTCTAATCTTGTTTGATGCAAGAAAAAAAAATATATACGTGAAAAAAGAAATGGCTTCAGTCTGCTCGCGACACTTTGCTTTCGAATAATGGAGGCTAAGTGAAGAGAAAAAAAATAGATGACACGGTAATAAGGTCGCTGGGTTGTACAAAAAATATTAAAGGAAAATGTATTTTTTAAAGATGAATTTTCAATAAAGGCAATGGATAGTGTAAAAAAGAGAATAAAATTTTTTAATTATTATTCAAATTTTATTACTTAAATTTAAATTATTAGAATAATGTTAATATGGTTTATCCATAGTCATCGATATTACAGTTTCTTGCAGTTAATATCTTCATATATTTCGAACTAAAAATAGATTCAGTTAAAGTAATCTACATTTCATTCAAAAAATCGTTCACTTAATCGTTTATATCCAAATTAAAAGTTTAAGTATTCATCAAACAGTCTTTCCACAATCCTCGTTAAATGATCTTTTCGGGAAGTCGTTATTACATCAGAAATAGCGTATATACATTTTACTGTTTATTTGAAAGCCAAATTAAATTTCGAAACAATTTTCTTCCAGTCATTTAATTATTCTTACATAAAATAAGATCCAAACGACGAGCCATAAAATAATTGTCAACAATCTTCATTTCCATGTTTCTGAATTTTATTACATAATTCCTTTATTTCCCAAGCTCTTTTCTTATATACACGTACTTCGTATACGTAATATAACATTGCCCTTAGTACGAGTAAGTTCCTCTTCCTGAAACCCTTAGTCTATTGTGTGTGTGTTTTCGGTAAATTGTAATTTAATACCGAAACAAAAGTACTCTACCGCACGTAGTAGGGAAATACAGCAGTCATTTTGTCTGGAGCTGCCAAAATAACGTCAACCGTATTTCCAACCTAAACATTCATCTGTATCCTAGCTCTCCATCTTTTTGCAAAAAAAATAACTAAAATATTTTGCATAGACGAAAAAATGGTAAAAAAAGAAAAATAAATAGCTTTGACATAGTCAAGTGGAATGGCACGTGAATAAAAAATACCCCAAAAAAAGGAAGAAAAGTCACAACAACAAACATGGGAAAAGTGAAATAAAAAATTCATGGTTGTATATAGACTACGTGTTACTTTTCATTTTGCAACGAAAATCCACACTGGTAAATTCATAGTTTCACAGCGAATATATTTACATATACAGATAGTTAGAAAAGTTTTTCACTTTCAAGATACTCGACCAACCCCATAATACAGCGTAAACTTATTTTCTGCTTTAACGTATGAACTTACCTAATCGCTATATCAGGCCTTTTAGTTTTTTTTTATTTTTATTAAGTATATGAAACGTTGCAGGCTACACCTTTGGTATTAAATGAAAAGAAAAGCTTTTGCCTTCGTTTAACATTTTGTGTTTTTTTCACCCCTTTAGCTATAGTAAATCACGCTTACGTTTTTCTTCTTCATTCTCTTTTACTTTCTTCTCTTTACCTGTATTTATCGTTGCGATTTTTCCCGAACTAGCTACCGAACTATTACATACTTTGCTTCTTCTTCTTCTTCATCTTCTTTTTTTTCTTGAGGTAACTCGTTTTACCGTCCGGCAGCGATATAATAATTTCTAGTGATCTCTTGGTAGTTTTTTTTTAAAAAGCTTTTCTTATTTTTTCCCTCTCTTTCATATAGCTACCCGACTACATAGTGCAGCGTATTATATGCCAGTGAATTCATTACAAAGTTTTCCGCATGCAACATTACAAATATACTATACGACGTAAAAAAAAGGGTTAACTTAAAAGTCGTAAGGGAATAAAAAGTTTAAAAGTAAAAAAAAGGAATGATGATGAAGAAGAAGAAGAAAAGAGTTTGAGGTTATTGCTTATACTGATAGGTTTATGCCGTGTTGAATAAATATAATGAATATTGATTACTCGTATATTCTTAGACAGAATCTTTAAAAAGTAAAATTTTAATGCTAGTTGCAGAAGAAGTTACAAGTGACGTGGGTGCAGCGTGAGAAACATCGTACACGTTTGTTTACTTTTTTTTATTAGTTTTTTTCTTTCTTCCTATGAAGAGATTTATGAACGAAAATATTTTAATCGTGTAATTACGGTAGCGTGTTATACGTCATGTTCACTTGCTGCGATTTTCAAATTGAAGGAATTGTACGGAAAAATATAATAGACTTCTTATTTGTAATTAAAAAGTCTTTTTTTTTTAATTTTCTTTTCATAGTATTTGATACTTAAGAAATGGTTGAAATTTTTTAAAATTAATTAGTGATCATTTTTTTAATATAAAATATTTGATTTAATTGACTTATACTTTATTTTATAATGTTAATGTTATAATTAAGGTCAAATTTATATCTCGAATGTGAAAATATAATATTTTATCATAAATATCGAATAAAAATATTGACTGATTCAATTAATTACAATTTTGAATATCTTCATTAATTTCTGTGCTGAAGTTCAATTTATAAATTAAAAATAAAAATTTTTATTCACAATTGTTATTATTATAGTGTTAAAAATATGATAGTAAGAAACGTAATTATCGTTTTGACAATGAAAAATTTGGTTAATAAAGCCCCTGGTAGAAATGTGAGCATAAAAAATGGTGTATCTAAAAATTTGAGGTTATTAGTAATAATAATGCCAAAGAAATGGCCATAAAATGTTAAAAAAAGCGTTTCCATTTCTACTGGTCATAAAATGGTAATATACACCGTTTCAATTTCTACCAGGGGCGAAATTTTTGTTTTGTAAACTATTTAAAAAATCACTTTTCGGATGGAATTTATGAGAATAAATTAATAAATAAAAAAATTTTATGACAGTATCGCCAGTTAATTTCATTATAGTCTTTAAATCAATGTTATTAGTTCCCTGGTAGAAAATGAAACGCTTTTTTTACCATTTTATGTACATTGCTTTGAAATGAAGATCTGAAAATGGGCATTTTCTATGGCCATTATTTTAACCAATATGAAACGTTTTTTTTTTTACCTATATACCACTAACATGTTACACGCATTTTCGAAAATTAAAAGGTGAATCTTAGAAACAGAAAAAATATTTATAATTAAATCTCTATAATTATTTGTGTTTGAGACAATTTATTTTTTCATTTTTTTGTATTCATTAAACATATATTTTATAATTTAAACGCAAATGAAACGATTTATTGGATTTATAGGTTAAAATATTTCTAGGTACTTAAAATGCCCACTTTATGGACAACATATTTGTATAAGCATTTTTTGTCTATACAAAAAATGAAGGCTCTGCAAAAATTGACTATTTATTAGTCAATATTGATATGACAAAATATTACTATTAATAATGCCCATAAATTGTTGCATAAACCATTTTTAATGTTCAAATTTCTACCAGGGTTCACTTCTTATTATACAATAAAATTTATTTAAGACTGTTTCATTCAAATTTGTTTACGTTGATATTGATACAATTTTTATAATTTGTTTAAAAACTATAGTAAAATATTTAAATATATATATTTAAGAAGATACGTGTCTCGAAATTTTTCCTGAAAGAAAATTTTTTGTTGATCTTGCCGCCAACTGAATATTGGACGTGAAAGTAAACATTTAAGAAATTTAAAATGAACTCCAATTTTCAAAGTGCTCTAGCTTTGTTAATTTTTAATCTTTTCGGACATTTTTTTCAAAATATGAGAAATTCAGTTTTGCTTAGATACTGTACTTATTTCAAAGGTCAACATTTATTCTATCGTATTATTTAAATTTATTGTAGAAGAGAACATGCCACTTTAGACTAATTTTTTAATGAAATTTCAAAGTTACATTCTTTTTTTTCATGATTAAAAATTGAACGAATATTTTTCAAAAATATATTCCTTTTATAAACAATAATTTTCTAAATAAATCTTTAGAAAATACATTTACTAATTAAAGTTAAAGTTATAATAAACTATGACTTTTACAATCTGTAATAATAGCAAAAGGACTTTTCAAAAGTTTCCCGTACTGAAAGTACATTGAGAAATGTAATAGAATATTTATCCTTTGAATGATTCTCAATATAGAGTCGGTTAGTGGCTCAGTCGGTAGAGCGTTGGATTCGTAATCTCGGGGTTCTGAGTTCGAATTCCGCTCTCGGCAACCGATTGACACAAGCACCACTGTACGCTACATGTGCTGAAGTTCACAAACACACTTACGAGCTCCGTCGCTGATTATAGCATCACAAATTGCATAAATTTAGCGACGTTAAAGAATAAAAAAAAATTAACCGATTTTATCACAACAATTTCCCATCAATTTTTTTTTTCTAATTTACTAATCAAGAAAATAAAATTTTTTAACTAAGTGTTACAAATAAATTAGCTATTTTAAAGAAAAATCTTGTTATTTCAGCAATCTTATTTCCGTGAAGAAAAATAATACCTTCGAAGATTTAGTTGAAGAAAATAAGAAAGGAATAGAAGTTGATAGTCATTTAAATGTGAAGATGAAAATGCACGAAGTCAGAGTAAAAAGTTTTCTTACTTTACATGAAACTTCACTTTCATTATTATTTAAATTTCATCCGGACTGAATTTGATCTAAAATTTAAAGTACGCATGAAGTCAATTTTTTTTAAGCTAAATTTAACTTATTTTTTGATAAACTTATTTGATAAATTATAACCTTGTAACGATAATTATAAGTCGAATAAATTGATAAACGTATTGCATCAGAAAAAATAATAATTGCAAATGTATTTTTTATCAGTAACTCGTATAAAAAATTTTTTTTATTACTTTCTACACTCTTACTAAAATTTCTTTATTTAATGCATGTATTCTTTTTGTTAAAAATTTATTTACCTTCTCTCCAACAATCCATAATTATATAAAATTTTTAACTATAAATATATTTCACGGTACATTGAATCAAGAGTATATCATTAATTGAAAATTCGCGTTTCTCTGAATCGTAAAATCAGCTGATATTAAACTGCCAGAGTAAATAAAATGATAAAATACGGGTTCGTTGACTACAATAAACAAGCGTGAAAGCATCTTAGTCACCATATTCTCATTGCACCATATAACTTCTTAAGTCAAAGTATACACATTAAACAGCACGTAGATCTGTAATTATTAGCAAATATATGCTAAGACAAGAAAGGTACGTCATTACTTTTTCATTCTTCGATTCACATTAACATAATACCTCAACTAACGCCAGACTTCGAAAACTATGTTTTAAAATTTTGTAAAAATTATATTTTTTTAACTTTTAAAAGGATTATTAATAAATAATAAGATATTATAACATATTTTCAAATAATTAAAGTCTTTATTAAACTTTAAGTAAAATAAAAATATTTTTTTTATTAATTAAATTTAAAATTTATTATTTTTAACATTTTTTTTTATTTTAGTTTTTAAAATTTTTAAAAAAGATCATTTTAGTGTATTATTTTTATTTGCAATAAAAAAAATTTTTTTAATTGCAAATAAAAATAATAAATTGAAATAAACTTTTGTAATTTATAGAAAAATTGAAAAAAACAAAATCAAATATTTTTCTTTTATAAAAAGCCATCATATCAAAGAATATTTAACTTTTTAACTGACAAATGCTACTGTAAGTTAAAAGTGTTTCTTTTATAAACTTCATATACGCCGAAGTGTCATTTTTAAAACAAAAATTTTTGCAGAAATATAGAAAAATTTTTCTCTTACTTGTCACACTATTTTCTTTTAAAACACTATTATTTTTACCTTTCGCTTGCTGCTCGTCAATAAATCAATAGATTTTTATACAGTACCCGAGCGCATCACTAAAAACAACATTGAATGATTTAATACAAGAAAAGTTGAAAGAAAGCTAAATTTTTAAAAATAAATGTGTTCTTTAAAAATATTATGAAAATAACCGTTCAACTGAAATTGTTTTTTTTTATTCATTTTCGAAAGCAAAGGAATATATAATAGATATTCTGAAACGGGAACGAATTTGTGCATAGATGAAGATGCTATTAGAAAAAAAATGTTGAAAATTTTTTTTTCTATAAATAATGAAAATATTGCTCTATTGTATAAAAAAATTATGTAAATATGAAAACAATATCTTTTCCTTATTTCTTCTATCCATTTAATTTCACAAATTTGACGTCTGATATGAAACTAATATAACTTTGATGTAGAAAAATAGTGACAAAGTTAATATGACAAAATAAATAATTGATGTTATAAAAAATTGTCATAAAATAAAATTCTTAAGTACTTATATGTAACATATCACGCATACATTAGCCTGTTTAAGGATAAGCTTATAGTAATATGCCATCCTATTCTTCTCTTAACGTTATATCCACTATATTAAATTACCCCCAACATCGTGCTCTATTTAATATGCTATTTTCGTAAAGCCACATAAATTATAACCACCAAAGCACAACAAATCTTCCATACACTTTCATTCTCCTACTTTTACCCTCTTGAATATTCCAATACTAAAAAACAACAGCAAAAAAAAATAAAAAAAAAACAAAACAAATAAGAAAATAAAAAGAAGCTATCGCGAAAAAAAGCAATGTGAAAAAAAATGAAAAAAAATCGTCCATTAAAGCTCTCTCTTTCTTTTTCTCTGACTCTAAATTATCCAACAACGCGCGACCTTTTTCGTCTACGATTTGAACGCGAATTAACTTTAATTAACTCGGAGCTAGAGAAAAGCAATATATATATATATATGGTATAGAAATATATAGATGTATATGGATGTATATTTAGAGTAGTGTAAGTGCGGATTAGCGCATGCACTAGGCAGTGCAATGCTTTGAGTGCCAGAGCACAGCTAAAGGCCTTCATATAGGTATACAGCAAGTACAACAATCCAGCCATGCATAAAAGCGTCTGTGCGCACTCTAGTACCAGCGTATTTCCAGCATGCATATATGTATACGTATATGTAGAAAACCTTTTAATGTATACAGATACATACGTAAGTTACCGATGAGACTATATAAACATTGCTACATAAACATGTATAATGTCTATAAATACAAGCTAGCAAAGCTAATAATCTAAAGCTTAGAAACTTTTTATTCTTCGGTTCGATGCTAATTTACTTATCAAGGGGGTTAATGTATTTATGCTTTATATATATATATATATATCCGTCCTCGCTAAGACTTAAATGGAAAGTATTTTCACGCAAGTATTTTTTCCCTTCTTTTTTTTAAAGATGCAAATGCACCATATTATACATAATTTATAATATTTAATTGATCATTCAATAGAAAATTAATAAAGTACTTCGAGCAAAAATAAAACTCTAATATTTAATTGATGAATGGATTTTTTACTTATTTCATAAGACAATAAACATTCTATTTATAAAATGTTTATCATTAAGTTATACTTAAGATCCAAATTTTGTTTATATAAACGGGAATTCTAATGATAATAATTAAATTGATCCATTAAAATTGCACAAATTATGCTTCTTAATTGTTTAACAAATTAATAATTTAAGAAATAAACATTTTTAACAATTATTTTTCAATTATTCAATTATTAAAAAAAAAAGCAATTTTTTCAAATTGAATCAGATAAACGCGTTTCTTAATTCGATTAAACTTTCTTTTTTCTATGTTTCCGTAACAAAGTTCATTTAAAAGCTACTGAAAATAAGTTTTCCTCTGATATCTGCCCTTAGCGACGAACTAATTTACGTTTGTTGAATGACCTACATTTAGTAACTTACATTACCTTCGAATTTTGAAATCCTGTTAGCAAGCTCTTTCTCTCTCTCATTCTATCTCTTCATATATGCAGATGCAAATATTTGACTAAGAAGGCTTAGCAAAAGAGATTTAAAGTTTTTAGGGAAAGGGGCTCTCCTAGTATTATTTTATCAAAAGTATCAATTTTAATTCAGTGCGTATATATGAAACTTTCTTAACTAGTAGCTTAAAATTGTATTTCATTAATTTCTTACGGAATATCATAATATATTCGTTTAGTTAAATAAATCTTTAAATACCCTGTATGAAAAAATATATGTAAATAAAAATATTTAAAAAAAGGAGATTAAACAACCAAAAAAGTCTAAGGTGTAAAGCTTGAAGTGTTATGTCACAAAAGAACTTCTTACTTTCGTTTTCTTTTTTTTTTCTTATTCATATTCTTCCTTTTTTTCTATGAAAAAAATGGGATCGGGAGGTAAAAAGAGTTGCGAAGTTAAGTCCAGGGGCTTTGGTCGAGGTAGCTTTATGAAAAGATCGTTGCTTCTCTTATTAAACGACGAATTGAGGACGTCATACCGTGAGCTAACTATCCGTTTAATGAAAAAAAAAGTAAAGAAGAGCAAGGGAGGAAGTAAAGTAAGTTGAAGTGAAAATGTTGTAAATGATAACGCACTTTCTTAACACTTTTCTCGTATAAACTTTTTTTTTAAATATGAATGAATTTTACGACGACAGATTAAAAGTTATTTCAACTTAATGAAAATATTAGTATGAAGTAAAATACGCTCCAGACTTATAAATGAAGTTCTTTTCTTTTTACAAAGAAAAATATACTTTGAAATTTGAAAATTTAATTAAATACGATACGAAATTTAGTTTTTAATATTAATTAACAATCATAATTAATTAACGAAAATTATTATTATGCATGTTATTTCATGTAACTGTTTACCATAGATTTGTTTATTCATGCATTTGAAATCATAACGTGTTTCGAATTTTAATGAATACGATATATATACAGTAGTTTTATTTATTTAAATTTTATCATTCGATTGTCATTATTATATTGTGGTATTTAATCAATAAATTTAAATGTACTTTCCAACGAAATCGCATACACACTTCATAGAATTCTACAGTTGATTAAATATAAACACTTTAACGTTATTATTTATTCAACTTTTGTGAATAACTTACAATGAATTTTATTCTTACAGTATTATTAAACTCGACTCAATTAAATGTATCAAAAACTTATGATTGAATTTGATAAAGTCAAGCTAATGTATCGGATATCTATAATGTTAAAAGTTTGAAGAGATATTACCTTTTGATATATTCTTGTAATGTAAGTTATAATTTGAATTTGAAAGCTTGAAAATAATTTCAATTTTGATATAAAAGTAGATGCCAATATGTTGTCATTTAGTTATTTCAAAGTTGAATAATAATGTGAAATGTTTTATGGAAATAATTAACTTATTTGTATTTCCAAAAAATATCCATTAATAATGGAAAAGCTATGTATTTCTGAACGTTTTGATCGTAATTTATTTTTGTAACTTTATGAGTGAATTCTATTGGATATTATTAAAAAGTTGATTGAAAGCATTGTTAAATGTTATTTATTTCGATAATTTATGTATTAAAATAGTAATTTAATTAAATTACATTTTCGTCCATGAAAAAGAAAGAGAAACTAATGTGAAAAAAATTTGAAAAATAAAAATGTTAATAAAAATTTTTGTAAGTAAATTTACATAAATTTAAAATAATTTGCTGAATATTTCAGGTAGAAATAAGATAAAATTATAACCGAAACAGGAAAATGAATTTTTAGATTCATTAAAAAAATATAATATAAAGTTAATAAAGGAATTAAAAAATTCTTATTTTCTCAAACGTTAAGGCTTCATTATTGTCCGAAGAATTAGATTATTACGCCAGTTCAGCAATTTTTTTATAATCTCTAAATTATTGTCAAATATATAAAAAAAAGACCCTTTTTGTATAAAAATATATAAAAATGACGATTATCGTTAAAAATTTTTGCAAAAATTGAAAAGGAAAATTTTTTAAATATATTTGTGAATCATTCAGAATTTTAATATTTAAATGCAGAAAACTTGGAAGAACAAATGTTTGAAAATCACATTATCGATATAAAACGTGAATGTATGAAAATAAAAAATTATTATTCAAATGTCATCTTGCAAGAAAAAAAAATAAAAATCGAGCCATGCTAAATTATAATCGATTTAACTACGCTAAGCTTCTTAAACGTGAACATATGCCCATACACGTACGCATATGTTGTTTCCTAATAATAATATATTTTCACTTCTTACACCCAAAACACTTTTTAAAAAATTTTCATTTGTTTTCTATAATTGAATTTTATTTATTGAAAATCAATAGAAATTTTTTTAGCTGTTACAAAGTTTTGTTAAAATTTACAAAACTTTTTCACAACTCAATAAATATCAATACGCGAGGTCGTCAGTGGCTCAGTCGGTAGAGCGATGGATTCGTAATCTCGAGGTCCTGTGTTCGAATCCCGCTCTCGGTGCCCGATTGATACAAGCACCACTGTACGTTACATGTGCTTTGTTCACAAACACATTGAAGAACTCCGTCACTAAATAGCATTGTAATGATAGCATAAATTCAGCGCCGTTAAATAAAAAAAAAACCATATCAATTCCTATAATTCAATTACTCTGATTATTTGTAAGACACAAAGGATAATGAAAGTAAACGCAGTAACACTTTTTATTTTTATAAAAAGACACTATCATATTTGCGCATTTATATATATATATTATTTCCTTTATCTTTTTCTTATAGAAATATATATATAAGAAAATGATAAAGAAACTTAAAAAAACAAAAAAGGATATAATAAAAAAGGCAGAGCCCTGCGTAAAAGAGAAGACGACTATGAAGACTCGCAAGCATTCTCGTGAATATTTCCCTTTTACCGAATCTCAATCTCTCTTGGGAAGCGATTTTTCGCAAAAACGTAGAAAAAAAAGAAATAGAGAAAGAAAGGAAGAAAGAAAAAAATAAGATTCCCATGGCGCCTTTTCGAATTCGTCTACGTGCGCCACCATACCGAGAGAGCGAATCCTTGAATTTAACAAGTTGCACTCGGCTGCGTGCTATATACGCTCTCTCGGTACAACCAACCAAATTTTCTGCCTCTAGAATGTATATATATACGTGCCTGTTTCTTACGGTTTTTAAGTGCATGCGTCGCCGAATGCACAATGACGTCGGCAGCTAAAGGAGACTATATTTATGTATATACGTTTTCTTGGAAAGCCACGCTGTGCGCGCGAAGGATCAAGCTGTGGGTTTCCCTTTTCAAACCATTCAGTTTCATCCATCTCTCTAACTCTGCTCCTCCTTAAGAATTTTTTCTCTTTCTTTTCTTTCCCTCTTTTTTTCTCATTGGTTTGCACGAAAAAAAAGAGAGATAGAGAAGAACCTTCAGGTGTATTGCCATTGGAAATCGCAGATCGTGCTATAAATAAAGCTGCAAGCAAGTTTTCCCCAAAAGTATAATATACTAGAAAAAAAGAAGAGGATGCTTTTAATGCCAATCGTTTAATTCTGTGAGGCGTACGCGTTTTAAAACGTGAGAAAATTTTTTTTTCCCTTTATAATACCTGACTATATATACTTGCCGGGTGTACGTGAATACGCACAGTACCTAAATTTTTCTGCAGACAAATATCTCTTTTTTTTTCTTTCAATAAGTACGTGATTTTCCGTGAGAAAGGATTTAAAAAGGACCTAATTGTGCATTCTGCGTGTTCTTTTTTCTCTTTTCGCAAGTCTAGGGAAAACTGTAATAAGCATTAAAGTTCTGCTTTTTTTCTATTTAAATTCTGGTTAATAATGTTGAACATATAGGTAATCAAGCGAAATAATTAATTAATTTACTTTGTTCTCTTCTTCGATCTTCTTTTTTTTATTCATCGCTGTTTAGTTTAACATCTAATTAAGTGCATTGAATATCCGATAATTAGTTAATTAGGTAAGCATCTCGTTAGACTGGAAGATAATTCGAGACACGGATCAATAGCTGATAATTTTCACTTTTCGCGAAAATAGCAAAAATCAGTAATTCATAATTCAATTAAGAATTATTTTCGATTTTATTTTTCATCGGAAATCAAAAATTAACTTAAGGTCGAAGATTCAGCGTATTTGATATTATTTTTTAATTATAAGTGTTGGTATTTATTCAATTTTTAATGTAATCGATTTCTAAAATTAGATCGTACTCATTTAACAGTGAGAGATAATAAAAAACGAAATTTGTGAATTTTTCTTGATAATCTTTATTTCGTATAAATTAAATAAATAATTATATTGTTTCCACGAAATTAAGGAGTAAAAAGAGAAATCTTAATAATATAAAGTGAGTCAGGAAATACCACTGAGACATCAAGAATTTCCGTCTTTATCGAGCTTGCCACGGTGGTCCAACCTACCGCATGATCATCGCGTTCTTAAAAATACAATCTCCATCATAAATTACGTATCTTTCATAATTGTTTTGATTAAAAATTCAGATTTTTTTTTCAAACTTGATATTAATTAGAAAATAATGTGTTCTAGTATTTTCCGCTATTATAATTAATTAATTTACAAGAAATAAATCATAAATAGTTAACTTGGAACAATAAAATTATTATTTGTGGAGTATATCGATTAAGTTATTACAAAGCACGAAAAGTCTATCATCAAAAACGTCATTACACGAAATAAACCATCCCACAAGCTTCTAGTAAATAACTACTCGAAGTTACATTAAGCCAAAAACAAAAAAACTTTTTCTCTTTTTCATCCTCTATTTCTCTCTCTTTGGCTTTCATATATATATACAGAGAAGGAGAACACGCGATTTCATTGAAACGCAATAACGCGCAACGTAGTAGGGCAGCAGCAGCTCTTTCCACTTGAAGTCTGCACTTGACAAGGCGTAGGAGAGAGGCTATGCGCAAAAAACCTTTTTCCCGAAATAAAAGGAAATAATCGACTATACGTAACTCAAGCATCAGTCGCCCTTATGCATATATATACACGCTTTAATAGTACATTAGTCGTTGTAGCGGTTAATCGACGCGCTTTTAAACAACTTTATAGCGAGTGTGTATATATACACATATATACACGACCAAGGGGGTCTTTTCTCGTTAACGCGATTTAGGGGTTAGCACCGAATTATGAAAAGTGAAACTCTACTACGAGTCTGGGATTAACTCGTTAAAATGTAAATTCGACGAAGAAAAAAAGGAGAAGAAGAAAAAAAAAGAAAATAACGTGAGTGGATTTCTCGCGCCCACCTAAGGAAATTGCCGAGTGCATCAAAGGGAAATAAATTACTAGCTATGCCGCCCAAGCTTATTTTCACTCTCTTTCCGGAAAGAAAGAATAAATTCCTGGGAACTATTGGATTTCGTAAATGTAGAAATGAGTCACAAGCGCATTAATCTTGAAAAATTTCTTGTTTCATTAAGGAAATTTTTTTTATAATATCCATATACTTATTCCTTTAATGACACCATAGAAATGTTTAATGCAAAATGGTAAATTTTTTTATGCCTCATCGTACTGCTTATAAAGTAGAATTTGTAATTCTGTTTTATAAATTCAAGTAATATAATCTTGTAATAAATTCTTTAACCTTGCATAAATACTTATAAAAAAAGTCATTATATAAAAAAATCAATATTTATATCATTGTTTACATGAATAATTTTTAAACTTAAACATTTGGATATAAAAATTAAATAAAAACAGCATGCATCTTTTGCGAATGACGTTCGAAATTAATTGTTGCGGATTACAAAATACAAATATTTTATAAAAAGTGGAAACCCAAAGAATAAGAAACAAGAGATGTAACAAGAAAAGAACAAAATTTATCATAATCATCAAAAAACTGAACAATACAGCTGCTCACATATGAAATCCAAATAAAATATACAATTTCATCAGAATTCTACTTTACATATGATGCATTGTTGAAAAGAAGTCTTTAACATTAGAAGCAAGGTTAACCAAATGTCCACTCGCGGAAACCGATACCTCAATAAAGAAACCAAACCATTGCCGCAGGTCATTTTTGACTTTCTCTTTCTCTCTCTCTCTCTCTGTCTCTTCGTTGGACGTTAAAAGCGCTTAACTAACCGCTTGAACAAATCCTCTTTGACGTGCTAGACCTAGGACACTTTCATCGTGTAATGCCACAATGCGTGTATGCGTTATATGCATGTACGTATATGTATATTCTAAACTCCCCCGCTCCCTCTCTCTCTCTCAACGTTTTCCAAGAGCTTATAGCAAGTTTAGCTCTCACCGCGTATCTCACGTTGAAGCCGCTTAACAGGTGGTGAGCTTTAATTCTACGATGATACGATGTTTAGGAGATTGGCGAATTAAGGTACTGAGTGAAAATCATGATTGAGTTAAGTTGTTCTTGCGGTTCCAATTTAACTTTTCATGTACTTCCTATGGGCTAGGCTGCTTATCATGAGATTTTACTTACCGCGCGCCGAGTAATAGATACGTGTATTATAGAAATTATTTTAAAACATTAACGTTATTTCCGGTTATTACTAATGCCAAGGAAATTTTAATGTAGGATATGATTTATGGTGTGAATCATTAGACTATCGTAAAATGTAGTAAAGTATAACGAAACTTTATAATCACGCAAGCGTGTGATTTCTTCAAATGTATGAATAATCCTAAATAACTACGTTATAATGAGTTATTAACAAATCTAGAAAATGTGTTTATATAAAGAAAAATCAAAACATTGGGTTGCATCGCCATATGAATCTTAAAACGCTTAATAATTAAGTACAAAAGAAAATATTTCATCAAACATTTGAATCTTACTATATCCTCCTAGCCACAAGATTGATATATGAGGCAATATAAAAATTCTGTCAACAACTCATTTGAAGATCTTAGTCATCCTTTTTCATAGTGACATGTATTCACGGTATGTACCTTTATACGCGATCTTGAAGCTGCCTCGTCATGCGTGTCACGAAACGCTGATCACCGTGAAAACGTTTCGAAAGTAAGCAGAAGAAAAAAAAATCTTAAATATCCCTTTCTATCTAGCAATTAAACGTAAATTTCAACGCAAGCACGTTATACACGTATACCGAGAAAAGTCAAAGAAAAAGAAAAATATCATCATCGCTTGCGTAAACCTTTTTTTTCTGCTCGAACGACATCCTTAAATAATCATTGTCAATTTCCGCAAAGTAAATCGTTTGAGTTTACCTTTTTTTTCTTCTCCTCTCGCTTGTACAAACATAAGAATTTTCGATTACAGGCCGATCAGATGAGCCAACCTTTAAGGACACATACACGTACATACATCGAAATGAACATTAGTTCTGTAAATAAAATGGGAACAGGTAGTAAGAAATAAAAAAGCAAAGATGCGACGTTTTCTTCTTTACCTGTCACCTTGTATACTCAAAGCATATATAAGACATAGATGAATCCTCTTGAAGTCGAAATGGGGTCCTTGGCAGTGTCGATCCTTATTCTTTTCCCTATGTTTTTTCTTCTCCTTTTGGAGAAACGACTGAAAGAATTGTGTAAGAGAAGTAGCGGCAGACGCGTATATAAACATCTGAAGGGGGACAGAAAATAAAGGTGAAGAAGAGTCGGAATGAAGAAAAAAAAGAGCAGTTAAGGTAGAAAGAGAGAGGGAAAGACCTTCGGTGAGAGAGTAAAGGACATTTATATATTTCAAAGGATCTAAGAAAACGACTCGGGAGGGTGATTTCTTAGAAAGCGCAGAGAGCCGCACAGGTTTAAATGCGTGACGAGTTAAATTGAAGTAAACGTTTGGTGTAAATAAGTTTGGAATTTTATGAGCACTGTATTTGGTCCTTGTCCTTTACGTGACCAAGTTATGGGACACACGTTGGGATATGTGTGAAAATTTTTCAGTTGCTCCACCTTTTTTCTTGCCTCGATCAACTCCTCTATGAAAAGCATGAGATTTTTAATGCTTGACCGGGAAAATTAATCTCCGAGAAAACGAAAACTAAAAGACGGAAGATAATAGGACTTGACAAGATTTTATAGGATGAGTAACCACCTGTAAGAAGAATAAATGATTCAAAGAAAATTCATTTAACCCGTGACATCATTTTATGACATAAATGATTCACCTACATTTAAATAAAATTTATGAATCAAAGCAAATCCTCATAGTATATTATTTAATGAATTCCAAACATCTAATAACTTTGAATTCAACTTTCATTAATATTTTTAAAGAAATGCATCTTTTGTCTTTATTAATAAAAACTTATTTATAAAAAAAAATATTTAAATTTTTAAATAGCTTTTATCCAGACTTCGTTGCATATTGTATCGTCAGTATCAGATGAATAATATAAATTAAAAGGTAATCACTAATTATACCCAATTATAGAATTGAAAGAAGCTATAAAGAAAAAAAAATTAATAAATTAGTTCCACTCAAGCGATTCTTAATCCAAGGAGCTTGAAAATAAAAACCGTAAAGAGTTTTACGTAATACTTTGGGCAATCTCCTTGAAGCCGTTTAATCCGACCAAAGCAAAGACTTTTCATTCCATTTCCCAACACAAAACACAACCCTACTAAACCATAAGGTTAACCGTTCCTTATTCTTCTGCTAACTCCTCTTTATACCAGCTTTCTCGCTTCAAGATTAAAAATATATAGAGAGTAGAAGAAGGTGAGAGAAGAAAGCAAACCAGTCGTAAAAAGTCAGGACCTTATAGCTATATACCTACAGCACCTCGTAACCATATACAAAAGCGTGGGAGTGACCGGCTTTAAAAGCTCGCACCGCACCGAGGGTATAAGGGAACTTTTTGGCCGAATTCTTTTGCTTTAACTTGAAAACGGAAAGGGCATTATGTAATATAACCTATAGCCAAGACTTTGGAAACAGAAGAAGGTTTCTTGGCATTGAAATTTAAGGATACTAGCTAGTCCCTAAGGCATCATACCAAACAAAAAAAATATATATATTTGTGTATACCTATATCTATCGCCAGTTGCGTAATATCAATCGCGCTCTTCCCTTTTAAACGAAAAACGGAGACATGTTATTTCAGTTCCAGTTCTCCGGTTAATAAATTCTCAAGTCGAAGAAATTAACGGTTTTGCTTGACAGTAATGATACGGCTAGTATGATCGAAAACGGTATAGTAGGTCGGAGATAACAATCGGCCAAAACATTGAAAAGGATAGATTAATGTATTGAAAGGGAATTTTGGTATTACAAAGCAAAAAAAATAAAAAAAAATAAACGTGTTTGCCAAACTAATATCGTTTTAATTTATACTGCCCTTAATGCTCACATTAAAATGATTAATAGTACAATTTGTTCTATTTGGAGAAAGTAGCTAAGTGACTTTTTTCTTCTTTGAAAATTTATGGATTTTTTTTTTTAGAATCTTATTAAATTGATAGAATTTTTATATGATTTTTCGAAATAACATCTGGATGTTAAACATACTTTTAAGCATTATAAATAACTTTTTAACAATAAATTCTTAAAATTACCAAAATCAAGCTAAATTTTAAAAATCATAAGGGTGCTTAATTTAAAAGTAAATGGTTCAGATTATATTATTATTGCTACATTACCCCGATAATCACCGCAATTATTTTAATCACGATTCTATTTTTAAATTTTCTAGGAATTGATAGTCCTAAAATTTTTAACTGCTTAAGTAGGAAGTCCAAATTAAAGTAGAGGTTAAAATACGCATCGATAAAATTCTAGCGGTTTTATTTTGATTTTAGAATGAATTCGTTAAAGCCCAAACATAAATAACATAAAAACTAGTTTAACTAGTCATTATTATTTTCACAGTAACCCTGTTCTCACCCTCCCAAAATTTTCAGTATAAGATATAACAATGATGTTGCATCATCGATAATCGATTTTTAATCCAGCAAGCAATGTGTTCTATAGGCTGGAAAGGGCCTTATATATATATAAAATAGAATTAAGGTTCAACGTGTTTAATTTTTTTTTTCAACAAGCCCTAAACATAATATCTCATCTGCTATGAATTTGAGCTGAGGGGAACGATGTTATAATTAGGGAGTAGAATCTTATATGTGTGAGGAATTATGATGCTTCTCCATTTTGTAACGGATGCTTAATAACTTGGTCAGAATTCATAGGTTTAGAAAATGGAATTCAGACCTTTTTCTATGTTCTTCTTTCTTTCTTTCTCTTTCTCTCTCTAACTTAATCATTTTTGGCCTTCTTTATCGCCATCAGCTTTTGGAATTTCATTAACGGATGACGCATCAAAAAGTTTTTCACCGGATTACTTGGCTTTAATTACATTGATTAATCGAATGCAGATGAGATAAATACCTTTCGAGCATCTTTTAATATTCTTTTTTTCTTCTTCTCTATCCTTCCCTTTTTTCGATCCCATTGCAACAAATAACAAGAAAGCGCGTGCAATCTTTAGATCGATTCAAAAAGTTGATTAAGAATACGTGATTTAATGGTTTTTCGGTGCAGGTGGCTTTTATTGTTAGTGAAATATTTGTATCCTAGCGTGTGATAATTATGTTGCTTTTTTTCTTATTTTAATCATATTTCTTACGATTTATTATTTTTTTTTTGCAGTGGATTCTAAGTTTTGACTTGCTATAAAAAATTATAAAAAATCATTACAATGAAATTTTTTCAAAAGTAAAAATAATTATAAATACATTGAATATTAGACTTTTTTCTATAAATATAAAACTTCTTTTAAGGTCTAAAAAAAATCTAATCATTTTATAATTGTGTTACCATTTTTCTTTCGATGAAAATCTTACTTAATTTATCTAAAATTAAAATTTGAGTCTTTGAATTGAATTAAAAATATGTTTTATTTTATTATTTTATATGAATAAAAATTAAAGTTTATAAAATTTGAGATGATTCAAAACTTAATAAAAACAGTAGCATCTTTAACTAAAAGTCTAAGTTTTTTTTCCAACAATTAAGCAACGTCACATAACAATCACGTCCATTCTGTGTCTCTTTTAATTAATAGCCCGTGCAATGGCATTTCGTTAGAATTGTTCTTACGCTTCTTCGTATAAAAGTGCACACTCTTTGTGCTTAAAAAAACTTCAAGAAAAACTATAATCATTTCATGGATATACAAACCTTAGTAAAGAAACTTACACTGGACATTCGCGAACTTAATTAGAATAGTTTATATTTTTTTCTTTCTTTTCTTTTTTTTTTCTTTTTTAAAGTAACGTTTAACTTAGCTTCAACGACAAATGAAGTATATTAGCCCCTAACGAAACGAGGCAAATTAACGAGATAAAAGACATTCGGTGGTTGTGCGTATAAGTACATAAAAACCAAAGGAATTTCTTATCGTAGTTAAAGTAAAAGCTTTCTCGAGCCTCCTTCACTCTTCGCAAACGCGCGAGATTCTTCTTGACTCGAGTATTACGAAAGAGAAAGAAAAAGAGAGAAAAGAAGAAGAAGAAAAAAAGGCGAGCGTATATGTGCGATGACGACGACAACGAAGAGGGTTTTTGAAAAAAAAAAAATAAGAGAGAAACAGGAGGAGAGCATATGAGGAGGTACAGAGAGATCTGAGAAAATCCCTCAAGTAACGAGAGTCTTGACGCGTCTACTATCTCTTCTATGTCTCTTGTCTTATAGTCGACCTTTTTTTTTCTTCTTCCTAGCAGACTTTTATGTTGACGTACTTTTTTAATTTTCAAGTTATTTTTTTTCAGATTTTAATATATTTTTCCTTTTAATCACAGTGTGGATATAAATTTTGAAAGCGTATTTTATATATATTGTACATTTTTTTTTCAACTTTTATTCCATTTTTATGTTTGGATAAAAATAACGTAATACAATAATAATGATATTTTAACATTAAATTTTAACGCAAATATTTATTTTAATAATTTTCATATTTTATTTCAACTGAAATCATTAAATTTATGTCAGCTTATTAAATACATGATTTTATAAACAATACATTCAACATTTATTGTATGTTTAAATAATATAAAATAATATTATTGCATTTATATATTTGCACGAAATGAAAATATTAAATATTATTTAATACTTTAATTAATATTCATTTGTTGAACAGGAAGTACTTGAAAATGCGTTGAAAATTAATTATCAACAATTTCATAATATAATTTTATTGAATCTCGTTGGTAACAATCATTTTTGCCTATTGTTTGAAATTAGAAAATTAATAGTTATAGTTCCGGTCACTTGATTTGTATATATTGATTCAAGTTGGGACAAAGACTATTCAATGACTTTTTTGTTGTGTAATGATTTCAAACAAGAGAGTTTCACTGTTTTACTCTTCCAAGTCAATTTAATAATAATATTGCAAAATGTTTTTAGCTAATTTTTTCGTCATAGTTTGGTAATAAAGCGACCGTCAGGTGCATAAAGAAGACGATGGTTTATTGTGAAAGTCCGTAATAAGTTGTCGCTTAAAACATTAAATTAATGAACTGTAAAAAAAAAGTGTTGGATGAGCTATAAAGTGCGATAGTTAAAAATTTAATAATTTGATTTAGTGTTGCATATTTTCTTGGTTATTATTATTTTATGCATTTTAATTTTAAATATCGTAATATTATGAATGTTTAAATATAGAAGAATTACATGGATTTTTTCAAGTTTCTTAAATTTTTCTATTTTTCATTGTAATAGTCAAAAAGAAGAGGAAACAAATGTAATTTAAATTTTATCATTCAGTTCTTTTTTATGTTTTAATTAAAAATGTTGTTTTAAACCAAAAATTCAATTATCCTGTATTCTCTTTTTTGCTTTTATACTATCTTCGAAATTGACTTTTCCCAGAACTTTTATAGTATTTTTAAAGAATGAAATGTAATTCCATTACAGTAAACCTTTATTTTCAGAAATTTTTTACATCTACTCTCTATCATATTTCATAAAGAGCTTTGGCCATTTAAATTTTTTAAAAATACATTCATATTACGTTTATAAATCTTTCTTATGTTTCCATAAGCAAATTAATTTCATTACTTTTCTCCAGTGTTAAATTGTTACATTTGAAAAACGTTTTATCAATACTAAAGCGGATATCTAAAATTTTATCACTTTTAACTTTTACAATACCGAATTTAAGTTGCTAGAAAGCTTTTTAATACCGAAAAGTATAAATAGATTAATTTAAACTCTTGTTCTTCGTATTTCAATTAAAATAAATTTAAACAAGCAATAAATTCAAAGCTGCTTTTCAAGAGATAGAAAAATAAAAATAAGAAGGAAGAAAAAAAGAGCAGACAAATACAGCTTGAAGCGTATGGTCGATTACACGGTTGCATACGAATTCGAGCAATACAGATTCTATACATCGCTTGATCTCATCTCATTTCTCTTTCTCTCTTTAACTCAGGGATCTACGTAAAAGAGCATCGACGTACGCTTTCGCTTGCGTGTAATCCGTTTTCACCCTCAAGGCGTGTTTTGCGATTTACCTATACACACATATGTGTACATCATGCTTACACATATATCTACACACATATGTATATGAGCAATGCAATGACAATGTCACGTCTGACGCACACGAGAAATACATCCTGTTATAAAAGTAGAATCTTTTTTTTCCAAATCTACGTATATATATAAAAAAACGATCTCGTTACAGGAACGATACTGCACTTTTTTTTTCATTGTTAAACTGTAATGCGATACGCTCGTACTGCCTGAAAGGGAATTGGGTGTGCGCTTTTTGGCGCATCGATTTTTTTCTCTCTTTTTTTTTCGATGATAAGCGTGTTAAGTGGAAATTTTTTCGAGAGCTTCGTTATACGCTCCAATTCTATTCTCATCCTCTTTTTTTTCCATACCCCCCTATATATCTCTTTTCTGAAAATACTTAACCTTATTTATATTGGTTAATTTTAATGAAATCGAATGCACATTCTGTTTTTTTTAAACATGTCAAATTACAATTGTATTATTGCATCGTGACAAGTATATTGAAAAAATTTTTATTTCATTATGTTTCGGTAATCATTTCGAATTTTGCAATATACTGTAGCATGTACAAATTAAATATTTATAATTTTCTTTTTTTTTAAATTTGTTATTGTTTAAAATTTAATTATGCAATCCTTTGCTTATAAAGTTTAAAGTACATTATTTATCGTTGAACAATCCTTCGATAAAATTTTCATCAAGTTTCATATTAGTAAACTTATTATACTGATAATAATTATGCCAATTATTTATACATCGCGACCACAAACATACCAATAGATTATGCAATATCATCTAACGTACAGTATAAATTTTCCATCGGAAAACTTGGAACGACGTGCATATAAGTTTTCTAATAGATGTAAATAATAAGAAATTCTAATATCTTTCGCAAGTCCAAGTTATGCAGTGAATTTCTTAACAATTTTTTTATTTAATATATCTTCCCCTATTTCATTATAATATATCGGCCAAGACCTTGCCTTCGGTATATTGTAAACTCATATAATACATCTTACATGGAAGTTTATTTTTTACTTTTTTAAAAAAAGAAAAAAAAGGAAAAAATGAGAAAAAAAGCATTACTACGTTCTTTGCAACTCAGTTACTCGCTCGGCAAACATCTCAATATAACTTCAAGTGTGTCATCGATATTCCAAAGCAAACGGCATTCGTAGAATTTCGCATTATATAGTAGGTTATATTTATATATCTTCCTTCACATCATTGCATCATAGAGAGGGAATCGACGATTCATTTCGTTTTTCTTTCCCTCTCTTTTTTCTCTCTCTCTCTTCATACGGGCCAGCATCATCTTGACCCATGCCCACATGAAAAATCCGTTCTCTTTCTTCCTACTCTTTTCTATATACATGTATGCTTTTTGACGTATAAATTTGTACGTAAATCTTTCGCGTACAGTCAAAAGTATATCACAATATTTTTCAAAGTTACATTCACTCACGTAGTATTCACTATACGTATATGTAATAAAACTTTCTCAAAATTTTGATTTCAGAATATGTGAGTCAAAGTGAAAGACGTTTGTTATAACGTCACATGAATATGCGTAATATAATATACACAAAACCGCTTACTCAAATGCGCTTTTAAGATACTTTCACACCTTCTGCTTATATAGTACGTATTTTTCTTCTATTTTGTTTTTTATTCAAACTTACAAATTTCATGCTGCAACAAGTTTCGTTCCTTGTACCACAATGTTCAATGTATAATGCATTAAAAAGGATTAACAAACCTCTTTTTGTGCAAACTTATATATATCGACTTGATTCTCTTTCCCCGATTTTTTTATTTCTCTTCGTGCTGCCCTAAAATAGACGACGTATAAAGATTTATTAAACTATTTACATGGCCTATGCAAAAGTCGCAAACATTATGCAACTGCTGTATATGTATATAGCTTGTGCATACGTATATAGAGTTAGCCACTACTTTACCACTTTTATGGTCGAATAAAAAATTATTTCTTGTGTGCTAGAGCTCTGCAGCTTAAGTGTGCATGTGTATATATATTTAGCGACACAAGTTATACTGCAGAAAAAGAGAGCCCACGTGTGTGTATGTGCATATAAGAAGGATAAGGAGGAATATGTAATGCTGAATAAATATACGATCGCTATAAGTTGTGAAAAATTCTGTCTATGAAGCAAAGATATGCAATTCAGTTGGCTGATGCGATTTTAAGATATCGAGGACAAAAGGAATTTTTTTTTGTTACTTCTTCCTTTATAATATATTCTTTTTGTGTATTTAATATCAACAAAGCAAAAAAGAATTTTCATGTAAAAAGATCCTCTTTTTTATTATCTAAGTAGTTTTTGTTCGAGAATCAGATCGAGAGAAAAGAGATATTATTTTGTTCGTATTATAAAAATCGAATTTATGTATTAAATTTTTACAATAAATTTTAATATACTCAGAAAATAAAGATTGAAATTTCAAACTTTATGCGTACTATGAAACTTTGAAATTTTAAAATTTAAAATTTTAACTTTTGACATGGTCAGCACAAGATTGAAGGATTGAAGTTTTCCAACAAAAAAAAATGATTCAAAAATCAAAGTTCAATTTTCCGAACTTCAGTAACACATTGAATTTAAAACTAATCTTCTTTCAACAATTTTTTTACTCTGCAAACAAACTAAATTTCAAAATTTCCACGGACAGTTAAAATTGATGAATGCAGGTAAACTTCTTAAAATCAAATTACGACTTAATTAGATTATCATATTATAATATAATTCAAAATTGAAATAATTAAACATTACTTTTTATTTTTCTAATTTATATGAAATTTAAAACATTGGATTGTAAACACGACTAAATGATGCTTTAGAAATCTACACTATAATATTCAAATTTGGAAAATTTCCAAATCCCAAAAGTCTCCAAAAAAAAAATCGAATTTAACATGATCCCAGTAAATTCTTATTCAAATTTTCAAAATTTCATTGGTTAGCTTTTTTTCAATAGTCCTTTTACTACACTGAGAAAAAAATTTCATCAGATCAACTGAAATGTTATTGATTTAACAGATCCGCTGTTAATCTGACTGAATTTTTTTGATCCAACAGAATCTGTGCAGTTAAAATAGCCCAATTACGATCGTGCTGCCAATTTAACAGCACGGCTGTTGATATAATTGAATAACAGTTAACATAAAAGAGCGTACGTCAAAATAAAAGTTTGACTTACATTTCAACAAAATTTTATGAATTGAATCAATAAAATGTGCATGCTAAAATTAACTGATGAATTATTTCAAAATAAATGTTTAAATTTAATTATATCAACAGCGCGGCTGTTGATATAATTGAATAATAGTTAGAATAAAAAGAACGTAAGTCAAAATAAAAGTGTAACTTACATTTCAACAAAATTTTATAAATTGAACCAATAATACGCACATGCTTAAATTAACTGATGAATTATTTCAAAATAAATGTTTAAATTTAATTATATCAACAGCACGGCAGTTGATATAATTGAATAATAGTTAGAATAAAAAGAACGTAAGTCAAAATAAAATATTTGTCATTTATTTCGTTGATATTTTATAAAGATTTTTATGTTATTCACTAAGTATTTTGAAATCTCCCGCTTTTCAATACAGTTACGTTTCGATAGTATAATAATAGATGGCGTATTTCTTGTAACCCGCAAGTGGTAAGACTGTACGTCAGTTAGTATATAAGACCAAATGAATTTCTCCGCTATGTATAAATGCGATGCGATGCGTATAGTTAGTTAGCGAGCGATGATAGATTTTATTTGTAAATATCAATAGTGTAATATATAATATATCTAAGGAAATGTAAAAAAATTTCACTTAAGAAACGAATAATGATCGATAATGATCATTGTTATATTATAAGTTATGTGTTAATATCTGGAAATTGGAACTCTGTGAGCTGTGAGCTTCAAATAAATGAAAAACTCTTTTATCATCTTTAAAACTTATTTGTTTGATACAATAAAATGTAACAGCTATTTTAACTTACTTTGCTGTCAAATTAAAGTTAATTTTAAATTGAATCAATATTACGATTCTATCAAATTAACAGAACTTGTTTGTTAAATGAATAGAATATATCATCGTGATATATTAACAGTAGGATTCGGTTGATACAATCATATTTTTTTCTTAGTGTATCGCATAACCAATTTCAAATTGGTCAAATTAAAATAACGTGTATCTTATTGTCACATCGAATTTGTACGTCGTGTATAAAAAGAAAAACTTTTCACTAATACAACAATTCTTTGGAAAGAACCGGAAAGAGATATAAAGAAGAAGAGACACAAACAGATTTTTCGCGCTTAAAAGAACACGCATAGTAAAGGATTTGCCAAAAGGATATATATATATATTGTGTGTATATATTTAAAGAAAGAAAGGAAGACGAAAATTTACTTTGCGTTTATTCAAACGAGGCTCTTAAAAGTCGAACGAAAAGACACGAGGCAAGGAATCGAGAGAAAAGAAAGAAGACTTCTTCTTCTTCTTTTTTTCTCTTATTTTAAAAGCAGCTTAACACCTTAAGCATACCAGAAGACGAAATGTATAGCTTATAAACATGTATGTGTGTGTGAGTGTATAGATACGTGCTTGCTTTGTCGTATTCCTTTTTTTAACATACGTGACGAACAAACGACTAGTGTATATAAGAGAGCTAAAGGAAACCAGTAATATATGCGCCTGGGCGTGCCGTAAAAACTTCCAAAACAATTTCAAACTTTAACTTCTTTTTACCTTTTTTTTTTAATTTTACCTTTCCTTTAACACTCGTCTCTTGTAAATGCTCGTTTTTTTTGTATAAACGGTGTCGTCTTTCCATGTGGTTTATATACCTAAATGTTCGGTTTTGCGCTTTTTTTTGGGAAATATTTTTTTTTCATTTGATTTTCCAATGAAATTGTGATATGCTTCGTATTTGGTAAAAAAAAAATTCTTGTGAAATAACGGTTTAGATAACATTGGATGAGTAGAGTAACAAATAGCTCGGAATATTCAGATAGTTTAATGCATTTGATGGTTTGCATTTGTTTTTTGTCCTGTACGCTTCTCTAGAATCATTTTTCAGTGTTATTTTTTTTTTATTTTTCTTTTAACAAACTGGAAATTGATGCTTTCAACTGCGGATAGATGATCAAATAGAATATTTTTATCCTATCGAAATGAAATACATTTCTAAGAATTTTGGTGATCGGTAACAAAAGAATTTGGATTTATGCTTTTTCAAAAATTTGAAATCAAACATAATCCTCCTATAAAAGATTAATTCGAATCCTATTTCTGTTGTTAAAATATTAAAATTTATAGCGTTACATTTTAGCCACACTGAAAATATTCTTAGCGAGAGACCTTTATATCTTCCTCAATAATTCTTCTTTACGACGTGAAAGAAAGAAGGAAAGAAAAAAACAACTAAGAATTAAACTTGTCCCATGAAAAAAAAAGTTTTTTTTTTTGCAATCATAAATAAAAGAAAGGAAAATAAACTGGACAAAGTCTCGTATATATGCATAAAAAGCTAAACATTCAAAACGAGTGATCGTATATATAAGTTACGCGCGTACATGCATGTATAGGTATACGAACTTAGGTATATATAGGTACGCTTCATCAGTATGCTATGTACGCAATAAGCTACTTTTACACACTTGCTACTTGCATTTCTGCATATTACCTCGCAAGAATACACCACATCAGAGGGAAGCCAATATCAAATAGAGCAAGCGTGTATACACATACTGCATTCTAACAGAATAAAATTCATCGACAGATACCTACTTTTTTTCATATCTATACGTGTATCCCTTTGTACGCAAGATATAACAAAGCCGATTCCAAAAATCTGCTGACTCCTTTTTAGTTTTGCTGTTAAAAAAAAAAAGAAGGAAGAGAGAGAGAAAAAGAGAAGGGTTTTTGCGGTAACTTTATGTGGGATGTATATATATCCTTTGGATTTCCCTTTGTCAAGTTGTTCGGATCAAGGCATACGATCGCTTAGTTACGAGCCTGAGGTATTATACGGTGAGGTAAGCCTCTCTCTACTATACTACTCCAAAGGTGTAAGAGTAAAAGAGCGAGAGAAAGGATCAAGACACAGTATAGATATATAAGAAACAAGAAAGAGAAGTTTAAGTTCTGCTGCTTGTTGCTGTTGCTGCTGCTGTAAAGGATATATAACGGAGTATGTGTGTATGTGTAGAGGAGCTTATATGTAGAGGAGCGGTAACCAGCTCGACTGGATAAACCAATGGCGTGGAGTTGAAACTTCGTTTCCTTTATACAGTACGATGGCCTTTCTATCTCTCTTTCTCATTCTCTCCTGCAGCATTAGAGAAAGAGAGATGATATTGCGCTTGTTGGATGCTAACTCCTCTGTCGAAGAGAAAAAGAAGCCCTGACACACGAGAGAGAGGGAGAGGAGAGCTTGAATCTTTCTTCCCGCGCGCAAAGGAGAAAAGAAAAGATGCGCTGTAGCAAATGGCTACTGGTTTATATCCTCTTCTTCTTCTTCTTCTTCTTCTTCTCCTTTAAGCGTTAGCGAGCGCGCGCTTTTGCTCGAACAAGGCGATTCTGCAATAGCAAGGGCATATAAGGAGCGCGGAATATAAGGTAAAAATGCATCCAAAGATAAGTAAAGAGAGTAAGGAAATACATATAAAAGGATGCTGCAAAGAGAATTAGTAATTGCGTGCAGTTATATGGATTTATTCGTAGAAATCAATTTTATAGAACCGTAAATGCTTTAACATTATTGTTGTTAAAGAGCTGATAAAAGAATAAGGTTAATTTTTTTTCCAATTTTAAATCGTAAATAAATAGTTTATATAAATTTAAATAATTTTAATCTCCACAAAAATAGCTATTATAAAACAATAAATAATTTAATAAATAAATTTATACAATATATTAAGAAAATCCTTTTCTTTCTGTTTCAGGTATGTAGACTATAAATTTTGACGACGATATAATTTAAAACCAGAAAAATGTAAGTTTTATATATTTCCAATAGCATTCGAATTATTCATTAAGTAGGGTTTCTCTATTATCTTTTGAAAAACAAAAAAGAATTATTTATTTAAATAAATACACAATTTTGTAAAATCTTTCAGTTGAATGAATTTTTCAATATTATTTATTTATCATAAATCATTAACGAATTTAAGAAAAAGCTTTATTAAATATTAAATAAAATTGTTAAATCATTTAAATTTCCTAGTTGACAATTCTATTAATTTTAAAATTAGATTGAAATGTGTTTGTGTTAATACCAAAGAGCCTCTTTCGAAAAAAAACGTATGTATGTATGTATATACATACTTAAGTGATTAACAGTCTATTGATTTTCACAAGTACACACTCCAGTAATATCCGCAATGAAAATAAACTTCAAACGGAAATATTTTTTCACTAAGCAGCTAGAAAGAGAAAGATTGAATGAAAAAATAGAGAAAAAAGGGATAAACGAACGAAAGATTGCAGTTAAAGAGACTAGACAGTGTCTATTGGATTATCGTCTCTTATATATATGTGAGCGTATAGTACTACTATCGATAGTACAACCTTTTACTATAATCATTGATAATCATACGTTTATAGTAGTAAAACGTTATATTCGTGACTCGGTGCGCTCTCGAGGTTAGAGTCAGCATTGAAAGTATGCAAATCAGTTATACACGCTGTATAGCAATAGTGCCGCTAAGTGGCCGAGTCCCCTTCTTTAACTTTTTTTTTCTTTTTCAAATCTTTGCCTTTCTTGCATATATCTATCGGACAAAAAGAGAAGGAAAAAATAAGCTGATTCAAAAGTCAAAAGAAGAACTGATGACGTTAAAAGGAACAAGCTGTACTCGGATGAATAGAAGTGCTGCTGCTGGTTGCTTTAAAGAAAATAAAAAATCAAAACTGAAGAGTATACAGAAAGATGCATATATTTTACAAGTCAAAACTTACATTGTCTATTTATAAATAAAAATAAAAGGACTATATATAGCTTACAATGATTCATAAACGATGAAAGGAAAAGAACAAGTCATAGAAAAAAAAATGATGATAAAAAAAGTATGCTAAATTTATTTTTTCTTCATAACAAAGATCATCGGATAGCCTCGATATTTTATACTATTAATGCTTACTTTACAATGTAGATTGATACACGTAATCTGTTGCATAACATATTGAACATGAAAAGAAAAAAAAATAAGTACCTTTATAAAATAGCATTATAAAAAAATATCAATATTCATTATAATAATTCAGTCTCGAATTAAAGTAAAAAAAGAAATAAAAAACACGAAACTCTTAAAAACTGTCAATTTTGAATCAATGTAAAACGAATATAAACTTTTTTTCATCTGATAAAGGTAACTAAATAAATTATTCCTAACAACAAATTAACTTCAACAAATGGCCTTTTATCGTAAAGATTCAACTACTTAAAAAAGAAAAAAAAAACAGAAATTAAAATCGAAATTAAAAAGAGAAAAAATAAATGTTGAAAGCAAATAGTGGGAGAAGAGAGAAAAGGAAAGATATAATAGCACTTTAGCTTTGGTTTGCCTACGCCAATGGAAGAAGTGGGACCGGTATGACGGGTTTTCTCGCGCCAGATGCGAGAGAGGGCCGCGTTATATACAACTGAAAGCCTGCAACAACGCCAACAACAACTTTACCTATACTACGTTCTTACTACGTATTTACTACTTATACGCGCGCGTCTTTAAAGTAACGTCTTGACTTCTTCTTCTTCTTCTATCTTATATACAAAAATATATACGTACATACACGAGTTCCTCCGGTTTACACCTCCTTTTTTTTTAAAGCTTCGATGTATATATATAAGAAAAAAAGACGAGGATGATTATCGGCAAGAAAAGAAAAATGCGTCATTTTTTATGCTTATACTCAAGAAGACTGAATATCTCGATGGAATGTTGGAAGAAACGATCGAAAGCCTTCAATATTATATTGGAAGGTTATCTTGTTATGTAGAATGTTTCTTTTTTACTTTGTATCGATTGAATTTACGAGTTTTTCAACTTTTTTATTCAAACCAATAATATTTTATTTATTTATACAATTTTTCCATAAAATAGATAAAATAGATTTATGGATCTTGTTTTTTCAAAAAATTATCGATTTTTACGAAAATAATATTTATAATAATGAAGAAAAATCAATAAAAATTACCTTTTCCTGCTTAAATTTTTCAATTCGAACTACAAGTAACAAGAAATAATACTAAAGTACGTTCGTACTTATAAAAGTTTGTTCAGAAATTCTCATTTTTATACCCAGCTACAAGATCTTTGCTTGAAGTTTCTTTTTGATTTTCTTGTAGTAATCAAAACAGAAAAACGAAATGAAAAAAAAGAATTCTTGCTATAAATTCTGGAGAGAGAGAGAAAAAAAAACGAAAAATCTCTTCGGAAGATTTGTAAAATTAAAATGAACTTAAAAATAAGTATCACGTACTTTAAAATAAACTTGCAATACAATAAAAATGATAAATAATTTCAGCGGTTCTGCTTGCGAATACAAATGCGAATTAATACGTCGAATAAAAAAGTTGTAATGATTAAAATTGAAAAAATTTTTATTGTAGGTATCTATTTTTCAATTTTGTAATCACTTTCTAATATAATGAAATGATAGGAGCAGTGTTATACTGTTACAACAAGTAAAAACAAATGAATTTCCATTACAGACCTTTGTGCAAGACAAACAAATCTCTCCGAGCAAAGTGATTTAAAAAACTCATCAAATTCTGCAAATCAAAGTAAAACATTGATATGTTTCTTCAAAAAAAAAAGAGAAAATTTGCCTAGGCAATCGGTACGCGTGTAAATTGGTACTACCACGTAATAATTGATTTTTCCCTAGCTTACACTATTTAATTAAAAACCCAAAAGGAGTGCACGTGCACTGACGAAAAGGGAAGTGCAGAAAAGAAAAATAGGAAGAAAGGGAATCGATACTCAAAAAAAACCACTTGTTCGTTGTAAAGTTAAAAAAGAACGAAAGGGATAGAAAAGAGAGAAAGAAAACATTAACAGTTTGAAAAAAGAGAAAAGTCAAGACAGCGTGACGTTAGCAAATAGCGCGCGTGCGTTTGTTCAAAGTAAATACGAAGAAGAGAGATCCACTTTTTGGTCTTGCATATATCTTAAGAATAGCATGCGCATATATACATATATATTGTGAAAAAAGAAAAAAAAAGAGTAACAGCGAACGTGTTTCTTGCGCCTGTCGAACCGAAAGAGAAGAGAAGAAAGAGTTCTATAAAACCAAAGAAGAAGAGACGCAATAAGATGTATACGATATAAACACGCACTTGTGTATGTATATGTAACGTGTACACACAGAAAAAGGATGATGCATGCATGTGTAACGAAGCAAAGGAACGAAAAAGGGAATGAAAAGGAAACAAGAGTACAATGAGTGGGTGGAAGAGAAATGGACGAACTGGTCTTCTTTTCTTTTCTTTTTGTTCTTCCTTGTCTCATTTTTTTTATCGAGTAAACTTTTACAGGTCGAAATAAAACTTTAAGATTTTTGTTAAGGATTGTCGAATTATAAAAAAATCTTTTAGGACTTACTCCTATGAATAATAATTAGTATATTGAAAATATTAAGCCCCTTTATTAATAATAATAGAAATCGAAATGCTCAATTGAATAGTAAGCATAATATTTATTCGATTTAAATTATTATTATCATAAAAGCTTTGTTATATACATTTTATTACAACTTCAAAGTTTCGATTGAAGCGTATTATTGAGCTTTTTATTACGTGCATCATATTTTTTTTTATTCATAAGTCACTTTAAATGTTCAAAGAAGCTTTCTTGATTTTTATTTTCCGTCAATCGGATCAACGATATTTTTATTTTTATTATTCCATTTTTCTCGAAACAGAATTTTTCTGAAATTCTTTCAGTGTCAAAGAATAGATGGAAAAGAGTAAAATACATTTCATGTGAGAATGAAGAGTCAATATGTCGTCAGGGGAGGTGTTTTATATTTTTTCTTCTTTTTTTTTTAAATTCTAGTGCTTTTATGTCTCTTGTTGTGTAACATTTCTGCTCTTTATTTTGAAAAAACAGACAAGGGATTTAACGATAAGCGCTTGAAGTTTCAGGGATTTTTGAGGTGACGAACACTTGACACCTTAAGACCATAGAAGGCGAAGAAAGATCTTAAATCCTCTCTCTTGACTTTTTTTGTCTTTCTAAATCAAAATTCATGAATAAATTCTTCATGAAAATCCTAATGTCTTAAGTGCTTTATTATAGAGAATTTCTTGATAATCTTGTACAACATTATTTTGATATAAGTTATTTATTAGATAAACTATTTTGATTTACCCTGGTAGAAATGTGAGCATTAAAAATGGTGTGTATAAAAATTTTAGGTTATTAGTAATAAAAATGCCAAATAAATGGCCAATAAATGTTAAAAAAAGCGTTTTCATTTCTACTGGCCAAAAAATGGTAAAAAAAACGTTTCAATTTCCACCAGGGTATATTGATATTAAAATTATTATTTTAAATTAAATTAAATTATTATAAATAAGTTTTATTGTAGATAAATTTTTATACAGACAAAAGAATGACGACCTTAAACTGAAAAATCTTAAATTTATTTACTCCCATGTTCACTTTATTAACTCAAACAGCTGAGCAAATTAAAACATTTCTTCAGCTTCAAATTAAGGAAAAATATATGAACGCTAAAATAAAAAAATAATGAAATTCAATAAATAAAAATTCAGGAAAAAATTTAATGTTAAAATTTATTAATACAGTAGCTACAGTTGAGACAAAAATTAAGCACTTTATGTGATATTAACTCACAAATAAACTTATGAGTCAATAAACATCCAAATCTAATCATGCCAATGAAAAATTTTTCTTTTTTAATTTTATTTAACGTCGCTATATATACATGCTATCATTGCAATGCTAATTAGCGACGGAGGTTTTTAGCGTGTTTGCAAACAAAGCACATGTACAGTGGTACTTGTATCAATTAGCTGAGACCGGGATTTGAACTCACGCTCTCGAGTTGCGAGTCCATCGCTCTATCGAGTGAGCCACTGAAGACCTCATTCTTTGTATAATGTATGTACTGTTATTTAGTTTAAATTAGAAGTATTTTAAATTTATCAAAGTTATTTAGTATTAACATTTTTGTTTTAGTTCATTAAAATAATAACTTAATTTTTAAACTTTAACTTGTAAATGTAAAAACGTTTAAAATGCTGTAAATCGATTAAAAATTTTTAAATTAAAAAAAAAAGTAAAATAAAATTGTTTTAACTGACATTGTCTAGACAAGTGAAAATTAAAGTCACTTATCCATTGTCTTAACAGACAGTGAAAAATTGAAAACTGACATTTTTCAACGAAATATGTTACTTTATAATCGGTAAAACTTTATGCGTCAATTAAAACAGCTGAAATATTAAAAATGAAAAATGCCAAAATATTTACAAATGTACTAACTGTACACCACTTTTTTTTTAATAAAAGATCAAACTTTCATAAAAATTACCTTACGGACACTGCTTTTATGCCTCAAAAGTCAAACTATGAAATTTTTTTAGACTTGTACGAGGAAAACTAGATTTTGAAAATTCATGTTTGCTCTGAAAAAGTTACACAAACAAAATTTTTTTTCAACCAACCGTACTTTATATAAACTTTTAAAAGAAAAAACAAAATAAACGAAAAAAAAGTATAAGCCATCCAAAAAAAATCTAATTGAAAATAAAAAAAAATCTTCAGAAAAATACTCGAGCAACTTTAAAGAGTCTTTAAACTCAAGTAACCCCAAATGCGGTACTCTCTTGAAAAATGCCTCTTCATACTGGGGTAAAAAGGACAAGACAAATAAAAAAAAGAAAGTAGAAAGAAGTAGGTACATATAAGATATAAGCCAAATACACACAAATCTAAAGAAGACGAGTTTTGGGACTGAAGCAAGTGTAGAAATAAAAAAAAAAAGAAATTTGGAACATCGCGTGAGGTACTTTTCTTTTTTATAAAGAGCATTGCCAAATAAGTTCAGGAAGCCTTTGCCTCCCTTATACCACCCTCTTTTAAAATCTTGGCAAATGTCTTCACCTTTAAGAATCACTCGAGTGTACGACAACTCGACTCGTCTACACAAGGACTTTTTACATCTTTTTTTTCTTCGCTTTTTTTTCTTTCCTTATCTGTTTCCTCGACAATTAAAAGTACATTTGAAGGAAGCATTCGCATGTTCCTATTCTTTTCTTTTACTTCTTTTTTTCCTTTTCTTTCTTCTCCACTCTTTTCTTTTTTTATGCCTGTCGGCGTATCCATGTTCTGCTTGTTTTTTTCCTCTTCTCTATCTTTCTTTCTTTGGTTTCTTCACTTTTCCAATGTACTTGTGCTATAATATATATATGTATATATAAAGAAATACAGAGAAGAAGAAGAAGACTCTAAGCCAAGGTAACAATTACATTAAGCTTGTGCGCTACCCGACACAATTCGATTATCGGCGATCCGCCTTTTGTCACGCACGCGCCTTTTTTCCGCTTGCTGAGCGCAATACATAAGTACTGCTGTACTACTGAACTATGCTCCATATGTATGTGTATACATGTGTATGTATGTCCCCTTTTTACCATTTCTCTTTTCATCAGCAAGATTCATGTTATTATTATTACCTTTAATTTAACGCTCATTTACTTCATTCAAGGTATTCATTTACGTTTTTTCCTTTATCATTTTTTTATTTAAAGTAAGCAAAAAAATTTTTTTTATAACACTTGGATTTTTTTATAGATAGAGCACATGTTTATAGATGTTTTCTTTTTTTTTGTTTTTACATTAAGATTTAAAATACGTTTATCTCCAAATATGTAACATAATCAATTTGTTCTAATTATACAGTCATAAAATTTTTGATCTTTTCATAATTATAAACTGGAAAAAATTGTATTATACTCTATAAATATTTATTAAAACGGTTTGAAGTAAATATTTATTTCAATCAAATGAATGTTAAATTAACTGAATTAAAAGTTTATTAAATGGAAGAATCACAGTTTTTTTAATAATCATTTATTAACTATAATAAATATTTCACTTTCGATTATTTAAGTAAATATATTTATTAAGTACAACCAACTTTTTTTTTCAGTGCACAGTCGAACAAACTAGCATAAATTATTCTTAAATGATGTTAAAGAATAATTACTAAAAATATTTCCTTAAGTTTAAATTTACTTAACTTTGCAACTTTGTAATTTTGATCAAAAATATACTTTCTGTTTATATAAAATTGTAACATTTTCCTAATAAAAATTAATCTCTATTCGTCCTACTGTAAATAATATATTTATTTTAACGAACGATCGTCAAATTAATTCATAGTAAAATTTTTCAATCTTACCTTCAAATCTAATTACTTAAGCATGCAAATCTGAAAATTGCATGTAAAGGAATAAAGAAACAGATTTGCTATTCAAAGAAAGGTGTGTCGTGTTGGAAATTGACGCACCGAAGAACGGAAGAACAATCCCTTTTATAAACTCGAGTGACTTATGAAAATACATATATACATATGCACATTGATATGAAAATCTCCATGTAAGAAATCTTGTCGACATGATTTTTTCCTTGTACTTTTATATCCATGTATCCCCGTGCATAAAAGACAATCGTTCATAGAGAACGAAAGAAGAAAAAGAATAAGACGTAGAAAATGATACATTGTACGAGTAGTATGAAAGTAATCACGTTAAAGTAGTCGGATAAAATAAGAGAATAAAATTGAATTAAAAAGAAGTGTCAAAGTATCAAAGTAAGAGAAGAAATGTGCATACAATGAAAATAGACTATCAAGAAATAAGAAGCAAAGTGTCATACAGAATAAAAAAAGAAGCATCTGATAGAATTATATACGTATACAAGAAGCATAATAAAAAAAGGAAGCATCTGCTAGAATTCTATATGTATACTTTTCTTACTAGGATCTATTTATTATACGCTTTTCTTTTACTTATAGTGCAAAGTTTTTTCTCGTATTATGAAACTTTGCAGCCTATTTTTAATACACCTTTAGATAGCAAATAATAACGAAATTTTACTGGGTAGTTTAAATCGGATAATACATTATTCTATTGTTAAACCATCATAACTCTCTATGTTATAAAGATAGTTCAAAGAGAAGTTAAAAATATAAAAATTTATGAAATTATTTCGAGAGGTTTTTCAGGGACGAAGGATAAAATTTTGACAACCATTTCATGTCATTTCTTATTTTAGGAAGAAATTTTTTGGGAGGCGAAAAAATGAAAAATTATAGTAAAATATGTATGGGGTTTTAAGAAGTCAGGGAATGAAATTTTAGAAATGATTCTGTCAACTCCTCCTATTTTGAAAGTGAATATTATTGAGGAAGAAATTGGATGAAAAAATAAAAAAATGGATCAAAATATTTTTAAATCGAAAATAGAATTTAATAACAACCATTTTATCACAACCATTATTTTATTTATTTTAAAAGTTTCATCTTAAAATAAAAATATTTCTAGATAAAATATTGTTTATAATTTCATTTACTAATTTATTCGCAACATTAAAGCGATAGATAAAATATGTTTTGAAAGATGCTTTTCTTAAAAATACATAATACTAAAAAATAAAAAATTATCTTCAGTAAATATAAATTTTAATAATAGTCTTTTAGCAAAAGAGGAAATGAAAAAAAAATTTTTAAAGCTCAACCACTGTGATTGTAGAAGTCTCAGTGGCTCAGTTGGTAGAGCAATAGATTCATAATCTCGAGGTCCCGAGTTCAAATACCGGCTCTCGGCCTATTGATAATTAGCACCACTATATAACATACAAGTGCTTTGTTTATAAACACATTGAAAACTTCCATCGCCAATTATCATTCTAGTGATAGCAAATACAGCGACGTTAAATAAAATAAAAAAATTTGTTTGCGATTAAAAATTTTAGAAATTTTATTTCAAAAATTTTTTTTTATTATAAACTGTTAAAAAAATGATAGTTGCTTCTATTACATGTAATGGAAGCAAATTTCATGTATTTAGATTAAAATTCATGTATTTTGGATGTAAAATTCATTAATTTTGATGAAAATTGCATTAAATTCTATGTATCTTACAGCATAATAACTGCAATACCTTAAATAATTTTACTTTGCCACATTTCATGTAATTTTTGACAGTGTATTAACAGCATTTTAATGTAACAATATTGATTGGCGTTACAGACTGGAACAAGCAGTCCATGTAAAGACTCAAAATGAGAGTACACAGATTAATATATTAATATGAAATTTAACAAATTAAAAAATGTATAATAGGTATAATACCTACTTGTACATTTTATAGATTGTACGAATGGACTTTTGCCAAGATTACTTATTTTAATTAAATTAAGAAGATAGTTTAAAACTTATAATTGAATACCTTCTATTAAGTTATAAAACAGATTTAATATTATTTTAATTACAGTCCATAGAATTATTTTAATATAAATGTAAACAGAGATAGAAATTCATTTTTTTTTAAATTTAATATTTCAAAATTTTTTCATACAGTTTTTCAAAAAGACTTAAAAATAAAATTGCATATTTTAAACTTTTTTAATAAAATTTAAAATCAAAAGATTTAATATAGTATATATTTTTTTAATGAAAATAATTTTATAATTTTAATAAATGTATTATATAGAAAAGAGATTTATAAGATAACAGAACTTTATTTTCAGATATCATTTCAGATATTTAACGACCCCAGCGAACCATAAATTGTAAAACCTGTTTCATTAAAATCAGCTTTAATACACTTTTACTGTAAAATTTTCTTTTTTCTTTTAGTCACTATTTTTCAATGAAAAGGAAAAAAATTATCATTTCCGTTAACATGTTAATTGAACTTTTAAATTATCTAGTATGGTGAGTTTAACATAAAAATATAACATCAGTAACTTGTAATTATTTATAGAAAGTTTACATTCTATAAGTAGTTAGTGTTGTAAAACTTATACTTTTACTATAAGTAAGTTTGATCAATATTTTGACGTCATGTATATACGATACTATAAAATATTAATGAAATTCAATTTCATATTTATCTTATTATATTAATTATAATTTTATGAATGGAAATATTTTAAATAAAAATACTAAATGAAAGTTTTATGACAACGTTCCGAGAAAAGTTTTTAATTTAATAAATTTAATTCGAAAATTGGATTTTAATACTTTTTTGACTCATAAACACTTTTATACTTTTATGTTTATTCGATTTTGTTCGATTTCACTCTCAAATTGCTTTATTAACTATGTAAAACAACAACTGAATAACAAATTAGAAAAATAAAATTTCAACAGTGCACATAATCGTTTGTTCAATCAACTGACCGGCTAAAAAACAATTTGGCCATTTATTCAGAAATTTAGATCTTTGCGGTCAGCTCATCATAAATTTACACAACAGGTTAACAAAAAAGAAAGAAAAAGGAAAAAGATAGCCAAAATAAAAGGTATCTAAATTCGTAAGAAATTTTTGCCTAACGACCGAAACGACTCAACATCCAGCTCATTAACGCAAACAAAACACTTTCTCATTTCGAATGAAGCTTCGAGAGGGTCTATATCTCTACCCTCCTAGGGAGTCATTTTCGAAGGTAGAATATAAAAAAAAAGAAAGAACAAGAAAAAAACAAGAAGAGAAGAAAAATAAAACGAAGATGATAGTACATTATACCAAATATACCTTCCAAAGGTGGGTTGGACTTTGGGCGCGAGTTTTACCAGCTCTTTTCGACCTGAAGCCCGAAGGACCGATTTATCTTTGGTATTCACTATCATTAAGCTCGGGTAATCGCCGACAAGCCAGTAATTTTTGTACAAAGAAGAGAAAAAAAAATAAAGAAAGACCTTTTTTCTGTTCTCTTGTATAGGAAAAAATGGAAGGTAGGTAAGGTAACGAGGAGAAAATGATTGAGATTGAGGTAAGGACAACGAATGGATCCCCTCGAAGAAACCGGTGACACGAGATTAACACGTTACGAAATAAACTTCGGGACTCGAGTTTAACTTTATTCGATGTTATTGACAATTCAAAGAATCGCTTTAAAAGTTTTTTGTCTTATGAAATTTAAGCACTACAACAAATAATAAAATTTTATCAACCGTTTCGAGTTTTTCATTTAGTTTTGTTATTTTTTTGAAAGATTTTTAAACTTTCATAATACAATTCTTTGATTCGATTATTTAACATGATTGTTTAATATGTTGCATTTAATAGTTCGTAGAATTTAAATTTAGATTCTATTTATTGGTTAATTTATTTTTTAATGCATAATGCCATCAAGTAAAAAACTTTTAAAACTCAAATTTAATTAATTATTTAAAATACACAAGAACTCTTGAGCTCTCAGTGGTTCAGTCGATAGAGCTATGGATTCGTAATCTCGAGGTCTCGAGTTCGAATCCCCGTCTCGGCGGCCGATTGATACAAGCACCACTATAAATTACACGTGCTTTGTTCACAAACACACTGATGACCTCCGTCGTTAATTAGCATCGCAATGATAGCATAAATACAACGACGTTAAATAAAAAAAAAAAACATGAATTCAGAAGATGACGTTATAAAATGTTAGAATATGCTTGTTAAAATCACAGCCTCATGCTATATTCTCGACTAAAAACAGAAAATGAAGTCAAATATCTTTTTGCCATGTAATTATCCAGAATCAATAAAAAAAACGAAAAAATTTGTCACTTTCAGGCTCATTTCTTTTTGTAACATAAAATTATAAACAATTAATTTTAAACTTCGAATTCATAAAAATGATACCACTGGTCATAATCATCTTGTGTATCTATGACCATTAATTTTGAACATTTCAAATGATTGATATAAATTTATTATGGATTAGAAATCGTATGTAGTTTCAAAATTAACGTAATCAAGAAAAGAAATTCTTAGAAATTCATCTAATTTAAAAAATAATATTAAATCATTAACACAAAGTAAAAGACATATCAAACTTCAAAATAAGTTACCGAATCAAATTAATCTTGGAAGTCTAGTTAACCACAGGGTTTATATATTTTTTCTACTCCTTCATCAAAAGTTTTTCACGAGAATTCATTTTGACAACGCTATTCGAGCAGCACACAGTCATCATTCCACGGCAATGAACATTTCTCCACCTCTCTTTTATTTTTTTCAACTTCTTCGACGAATGATTTTAAGTTCATATCGCAGCATAAGTCGAGAAAGAAATACGAAAAATAACCGAAGAGAATACCGTGGAACGACCTAGTAATTTTCCTTGCGGCAAGTCGTACATAAAATGAACTCGAAGAAATAGGGAGTAAGAGAAAAAGAATATCTCCATGCAAAAAAAAAAAGAAAGAATAACCAAAGACAAAATGAAGAATATCTATACCCAAGAATATCGAACTAAAAGACATTAGTGACCAGAAGGAAAGATGAACAAAAAAAACTTAAGAAAGAAAAAAGCTAAAGTGTGCGCGAGAAAGGAAAGGATCGACATAAAAAAAGTGTTATCCGAAGACTTCTAGAATCGTGTAATCTTATTCTTCTTCTTCTTCTTCTTCTTTCGATTCTTTCGAATGTCCTCATAAGAAGTTCTCTTCTACGAATAAGGCAGGTGGGCAATATATATAAAGAAAGATGCCCCGTTACGTCTAACGACCCACTGGTACATTAGGAATGTCCGCCTAAGGTGATACTTTCGACAACGAGCTTATATATATGAACTCCTTCAACCTTAGCTCAGAATATATCTATATATGTACACGTATATATACAATCTTTTCTATCATCTATCGAAATGAAGAAGCGAAGAAGCAGGAGAGAAAAAAAGTGCATGACTATGAAATCTCGAAATATAAAACTAAAGAAAAAACGATGGAAACAGAGAGAATAAAAAGCTTGAGGGCAACCGAATCATTGTAAATCAAAATGCCTTTTATATATATATATATATATATCTTCTTCTCGCTCGCTCTCGTTGTAATAGGAACTATTTTTAAAAAAAGCTTATATACGTGTTATAAATATTAAGCTGATAGCATTTTACAGTTTACGATAGTTCAGTGTCTTTTTTACGTTACTTTTAAGATATAATGGGCTTATCAGAGCGAGATGTTATGAGTTGCATTTAAAAAAAAAAGGAAAAAAGTTTTAGAAGGGATATTATAAGTGAGTCTTTTTCAAAGATTGGCTTATAAACATTTGTCAAGAGTCTATATATTTTTCTTACTTATAGTGACCCAGATTTTTTTTTTTGTTTGATAGATTAAACTCGATTGTCGCGATGAGATGGGTTTTTTTTTCTTCTCTTTTAACAACTTGCGTAATATAAATATGAAACGGTTTCAAATGGATATTATGAGTTAAGAATGCGATAAAGTATGCATCTTAAATGCTAATGGCTTATAATTGATGTTGTTTTCAAAAATGAAATGCATATCGTTCGATGGAAGAGCCATTAGGATATTTTTAAACATACTTTATACTTTTCTGTTTTAATGATCTTATAATGAGGTTAATTAATTTTTTTTTTGGAAGATGTTTTTGTTCGAAAATTGATTATTAGAATTTATATAATTGATTAGAAATTTTCCAATTAAAAAAAAACTTGCATTCGTATTTTTCCTTAATATTTTTTCTTTGAAAATTTTAATTAAATAAAATAATTATTTTATAATTAACACCATATCAGCTAAAGGGAAAAATAAAATAATTAATTAAAAAAAATATATTTCAAAGAATTAGAGACTATTTAAAAAACAAACGACATTTTTTAAATAAAACTTTCGAAAACTCCAACTTTTTGTTAAAAGTAAAACTATCAAAACTTAAAAATACACGTTTGTAAGGTAAATAAAGAAATAATATGTGAAAAGTAATATTTATTCAAACTTTCGAAAGATGAAAAATCGAAGAGATTTTTTTATTGACTTGAAGCATTTACCATCAATGATACCAAAATCATAGAGCCAACTACTGTTATTAGAAATGATCAATCAAGTTTTCAAATCGAATCATAACATTTCCATGGAAGTACAGTCGATCATCGTACACATAAACCTTCAAAACGAAATTATACGCTATACTCTCGTATATTCTATCTCTATCTTAGTATATATCATGTGAAACACGCCGATTCATGACTGTCAGATACTAACTGCAAAATTCGTATTATGGAGAATGTATAATATAATGCATTCACTCCAGAGGCTATAATGTAAGTACGTATTTAGAAACTTGACCGCGAAATTGCTATTGCAATATTATAAACGCAGGTGTGTATACGCAAATATTTCTATAGGTAAATATATCGAGAACTGGGTGCGTATAGATGTATGCACGGGGGCGCAGAAAACTAGACATTCAGCAGTTTCTCTCTCTCTCTCTCTATTTCTCTTTTACTTGCTCTCTTGTGTGTATATGTGTGTGTATTAGTAGTGGACGCCTGTAGAGAAAAGCAAGTGTGCCGGAAATCCGTGCAACAGGTGGCAGCGACGTGCGCCTCGACGTTCGCTTGCTTTCTGCCGTGGTTTGATTCGGTTTTCAAGCTTTCTATCTCTCTCTCGCTCCCTCTTTCTCTTTACTAATACTACTACTTCTACTACCATTGCTGCTGCACGTTCAAAAGCGAAATGTTGGCGACATCAGCTCTATTGGGAATGGCAAGATTTCACTGTTTTAGGAGTATTGCCGTGAAAAAATGCTTTTAAATTATTTTTATTTATATTATTTATTTTACGTTTTATTTCATTCTGAAACAAAACGATATTTTATTATTTAGTTTAATTATATTATTTATTTTATGAACATTGATTATTAACATTAACATTTACGATTACTTGAATCCAGACAATTTAACTGAAAAATACATTTTACTTTTACTTTGGATTAAATTATAATTTTATTTAAATATTTATGCCAATTAGTTTATATACAATATTTATCAACAAAAAATCTACCGTTAATTTTTATTTTTTAAGACGCTAATTATTTTAAAGATTTATTTAAACAAATTTAAATCTAATATAATTAAATGGTATAATTAAATGGTATAATTATGTTAATTAAAAATTTATTCAACTTTAACAGAATTAAATTTGAATAAAGAGATAAACAAATTAAGTTCTAATATAATTAAGTGGTATTACTAAGTACGGTAAATTTATTAAAAGTCTAAATGGAATGTTTTATTAAAAACCAAGTTAATACATTTAAATTAAATATGAGATTCGTTCATTCAAAATGAACGTTAATAAAATTAAAAGTAATAAAATAATTTTTAATTGCTTTTTGATAAATAACAGCGAGTAAATCATAAATCCTGGACCATATAACAATGCGTGTAAGAGTTATCGAACATAACGGCGTGTCCAATCGAAAAATTTTCTTTTGTACAAACGCACACAAACGAAAGCTTTTTTTCTGCGTTAGTCTACGTATTTTTTTTCTAACTATCTTTGTTTAATTGTCATCGGAGCTTTTTTTGTTGTTTTTTTGGATGATAGAGAAATAAAATCGAATGCAGAGCCTTGTATTGGGTTCCGTTCGTATGTTGCCTGGTGCACTATAGTTATTTGTTCTGAAAAATATTGGATTTTCTTGAATTGTGAATAAGTGAGAAATTGTTGAATGAGCTTTTGCGGTTACTGGCAGCTTTGACGATTGGGATGACTTTTGTTTATATCCGTTTTGTATGAGTATTGATGCTTTTTTTTTCATTGCTTTTTTAAATTCTTTTTTTTTTTACTGAAAATCTGTCGAATAGATTATTTCGAATTTAATGTTACTTCGTAAAAAGCTGCATTATTAATAATTATCATTATTAAGATTTGTGTTGACCTGAAACAGAAATTAATAAAAAGCATAAACAATTTCATAATAACAAGAAAAAAAAACATTCCTTTTACAGAGTTTTTTTTAGTTTCTCAAAAAAAAGATACTTAATGAGCTATATAATTAGTAATCCACTATATTTGCTTAATTGAACCAAATTATACTTTGCAAGGTCGTGCCTGATGAAGTTCAAATTTTTTTTTCCATCTAATTAAACTCGTTAAGGAATTTTACAATATTATTCATTTTTTTCACGAAACTTTTTCATGCGTTTTCTCGCAAATTTTAATTTTGTTAAAACTTATAAAATTAATAAGCAAATTTTTTATTACAATTTTATCTTACTTTTGAAATAAGAAAACTTTCAAAGTGGGGAGAAATGAGAAGAAAAAAGTTGATAAAAATTTGTAATTTCATGGTTCATTAATTAAGTGAACATAATTAATATCTTTACGAATTATATATTTTTTCTTGTATTTTTTTATGAATTGCTTCATAATGAAAATTCAAGTAAAATAAAAATTTATCATTACAGTTGAATTGTAACTTCTTTTTTTTTTATTATTTTACAATTGTTTTAATTTTAACGAACTAAGTGTTCAATTAAATAAAATATAATGCCGTTTATTAAAAATGAAAAGGAAGCATTCTTCAATTTTTTGTAATGTACATTTTTTTAAAAATCCTATACAGAATTCTATACATCTGTAAGTTTTCGTAGGCTAAGGCACTTTAACTCTGCGCTGTGTGAAAAGTAGGTTAAAATAACTTTAAAAGAACTGGAGTTGAGATAAAAAAAAAAGTTACTAAAAAATGTTGCTTTTTTTCGCCAACTCTCTGTACTTTTGCGTCTTCATCGTCTCTATAAAAAAAAGAGAGACGAAGAAGGGGATGAAAAAGAGTCACACGAAAGATTCGTGCTCAGCGGCCTGCGAGCCTTTCAACTTGCAAAATGCGGTGACTGGTTTCAAAGTTGGATAGATATGTTCTACTATTTTTCTAAAAAAAAAATAACAGAAAAAAATGAAAACATTATAGAAAAAAAAGGACTGATAACAAAGAAGAAAAAATAAAAATGCATAAATAAACATAACATGGAAAAAAGGATATGCATCAATGCAAAAAAAAATAAAGAAAAACGTTGGAATAATCTTGAACTCTTTTAACATTTGAGTATAACAGCAGTGAGTATAGAAGCTCCAGTAGCATTCGCAATATTGCCAAGACGTCTCAAGATTACTTCTCTCTACTATAAAGGCACATAGTTTGCGTTGTATCTTGAAGACAAGAGTCCGCATTGCATTGCATTTCGCATCTTACTTCACTCTCTCTCTGTCTTGGTCTCTCTTTGTATGTGCTAACATAGTGGTCTTTCCTTCCAGGTTCGTTTACCAACGACGACGACGACGGGACAACGTGCTCTTGTTCGCATTTCAAACGTGTCCTACAGGCACATACATATATATATATAGATTTGTACTTACTAAGTATACCTGTATAGATAGAGAGAAACATTCTCTCTCTCTCTCTCTCTCTCTCTCTCTCTCTCTCTCTATCTTTGTCTTTGGCTCTTTGTCTTTGATAAAATAACCGGATGTATTCTACAGTGTAATCTACACGTGCGAAATTTTGAATATTTACACGTTGTCACTGTTGTCTCTTTCTCTCTCCCTCTCACTCCCTCCCTCTTGACCCAAGTGGTAACGGTCCATTGTACATACAGAATGAGCAAAGTTTTAGATCATTCCTGTGATATTTACACGAATAAATGTTTCATAAACATGTTATTACTATACTGTTCTGTTCAATTTTAAATTTATACAGATTCAAGTTTCTCAAATATAATTTTATCAAATTTTATATCTCCACGGCAATAATCACGTGTAAAAATAACAAAGCTCTTCATGCCTTAATAAAATATTTAATTATAAAATTTTGAGAGAATGGAAATAATTTAATTGTTATTATTTTATAATTAAATATTTTTTATCTAATTAAAATCTAAATGTAAAACTTAATTAAGTTTTAAAATTTTTGTTTTATTTACTTTCGCCGACTTTTAAAAATATTTGCTAACCATAAAATTAAGCTCATCCTTGGGTTAATTAAAAATCATGATTTATTGCAAACATAATTATTTATGTTTGTTCGGTTATAATCTATCATAAAATTATGTTATAAAATAGTCGTAAATTGTAAAATAACCATGCGTTATTATATTAACTTTTTTTAATTTTGAACTATGTTAATTTCAGAAGACTAATCCAATGAATAAACACTAACTAATAGAACAATTTTAAATCCTTAAAGTTGTTCGCGTTAGCAATATTTTTTTATTATAATAAAATAAGCAAATTTTATATAATATACTCACTTGAAGATTACTTAAAGTGTTTCTAAACAATGTTCCATTCAATGGAAATATATGCATGGATTATCTAAATTCAATGGAAATTGTAAAACGTTTAAACTAGAAATTGACCATTTGTCATGTTGTAAAGCTGATTTCATTAAATTTTTTAATAATATTCACTGTTAAAGGTTTAAGTTTTACAGTAAATTTTTAATACTGAATATTTGCATGTTTGTCGATAACTGGTATGGTCAATCGATCTCATAACTAACCAGTTCTAAAACTTCCATTCAGATATTAAAAAAAAGTCCTTCATTTATTATATGATATAATTATTTAATACTACTTTGAACATTTTAAATTTTTTAACTAATATTGATAATTACAGTTATTTTTATTTCTTTTAAACGCATTTACATAGTTTCCATACATATATTGCATATAAAACTATTTTGCATTGAAAATAATTAAAAATAATATATATAAAATATCATTATATAGATTGAATTTAGCTTCATCTTTAAATAACTGAATAAATGATCAGAATTTTATTATAGTTTTAAAATTGCTTACAAATACTGTTCTAATTTCAGTCTGAAACAAAACCTTTAAATAAGTAAAATACCGACCTTTTGTGTGTGTATATATATACACTATATAGAGTGGATGTTTTGTAGAAAGAGTGCCACAGAACCGGAAAATGGCACACAGCAGCCGAGAGAAACTGAGAGAAGGAAACGTTTTTCCCGGAGAATCGTGAAGGTATCGCTGTGTGGGACGAGTGCTCCGTGCAAAGCGGGCAACGCGCGTGCGAAGAAGGTCTATACGTATATATATAGTAAGTGAGATGCCAACAGGGCACCAAAGAAACAAAGGGAAGTAATGAAAGAGTTGGAGGAGAAAAGAGAGAGAAAAAAAAGAGCATAGGATGATGGTCGTGAATGAAAATGAGACGGAATTCTTCGTACGACACGAAAAGGATTTTCTTAATTTTTTTTTCTTCCTTTTCTTCTTCTTCTTCTCTCTTTTCTCGTTGCATTAAAAGTGCATGATAAGTATAACTTAGAGAATTGAGAGAAAGTGAGAAAGAAAGAAGGAAGGAACATGAAATTTAGGTGAACAAAATGTACCAGGACGCGAGGAACGCGAACGCGATCGTGAGTAGAACTTCTGATTTATGAAGGTTTTAAAATGTGATTGCTATGTCCATATTTCAATTTTTTTCTTTCTTTCCTTTTTATTTTTTTTTTTAACTTTTAAGAATTGTTCTATCTCAACGTTGTATAGTTTCCATTTTTTTTCTCCTTTCTTCCTTTTAATTTTAAAAAGTTTTTCATACAAGAAGAAGAAAATACTGGCGTGCTTCAATATTTTTAAAAGAATATACTTTCTTGATAAAAAGTTCAACGTACACTTTGTAAGATAACTTTTTTCTTATAGTTTTTTATCGAAAGTTTAAACGTTGACCTAATATACACTTGCTACCTAATTTTAGATATTATGATACATATTATTATGGCTTACTTTTAAAGATTTTAATTTATGGCAAGTTTAAGTTAAACAAACAAGAATATAACTTTTATTATCTTTTAAATTGTGCTTTGATAATTAATGGTTATTTGAAATAAAACTAAATAAACATTTTAAACTTTAGTTATGTTATCATCTTTGCTACCTATAATAAGTAAATATTCAGTATAACACTAATACCAATGATAAGATAGATATAAGAATTTAAAAAATTACTTCAATTCTTAAATTTTGCCACAATTCAATCTACCTTAACAGTTGAAAAAAAAGTCATATTAATTGACAATTTTATTTAGAGGTCATTTCTAAATCTCTCTGAACGAAATGTTTGGTATGATCAATAAAATATTATTTTAATTTATTGAAATAAAAGATAGGTCGTCAGTGGCTCAGTCGGTAGAGCGATGGATTCATAATTTCGAGGATCCGAGTTCGAATCCCGCTTTCGGCGACCGATTGGTACAAGCACCACTGTATACGATATATGTGCTTTGTTCACAAACACACTGACGATCTCCATCGCTAATTAGCATCGCAATGATAACTGAAATACAGCGACGTAAAATTAAAAAAATAATAATATTTAATTGTAAGGTAGTTCTATTGGTTTTTCACTTTTCTATAGAATTTTTTGAAATTGAAATATGTTGTAAATTAAGATTTACGCTTTACAATGGTATTTTGATTTGGGTGGATATCCACCTTCATCTTTTAGATATTTTAGTTTAAACTTTGCTGAATTTAACATGAGAGTATATGAGCGAAGCGCTTGAAACGTAACATTTTATAAGATTGTGTAAAAAGTTTTCTATAGATTTCAAAGAAATTAAAATATATTATACTTCAGATCTCAAAGATTAAAATGGTACCTGGTAGATTATAGAAATCGACCCTCAATTCTGAAATAAAAGGAAAATAATGTCCTTACTCTATATTAATTTACACGTAAACATGCTGTCTTACGATTCGCATTGTATATACTTACAGAATCTGCGCACAAACATGTTTTTGAATTATTGTGCAAACACAGAACTCAACCAATTTCTCTTTCGTATAGTGTGAATTTGTAAGAAACATATTACTTCACAATGAGAACCACTGGACTATAAAATCTGCAAACTCTTTACTGTAACATATTTACTACGATTAGGTTCATTAAATCGTGAAATTAATATAAAAGATTCTTATTAAATTATTTTCTTGGATTTAAAATTGTACATATCCACCTGTTAAAAAAATAATTTTTTTATTTTCAAATCTTCAAGCACAACATATATCACAAGCATATATCATTATACAATATTTGTGCAACTTGATTGTTCTCACGACATAATCCACAAAGCTTTTCAGACAAAAATTAAATTGAAAAAAAAATAAAAAATAAAAATAAAATCAACGTAAAACCAAAGCTTTGTATTTGACACCATTGAAACAGGTACATCAGAAACGTCCTCATTCAAAGTAATACACCAAACCGACGTTCACGCATGCACATGCAAAAAAAAGCAAGAATATAAGACTATTACACTATGCAGTACAAAAAGAGAAAGAAGAGAAATAAAGAAGGGGAAATAAAAACAAGTGGAAATCTCGAATCTTTGTAACAAAAGGCTTACGTCGAAGCCTCTTCGTGATACACATACACACGCATATATGTATATATATTTATATTTATATACGTATATCCACACATGTGTATATATGTTTAAAGCGTCGTGCGAAACTCCGCATTCGCGTACAAAAGAATTAGACTGCCGCTTAAAATGAAGGGAAAAGAAGGGAACAATACTGTGCTCAGCTTTTGCGGCTAAAGAAATGAGCGTGGGACGGACGTAAGGCGCTTCTTATGCACGCACAATATACATTCAACTTTATATATATACATGGAGAATATATTCACCTTATTCCTTGCTTTTTAGATGCGTGCAAAAGTACCTCTCTCTGACATATTGTGGCCGAGTAAAGTGCATCTTTCTTCTTTTCTTTTTTTCTTCATTTTTTTTTCTTCTCTTGTCGCTCGCGAAATTATACTGCGAATTCAGTTCAAAAGCGAAAGGGATTTGAAAGGGATTTGAATGAGGTATCGGTTACCAAAATGGGACCAAATTCAATTGAACCGCTGGACTAAACGGAAAAGATTTCAATGGATGTGTCAATTTTTTTTCCTTCTATTCTTTAATTTTTTTTTAACAGCATTTGATAAAAACTCTTTATTGTAAATGTATCAAGATCTACTTTTTGTTTTATTTTGCGTGCACTGAAAACCTACAATTTTTAAATCAGTTTATTGTACTTAATATTATGATTTACATATAATAAATAGGTATATTTTTTATTAACATTTTAATGGATACAGCTAGAAGCTCATATGAGAATAGATATAACAAAAAGAGTTCATAAATAAATGCATTGAAAATAAAATGTAAATAAAAATTCAAAGAGGATATGAATAGCATCAATTAAAAAAAAAGAAAATATAAAGAAAATAAAAGAAAGACAAAGTACAAACGTTTTCCTCTAATTAGCGTTAAACCGGCAATTTAGCCCCTCCTCCCCCACTCGGATCGTTGGCAATGCAAATGAAATTTCTCGGTTTTCTAACTCTACAAAAGAGAGCTCGTATCTCTTCTCTTATCCTTTCTGAAAACGTTCCCAATAGGTAATCTCTCTTTTCTCATTCGTTCGTTCGTTCGTTCGATCTCTTCGTAATTTCCATTCCCTCCGTCCATCTCTTATATATCCTCCGCAAACTCTTCTTCTCCTCCTCCCCCGCCTCGTTTTTTCCTCTTGAGCAACTCGTCTGATTTTATACTAACCCTCTTCTCTTTAATCTTTATTCGTTCCTCTTTTACAAACGACAAGTAAACTCGATTTATTCCTAGAAATTTATACGTGTCTATAATTGTGTATACATAAACTAGGCAAAATTATCCAATAAAAAATAATCTTTACTATAATGTTAATCCTGTGACACAGTGTCATCACTGGAAATATTATAAGTACCCTCGATAACGGTAAATATGGCATAATTTATCGAAATAGCTTATTAATTTTCCTATGATGACAAGACGTGTCCCCGGCATTAAAACCACAGTAATGGCAATTATTATTAGTAAATTCTATCTGTGCACGTATATATACATATACATTGAAAACTAAAATGTCAAAGATTTAGGTCGAGTAGTAGTAAAGGGGGTACACCTGTTTCTGGCACGCGTGAGTATTACCTGAGGTATATACACTCTCTGGGTGCAAAAGGTCCTCTCTTACTTCATATACTTTCCTTCTTTCTCCTTTTTCTCAAACTCTCTCGTCGGACGCAACGCTGTAATTACTGACCTTAATGAAGGACTACAATTATCCCCGCGTAAAAGAGTAAGAGAACTCGACTCGCAGATTTTCTACCTTCTCGTCGTCTCTTCTTTCTCTCTCTTTTTTTTTGTTTTTCACTCTTTTTTCTTTCCTTTTTTTTTTTATTATGTCGCGCATGAACGACATAATTAAGGATTTGACAATGGCTTCGTACGCGCGGTAATTGCACATCTCGGGAAATTGGTTTTTTATATACATATCTTACGGGGCGTTTAATTCATTGTTCTTCAAACTCTTTGAGTTTCTTTTCATACTGCCGACGTACGTTTCGTTTCATTTTTTTTTCTCTTCTTTTATTCTTTTTCTCTATTTCTTTTTACTTCTTGTTTCCGCATTGAGACTGAGACATTTCTTGAAACTAAACGCGTATATATACACACACTTTTTTTCTAGAATGCGACCAATTGTTGTGTTTCTCTCGTATAATGTTATACGTTCGTTAAAGTTTTTAAACGAGGTAAAGAAAAAAACGTTATACTTTATTTTATATCGCTTAAAATTTTTAACGCGTTAGCAATTCCGCAAGCTTTCTCGTCATATCCACATACATACGCCGAGGTGAAAGTTTTGTTTTTCTTTTTTATAACGTGCGGTATCATATTATTGAATTTCTGAAATGTATGTCTGCACGGAAATGCCGCATTTCGATTCGCTAATTAAATCTTTACTTGACATATCTACGTTTTTCAATGTATTCAATAAGCGCAAGTAATGCCAATTCTGTCAATTTATTACGATTTAATTAACTAAGCTTTTATTCATTGCCTTTTTTTATTTATTTTTGTCACAATAATTAATAAATTGTCTTTAGAGAAATGTTCAATATGAATTATAAATTTTATTTAATTTTTCACTGCTGATTCGTTTATAGAAACAGTGCGCATTATTTAACATGATTATTAATTCAATTTTATTTTAAAAATTAAATTTACATTGAATAAAATTTATAAATAGAATCACGTGTTTAATTTCATTTCATCAACTTGTAAGTCTCTTATATTCTTACTATAATATAAACGCGCTTAATAAAAAAGAAATAAGAAAAGATCAATTTTATCAAGATCTACAAAAAATTTTTTTTTAATCTTTGAATAGTCTCTGTTTTATAAGAAACTACTACGCATTTAATTTTTACAATAATCGAATAAAACGCACACATTTATACATACATACAAATTGCAATGAAACAGAATAGATCCAAACGAGAAAACTTTTTTCTTTCTCTTTGGAAGACGGTAAATAAAAGCCAGCCCACAAAGAAATTTATATCTCAGGACCACATACAAACGTAATATAAAATACCATAAAAAGCCTTATCGTTTCGTAACAGTAATTTTCGAACTTTTATACATTCAAATACAAAATGTCAACTTATCCAATTAGCATTTTGTTTTTGATACATCTATATATCTATACGCACGTATGCATCCAATACCTGCATCTTTTAAGAACAGAAAAGATGCTAAATAGTAAATAAAAGAGAAAGAAAAAGAATAGAAGAAAACAAATAAGACAAGTACCATCTCAACATTTGAGAGATCCAATTACCCGAGAGCAAACGTATTATATGCGATGAAAGAGAAGGAGAGAGAGAGAAACAAATGAGAAGGGAACATAGAGGAGTTAAAAGAGAAGAAAATGAGATGCTCGGAAACCTTTTTCTTATTCAAACGCATATCCGAACGGCACTAATTTCACCGACAAGCCCTCACCTTGAAAAAGGGTTCAAGGTGCAGAGGTTACAAGGCAATGCTATTTCTATATACCACTTTGCACGCAAACGAGAACAGAGGTTTCAATGATCTTTTTTTTCTTTTCTCTTCTTTTCTTCCTTTTTCTTTATTCTTCTTTTTATTTTTACTCTTTTTTTTTAAGCTTTACCTAGTAATTTACCTAGACGATTGAAATCCTTTTAAACTGATCTTTTGTTTTAAGTTGAAATTTTCTCAGATTGTTAGTTTACAGATAAATAGGAAATTGAAGAAATTCGAGAGAACAAAGGAAGTTGTTATCAAAGAAAATTCAAATAAGACAAAAGTTTATAAATTATTTATGAAACAAAAGTTTATGACTAGGAAAATTGTTAAATCAAAAATATTATTTTATTTTTAGTTGAAACTTTAGATTAAATAAATAAAAAATTATTAACTATTAACTGGAGATTTAATTTTACACCGTATTAATACAATTAGTATAAATATTATATCTTTATAAATTCTTTAGTTACACTAATAAAATATATAAACTTCAAATTCTAGTATCAATTTAGAGATAAAGTAACTATATAAAGCTATATTTTAACTTCAACAACTTCTGAAAGTAGTTTCAAATGTTTAAACAGCTTGAAGTTTAAAATTTTCTCGTTAACTAAACATTGTTATGACTTTTTTAACAAGATAAAAAAGTCGTTGTAATAGAATTAATTGGTCACCTCAAGAAATCACATACCAATAAATAGAATTATTTTATAGCTTTGTGTATACACATAGTGACTTTGAAAGATTAAACCTACCTATCATAAAACTACATACTGCTGACCAAAAATATAATTTTTTAATACGATTCAACGTATTTTATGAACATAACAAAATCATTTCAATTGAGTTTAAATTATATAAATAATTAAAGACCATATTTCAATTGTATTGTAAATGATAAAATTAAATTTTTTAATAATGAATTTATTAGCTTATATTTAGTTTATATTATATTCAATTTACTCTTTAATATCTATTAGTATTTCAGTTCTCTTGTTATTTTACAAATTTTATTTAAATAAATTTTTTATTTTTTAGACTGTACTTAATAATTCATATCATATGTACGTATCGTAAATGTAATCATAAAAGTTTAAATTTTTCTAAATTTATAATTACTAAGAAAATTTTCTTAAAAATATAAGAAAGTTTTTGTTGTTAAAAGATAATCAGAAAATGATCATAAATCATCTTTGAACCATTTCAAAATTATTACTCAACAATTTCGAGGTTTGAGCGTTAAAAGGTCAATGTAATACCATGCTAAAAAATTATAAACAACTATCTTTTGATCACTACGGATTGATTGGTTATACCAGATCATACAATTTTAGTATAAACATTAATGGATCGTCTATTTTTGCAATGCTATACAACTACATTGATGATTCATACCGGAAAACTTTAACGTAATCAGCTGAGCACGATTCCGATGTATACGTTACACAACGCCTTCGTATTGGCTTTGATATCGTTTATTAGCCGTTTAAATTTTTCTTTTTGATTTTTCATCAAAGAATTTTTCGTTAAAATTTATTTTTTAATTTAAAAATAATAATAAATATAATTATAGATTAAAACATAGTTTATTATTTAAAATAAAAATAGTATTGATTTTGATCAAATGTATTATTTTCAAATTTTTATGAATGAATTGCATTGTAATTCAGAATTTATTCGTTTGAGGAAATAAAATTATTTTTAAAAATAAATTACACAACTCATTTTTAATTAAAAAGATATTCAGTATGAACGAAATCTTTTTGCTCGTAATTTATTTTATTAATTTTTTCTTCTTCAAACTGTTTTTTGTAAATGTTTTTTTATCAAAGAAATAAATTCGTAAATTTTTTCATATTAGCGCATTGAAAGTGGTTAAGAAAAAAGTGATAATAAAATTGAAAACAACAAATGAAATTCACAAAACTAACCCAAAAAAACTTTCAGATTTCTTTTCACTTAATTTTAATAGCCGGCTTTTAAATACTTAGCGCAAAATCATGAAATGTTTTCATGCAGCCCAAGATAATAAGTATATCGAACTCAATGGTGTCCAGTTTTTCGAAAGTCTTTCTCTTTCGATGAAAGGAAAGTGGGTCTGTGAATACTTATAGCATTGAAACTCGCCATCGTTCTTCTTTTTTTTGAAACTTCCGTTTAAAATGAATAAAAGTTTGTAGGCCATACCATACACATATTATTATACTTTCGCCCTTGTCGCCGGTCAGTAACATGCTGATTTTGGTATGTTCATTATTGGCTACAATATATGGGGGGTCCTTATACTTGACTTCTAAAAATGCTTAATTTTTTTTTCTTCGGAAGGCTATGGTTATAAAGCATGGTGTAAATCTTTGCGACATCAGGCAGAATCTGTTTAACTTCTTTGTGACGTTGAACATGTATCCGCTATGTGTGGTCATGTTGGTAACTTTATTCATGTTTTAAGTGGGGTCCATGAATCGGTAAAAGGACACTGAAGACATAACAATAGACAATTTTAGAACTTTTGTTAAATTAATGGTTTCACGATAATTGCAAAATTTATTACACTAATATTTTCCAAAGTCATTATTCTATATGTAGAAGAATCGTTATAAATAAGAAAATAGAATGTTCAAAAATTATCTTAAATCTTGTCCAGTAATCAAATATCAGATAATATTTAAGTACTGGTTGATTGATAATATCAAATATTTTGAAAATTTTGAAAATATCTTTCAGGAAAAAGATTATTATCGAAAATCCTGAAATAGATTGATGATTTCCAGATTTAATTAGATTATTCCCTTTAGTATTAAAATTAGTACCCGATCAATAGAGTCACTTTGGTTTCAAACAAATATCTATTTTGTATTTATAATCTCTTATTCCACTAATTATGTTTCTTCAATTCTCTAATTATCACTGATATATCTATTATTAAAGCATTGACATTTTTAAAAAGGTCAATAAAGCATTAAAGTCTAATATAATTAATAAAACTTATTAGAAGTTAAATTAAGTTACAAAAAAGAAGAAAATTTCTTTTTATCAGATAAACAGCTTAAACAAGACATTTAAAGCAATGTAATAGCATCTACTCTTATAATTGTATTTTTTTTATCAAATTACGTGAATCGAATGTTTATTTAAACAAGTTTATAATAAGAAAGTTGCGCTTAATGTAAATTGTCTCTTCCATTATACATAGATAATCGCCAACAAAATCTTAACAAATTACTCGATTGCACAGGGAGAGAAAGAGAGAGAGTCCCCCATAATTGCTCGTATAGTTTCTCTCTATAACGCGATATACATACCTTATAGGTATCTATCTGTTTTCTATAAAGTTTCGTTATATATACATATTCACTATATGGATTCTCTTAAGCATTCGCAGAGTCAAAATAGGCCATTTAGAATCTAATGGGGTAAACGCCAAAAGCATATACATATATATATAGAAGCTTTATATAATGCACCTCCTCCTTTTGTCTTATTACAACTGATCTCTTCTTACTCCAATAATAATGTTAAACCTTTATATAGCGATGTATATAAGCGACTTACCTAAATGCGTATGCGCATATATTGGGTTTTTTCTTTTCAAGTCAATACTCTTTATGGGTAATAATATATAATGACGATTGTATTTTGATGGTCACGTATAGAGGGCAAGATGCGCTCGTGCTATATTGGACTAAAGCACATATAAAGGGGTCAATTTTACATGATAATCCTAAGTACTCAGGGTTTGGTTAATCAAGTTATGGCTTGTAATACGATATTATATAGTACGTTGCACTTAATACACAATAGCAGCATCGTGTCTTAATGTTGTAGGACTAATTAGTCTAAGGTTGATGACAAGGTATAAGAGGATGAATAATAGCAAATGATAATAAATTTTATCTGACGATAACACAAACCAAACTGTATTTTTTTAATTTTTCGAATGAATTTCGATGCTGTTATATTTAATAATTTTAATTGTTATCTATAATAAATGCTTCATCACTTGAATAAACCACATTAAAAGTTATTATAATAGATTTAGTTTAATTTAAGAAATAATTTTATACTTCTTATTTGCAGATTATAAATACAATTAATCGATATATGCAGTTAAATAAAGAAAATTCAAATCTATTTTTTATTCTTCTATTGTCTAAAATCAATGTTTATAATTAATTTTATATTCTAAATTTTAGTTTAAATCAGCAATATTTAATATTGAATAAAGATTTTATAAACTTTTTTTTCCATTATATCATTAAAAAAATAATTAAATTAAAATATTTATAAGTATGAATTTTAACTCGATAATATACTGTCCGTTTCCGGTTATAATAAAGTCAGCTTAAAAATAAGTTTTATTTTTAAATTAAAATTATAATTTCTAAATGATATTTCTTCTTTAACGTTGCTATATTTATGCTATTTTAATGCTAATCAGCGACGGAGCTCTAGAGTGTGTTTGTAAACTTCAGTACATGTAACGTACAGTGGTGCTTGTATCAATCGGCTGCCGAGAGTGGGATTCGAACTTGGAACCTCGAGATTACTAATCCAACGCTCTACCGACTGAGCCACTCATCGGCTCTCCAATGTATAAATGAATATCATTCGCCATTTGTTTATCGACAGTACTGATTCATATTAAAATTGTTTTATGCATTCTAAGGTGAATATTAATTAAATTCAAACAATATCATATAATTTGCTATTAGAAAAATTTAAGCTTATATGATATGGTAATAATATTTTCTCACGACAACCAGCGATATTAATAGACGTATATGTTTAATCTATTACTTAATAATGTTATATAATTAATTAATGTCTCATTGAGGATAAATTTGACATATATATATACGCATATGTTCAAGCAAGCCCATATTATCTTGCGATATATATATAGAATTTTCACATCGGATAAAATCCTTGCATATTACTTTGTGCAAAGTAGGTCATATCATAATTCAAAACTAAATCTTAAAGCCATCGAAATTCTACATACTTGACAATTTAATTTAGATTTATATCGTGCTTCATATAAAATCATATAGGAGTAAATAAACATCTTGTAAAATTGTTCAATTCATCGCGTGTAAAAATTTCTTTTTAAAAACAACATTTATGTACGAAAAGTATTCATTCATGAAAGGGAAAAAGGTAAAAATTTTCAACTACGCTTCTTAATAAAGCTTGCATGAAAAAGAGAGAAAAAAAAATTTTCTTTTTTTTTTCAACGAATAAAATAATGACGCGCTGGTACGATGTAAAGGAAAAAAATAAAGAAGAAAAAAACAACCTTATTTTCAAACCTGAAAATTGCATTTTCCTCGACATATTCTCTCACGAAAGTAACATACACATATATACTATATATATACTCCAGAAAATTCACGCGCTCCTATGCAAGATCTCTCAGCAACTGAATTTTACTCAAGAGAGTGTCGAGTGCATGGAAATCTCGCACGTCTTTATTTCCCATCGTTCGTATTGCGATTTTTTTTTTCATTCTTTATAGCTTTTTTTTTATTTCATACAAACATATATCGGAAAGTCGGTCGAGCTAACAAGTCCATTGAGCTACAAGGAGAGAGAATGAAGCAAAAAAAAAGGAGAGCAAAAGGAGAGAGAGAAACTATATGTTTTTATTTCTCTCCCGCTCTCTGCAGGTGACAGCTTGCGACGTAAGTGCAAATACGATTAGCCATAGAGAGCGCGTATATTGCGACAGAAAACTTCTTATATATGCATATCGCACTTTGTGACTCTCCTATTTTGTCGCGCAATATGGAATTCTTTCTTATACTTACTTACCTCGCACCTTTTCTTCTTTCTCTCTTATTTTTTTCTTTTAGCTTTTCATCTTATTCAAGTATTCTCTTTACATTTTATTTTTTCTTTCTTTCGTTCTTTGGTTCTTTGTCTTCGGCAGTGCAGACTTCGTTTTTTTTTTTTTAAGTGGGTGGCGTGTGTATGAGTAATTATTATTGGCTTATTGTTTGCTAAAATTTTCCAAGCTAATTATAAAATTATCTTACTTTTCAATAATACATTTTTTTTCATTCACTTATTATGTATGCATTTACTTTTTACTCATTTAATAAAAAACGATGATTTATTTTTAAGTTAATTTATTTTTTTCTTTCATATCAAGGCAAAATTGCACAGCCACACAAGTCATTTTAAAAGTAAAAGAGCTTATTTAACATTTCTTACGCCTTGCATTATTTAACATATAAAAAGGTTTTTCTCTCCGCAATATCTTCTACTATAAAACAAAAACCCGTAAACAGGCATGAAATGCATAAACTAACTTTTAAATTTACAATATTATCATCCCACACCGAGACTCTTACCTATCATGTTCTTTCTTTTTGTCATTTATTTCAAGCTCATTCTATAAAAAAAAATTCATAAATTACTTAAAAAGAAAATCACGCAATATATGCTTTCATAGAAATGTTAATAACTCAGCATCATATTAAAGATCATAGGCTTACATTAAAAATAAAACGAAATATCCAATAGCCTAACATCCTTTGTACTGTTACTTGATCATTAATACGTGCTTTATAGTAAGTCGTATAATGTAAAAGCGCAAAAAACGTCTGGTCAGTTAGCAGTTACGAACAGGCGCACAATGAGCTTATGTGTCTCCATTAAATGCGATAGGCTTGGCTTTTGTAATGGTGGCGTATACATATATCGGTAGGATTATTATTACAATTGTTGTAATATGAGGCTTGCTTTTGCGATTAGATGTTACAATGTGTTTTGTGCGTAAGCTTTAACGAGGATAAAGATATACGCATGGAGTATACATTACATCAGAATGATTTTACTATGAAATTAACCTTCAGCGTTTTTACGAACAAAAAAATAAACAAATATTATTTTTTTCATACTTGTTTAATTAGTTCAATTTACAGCGAAGCGAAACTTATTTCTTCTAAATATTTTGATTATAGCACATTTTTTAATGCAGATATAATATATAGCTTGTCGCTAAACGAACGATTGTTTAATCAAAACCATCCGGTATTGCATTACCTGTTCTCGTGTTTAATAAGAGTATAGGAAAGAAAAAAATTTTATTGGAACGGATATGATAAAAATATGCAGAGCACACCGCATTCTCATGAGCTCTCGAGCTAAAGTTAATCTAAAAGAAAATTCTTAAAGAGACATTTATAACTATTCTTTCAAACCTAGTTTCTTACATGCGAGCTCCATATAATTGCGATATTCTATTACATAAATTCAAGTGTATAGATATGTATGAGCGCATATTTTTTTTTCTTTTTTTTTATTTAAAAAAAAAAGACATGAGAACAGAAATGTAGTTCATGTGAAACGAGAAGTTTTATCGATAAGAAATTTTATACGTATTATATATTTTAAAAATAAAAACATTTGGTCAAAGCTCGTTTATTAAAATATTCAAATTAGAAGAGAAATTGCTTTGTATCAAAGAACATACTTGATTAATAAAACCAAAAGAAAAACCTTTTAGCTTTTTATTTCATATGAATAATGATAAGCTTAATTATTTATTAAAATTGTTCTCATATAATTTTATTAAAAACGCGCTAAAATAAATAGAATACAAAAGAATATTGCAATAGATTTAATAAAACTCTAAGATTGCCAATCCTCGGGATTAAAACAAAAAAAAAATAGTCAGAAGTCACATTAATCCCTTTCATCGTGCGGTCAAAGAAACAGTCGTCAAGATTAAAGTTTTTTTTTTTGAAAGAAAGATAAAAAGTATTAAAAAAAAGGTAAAAAAAAGATCATTTGAAACAAGACTCTTTATGACTTGTCTTAGCTGGGTACAAGTCAACCGTTCCTTTGATTGCGTCTCCACAAGCCTAGCAAAAACTCATTTCAAAGAAAGTAGCCTTCTTCTACTACATCTCAGTCTTGAGACAAAACCTCTTCACTATATAAGAATTGTATAGAAACTACTCTCTTTCCATCTCTCTCTCTCTTCTCCTTCTTTTCTCACTTTATCTTTCAAGTCTTTTTTATATAGTGCTCATTATTTTGCATCAAGCTATGGCTCATCATAAGATTATTCTCACACATTCGTTGTTACTTCAACAAAAAAAAATAGAATAAAAAGATAACAATAAAAAAAATAGCAACTAACAACTCTAAAAACAGAATGAGCATGTATGAGATAGAGCCAACTATAACAAATCACGTAATCCAAAAATTATGTATAAACTTACGCGACACGCCACTTTCTCATTTTCTTACACGCAAACAATATAATAAAAGCTTAAGACATATGTATAAGCATTGTGCATAAAGGTACACGAGGATTGTTATTGTTATTATAAATTTTGTGTAATATACAAAGAGATAACTATTATATTTAGAAATAAGAGAGCTAACATTTGGTCACGAATGATGATTTGCATTCGGCATGGCAAGCGCGACGATTGGTTGCATGCACTTGCATCCCAAAACAAGTTGAAAATAGAAATAGAGAAATAGAGAGAGAGATAGTGAGCGTTAGATAATGAAAAAGCTATACAGAGAGAGAAGAGCTTGATGATTGCGAAGGAAGGAATCAAAAGGAGCTTCTCCAGAGTTGAATACGTAGATGAGTTTGGAAATTTGATGTATGGACAAAGGCGATAGATGTAAATAAACTAAAGGATACGGAAGGATGAGATTTCCAAGAGAATGTTTGAAGGTTCAGTATGGAAATGATGTTACTAACGAATTGGAAACTTGTTACAATACTACTCTACCTCTTTACTATGGAAATCAAGAAAAGATTTTATACTATTTTATGCAATTAGTAAATCGTGTCAGGTTTTATTTTTAAATTTTAAATTTCATTTCTTAATTTAGTTTGTAAATGATAGTATAAACAGTTTCAAAATTTAAGTGAAAATTTCTATATTTTTAATAATCAAAGAAAATTTTTTTATTCATAAGTTTCAATTGAAATTGCATACTTACGTAAATTGAAATCTAAAAATTTTCTTTTTAAATTTTTGAACCTTCATAAAGTAGATCTTTTATAAAGCTTTTAAAACCCACAATAAACAAAACGAAAATATTTTTGAATATATACTACTATTGTTCTTGTGGCATAGTTTATTTTTATATACAAAATTTCGTGACCGAAAAAAAAAATTCAAATGTACGTATTAAAAGAAAGCTCGAATTTGCTGAACCCGAAATTTGCTATAAAATTTCAAAAGCAACTAGAATGTTCCTAATATGCAAAATAGTATTATTTCTAGGACTAAAAATTTGAGATTAACTTTTTTTTTCGACTACGAATTTCAGTTCACTAGAAGGAATTTAGCAATGCAAATGAGTTGTTATTTAAATAAGATACTATTGCAAATTGTTGATGCTATTTTTCAGAGAGAAAAAAAGCTCAAAAGAATTTCAAAATAGTTGGTTTTGTTAACATATTTCAATACAATTTTTAAAGATTAAATTTTTTTTTCTTTTTGAATGCATGTTCAATGTTTTTTAAATGTATAGAAACGATTATATTTGCATATTGAAAAACAGCAATGACTTCATCTACCGTTTTATTATTTTAAGTTTTAATTAAATTTCTAACGTTAATAGTAAAATATTCATTGTGAAAATAAATTTTTCGAATTCAATCTCATGCTGTCAAAATATACTTTAATCTTTAATTTTTAAACTAATTTGAAATTTTACTTTTTTTATTCTATATAAAAACTCTGTTAAACTTTCATGAATTTCACTTTTCAAAATCACAACATTTTTCTTTCCTTTCGATTTAATTTAAAATAATTGTATTATATTTGTGTTACATCATAAAAACGTTTTATTAAATTAAAATTTTATTTTCCGTTAAATTTTTCCATCAGAACCATTACGAAATCGTAATAATGAATGCTCGCTTAATTACAATTCAAGCTCTATTAACATAAAATACATTTTAAATACATTTAAAGCTCATCTAACAATAATAATGTACTATTCATTACCGAACGTTACTCAATTTAAAATCTAAAACAGTAATGAATAATCATATAATAGACAAATAAAAAAAAGGCCTAATACAAGAAAGAGTGCCGAAGAAAAGAAAAAAAATGATCAAAAGAAAATAAAGAAATTTTTTATGAACTAAAAGAGTAAAAGAAGAGAAAAAGAAAAAAGGAAAAAAAGCAAAAGCAGAAAAGATGAAAGGGAAAGAGAAAGAGAAAAGAGTTTTGGCGGTATCGAAGAACCGTATTTCAGTCCTCTTCGTTCGAGGATAATCTTCCATTCGTCGCTCGTAATCTCACCACACAAGAGCTTGCTCAGCTAACGTTTGTCGTTTCTATCCGTTCCTTCTATCCTTATTTTTTTCAAAGAGAACCAGCTACTTTAACCTTCTCTTCTTCCTTTTTTTCCTTATATATATATATACATATATATATCAGACATTCAGTCGACTCAATACTATTTCGATCGTTTTCTTGTAAAGTATATACTAAAGAAGAAAATAGGATTGAAACATTGTATACATGTGTTCTTTTTATATGTATAAAGAGAGGAGACTATAAAATTTTGAATAGCAACTTATTTTTTTTATTTCTATAAATTAACGTTGATATTGAATTCTTTACAATTGACGAGTGAAAAATTGTTATTGATCGGTTTTCAATGAATAATTTTCAAGAATAGAAAGAAAAATGAAATTTTCTTTAATAATTGAAATTCATGTTTTAAAAAAATAATCGTATAGAAAATAAATTATGATGTAAAAAAAGGAGAAAAAAACATGTTGATAATATATTGTATTAAAAAATAAAGTGCTTTCAGTGTTAAAATCAATATGTATTATATGCATCGACAGCATTCATCTAAAATTAGAATGGACTTTAACGCGGAAGCTTTACATTATACTATAAAGTAAAAGGGTTGATAGGATGTTTTTATTTTAAATTGCCTTCCTAACGATTAAATAAGTATACTGGAATAAATATTTCATTTTTAAAAGATATCTTTTTAAATAACATTTATTTGAAATATTTTATAAATTACTTTTTGATGAAAGTATTCATATTAGAAAAGAAAAAACTCAATCAATAGTAAAATTTCCATTGAAAAATAGAAAATAATTGAGAAAAAAATCACTGAAATTATTATTTGAAAAGTCTTTAATAATAAACAATTTTAAAATATTTGAAAATTCAGATCACATAATTTTCTCGACTTGATTGATTTTCTTTTACTTACTCCTGATACGATCTGTCAAATTATATTATATAAAATAAAAAACCCACGTGTCACTGCAAGTGCAGAGAAAAAACAAGAATAAAGGAAAGATTTAATGAACATAATCAGATTCGCGACTCATTAAGCAAAGGCTTTTTCTCGTCATAGCATTACTATACGATCGATCAAATAATCTCCTTCTCTTTTTAATTATGTATATACGTATATACATAGACATATAGAAGAGAAAGATAAAGAGAGGGTGAGAAGTTGTTCTCGTGCGGGCGAGTTAAAGCGGAAATTCTTCTCCCTCAACATCAAGAGCAATATAACACGCTTAAAGCTTTAAAATCTCGTTGGTGCGAGAGAAAATGGGGTCTAAATTTAGATGTAACGTACTATAATATATGCTTGAAAATTTTCAGAAACGTTGAACCCAAAATGTCTCTATGTCTGGACTTTATTTTTTATCCATTCAAAGCTCATAACATACACATTTCTTCAAGATAATCGTCTTTTACATGTATTTTTTCTTTAACAGATATACGTACTGGTTTGGTTTTATAGTTTTTCACTTATTCCTTTTTTATCTCAAAACAGTTACATTTCAAACGGGGAGATGAAAAAATAAAAGAAAAAGACAAGTCTTAAAATATTTCTTCTTCTTCTTTTTTTTTATTTTTTAAATCTGTCCTTTTCTTCATTCACTTCTGTACTTACAGTCTATTTCTTCTTTTCTGCCAACGACGAAATCTTTATATCGCGAGACCTCCTAAGAAATAAAAAAAAAGAGAAAGAAAGAAAAAAAGATTCAAGTTGCAACGGCCGCAATGAAAGAGACCCTTGTTACCCTCTTCTTCGGTCTTGCCTCTCTTATGTACTCTCCCTCTTCTTTTTTTCCTCTTTCTTTCTTTCTTTCTTTCAGTCTTTCTTCTCTTTTTTTTTGTACCTCCGTGAGTGCATACTGAGCGACGGTTAAACGCTCGTTTCAAGATGCATCGCTTCGCGCTACTATGTATTACTTTCACAGTCGAGCTCACTATTATTTTTTTTTCCTCCATATTTTGCTTGTACACGCGGTATTATATAGTGAAAACAAGACCTTTTTTTTATTGAGAAGAAAGAAGCTAGTTGAGAGAGAAAAAGAAAAGGATGATTGTGCTAATGACCAACTTCATGAGAGCGTGTAAATCTTTGAAAATTTATCTTATCATTCTTTTGAATTTTTTTTTTCCTCTTTTAAGAGCTCTTGCTTATGTTTAATATCATTCACATCTTAAATGGGTAAATTAAATTCATTTGAGAACGATACTTTAAAAATAAAATAACGATTATGATGCTGACTGATTCAAGAATGTAAATAACGTATATGTTTTACATTAATGAATTTGAAATCAAATTTTTTCACGCTATTATGAACTTTAGAAATTCAACACTTAACTTATCGACTTTTTCAACTTGAATTATCAAAAAATAATTTTAAGTTTGGAAAAAAAATCACTTGGATCAATGGAATGTTAATAGGTTTGAAAAGTGTTAAAAACTTTGTCCGGAGAAAAAAGAACATGATAGTGTCTTTAAAAAATTGATTGAGTTTCGTTTTTTCATTTCAAGAGTTTTCTGTTCATTATCGTTTCGAAGATATATATTCACTTTAAAAATGTAATTAATTTTGAATTTACGCTCCACTTGTAGATTAAATTATAAATCATGAGTAAGTACCCAAAATTTATACAGTCCCTTATGTTTGTTTATTATAATATTAATTTACAAACTTTATTTCTCACATTTTATTATGTAACGTCATTTTGATGTATTTATATATTGTTGAAAAAAAGTCTATATTTAAGCATGAAATTATTCCACTAACGAAATATTTAATTAATTAATTAAAACACGTAATTAATAATATAAATTTAATTAATTACTCATTTTCCCCGTTAACATATTCCAAACAAAAATAAATTTTCGTCCAATTTTACGAGATAGAGCCCATGAAATTAATGTATAAACAAAATCAACACGAGATGTCGTTTGTAAGATAAACATAATATCTACCCCAGTCGGTGATTAATATAGTAAGATGCTGAGCATAGCGATACGTATAATTTCTGCAAGCCCCATGTGATATTTGGAGCAACTAACTGTTGGAAAATTAATTGGGTGAGCGTGTTAATTAGTTGGAATCGTATAGTAAGATTTTTTAAGAAAAACGAAAGAGAATTTCACTCATCGCCTTTTCTTATTAAGCGACATAATGATGTTACATTTCTATCGTCGAGTCTATTAAATTAAAACTGAAAATTCGACTTTTTTGTTTATCTCGCGCATTAACATAGTTTACATTGTTTTGTTACGAAAATTTTGACGACAGAAAATCGGTTAATTCTATTTTTGAAGAAATATTTAAAATATTTTGATTTTAAAACTATGGGAAAATTCCATTTTCTTTAGGTCACATGTCACAATGTTAATCTTTGTTTATACGTTACGTTCTCTTAAATTATTCAAGTATATAATCAAGACTAAAATAAGTTCTTATTTTGATTTTTTATTAAGTTTTCATCAATGAAAATAGTTTATTCATTGCTTTTAATATAGAAATGTAAACATTACAACAATATCGATATTTTGAAATCAGAATTCTGTTACGTATCACCAACACTTCATTAATCATGACGATCAATCAAATATAATGGAAAAAATAATATAAGGTGAACACATTTTCTTGGTTTTCTGTACTGTGCTTCAGAAAAAAATGAATGATCAAGAAATTTTTTTTATATGACGCATATTTGTTATGCGCAAATAACTATTGATTATTTTCTTGTTTATATGCAGATGAATATAAATGGGATACAATTATGATCAAGAAAATAGTCAATAGAATAATAATTTGTAAAGATACTTTTGTTGCTTAATCAGTTGATTGTATGATATTATTAACAGATAACGGATATTTTAATTAATACTATTTTTATTCAAATCTCATAATGCGATTTGTAATTATTCTCAAACAATTTATTGTAAAAAACTATTTTTGATTTCAAAGAAAATTTCTTCTTGAGGTTATCATTTTCATTTCAATTTAATATTTCTATTATTAAATAATTTAGTTCACCATCCAACCTGGAATACAATTTATTTTGAAATTATATAACATAAAAACCGATCAATAATACAAAAGAATAAAAATGAATTCTATTAATAGTATGAATGTTTTAGAGTTATTTGTAAATCCTCTTTTCCAAGTAGCTCTCAACGAAAATTCCATTAGAAAATGTTATTTTAATGCTTTTTAAGAGGATAAATTATTGCTCAACTTAAGCTGCGTTTAGCAATGCTATAACTTCAGTTTGCGCGTTTAATTAGATTTTTTTAAAGAGCTATTTTTATTTTAATTATCTTTTTTTTCCATTCGTTAAATTCTTTTAAAAATTTATGTAAGTCTCTTTATTTCGTGGTAAATCTCGAGCTCGATAAACGACTCCGCGCCGAAATATACAACCTGATAACTTCATCTCAAGAGAGAAAAAGGAAGAAAAGCCAGCCAACAAATGACGAAACCCATTGAGAAGTATAAAAGTCAAAGCTTTACCCCCATCGAAAGTTAAAACAGTACAGAACATTGAATCCGTAAAGGGACGAAACAAAACAAAAGGGAAAAAAAGTAAAGCAGAAGATAGCTAGAGAAAGAAATAAGATAAAGGTGCAAGCAGACAGATGGGACGTACTCACACGAGTCGATAGAAAAGTAGGGTATATATATAAAGCAATAAGAGAAATGGAGATGGAAAAACGAGATCTTGTATATCTGTATATGTTTATAAAATAGAAAAAAGCGCTCGCAAACGGTTTGCGAGCAACGAATTATTCCCGCGGGAGTGTAAAAAGGGGCGCCTCGCGAGATCGTACTTTTACCCTACTGCGTATACATCGATCGTATACATATATGCATGTGTGTACGTATATATACACAATACGATTCAACGAAATCTATATATCTACAAAGCTTTAAAAAGCTTGGAACGTAAGGCGTTTTTGGATAAAGTTGTATGTACACTTTTCTATGTGTAACTAGATACTCCATCCCTACGTCTTGTATCCTCATAGTTTCATCTTTTTTTTTGTTTCATTTTTTACCATGAAAACTACCAGTAATCATATATATCCAAACGAATATGTCTATAAAACTAGCCATCTTTTTTTGTCGTTACTCAAGTTGCAGTTCGTAAAACTCATTTATTTTTATGACAAAAAGCTTGAATTGTGTATATGGAAAGCTTCGAAGCTTTTCGGCGCGACACACGAGGATGCATTGGTAAAGGAAACATTAAAAAATAACCACGAGTATAAAATTTAACAACATCCTTTTCTGATACAGTTTATTTGGCTTTTAAAAAAGCTAAAGCAAGCACAAAATTATATCGCTTGAAAGTAATTAAGTTTTCCTTTCTTTCGTTCGTTTTTCTCTTTCTTTTTTCATCTTTCACGCAAAAACATTTAAATTCTGATTTCCTATGGAAATGAGCGTGAATAAAGTATGAAAAAAGCAGATTTTCATTGTTTTTACTTTGTTCAATATGAAAAGAAAGTTCTTTTGTATAATAAATTACACGAAGAAAAAAGAAAAAAAAAAAACGCTGTTACGAGTCCGTTTTGAGCTTAAAATCTCTTCGGTTGCAAAACGATTCGCATCAATTTTATGGAAACTTTTTAAATGAAAAAGATTTTTCTTTAAAACGTTAAAAATACTACAATTTAAGTTGATAAACAGACTGAGAAATAATGTATAGTAATAATGTATAGTATATTTTTGTTCAAATAATTAATGGACTTGATAAATCCATCGTGATAAAATTTGAATAATCTTTATCGTTAAAAATTTAAATTAAAATTTTATTAAAAATTTACCGCTAATTTTGTATTTAAAAACACCTCGAGATTTATAATACAATGATTATTACAAAACTAAAAACTGAAATAAATTTAAGAGCACTTTCTACTAAAATCATTGTGGTATATTATGCTAATAAAAATTTTGATACTTCTAATTATATTAATTTCAAAATTTATCATTCAACCATGTCTTTTTATACATAATATTATCATTTTGATACATAATGAAATTTATAATTTTTGTTTTCTAATAAGGTACTTGAACCTTGAATTCTCAAATTTACAATGATCATAAAAGTAGTCAAGTAATATTCATTGCATAAATCATGTAATGATTTGCATTTAAATAAAATTGAACCTTACGTTTGACTCGTGTTTCACAGCTCATTTCAATATAATAAAACGCCTCCAAAGTTAACAAGCATCCCGTACATTAAAAAAAAACATATACAACAAGCATTCGAATAAAAAGCCAGATGAAGAACAAAAGAAAGCGTCAAAATAAATATTCCTCGCGCGTAAACAGTTTCCGAGGGCTTTATAGAAATTTCTTATCGTCATTTAGTCAGATGATCTTAGAAAAGAAAAAAGTAGAGAAAGAGAAACTAAAAAATAAACTAAAGGACCAAAGTAAAGTATATGAAAAAAAAAAAAATTTTTCTCTTTTTTTTAAGGGGTGCACGCGCGTGAGCCATCCGGTGAATGCATCGATGCATCCGGCATATAAATAGACTTTCATCCCTCTTTTTCTGTATATTGTGTGTATATATATAATATTCTTTAAAAGAGGGGTACACACATGACACGTTGAAAAGTTTATTATGCGGAATAAGGATTCAAAGATTGAATACACATACATAGAAGACAAAAACATCTTATCTCTCTCTCTCTCTCTCTTTCTTTTTACCTTTTTCTCTCTTTTATTATGATGTACACACATATACCTTTGCTTTAGCTTTCTCTTGTTGAATAAGACGTGCTACATAGGTAAAAGAAGTTATAGTACACGTGTATGTAAAGGTATAAATGTAATAATATAAAGGGGGGCAAAAAGATATAGAAGCTTAATATACGATTGTGATTCAAAAGGACGAGCTTCCGGTTTGACGAATTTCCAGAATTTTGATTTATTATACCTTAACCCTCCTTTACTCTTACCTTATATTCCCCAATGTCTCCAAGAAATTATTATTATAGTTATATAGTCACTTCCTCTTTAAACTTTTCTCTCTTACTCTCTCTCTCTCTCTCTCTTTATCTTTATCTCGTTCTCTCTTCGCAATGCGCTGAACGTATAACCAAAACTTTGCGTTTTAATGAAGATGCATGCGCTCAACGCCGAAAACACCCGAAATTATTATCATCCGGATGCTATACCATTTTGTGCATCCGCCTTGTACGTAACTTCCCCCTCCCCCCTCCCTCTCGCTCTCTCGTTACCTCACTTTTTCTATCTATATCTATCTCTCTTGCTCTTGTTATATCTTGCATTGATATCAATCAAGATGTTTATAGATTCTATGGGTTCATGAAAATGAAGGTTTCTGGGTTACCGCAAATAAATGAATCTTTGCGTTTTATATACCAAAGTATCAAGTGCAATATTAATGTGATTTACCTACTTTTAAAGTATTGATAAAATTTAATGCAGCCGCGAAGGAGATACTGGAATCGAGAAGTATCTTTTTAAAATTATGCATTTACCTAAAATACGTGCTTATGTTGCACTGCAAATACTATATGAAAACTTTCGTTTTATTTGATAGTTCACTTATTTCAAATTGTACTTAAAATCAGTTCAATTATACTCGATGATTAATTTATTTTCACATTGTATTATACATTTTTGGAGAATTTTACTTTTATGTTTCGTAGATAATAACAAAAAATAAAATAAATTGACAATGAAATTCTTTCTCTTTATCGATACCAGAAAAGTCAAATGCTTAAGTTTTATAAAAACTATTGATGCACATACACTTTTCAGAATATTATTATTCTTCTACTAAAAAAAAACCATTGTTAGGCACCGAAAAAAAAGAAATGTATTCGTAAATGTGATTTGTGTGCACTTCGTTTAGAAGAAAAGTTTTATATATCTGACCATATCAAAAATATCTGATACTTTTTTCATTTATTTGTATATATTAAAAAAAAAAGAAATATAAAAAAGAATCTCACCATCTCTTATGAGCGTTTAAACAAATCTGTAACTATATATAAAAAAAGTTAGAAAGAGACGAAAAGTTTCGAAAAGGTTATATGAAGCGTCACAAGCAGAAAGAAAAAGATGTTTCTGCATAAAAAAATAAAGAGTAAGAGTGGAGAGACGGAAGATAAAAAAAAACGTCTCAATAGATATTCTGTCGTAAGAGTAGACAGAATTGAATTTGCCTTCTTTGAATTGCTTCTTGCGGAGGAGTTCTGCGTGCATCGGCAGGAAAAACAGTTAAGTAAAAGTGATTTTGTGAGAGGAGAGCGAGAGATGCATAAGAAAAAGTAAAGTAGAATAAACTGAATCGTAATAATAGAAATATTAAAACTTAAAATTAATAAAAAAAATTTTTTCTACAATTATTTAAATAATTTATAATCAAATTTTCGTTTTTTTAAATAATAATATTTTTAAATTACGAAATTTAAAAAAAAAATTTCTATATTTGTATGATATTTTCGGACGATTTATATAATAAAAATTTTTTCCAATGTAGATTTCTATAAATACATATCGTTTATTTTCTTAATTTATCGTAAATAATATTTTCGACTTGATTAAACTAATTATTTAGTAATATTTTATCATCTATACCCAGTTCTTAAATAAATAATTAATTTAATAAAATAAATATACCGGACCCATAATTAATATTAACAAGCACAACAAACAACAATAGAATTTATATATATTCCAGAATAAAATATTAATGCATCCTTTGTTATATCGAATACGGCACAATTTAAAATATAACCCAAACAATAACAATAAATTTCAAACAATAAGCAATTCCATTTTGTTATTTTTTTTCTCTCTTTCTATGATCCATTCTATTCAAGCAAATTAAAGAAAAAAAAGTAAATAAATAAGAGTTGAGAACAAGTTCGAAGCATTACAAAATCAATTAGTCAGAGAGGCGAGCGTATTTAGAAAGCCAGATTTTAATATGAATCCGGTATTTAAAAGTCGAAAATTTCAAATGAAAATTTAATGGATGAGGAGCCTAAATAGAAAGGTAAGAGAGGCGTGGAGAAAGAGCTACTCAAATACACACACACACACATACGCTATATGGATACCAATACTAATGTGAAAACTCGTTGTGGGTCCTTGAACCTATACACACATACACCTTTGATTCACGGTTTATCCAGTGTAATTGACCCGAAGAGAAGAAGACTCTCTTGAAGCTCCTTGCGGAGGCGTTTATACTTACTCAGCTTGACTTTTCTCTCTCTCTCTCTCTCTATCTTTATCTTTCTCTTTCTTTCTCTCGATATATGTATTACGATGTTGCCGCAGTACTGCGCACATAAGGATTTCTTTTTCCTCTTATTTTTTTTTCTCCTTTACTAGACGATGTGAAAAGCCCACAATTATATATTATCTCTTTCATCTTCGTTCATGGTACTTAGTTCTGTGTAATTTTCTATTCTGATATTTTTTGATAATGCATTTTTAACTAGAATATAATGTGTAATATTACATGAAAATGTTTAAGAGATAATTTTTAATGAAAAAGAAAAAATGTTTTTTTTTAATGCAAAATAAATATATAATACTTATGCTTTTGGAGAATTCTAAAACGCAGAAACTTGAAAATTTTACGAAAAAATGTTATTTAAATTGAATTAAAAAGACATTTTTTTATCTTATGTATGAATTTTTGTTTAAAGAAATATAAAAATGGGTAACGTTCCCACTAATAAACACTTATATTAATAAATTCAAATGTAGATATATTTTAAAAAGTATTTTTTTTACTTTCATTATAAAAATTATATCAATTAACAAAGTAATTTAATAAAAATATTTTATTTTAAAGACTGCAATGAAATAAAAATGTTTGTAAAAGGTCAGAAAAGCTTACTAGATTTTCGTAAAATATTTAATGCACTAGACATGTATATGCGGGGGAGGAGGGAGGGGATATATAGTTTAAATTTCTTTCGATGAAATTCTTTATTGGTTACTCCATTTGGAACCGAAGTGGAATTTCATGTTAAGGATTCAGTGGAATCATACCGGACCGTTAGTTTGATCTCGCATCGACCTCAAAAATTTATTCAACAAAATACATATATACCTACGCTCTAGATACTATATCAATCAATATACGTGCATTATATCTTCATTGTAACAAAGATGTATTACTATAGAAATTTTTAAAATAATAATCATATGTAAACGTTCAAGATGATTTCGAGTAATTTTGTGAATGATTAAAGGAATCCTTGATTGAAACATTAGTTTGAAAAAAAGCTAAATAATATAATATTAATATCGGCAATTTGTTACGTTTATTACACTAATTGACGTATTTAGTATTTACATATGAAAGTAGCCTACTTTACGCAATTAATATTCCAGCATTACGACAGTTTCAAATCGACTCCCCCTCTAATGTATCAAATTGATACCAATTTAGCAAATGGTACAAAATTAATTGAAAAGTCAAAATTAATATCCATCACGCATATATAGATGTACAGTTGGAAAATTTATCTCAAGCGTAAGTTTATTAATTTAATCATTAAAATAAACATTGATGCGTGCAAAATTTCATTTACGAATTGAGTATTGATGTTCGAAAGAGCAAAAAATGATAGAATGCAAAATGCAATTTCATATATATATATAAATGAAGAATATAAAAAAAAATGAGCTTCGTTACGCAAATATATAGTTGAAAAACTCATCGAACCAAGTATATAAACAGAAAATATTTAACGAATGACAATTGAAATGTATGTACAAGTTAAGTGATTTCGGAGAGTAATTCGCTTTAATTATCGGTTTAATGACTCAGCATTTCAATATACTCGCTACTGACATGCTTCAGATTACGCTAATTGCGGCTTTTGTTTTCGTTTAGTAAATTGATCTCTTCCTCTCTTTCTCTCATTTAAAATGTAGAAAACACATCGACGAAATTGGAATTTTTCGTCGTTTTAAAATTTCGAAAATTTATTCACGTTCCTTTGGAATTGTGTAAACAATCTGATATGCGTATAAGTAATAGGTATGCAATGTTTGGAAAAAAATATTGGTGCTACCGGTTTTCAAGCACGTCACTGATATTAATCGCTTAGGAACTCGTTTTTCGAAATATTTGTCATACTCACAGCTCATTATTCATATTGCACCTAAATATAATCAGATGAAATTTTACTATAATTAACTTGAATTTTACCAAAACAAAATATTTATTTGATTAACCTATTCCAATTTATAATGTATTTTATTTTTATTATATAATACAGACAAATTTTCAACTTATTTTTCAATTTTTAAATTACATTATGCAATTAGAGAGTAAAATCTTAGATTTTCTTCGAGATCGTATCTTCACGAGGAAGAAATAGGCATTGTTCTCGTTTTGCATGAAATAGTTTATCACAATCTTAACAATAACCATTTTATTAACTGTGAAAAAAATAAATTTTAAATACGAATTAAAATTTTTTTTTAATTTTCATTTATATATATTTTGCTCTGACCTCATTATTTTCATACCGCATAATAAATATTAATTTATATTAGAAAAAAAAAATATTTTCGAAATGTTAAAATAAATAACTAAATGTATTTATTTAGATAAAAATTCTACTACTTGAAATAATAAAAAAACAAGATTTGAATTCGCAAATTTCCCAAGCACGTAAATTTCACAAAAGCACCTCTTCAAATATCCACTTCACTAACTATAAGAAGGAAGTTGAAAAGAATAGGAAAATGAAAAAGAAAATATATACATCTTCCCCCTATTTTCAACATCAATACGAAAAACCACGAAAGCACTAACCCGTTTCTTCCCACAGAAAACAAAATTTAGCCCTGTTGTGAAAAATTTCACACGAGGCATTCATCCTCCAACACAATATCAGCGAAGAAAATTCTTAATGGCGCGCGAAAGAGCGCTTCATCCGACACGTTTTTCCATTATAATGCCGATATTTTTTCCGGCAGTTCAAACCCAAGAAAGAGATCTAAACATTCATTCGTGCCTTTTAATGCTTATATATAGGTATGTATAAGGTTAAAACCTGAAAGGGGTCAGGATGCCTCTTCAACAAGCGTTAAATGCACCGTATGAATATATAGCTGTGTATTATGAATAACCACGTGGAATAGGAAAGAAGTCGAAGAAGAAACGAAGATGGAATAGATGGATGATGTTTGGAAAAAAACAGGAGATTAAATCTTAGTTTTGTCTGTTTATTTCTTTCAGAATTTTCTTTTCTAATATTTTCTATCCAACTTTTTTTTAAGATTAAAATTTTTTTTTCCTTTTTTTATAACAAATCTCAGTGGATTATAATTTTTTACTACTTATCCTAGATTCTTATTTTTTTAGTTCTCATTTTTTAATCACATATGCATATTTTAGTTTTACGTCAGCTGAATCGTGAATTTTTTAGCTGAAAAAATTGATGTTCAGAGTTTGAGCAGGATGGAGATCGGTCTTTCTATTCAATTTTTCATCAATCTTGAATATATTATCAATAATTAATTTCATTTAATTAAGATGTATACTTTCAATTAAAGTGAAATTTTGATTAAGTTATACAGTGAAAGTTTTAAATGAAAACTCCACATTATTAATAATTGCTAATACAAAAATATTAGGTTAGACAAATTAAAAATATTTTTTCAAACTTCTTTGTCACTTATTTTCTCTTTAAATTTAAAAAATGCCTCGTAACAATAAGATGCTTTGATTTTTCATAAGCCTTACATCGTAACCGCTTATTTGCATATTCGTACACATGTAATAATTACTAATGCATTAAAATGTATATATGTAAAAATAAAATTAACAATTAAAATAAGAAGAGGGGAATAAAGAGGGACATTAAAGATGAAACTAGGTATTTCCTTAAGTCGAGGTTACGTCTTCGAGGTTACACCAGGTCGCAAAGGGTTATTCACATCTTATGTACACCAGGAGAGAAAGAAGAGGAGCCCCCATTCTATATATAAAATGCCAAGTTAGAAGAGAAGCATCTTCTTTCTCTTCAGCTTTATACCAACTTATGTATATATGTATGTGTATATTATAAAACATTCAGGTTTAGGAAAACAAACCTCATGTGCTATATTACGTATATACTCTGTTCTTTCATCTATTACCAATACAAATAATTACAGCTTTAGTTTGGAGCCAATAACCAAAGATCTATAAAATATATTGCGTATACGCGTTTAAATGCTCTACCAAACGATCCTTTCAAAAGTCACAAAAATCTCAAAGTATATATACATGTACGTGCAACATTAAAAATCATGCTAGTAAACAATATATACATTTTCACCCCCACTTCCATATATTACGTTCTAAACATTTTTTTCTCTCTTATTTGCCCCCTCTCGTTGAAAATCTCCCTATCTCCATCTTTCTTCTTTGAGCATGTATATATATGCAAGTCTTACGGTCGTTGGCGCGTTTTCTATATATTATCATGCTGTATACGTAAGAGCGAAGGAGAAAGAAAAAGCAGACAATGGCGACCGTCAGGGGGCCCCTGTTATAAGCCGGTTCTTGACACGCAGCCAGTCTGCTTTTATATATATCTCTCTCTTCTTGCTCTCCCCTTCTCTTGATGCCCGCCGGGGCCTCAAAAGAAAAAGGGACCTTTTTACTCAGCGACGTTGCCAGATCGCGACTGAGTATATCTCAGGTATATATAAGCATACAATATATATTAAAGTCTTCCTTGTTTCTTTTCTGCATCTATATGTATACGTATGCGTATAATACCTTTCAGCTTGAAGTATAAGCACGCACCGATGTCTAATGGCGCGTACATATGCGGAAGAAAGACATTTAAATGTAGGAGGGTGCAGTGTTGATCCATCTTTTCTCGTTCATTTTTTTGGCGGCTGCATACAGTGTGTGCACAGGTTTTTTTTTCTTTTATAGGACCTTTTTTGGACTTGAGAAAAAAAAATAGTAGAAGAGAGAGAAGAGGGGGTATTGTCGTCGGATCGTTTTTATATATCGTTTCATTGTCGATGAAGGAAAAAAAATGTCAAAGCCTTGTATTATCTCGGATGAGATGTGTTGCTTCCGCTATTTTATTATGTTGAACCTCTAAGGGAGGGGAGGGTATAAACGATATTTTAATCAATAAATGCTTGATGAAGTGGATGAGTTTTAGACACAATGAGTGATTTTTATTATATATATACTCTGTTTTGTTGCTTCGATGAACTTGGAAGTATATACTTTGGAAGGAAAATAATGTTTTTGTTATATCACTACATGAATTTCAGTACAATATTTAATGTTTATTTTAAAGTTTATTATTTTTTCAAGTATTTTTTTTAAACATTTAAGTAAATAGATTAAAGGGCAATACAAGAATTACTTCGCAATTAATTTACTTTATTCATTGTATATACTATCTAAAATTGTGAGCTAATGAAACAATTTTCAAAATATAAAAATAATTTATTTAGGAAATGTTATTTCCAGATTTCCAAACAATTAAACTTTAAATAATTTTTCGACTTTATGTGAAACTGAAATATCATTTCCATATTGGGATATTTTTTTTTCACAGTATGCGCTAAAGGTACCAAAAGAGCTATTTTTAGACCTTTAACAATACGATCTATATCATTATGGCTGTGAATATCATTAATATAATAAAAGTATAATTAAAGTTTCTTTAGTAAATGTACATAGAATATATATAAGACAGTAACACAATGGTATTTTGTAAAAAAAGACATTATTTACATAAAAACTTATTATACCGTATAAAAGGCTTGAAAACAGAAAATCTCGGAGAATAATGAAAATTTATGTTTTACAAAACGTATGCCACGTAACAACATAAAAAGAAAAGGTAAATTATTCTTTGTACAAAGGACAAGCTCAAGGATCGTGTGCTTCGTTGTGTCGTGTGCCCCAGAGAGAAGAAGTAAAAAAAAAGAAAGAAAGAAGAAAAAAAAAAGTCATTTTGAAATGCAAAGCCGAAAAACTCCTTAAAATGCAAATCTCTAGAGTCAAGTCAGACGCTAGGCAAGAGTCAATCAGGGTCCTCTAAACGACTTTTTAGAAGGCTCTTAAAAGTCGCTCCAGGGTATATATACTAAAAACTAAAAAAAAAAAAAATGGTCGAAGCCAAGCGAGAAAGCCCAATTTCGAACGGTAAAAAAATTACAAATTCGTCTCCCCCTTTCCTTCATCTTTAGTTAAAAACTTGGATACGTTTATGTATGTTATATAAACCTTTCCTATAAACACGTGTGTGTCGGCATGGCAATTAATAATCGTCCCCCAATATCTATGTTACGGTAAACAAACGTATAAAAGGGGTGCCAAGGCTGGACGTATCAAATAGGAAATGAATATGAAAAGGGGAAGAAATTACATTTTGTTTATTTAAATAGGTTTAAATAGAAATGAAAATTATTATGAAGAACTTTAAGTTTTATGACAATTTATATTTTCTATCAAACTAATAAAGTATCAAATGCAAAAAGAACAAACCCTTGCTTTAATAAAGTTAGTTAAATATCATATTATTAAATCTTACCAAATACCAATTTGTATTAATGTTTTATTTGAAACAAATTTTGAAGTTGTAAAAATTAAACATGAATTTTGTTTATTATATATGTATCATCAGTATAAAACATTAGTAAAATTAAAATTTTATATATGTTAGAAACTGTTTCATATTAGAAATTGAATTTTAAAGAAATTTAAATTTTACGAAGTACTGCAGCTACTTTAAAACTATAAAGTAAAATATTGAAAAATTTCGGAATATCAAATTGAAATAAACTATTCAGATTCTCAATAAAATTGGATAAAATTTTATTCAGATTTTGAAAAAATTTAGGATATATAATTCAATATTAAAAATAAATGAAATTATTTAATGTCATTAACGGTAACGCGTAAATCAATTAAAATTAAGGTCACATGAATTTTAATTACATTAAAAATAATTAATCGATGAAATAATTCACTAACGGGTGTATAAAATTACTTAGAGAACAAAAAAAAACTCAATTATTCTGTAAATAATTCATCATCTGTCAATTAAAACTAAATAAAGGTACTTGAAGCTTGAAAATCGGTATCAATATCCGATTTACAAATCGAAGAAAACATAAAATAAAATAAAAATACTAGCAATACACAGCGGAGTATAAAAATGACGATAATTTAAAGCGACGTTAGAAGAAAAGAGAGTCGCAGGAGCCAATAATCAACACACTTGGGGTATATAACGACGACATATGCACACCGACGCAAAAGGCTCATATATACCTTTTGAAGAAGCAATAGCAGCAGAGCAGAGAAGCAGCAGCAACAACAACAACAGCCAAGCATAGGTATAGTATAACCGTATATACCTATACAACGTTGCCGTGTTTCTTCTCTTCTTCTGCTTCGTCGGAGCTTGGAGAGCCACAGCAGCCTCAGAGAAGAAACTAACACAGCATCCATATGTATTTGAGTGTATATGAATGTGTATGTGAGTGTGGCGGTTTATGTGTATGTCGGGGACCAGCTGCTGGCCCTCAGGGGCTTTGAATCTTTGATGGTTCGCGTGACTCGGCAGCGCTTGCCCACAAGATGGAATTGAAGTGGTCCATTCTACTCTTTCTCTCTCTCGCTCACTCTCGTTCTCTCTTTCTTTTCTTATACTTCGTCAGCTCTTTCCTTGCTTAAGGCAAGTACGCGCGACTTTATATATATATATATATATATATGAAAAAAGGTTCATCGTTGGTATACGCGCGACTTGATCTAAGATGGACACTATATACATATACCCCCATATACAGGTACATATATATGAAGAAGAAGTAAAAGACAAGAAAAAGGTAAACCCACACGGGAGTCTGAAAGTTTGAGCTTGTCGCACTGAAAAATTCGCGTACACTAGACGCTTGAGGGCTTTTTTTTCTGAGTGTGTATGTGGATGCGCTTTCTCGTCTCTCGCTAGAGACTTATATAGATGTATATATTTCTTCTCTATACGTTAGGACACGATGCGCTACTTTTGCGATGCATCACACATAAGACAATAGAAGAAGGGAGAAGTGATGCGAGAAAGAGAGAACAGAGAAGAGGATGAGCGAAAAGTATAGAGAAAGAAAAAGGTTCTCTTCCTCAAGCTACTGAATTATTTTTAACATTTATATGCATTAGATGGACAAAACGTGTAGTGGCTAGATATTCTGTCTTAGCTTATATATCGTATACATGTTGGATAGAAAACTTAACGTGGCATCGCTTTTACTTACTACGCTCGCACAAAACATCATTTTACCTGAATTTTTACCGGTTATATACATATACTAGACTTTTTTTCTCTTCGTATACAAAATATTAAAATTTTCATAGAACAAAGTTAGAGAGGATATCTTCTATTTCTTTAAAATTATTTTTAATAAAAATCTAGATTTTCATATTTCTATGTAGTTTGTATTTTTCATACAAATGATTTTAAATAATAATGTGAATTTTAATTGAATGTATCCGTAAGTATGTTAAAAAATACGTACATTAGAAATATGAATGTTCATGCCGTTGGCATGTGAAAATTTTGATATACCTTTATAAATACGTTGGAAATTCATTTAAAAATGCCAATATGGAAATAGTTCTCCGATTTGTATAACTCAAACAACAAAATTCAAATTTTATATGTATTAAAATTTGATATGAAATACGTCAATAGAAAGTAATTTAGTGAATCCCATTTTCTTGCTATTAACAGTATTTTAAATATTTCAATCTCATCAACAATTTATACAGTATTATAAAATAAAAAAAAAAAGGAAAAATAAATAAATAAATATCCTGAAAATGACTGTCGCGACGGAAATGTATATTCGTATAAAGAATTAATTTCGATACTTCCAAATCGAGAAATATTTCAATAAACCGGTCCTCTCTCTCATTCTCTTTCTCTCTCTCTCAATCAAACAGTCAAAAATCAACTACTCAAGCGAATTGAAAGCATCGAAATTCGCTAGAAACATATATACATTTAAAAAAAAAAGAAGAAAAAAAAAGCCACAATCGACGTTTATTCGGACTGGTCGATAGATGAGTTGTATTATGCTTTTCAGAAAATGTCAAAGATATAGCAATATACTGTATATCGGGTATTGGACACAAATTAATTTTCAAAATAAACCTTCATTAACGGATTTATCGATTTTGCTTTTGTGCACATTTGTCAAACTCATCCCATCCTCTTTGTACGTTAACGACTTTTTCCAGCCTATTGTTGTAGTATCCAATTTTTTTTCTTCATTTTTTTTTAGTAGTTATACCAATTGATTTTTTCTACACATAATCCCATATTCGCTCTTGTAATAAAAAGGAGCTTGTTAAGCATCATCTAGCTTATGAATTGAAAACAAAAGAACATTCGTATATCTGGAAGGCGTGCGCATGTGTAATTGGCTGTATAATACGTAAAAAAAATATCTGACGTGCCAATATAGTTTTTTAACAAGGTAAAAATTCATCATGAAGCCTAGAATAGAAACAGACCATTTGGCGAAGTTATTAATTGAAAAATACAATTTGAACGAACCATTGATTCTATTTTTTACGGTTTTTTCTAAATAAAAATAATTAACATTGTATTCCGTAACGTTATTGATTAAAATAATTGAATATGGTAAGATCAAATTTAACTGCCATTATTGTTCTAATAATGGAATTAAATCATTAGTATTCTGAAATTGATTTTAAAATTAGTAACAGACTTTCTTTAAATAAATAATTTAGAAGATTATAAACTATGTAACAAATTATTCAACTTCACTTCATTCTTGTTTATGATTATCAGCTTATTCTTCTTATAAAATTATCGTTTCTGCAACTCTTAAACTTAAAGTGTAAATTAAACTTACATCTTAATACATTGAATTTAATCCAACCTTTTGAATTGCTTCCTTTTTGAGGTAAAATTAAGAAAAGTTTTTACAAAACGTACCAATCAGTTACAAAGTTAAAAGTTAAAATAATGTTGAACGTATTTAAGTCATATAAATCTAAGTTCTACGAAAAATTCAAATAAATTCGAGTAGCAATTAACAAAGAATTTCCTTTCTTTTCAAACAAAGCAAACATCTCCATCCATTTAATCTCAAATAATTTGCAAGTTCGAAAAAGTGTCAATAATCTCGCGCCTTGCAGTTTCCACCAGAGAAACTCCGGAAAAAGTTAAATGACTCTTTATCATCAACCAAAAAAGAAACTTGTAAAAAAAACTTATTCTTGCGCAAAAAATAAAAAAAAAGATATGAGAGGGAAGAAAAAGTAGAAAGTGGACGAGTGAGAGAACAGAAAGGGAAGAAAGAAAAGATTCTGTAGAGCAAACCAAGATGGAAAAAAAGACAAATAATCCGCGAATGTTGAAAAGTCCGAAAAGAAAGGCGAGAGAAGAAGGTAAAACTTGCTTCTTGCACATCTTTTACTGTGTATATGTATATATGTATGTATACATATATACACGTAGTGGTTGGATTGTGTGAAAAGACAAAGCACTTTTTCAGCGAGTGTCGCTACCGGAAGGGCTGCCATGCTTTATCTAGCGGAAATGACGAATGGCAACGAACAAGATCTCTCTCTCTCTCTCTCTCTCTCCTTCTTTCTTACCACTTCTTCTTAGGTTTTGCACATGAGCTCGAAGCTCGTGGTTATCTTAACTTCGCGAGGACTTACTTTCGCGCGAACGTTCTGTGTATATATATTTTACAAGTGAGAAGAAGAAGAAGAAGCGAATGAGAAGGGGGGAAGAACCTCAACTGTGCAAGGCACTCGAGTATGACGGCAATCCTTTGTCCCTTCAATCCTTATATACTAAAAGCAAGCGAAGAGAACCTTGCTTTGACATCTCTATTTTAGCTATAGTAAGGAAGCTTCTTCATCCTTCTGGTTTTTTCCATTTTTTTTTTCATTTTTTTTTTGCCTCAATCTCGAAGGCGGGTTAACGAAGCGCGAGATTAACAAATTGTTTACTTAGATGCAGAGACAAGAGAGAAGGAGAGAAAGGATGTCTTTGCTCCGCTTTTGAAAACGAAAATTCATCCGCTTGAATTGCTGCGGTTGATTATACGATTATTGTGATTGTTTGCTTCGTTGTTTTTTTTTTTGAGAAATAAATTTTTACTTCATTTCATATCATAAAGATCAGTTTTTTTATCATTTGGTTATTCAAAATCTTACTTTAATTTTTATCGAGTTTAAAATAACTTAATTAATTTAAAGTTTTAGTAACTGAGGGTAGAAAGTCACAAATGATTAAAAGTTACTGAAAATTAAAATGATATAACGATTAAATTAAAACTTTATTTCTATTTTAATTATCGAATTTTAAAATCTAACTTACTACTATAATAACAAACAGATTTAAAAATATAAATTAATTTAATACAAGCTAATTTTAAATACAATCCTAAAGATAAACTTTAAAATTAACTCATTAAACATTAACATTTATTTTATAATTAAAATATAATTCACTTAGCCGAAGAATTCACATAGAATCAAACTTTTCTCTCTATAAAAAAAAGCCAAAAACAAAATTAAATTAGCAAAGTAATCAAAATAGCCTGAAACAATCTTGCCTCAAGAATGCATCAGATTAAATCGTTTCAATTGTTCTAACCGAGCATTCCTTAATCCGCAGCTAAAGCTTTTACAATTTCATTTAACCAACCCCCTTCCTATGCATATATAGATATAGAATGATCTGTTGAAATTTGAGATGCAACGAATTATGTCAATGTCCTATTGCATGAAATACAATTATTCTGTATAACCGCAGGAGTAGATTAAACTTGCTTACAATATCAGTGTAGAGCATACAATTGATACATTAGAATTTATATATATACATATATGTTGAAAACATACGCAGGGCTTGGACACACTGTCGTTATTTAATTAAATGCATTTTCCAAGTTCCCTTTATGTACATTCCTATTATGTTACATATTTAGCGAAATACGCAACAGTATTAGCGCATAGAGGATGCGCTGGAGTTTGTACAACGGAATGATACTTGCTGGTTTCAAAGAATAATTTATATCAACTGAATACACGGGCTATTGAAGATATTTACTAGAAAAAAATTATGTGAATGATATATGAAATTTTTGATTTATGATTATTTCGAAAGATTTTTGTCTTACATTTTTCAAATTTTGGTTACAAATATGTTTTGAAACAACAGCATTTTCAAAATAGATTTGAATCTTTCGAAATATGGATGATTGAATATCTTCTAAAAGTATTATTATTGACTATTTTATAAAAAGTTATGTGCATATGAAAATGTTAAATTTTCAATAGTGTGTAATTATTACAAAATATTTCTATTAACAAAGTTACTTTTATTTCTGTTACAGGTAAGTTCCTTTTTTCCAAATCCTCTTCTTCAAGTAAGTCTAAAGGCTCATTTTTTATTTAAATTATATATTCAATAAATATTAGTCGCAAAATTATTGCTTTAATAATTGTTAACAGGCAATTGTATTTTTGACATAATTTTTATGCATAAAAGCGATGCGTCACGTTTATGTGAAATTGGATTTAATAGATTTAATATTAAAAGATTTCTTATTTGTTATTCAAAATATGAAAGTATCTGAGAAAACTTTTTCTTTTTCGAAAATACGTGATTTTAAAAAAAGTTATTAAAATTCAAAATTTATCAACATTTTAGAAAGGAAATTCAAAGTAACTTAGAACGTTAACTATACATGATTCAGTACAACTTTTAAGTATTAATATTTTTTGACAACTTTTAAATAATTTTTACATGTTAAAAAGATATCTTTCATTATTTAAAAGAAAAGTTATTTTTCGATGAAAATTAAAATCAAAACTAAGACATTTCGTGAGTAAAATACATCAGTAGCAGACTATTTATTTTACATAAAGTATAAAAAAATAATTTTTCAAAAATATATGCATATTGTACAAAATTTAATAATGTTATATTTTTGTTTCTGATAAAGAAAATAATTAAAAACTGTAAACTTTCAAAATAGTATATCAAATACTATATTTTATAAGATTATTTATAGCAGTTAAAAAAGGAAGTAGCTATGTATTCATGACAAAAATGTAGTAATAAAAAATTCAAAGATCTGCATATAAAAAAATACAAAGATATTTGTTTTCGATACTCAAGTGGTTAATATTCAAATATTGATATTATTCGTGAAATAATCTCTAGTTTTCGTGCGCATGACGGAATAACAAAGCTGTTAGATTCCCATTTAAATGCATTCGCGTATTTTTTTATTAGGTCAGTATGAAACAGAGTTTAGCAACACTAGAATTTTGATGGAATAATTTTTTAAATATGTTTCAAATAATAATTAAATTTCTAAAAATATATTTCTATTGAATCACCTCCGAACAAAGCATCATACACGTATAACCTTCGAGACCTATTTTGATGAATTTCAAGAACAATGAAAGGTTAATAACTCAGATAAACGATCATAGCTCGAGGTTCTTTTGTAAGATGCAAATCCATCGTTCTGGACATATATGTATATAGATATATAATATGTGTAAGTTATCCAACAAGGACAGGTTACGAGACGAGACAAATCGCAACATTAATCGTTCGAACTGTCTCCAACCTTAGTCCTGACTAATTTTGAACTTGCTTTAGGTATGATTGATATCGAGTGGTACACTGATTAATAGTTCGAGTCATTAAGTACCTGGAAACTACATATTTCCTATATTAAATTTATATCTACAAACTTTACTTTAATGTACTTTATTTAATGTATCTTTAATTTTATATTCGTCAAATCGTTTATTTCGTAATAATTATTTTTAAGTGTGCGTATAAATTTCGGTACAATTATTTTAATGCTTTGTCAAGATTTGCCTTTCGTATGTAAAATTATAATATTATTATAAATACTTTGATTTTTTAATAAAGTGACTTAGTATTTTAATGATGATGGATATACGTAAACAAATCTTTATTATAAATTTAATTTCATTAAGGATTCGTAAACCTTTTAGAATTAATATTAATCATTGAAATTAGTTATGTCGTACAAATAATTAAAATTCATTTTTTCTGAATTTCGAATTTATTTCGTTTTATTTTGATGGCTTCATAGAATAATTAGTATTAATTGTGCTCTAATCAATATTCCATAGATTGAACAGTAATTAATTGAATATGGTTAATTGAATTTCATATAATGTATTAAAATAACATGGTTAATTAAACTAATAACTAATCTAATCATTAGACTGAATTGCTTAAAAGTGCTTTAAAAATACATGGTTATAACTAACGAGAGATTCTCATTACTTTATTTATTTTTTTTTGTGAATTTAATTAATTTTAAATGTAAAATTAATATCATTTATTTTGACTTACTAAAATTTTATGGCAATGAAAATTATTAATTTCAAAATAATATTACAGAAACACGTTTTTAGATATAAGGAATCAATATACACTATTTTTAGAAAACGGGTTAAAGTACGTATTTGTGTGTGCGCGCGCATATGAGTTCATATCGCAGGAATGGCAAATAAATATTAAATTACTTTTGTTTTTTTATCATCTCCAGTAAGAATTTTTTAGATAGCTATAGCCGTACTTTTATTGTAGAGGGGAACGGCTACTTTTTTAATACAATGCTATAACTCGGAAGCTATACAAGATAATTTAATGAAATATTAATGGATTAATAAGAACAATAAGTGCTGCGTTTAATTAAATTTTTATTATCTACGATTTCGAAGAAATATATATGTTTAATGAAAGATATTGTTGTAGTGTGATATTCGATATTTTGAATAATATTTTAATGTAGATTAAATGAGTTCATTAGATAGTTTTAAAAATTTATTGTATGCATTAATATTTGAATAAAATTTAAAAATAATAATATTTTTATATCAGACATTATTCCAAAAGACAGATTATTCAATGAATATTAAAATTAATATTTTATTTCATTAATTTAAAAAATTTAACATTATTTTCAATAATAGTATATATTTGTTAAAAAAATATTGAATTTATTTCATTTAATAAAATTTTTACTGTTTTGTATAATTATTTTTTGTTGCTATAAAGAAATATAATTTTTTTCAACGTTTCATTAACTTTTCATTGCTTCATGCATTAGTTTTATATTTAATTAATATTAATATGATATTAATTATTTCTAAACAGTTGTTTTAATGTAAACAAGAGAGGTCTTCAGTGGCTCAGTCGGTAAAGCGATAGATTCGCAACCCGAGGAGCCGAGTTCGATTCCCCCTCTCAGCGGCCGATTGATACAAGCACCACTGTACGTTACATGTGCTGAAGTTCACAAACACACTGAGCAACCTCCATCGCTAATTAACATAGTAATGATAGCATAAATACAGCGACGTTAAAAAAACGCAAATAAAAAAATTAAAAAATGTAAACTCAGTGGTTCAGTTAATCCTTTTTTCTGGTATAAAATTAGGCTTTTTGAAAGTTAACAGTCAATATATTGATTGAGGTTTTTTTCGTTAATAAAAAAATATCGCAATTAAAGAAATCTTGAAATTATCCTTTTTTTTAGAACTTACTCAATTACAAACTGTACAAACATTTTTTTTCTTTTTATAGACGTGTATGGAATTCGTACTATGACAAACGTTTAGTTTCTATAAAAATTAATAAAATTTGATTATATACCTATAACAGTATCTTTGCAGTAGCAATTTTTTCGAGACGTTAAGATGATATTGCAAATCTTCTTATACTTACTAAATAACAGTTTAAACTCAAACATTATCCATCAATTTCTTGAAAAATAAAAAAAAATAAAGAATGAAGGCTCGATCGATACATCAAAACCGGATATCCAATCAGTACCAGATCAATCTTACTTGCAATGAATATATAAATTCCATTTCCATCACGATTTCTAATTTTAAAATATTCTCTGTCATTAGATTTTTGCCGTTCCAAACTTCCTCTGTTAAATAAAATTATAGTAGCTTCGTTTTAATCCGACTAAAAATTGTATTTTATTTAAAATTAACTTAAGCTGCATAGTTGTAATTTATATGATATTTTTCTAACAAATATAAAATATTACGGTAATTTAGCGAGCTAATTAATTTAAGATTATTTCTACGTGCACGTTAAAATATATTTCTCTTAAAATATTAATTAAAATGTAATCTTTCAAACAACGGCTTAACGAGTTACTATATGTTAAACAAAAAAAAAGTAAAAAAAAGAAACAAAATAAACATGATAAATTCGTTTATCTTTGGTAGTACCTTTGAACTGTCAGATACAAAGGTTTTGCAGGTTACTATATAAATGCAACTGTTGCTTTCATCAACAGAAGTCTGTTAAAGAGATTACTGAATCCTTTGTGAAAGACAAAACCATATTACTGTAAAACATAAAATCACAATAGATTAAAATTCAAAGATAACTCTAAAAAAAACACATAATGAAACATTCATAAATTAAACGAAAAAAAATGAAAAATAATAATTTTACATACGTGCATGAAATTTCTTCATTTTAAACAATAAAATTATCCAGTCATCCATAACATTGTCAATGTTGGAGTACGTAAACATCTCAGCTTTCACTCAAGCATATAATAGTCTATATAGACTTGCCCTGATGGAACTTTATCCGTTAACGTACAAGAAAATAGAAGAAGAACGTGTCTATCCAAGTTGTATCTTCTTGCTTTTATTTTTTTTTCTTTTTTTTTATTTCTCTCCTCGTTTACAACGTATATATCAACCAATCCCCTTGTGGCTAATTGAAAAAGACTCATCATGACAGATTCCTTACTCTCTACCTATAACTCTTTTCTCTTACTAATAGTTTATCGATATATATATATATATATATACGTATTTATAAAAGTATATCTAACCTCTAAGAAGGCTAATAATGGAGAGCCAAAGGAAAAGTTTTTGATCCTCGATCGGGAAGAAGAAAAAGAGAAGAAATAGAATGAGATAGACAGGAGATTTTCTTTACTTTAAACAGTCTACTGATTAATTTTCTACGTTGACGTTGCTTCACGACCTTAACTTTTCTCTCCTTTTCCTCTCTGCCCTCCTAAAGTATATAAGTAGCGGAGAAACATTGTGTATAGGTATATATATAATATAAATGGTTTGTATAAAGAGTTAAGAAACGAAAGATGTTATATATATATAAAGAGAGAATAAAGCTTTAAAAGTCTTTGTTAAACTCGATCGATCGTATAACAAGAAAGAAGAAGATAGTTATGTGGAGGTGAGGACTCTTTTTTTTTCTCTCCTCCCAATGTTTCGCACACGGGTACACTTAAACGAGATACTTGTGTTCCTTGAGTTGGAAGCGGTTTCGTTGGAGGTAAAAAAAAAATAGAGGGGCAAGGGGGAGGCTGGTGGAGGCATGGTTGTCGGCACATTTACTACAAGTGGTAAAGATGTTGTTGTGTATATACAGCTGTATACATGTATATACATCTATATAGTTAAAAGAGGAACTTTGATATAAAGGAGATCGATTACTTGAGTGAGTAAGAAAGAGATGGAGAGAGAGAAGGAAAGTTTCGCGAAAAAGGCAGCTTTTAGAGAGCATTTTTCGGCGATTGGATACTTATCTCTTTGAGGTTGCGCTTGCTGGTAATTATCCGCTATCGCAAAGCTTAGGCGCCGCGGAAGCTACTTTTAAAAGGCAAAGTTGAGTAATGGCTGTGTATAGGCTCCTCTTCTTCTTCTCCTTCTTCTCTTTTTTTTAACTATGTGCTTTCGTAAAGTAGCTAAAAGTTCAAAAAGGAATTGCTATAAGAGAGTTTATTGTTTTGCTTGTTTCTTTTTTGCACTGCTCTGTGCTTTAGTGTTTTGCTTAACTAAAATGTATATTGCCTCTTTTGTGGTGTTGGAGCCTTTTTTCAAAAGAGTACGAGAGGAGAAGGGAAGAAGTTTTTTAACTTTGAAATTTTTAACATTTTCTGCAAGTTTGCAAATTTGTAAAAAAATTCGAGTAATTTTTTTTTGCAATCTTAAGTAAATATTTTTTTTCATACTCGATAAAGAAAATAATGAAAAAAGTTTTGATCTTTTTGATTTACTTGGAGTTTTGAATGTTTATGAATTTTCCTACGTATTTAATTTTTCAATTTAAAAATATATTTATTATTTATAAAATATTATTTTGATAAGAAAAATTTATTGAAAAATATATGAATCAATGTAGTTTCTTTTATTAATTCAGTCTGTACCAATATCATACATAGTTTCATTTTTAAAAATTATAATAAAAACATTGGAATGTTTTAGTTATTTTATATAAAAATATTTAGAATTGTTTACAATTTTCTTGCGAATTTGTTATGCATTTCTACTATGAATATTTAAACATTCGAATAACTTTATATTTCTGAATAAATTTTTTATTTAGTATTCAATTAATATTTATTACTTTTTCCATTTAATATTCATCCTGATTTAAAACTTGCGTATTAATAATTACGTACTATTAAAAAAAACAGAAATTTCTATACTGTGAATATATAAATGAAAGAGTCAATATAGACGTAGCAGACTGATCGATGAAGAATTTTTTCCTACATGATGAAATTTGATTTTAAAAAATTTAAATTTTATTACCTAGCATCATGCATAAAATAGGCATTACAAATTTTTAATATGATTTAACCACGGATTTAAGCATATATAAAGAAAATTTTTATACTTATTTATAAAATTGACAGTCAAAAATATTAAAATAGTCTACAAAAATAGAATGATTGACTGTTGATAAGTGAATTTATATTTTACACTATTTTTATGGTATACAATTGACGAATAATATTAAAATAAAATCATTGTGTGAAATTAATAAATTCATTAATAAAAAAAAATAATTAATCTTTGTTTGAGATTTTAAATTTAAAATACAGAAAAAAATGCTCGTATATCTTATTTAAAGTTGGTGGATTGATATAAAAAGTTAAAGTCTAAAATTAATTCTAATGATCGATAATTTAAAATCTTTCAAATCTTAATATAAGTAAAAATAATAGAAAAATAAATTTAATATATCAAGACAGATGAAAAAATAATTAATTTTCACATAATTAAATCTTTAATATCAATTATAATAAACAAGGTAAATTAAAAAGCAAAACACTTCCTTTATAATCCGTGCTATAATAATTTTAATTCAAGTAACGCACAACATAATAGAACAGCAAAACCTTTTGTCCAAGCTAAGCACATTTAACCTTATCTCGTAATTATTTTTTTTCTCTCTTTTTTTTTAACAGCAGAAGGTATACCATGGAACTTCCTTCCTCATCCTTACGTTATTCTTCTTTTTATTTTCTCTACAAGCACTTTATTTTTTAACATTTTTACGTACGTGTAAAGTACAGTAGTACCACACCCCCGTGAGACTAAAGTTTCTTTTTTTTCTCTTTCTCTCTCTCTTTGCAGCCGGTGCTTTTATAAGCTGCTCGTTACTCTAGATTAGAACTTCAAGAAAAGACTTCACGCAACAAGCCGCGAAGAATCAGTGCAAGAAACTTAAAGAAGAAGGAGAAACTAAAGAAAGAAAAAAAGTGCAGAAAAAAAGAGCAAAAAAAATGCGCAACAGATATATACTTACGTAGAGTTGCAGCTATAACCAAGAGAAATAAGATAGAAAACGAGAGAAAATCACCGAGAACAAAACGAAGTAGAAGTAAAAGAAAAAATTTAAGAAGAAGAAGAAGGAGGTGAGCAAAAGAAAGGAGAGATAAAATAAAAAGAAAATAAAAAAAGTAAGAAACGAACGTATAGCGCTAAACTAAGATCATACTAGTGCTAAGCCGCGTGCAACTAGCACACGTTTGGAAAATCACGGTGTGCAACGAGGGTCCTATAGTCCTCGTTCTTTCTTTTTTTCCTTGCTTTGTCCGTGTAACTCTTTCTTTCTCTTTATTTTGTCCTCTCTCTTCTTCTCCTGTAACGTCGACAGCAGTTACCGGTGACCCCCCATAGGTATACCCGGATGGCAAGAAGAGTGCGCGAACTTTGTGACCCCCTTGGGAAGCTTCTTCGCTGCAACGAGAGAAAGAGAAAAGGAGATAGAAAGATGTACAAGAGAAAGCGAGACAGAAAAGAAAAAGAAAATAAAAAAAAGGTATAAGAAGAGAGAGAGCTCTATGTTCAATGTAACGCTCACGTTTCGTGACTACTATATACCTACAGCTCTTGGACACTCGTTATCGGGACACTACTATATACCTTCAACAAGAAGAAGAAGAAAAAAAAGAGAGAAAAAGAAAAAGATAAAAAAAAACCAAACTTAAGCCCTTAACAGACCTTAAGACTGAACGTTACATCTTCAAGGTTCGGTTTTTCTTTTACTTTTTACTTTCTTTCTTCTTTACCCTTCTTTCTGCAATTCTAGATTCTTCAATCTTTTTAAAAGTCTTTCATTACTATCGTATAACATCTTACTTCGTGACTTTAAAAGCTCTGACAAATTTAATAAGTCGTTGCAGATAAATAAAGATAAATTAACTAAAGATATTGATGGAAATTAAACGAGGTCACTATTTAGATAAATACATTTTAGCGTGGATTTTAAAAGGATTTTAGCTGTCGATCATAAATTTTAAAGATAAGTTTTTCATATTTGTTTTTTCTTTAACTTCCTTTTAAACGTTATAAAAAGCCTAAATAAAAAATTAAAAGAAAAATAAGAAAAACCTTTCACGTTAAAATTTATTTTTAATTCTGAAGAATTTGAAAACAAAAGCCGGATGAATAACATCCTGTTATATAATACGAAATTAGATTAATTCAATTGGTCACCAATATTTAAACCACCAATGCGCAATTGATTTAAATTTCATTTTCCAGAAATTTCAGGCCAACCGATATATTGCCGATAGAAAGAGAGAGAGCGGAGGTTCTCTCATTACGCCAAAACGCGGATAAATATCCCTCCACAATTTTCCAAATAGCTTATATGTATTATGCTTGTATTATTAAAAGCCAGATAGCCCATGCTAACATCCGCTTGGGTATAGTTAATTTATGACTTGCATAAATATGTACCCATACACACACACCTATACACACAAACTGTTTGATTGAAAAAGAAGGAGAGAAAAAAAATTGGAAAATGAAGAGAAAAAAAAAATCATTTATCCCGAACAATATTCTGGGGCTAATTATTACGCAACACGGAGGAATATTCAATTATTGTTATACGGGTCTTGTTGCGCATATTGTAATTGGGTATTTTGTATTGGATATAACTATGCATTCTCTCTCTCTTGGCCAGATTGATATTTCGACAAAGTTTATTTATACAAACTAAATTTAATGAAATTTCGTGTCCATGGTAATTCGATTAAACTATAAATTAGCATACATTTTAGTAGAATAGATACAATTAATATAATAAAATTTTAAATATTATTATTAATATTCAAATGACTATAACTGACTTAATTCAACTAATATAATTATATTACTGTTTAGATTTTGAATGATTTCTAATCTTTTTTACATAATATTGTAGGCCATATAATTAGTAACTTTGAAGAAGAAAAAATCTTTTATACATAAAAATTAAGTACGGAAACATGACATATTATATAAAAATGCCTACAATAGCTACGAATATTGCCAGTGAAAAAGAATAACTTAATTTATTCAAGAAACATAATCATTCTAATATTATCTTTCCTCTTTCTATCTATAAAAATGATAATTTATTTCATAACATATATCACAGCATTAGGTTACAATATAATAAAAGCAACATAAAAACACATCTCTCCAAGCTCGAAAATTTAAGTAGATAAAAGAAAAAAAAAAGACTTCCCTCCGATGTCATATCAAATGACACGGTAGCCAAAGCACATTATGAACTTTCCGTAACCGTGGCACATATATATGTATATACATTTTGAAAGAAACAAATATCAGATGAATTTCGAAATTTTTATATGCTTAGGGTGAACGACTTTAGTCTTTGGCTCTTATACTTCTTCTTTTACGGTTTCTATTTTATTTTTTATTTATTCTTGGTAACTTCTTCTCTGTTAGATGACATCCGGCAGTAGTAGTAATATCGTTTAAGTTTACGCAATTGTGCGCGTTTGTTTGCCGTTATTACAAGCTCAAAAGCCAAAGCGCAACGAATGTCGAACAAGAGAAAAACATAAAGAGAGAGAGAGAACGAGATAGAGAAATCGATAGAAAACTGTTACGAGAGAGAAAAAGGAGAAAAAAAAACATAGATAGGGAAAATATGGCCTATGAAAAGAAGAAGTTAGGAGAAAAAGAGATAAAGAACCGATGTAAACATATATGCAAAAAGGAAAAGGGAGAAGAGAAAAGGAAAGGAAAAAAAAATCGTGAAAAATAGAATGGAAAAGGAGATTGAACTGAAGGGATTTTTATAGTTTGATATTTTTATGATGATTTTTTTATTGGAATACGGAAATTTTATGTTAGGATATAATTTTATTTGATTTCGTTTGTTATGTTTTCTTTTCTTACAAAGACACTGTCAGTCTATGCTGGAGATATATGTTTTTATACCGTGAAACAAGACTCTTTGTAATATACATAATATTGTAACTGAAAAGCTCCACTATATTTTACCGTAACTTTTCAAAATAGAAATCAAACCTCTCTTGTATTTTCATAATAAAATTTTTTTTTTTTTTTCGAAAACTCATAAAAAATTTTCTTTTTTATTACTAATTTTTAAAATTTTCGTTTCGATCGATTTTTTATAAACATTAACTAAACAAAAAAAAATGCATAAAAAATATACATTTTTTTAAAATTAAAACCGCAAAATATAGGCGAATTCTTTTACGGTATTACACAGCAAATACAAATACGAGCATTAAAAAAAAAGAAAATTAAACTAAAACTCTTTCAACATGCAAAAGAGAAAAGAGAAAAAAGAGCTCGGTATAGTGTGAGAGAAAAGAAAGAAAAAAACATTGCCGGAAAACCATGAAGAAAATAATGAAAATGCAAAAGCAAATGATGGAAATAAAAAAAAGGGAAAAAGAAGGAGAAAGAGAGAAAAAGAAAGAAAAAAAAAGTAATAACAAAAGACAATACGAACTGGCTAATGAACCGCGACCGCGGCGATAATGAAACGCGAATTCGCGAAGCGTTTTAAAAGCGTATATACTTTCTATATATAGGTATATATGTGTACTTAGAAGGGGTCATGTATTTTATGCAATTCTCGTTGCATTGGTAACGCTTTGTATAAACGACAATTCTTTCTCTCTTTTTCTTTCTCTTTGTAAAGCAATAAATTACTAAAAGTTCATATCGCCTTTGATATTTACAAGATAAATACATACACGTGCATTTTCTAAACTTACCACGTGGCCTACAGTTCGCGCATTGAATCAACAAAAAAGAAAAAAGGAGAAGGAAAAAGTAAACCGATAAGTGTTCAATGCATATACATATAACTCGTAAGCAGCTGTCGGCTTTTATAAACTCACTTCTTTCAAAACTCTCTAAGAACTAGATGATAAGGCACTTGCACGCTGCACGTTTTCTTTCTTTCTTACTTACTTGCTTGCTTTTTTTTTCTTCTTTTCAAAGAGAGAAAGCTATACTGATAAGGAACTTTTAGTAAAGAAAACTTGTAGTTGCTTACGCGATAAGTTTCTTCATTTCTTTCCTTTTTTCTTCTTGTTGCACCTTTTTTTTCAGCTGTTGTTTGGTTTTTAGGGAGCACCGCTCTCTTTTTTTTCTATTTGTTTACCACGAAGGAGCTCGACCGGAAAATTGATAAAAATTAAATGGATTCTAAACTTTTATCTTGGCTGGCACACTTTATACGTGCTTTGTTTTACTAAATACTTTTTCGCTAAATAATTAATTAAACTTTTTGTTTATATTTATTTATACTCGAAATGAAATTCTTTTAATGAATAATTGATCAGAGCTATGAGATTTAGATATTGAATTCTGATGTTGGATAAATATTCAACGAATCGCTTTTCTATTATTTTGTTTTAAAATTAATTTTATAAAGTGAAATGATAAAAAATTAATAAAATAAAATTGCATAAGAGAAACTATAAATGAAAGCTTTTAACGTATTTTATAATATTCATAAACTATTATTATTGATAGAAAAAAAAGCCATGGTAAAATTGTCCACAAAACATTAACATCATTTTTCTTTTACAATTATAGCGTATACATGTAATACGATCATTTTTATTCTGTCCACAATTTATAAGTATAGCACAACATTCATCGATATAGGAGAAATAATTTTTTCAACAAAATAAAAAAATTACATCATGAACTTGTATATCCAACTGCGTAGAAAAAATATTACGTCTATCTATCATTGAAACTCTCCCCCTTTTTTCCCCATTTAGCTACATATAACAAGCCCTTAAATGATGAATGTCCTTATAGTTTCGTGATGTATATATACACGTGTATCTTCTGTTTTCTATTACTTTCTTCTTTTTTTTGTATTCCGTAACCAAAGTAAAATAGGAAGAAAAAGAATAAGAAGCTCTTAATAAAGTTGCAACGTTGCACATGCACACACGTTAGGGTTTTTGTAAGACTATAAGCTCGCTACTCTACCTCTTCTCTTGAATTAAATAAAACGCGAGAAAAAGAAAGGGTAGTTCGTTGAACTATAACGTTATAGTACAATCGATTTCGACAAGTCGATATTTTCTCTTTGCGAAAAAAGCCCTTCTTCTTTTTTTTATGCGATTTATACGTAGTTTTTATCCATCTTTTTTTAACTATCATTTTTTTCTATTTTTAATAGATGTGTCAAATATTATATGTTTGGTGAATGTTTTCTTCGTTAATTTTTTTCTTGGCATATATTTTGGCGATTGGAATTAACTTAATTATTAAAGATTCACAAATATATGAGTTTATTGAAAAAAAAATTTTTATTTTCGACGTTTTAATTTGATCTATTATTATCATACTTCTGGCATTGACGACTTTTATATTGAGTTTGAGGGAAAAAGAAAACTTCATTAATATAACGTCAATTACGGTTGAAATTTTAATTACTTTTATTTGATAATTACTTTTTAAATTGGATATTTGATTTGAAATTTTTATAACCTATTTTAAGAAAAAAGAAGAAGAAAAAAAAGGTTTTCTTCAAAATATGTAAATTGCATGAAAAATAAATTTTAGTTTTGATGATAATTTATTTAAATTTTGTTATTCGGAATGAGCTTATTTTTTTCAAACAAAATTAATGAAATTTTGTTTAAATTTAATTTTCAATAAAATATGCATAATTAATGCCGCGAATACACAGTTGTTTAGCCCATAAATGAATTTCAATAATTAATACAACGTATCCCATTTCTCAATTAATATTCATTAAGCTATTTATTATTCACTGTAAAGTGAAATATAACGATTCAAGTTATTTATACACTTGGTCGTAAATTTTATTCAATATATTTATTATACTTTATAAAGTGTCGTATATATCGTAGCGAGTAAAAATAATAATCAAGCCATTTCACATCCACTTACCTAGGTGACAATCATTAAAAGCGGCAAAAAATAAAATACACAAAACTTTGAAGCTTTTCTCTGGTGCGGCAACCGATATATCTATATATATGCACACAGATACGTTAGGAAAAAAAAGATGTCAGTTAATATCATTATCAGGAGTCATTTCAAGCGGAAGACCTACAAAGTCCACTTTAATCCCAAGCTGACCATCCTAATGTAAGTTGACTGCTCTCACTTGAATCGACTATTTCTCTCTTACTCTAACCCCTTTTATACTTTATTCCCCTTTTCGTTCTTCGTCTATGTGTATAGCTGCATAGCTAACCTTATATAAAGCCAGCACCATTGCCAACTTAGCCGTTTCTATCGCACTTTAAGTTAAAATGGTTTATGCATTGTATCTCCTCCTCCCTTACCTCTCACCTACTTGGGCTTTTATCTATTTATTCTATGCTGCGAAATGGGCACGCGACCACTTTTGTCAAATGTAGTTACGTATTTAAAGGCCCCACATTAGACTCTTATGCAGTACTTTATGTTATTGGTTTAATTATGTAGAGATAGATTTTTCTCTTCTGTCTTTTATGCAAGCTTCTTACACGTTTCAAAAGTGATTAAACCTTTGATGGCCAACTCGGTGATCGTAGTAATTCATTTAGTTTAAATGCTTGAATAATGGCGCTGCCAAAATTTTTACAAATCGTTATTATGTAACAAACCGGTTGATACTTTTTATTTTGTGAGGCTGAAACATTAAATCGGTCTGCTATTATAAACATACTACAAATTACTAATGGATATTTCATTATTTTTTATTATTTTTTATTATGTGCATATGTGTACGACGAAGACAAAAAATCTGAGAATGATAATGAAATATTGAAACCTTTTTAACTCCCATTTTAATTAGTAAAAGTATAAAAATAGTCGTTCGCTATGTTTTGATAAAGAGAATTTTAAAATTGAAAAAAAATCCCCAATGTTTACATAACTGTTTTTTAATAATTGCAGTTTTTTCCTGCGTAAAAACGAGAGGTTACTTGATATCAATGATTTTATACATTCTAATGAAGCTATATTTTTATGTTCCACATATCAGTTTTCTTATCAATCATTATATGGATAATAATAGTACATTCGAACACATAAAAACCGCCAGAATTATTTAAATTTCACGGAATGAAATTGAATTCGCTGATCAATCCAAATCAAGTATTAATTAAAATTCCAAGCAATCTTCATTTTTTGTCGATAATAAACTAAAAAAATTTCCGGTTGTTTCAAATATGTTCGAGTATACGTTAAAAAAATTATACCTTCCAATGCATTTTCATAGACAATTTTTCATTTCCTTACAAAGATGACATTGAGACAAGCATAATGATCAGAAAAAAGCTTTTCCATCAAATTACCTCTGATCTTATCGAGACTTAAAAAAAAACTAGTAGATTTCTATCTATAAGTAAAACATTGTATCATTAACAATCAATCACAATTGTATTTAGAATTCAACCTCGTCATGTTATCCAATAACCAATAATTAACAATGTCAAGCAAAATGCTATTTTGCGTAATGGCCTACCCCCACACACTCACACACCCACCCACACATACACGTACATATAAGATCTATAACATCAGCCTATTTCAGTAAAGACAGAGAGAGAGAGAGAGAGAGAGAGAGAGAGAGAGAGAAGGAATAGCATGTTGCTTGCTCGTACTATGTAACATTGCATCGTAGAGCAAGAGAGAGAGAGAGTATGTCTCCTCAAGCATATAGGAAGCAACACGATGATGTCTCATCCTGATACATTCGACGTTATGTCGAGTTAGCACGTTAGAATTTAGGTCATCCATGATACTAACAAGAGACAAGTCAAATATGACTTACTATAGTTAGATACTTAGAAGCTAGAAAGATTATGTGAGAGGTATTTTGCCATTTCATTGGAGTGCATTAATTGCAAAGGGAATTGTATAAGTTAAAGAGTTGGAGAGAAAATTTTTTGAAAATGGTAAAGATAAAATATTTTGATACTTTCTTCTTATTAAAAGATTAAATATTTTTCAGTAAAAATTAAAACAAATTAATATTTGTAAAAATGCGTTTTCCAGCAATTGTTAATATTAACTTATGAAGGTATGTACTTATTTATGTTGATTAAAATTTAAAAAAAAACTTTTAAAAACCGAACAAAAGCACTCATAGTTTTACAAAAATAGAGTATTAGCTGAAAATATAAGGCTTTCTTCACAGTTTTTATAAATAACGGAAAAAGTATCTCAAAGTTACATAAATATTCACTTACCTTGTTAGTTTTACTATTTGATTATTTAAAAATAATATTATTTAATATAGAGATATTATGTTAATATTACAAAAATTTTTTATTTTTAGTCTGGAATAAATCAAATATTGGAATATTTCAATGACAATTAAATTTTTGAAGTTTTAATATAGAACGTACAAAAAAGATGTATTATGTCAAAGAACTGATATTATTTAAATAATTTTTTGTTCGTTGATTGAATAATTATAAGTCTGGAAAATTAACAATTCATGTGCAAAAATATGTAAAACTTGAAATAATCCGATTATAAATACTAAAATGTATATCTTCTTTATTAAATTATATTCTTAATATATAAGAAATCTAATTTTAACTTAAAATCAAAATAAAAGTAAGTTGCAATAATGAAGATTGAAACTCCATCTTTAACTAAAAATAAGAATTAAAAGACCTAAATTGATAAAATTTCATGAAAAATAAAAAAAAATCATTTAAAAAATACGCATACTCCATTAAACTTAAATAAAGGGTCAAAACAAATCAGGATTTGGCTTAGCGCCCCTTGGCAAGCACACTTCGCGTGCAATTCTAACGTTACATATATATAGGTACGTACGTACGCACACATACGTATATGTGGTATGCACATGCTTATGTAGGCTTGTCCAGAATATATAGTGTATAGACGCGTATTCACACTAATGGCCACTCAAGCGTAATTCCTGACCGATGACACGGAAGACAATGATTTCCCTATCGTTCAAACAGTCTGTTATAGTTCATATCCTCCCTCTCCCGTTTCTATCAAAACATTCCAATAAAATTATGCTACGAGAATTCATGTACTTGCTACCAACTCATTACTGACCTTCTTACGTTAAAATCGTTTTTTTCTTCTATTTTTTATTTATTTATTTTTCTTTTCTATTTTATACTTTCTTTTATATCATTAGCTTCTCAATCATAGTACGCATGAAATGGGTCGGATATGCGTTCTGGTATGCGCGATGCGTTTTACTGGATATATAATTCTATGTAATTCATATGACTGCATACTTGCATATAAGGTTTATACCAAGCTTTTATTTTTTTTCTCTCTTTTTATGGTATTTGACGTGGAAATGAGGTAATGACTAGGTGGATGAACGCTATCATTGTTGAAAGATCCGATGGTTTTGTTGAGAAATATAATCGAATGATTCTACCTTTTCTATTTTATTTTCTGTTAACGATGAAAAGTTTAAAGATACAATGTTAATCAATAGTTATGCATGGATCGATAATGCGGCTATACTGGTTTGATTCTCAAAGAGAATTTTCAGTTTTAACAATTAATAGAGAATTGAAATAACAACAGAAAATTAAAGAAAAGTTCAAATCATGTAAATAACATTTTAATAAGCCATTAAAAAAAATTTATACTATGAAAAAATTTCAAGTAAACTTTACATCCAATTGAATAAAAATAAATCTTATTATTCGATAAATATATTTAAAAAAAGCAAGTAAATCAGTAGGTTGCATTGCTAGTATTCACTTAAAAATTCATTTAAGTCTTTCTTTATAAAGTACATTTTTTCAGGAAAGAAATTAAGATTTATTGGAAATAGAATGAATGTAAAGTCACTTTAACTTCTCTCTTCGAACGTTTGAAAATTTTAATACCTCAGTACGTGATTGAAGTTAAATATTTAGCAATATAATTTTGAAAAAAATATGTTTACAAGTTGAATATAATATAATTAAATTTAATAATATCAATGATATCAAATGTAATTTAAATTTAAACGATATAATTTAAACAGATACATACATATATTAATATGTGCATACTTAAAATGAATTTCGAATTGAAATAATATTAATAGAGATATATTTTGTAATTTTAACGAAATTTCAAGTTAATGATTTAATGGTAATATCATTAACATCAAATAAGTTTATTAATTTCTCTAAATATTGATATAATATTGATAATATCAAAAATATTAACCATCAATTAAACTACCAAATTATTTTTAAAATTTACTTTTAAATATTACTATAAAAATAAAGATGTTTTCGATTTCTGGAATACAGAATAAAAGAAAAAATTTTCAAAGCTACGCATAATAACGGTAATGATAAGTGTTACATAAAAACGCACCGTTAAAAAGTCAAATTATAAGAATCCAATTATTAACATCTGTTACGCATAAAACTCGCTACTGTATACATTATTTTTTTCCTTCTTACATATTCTCACGCGAAAAGTAGTGATGCAACTTCGCAAGCCACATCCGATAAAAGCGCGATATAGCAGGTATATTTGCTCATCTTCTTTTTTTCTCCCACAATACCGTCAAAATTATAAAAATTATATTCCTTTCAGTAGGAGCAATGTACCGTAATCCCGGCACACTTGCGCATCTTCCATCGTATGTAAACATATTATCCTATAATATCATCAGATCTTTTTCTTCTCTCTCTCTATTTAAAAACAAAAAGAAGAAGACGAAGAGAAAAAAAAAGAAGTTTTCCTTCATCTCATATTGCATTACTAACGTTAGGATATCTTTTACTCTTACGGTAGATTTTCTCTTCTTCACATATAATCAGTAAAGTAAGACTATGAATGATTCGCGGCTCGTATATATAGATATGTGTATATGCTTTATTGGAATACTCGTTTGCTAGGTGCGTTCTCTCGCAGGTGGTTAATGTATCCGATCGTTGAAGGACTATTGGATTACAATGACTAAGCCCCAATGTATATGTATAAATATGAACCACAAAGCTACTCAATACCTCGAAATTTTCTATACGTGTATATATGTGTATTCGCAATAGTCAAATACATTAATATGTGTATATACATATAGAAACGCGCAAATGTGTGAGAAAACAAGAGATACTATTGAGAGTGTATATAGAAAGTACGATAGTGTGTAATGGTAATGCCATGTTGGCTGTCAAGTGCTACTGGAAGAGGTCCCACGCGTCGTCGTGGGATATATACTCTTTCATTCCATATATGTGTATATAACTATATATATATATATACGTAACCGATAATGGATTTATCCGTTATTCACATTTGAGACGAGCTATAGAAGAGGATACGTTTCCACTATATACACGTCCCCTTTTGATATGTCAACTTGCTAATGATTGTCGACGTTATTTTCTCTTACGACTCTTGGCTTTAGAAATTAGCGGTTTATTTGTTGTTTAGTGTCGTCGGGTTTTACCTTTTTTTCTTTCTTTTCGGTAAAAAAAGAAACTTGAATTTTCTTAGAAATTTTGTAAAGAAGAGAAGAATCTATTGGATTTGCTGTACCGTTAACTTGTCTTTCAATTGACCGGAGGAACTGAGAAAAAAATATATTTTACGAAAGATGGAAGATTTTTATGGTCAAATACTATATGGTATTCCTATGCTAATGTGTGAAGCCAACGTATTATAACCATATATTTTTATGAATAATTCAAGTACAGTATAATATTACTAATTTGTTCAATAATATTAAATGATGAAATACTTTTTGATATTAACAAGTATAATTATTATAAACACAAATTAAACATTTATTTATGCATTAATTCAGTCAAAATAATTCATATTACAATAGCAATAATTGATATTTACTAATTTTCCAACTTTATCCTTAAATTATTTAGTCTGATAAATTAATAAAAATCTCAAGTGTGTGTATACACACATACAGATTCGAATAATATATGGAAGTTTATTATAATATAGTCAGTTTATTGAGCTATTCTGAAAATTATGAATTACTCAAGGCCCGATAATTTTGTGTATAATAATTAATCAAATACTATATACGCGTGATGTGTATAATGAATCATCGTTATTTAATTAATGATACATTAAATATGTAGATTTCAATTTCAATAATTGTTTGCCAAACGAAGTGTAAAATAAATCGAAAACTTCCGAGTCAAAAACAAAAATAAGAATTTCAAAAAACACAATATAATGCGCAGGTACAGTGATGTAGAATTATTTACTCGAATGAGTAATAAAACAAATATTGTTGATTGTCAATGTTTTCATTCAATAAATTTAATTCACACTTTAATAATGTCATTTCCTCGGAATTATTCATGCTTTTTTCTAGAATAAAATTAGCCTTATTTACCGTTAAAATGAATAAATTTAATCTTTTTTTTAAACCATAAAATACCTCATTGAGATAAGTGCTATTGGTAAAGTATGAATATTTCTATGCTCGTTCTTCCAATCCATGCATCTCAAATTCATCATGATCTACTGCAAATAAACTAAAGAGTAGAATAAAAAATCAACGTGAAGACTGATGGATCCGCCAATCACAAATGAAAATAAAAAAATAAAAAACAGGGGGACAAAGTTCTAAAACTCTTCGTCAGTCGTCTCGTGTGCATATACGTATATATATAAACGAAAAAACAAAACGAGCAACTAAAAATTGAATTTCAATTGAGCGCGCGAATCGAACGTCAGTGACATCACAGCGTGTAAAATCCAAGAGCGAGTCTATGCCCTCCCCGAAATCCCTTTTATTTTCTCTTTGTTTTCTGGAATTGTCAATTTACAGACGTACACTGAAACAACGAGGGGAAGAGAGAAAAAAAAAGTGAAAAAAAATAACGCGGAAATGGCTCGCATAGCCAAACTTGATTTGCCGCATAAAGAGTGGCAGGTTATTTTTGCTATAGTCAGGAGAAAGAGAAAAATTACTAGAACTTTTTACCTTGTTGTGGTTTACTTATAAACTACCTGTATTTTCCGCTTCCCTCTCTATCTCTTTTTATTTTCCACTCATTCGTGTAAATATACGCGCACCCACTTCTTTTGCTTTATACATATATATACGTTACTGTCTACACTAGCCTGACGCTGGTGTAGTTAGTCTTCTTTCCTCTTTTTTTTCCTCTTTCTTTCGAAGCAAGTGAGCTGAAGCGAAAAAAAAGGGCGTCGGCAATATTTACGAGGCGCCGTTAAATGTCGAAAAGTCGACTTTTTCAATGCGCTCGAGCGCAATGGGCGGGCGTCGAAACTCAGAGAGTGAGAGAGAGAGAGAAATTTACATGAAGATTTTTACGAGACTTTAAGATTTTCTTCTTAGAACTAATATTTTTATTTTCTTTTCAATGTTACACATAAGAAATTGATTATTTTTCTTCTTCTCCTTTTTTTTAAAAAAAAACCATAAGATAGTATATCAAAGAAATGAGTATCACGTGAACACATATAGAACGATTTAGTACGGACTAGAAGACAGCAAATGAGGAATTTAGTCAATTCTTATATATAGAGCTACACAGGCGAAGCTTGTATGTAACGCTACAAGTTGAATTATTCAAGACTGTTGGTACTGCAAACGACTTTCGACTTCATGAAATTTTCGAACGGCAAGTTGCGCGTGTCGCGCAGAATTTTTGAAAAAGTTTATAGAAACTAAGTATATTAGCTTTATATATTAAAACAATTTTTCTTTAAAAAATCGATGTTTCTGCGTAATATAAATATCAAAGATTATTCAAAAGAATCATATGTGATTTATAATTTATATAAAGTGTACTTGTACCAAGAACTTTTGCATGATAAACGACGTTAAGTTATACCAAAGAAGTTTTATGAAATTTTATTACACTACATATAACCATTTACTACGAACCTTTAACAGAATCTTATAACTTTTTATCATCTGGAAAATGTTTATGTTAAAAAAGATTTAATTTTTTACTTTAGATATTAATTAGTGAAAGTATACCCTATAATAACTAAAATATTCAAACTGAATTTCAGTACGTGAAGTTTTAAAAAAATTGATTTGAATATAATATTTAAAGTATGTAAATTTTATCAATGTCAAAACATAACGTGATAACTTTTAAAAACAAGTTTACTTTCAAAAGCAAGATTGACACATTAATAGCTAAAATATGTTTTCTTTCGTGATATTGAATTTCGATACTTCAAACATATTAAACATTCAAATCTATTCCATATTTCACACTACTACTACTTCATTTCAAATTTCCAAGTTTGTTAATAACTTTACGAGCAGTCTCTGATTGATGGAGAGTGTCCGATTAATTTACTAAATTCGTTAAATAGCCCTAATAAGTTTATAAATATTAAAAATAATTTTTTAACTGAAATTCAATTAAAAATAAAATAATTGAAAATGAACAGCGAAGTAATTAATTAAATATGAATTTAAAATAGGTGCGGGATCGGGTCCTTTTTTCTGTTTTATTGTTATTGCATAAATGTTTTTAATGGTTGGTTCCAGCCTATGTCCCTTTGGATTTTAAAATTTGAAAGTTACTCCTGTCTCCTCTGGTGTGGGGGTTCTGGAAGATGTCTAAACGTTTTGTTACTTAAAAAGTCTTGTTTATTCGAACTTAGGTTTTGTAGCGAACTAATTCGGACGATACCTTTTGTAGACCTCGCCTCTCCCCTTGTTTTTAATAACGTTTTCTGAATAAATCTAAAGATCTTTTATAGACAAAAAAGAACTAAACCGATTACTTTTAGCATTATCATCAAAAAACAAAAAGATCGAAAAATTTATACAAAAACGCCTATAGCAAAATTTGAAATTGATTTACTTTAGAATACAAAAACAAACCAGAAATTGCGAAACAGGTAAAAAAATTCCTTTTTTACCTTTAATATTTTCTTTATTTATTATGTTTTTCTTTCTACTTTATTATTACAAGGTGGACAATTTTAAATGGGTAAACTTGCCAGATTAACCGTGACCTCTTTGAGTGCGCATCGGCAGTTTATAAAAGGACGAAAGCTTGTACCGTCTTTGTTGAAATAATAAGTCTTTCTGTACGCACCTCATCCTTATAACTTTTAAATATATTTTTATTCTTATTGTGTTCTTCAAAATTACGCATTTATTTATTTACCCGTTCCTATTAACTTAACAATAATTATCAATGTAATTGTATATATTCAGTAGAAAAATATGTCAATAAGTAATGAAAGTTTCATAAATAAATAAAAACTGTTGAAAATTAAAAAAAGCCATTAAAATTTATCTTTTAAATTACGCAAGACGCAATAATCAAAATTCTCTAAGCAAAGAATTTCATGAAATAAGAGTAGAGACACTTCTAAGAGGTAAAGGCACTCGATCGACAAGTGGGGATGATATTTAGCAGAGCTATAAACCTCCGTGAGACCAAAAAGTTCTTTAAGGACTCTAAAGAAAAAAAAACCATCATCCCTCGATTCTAAAAAGAAAGCTGAAGTGGTCGAGCTAACAATTTCAATCCCATCGCGTATATAGTGTCACCTTAAGTACTTTAAAAACACAAGGCATCAGTTTTAACGATAACGAGCTCGTGGGAAGACGTAAGTTTATAAGATTGTTTCGCATGGGATAAAATAGTACGTGATTAATCGTTGTTTAATGATTTCTTAATGTAGATAATGGTTATTTAAAACGGTATACGTATGATTATTATGTGTAATTTTATCAAATTTTCGTTTTTGAAACAATGAGGAGTATTGTCAAGAATATTTCAATTGTCTCATGAGAAAATAGTTTTTGTTCTTTTTTATTTTTCGTCAATTATAAAAAAAAAATAAAAGTATAGTATTACTATTTCTTTCAAATAAAATTAAACTTTCGACATTTATGAAAAATTTGTCAAAAGTATTCAAGTTGATTTTTCATTTTTATTATTTTGCATAATGTACACTGAACATGTACACGATGATCAGCAGCTGAAATTAAAAAGTGTTTAGCATGTCGCAACAGAGTTTTGTAAACAAGTTAATATTGACATTTTAAAAACGGAAAAACGTTGACATTTTTGTAAATTTTTTAATATCTATCCATTTCAATTTTAACGTGTTTTATTCTGTATGGAAAACTTTTAAAAATATACTTTTTTTATTTTTATCAAAAGTGTGTATGTATTTGCATATGTAAATGTAAATAATATTAATAATATGAGTTTTTTCATTCTTTTATTTTTATTATCAGGTTAAACATCTCCGTTACTTTAATTAAAAATTTTCTATTAAGAGTTACTAGTTACAATAATGTAAAACTTCACTCAATCTCTATTTAAAAATGCTTTGATAGTCAACATTTAATTATTGCAGATTTATAAAACAAGCTTTTTCTAATAATATAATAGCTTATTAAAAAATTTAATTACCTTAATATTTCCCAGTATTTTTTTTCCTTCTTTTTTTTGAAAAAAGAAAACAAGACTATTCCCATCGACTATATCCCAGAGGATCTTTTCATTCGAAAGCAAAGATCTTTGATACTATAGCTAACGTTATATTGCCAACCACAAACTTTAACGGGTTGGGTGCTCACTTTGCTTCTAATTACTCTAAAGAGAGATGGCTGCGAGAGAGGTAAAAGAGCATTGCACCCTATTTTCGCGGCCTACATAAATCCAAACCTTCTATATACACATATATATAAGGAATTCTACATTAACGCTTTACATGTAAAAGCCATGCATGCTAAATGTATGACTTTTTCCATACAAGCTCTTAAGCTTCCGGCAATTCTCTTTATCTCTTGTGTCTTTGGAGAAATAGACGACAAATGTACGGACTTGACGTTTTCATTTTCAACGTATGTAATAGTTTTAGTAACGCATCGAGTTGATTCTGCTTTATGCTCGGATATCAAATATAAAGGAAAAATTTTATTTATTTTCTTCGGTTTTTTTTGTCGAGGAAGAAGAAAAGGGAGGAGATTGGCGAAGATATTGTACTCTTTGGTGTGTGAATGAAATGTGGGTGGGAACGGGTTAAAAATAGATAGAAAGTAAAGAGGGTGGATTTTGGACCCTCGTCAACTGTCGGACAATCTTTTTATTCTGTTGTAGATGCATTTTTAAATTCTTTCTTTATTTTTTTATTTATTTGTCCAGAAACTTCAGTATTTTAATAGTTTTGGATAATCTTCCCAAAATTCTCTTTTGACCACCAAATTGTATACGAAAAATTTTTTTCAATTTATTATTTGATAACCTGAAATTATTGTATCCATCAAAATTGAATTTTTTATTTCTATAAAAAATATATTGAATTCTTATTTTTTGCTGAAATAAAATTCAAATAAATATAAATAATATTATATCAATATCAAAATTCCATTTGCCATCAAAAAGCTTCACTTGATTTTCTAAAGCTTCAATCAATTTGACGTGAAAAAAAATTTTAAGAAAAAATGATTTATATAATATATAATATTAATAAATTTATGATTGATTGTAACATTTAAAGCTCATTTTATTTGTTAATATTGATAAAGAAAAAACAAATCGTTAAAACTAAAAATTTTTTAACGATTTGTCAATATTTAATGTATAAAATAATGATTCTAAAAGATAACATTATCAAATTAAAGCAGAAGCACTGTATTTTTAAGAATATTGATAGTTTCCCATTCCCATTTGATCGACTCACCCTCATAAGCAACGAGTTGGCTGGATGGCTCTCTCGATTAATTTTCATGCGGAATCAATTACCCGTCAAAACAAGCCTCGGCAAGCCTCAAAACAAACTATTATCCCCTTCAGCAAAGAAAAACACCATTCCTCTTACGTTTTATAGACTTTATGATCATTCTGTAGACAATTAAAAAGCTTACAATTTCAAACTTCGTTTCAAGGTCTTCTTTACTAAATTGGAAAAGTTTTTAATGTAATTTTATTGGTATCTCTTTTTTTATGACTGTTGAATAAATAAAAAGAATATCATATACAAAAAGTGCCCTAAGGTAGATGAGTCAATTAGTTAAAAGTAAACAATGTAAAAAATGTCATTTCAACGAATGTGAATAAAATAATGGAATAATTCATATTATTTGTCTGCAAACACAATATTTAAAATTAAAATATTTATCATCATATTGATTAATGTTAAAAATGTTTGAATTAAACTAAGTTTTTGAATAATTGAAAATTTAAATGACAAAAGCTGTTGCATTACTTCCTAAAAACAAATTGTTCTTACATTTATTTATATTTTTGTAAATTCTTTAAGAAAATCTAAAGTAAATATTTTCAAAATCACCTTGAATAAATTTATTTACAATCCGCAATGATTGTGTAACATCAATAAAATTGTAAATAGCTACATTCAAAATCCTTTTTCCTTCCGAAATCGCCCTTAAATCCAAACAATTTTCTTTTAAACAAAAAAAAAAAATAAAATAAGAAGTCACCTTTCTATTTCTTAAAGAATAAAAAAGGAACTACTTTTCTATCTTTTACCTAACCCGTACACTTTATCTACATAGATTTTCTCTATAATGAGATGCGACACAAGCAACAGACCAGAAGCAATAGCAGCTGTCGTGGAAAATTTCTTTTTCGTTCTTTCCTTTGACGCGCTGGTGCTTAGCATTACAATTCCTCACAAATTGGCTCGCTCAATTTGAAAAGAAAAAGATAGAGAGAGGGAGAAATAGGAATTGTAGAGAAATATCATGGACTTTGCACAAATTTCTCACTTGTCCAGCGTGTACACAGACACAGTTACATAGAGACACATACATATGTATACACTTGCTTCGTCTTTGTCGTTTAAAGCTACTGTTCGTATAAATATGGAAATTAGAGAGAATACCCGTTTATTTCTACTGTCGTGACAATATTTCGCATAAGTTTAAAGCTACGAAATACATGGGGCTACAATCCCAAAGGGCAAGAATAACTTTATAGACGTATAACTATATGTCTTTGGTGTAGACCCAACGCATGAAAAGTTTAAAGAAAAATTCTCTGATTTGTTGCTTATTCATTATATGCTCTATTCTCGTGCATTTATCTACAAATGAATTTTTCAACTTTTATTTATAAAAAGAAAATTTTTTTTCTTTACACTTTCATTAAACATTTATCTCGTTAATAGAATTATTGTTTATTCAGCATAAGAAGTTAATTTCTTTAGAACATATGTTTAATTATACATATATTTTAAAAGTTTAATCAGCTAGAATCTACTCTTTAAATGACTTTGATAAAAAATTTTTTAATTATTCTTTTATCCTAACATATTTTAATCATACTTCATTTAATATTTGCTAATATTATTCATAGCAACTTATGTGTTCATATTGAATAAAAATAATTTTTTAATGCATTAATTAATATTTTCAAGCCTGCATATGCTATTTACTAATAAAAATTTTTACTTTTGTTTCAGGTAAGAGCTCATTCATAAAGGATTATCTACTTCCCTGAAATAATATCTAATAATAAATTCAACATGAATGTAAGTTTTTATATATTATATTTAAATTATTTTAGTTTTTTTTTAGTTTTGAAAATTATTTATAATAATTGTACAGCTCAATAACTCAAGTAGCAAAGATCACGAGACTCGTTGACTCCAGAGACCGAGTTCAATTTTTGCTTTTGGCTATAACTTTTCCCTTTAACGTCTCACGGGTAATTCTGCGTTTAGAAATTCAAAGATATCGGCTGGAATCATTAAAAATATACACTACGAAAGACTAATTAATAAAAAATTGCAAAAGGACAATTATCCCTCGAGACTCCTTGAGGATGAATAAATAAATAAACGAACGCCAAGAGATATTAATTAAATTATCTCATTCGCAATTTAGCTGTATTCTTCATTAATTATCCTACGAAAACACGTTTTTTTCGTAACTTTCACAAATAAGCACGACGATTAATAAAATACGAGCACCGGAGTTATGTAACACGTTGTCCTTGATAATATCTTATAAGTATCTAAATAATAGAATAATGACCTACGTTTTATATATTCATGTGTATTTTGCAATTCTCGTTATACGTACATAAAATGAAGCCAGCTAAGAAGATACTTAACATTATCACCAGCAATATACAATTAGAACACTTGAAGATGCTTTTCAAGTTTCTTTTTTTTCTTTATTTTTTTTAACAATAGTCAATTGTATAACGAGTATGATACCTATAGAACGTATATACAATGTATTGTTAAAACGATTTTTTTTTTACAAAATCCAAGCTTGTCTTCGGCAAAAGCGTGTAGGTTAACATACGATCAAGAGCCTATCGAATAATGCTCAGACTTTCCGTTCTATTTTATGCATTGATCAGCGAATGCAAAAAAAAGGAATAAAGAAACAAATTGAAATTAACTGTCGATGAGCCTAAAAATTGTTCGACACATGCACATTCATGTATACATATATACCATTGTTATTGCATCTCCTTATTACCTTCATGCATCTCGTTCATGTATAGGCTATACCTTATACGCCCTATTATTCGTGCTATTTGTCTTTGTCCCTTTACCTGTTTGATAGTTTCTCTCTCTCTCTCTCTCTGTTGTATGCGCTATACCTCATAGCTATGTTAGTATTTTGTACATCAATTCTCTCTCGCTCACTCATTATGCATTGTATACGTGTATACACACACATACGCTTATCGAGCTGTCCATTAAATGTCACGTCTATGCCGAGGGCAGCAACCAAGCAGCGCAGCGTACCTAGGCATGCATCATGCATATAGTGTACAAGATATGTATATGGAGTAAGAGCGAGAATCAGAGGGCTAGAGAGGAGGGAGCAATTGAGTATTGCTGACGTTTAGAAGCTCAAATGGGTGAGAATTCCAAAACAAATACCAATTACCGCTGCTCAGAGTACATAGTCAAGGTGTATGTGCACGTATATATGTATAGAAACTTTTTCTTTGACTTTGTTACTTTGATTTAGTTGCGAGTCAAAGTTAAAGTTTTGTATTGACAGTGTGCTATAAGGGAAAAGTTATTTAATTGAATTTTCAGAAATTTAGCTCAGCTTCGATTTTGGATAATTTTCATTCACAACGGATTTCTCATATTTTATTCAAAATTCATTGAGAATATATTATTTAAGAAAAATTGATTTTTACAATCAATAAACTCGATTGTTATTTTTAAAGAAATGCAAAAAAAATTTTTTTAATAATTAATTTATCGGGTTCAGTCAATCCATCGATTTTTTTTCTTTTACTTCGTTCAACTTCGAAAATATAAGTTTATAAAAATAATATGATGTATCCATTAACACGCAAACAGGCATTTATTAAAAAAAAAAACAAAATTTCAACAAATTTATGATGGTAAAAAAATATTATTAAAAAAATAAAGATTTAAATTATATCATTTTTCAGAGAAACATAAAAATTTTAATAAAATTTTATAAAATTATATAATATAAATATAACATAAATTGAAGAAATAATAAAGTTAAATTTAAAAAAATAATTTAATTTCTTTGAAACGCATCGTTATTCAGAACACAATACGAATGAACCGACGTTCTCGTTTACGATTCCCCGTTATAACGTAAAAAAACAAAAAAATAAAGGAATCACTTCGCACATTCCAATGAAATAAAAAACCGGTACAACGAAGTTCGAAATTCGCATTATCATCGAAGGAAAAAGAAAAACTTCATGATCACCAGCAAACGATTGGCAAGTGTTCGTTCAATCATGCAAAACCAATATTCAGCAACATAATAAATCCTAAGGTGGGTCACGAGAGAAACCAATGTTTACCATAAGGTTTTAAACGTACGATCTTGGTCTACGTATGATACAACATATATATAGGAAAATTGCGTAGAAATTGCATCTGATCGAGAAATTGTTACGGAATCATATATAAACGGAACGATTATATAGAGAGAGCATATAACGAGGAAAAGCAAGACAGTAGGCAACTATTATCATCCAACTGAATATCGTGTGTATATACCGTTTGGTACACTCAGTTCTTAATGAAAGCCCAATACGCAAAACAACGACGATGACAAGAGTCTAGTACGGAGATCCCATAAATGATTCAAACTGCGTAATGCTACATATATATGGATATATATATATATATATATATATATATATATATATATATATATATATATATACCGCAAAAGGACACAATTGTATAATATTGTAGATGTATTAGTGGTAAAGTTTATCCGTACATATATGAGTGTATAACCCAAAAGCGCAAATTTCGCTAGTGTATATGTGTACATATATATAGTTAAATGTGGCTTGAAGCAACGCATTGGAGTTAACCGATCGAGGGCACGTATATGAAAGCGCACGATTCAGGATTGGCGCCTGTACATTTCTACATATACATATGTATATGTATATAACAACCTACATATACATGCTTATAGATATATAGAATCAAAGGTAGACTATAGGTTTCCATGGCGATTTGCTATAGATAGGTTAAGGCATTTGTGAAACGGACATACACATATACACATACGCATATACAATACGTAACGTACAATCAAAGAGAATAAGCGAAACAAGCAATACAGTATAGTTCCTATAGTTTAGGTGCTGTGTGTGTATATATGGACTTCCGGTGTCTTTGGTTTTGAACTGTTGCTTGATTTGTAAGAGATCGGTTTTAGCCGCATATATAGACGCGGGGACACAAACGTTATACATTTAATTGCTATAGCGTGTTTGCGCTAAAGCTATTTTCGTATTTATACGAGATTTTAGGCTGAATAGCTTCATTCAGTTTTGTTTATACCATATATTACTGGACTTTCTTACTTGACTATCGGATTTCTGATTTATTCATTTTATAGGAATTTTGATAAAATTAATGGTTATTCGCTATCTTGGAGAAAGATTCCTTAAGTTCATCTTTAATTATAATTAAAATTAATTGTTAGATCTCATTTAATTCTGATAACTTTTTTTCAGAATTCGAATTATTACCGAAGGATATAATTATCGCTTTACATAAAAATGAAGCGAGTTAGATTGGCTTACATTCATCGAATTTTTAATCAGCAGATTATGTGACCAAATAGTTTTATTCCTACGTCATACTTAATTTAAATTTTATTCTATGAATTTTTTATATAAAATGTTCTTGATCGATCATAAAATCATCAATGGCTGATTCGAATTTCAGAAGTTTAAAACTTTTGCTCAAATTTTATTTAGAGTTCAAACTTAGTGTATATAAGCTCATTGGCTATTGAAAAAAAAGTTATTCCAGTTCGTGCCAAAAGAATATAAAGATGCCAAAACCGTTTTCAATAAAATATTTTTTTGAAACCTCGTCCAAAAGAAATAAAAGTATTCTAAAATTTTTCAAGTAGAGCAACAATATTTAAAATAATCTAAAAAGTAAGATAACTCTTAATTAACTTTTTAATCTCTCAGCTTATAAATCGATTCTTAAACTCATGTGGACTGCAATATTATATGAACATCGAAATTTTGGTTTAAACGTCAATTAATTTCCCTCGCGAATTCACAATACATCCCTTCCAAAAGTTAAATCTCTAAACTAATGAAGCTCATAATTCCAAAAACTTATTCAATCATGAGTGCACACATACACGTATAGTCATCGACGTTGGACTCACTAAAATTTCCTCATAATTCAGCAATATCCATGTGGTTAATACATTGATGCAAGATGTAAACTTTCCATAGGAATGCCAAAGCTATATATAGGATTTTAGTCCTAGCCAAAACAAATCGGCTTGTTTGGAAAAGCATGCCAAATCGATCAGACCTTTATACTAAACTTTATATATGTATATCTATACTGAATTCCCTTTTATAGAGAGAAGAGTATAGGGGCGTGAAATTCCCAAACGTCACTTTGCAAGAAGAGAGAGAGCGAGAGAGAGAGAGAAGCTTAGAACAAACGAACCATCGTCGCGCGCGAAAGCGTTTCACTGCTTCGAATAACAATGCGTTAGCGCGTGAGCAAACTGTAATACAAGAGGTTATACATATATATGTAAGGGAAGAAAAGGTATTATGAAAAAGGAAAGGGGGCAAAAATAAAGGTTCGCTTGATATAGCTTGATGACGTTGTAATTAAGGGTTGAATGATTGTAGAAGAGAGATTAATGTAGTAATGAATGCTACGGTGAGTTGTTCAAGTTCAAATTGTTTTCGAAATTCGGGGTTTATAGTTCAGATTGTTAATGAGTTTGATCTTTTCAAATTTTCGTTTATCTTTGATATTTTTGACAACTGTCTGTAAATTATATAATTGGATAATTAGCTAAAAATTTAGATAATTTGCATTAATTTATGTGAAAATTCATATGGGAATCATCAGCATCATGATTATTAAATTACATTACACTAAATGTTCGGAGAATCTAAGTAATGCTTTGAATTGGATTTCACCAAAATTTATTCAGCATAGAAAGCATACAAATTAGTTACGGACATGAGCTTTTATTATAACGTTAATTCAAAAAGACTATTAGTGATTAAAAAATTAATTTCCGTTAAATCCCTTTTTTGAAAAAAATTTCATATTCATCGTGAATTTGTATTTTTTCGAATAAAATAAAAATGAATAGCATCCCATCCGGTGTAAAGTTCTGATTACATTTAACGGATGATCAGATAAAATATAATTTTTCAATAAGGTAATTTAAAGTTTTGTAATCTATTCTCTTGTAATGTAACTGGAGGGCATACTTGTTAGTTTATGTTCCACATATTCGACTATCTACATTATTTAAGCTTCGTTAAACATTCAAAGGCCACATAATCAGAGTCAACCAATTACACAGCGAAAAGATTGAATTCACTTCAAATCTCATTAGAATAAAATTATTGGATATTTCTAATATAACATCAAATAAAATTTGAAAAAACATAGATAAATATGTTAATAAGTATAAAGTTATTTTGAAAACTTATTCATTTTTTGTTTCTTGTTATATTTGTATAAATTTTAGTTATGTATGGGTTTTGTCCACTGAAAATCTTTAAATGAATAAAATAAATAAAAACTAATTTATTAATCATTCCAAAGCTTTGTGTCCTGTAAGTAGGTAAAATGGAATTAATTATCAATTCAGAAAATAGCAGCAAAAGGTGAACAGCGCAAGAATATTTTATCAATTATAAATCGCAATTGATCGAGTATAATTAAATTGTATCTTGGCTATCGTAGCATTTAAATTAACAAAACTCATCGATTAAAGCTTAATAGCTATCTACAGCATATGTCTATAATCGATTACATACCTATATACAACCTTTGCTTAATCTATTTATGTGAATCCATGTGTGTTAAGATTGAAATATTTAAACATTATAACCGCTGATTGCATTATATATGTTTAGATATATTTAAATATATGAAATATATGAAAAATCTTTTTTTTTTACTTCTTTTAAAATCAATAAAGCATTACTTCAATTGGTATCTTTATATGTTTTTAAAAGTTTACCTAAATGTTCATTTAAAACGTATCAGTTTTAAACTACGTTCTAAATATCAAAAAGACATCATTTTAGTAAGGCATGGAATAAATAAGTTCAACTCGTTTTTTAAATTAATATACTTAAAAACAATATGATCTTATATCAAATATTTTTTAATAAAAACTTAATAGAACGATTAACCTCCTACTTCTTCATCAACCATAAATAAACGTAGCCTTATAAAAAAGAATTTGATATAAACTATAAAAACGTTTGATGAAATTACAAAAAAAAGGAGATCAGAACTAAGCTTGAGTAGAAAAAAAGAAATTACGAATGAGCATATGAAGGAAGAATAAAAGAGAATTGAATCGGTCGCGCAGGTAACACTGGTACTATTTTTTCTCTCCCTTTCTTCTCGTAATGTGGTTTTACTTTGCGTTATATACCCACCTACTAATTTCCTCAGTTGAACGTGATATATACACTTTTATACGAGACACGGCTCGTTGATCAGTACTTTTATTCTTCTTATTCTTTTTTTCTTGTTTGCGCTTGTACACCTTCAAAATTTAATAATTCGCGTGCTGCTACACTATAACATCGACACTATCTTATAATTTATTTTCATTTCTACCGAGCTTTCACTTGATGATAAAATTATAGTTTCTTTTTTTCTACAGGTGTAATTGTCCTCTCCCCCCTTTTTGTCAACCAATTACATTGTAAATTTATAAACGTTTTACGTTTATATACGAGGTGAATAGGTTACAACCATATTTATTATTTTAACTTCGCAAGTGCTCACTTTTCATGTGTGTATACTTTGTTGCTTTTGCAGAAGCAAGCAAGTGTATATACACACATATATATGGGATGTGCTCCGTGAACTTTTCTAGCAAAGTATGTCGAGGGTGAAAATTGTTTTTTAACCTATTACGTTAGCTGCCGCGACAAGAGGATTTTTTACTGAAAATATGTTTTATATATATATATAACATTTTTTAAAGCCTTGTAAGGTTATGAAAGCGCAGTCCTATGCGGTTTTTTAATATTTATCTGTATTGTAGATGCATTAACTTAATTTAATCACATTATTTTATTAAAATAGCATTTTTTATATTATAATATTTATATATTCATTTTTATGATATTTAATATAATTGCTATAATACTTAAATTAATATCTAATGTACTCAGCGCCATACGAAATTAAAAAGGCATATAATGCTTTTAAACTTAATTGAAATTACCATTTGAATCTTACGTTCTGACATCTATAAATTGAAATACTCAATTTTCTTTTTAATTCATTTCTCAACAATATGCTCGATAATAATTTAATGCATATACGCTATTTAAAATATTAAAATATATAACGGATATTTAATTTAATAAGCTAACATTCAATAATAAAGCTTATACATACCAAATTTTAACGCATCACGAATACTGTGAAATATTGATATAATTTATCTTACAGTTGTTTAAATTCCGTGGATATCAACATTTAATCGTTATTCTATTTAATCATTGGAAATGTAATGATAATTCCGTGATTGTAATAATAATAATCCATATCAAAACTTAATTCCTTGCGTTTACCGAAATCTGTTTAGCTTTCTCTTTTCTCTCGGAGATAATAATATACTGAAATTGATAGACAGAAAGCAGCGTATTTCTTAGATTATAATCAAACACGAGGTATAATGTAAAGGTGTTGGTAAAAATTTTGCGGCTTTTACTTCGTGCTATCACGTATACACAAACTTATATCTCTCTTATTTTAACATTAATTTTCAACCCTTCATTATCTCAATTCCATTAAGTCTATATGCTGTGGCGAGAGCTAAAGGTCGAACTAATTTCTGCGCAACGCTTATAAATATAGATCACGGGCTCTGATGATAGATCATTAATCAAGTACAGCATCCTCACCTCTTCTATTTTATTTTTATGTGTATATATACACGCTATTCTTTCAACGCAATTTTAAGTTTTACGTTTCTCTTTATTCGTTATAATAGGAAAGTTGAATGCATAAAGATTTAAATTCATCGATAGAACGAAATGATCGCGTGTTAATTGATAAGAATATCAGTACTAATTGGTTCAGACTTTATTCCTTGCGAGAGTATTATATCGTTTTGTTATAAGTTTGTTGTTTTTCTTTTCAAGATAAGTGAACAAGAAGAGGAGCGAAGTTAAAGATTTTATTTTACTTTCTTTTTCTCTTTTTTTTTCATGCCAAGCGGAGAAGGAGAAAATAATTGGATGGTACCGAAGGTTCGGTAAAAGATACTACTTGTATTTCGCAGTAACTTTTTTTTTCTCTTCTCTCTTTTTTTTAACGTACAATATACGAGCTGTCGATAGAAGAGTCAACTGTTAGTTCCTTTTGTTCGGTACTTTTGAAAATTTTTCAACTCGAAGAAATAAAATGAAATTGGTAACGACGCTATTAATGTAAGCCGATTAAACAATATTTTCTAGTTATTTGGTTTGATAAAAAAAAAATCTATAAAAAAATTTATCAACGTTCTATTTTTTAATTCATATAATTTTTTTCTTCTTTTTATACAGTAAATTACTCGCTTTTTTTTAATATTGCGGTATACGTAATTTTCTCTTTAGGTATGTAATAAGTGTAAAAAATCATTTCTAACCAGTGGAGATATAAAAAGCAACACCTAACGAGCGCAACACCTTAAGCGATTTTCTTGCTTCTATCTTTTTTTTTTTTGGTTTCGACAAAAGTACAATTTTTTACAGTAATTAAGCACTTTTTTTTCGTTTCAACTTTGATTTTAGTTCCATAATTTCTTCAGCTGGAAACACGCGTTTAATTATGTTTTTTTATTTTTAATAACATTAATCTGTGTATTATTAATGCTTTGCACCGAGAAATAGAAATAGTTCTATAGGTTTAATGGTGTACGCAGAAAAAAAGGAAACAACTTTTAACGCGGTTGTATAACTAGAAGCTTAATAGTTTATATATAATCTCACCTATGAATATATTACTTTGCGCGATATTTCTTCAAAAGCCCTAGAAAATTTATTAATAATATTTTTACATAAGTTTGTCACTTCGCGTTAAAAAGATTTATGTGAAAGATTATTTTAATGATGAACGAACAAGGAATTTATTTTATATTATTGAGCAAAAACAATTAATTATTTTCAACGCAAAATTGTAAAACTGACAAAAAAATTTTTCGTACGTTTACAAAAAACGCAAATCCATCGTAAAGATCAGTAAAAGTTAACAGTTCATTTCATAACTGGATTTACCGCTATAGTATAACTGCTTTGCAAGATCAGCATAAAAAAGTGAATATTTACATATGAACTATTAACTCCAGCTCATTCAATATCAATTAAGTCACTGGTCAAACATAATAAATCCATAATTGTACAACGAACAAAAAAATAATTAAAAATGATAAAAAAAAACGAACTCCTCATTTTTTGCATCAATTTCGAAGCTCATAAATAAATCTATGAATTTATCTCTCCTTCTTTTCCTCCGTTTCTTCATCTCAATTCATTCCAACCATATAATTTTATCTCCATTAAAAAAAAAGGTCAACTCTCAAGAACCACAAGTTTTTCTTCTATCTTCTTATAGTTAGATGTATATAGCGAGCGTTGACGAAAGTAAGTTCACTTCTCTTCCTCATCTAGTATTAGTAATAGTACTTTAAAAGTACTATCAGTGGTGGTAGTAGTGCCAGTAGTATTAGTAGTAGTAGGAAAGATTACCTTACGTATACGTATCATGAAATGTTAAACGTTTCGTTTGCTAAGCTTTAGGATGGAGTTTGAATTACTCGGTGAGTGCGAAAAGCATCTCTCTCTCTCTTTCTACGAGAGTAAAGTGCTTTCCATGGAGACTAAGTAAGTCATCAAGGATTTTCACCCTTGAATAAGTATATATGTACGTATGTAGGAGAGACACTGATGTATATATGACATATAATCCTTTTATAGGCACGAGTATAAGTAATTAATGTTAATAATTTATATAGTTAGAGTGTGTATGACCTGGCGTGCTACGTAGCTTAGATTCTTTAGCTTTTTTTTCTTCTTCTTATATACCTCGTTGATCGATCGTTGTTGAGTCGGTCATAGAAGCAAAGAAGATTGTTTTACTTATATTACTTTATAATTACATTCGACGTTTAATGAAATACCAATATTATTTTATTTAATGATATGAGTTTAATATAAATATAACTTTATTTGCATAGACAGAGTCTTCATTATAATTTTTTTAAAATCTTAAATATTATATAAGTTCTTATACAAATAGTCAATATGCATTAATAATTTATACTATTTACAATTTTATGATAGCTAAGGTATACATTTATATTGAAGATGATAGTTTAAATCTATAGTTACCAAATGTATACATAAATTATATGATATGATTTATAAATGATCTTATTATACTTCTGGTTTTTTATAATCATTTTTAAATCTTTTTAATTTTTCAAATCTTCTAATTACATTAAATATAGCCTAAATACGAAATTTCGAAAAATAATTAAAAATTTAAAAAGAGTAAAAAGCCATTTATTTTTTTGCATTATTTATTAGAGTCAAAAATAATTATATACTCAAATTTTATACCCGAATTCCATTTAGGTTTTTTTTGAAATATTTTTATATCTTATAAAACTGACTTTTAACATGGCTTGACGCGTTGTTCTTGTGAAACGAATGCTCAAGTAACACGTGCGCTTACGCACAAACTCGTTCGACTGCAATTTAATACTATGTCAGAAAATCAAGTTTTGGAACAAAAATTATTGGCTAAAAAACTGTAATTTATTTTAGGAAAAAATAAAGCTTTTCAATTTAAAAACAAATTATTCCATGAATAATACCTTTATTCAATAAATAAATTATTTCAAAAATTTAAATTTTTAAAAAAGCGAGCTTAAATTTTTGAAATTGAAATAATTGGTATTATAACAAAATAGAAAAATAGATTAGTTATTCATTACAAGTATCTATTTATTAATAGAGCGACACATCAATAGTGTATTTATACATTTATATATGCAGATGTATTCTTGAAAAAATAAATAAATTAGCATGAATACTTAGACTTTACTTTTAAGAAATAAAAAATTCATCTTATACTTTACACTATGAGCTATTCAACATCTGGTAAAATTTAACTTTCTGAACAAATAATATAAATACATAACGATCTTGAATATTTTCAATAAAGCAAAAACCTTCTAAGATTCATGTTATCCTTGTAACAATCATAAAACCCGTGCGTACAATTTGAGAACAATAACCCATCCTTATAATACGCACACACAACAAAACAATCATCATCACGTATCGATACACGTAATATTTGTTTAAACCCGCGAAAATCGCACTTCCCATATACCTGTAACCACGCCTACAACTCCACCCCCTCATCATCGTCATCATCATCATCATCATCGTCATTATCATCGTCGTCGTCGTCGTGCTCGTAGTCGTTTTGAATATCTGAAAACATGAATGTACACCACGTATTTTGTAATAACCACCTGCCTTGTACACTATACACATTGTTCTACGTTCGTTATAATGGTTACGATAATCCCGTGTATGCATGCATATATAAAACTATCTCTTTTTCTTTATTCTCTTATTTTTTTCTTTCTTTGATTCTCTCTTTTTTATTTAAGCTCACTTATTATATTTACGTAAAGCCGTTCAAAGGAGGTTTATATACGTTCTAGATTTAATAGTATGTGTATATATATATATATATGTATATTTATTAATGCATACTCGAGAAACCAAAAATCTTGCGCGTGTCGTCGACTTCTTTTTTTTTATTCCTTTCAAGTCCTTCAGATAACCCTTGTGTTCGTATATATGAGCATATATATACATATATATATTTAAAGAAACCTAAGAAAGAAGAAGAAAAAAAAAGCGGCAGATGGCCAACAGATCGGAGGCAAACGCCTCGGGCTAAAAAGGAGATACGACGGACACCTGCTTACTGGCTCTCGTTTCTTCCTTTGCTGCTTATAGCTTGGCTATGCTTGCTTACTTGCTGCGGCCCGGTGGCCATACACCTTCTCTTATTCTTTTTTTTTTTTTAATTTTTTGTTTTTTTAAATGGTCATCATCGCTATGTAACAGCAGGCTTATATTTTTACTCGTTCCTTTTTTTCCCCTTTTTTTACTTTATATAAGTTCGTGCAGTGTTGTATCTCTTTGTGACAATCAAATCTCAATCAGCTGGCTCTTAAATCAGCACCTTTAACAGCACACCAGCGCGTATATGTTAATGGGCTCAAGTCCATTTTAGGAGAGTTGAACTTCTCTTTTTTTTGCGCGCGTGCTCTATATACGTATGCATTTATTGCATATATATTATATACAGCGAGCGAGTGTTCGGATGCGAGCGTAAAAGGTTTCTTTTCATTGCCTCTTACCTTGATTTCTTTCTTTTTTTTTCACTTGCTGGAGTTCTTGTAATTTGTATATTTTAAATTAACTTCGAGATTTAATGGAAAGGTGTGGGCTTTTTTTAAAACTAATTTTTTTTTTTTTCAAACTGTTCGTTAATTTTGAAGTTTATAATCAATATTAAACATTGTCTTCCGCTCTATTTAGAACGATTATTTCAATTATCTATAGTCATTTTATGAACAATACAAAAATAATTGTTAAAATTATAACAGAAAAATTTTAGTACCATCTGAAAAAAATATTTTATCGTCAAACGGAAAAAAAGGGAAAATCGTTAAAAAGAACATTAGAATTAATATTCGAGCGATAAAAATGTCAGAATGACAATATTTTTCAATAAGCCAGCATATTTCAGTTGAGATATTGGAATATTCATTGACAAAAGGAGCAAATAATAATTGCATATTAAATCAATGATCTATATTATTATCATATAATATAAAATAGCAGTCGTATATAGGAATAAATTAAAGTTTATCACCTCGGCATTAATATTTGTATGTGCGTTATAAGTGTGCTCTTGATACCACTTCAACAATACTCTCTATAATCAAATGATCTACATATCCTCTGCCGAGGAGAATACAATGAGAATTCTTCGCTTAAATATCCTAAATTTATGGAACCATTAACATACGTTGCCCCCCTCCCCCTCCACTTTTTTTCTCTCCAAAAATTCTTCTCCCTTATATTCAATAAAAGCCATATACGCTTGACATTTCAGAAATAACCCATCAAAAAAGACAATTGACACAATAGGCGTGCCCTGCCAATATTTTTGAACAGAAAAAACGATATATACAATACAACCAGTACAGTATAATTTAACTTCCCGTATAAACGCTATAAATTAATCGGGACGATTCTATCTTGTACCAAAAATAAGATAGAACAACGTCAATAATAAAAGCGAGCCAAAAAAAAAAACTATATGAAAAAATCATGCCTAGAACACGCGACACCATGCCATATGTCGCACATCGCAGATTGCCAGCGTAAACAAGCCAAACGCTATATACTCTATATTTTTTTTCTTTTTTTCAAGGATCATACACCATCGAACTTTTGAAAAATAAAACGGGACAACGCGGGTGCCTTGATATTATATATGTATATGCATATGCACACACATACTATGCTTTATCTTTATACGTATACGTCCTCTCTTTCGTATATAGTATTATATTATATCAATACTTGAAGAGTAAGGGAGAGAGAGAAACTGGAGGATGCTAATGCGTTATTTTCATGCGGCAGAGCAAACGAAAGACTGCGTATACATATATATGTAAAAGGGCAGGTGTGTACCACAGCGTGTGCCTTGTGCACACAGAAAACGACGGCTGTTGAAGGAAAGAAGAATATATATATAGAGAGAGAGAGAGAGGATATTTATCTCGAGAAGTGAGAGGAGAACCTGCACCGATTGCTTTTTCGACTGGCCCTATATATACATTGAAGGAGGAGTAGAGAGTATTCAAAACGATGAGGGAAGTTTTTCAGCAGATTCCATAAGCTGATATTATATACCTGTAAGCTAAAGAAATATCCTTTATTCCTTCTTTTTTCTTTCTTTTTTTTTACTTCGGATGCTGGGGTCTGTGTGTGCCGGAATTGTGGAATTTCACCGAATTGCTAAATTTATGAGTTTTATGCTGATTAGTTTGAGACATTTGTTAAGAGCGCCAGTTGAAATTGGATATGTAACTTTTTTTTACGACGTGGTCCTCTTATTACAACGTAGAAAAGTTCATTAAAAAATCTACAATTTTTTAAAAATTAATGCCTTTTTTTTATTTTTATTATTGTACAAAATAATGATATTACCAAAAGTTTTTTTTGTTTTGAATTAATGATTTAGGACAGCCTGTAACCTGATAGAAATCGGAGCATTTTTACTACTTAAAGCATTGATTTATGGCTAAAATCGGTATTAAAATATAAAAAATAGTCAGTTTCTAGTCCACAACTATTTCCTATTTTCTCTAGGGCGCATTGAAGAAAACTCGTAAAAAAGGTAAAGAATGAAGCCTATCGATTAAATAAACTAAAAAAAACATACTTTTTACTCAATAGAGATATTGATTTATTTAATTACTGCACAATCCCACTTCTACATATTAAAAAAAAACCTTCGATTCTTATTTTTTTTCTAAGCAACATTATTTTCAATTTTTTTCTCCCCTTGACGCGTTGCACTTTTTCAAAGCCTATTCATTTTCGATTTACAATTTAATACATCATATATAGGATATAACGCTATAAAAGAAGAAAAAATGAAAGTATCCAAGTGCAATCAAGCTTAGAAAGGGATCTTATTTAAAATAAGGCCATTGTATGTAGTATGCACCATAGAAGAGGCGCATTACTACGACTTTCTCCTTACAATAGAAATTCCATCCTTGGTTACCCTCTCCTTTAAGAAAAGAGGGTATATATATATATAAATGTATAATAAAAAGGAGAAAAACTTTTTTTTCTTCTCTCTCGGTTATATACGTTTATATTAGGCTAAGGAATTAAAACGTCTATATACACTTTTAACACATTGGGGTGTTAAAGCTTTTTGCGCCGCTCGATGCACTTCAATAAATAACTTTTACGAATCATAAAATTCTCGCGAGGTCATTCATACCTATACAGAAGCTTTAAAAAAAAGAGAATATGCTTACTCTTTCTCACTCTCATTCTTTTATTGAAATTATAAGCATGAAAGTTTAATTACTTGAAACAAGAACACTTGTTCCCTTTTTGTATTTCCGACTTTTTTTATCTATATATACACATATACATATATTTTAAATTGTCGAACATTAATTATCAAGAACAAATGAGATTTGTGGCGTCAAGGAAAACTCTAGCTTTGGAAAAGTTGTCTCAAAATTTTCGTAAAAACAAAAAGAACGCTTATACCTATCCTCATTGGCGAAATGAAAAACGTTTTTCAAGAGGACTGAAAACTCAAGCTGTGTACTTCACATATATGTATATATAGGCATAAGGCGGTCAAAAAAAAAAAACGGTCGGTGGTCCCTGCGGGTTCCTGCAAACTTTGCCCTAAAGCCTATATACATATACATATACGAAAGTAAAAAAAGTGAAAGAGAGAGAAAGAAACAGATAGATGGAAAAAAGAGATAGTTATAAAGAAGAGAGAACCACCTGCCGCAAGGATCGGAGTCTATGTCGGTGGGGGCATACACAAACTGCCGTCGTTGATGTTCTCTCTCTTACTCTCTTTTTAGCATCGTATAATCTCTCTCTCCCCCTTCTCCTTTACCATGTGAGTCCTTCTTGGCGCTTGCTGTTATATAGAACCTCTCTCTTTTCTCCCCCCTTCCCCTCCTCTTCCTTTCCATCCTTATTTTATTATCTGTCTTTGTCGCTCTTGTATACGAGCTACACAGCTCCTTTAAGTCTTTGGCTGATTTCACAATGTTGTTGGGACACTAAAGTGCAACGACTTTAAACTTTTACGTAGGAGTGATGATGTACATGTGCTATCTTTTTTATTTTGTTAAAAGTGATAAAGTATTTTTCTTAAATGTAGTTTATTAAAAATTAGTTTAAATTTAAAATTTATGAAAAATAATATTTCTTTTTCACCTATTGCTAACGTATAGCAGAATTTTCTTGTTATATACTTAAAAGAGTCCAATCTAAAGAAAACATCTTGGATATTTAAGAAAGATAAAATTATAAAGATATGACTAGTAAAAATTCAAGATAATTTCTCAGTTAGAAATAATCGTTTAGTTATTTTTTTATCCTATTTTTTAATTTTATTTTTCCCTCACCTGCCGCATGACTGACTAAAAATATTGGATCCTAGAGAGTAACCAAACGCTAACCGACAAAACCCATATCGAATTTCTATACCTAGCAATTTTGAAACAACTAAAAAAAAGACTTTCTGAATTTCTATACGTTTCTTCATGACACGGTATACCCACGACTTCCCGTAATAAATTTTAAAATTAATTTAATCAATTAAATTTCGTCATTTTATTTTGGATATTCTAAAAAGATTAATTTATTATGGAAAGGTTCGACTAAACTTGAAGATTATTCATACTAACGTTTCATCCAAATTGCAGAAGATTGAATTCTCATTTAATAACTGAATTTAATATACGAAACATTATAAGATTATAAGATCCAACCAACTAATGTCATTAAAAAAAATTAAAAAAAAGATACAGAAAATTTAAGCTTAATATGACAAAGGATACAAATGAATGAAGTACAATCACGACTGTATACTAAATCACAATTGTTTAGAATACATATAGATATACATATATATATGCATGAAATTTTGAAAGTTATCTGACCAGCGCTTGGACGTTCCTGTAGCCCTAGAGTAATTATGACTATGCGGTGTCTCTCGACTGGAGAATTATAGCAGTTTCAAACACGTAGATGAAACGTGGAAATTTAGCCAACTGCTTATACAATATAGATATACACTCCACTATCACCCTTTCCTACTTTTCCCTTTAAACTTTATCCCTCTCCCTCGTACCGCTGTATCCCCCTTTATTCCCCTCTTGCGTACAACACCTTCTAAAGTCTCGCGAATCTATGTAGAACCTGAGCGATGAAATAATCTCTGGTGAACCGGAGCCAAAGATTGAACAGTTGCTATTAACAATGTTGAGTGTATGTGTCTACTGTTGTTTCTTTTAAACAAACTCACAATATTATTCATGTACATTTATTGATAATAAGTTAATGCTTCTTCACTATGAACAATTTTAAAATCATCGAAAATTTGACCTATTTTTTTATCATATTCTTTTTTTATAAAATAAAATCCATTTTTGAAAAAACCAATTGACAAACTTCAATCGAGCAAACTGGTACCACTAAAACTTGGTGAAAAAATAATATCTTCATATTTTTTAAAAACACTTATAACATTGTGAAAGTCCCTTTTCTTCACATCTCTTTCTTTTTAAAGCGCATCGTATATACTCGTTTTACAGAAGAGCCATATACACACGAGAGAGCTGCTTTTGCTGTTCTCTCTCTCTCTCTCTCTCTCTCTGGTCGTCTACGGTTGCGTCCAGCGCAGAGCGCGCGCGTTTCGTTCCATCGGTGGGCTTGCATATACGGTTTGAAAAAATAAAGAAAAAAAGAAAGAGAGAAGAAGAAGAAGAAAAAGGCAAAAGACCGAAGCCTTAAGAAGGAGAGAAAACTGAAAGAGCAAAAAAGAGAACGAAAGCAGCAGCAACGTACATAAGGTATATAGGAGAACATATACATATATATAAAGGGAGAAAGATAGAAAAGAAGAGATGGTAATAAGAGTAAGAGAGAAGAAGATTGAAAAAGTAGTGGTGGAGGGGCAATGGTTAAGGCGCGCGCGCTTATATGCCGCTATATACACGAATGTATACTTGTATTGAAAGCAGAGAGGGGGATTTCCAGCGCGACGCGTCCCTACTTTCAGTTGCCGCGCGGCCGTTGAGAGGTGCGCAAGCGACTTTTTCGTTGTCGAGACTATATGAGAAAAAAAAATAATAAATTTCTCAATACGAATAAAAAAAAAACATACAATAAATAGAAAAAATAATTATTATAATTCGCAGTGTTATTGTGCGCGTATCTTAATTGTAACTTTTGAATAGCGCGCCAAATATTTATTTTTTTTTTAATTTTGAAAAATTTGGTCAGCAGTTTCTTTTTTTTTTGAAAGTGTGTGCAATTTTGTGCCTGTGGTGTGATACATTTATATATATATTTTTATAAATGGTCTTTTAAAATAAAGAAGATATTTTGTTGTTTTACGTTTTCTTTTCTCTTTCGACAATTATAAAAAAATAATAGAAAGGAAAGAAACAATCAACGATTTACTGTGCGCGTGTGTGTATATGTTCCTTTCTTCCGTTAATTATTTTTACATTTTGGAGAAACTTAGTGGAGAACAGGATAAAAAAGTGGATCCGTCACCTGTGCTCCGAAAATAACTAACCGGAGTATATCTACTTTTTACTTAATTTAAAATCTTAAATTTCATTTTGCCCAAGGATCTAAAAATATATGTGCGTACGGTTTGGTGAACAGCACAAATCTTAAATAAATTTCTTCTTTTTTTTTCGTAAATGAGAAAGAGAAAAAGGTGTCTTTGAGAGAACGTCGAGAAAGAAGCGAAGGTATACCATTGGACCCTAAAAGGAGGCTATAGGTATAGTAGGTAAAAATCTGAAGGCGAGATAGATAGAAGTGGTGATCGATGAAGTTGAACGGCAAAAGAGAGCCTGAGGCAGGCCGTCGTTACAATCTAACGGCGCTTTTTACAAGTAGATGAGATGATCCTTGGTATAATATAATAAAACAAAAAAATAATTCTTATTTTTTTAAGCAAGTATTTCCGTTTTTTTGGTTTATTAGTTTATCGAAGAGAAAGAGGAAAAAAGTGTCGTTGAGAAATAAGAAAAAGAAGAAGAGAAAAAAGATCAGCCAAAATAAAAAGTGAAAGAATATTTAAAAAAGTGTGTTGCGGGTGAATATATAATTTTACTCGCTTGCATGTGCCAACTACGAAGATAGAAAGAAAAGGAAGACGTGCAAAAAAGAGTCCAGGAGAAAGAGAAAGAACGAAGAGTTTATAAAGAAGTTGAAAGAAGTAGCAAAAACATCATGAGCGCGCCGGGATTTAGGATAAAGTCAGCGATGCGGATTGCGGCGTTACTCGTCGCGTGCCTTGGTGAGTACATCGGAATGCGCTAGATCACCTCTTTTTTTTTCTTCTCTACTCCTTTTGAACAAAAAAAAAAACAGCCACATAAACGAATGCTCCTTTAATGGACTTACTGTAATACCTTTCGTTGTATATTAAAGTTTCTTTTTTTCGTATACGCAAGAGTATACGTGATTTGAGCATTTCATTTTGTTTTTTATAACATCACGCTCTTGGCCATATGCTCGAACTTTAACGTATTTTAAAGGTAATGTACTGATGTGTAGGGTGCTATAAGGTCAACGGACGGGTATAAAAAATGATGTTTTAGATGAAAATTTTCTCTTCTTTTATGAAAGTTGTAATTTTTTTTATTATTCGAATTTGATAAAAAATTTAATTGGCAACTTTATGGTTTGAATTATGAGAAGAGATATAACTTTTCGTACGATTTATTTGTAATCTCTTGCGCCATTACGTCAACAATTCAAATTTAACAATCAGAAAAATTGAATTCCAAAACTTTCGAACTAATAATAATTTATTTCAAACTTTTAATGCATTTAATATGAATAATTCGACATTTAACTTTTTATCACAAATTAAAAGTTTTCAGTAATTTTCTTATTATTTTCAAATAAAATAATGTTAAGAAAGATTGCAATAAAAAATGATGTTTTGCATAAATTATAAAACTGTAAACTATTACGACATTGTTTCTTGTAAAAAAAAGTAAACGCTTAAACAACATGTCATTAAACATTAACAATGACATGAAAAAAGAAGTATGTCATGAACGCAAGTAAACTAACAATTATGAAGCACATATCGATTTCATTACAACAACGAAAGGTATATACTGTAAAATCTACTTTAGGAGCATTTTTAGGAGTAAATTCATAAATTCAAAATGTATGAAGTATTCCAAAACTTTCGAGTTTCCACGCTCATATTAAACTATAAAAGCCACGATATTTAATATACCGGCTATCCGGATGTGGTATCAACTGAAATGGCAAATTATCACACGTAAAAGTCGTACAGAACGTGTTGACGAATGCACAAATAATTTTTGATGTTATACTTCAGTTCAAATAAATATATGTATACATTTAAATTCATCCATGTGGCTCGATCTGTATATGAGTTTAAGAAAAACACGATCGAATTTTATTTGCGAATAAAGGATGTTTAATAAAAAAATAAATCTTTCCTTTTTTTCATACTTTTTTTTCTTTTATTTTTTCATTAAATTTGAAAATAATGACGACAGTTTGCTTTTCAAAGTCATAAAGTTCATATAAGAGTGATGTAATGCGTAAAGAATCCATTTCAGAGACGTAAAGTTTTGCGATGTAATTTAAAAGGGCTTAAGACGCGTGAAGTCATGAAAAAGTATTTGTTGTAAGGAAGGAGAAAAAAAAGGCAAAAGAAAACGGCTTACAAAGTAATAAAAAAACTTTATATTAATAAGAAGCATACATTTATGCAAAGTATGCGTTCTTAACTTTATGTCGACTTAAAAAAATTTTTCAACTTTTTTTTTTTAAGTAAATTTTTTCTTTCAATACTCTATTTTATATTAATTATACCCCAAAAAAAACTTATTTAATCCATCTGAAAATCGTGAATTTATTAATTAATCCGAGCATCGTAATTTAAATGAAACCTTTTCTCGTGAAAGAAAATTTTTTTCACTGCATCAGATATAAATTTATTTGATTAAGTCATATTTTAAACAATAACATGTTATGCATTTTAATTAAAAGGTTCCGTATAATTTTATATTTATTGAATGTGTTACTTGGTTAGTGCGTATATACTCGGTATCATTTCTTTCAATTAAAAGTAACCAATAATTAAAACGATGATATTTTGTATTTAAATTACAAAATTAAAAGTACACCACATAATAAAGAGTATATTTAAAATTTTAAATATTGCGATTCTATTATATTCTTATATACGAGGCATACAAATTTATTTATTATTCAAATATTTATCCCAAACATTGGACAGGAATCGAATTAACCTGATTAATAACATTTTTTTTCAAATATATCTGATATGAATACCGTATCAATTTCATTATAACAAAGATAAATGCTAAAGAAACGCGTATTTTAATGTTCATTTAATTAGAGTGCTTAACTTTGATGTATAGTATCAAAAAGCACTTCTTTTATTCTCAAACAAAACCATCTCGCGAACGTTAATAAAATCACGGTTTAACCATTAAACGAGCTTAAAATTTTATGGAAAATCCTCCCCAAAGTCCGAGAAGAAAATAAATCCTTTGGACCCTGTGCGAGTCTTTAGACTTGCATTTTCGAAAATTAAAAGCTTTCCACCGTTCATTTATATATGTATATATTCTGAAAGTTACACATTTATATATAGTGTATATACAGATATAATATACCACATAGAGCAATGAAATCTCGATTAAGGTATTAATATAATCCCATCTTAATTTAAATCCAACCCCCTTGATTTTGGTCTTCTCTTCTTTCTCTTTCTCATTCCTTTTTTTTCAAGCTTTAATCTTTTCCGGTATGGAATAGAGAGAGAGAAAGAAAAAGAAAATTTCGCTAAGGTCGTTTTTACTCACAGTTCTTCTCTCTGATATCTTCGCTCTTTTTTTTTAGCTCGTCGATTTTCCATTTTCACAATCTCTAACCGGAAGGAATAAGAAAGAAAAAGAATGAAAAAAATTGGAATCGGTATATTCCGTAGTAAAGAGAAATTATAGAGAACTGTGGTTCTGATATCTTTTTACTAAATGTTATATTATACTTTCTTTTTATAGTCACTGAAATGTCCTTTGGCGCTTTTACACGCAAGAGTTGTTTGTAGAAAGAAAGAAAAAATATATCTGTATATATGGGATTTTCTAATGATTAACGCGCTTAGTATTTAGTATTGAACTCTATATATTGGTTTAATGTAGGTCTTGAACTTTCTATTAGTACGCTTTCAACCATTAAAGTTACTTTAAATTTCGAATAAGAAATGTATTCGTGATTTTATGCCCAATAGAGGTAGTTATAGAATTTGAATATTTCAAACAAAACTTTAATCATTTACATTATCATCATTATATCTAATTGAACCTTTTTTTTCTTGATAAATAATCAATTGAAAAATTCTAATTTAATGTTTATTATTTGTTAGTTTTTTAAACAAAACTTGTACAATGAAATTTAATTGTCTATCAAATAAACTTTAACAATGTCCATAAATAGACAAATGAGAAATAACCAAAAACAGTTTAATACAAGACTTTGATTGCACTCTCAACTACTAGTTTTATTGTAAATAAAACTTGGAATTTATGTATCAACTAATGTTACTTGTGCACGTATATACTGCGACATACAACATAAAGCCTTCCTTTAACAAACTATTAGCTTTACCAACCATTCAATACAATTTCTCTTTCATATGATTATTTAACTTTTCGTATATATATACACACAAGCGTATAGTTTATGTTACATATCAATTAATAATTTGCGTCATCAAACTTATTAGTATTAAATTTTCATGAGAATGAAAATATTCGTTAACGCGAAAGACAAAAATTAAATTCATATAAAATAAATATTCCAAATAAATCTAACAATCCGCTTATCAAAGTTTTTAGATAAACATCTATATGTACGAAAAAGGTATCCTAACAATTAGAACATTGCGCTTGCGACTCTTAACTTTTGAAAGTTTGAACGTGATGCGGCTACCGTATAGTATGCAACTTATATATATAGGTATATGTATATAGTATGTTAGAAGTTTAAGCGAATGTCGCTAGAGGCGCCAGCTTATGGACTATGTTTAGATGAATCCGTAGTAATAACTGAAGGTAAAATACGATTATTAAGCCTGTTCTGCAATAGAGGATTTTAATGAATTTTAAGCCTTTCTTTTTTTTAACGATGAAATTTTAATACTATTTGTAATATATTAAATGCTATAATTTCAATTAAAGTATTTATTATAATAAAAGTTTATAATTTATTACTTAAGAAAAGTTTAAGGTTTAATAACGTATTTTCCTTTTGTTGAAAAAAAATATATATTTCAAAGAAAAGATTAAAGAGACGTCAATTTTTCTTAGCAACTAGAGCTTGTTTTCGAATTTCCTGTCTAAGAGAACTTGTTATACAATTTTACAGTTATAAAAGACTCAAGTTTCAAAAGTACTCTTTATATACATCATAACTAATTTTAAGAAAACTGTTGGAAAACTTTATTTTTTTTTCTTACTTCAAAATGATCTCACATATTGACTTACCGTAAAAAAAAGTAATATTACTCGATCGTATCGACTTCGTAAAAAAGAAAGTAAAGAAAAAAGAGAAGTAAATTTTTTTTTCTTCTTCATAAAAATCAAAATCCTCAGGAGAATAACATTGAGATTGAAATGTTTACTTTCGGGCAATGTAGAAAAACTAAATTCAATTTAAAGAGAAAAATAGTCAAAAGTTAGTAAACAACTTTTTAAAAGTCAATATCAATTTGAAAGCTATAAATATTTTATCAATCTTCTATTTACTTATTTTCTTTGAAAAATTTTTTTTTTAAATCACTTTAAACTACATTGGTAAGCTTAGGGTACATTTGCTGTACGAATACGCTCCTATAAAGCATAAAATATACTCAATCCATTAAAGTTATAACATATATATATACTCGGCTTGTAACAAAATAAGAGAGCCTTGGAAAATCCAGTTAACCAACACAACGAAAACTCGAAAGAGAGATATCGGTATAAATATAAATGAGAGATTGTATATAAGAAGATAGAAGCCTCGAAGGCAAAAAGTTAACAGGAGGCTTTCACCTGCGCCGCCATTACACGTTATATACTATTGCTCTTTTGCCTTCGTTGTTCTTGCTCCTGATCGTGCTGCTGGCTGCCTGCCGCTGCGTTACTCCAAAGTGTTCTTTCGTGCTTCTGTGTTAATGGATTCAAATCAATTGCACCATCTAATATTTTTTCCCATTTTCTAACAAAGAAAAAAATAAACGACAAAAATTTAAATTTACAGTATTTTAGAACTCGAAAATGCATGTAACATCTAACGTAAAGTTTATAAATATATAGCCTACTCTCTAATTCTATTCCTAGCTAGTTTAAATTTTTTTTTAAACTCACGTGTATGTATATACGAGAATTGTAATGAAAAAAAAGCGAAAACTCTATATACGAGTAAAATATATATAACTAAAATGTAATGTTACGTTTTATACAAGAAATCGTTTTAGGTTCGCTGACTTTTCTCGTTAGGCTATATGGACTTTTCTTTAAGCAAGTATTAACAGATGTATATAGATTCTTGAAACGCTTCGCGGATTTCCGTTGATCTTTCGAGGCGATTTGAGGGAAAAAAGGAAAAAGGATAGAAGGTTTTAAAAGAAAAAGAAAAAAATATATAATACCTGAGTTTTCCTTTGCGCAATAAGGATAGTAAAAATGTTTGAAGTGTTGTTATTGTGGTATTGCTTGAGTTTCCTTTTGTCGTTGTTTTATTCTTTTTTCTTTCCTTTTGCTTTTTTTCTCTCTTTTTGAACGTAGTTTACTTCAATTTCTGCAACTCGTTTTGTAAATTAAAGCAATAAATGTTTGACCCTTTTTTTGCTGTTATTGTGTTGTAAATCGAGAGAATTAAATTATAAATAAATAAGTTTGTAAATAATAAAATTGTATTCTTATTTTACGTTCGTTTTACGACCAGAAAAAAAATCATTATAAATTCAAATTTTCATTAAAAATTTTTCAAATTTCATTTAGATTTACAAAACAATTTGTTTGAAAATTAAAATACTACGAGTCATATAATTAACGAATAATTTAATCAAGTTAATTTTTCGAATTAAAACTTTTAATAGTACTTATATACAAACGGTAAATTTCAACAGCGTTGTAATCAGTCCCAACTGATGTGCATTAATAAATTAATGTTTTATTATTTATAATCAACATTACACAAACTTTTGTTATCCTAATTAAGTAAATATTATATTACATTTAAAATTTTTAATTAAATAACAATAATGTAATTGATAAGCTAATAATAATTAACAAATTTATTTACAAAATTCCTATTGTTGTAAAAGTTATTTCGACGAATGAACTCTGATTAATAATAACAAATCTGAAACGAGCTCGAGTACAAAACGAGCGATTTTCATCATTATGATCAAATCACCAGTATTAAGAAATAACGGAAATGTGTTGTAAGCAAATATACATTCATTCCTTTTCTTTTTTGCTCTCTACCGTTTTTCTTCAATGTTTTTAAAATGAACGTCGATTTATGAATTAAGTAAGAAAAAAAACAGAACTAATAAACATAAGGTAACCTTATGAAAAAGTTTGAGGTAGAAAAAAAAATTGATATAATATCTTTTTTACTTGTACCGCTTTATTGTTCAATTATCCGAATAATGAACTTAACAAGCATCAAACTTTTTAACTTCTAACGCTAACTTTTCGTGATAAAAAATACTCGTAAAAGAATAAACTTTCTTTCTTTAGAAAAAATTATTAACTTCATTTATTTTATATGATAATTAACCGTAAAAAATGTATATCTTTTAATTTATTTTATCGAATATTTCCGTCATATTTTTTTACATAAAAATATACGAGAATTTTTTAACATTTTCTTGGATCTTCGCTTTGTTAACATCCATTATTGTAATATGTGGTTATATAATTGCTCGAAGTTGTTAACTACAAAGGTGATGTAAGACTTTAAAAATAAACTAATGACAAATCAATCAAAACTCTTTCAATATTACAAAAATCTAAAATTTTTTTAATAAACTTTACTGTATTAAAGGTAAATTTATACGAATCGTGCGCGTGAGCTTGAAAAGTTTGAAAAATAAATAAAATTATAACAGTTATAAAAGTACTCAAACAAATGACTTATCGCAGTGTAGCAAAGCGCGTAAAACAAATATTTGTTCACAACAATAAACGTTAAATTCAGTTGAGCATTAAAAATACAAAAAAAAAACAGAAAAAAAAATTCCACGTGTCAAGTTTTTCTTCCGTAAAACTACACATACATTACTTTAAATAATACTAGTCATCCATTTGCAGTAAGCTCAAATTGCTATAAAACGAATTGCTTTTGCGTTATAAATCCAAAATACATAATAGAGTAAAAACTTTTGTATAAAATATTTTTCACATGTAAATACTACCAAATAGCTTTTAAAATATAGAAAATTTTTTTTTGCCAAAAATTCTAAATGTAATCGTAATACAGATATACTTACGGATAAAACGACTGGAATCAACTAGAAAATAATAAATTTTCGAATTAACGTATATAACGAGAATACATAGACATACCGGAATATCCCGTTGTTATAAAGCTTTTCTCTTATACCCCTTTTGCTCCACGTTATATGTCGCAATCAAAAATTAACCCCATTATTTCGGGAAATCGTTATATCACTTGACATGTGCGTACTCATATATTCGTGTATTGGCAGTTTACAATTGTTATACTTTATATACACACGTGCATGTACATTATATATATTTATATTTATACATATATATACCTATACGTGTAAATATATGTATGTACATACATTGTACCGATAAAGGATGGTATAAAGGTAAAACGATTCATTACATGGAATCAGTGAACGAGAAATCAGTTCTAGCTGTTTTAAAAATGCTTTTTCATTCTTGTTTACTCGGGTATACTAATAAAGCGCATTTAATAAATATTTCCATTCCCTTTCTAATTTACATTTTTTTATTCAATCTAAATAAATATTTTATATTTTAATTTCGAAATTAAATGACTCTTTTGTTGGTAAAATATCATTTTCAATGAGTTTTATATATACCTGTATATACAAAGTGTCATTTAATTGTTTTTATAAGTCATGCAAAAAGTCATCGAGAAATAATATGATTTTAATCGCATGAAATATCGCTTTTTCGTGTTATCATCATATCAAACGTACATTATTTCAGACATATATGAAACCAATAATAAATTAAACTTGTTTGCAATTTATTGAAAAAAAAAGTTGAGTGAGCGAGAGAAAAATATTCAAGTTAAATTTTTTTTTGTTTTATTCGATGAAAATGAGAGAGTAAAAATGACTCTTTTTCGATTTCCGATCGCAAACGGCAAAAGCAAGTTTTTATACTATAAAAATATTCCCTGGGTGACCGGTTTGTAATTTTTTCCTTTTTTTTTTATTCTGAGCCATTGTTTAATCGACTATAAAATATGCTTTACGCTTTCGTTGAAACGAAAAAAAAAAAGAGAGAAGTGAAAATTGTACCGTGGGTGGGAAAATTCGTTGTGCATGCAGGTAGAATTGAACCGATTTGGCCACTTAGTGGATTTCGCGGTATGAATAAAAAAAGCGTTTTATACAAATTTTTTTTTCTCTCTCTCTCCTCTTTTTTTTCATAAATATGGACTTTTGAATCTCAATAAAATGTACGTAAATAAAGGGAATGTACTACACGGTTAGGTTACATGTTTACAAAAGGAAGTTACAATTAAAATCGCTTTTCATTCACATGTAGTTAGTTTATACAAATATACTAGGGATTGTTAGAAATACGTTTTTTTTCCAAAATATTTTTATTTATATCTGTTGACATGCTATTTTTTTTAAAACTTTATACAAGATTTTAACAATTTTTTTTACTCTGTAAAACCATACATATGAAAATAAATAATACTAGGATTTTCTTCTATTTCAATATCATAACTGATAATTAATGTTTCAAATAAAACAAGAGAAAAAAGGCCTGAAAAGAGAACATTTTTTTTATTTAAAAAAAAAGAAGACTTTTTTTATGTAACGTTAATTAAAGAATTCATTTATATGTTTAAAAAAATTCATAGGTAAAGGCATAAAAAAAGAAAATAATAAAATGAAAATATAGAAAAGCCTAACGAACGTCCTTTTGCGTTTGCTTTGTCTTTCTGGAAATCCTCTCTCTTTCTGGCATTCATTTAAATCCAAAACTCAGTTACTTTACCAGTTTAGCATGTATATGTATACACGTACACGAAAAGTCCCTCGACATAAACAAATGCACTCATTTAACCTGCTGTCTATTTTAACATTCCGCTCGTAATGTTTTAAAGCATCCCTTAATTTTAAATTCGAATCGTAACAAATCACAACAATAGCCCAGAGTCATAAACAATAGCTTATACTCAGTCGGCAAAATTTTCCTCGTCTAACGAAGTCCACTTCTCTTTACCGAAGCATCACCCACGCATACACAAAAAATTAAGATATTATGGAATATCGTAGATTTATGTATAATTTTTTAAGTTTTAAATAATTAATCTTTATATCTAATATTTAATTTAATTTTGTTTTGGTATATAGATTTTAAAAAATAAAACCAAAAATAAAATAATTATTTAATAAAATTAACATTAAAGTAGAATCTTCCGTAATAATAAACCAAAACTCTGAATTTCCTAAAAAGTTTGAAAATAATTCTAGTCATCATGAATTAGCAAATTGTATGTAAAACAATTGTGTGAAATAAAAACTGAAATTGTTTTATTTCGAAATCTAATGTAATCATATACCCTAGGAGCATAATAATGCATAAATTGTCTATTCGTAGCCCGTAAAACATAGAAAATTTAAGCAACAAACATACACTAATACAACCGAACTATAATACACATATAAAGCCCGAAAGTAAAATTCAACTATGCGGCTTAAACTAGTTTATATATTATTATATTCGTCGGTAGCCTGGTAGCGTACGCGACTAGTAGACATTACAGTGAAAATTGTCCAGTATATGTATACAGACGGAAAAGCCTCTGAAATATATACAAAAGACAGGAGAGAAGAGAAAGATAGACGTTGACGTACGCCGTATAATCTTCTCTCTGGGCTAGAGATTATTGTACACGTAATTAAAATACTGTATGAGAAAGCGAGAGAGCGAGCAAAGTGAGCTAGATAGATAAAGCTCGCTACCACTACTACTACTAATATACATTACTTGTTAGAGAAACAAAACGCAACGTTCCTATAGGACTATGTATATATAACTTTGTCCATGTATATATGTTAACACGGATATAACTTGAGGGGGTCATTTTGGAGACGCAAAGTTCAGTGTATATATAAACGTCGTACCAAAGGCATAACCCTGTTATAAGAGATTTAATTCCCTTATTATTAGTCCTCCTAGCTACTAATAAGAGCTCTTTTGTTAAAACCTGAAAAGCTGGATTTTAAAACCGTTAATTAATTTTTTTTTATTATTCCTCTTCTTCTCCTTCTTCTTTTTTTAATTCAACGAAAGATTTATTACTTTTTCTTTCCTTCTCTCTCTTTTTTTCTCCTTTACTTTAATAAATTCAGTTCTTTTATTCGAATAATCTTTAGTCGAGTGTACGAGTAATATTATTCGCAATAAAACAACAAAATCTTAAAGTGTTTTCTCGTAAAAAAATTGATTTTTATAAAAATCGTTAACTTATCTCTACCGCGAAATCGCACATATACTCGCGTTTTAAAATAAGTATTTTGCCCTACTAATGTACGTGTTTATGTTAAAACAAATCGATGTATTCGCTATTTTGCATATGTACATAATAAACGTGATTTTCCAAGTTAAACATTTAGCGCATTAATACAATTGGAATAATTCGTGTATTACGGGACTTTAAATGGCACATGCCGAGTACACACGAGCATAAACACCAAATAATACAAAATTTTCATCATTGTATTTATGAAAATGTAAATTATTACGTAAATTCCAAACTGTATATCATTATCAAAAAAATAAATTTTTTAAATTAAAAAACAAAATACGTCCTTTTATTTCCAATGTTAATAAAAAACGTTTACACAAGTTGAAATTTTCAATTCTAAAACAACAATTAATTACCAAACTTTTATGTTTTATATTATAAAAGCCTCGTTTTTTCTACTCACGATACATATTCATTATTCAATTACGTTATTATATACAAATCCGCAAGTTACATCCACACGCGAGTTCCCATCCATGAAAAAAAGAAGGTATATTATAAAATAAAAATAAAAAAAAAATAGAAGATTCTCAACCAAAGCCGCAAGAAGAAAAAAAAACGGATGTTACAAGCTCGCATACGTATATTCACATCGTGGTAATAACGTTTCGCAAACAAAACTTCATATATAAGTATATATGATACAATATATATATATATACGCATGCAAAAGCATATCCCTTCTTTCATATTCTTATACAAGTCAGTAATTACAACACAAGCAGCATATACATAGAGCGTCGACGCCACTGTTTGCATTATCTAATTCCCACAGGCGTTAAAAAGCCAACGAACTGCAAAGCGCCGCTTCTAAAGCTGATACAAGACGCGCATTCATTAAAATCACGACGACGACGACGACGATGTTCCATATATATAAATATATTCGCATTTATAAGTATAAATATATACATCTAATGTATGCAGAAATTTAGTTTATATATACGTAGAACATAGAAAAAGCCAAAATAGCTTAAAATGCCTTTAGGTTAAGCAAAAGTGACGCATCATCAGCGAGAGAACGAGAGAGAACGAGAAAGAGAGAGGCGAAGAGAAAGAACAAGCGAAAACGTTGGAATCCAAACGTTCACGCGAGCTTTTGCCTGGTTAAAAAGATACTTATCGCTTGAAACTAGAGTACACGCGATATGCTTTTGCTCGGTAAGGGATTGACATTGAAAACACACCCAAAGGCCTGTTTTTTTTTAAACGTATTGAAAATGGTGTATAAACGTTTTAAGTATATACAAGGTGTTTTCAACAATGAGCAAGGTCATTTGTATTTAGTTTTACGTACATTGTTTCCCGTATTTTTTTTGGGTTTTAAATACAACATTTAAGAAGAATTGGAATACATAAATTTAACTTGAAATCGATTTAAACGAAAATTTAAGTGGAAACGATAAAGAATTTAATGCGGTTAAAGTATTTTTAGTAATAAAGTCATTTTTAAACTGGTACCGCAATGTTATTGATTTTGAATAGCTAATACATACTCCTTGCACATGCAATGTCATTTCTTATATCACATAACATTATAAAAAATATAAACTGAAAATCGATAAATAAAAAAAATTTCACTTTTCATAAAAAAAAACTTTTTTTCAAACCTTACTAGTTGAGCTTGAACTAGTTTGTGATGTAACAAAAGAAAATTGAGCCAAGGTTCATAAAGTAGACTTTCTAAATCTATATAGTATAACTAATTTTCATTAAGATTCATGAATATTTAACGTTAAGCACTGTTCATTGCAAAAACACAACATTCTTGCATTTTCCTTCTATTTTAATTTATTTTTTTCTCAAGCATTACCCACATGTCAAGAGGTTAAAGGGTTTAGCAAAGTGTCTGACCTAGTCCTATCATTATCTACTTATGTGTTACATAATGAACTTAACCCTGTTTTTTTATTCTGTTTTGCATACATGTCATGAAAACAATCTAATTTTAATTTCAAACGTTGCTTATTTTTATTAACTTTGATTTATTCGTAAATAGATTCGAATCATCAAAATAATTTATGTCATTTTTAATATAAAATTCTATTTTTAATGCATTCATATTTTACGGCCTCATATATACATGTACTTGATATTCGCGTCTCGCAATAAAAGTTTTAAATTTATAATATTATTTTTTTAATATCAAATAATTATTTTACTCTCATCGTACGAAGATCTCAAAGCTTATTAATGACAATCGTACATAAATAACCACAAGACATTAATAATTACTTTATTCATTACAAGATCAGAAATCCAAATTGAACAAAAAGAGTTTAAAAAAAAATTTATCTCATTTATATATTTAGCTGAATAAAGTAATCCAGTTGACGCTCGTGCACGCCATTAAATATAATCTCCTCTTATAAAGCATCAGCGAAATTTAAACTTTATACAATTTTAGAAAACAGAGAGCCAAGAGAGAGAATTACGCACGTTTCCAAGATAAGAAAAGCATTTGATGACACACGCAACATCTTTTTTTACGAGAGAAACTTCATACACATACATACTGTACACAATTGTGGAAATTCTCCTCCCTGCCAAAGTGTAGCTGTGACTTCATAACGTACTGTTGAGCGTAAAACGTTTATTTCGCAGTAAACTCATCGCAACAAAAGACTATGCGTACCTATACAAGTGTGTGTACGGGCGTGTTTGTGTGGGAGGGGATAAATGAAAAAGGATACGCGCGAGTACACAGGAAAACGTTTCAAACATTTTCAACGCGCAGCTTTGTAGAGTAGCTTTCTTTTCATTTACTTATCTAACTTACGAGTTCGTATATATGTATGTATACAAACGCATAAATATATATTTTTTTGTAAAGCTCGTACGTGGTTTTGTAATGAGAAATTCCTAAGGGTTTTTGTTTTTTGTTCGCCTGTGTCCCGGGTTTTACAAAGAACAAAAAAAAAATATATATTACAACTGAAGCGCATCGCTGGTGCCTGCTACCGGTTGATATAATTGAATATTTCAATTTCACAGAGTGCCTTCTCTATGTTGCAGAGTGATTTTGACAGCCGACGAGCTAAAACGTTTCATATGTAAATACATTTTTTTTTTCATTTTGCTTTGTTATATTTATTTTTTTTTCGTCAATTCAATTTGATTTAATAAACGGTAAATTATTTTAATTATAAATTAATTAAAGTGACAATTACGTTATACCGGGAAAATTGAATTAGTTTAGTCTCGAGTTTAGTGCTCATTATTTATATTTTACATCATCATTAAATTTTGTTTCGAAATTTCTCTCTCCCGTCACCTGTTTCACTAACAACAATTTTGATTGATTTAATTAGCAATATTGATTCTCATTAATGTCATCAATTAATTAATTATTTATTGAAATTCATCAGAATTTTATTAAAACTTTATTCTAGAATCTTATTATATTAACGACGTTAATTTATAAATTTATCTCGAATATTCATATTTATGTCGTAAACGCTGTTTACGTGCAAAACGTTAATGATAATTTAATCAAAATATTTTGCTTCATAAATGTCGAATACTTAACAAAAAAAAAGTAAATAAACGATTAATTTCCTACGAAGAAAGAATAACAAGAAAATAAAACAAACCAATTTGAAGAACAAACATCACTAGAAAAAAAAAAGAAAAATATATCCAAAGCTATAAAGGTTAAAACTTATAAAAACGCACTTGTTTCCATCCTGTCACGCGACGACGACAATGTGCCTCTGTGTTTTCAGTAAAGTCATTCCCTAAATCTCACCCAAAATGTTCAGCCATTAAGCGTTTGAGGTATTTTTCCACTAAAGCCCTTTTTTATATTTATTTTTATTTTCGCGCTAATGCAATAAATCCTTACCCTTTAATTTTTTTATTCCAGTCAACTGCGAGCACAACTGTCACGTTTATAGATGCTTATCATAACAATAATTTATTTTGAAAGGAAAAAAACATATAAAAGTAAAGATAGTACATCGTTTTTCATAATCGATCTGTAAAATCGATTATCAAATTATTCATGCTCAATTCTCTAAAAAAGTTCAATGACTTTCTCTTTAGAAAGTTCAAACCGTTCGAAAGAAAAAAAACAAATTAGAAAGACGAAGTATTAAAAACTTCATGAAGAGAAAAATGTAAGTATCATGTGAAAAATAGCGTAAAGTCTCAAAAATTGTTCTTCTGGTCTCGCAGAAGAAAACGCTTCTGTGTACCTTCGAGTTTATCAAGTTGCCAAGACAAGATTACCACGAAGCACATCGTCTTATTCTCTTTTTGTGCTTTTTATTTTTCTCTCTTTCTTTTTTTTACTGCAACCGCACACAACTCTATATATACACACACCTTTAAAAAAAGACGTAGACGCTGCCACAAGATAAAGTCGAGATGCGTGAGACGAAAGTGCGCAGATGTTTTCAAAAGAAAATGAGCATGTGTGGTGAATTTTGTTTACTTAAAAATTTATGAATTATGTTTATTTACAGCGTGTTGTGTACCTCTTATAACTGTAATTTTAAAAAAATTATTTTTTTTAACTTACAATTGAAATGCTTGTATTCTGTTGGAAATTTTTTTTCCGAGAATAAAAATTACTTCATGAATTGAATAATTAAATAATAGCTATAAATCAAAATTATTTAAAATGAATTTTTGAAATTAATGGAAACATGAAGATAAAAGCATATTTCCCTTATTATTTTAATCAAATGTATATTTTTAAATTAAAAAATTTCAATTCACTGGGTTAATTAAAATAAAATGTAAAAATAAAGCAACCCGAATTAAAATTTTATTTAAAATATGTCGTTAATTAATACGTTAACAATTTAATTAAACAATCGCAAACAGAAAAATCGTTAACCTGTGTAAATTAAAGTATCAAACAAAAATAAATAAATCAAGTATAAAAAAATAATTCAATTTTAACTTTTGCCATCATTAACCTACCATCATGTACATACAAATGACCTGTTTACCGATCGATACAAAAATAAACAATTAAAAAAAAGAGAGGACCCGTACAATGTCACAAAGTATAAATAAACAACGACGTAAAAAAAAAGAAATGTAAATAATTTTCCAAAACGCAATCGCTGCAGCGTATCACGCGAGAAAAAAAAATACATACCAAAATATAGGACATTTTAAAGAAAGGAAAAAAGGCCACCTTTGAAAGTAAAGAAGTTCACACGAGAAGAACAAAAAGATTAAAAAAAAAGGAAAGAATAGGTCTTAAAGTATATAATAGCCAAGGCTTTCCTCTTTCTTCTTTTGGCGAACAAATGAAAATGGGTTCATAGCTTGGCATCAAGTAATTTTTTACGCGTACCATAGTTTCTACAAGAGTAGGAAGAGACTTGACGCAAGCTCGCATAGCTTGTCTTATTTTTCTTCTTACTCTTCTTCTTCTTCTTCTTCTTTTGCACTTTGAAGAAAATCGATTCTTGAATGGAGCGCGATTTATTTCCGGAAGCGTCTTGGTTTTATATACGCTTTATTGCCATAGAAAAGCCCGGTGCGCGCCGCGCCGCGCGCTAAAGAACGATACTTTACTTTGATCGACCAAATAAATAGTCTGTTTATAAATAACTTTGTACGTTGATTGAGTTTCAACCCGGAAAAAAAAGAAAAAAATAACGTCATTTTTCTCGAGGCTTTTCCTTGACTATTTAACTTTTATTGATGGATTAATATAGTATTATGTCTTATTTTATGTGTGCCATTAAATATTGTAGTGTATTAGTTTCCCCATTAAATTAAATTATCCAGTTTTGTTCTTCAATTAAATTATTAATTTTCAAGCTCAACATCTATATATGTACGCATTATTTTATGTAGAAATGAAAACCTTCTTTTTGCTATAAAAAAGGAATAATTAAAGTATGATTAAAAATCGCTCTTGGTATCAATAACGGAATCGCATAGATCAATGAATGTACATCATAAACTGAACGAAGTGAAATTATCGAGGCAAAATCGACTATCGCTTTTCAAACTTTCATAAAGGAAATTCGATGATCGTTAAAGCAGAGCCCTTATTCTCTTTCAAAAAAGCAATATATAGCAGTACAAAAACTTGCCCATGAAAAAAAGAGAGCTCGAATAAAGCAATTTTTTGTTCTCCTAAAAATACGAAAATTTCTCTTTATTCTTCCATCGATTCACACTTAGGTTACTGGGACGATGTAACATAGAATATTGTTCTCTTAATTTGCAAAGGATTAATCTGCGTCATTGCTTATATTGAAATTTTTGAAAATTTGAACAAGTTCTCGTATATATGCCCTAGCTCTTTATGTCTTGTACCACGTTGATTGATCCATATTTTGGGCTGAAGTAGTTGACGGAGTAGAGGTACAGAATTCTAAATTAATGAGGGTTAAAACTAAAACATGTATAAAACCATTTCAACACGAAAGCGGTTCTTGTAAACTGTAAATTGACAAGGTGTTCAATGAAAATTAGAGATTAATTTCATCTGACAAATAGAGTCTTAAATTATTGTTTTATACAAATTTTAACCATTCTCTTTTTGTTAAAGTAAAATTTAATTTAAAGTATTGATTTTTATTTTATTTTTGTCGCTTGATAATTCTGTAAAATAAAAAAAAATTATTTAAAAAATATCTGCATATGATTCAATAACATATGTGCATATGAAAAAATGCATTGCGTTATATGAATATTTTATTAACAATATGTTTTCGTGTACATAAATGTATACCCTATAAATACAAAATTTAATTTTAACTCTGTTTGTCAATTATGTTGTTTAATTAATTATTAAATCTTTTCTTTCTAGTACCTTGGCTATAATAATTTAATGAAAACTTAAAAGACGAGTAAGAAAATAACAATCCTAAAAAGGATCAACTAAACGTTGTTTAAAATTAATACAATTTCGTCCGGCCATTATCACAAAGTATACATATTATAGCATCAAGTCTTAACCTTATGCAAAAGACCAAACCGCCCGAAGTCACCTATATATATATATGTATATATTCATCCTTCCTCAAAGAGAAAGAGAGAAAAAGAGAAGAGAGAGAGAGAGCTATGGTCTTCTTGCAACCGCTAATTAATTAACAGGCCAACAAGTTCACAATGTCGCGTTATGTTATATTCTAACCTATCCCCCTCCTCCAGCCTCTCTCAAAAAGCTCAACAACTTTGCAAGGCTCTTATACACTTACGCGTATAATAACGTCTCTCTTCTCTTTAGCTAAGACGCTTGTCACCGTTTCAGAATAATATAACGCCGTGTATATGAGTAACGTAATATTGGACGTATTTATTTCAAGAAAACTTATGCGATTAATCAGTTTTTTCAAAGATTGAGCAATTACAATATCAAACGTAATATTATTAAAGATATCAGATTAGCGTTATTTTTTCATTACGTTGTAGGTCATCTTTATTTATTTTCTTTCTTTCTTTTTCATATTATGTAGACATGAGTCGATAATTCAACGTAAAGAGTACATAAACTCAACTCTCTCGCGGTTATAAATAAGAATCTATACGCGTACCGTTATATACCGTTTTTCTCTCTATCTCTACTTTTCTCTATCTCTCTCTCCCCTCAATCGATGCGACCTTATTTAGGTGTATATGCCACGAACGAAAGGGGCAAAAGTCGATATTTACCCTACAGAAAGAATAAAGAAGAGAGAGAGAGAGAAAAAAAGAAGAAAAAAACGAGTAGAGAGCATTAATTTGCTTAAAGAGTTTATTACTCTCTGTGGTACTTCGTAAAGAGAGAAAGAGAGCAAGAGAAAATTTAGAAGAGTAAGAGAGTTTAATAAAATGTGCGCTAGGGATGAAAAGGTAATGAATAAGTAATGGGAGAGAAAAGGTATATATATACATATTCTGTGTGGTATGTGAAGAAGCCTAGCGGTAGAACGTAGAGAAAAGTGAAATTGGTGCGTTAATTTAGCTCGTAGAGAGCAAACCAGACGAAAAAAGGAAGAAAAAAAAGAAAATATAATAAATGGAATGTTAGAATAGAAAATAATGAAGGCTTAAAATTAAAAAAAATAAAAATACGCATACCTTAATGGTTTAATTTAGTGCTAATATTATTTGCGCCATCAGGTGTACGAAGAAAACTTGTTTTCTTTCTTTTTTATAAAATTTATCGAGAAAATCAGAAAAGAGTATCGTGTACAAACTAAATGTGGGACATTAAAATAACCTGAAAAGAACTTAATATTTTAATATAAAAAGAAATTTTTCTTTAACAACTCGTTAAGACTAATCAGAATATCATTAGCAATTATTGATCGTAACAGTTTTTAAAAGTTATTTTAAATACACGCTTTATATATTTATAAGTTAAAAATTGGAACTTTGCGAACTAATCTCACCTTATATCTTTAAAAGTGATTAATCTCGCAAAAAAAAGAAAAAATTTACTACCGTTTAATTTAACTTAAAAACAAAAACATTTACAACCATACTTTAGCCTTTTTAATAAAAAAATATATCGTGTTCCACATTTAATCTTTAGCATGGTTAATTCTGAACGTAACTATAAATTTTTAGATGAGCAAAAATGGTTTTCTTTGTGCAAAGAATTAATATGTAAAAAGAGAATATGTTAATTTATTAAAGGCTCGTGGTATTTTTGGTTTTTATTCTTGTTTCCGTTACATAAAGAAACAAGAATGTTGTAATAAAGTATAATTAATAAGAAATCTTTAATGAAGAAAAGTTTCATAAAATGTAACTCAAAAAAAGAAATCAAATAAAAATAAATGATAAAAATTCTCATTTTCTTTTAAATTATTTAAAAAAAATTCATTCGTTTCTTTTATCGATTTACTAAAGAAAAAGAAGAAGAAGAAGAATTGGTAATCCATGTCCTGAATTAAAAATAGTATTTTTCAATTAAATCACGTCAACTATACTTACAACTTTATAACTGAACTTATAACACAGTAAGAACTTTTTTATTCTTTCTACAAGTTCTCAAGTAGCTCAAATAATAAATATAAATGAAATATATAGAGAAGAAAAAAAGAAGAATTGTAAAGAGGCCACTGGTATATTACTTACGTAAAAAAGCCAGCCTATAAGTAATTTTTTTTCTTTTATTTTTTTTCTTTTTTTAAACAAAGTTTTGGTTTACAATATAAGAAGAGAGGACAAAAGCACGCGAATGTCTTTATTTTTTTTTCTTCTCTACCTTGTCTCGTTACGTTAGACGATTTAAAACTACCGCAGACTGATGGCTATCACGAAACGTTTAAAACTCAGCAATGAGAATGAAGAAAAAAAAAAGAAACATAATAAATGAAACTAGGCAGCTCTTAAAAGTAAGACGAGAAAAAAAACACACACACATACAAGAACTACTTGACAAAAGCTCTCTCGCATGTATTATATAAAAAAAGAAAGAAAAGAAACGCGGTCATTTGAGTCTAAAGCAAAAACGGAAACTATAAGTGAAGCTTAATAGCTTTTTTGTAAGACTTTATAATAAAAAAAGACATTATAAATGCCAGTATCAATTGTAATATTATCATATTGCATATAAAATAGAAGAAGATGAAAAAAAAATTATAAAGAGAATGAAACATGCAAAAAAGGAAACATCGTTTGTAAAAACGTTTATAAAATATTCATTTTGCGATTTAATGTATATACACATTCTATATTATCGAACTTTTAATTAAAATCAATGCCTCTACGTACTTGCTTCTATATACGTACATGTACAGAGTGTAAAATATATATGTATACGTATATAGGTTTACGTCAATTTTCCAAGCGAAGCAGATGAGTGCGCTTGAATTTTAATGTTAACGATATAGCAAGCCATGGTCAATGATTGTATGTACGAGCTACCAAACCTAAACTTGTCGATCGTTCAATTTTCAAACTACCTATATATTTTAATATAGAGAATCTATCGATTTCTTCATTTTAATGTTAATCAAAATATAACCTTATCTGATGTTCTTGTTTAATTATTTTAGAAAAATATCGCAATCCATTATTTTTTAATTATGTTTGAAAGAAAATTTTAAACTTTTAAATTATTAAAAATTAATAACTTGTTAATTTTGAATATCGATTTTGCTTTCAATCTACTATTTCTATACAAGCACATTTATATAATATACTCAACTCTTCCATATTTACTGTAACTTATGTCCATTATGTTTATTTAATTTCAAAATTACAATAATAAATGTAAAACAATATTTGCATTTGAATATATAGTTACATTTTAAAAAATAACATTAACGTTCATACATTATACATAAAAGCACGTAAACTCAAGTGCGATGAATCCTAATTAAAGTTAATTATTAAAAGTTATTCCAATATCATTATCCGACACATCCGTCGTTTTATTCAAACAACGTATACACAATGAGCGGAGAAAAGAAACAGAACCATTTAGCCCTTTACTCTTTTTTTCACAAGGGAACTCAAGAAAAGTTTTGTACTGTATAAGGTACTTTTTATACATACAATTTATATATATGTGTTATAACCACACAAACGAGTGAAGAATACGAAGAATCCCGTGAGAGGTTTCGTGTGTACATATATATACGATTTTTATGCGCGCGCGCGTGTGTACTGTAATTGCTAACGCACACGTAACTTCTTTTTTTCTTCTTATTTTCGTGTAATCCTTAACTGCCTTTACCTTTATACTTCTTCTTCTTCTTCTTTTTTTTCTCTTTTTTATCATCGAGCTCAGTAGTAATGAAAAGTTACGGAGGTCACAATTTTCTATATAATATGAGAATTTACTTCTTTTTTTTCTAATTGCTAAAGGGATAATAATAATTTAATATATATTGTCAAACTTGTCCGCTCTAATATAATTAATTTCAACAACTTTTATCATTTCTCTAATTTTAATGTGTCGCGTGTTATTGGTTAAAATTGTTATTTTCTTTTTATGTGTGTGTGGAATTTATCGGAGAAATGATTAAACAATATATTCACGCGCAGTGTCTATTAAATTTCTTTAATATCGTTTCGTCAGCTTTCTCTTTATTATGTGCTGCTTTTTTATAATGCTTTTTTTCTTTCATTATTATATTTTCTTTTATTTCATTGTGGAAATGTTTGGATTATACAATTGAATAAGTTTCTTTACTGCGAGAAAATTTCACGTACACACGCAAAGAGAAATTGTGCATTTTCAAGTATTGCTGCTGCTACTGCCGTTGTTGTTGTTCGTTTTTTTTCAGTAAAAATAATATATAGTGTACGCGGAAAGAGTCTTTGCCTTTGAGCTAAAGGCAAGATTGTGCAAAAGCAAAGTATACATTAAAGCTCTCTATTGTATTTAAAAAAAAAAAAATTTTTTTGAGAGAAAATTGAGGAAAAACAAATGGTAAAGTGGCGTACTTTAAATGAATTATGCATTGTTGGCTGTAAAACGTTTAAATAACTTTTATGAAAAAGAAAAATTTATTAAGTATTTACGTGAAATAATGTGTGAAAAAGAGGAGTTAAAAAAAATGTTTTGTGTTTCTTTTCTTTGGAGTGATAAAAAATGGAATGTTTTTTTCGAATTCACACGTTTACGACACGTCTCAAAACAGTTATATAGATTTCGTAAATTTAACAATTTAAGACGGAAAGTTGTAATATCTTATTGTTAAGAAAATTTCCTCTTAACTCATTTATGCCGTTTTAAGATGTTTGAATTTTATGAAGAATTTCTGGACGATAAAACCTTATCCGAGCACAAAACACGAAAGTCATGTGGTAATAAAAATCTTTACACGTTTACTTTTACTGAATTCCATTGAATAAATATGGTTAACGTTATTGTTATTACACCTTTTTTTATATTATTGTTTTTTTATGATTTAGTAATTTAAATTGTTCTTAACTTTTAGTGTAATCATTTTCTGCAAAAAATTTAATTTTTTTTTATTTTGAATTTACTATTTTGTTATTTTTAAATCTCTTTATTAAACATTAAAAATGAAGTTGGATAATTGCTAAAGTTTATTTTGCAAAGTAAAATAGAAACTAAATGAAATTAAAAATAAAAACAAAGTTAAATTTTCTTCTTAGTATAAGTTGAACATTTTGCATAAGCTTAAATTTACACAAGCACGCTACTTTTACATCTTTTATCTTCCTTTTCTCCTCATTCATAGCATCTTTCAATTTTATTCTAACAGCCTCTCTTTCCGCTTTTTTTATTTCTTCTCATTTATCTTTTTCCTCGCTGTATTTCCTTTTATACAACTGACGAATATGGCCTATCTTATTCCTTCAAACATCGTCGCAACGAATCAGTTTGCTTGCTTCGCAGTTTGTCGAATATATATATATATATATATATATATATATATAAAGTTTTCTTTCTCTTTCTGCCTTTAGTTTTTCTTTTTCTTGCTTATATATAGTATAGTGCTTCATCTAACGATTTCCTTTCTTAAGCATCTACCATTAAAACGCATCCGCGGCCGTAACCGTCGAAGCGCGTAATCGTCGCTAAACCAAGACCGAGGAAGATGAAAGACAGAGAGAAATGTTTGAGTTAAAGACGAGGAACAGAACGAACAAAATGAAGGATATACTTCCATATATATATAGATATAAGATGGATTTATTCGAGAAGTACTTGAGCTCGATGAAACGTACGAAAAAGAAGGCCAGGAGAAGGGATTATATATATATTTTTTCATCTCCTTCTCTTTTCTTTCTTACCTCGTCATTCTGTGGTGGTTCAAATTTTTTCTTTTTTTTTCTATTTTTTCTTCATCTCCTTCTTTTATTTTAAAAAGTATACCAGCTTTTCGCATTGGCTTTTTCAATCGGCTTTATTCTTACAACTGCGCGTAAGATTATTTTTTTTTCTCTCCTGTATTATGATTATTATTTTTTTTCTTTCTTAAATAATTTGCGTCGACGCGGCCGTTCGCGGATATATACCTTAGCGTTCGCGCTTCAAGTTTTGATAAAGGGAACTCTTATATTTATATATATATGTATGCAAGTAGTGGTAGGTAGTAGTAGTAGGAAAGAAAAACGGAAATAGAGTCGAGCGCTCGTGAGAAAGAGAGGAGAAAAATAAGTTTCATTCTGAAGTTTCTTGTTAAAATTATACTTGTTTCTCAGCGGAATTTTTATAGCAGTAGCTTCTTGGGTAAAAGAAAAGGTTTTGAACATTTCTTTATTTTTTCTTCTTTTTTTTTCGTTTCTTTTAAGTTCAACTCGAGACTTTTCTTAAAAATTTTTAAGTGTTATTTTGCGGCTTTATTTGATTTTGAAATTGTCTGTTTTAATTGGTTTTAGTTTAATGTGCTTGGTAAATTTGTTCTTTTTATTTTTTTTTATTAATCAAAACGATTAAATAATTTGCTTATAAACAAAACTATTTTAATGAATTTTGAAAAAAATTTCAGCATTGAATTTTTCACTTTTACTTGAAGAACCATCGATATGTATTCACTTGAGCAAACAAATTTGGACTTTCAATAAAATGATACGAAAGCTCTTAAAAATTCCAAATATAAAAATCAATAAAGTCTATCGTTCCATTGGTCATACAAGCGAGCAATTTTTATGTTCACGCATGCAAACTAAAATTGTTATTGGGCTCTGCGTCGTATATAATGCGCCTAAAGAAAAAGATCGTCAAATCAAAAGAATATATTATTTTCCGATGCTTGAACATTTACGTGTACGCATGTATGGACACGCTTAATGTATGCAAAGAAACAATGTAGGAGCGATATACGTAAGATAAAGAAATTTGCATACTGTCGGCGATGCAAAATAATTTAACAAAAATTTTTAAATTATTAAAGTAAGAAACTAAAAGTAAAAAAATTTTTCGGTTCATTAATGTTATAATTATTTAATAAATAAAATTACATTTATAAGCATTAATAAAGTATTGATAATGAAGCTGATATTAATATAATAGAACGTTAGTAGGGATTGTATTTTAAAAACTAATTTTACCACTCTACAAAGCACGTAAATCATAATAGTATTTATTTATGAAATTTAACAAATGATAACGATAAAAGCCTTTCAGATTATGAATAAATATTAAAAGGAATAATATGAAAAATACATGGTACTGACCTATTAGATAAAGCAATTTTAAAATATATTTCGTTTTTTACGAGACATATGCAACAACAAAGTTAAAAATGCAGTTTTAATAAATAACAATCTAGTCGGCTGTATATTTAAAATATCTGGTATAGTAACCCCAAAAGCCTCTCTCTATTTTGTTTGCCCCCCTTTTTTTCTCTCTCTCTCTCTCGCTATCCTCCTCTCAAATATAGTTTCGTGGCCAAACAATAATTCACGATTCGAGCTCTGGAAAGCGCATAAACTTTTCAGCTCCTCGAACCCTTTCTCTCTCTCTTTCTTTTTTTTTATCTTTGCAAAAGCTTTGGGATATATGCGCAGACAATCATAAAGTAGAATTTTCTTTACCTATATCTTGTATGAAAATTCATTGCTTTACGTTGATTTTTGAAGCTTTAGTTTTTATATGCACTACATATACACGTTATATAAAACAAACGAGTAATATTATATGGGTGAAGAAGGAGAAAAAAAGTTATTGGATCGAAAGATAAACGAGAGACATACTAAAGCTATATTGCATTGTCTTATTCCTTATGTATTTTCGTATATACGATATAATGTATTACATGAAAACTTTAACGTTTCACCTACTCTTTAAGAATTATTTAGTGTTTCTCTTCTTTCCTTTATTTCCTTCTTTTCCTTATTTCTTTTTTCCCTTTTTTCTTTTTATTTGTACTGTAGAATAGTGTATAAACATCAATTCCGATGATCATTGACTGTACATACATTGTATACATATAGGTTCATTCTGTTTGGAGGACAAATAAAACTTGCCACGAAAATTCTTCTTGTTTTCTTTTTTTTCTTTTTTTCTCTTTCTCATATATGTATACACAAAACTCTCTGATTCTCAATGTCGTCACGAAAAATTGCATTGGATCAAGAAAGTAAAGTTTTTTTTTTTTTGCTTTTGTGTATATAGTATACAAGGCTTTTGTCGATAAGTATTTTTTTTTCTTCAATAGATGCTATTGTTTGTAAATTCAATCGCGATTTAAAATTGGTCCTCTATTTCTGCTTTATTTTTTCTACCGAGAATCCTATTAATATTTGGGATGCTTGAAGGATTCATAAATGGTATATTGAAATGATAATTTGTTTTTTTCTTAGAAATTAAAGCTCTTATAATACGAGTACTTCTTTTCTTCATAATTTTTCAATGGGTATATTCTATACATGAGAGCGTATTACCTAGATATTCTATTTTAAAATACTATTAATAGATAGAAGCTTATTTTAATTTATTTATTTTACTAATATTAAATTTGTCTAATATTAAAATGCATTTAATATTATGCATTTATTATATATTTTATAAAATGAAGAAAAAATCTAATAAAAAGCTTAAATGCTATATTTTTTATTCATCACTAATATCGTATTAAATGTATGCAAAAAAGAAAAATTGCATGATAAAAAAACTAGAGAAACAAAAGAAAATTATCTTGTTGATGCGCAAGCTCTTTTACAACAATAGCATTACAAATTTTCCGATTCATTTGAATCGAGAATACATAGACTGAAAATTATCGAGAGGTTTACCTTTTTGAAATTCCAATATAAATTGCCGTGGCGCGTGAAAAACGAATTACTCAGCGAGACGTGCATCAGCAATTGGAAAAAGTTAGAGAGAGAGAAAAAGAATAGAAGAGCGCAACGAAAAAAAAAAAAAAATGAAAGAAGGAAATTTGACAAAGCATCGGAACAAACAAAATTGCCTCGTTTGCAATGCTTGCAAATATGCAGTTGAGGTCGCGGGTATATAAAACGCATTTTATCGTAATAATAAAAGAAGAAAAAATAAATAAAAACACTGTTCATAATGTTGGAAAAGGGGCGTACTTACGCGTAATTGTGTCACTCGTGCTAAACCAACCAAATCGTAATACTTTTAATACTCTCTCTTTTCTTTAGGCTATTATTCTTTTTTTTTTGTTTTCTCTTTTTTTTTATTCTTTATTTCCCTTTCAAACGCATTTACCTTATTTATCTATTGTCCTTCTATATGATTATATACGATCACGTTAAGAATGTATTCATAAAATCAAACGATTATTTTGTGCTTCGTTTACTTCTCAGAATGTATACAAAAAAAAGAGAGGAAAACGTTATATATATCGTATTTAATGAAATTCCGCGATCTAGTTTGATTGGGTATAAAAATTTTAAGTGAAAGCTTTCTACGTTTACCATGTTCTTGCCAAGTGACAAATACTCGCATACATGCACGCACACATATATATACAAATATTGTTGACTGACAAATTATATGAAAATTTTTTGTATGTATGTACGTGTGCAGGTCAACGCTCATGTATATGATAAAAAGAAAGCGCGGAGCTAAGCGTTGAAAAAGATTTTCCCCCAATCTCGTGTAATTTTTTCGTTTCTACGACGTCAGCGCAAAATATGACACTTTTCTTTCGTCTGGTTACCTACGGTATACAGGATATTCTCTTTTTTTTATAGCTTATATGAATAATTTCGTAGAAACCATCAGTTCTGACATAAAATGCTGCATCATATTTTTTTTTCCTTATTTTTTTGCTTCTTATGTATGTTACAAAAAGTTATTACATTACGTCTTTCGAATTTGTCGCTTTTTTCATCTAAACAATATATTGTTTAAATAAAAATAACAAATTATTTGTTTATTTTTAAGTTTAATCTAGATTTAGAAAAAAAGAGATAAAAAAGACATAATAGTTACATTAAAAAACGAAAAACTAAAAAGGCATGCTCATTCATATTTAAAAATCTTAAAACTACTTTTGAACATCATGGATAATCCATACTACTTTGAATGAAAAAAATATCCGTATACCACTTTGAAACGAAAAAATCTTTTTCCTCTTCTCATTTAGGAAATAAAAGTGCAGCTGCACTTTTTAAATGCACAGTATACGTAAGCATTAAACCTTCGAAAATCGGCCAATGGCCTCCGTATACGCGTACATTTTTAAATAACCGATCAGCAGTAATAAAAGGAGAAAGATGAAGATAACTTGCAAAATACTTATAGGTACATGTATATTATGTACGTATTTACGTGTGTATACACACATCGAAGAGATCGAGTCGCCGCGGAAAAAGAGAAAGGCGCAAAGCCAAGCGCACATTGACGTACCGTTACGCGACCCATCGGTCGACCCACATATTCTTATACATACACAGCCGCAACAAATGCTTCAGGGATAACTCGACACATTCGAACTCTCTTATATGCTATATATGATATTGCTCTCTCTTTTTCTCTCATTTATTCTCTTGTTTTATATATATATGTACAGTAACGTGTGTATAGAAAAAATGCCTTTAAGGCATTTGTGTACTCCTTACGTATATGAGCCATTGATTATTATTCGTTTGTATTATAAGCTTTCGGTGTGCAATTTTATACGTGTCATGACGTTCGATACGTTGACGTGGGCTTATTATGTTATTGACTCGGAGCGAAGCTGTTTCTCTTCTCTTTTTCTTTTTTTTTATAAATGAGGTGATTATAAGAAACGTTGAAAAGATTAAATTTCTTCTCTTGTTTTTTTTTTTATTAAAAAATCGATATTGAGTATATTGGCTTAGGTATTAGATGTACGGAATGAAATATTGATTGATTCGATAAAAATTTGATTTTTCATCAATAATTTTAAGCTTCTCTATAATTTTCCCTTTGAATATTGGTATGATGGTTTTTTCTTTATAATTTTTTTTTTTTCTTAAATCAACTTGTAATAATGTTTTTAAACTTTCCCTTAACTTAAGATCTTGCAAATTTTCATAAATAGAAGTTTGCGAGAACATAATCTTGGGTCCTGGAGATTACAAAGTAATTTTAATCCAAACTATAATTAACTTTCTATAAAAAGATTAAAAATACGAAGCGTAATTTCGTAAAGTCTTTTTCATCGCAATTTTTTTTTACATCTTTAATTTATACAATCATAAAAGAATACGTGACAGAATGAAATAAATTAATTATCCCTTTCATAAAAATCACTAAGTCATCTTTTGTAAGCTCGCATTATGAGACCAATTCAATATATCGATTTAATTTTATTTTTTTCTCTTCTCATAAAACCTAGAGTAGTTCATAAAATTAATAAAACAAACATACTTAAGTTCATAGTCCTTCTCTTTTTTTTTTAAACTCTTTCATCACAAAATAAATAATAAGATTACGCTTTGATTAAATTTAATTGTGTACGCTCGAACAATTCAGCGACGATTACAAAGATCTATGAAAGCAGATAACTCCGAAAGGCGTGCGCGAGAGAGCATTCGTTCTCTTTTTCTCTCTTGGCCGTAGTCGCGTGCACTTTTATTGCCCATTTCATGACATAATTAAAGCGTATATCTAGCGAAACTCATTAAATCAACTCTCAACTTCTCCCTTTTAAACTTTTACCCCACTAAAAAAAAATAAAAAAAAAACTCGCTAACATTATACAAATCAACTTTCTAAAACGAAAAAGAAGTAATGTATTTTCTCTTCTTGAAAAGTCATCTTTGAATTAATTACTATACAAATGTACGTATATACGTTTGTAATATAAAACTTTTCTATCTTCTGAAAAAAAAGCTAATACAGAAAAATAAAAAGATAGTCGTGTGTGTGTGTGATGGTTTGTGCAACGGTATAACGTGTCTGGGGCTTTTTTTTTATTCATCTTCTTCTCGCGTGTGTACGTGCAGTTTTAATATACAAGCGCACGTCCCGTTTCAGCAGACTCTTATGGAGCTAACAGTTCCTCGTGCCAGAAAAAAAAGGTATATAAGAAACCCCCGCGGGAACAACGTCGCGCTTGGAAAACGGTTTTCGAAGATGCACACACACACACGTGCACACATCGAACTTATATATAGATATACAACTGTTGCTGTTATGTTGTTGTTTTTTTTCTTCCTATATAAACGTACGGATATGTCGCGAGAGTTCGACGTAAGGTCGCTTTACTGTTACTGGCGAGATTCCGCGAGATTTCTGGATTTTTAAAGTTTTTTATACTTTTATAGCTTGAGAACTTCATATAAATAAATCTCTTTTTTTATATTGTTATACGTAGGAATTTAAATTTCGTATAAGTGTTTGTTTGCGGGGCTCTAAGAATTGTATGTTATGTTTTTAGGTGTTATGCAAAAAATAGTAGTATTGTACGAGTATTGCGTATCTTCAAGTGTGAAATGAGCTATTTTAAAATGAAATTCACGTATTTTTCGGAATTTGTAAATATATCATTTTTTTTATTAGTTGTTGGAATGAGGAATATATAAGAAAGCGTATATAAATATTTGACAAAAATTTATTAAAAGAATTTAAAATTAAATTAAATGGGAATACAAATCTTGAGCGTAATATAAAAGATGTATGAATATTTAATAAAAATTTTATTAAAAGAATATCACAAATTGAATATACTTTAAATCTTGCAAAAAAATATTAATTAAAAACATGAATATGAAATAATGTATAGTAAATTACTAATTAAAGTAATATTATGGTTCCTTTTTAATAAAATAAGTCTTTATATTTACCATTGCTTCCATAAGCTTCTTTGAAGCTTGAAACGTTCATTAAAGCTCTATTTAGTATGCTTAATTACATTGTAACATTATTAAAGTAATGAATTTCGTTGTTAAAGAGGAGCTTGGAGAAAATCAATAACAATTTCATTTAGCTGACAATTTCGAATATATAAATAACTGTTAAATACATATTTCTTTTTTCGTTGAATTAAAACGAATATTTGTTGAACTTTTAATCTATAAATATTTGATCCAAGTTGTAAATGAAAGTATCGAAAAATTTCATAAAAATTGATAAATATTTTCTATTATCTTTCAAAAGAATTAATGATAATATTTTTTTCTTTTTTTATTATTATTATCAATTTTTGTCGTTACAAATTTGAAAAAAACATAATGGGAATTTCTAATGTACCTTTTCGGCTGTTGGACATTTTCATGAATTTCATAATAGCAACTCTTTCTTATATACCATAAGAGTCGAAAGGGCAAAAAAACTTCATATTTATTGCAATCGTCTAGGAAAAAAAAGAATATGCGTAGAAAAGAGAACAAAAGGAGCATGTTTGGCCTGTTTCCAATGCTCATCCTCAAAACACAATCATAAAGTACCCAGTTTCTACAAGACAAACATCCGGAATGCGCAAATCCTAAAACTTCTCTATTTCTCTTTTCTTCTCGCCACACACATAAACCATTCATTACGGTATGGTACTTCTTGCGAACACACATAAATACTCATCAGCACGGTAATATCATAAACAAATGAGATACCACACGATCATCGATGACCAACACATTTTTCGTCTTTCTTAAACATTTTATAAATCAACTTTTTATCATCGTTACATTAACACGTGGCATTATTGATCAACGTATACAATAGTAAGTTATAAGAAAAAAAACTGAAATCAAGTTAAATAAAAGAAAAAAAACAGAAAAGACAAAGTGTCAGCAACCGCCCGTTTCATGTTTCTCGTTCGAGCTTTCATTTCTACGTTTTTTTGCTCTTCTGTCTGCTTCCTCTCCTACTTTGACGGCTAGTAAATATATATATATATCGTATAGTACGAGCAACTCGATACTTTGCGCCTTCGATAAAGGGTACTGCAGCGCATGGGACGATAACGCCCAAGTATCTCATAAAGAATCCGGCAGTAGCAATGGGAGAAAAAGGCATACGAACTTCTTTTTTCCCCTTTTTTTTCTTTTTCTTTCCTTTATCAAGTCGTCTGCTTACTATTGCATCCTAACGCAAAACGTTTAGTGCGAATTTCAACGACAGGCTTTGCTCACTTCGAATGTCAAAAGTACTCGTTCCGACGATTTTTAACAGTCAATCGTATACGAACGCAAACGATTTTTTTATATATATATATATACGCAAGAATTTCTCTTCTTTTTTCATTCGTTTTTCTTTTTATTTTTTTAAGGTTTATTGAAGAGAAAACGTTTCATCTTTAGAACGCACGTGCACTTAGAACGACAGGAAATGACTGTTACTTTTATATTTCTTGGGAGATCTCTTTTTCTTATTCGTTATAGAATGATTGTACGCTTTTATTATTATATATCCATTAAAAACAATACTTTTTGTTATTTGGACAATAAGTGACTTTATTTCATTAGTTTCATTTTTAATGAAAAATTTAATTTTACTTCATATATTTAACGCTAAAATGTACGTTCACAATTTTTTTTTTACAAACACGTATAACCAAAATCTTTTGTGAGCATTTTATTTTAGTATTCCAACGATGTTATTTTTTCTGAGTGTGCAGGGAATGGGCAGAGAAAAAGTTACTTGATTAGCAATGTTGGATGTCGAGAAGTTTAGCGAAGCATTCATTGTTATGAGCATGATGACTAAAGCTTTAGAATTATTCAGGAAAAGAAATTGTATTGAAACTCGTAAATTTGATTGTTAAGCCAATTTAATTTATCATATTGAACAAAAAATAAATTTTGTTTAATTTTAGAAAATCTCTATTTTTTTATATAATGAAGTGTTATAATAGAATTAAGCATTTCATTTTATTCGAAGTCTTGAAATTTTTTTATTAAAATATACTCAATAACGATTTGAAACAATAATATGCTTTTCTATTTAATTATTTTACATACTATACTATTTCATTATTACAAGAAAAAAAAATTTGATGCAACTCAATTTAAAAAGTTTCCTCGAGGCCACGATGAAACGGTTTCATTCGTCTGTCGAAAGTTGAGAAAAAGTTGGACTCTGTTTCGGTTTTAAGAAAAAAGACAAATAAAAAGTTCATTCAAATAAACCTTTCCTTGGGATTGCTAAAACAAATTACTTTTCTTAAGTAGTGTTTACTTGATTCAACATTTTTTATTGAAACTTGATAAATATTTTTCTTCTTCGCCAGTAAATAAGATTTTAATTAAAAAACTGTAATTTATATCAACAGCTCTGAAAAAAATATTTTATAAAGATTCAAGGTTTTTATGTCGCTCAAACAAATACAGATAAAGCAATCTACATACATAAAATAAGAATGCCATGACTAAGAACTTTGTATATCTTTATTTCATTGTTTTACATTCCATTCTAAGTCCCCAGTATTCATCTTTCAATGCGTCTTTTATAAATATTTTATACTTAAAGTTTTTTAAACAAGTCGTCATAACTGTCTCTGTAGTGCCCGTTATTTTAAAAACAAACGTACAATTATTTCAATTAAAATTCATACACGAATGTTACTAATGATCATTTATTATTTGTTTGTTACAGGTGTAACGAGAGCCCGAGGTGCCGAGGAGACTCAAGTAGATACGCATGAGGGCTCAACAGTCCTTTTGCAATGTCGCTTTGCTCCGCCACGCGAGAACGCAACCTTTTTCTGGTTAACTCATACGAATAACGCACACGACAATGCTGCCATCGAACATACAGCTTTGGCACCGTATTACCGTGTCTTCATGCGTCCTGAAGAAGGTCGTTATGATCTTGAAATACGTAATGTCTCGTATGAACGTGACAATGGTAAATACGAATGTCGAGTCAAGGTTAGCGGTACTGGTGAAAATTTGTATCACAAGAACATAACTTTAACTGTTCTTCGTGCACCAAGTCCACCATCAATTTCACCAGTATCAGCAATAGCTAAAGAAGATGAAAAACTTGAACTTCAATGTAATACTCATGGAGGTAGTCCTGAACCGGAAGTCAGATGGTACAGAGGAAATTCACGTAGTATTGTACATACTGGCAGAAATTATGTGCTTATCCCAAGCAAGGATGATGACAAATCTGTTTTGAAATGTGTTGTCAGTAACAGAGCTATGAAATCTGGTGAGACATTATCTGCTAGTGTGACATTAGATGTTCACTATTTCCCAAGAGTATCAGTAGGTCCGGAAAATCCATTGAGAGTTGAAGTCAATCAAATGGCTACTTTGAGGTGTAATGTTGATTCTAAACCAGCTGTTGGCACTGTTAGATGGCTCAAGGACAACAGCTTTGTTGCCACGAGCTTTAATCATGTGATACCTAAGGTCACGCTTCAAGATGCTGGCAAATATACATGTCAAGCTGATAATGGTTTGAGTAAGAAAGGTGAAAGCTTTTTGTATTTGGATGTTCTATATCCACCAAGTGTATCTATTGAGGGCGATAGAATTAGAACTGCTGAAGTTGAAGATAGTATTACAGTACATTGCAACGTCTCGTCCAATCCTCCACCAACTAAGATCGAATGGCTTCGTGAAGGTAAAAACTAATAACATTTAATTATGATAAATGTCTAATCAATAAAGTTTTTCTGATTTCATTTAAAATTTATTAAACGTGAACAAAATTGATGAATGAATTTAATAATAATGACATTGATAAAGTAATTAAAAGCACTTTGAAGTCCCCCTCTTGAAAAGATCGAATCTAAATTAATTATCTTTCATTTATTTTATCGTTCCCCACTTTATACTAACCACTCATCATGAATTATTAACCTTATAACCAACATCTTTTAACTATCCAATTTAATTACCATTACATCCAAACCTTTATATACCTTCTACATTTTTTTCTTATCTTACGTCAATAATTCTTAAAGTAACGTAAAAAACCCATTTTGTATAGGTCGCCCTGAATTCCGTGTCGAGGGTTCGATACTACGTTTGATGAGGGTGACAGCTGAGCACGCGGGTAATTATACATGTCGTGCCATCAATTCGATCCATCCGTCCAACGGCGATCGTAAGAATCATTCGGCGAATGCAAAAGTTGAAATACGCGTCCGTCATAAACCAGGACCAGCTCGTATTACACCTGATTCGCCAGTCGCTGTTGAAAATTCTAAAGTTATACTTACTTGTATTGCCCATCCACCTGGTTATCCTGAACCGCAATTCCAATGGTCGAGAGAAGGTGATTCTGGTATTGCACCAACTGAACATTTTGGTTCAAAATATGAGATTAATTCAGTGCATCTTGGAAGCGAAGGTACCTACAGGTGCCACGCTTTCAATGAAATCGGCAATGGTGAAGCTGCATCAGTTAACCTAACTGTACATCAATCACCAAAAATTCTGTCGAAACTTCAGCCTCATGTCACAAGGAAGTAAGTAAATTTAATTAATTTTAATAATTATTTTTAAAGCAAAGAATTTTTAACAAATAAATTATTAATAATAAAGCTGAAAACTATGTAATTAAAAATTTTCATATATACGTAAAATGATTCAGACATAAGAACAACTGTAAGAAAATAATTATATCATTAAACATTGCCAATAAAACAAATTATCTATAATTAAAATTAACTACAGAATAATAAAGATCAATTACGATTTTATGAGTACACACTTTTTACATTGCATAATATTTAATTGCCTTAAGCTCATTTGTGTCGCAATTGTGGGTTTTCTCTATTAATATGACACTTCAAAATTATATTAATACATTTATTCACTCGACTGCTATATCGATTCGATGGCAATATAATAGAATAGTATGATTAGGAAGTATGATATCAATCGGTGCCATCTAGAAACTATTTTCAATCCCTTTAGTTTAAGACTTTTCTTTTATCTAGAAATCAATGAATTTTTCTCCACTTAGTTTTGATGACATTGTAATAAAAATAATTGGTAATTTAATTACCTTGAAATTGAAATTGAAATTTTTAATCTTTAAAAAAAACGTATTGACAAACTTTCATCTTACATAATTAAATTAACAAGAATTATAATTTTTGATTAGAATTAATTGAAAATGTTAATAAATTCAATATTAATAATGATATTTAATAACCGTGAGATAGTTCATCCCTTTTGATAAGCATCATGCTCGTCTAGCTTTCTTTAATAATTACAATGGCTAATATGCATTTTAATGACAACATTACTCATATATACCACGCAAGAATATGATCTTTCCCAACGCATATAACGATATAATTGTTTTTCAAGGTCCCCCATTCACTATCGTATACGAAAGGACTACCCTTTCTAAAGTTTTATAAATAAACCTGAGTATGGGTTTATTCGCGTAGCGCCTCAATTATTCTTGGCAATTAGATTGCGTGTAGTCCCCTCAAAGAGGCACATCAATTGTGCGAATCAACTGACAAACGGCACGCATATATGATTAAGTGCATCACCGACGAAAATACTTGTCATTCATAAAAGGCTTAAACGTTTTAAATATAACCGCGATTTAAATGCTGGAATTTGTCATTTTTTTAGTATTTTAATTTTATAAATCAAAATAATTTATGTAAGTTGATTAAAATTATTAATGTAAAATTTTAGTATTATATTATTTTTTAATAAAATAATGGTGAATTCATTATCTATTTAAAATTACTAATTACGAATATTTTTCAAAAATTTTTTTTAATTTAAATAGTTATAATTTAACAAAAAATAATTATTTTCATGTTTAGGGTCGGTGAATCTTCTTTCCAAGTGTCCTGTGTAGCCCAAGGTAAACCACGTCCTTCAGTTCGTTGGTTAAAGGACGACCGTGAACTTACAGCCGACCAAAGCCTTTACAAAGTTACTACTACTGCATCCGAAGGTCATGGTCGCGTAGTCACGGTAAACTCAACTCTTAGCTTCCTTGGTAATGCTCGTCCTGAAACTGACAAGATTGTAGCCAACGATCGCGGCAAATATACTTGTGTATTCGACAATGAAGTTAAAAAAGTCGAATCACAAATGATGCTTAAAGTTGAACATTCACCTATTGTACTAAATCGTTATGATAAGGTAGCCAATAATTTACGTGAAACAGCTAATGTTACATGTAAAGTTCAAGCATGGCCTAAACCTGAATTCCAATGGAGTTTCGGCACTAATGCAGCACCTCTTCAAGGATCATCAAGTGACGGACATTATGAAATTTCAACAACTAGTGACAATTATGATGTATACACATCAGTACTTAAAATCACTAATATCCGTGATTCTGATTACGGTGATTATAGTTGTCGCGCAGCAAATGCTCAAGGTAGCATTACATCAACAATTAAATTACAACCTAAAGGTGCACCTGAACGTCCAATGAATGTCAGGGCTATGGATGTTGGTCCAACATATGTTGCACTGGCTTGGGATCTTGGTTTTGATGGCGGTTTACCTATTACCAAATATTTCGTCTCTTATAGAAGAATTGCTAATGGCGATGAAGTTATAGCTGCTGATTGTGCTCCGCCACGCGGACCTACTGGACAATGGCAGGAAATGGACTGTCGAAGATCAAATCCATGCAATGTTTCCGATTTGGAACAACATCAGACTTATACGTTCAAGGTAAATATGTCGATCGATAAAACGAGTGTTCTAGATTTGTTTAATTAAAATCGTGCTATTTACAATCAATCGTTAAAATCTTTAAATCTATTTCCTTAATTAAATTAAATTTTTCCATTAAGTTTTTAAAGAGTTTTAAATTAAATAAATAAAATATTTAAACTAAACAAATTAAAATAATTTCTATATCATTAAATAAAAATTTATTATTCAGGTGAAAGTGTATAATACGAATAATCATTCGGATTATTCGGAAGAAGTAACCGCAACAACAGCGGTAGCTAAAATTCCAGCACCTTTACGTGTCAGCTACGATCCGGAAGGTGGTACCCTTGCCATTAACGTAGGCGCTACTTGTCTCGCACTTGTAGCTTCTATTGAAAAATCAGATTCAGGATCTGATAACACATGGCGTATTGTCGATGATTGGCCACTTGAAGTTCTCGGTAGCGCAAGCACACTGAGAGAAGATATTCTTGATGATCCAGCTGCCTCAAGTTCTGAACCTAGAATTCGTGTAAGGCTTTGCTTGAAGGCTGATCGTCAAAGATGCGGAGAATACGTTGAAGCTGAAAGTAAGTTTTTTATTTTTATTTATAAATTATTTAAAATGTAGAAGTCAGTTATGATAAAAATTTATTGATATTTCAAATAAATTATATATATCAAAAACTAAAATTTAAAATTTTTATTTTTTTTTCTAAGTATTTATTACGAAAGTTAATATAGATTTCTATTACAAAATTTTGTTATCAGTTATCGTACTTTTAATTTAATATTCGCGCATATCTAGAATTTTAATTACATTTTAACTTAAATAAGCGAATAAAAGTTACTTAAAAACTATCCATTAATATACAGCAGTCAATAATACGACACAAACAAAGTTGGAAAATGAATTTAATACTTTGAAAAATCTTTATGCTAAATTATACGCTTGTTACGAAAACATGTTGAATTTCATACGTGTTTATTTATACCGCATAAATATGCTCCTTCCTACTGGCTCGGGCAAAAGCTCATATATACTTTTTGCTAAAATTAATGATAACAACCTGATAGAGTCAACAAGCTAAAGTAAACGAGCAAAGTTTCCTCTCCAAAGAATTTATTGCATCCCTTTAAGCTTGCACCGATTCCCAGCAAAACTCTTTCCTCTCTTTCTTCCTCGCCATATATTTCTATATCTCCTTTTCTCAAATGGAAATCAAGTGATATACATAGATATTGAATAGTAAGCTTACAAATTTTCCTCTTCCCTCAACATTCGTTTCAAAAACAATAGCGCGTTAAATTATTTAATGTTGTATATATAATATTTAAAAATCATTAATTGTTATAATTATTTGTTTTTTTTTCTTCTAAAGTTGGTCCTTCTTACGTAGCACAAGCCGGAGCTCTAGCAACTCCAACTTTAATTGCACTTGTAGTAAGCGGTGCAGTATTCCTATTGTTCGCTGCATTACTATTACTGTTCTGCCGTTGCCGTAGGAAACACGCTGCCAAAGCCAAAGACTACGAGATGGATTCAAATGCGTAAGTTTTAATTTTTTATTTTTATTCTTCTTAAACAATAAAACCCTACTATACCATACTTATAAACCTCAAGACTATAACTATTAAGGATTACACTTTAATGTTATTCACTATAAAGAAGAACTTTCTCTCTGAATGCGTCATAAAAGCATTTGGCATATACGTACACACGTATATCTATATACGTAATTTAAAGAAGAGGAGATTTAAACTTAACGTATAACTGCTTGACTTGTGCGCGCATAAGGTATTACACATCTTTCTCTCCTCCGTTTTGCTTTGTTGAAAACTCGTTGAAAAGTACGCGCCAGAGTTACCGTACCCCCCCTCGACGTTCCAACACTATACCAACGCCGAAGTAGTTTTCATTATGCATACGTCATTAGGGAAGTAGGTCGTATATACTTCTTCTTTTTTTTTTTACTTTCTCCATCTCTCTCTCTTCCTCTAAAATTGCCCTACGTATGGAATGCTACAATTTCACCGTCCAGACGCTCGGTAATGTGTGTTTTGTTTCTTTTGCATTATATTGCGTAAAAGCTATTATAATAACGATGAAATAGTCAAAAGTAAAGATGTCAAATATTAAGATTAATTCTTAATGATTCATTTTCAATTAATTTTCTCTGAAAATATTTATTGTTAACAAGTTTTCTGTTTAGTTTAAAATTATTGTCATTGTTTTCATATGTTTTCATATCTCGTTATTATAAAAATGAATTATAATCATGATGAATTTAACTTTAAAGTATTGTCATTATTAATTTGCGATTATTCATTAACGATAAAATAATAAATTTTGTTTGTCTTCATTAAAATTAGTACGGATTAAAGTGATAATTGATTTAAATTACGCGATTTGCAAATAAAATGTCATTTTATGAATTCCACAATATTAATTTCTTCATTTATCTCTCAATTAAAAGAAGCAAAAGAAAAAAAAATCAGAAAAGTTTGTAAACTTGATAAAAAAAAGAAGGAAAAAAATCCCTGTGGTGCATAAACTCAGCGATTTTCATCAACTCAATCATAACTTTTTATACCAGCTCGAAAGTATTATAAGAATTAGCGTTTACTTTCTTTTTTTTCCCTCTCCCAACCTAAGACAGTAAGAAGTCTCGAAAGTATTTTAGAGTAAACGAGAGTCAGCGCAATATGAAAAAAATTTCAAAGTCAAATGATGCAACCGGACAAAAACAAAAAGAAGAAAAAAAAACCATTTTCTTTCTTTCTTAAACATGTACAACAAAACCATTCTTATATTCCCTTGCAAGCATATCCATCCGCAGTGGATCGTAAAGCGCGAAATGGAAGTGTCGAGAGAACCTTGAGGAAAAGAAAAGAATATGCGCGAAAAATAAGGATGTAGTCAACATCAGGAAAAGAAAAAAAGAAGAAGGAAGGAAAATAGGAAGGAAGCTTCATAAGCAGCCTTAGGAGATGAGAGTCCAGACGTTCTTTTTTTTTAAACGAGATATACATACGTATACAGACGAACATAAGGGAAGAAAAGTAAAGCTTTAAAATAAAAAAAATATGGAAGAGAAAACTTGTTGTTTAGAAGAATTTCTGTATTTAATTACGTAAATTTCTTTGAGTAAGAATTTTCTTCTTCAAACAACATATATATACACGTTAGTTTCCACCTTTCTTACGCTGTGTTAATTTTGAACCTTCTCTCGTCTCGTTTTAATTAGAGTTAAGCCGCCACGAAGAAAAATATAAAAAATATACACACCAACTTTTGTTATTCTTCTATTTCATAATAACATTCGTTATAAATTTACGAAAAATTAATTGCATAAACCGTAAAAAAGTAATTTACGTTATAATTTTGTAGTTTTTTTTTCATTTCATTCCAATAAAATAACTAATTTTCAACCTATAAAAGTTCTTCATCGTATCAAAGAATTTCCAAAAGAAAAGACTATATCGCCTGAAGAAGCTAAAACGAAGAAGGAGAACAAGAAGAAAAAAGAACGAAATCAAATAAAGGAGAGTACATAAAGAGACTAGTGGAAGATGCATAAGCACAAGAGAGTGGAAAAATAAGAAAAGTAAATAAAAAAAAAAGAGACTATGGTAAAAGGTCCTTGAAGCATACCTTTAGCCTTATACTCAAGGCATTTTGCTTGGGCATCTTTACTTTGCGTGCATCTCTTTTCGCAAAAAAAAAAAGGTAAAAAAAAGGAAAAATATAGAAGGAAAAGAGAAAGATGGAGGTAATCTACGTTATGCACATACGTAGGACCCTTATAATCTATTTTCTCATTTTTTTTTCTTTTACTCTTTTACTTTCTTATGGGAAAGATGCATATATATGTACATATACGATGGACAGGAAGGAAACTCGATTTTCAAGAAGCTGGGGCTGTTAACCCTACGGCGACTTGAAAGATAATCGGTTGGCTACTGCACATTTCTCTCTCTTTCTCTCTTGTTCAAACGACTTACGTCAAGGAAATTTTCTTGATATTAAACCAGTCTTATCGTACTTTTTTTTCTTTCTTTTGTTGAACATTAAAATTGATTTCCCTGCCTGTCCTTATCGTTTAATACGTATATTCATGTTTTCTTTTTTTTAAAGTTATTCGATGATGTCGACTTGTTTCCGGAATTTTAACGTGGGATAATAATGGATCGAGACGATGTTATGGTACATAGCATACTTAAGTGGACGATGATTATGTTCACGTAATAGGAGGCTGCTGTTCGTACTTTATTATTATAATAATTAGCAAAAGAAGAGCAAATTTAATCTCTTAACAAGTAGCATAAAACTTCATTATTCATTTTTCTTTTTCAGAGTATTTCCCGCAAAATGTTTACGTATGCATTAAAAAATTATTAAATTGCGAATTAGAAAGAAACGTATTTTTTAAACTGAATTTCATAAAATTATGAAATAAAAAAAAATAAATTCATCAAAAAGAAAAAAAATTTCTTTAATTTCAATTTATTATTTCCTTGATTAAACTAATATTCTTATTATTATAAAGTTTAAATCTTATAAAAATTCCTTCAGTCAGTTTTTTCATTATAAAATCTTTTTAAAACAGCATACTCTCAAACTGCTCAACTTTTAATCCCTCATCCTTCTCACAAAGCAGAAAATCCGTTTATCAAAGTTTACAAAAGAATCTCCGAAAATTACCTTCCTTCGTTCATTCGTCAAAAAGTCTTCTTCTTCGTATTTTAAACAAGAGGCAAAAAAAAATAAAATAAAAAAATAGAGTTAAAACCAATAGCTAAAGCTCAATTAAAGCTTGTCTTGCATTTTTCATTCTTTGAGTTTAAATTCTCAAGCAGAACCACAAAAGACATACGATTAAACTGCGTAAGTTTAAACGTGTTTATTAAGTGTAACAGTAAAAAAAAATGAGAAATTTTTCAAAAATATTTTTCAATCTTCGCTTCTCTTTATATCCTTTATAATCACGTTATGATGATATTTGCATCTTTTTAATTTGTCTGTTAACTTCATTAAATTACAGCCTAAGTTTCATTGACATTCTAAAAATATACGAATTATTTTTTTCACACCTTGAAGCAAAATACAATTTTTTTTATTCAGTTTTTTCTTATCTGCTTATTATCGAATTTTCCTTCATAGCGGTAGAAAGAAAGTGAGAAAGATTCTTTTCTCATTCTTACTGCAATAACAAAAGTTGACATTTTTTGCAAATAGAGAAGAAAAATAGGTAGGGAATCTAATAAGTTCAAAAGACTTTCGACTGAATATTCTTATACATAGTTTTTTCCTTCTTTTATTTAGAGAAAGCTTGAAAAATTTCGATATCGTTGAATATATTTATCATGAACTTTGTATAAATAATTTTAAATTTTTAAAAAATGTTTGTCTTCTATAATGACTTTTAATATTTTTTCATTAGTTTTATAAAATAACGTTCTTGAATACATTGTGTAGCCACGTTCAAATAAAAATTATTGAAAATTACTTTAGAACAAGAGAATTTTAATTAACAATGAAAAGTTACTCACCAGAAGAGCCGTGATGATCATTATGATGCAACACATCTTCATTTATAATACGGATAATAAAGTTAGTCATAGCCATTTGCTCGCATCATTCATTAAACATTCCGCAACATGTAACGCATAACCGTACATAGTTTTTCTGTTATCCCTCGATATAGAAAAGTTTTATTCTAATTTTCTTTTCTTTCTTTTTTTTCAATTCTTTTCTCTTTTAGCATCAATCGCGCGCACATAAGAGAAAGTTCAAAGTGAATTTTATCGAAAGCAGAGAGAAAGAGAACTTTAAGCCTTGCTCTTCGTAATGAGATACGCTTAAAGGCGCTTCTTCATTAATCAGAGTCGAGAGTTTTTCAATTAAAATGAGCGATAAATCAAATTACGTAGTTTTAATATCGACAGAACAACAATGATTAAATTTTAAAAAAGAAGTTAAAAAGTTAAAAATCTCAATTATTTTTTTTAACATGATTACAGAGTCCGACCAAGTTTGGTTACTAGTAATGGTCAACAAACTCAAGCGCCGCCGCCTTATTACGCCGAAAATAAAGCTTTAGAGCATAGTTTAGATCATGCTTTAGCTCTTGAGGATTCAAAGACACCAGCTTACGGACAAACGGGCTATGGTTATCATCAAGCCAATCATAACATCAATGGTGAGAACAATGGTAATTGGTCTTTTTTGGGTTTTCCTTACTAATCTTTATTAATTTAATAACAAGATTCGAGATTTCGTTTGAATGTACCACGTTATGTGTGATTTTTCCTGACTAATAATTATGGCGATTGGTATATAAAATCCTTTGATGTATGAATGTGCCTTTGATTAAGTTAATATAATGGTAGATCTAAAAGAGATGAATGATTGAAGTTTGTAAGTGCTTTTGTGCTCGATAGATTAAGCAATTTGTTAGGGATCTATAGTGTATTTCTAAAGGAAAATTTTTTTCATTTAATAATAGTTTTATTTTTTGCTATTAATTAATTTAATTGTCGAACAACATTTTGTGACCTAGATTCAATATTTTTCTCTTTTATGTTCCAATATTTATATTATTTTTTATTACAAATAACATAATTTTGAAAATACTTGAAGTACTTTCAAGTCATTTAAAAATTACTATGCAATATTCAATTCTGAATTTGATAAGATAAGGTTGTGCAGTTTTTATTGTACAGCCAATGTAATATCAATCAAAACTCCGTAATTCCCTTTCAAACACGCCGTTTTACGAAAGCACCTAAATCTCTGTATAATAAATAACAAAAAAGTTCAATCTTGCTTCTTCAAGAAGTTTGTTATCAGTAAAAAAAACTTAGTGAACTGAATCTTGCATTCCGAATAGTAAATGTATAAATATAAACCTTTAGACATATAAATCCCTAAAGTAGATTGAAAATGAAGCAAGCTTACGTGCTTTTGTAAGTTTATAATAGGAAAATATTTCAATGCTTTATTTAAAAATTTTCAGCTTTAGAAATATTTTCCTATATCGAATGAATGAACTTTTGATCATAATATTTGTTTAATCATTTTCCTCATTTAATCATTTTAATACCCTTTCCTTAGGCGTAAACATGGGTTACATGGAAAATAGTTATTCGAATTCCAACAACGGTGGCTCGGTAAATTCGCAAGACTCAATATGGCAAATGAAATCAGCTGCAGCGGCAAATGGCGTTGTTGGCGTTAATACCGGTAACGTTGGAGTTGTTGGTAGTGGTGTTGGTACACCTTACGACATGGGTGGTTACGCTACTACTGAATCAGATTATCCAGCCCACCCGCATTACATGCCACAGAGAGATGATTATAGGGAAAGTCACAACCTTAGTCGGCAACAATTCTGCGAGCCATTCGCTACGGTTGTCAAGTCTCAAAAGCATGTCGGTTAGTATATATTTCTTATATATACATCTATACATATACACATACATATATATCTGTATAAAACCTCATCCCTCTATTTTTTTTTCTTTTCTGTCTTATACTTTCTTTTTATTACGTTACCTTTTAAAGGTACTATTCACTACCTTTTTTTTGTAGCTACCTTGGTAATAATAGTTACGACTAAGGTAGTAACGTTGCAAGTAGCAATGTGATACGGAGAACAAAGAGCAAAAGGAAAACCAGTGCAACGCTAGCGCTTTTCTTCGTAATTTCGATTAATCGTGAGCTTCTCTCTTTTAGTCGATTTTTTTTTCTTTTTTTTTTTTATAAAAGAATCTATGTATGTTGCCTTCGGAAAAGTCACGTTTTACCGTGAATTAGTTGGTTGTTAGCTGAAATACACATTAGAATTTTAAAATTAAGTTATTAGAACGTTGCTAATTGCAATGTCGTTATTTTATTATAATTACCCGTGCTACATTTTTGTAATTATTATAGTTATACTTATTATTACGTAAAATTCAATTTAAAAAAAAGAACATTAAATAACCAAAATCTTTATTTAACTTCTAATCTTTGAATATAATTAATGAACAATAGCATTGCAAACGTCTATATATTTGTCTTGTAAATTGTAACAAAAACTACACGGAAAAGAGTTTTCACCTTAAAAACTAGTGCTAAATAATAGAAGGTTAAAATTGCGTGTTTTATAATGAAAAAAACCATGACAGTATCATTTTAATCAATGCTAGTTTTACTATTTTACCTTCTAAGGTCCAGCACATTGATTTTCAATGATTAGCACGGTTTTTTCCAGTGCCAACATCAAAATTTAAGTTCTGCGCATTAGCAGAGAAATTCTAACGACTAGCACGGTTTTTTCCAGTGCCAACATCAAAATTTCAGTTCTGCGCATTAACAGAGAAATTCTTAATGCATGGTATCAGTTTTTTCACAAAATCAACTTATTGCAATCTTTCAAGTCAATTATATTTTATTTATTTATACATGTATGTATGTATGTATATATATATATATATATATACATGTCTGTGAAAACATAATGACAGAGTTTTATGTTCAAAGTTCAACAAGATTTCTTTTTCAAGAAAAGTTATTTAGTTATTTTAGTACGAAATTATACGTGAAAACTGGTCGAAACAAACTTGCAATTTTTTCTCATTTTTTTTATGTAACTTCTCATAAAAGTAACATAGAATATTTAATATTTAACATTTAATATTTTTTGTATAAAATTATCCATTTGGCACTTATTTCCTATGCAATAAATAGAAAAACTTTTGTGTAAAACTTCACAATCGTGCACACTGCTACAATCGAAAATTCGTATACACAAACATACACCAGCGCCGTTATTTGACGTGCTTGGCACCCGAAAAAACCGTGCCAAAGGTGGCACTGTAAATTCACGCGTCAGTTATCGAAAATAAATATTTATAGCACTAAAAAATACTACACTGGTATGAATTTTATTTGTGCTGTCAATAGAGCGAAAAAAATTAATGCCATTCATTACTTTAGAACACACTAGCATTGAAATTTAAACATCTAATCGAATTTAGCATTAGTTTTACCGGTGAAAACTTTTTTCCGTGTAATTAAACAATCACATTTACGCAACGTTAATCAACTCCATTAAGCTGATTGTTTTAAAAACACACATACACATACGCGCGCGCACGCTATTATACCATCAAGTCTCGCGTACATAGATACACCTCCGAAACAAACACTACTGATTTGTTTTCGAACGAAATAAAATGACAAAGGGAAGTATATACGTACGCGTGGGCGCGTGTCATTACAAATTAAACGAGATTTCCTATGAGCAGACAAAGTGCAGCACACTAACTTGTAAAAGGATTTCAAACTTTGTTATCCATTACGTTAGGCGTAATTCATCCGATGCATGAACGTTCAGTCTAGAGAGCCTATGGCATGCAATTTATTTTGCATACATATATATATATATATATATATATATATATATATTCAGTAAAAGAAAGAAATAAAGAAACAGTTAATCCAAACAATATTTGTTATGTAAAATATATACGTGAATGCATAGACTGGTAGCGCAGTTTTAATTGTCAAGCCTTGGGCTCATTCTTTCGCGATTGATACTTCCCTCGAGTGCATAAGATGTATATCTTTATAAAAGAAAGAAAATTAGATGTTACGGTTGTTATTTTATTTTGTGCAATTTATTCTCCGTATTACAAAAATTCCTAATAACTCTTATTTTAAAATTAATAAAAATTCTTGCTATTTCATTCGACTATCATCATTCTTTCATCAAAAATGAAATAAAAATTTTGTAAAAATACTAATAAATTAAATAATTGACGTCTGTTCTAATACAGGCTTCTGTCCGTCAATTTCAGATTCACCGTACGATGTGTCAGGTCTTCCATATCAAGAAAATTATGACGAGGATACAAAGCCACCGCAGCAAGTAAGCTTATCGTACGACGAGTCATTGGAATCTGGTTATTCAACGCCGAACAGCCGGGGTCGTCGCATCATACGTGAAATAATAGTCTGAGATCAACCCACCGGCTCGCGAGCCGGTAAATCGCGTACAACATGGCTCTAGCAGCAGGCCCCCCATCATCATTTACATCATCCGCCAGGTCATCATATGGAAATTGTTATTGAAAGTGATCCATATAGACCAAATAGTACTAGTCCAGCACCAACGTATTTACGCTCACCAGTTAGTAATCAACCAATTGTCAATACAAATAGCGCCTTTTATTATGCAACCTTACCACGTGGTGGTGGTAATCGTTTAAGCACATCGGACACATTAGACGGTGCCTCAACAACATCGGTTAGAAGAGTTGATAAATCTGGTCTGCTTGAAATTGCTGACATAGAGCCAGCAATTGCTCGTCAAACAAATTCAAGACATTTAACTGGTGCTGAAAGTCATGGTACACTTTCGAGGCGGATTGAAAGGTCGGGATTGTTGGAAGCGGTACCGGAGATACCAGATCAATGTCATCGTACTGGCCTCGCATCAGAAGAATTATTAGCAGCTGCAGCAACAACAAGATCAATGGTTGAAAGACAACAACATTTATTGGGTGCAGAAACCGATATCGTTGAATCTGCGATATTAAGGAGACGATCATTTGCAACTGACTCTCAAGACTCTTCGGTTAGTAATATTACAAATGATAACGAGATCAGCAATAACAATAATAATAATAACAATTCAACGAGGAGTAATCAGAGGGTTAAATTTGCAACTGATGAAAGCAATAGCCCGACAGTTACTACAACACTTGATGACATTAAAGAATCAAGAGTTAAACCAAGTGTCGTTGATTGTTTAGCTAGGTTAAGTCCAAGAACACGTGATAATCGACATACTCAAATGACTTTATCGAATATACCTGATGTTATCGAAGCACATGGTACATCGACTACAACGACAACAACAACAACCGGTACAACAACGACAACTGGTAATAGTGATGCTCCAGAAGGTGAAAGAGCTGAGGCTGAAGGTTGCGAACACACTGCCATTGAAAGTGTCGAAGAATCTAGAGTGGCGTTTAAGGGTACCAATAGTACCACAGCTGCAAATAGTAAGATCGGTCATAATGATAATATACAAGCCGTACACGTTATTATATTATCCGAACAATTGTGAGGCCGACTTTGGCCTACCGACTGAACGAACTCCGTGTTCAAGCAATACTGGGTATGAGTGTGGGGGCACAAGTATATTATACACTAAACACAAGACAGGGTTAGCGATGGATCTTGGACACCTTTAAATAATTTGAAGTAAATGGCTTTCGTTAAGTGTTTTTTAAATTGTTTTTAACTTTTTTAAATCAAACGTCTGTTATTCGATGCGAAGCTTTGAAAGCAAAATTAAACTGAATTTTATTAGTTTTAACTTTAATTTTTAAAAATTAATACCGAAATCAATGTCCAAAAAAATCAAAAGTGCCTATTTCAAAATAAATAGAGGTGTCCGTGTCTGAATAGCTAAAACTCGAATAAATCCAAACTTTTTATAGAAATATTCGATATTATATTTTTATAGAAAAAAAAGCTATAAAAATTACTTATATGTTCTTATAAAAAGCTTGAATTTGTCGAATAAAGCGCGAAAAGAGTGAAAGCATAACGTTGGGACAGAAAATTCATCGAGAATTTTTATACGAGAGCGTATTACATTTTTTTTTTATCTTTTCTTTTGTACGTTAACATTGACTGAAATAAATTCGAAAGAAGATTAGTATATACGGTGACCTGACGAGATGAGTTTTACAGCCCCTTCGTTCAATGCTCTTGCTTCAATTTTTAAAGCCCTGAAATATAACGTTGTACATGTACTTCGATGTACTTTCTCGTTTCGCTCGAATGAGCGATAAACTTAGTTTTTTTTTTATATATGTGACGAGGTGAAAAAAACAAATGTATTATATTGTAATTATAGTGTACGAATGGAAGTATAACATACACATACACAAAACCATGTGGAACAAATTATTTTTTTCTTTGTACGAATGTACACGAAAAATTTTTAAAAAAATATATAGAGGCCATTTAAATTCTGATTCTCAAAGTATCAGAATTATTTTTTTTTAAAGGGAGGAAAACTCGATTATAGTGATGATCTATAGGTTTATATGTATGTATGTACGTGTGTATATGTTTTACGTGTAAGTGTATGATCGATTTTTTTAGAGACAAAAAAAAACAAGTATATATTAATGAACGATCGAACGACGAAAGATTAAAAAAAAAATGAAAACGAAGACTGCCCCGCGGCAGAATCGATACTTAATTAAAGCGTAATTTAAGAACATGTCTTTCTTCATCATTTTTTTTTCTTTCATTATTATTGTCATTATCTATCGTTCGCTAGAAAAAAGAAATGGAAAAAATAAGAGAAAAAGATATCCGACGATTTATCGAAGCTCCTTCTTGTTCAAGATGATACGCCGTGCTACCGTTTGGAATGCCGTCAATTTCCGCTTTGAATCGAAGCCGATAGGTTATTCGCCTTCGCTTCATTACGGAATTTTTTTTTCTTCTTTTTATTACTTTTCTTCTTTTTCATACATAAATACTCGCTATTAAATGTACACCTGCAAGTTTGTCTCCTTTTAAACTCGTCACGCGTATATACTATATCGAGAACTTCGTTGAATCAAGTTTGAAAAAAAGTGGATTTATTACAGAAAGAACGTGTTTTATCGAAGATTCTTTTAAATTTATATATTTTTGTTTTTAATTTATTTATTGCGAGTGTCGACGACCGATGCGTACTTTTAGAAAGATCTGACGTTAGAAAATGAAATTTTATTTTTTAATTATTAATGTTGATTTTAAATTTATATGCGGCCTAAAAATATTTATTTAAATAAATGTCCCCGCGTTCCTTCTCATTATCCTCATTGATTCAACGCACAGCTCTCCACAACGTTCCTAAGCCGTTCCAATGAAATGATTAACATAATACGGTTTCGGTGATTTAATTAACGCGTGTTTCATTTTACTTTTTTTTCAAAGGAGTTACACAACAACCTGTTTTATATATAATGAAAAGAGTAATAAAAGGCATATCCATCTTAAAGGTGTATACGTACAAGAAAATAAAATTTTTCATTGGTAAAACGAACAGAGCAACGGCGCATCCTTGATCAGAAGCTTGGATATATTTTATACTTTTATATTGTGAACGAAAATCTGCTCTGTAAGAAAAGGGATGAAAAACTTAAGTAAAAATTACACTTCCCTTATTCTGTCAATAGCGGAGAACAAAAAATTCTATATGTATATATGTGTATATTCATATGTACATATATATGCATATACATATATACATGTATTATATATTATATATAAATTGTGAGTGCAAAATGGCAAAAATATTATGACATAAGCGATATGGTGTGATTGTGATCTAAGAATTTATATTTATCGATGTGACGTGATTGATATCGTGAACATAAGATAGCCTTTATATGCGTATAGAATAAAAAAAAACAAAAACAGAAAAATCTATATAAATATATATTATATATATTATTGTACTAAAAAAAAGGAAAGCAAAACATGCTTGCAAAGTCGAGCTGATTCTCCATTCTATCGAAAGAAAGAAGTACGTAAACGTGTTCCCACCTTGCATTAAAAAGAAAAAATTCTTAATTTTTTTTTGTGTCGCGAAAGGGAGATGCGTTTTAAAAAAAAGTCGCGTGTAAATATTAGCTTGTAAGTAAAGAAAAACTCTTTCTTCTTTTTTTTTATACATTTATTTTATTCGCGTAATAGATTTAAGAAGAAGAAAAAAAAAGGAAGCGCGTATGACGATTGTAGATTTCGATGTGTTCTTCATTCGAACGTTGTATCTTATTTTTTACATTCATTCGTTATACAATTCCACATTATTTTCATCATTATTTTCTGCGTTCGTTACAAGTTTTATTTTTTATTATTACGATTATTATTGATATTTAATTATAATAATTTTTTTTTAATCTCAATCTTTATTTTGTATGTGACGCGCCGTTTGTGCGTGAAAGTTTTTAATCATTGTTCTCGCTTCGATGTCATCGCACATTATCGAATTCTTCGACCGATGATTTTTGTCGGCCACCGATCATTTTTTTAGTTTTCTTAATTTTTGTTGTTATATTTATATCAAGACGACAATTTGCAAATTAAAAGAATTTAAATAAAAGAAAAGTACGAAAAAATTGTTATCTTCGATATATTCGATTTTTAAAAAAATGTAAGACTAATCAGTCAATTAAGCGTTGTTATATATAAGTACATCTTTTTTTGATTGAATAAAGTCTAGGGCTATTATGAAATAATAAACGTGACTAGTTAATTATTTATTTCATCATACCTAAAAACAAATTATAAAATAAACGAAATATACTATTAGTTTAAAGTGAATATTATTTATCAAAAAACTTTGACGAGCTTTAAAATAAAAGCCTAAATATGAAAAAAGAAAATGAATATTCACTTGAGCTAAAAAAAGTATAATTATAAAATCAGGCCTAACAAGGTATTTCCATAAGAAGCACTAATGAGATAATTTATCACCGAACAAATATTTATACGCTATACGATTTTTCTCACATAATTCAAACGTTTTACGAAACTTTTGAAAGAAACGTGAATTCGCGTATACAACATAAGTCTCAAAGATAATTGCTTCATGATCTTTCCTAAAAGAATTAGGAATAAAAAAGTTTAATACGAGAAATACTCACAGAGAAAAAAACATTCCGGATTTCCTTCACGTTCATTAATTCTCTTCTCTTTTTTATTATTTCAACAAAATCACACGGCCGAAGAAACGTATAACGTGCGTAAAGATAATGATGATTTTTTAGTAATTATAAAACATCTATTTAACGCGATATTAAAGTTACATTATTTTTGTACGATTCAATGTGATCTCATTTTAATCAGCTCGTAGTTAATTAAAAACAATTCGAAAATGGATATTAAAAAAAATAAGAATACAAAAGTAAGGCACACGCAAACGCTTCATTGAAGCGCATTAGTATATACTTCGATTCTTCAAAGCTATAATATCTCGCATGAAAAATTTAAAAAAAAACTACGGCGCTTCAAAGCCATATAAAAAAAACAAGGGCACTGTTGATAATTATTATCCTTGCCTACGGTCAGGACTCACGCACATGCATCTTTTTAAAAAAGAAAAAAAAATAAACAATTAAAGAGATTATTAAGAATAAAGAAAAATAAACAACGCAAAGAGACAGAAAACAAGTAGAATTTTAGCGTAAACAAAAGGAAACGAAAAAGAGAGAGATGCAATTTATATCACTCGCCTATTATTATAAATATTATATATATAAATATAAATGTGAACGTCCTGCGATATTTTCGCCGATGCTCGAACGGTTGCTCGTTTATTATATTGTAATTATATCTTGTCATTTTTCCAGTTTAGCTGAAAAAAAAGAACTGGTTTGCACGAAATCTCGCAGTCAAAGAATACAAAAAAAAAAACTATAAGAAAACTTTGTCTATTATATTCCGACTAAAACGAAACGTTTTACTTCGTAATGTAGTAAGTGTCGTGAGCTGCTTTACGTATTTTTCAATTAGCTCTAAAGGAAGAAAAAAAATTTAACAAAAGGATAAAATTAAGAAAAAAAATCTAAAAATGATAGTTGTAACTTTAATAATTGTATACTTCTATGAGCTTGAGAATCATTTTTTCATGCAAACTTTTTTGATTCTATAAGCAAACTGGAAAAAAAAGATTACAGATGAAAGGTAAAAGATAATGAGAGCACGTTATGACCAATTATAGTTTTGCAAAGAGTTTGCGTGGATGAAAAAAAGATAAAGAAAAACGAAAAAAAACTGCCGAAAAATTAAAAAAAAAAAATATTAAGTAATATTGAAAGAAGAAAAAAAATAAAGGGAGCAAGATTATGTATGTGCGTACGTGTGATTGGGAAATTTATAGAGATAAAAAGAGTACTCGATAAAAAAGTATAACGTGTGATACAAACGTCATATTTTTTCATAATAAAGAAATCCTAACTAAAAGAAAAAATAATAAAGTTTTAAAGAGTAAACCGTGCAAGCATCGGTCGAGGATGGACTTATTGCGCGATTTAATAAAAGAAAGAAAAAACCCAAGTCCATATAAAAAAATACACACACATGTCACATTTTCATGTTCATCGTAAAAAATTCATCATTCATTTGACTCTGTGTAAAGAAAAAAAAACTTTTGCTGAGATATGTATATAGGAAAAAAAGTTTAAAATTTAAAAAAAAAGCGACAAAACAAAGGTTAACATTTACAAACGCGCGATTTGTGCAAATATTTAAGCTGCAAACTTTTATGGATTAAGAATAAACGTGTAACGAAAAGAATTAAAACGATGAAAAAAAAATTAAAGATATACGAGGAAACTCATAGAGTAAAATAAAAAAAAGGGCCCAAAAATTAAAAAAAAAATATGATTGCCCTATTGATATGAAAGAAAAGAAAAATGCAATCCTTCATTTTAAATATTAAACAATTAAAAATAGTATCATCGTTTTTCCATGGAAGAACGCTTGTGTATAACAAATGGGATGATGAACCATTTATATAATAAACGTCTGCGATTGTATTTGCAATTCTTGTACATGTACGTGGTTTATTATCTTTTTCTTTTTCATTATTTTAAACGCAAAAAGAAATAATATATAGACAGATACAAAGGAGGAGAAAATAAATAAACGTCTAAATTTGGGTAGATTTTCTGTGTATCTTTCTATAATATTTTTCTTCTAGCTCTTTTTTTCTTCCTTTGAAACGATAAAAAAACCATTTTTATGCAATCACCTGAATCTAAAATAAAAATAAAAAGCGTTTCCTCTGTTCAATATTTGAACAACCGCCAATCTCAATATAATTGCACGATTTTCAAGCGAATTGTGTGATTTTTTGTAAATACGACAGTTATATATATAAATATATATATATTATACATAAAGAAAATAAATATAAGCGTGCGGATATCAGATTATTCGATATTATATTGCTTATTATTATTAGTTATGTCAATTATCATTACTTATTATTATCATTATTATTAATTATTATTAATTATTATTATTATTACGTATTATTATTTGTACAAATTTTATGTTGCAATATAAAATAAATGATAAATTCCCAGTTGAATTAATATTTGTTATTATTTATACCTCGACAAATCGAATGACATCATAAAAATTCATAATTATGCCTGAATTTTTTTTTAAAACAATCATTCAAAAAAATTGTTCAATAAAATAAAAATAAAAAAAATTATCGATTGAATTAAAAAAAAATACTTTTTGATTTGTTTAATCTATTTTTTATTCAATTTATTTCTTAATTCGAGTTTGAAAATTGAAGATTGGTAATATAAAAAGATAAAAGTTTAATACTAAAAGCTAAAAAAATTAATTTTATTAATCATTATCACCTATATCATTAGAATTAATACCGTTATGGATAAAGTAATAACGTTTCAATCAATCAGTACCTATTCTAATTGAATGAGAAAAAAAAAGAAGTTAGATCACAGATTCCATCTATATGATATCACAAAGGGAACTATGAAAAAAAGAAAAGAAAAATCCAAGAACTCGAAGCGTTAATTGGTTCGTCCTATAGAATAAAAAAAAGAAGAAGAAGAAATAACGAAAGGCCAAAATGAAGTTAAAGTATAAGTAAGGCAAGGCGCAACAAAGTTTCACATTTTCTTTTTGTTAGAATCCAACGCCGCGTAACAAATCCCACCCGCGCCGGATATCCCAACCACGGAACAAAGAAGTTAACGTAGGGTCGACGACGTTTCTTTCACTCTTTTTTTTCTCCCACACATATAAATACATGCTCCTTTTCTCATTTTTTTTCCCTCTTATTTCTCATTCTCTCTCTTTCACCGGCTAATTATTCGTAAGTTTAAAAAGTTAACTTTTGAATAGGGAAAGGAGTCGTTTTTTTTTGCTTCAGTTCATGGGAACGTGCACATATACCACTTGTTGTATATAAAGTATGATTCCCCCTTCTTTTTTATAATCTTACATGTGTATATATTCTTACGTACAAGACCATTCTCAATGTCAGAAAAAGTAAATTTTTTCCCTACATATACATAATGATATTCGCGCTTCTTTAAAGTCAATATACACTTTACGCATCATATGCGTGTATATCTTTAAGGTGGTGCCGTTCACTTTATTTCTTCCACGCATAAACGTAAAAAGTAGCTTGTTGTAAATTCAAGTTTGCAAGCGAGCTCATAATGTTGTAAGCGATGAGCAAAGATATATATTTACGACGTAAATTTTTCCCTGTCGACGTTTTTTTATGGAATCAGATGTTTAGTGAACGGTAATTTTTGTCGGCTTTGAAATTATTACATCATTTATATGCAAATGATGAGACATGTTTCTATTTTTTTTTGTAAATTTTTTAATTTTATAATTACTTTATGTACCATTCATGAACTGTATACTTCTGAGTAATTTACAAATTTTCTCCAATAGATATTTGGAAAATTGTTTGTCAAATTATTAATAAAATACAATGATGATAAATTATTTTGAAATACTTTTTCTATATGATCGAGTATTTGTCTACTTACAAGGATTGTTAATTACATTTGTATCTTAAATTTTCTTTTAATTTTGGAATTTATTTATATAAAATTATCTAAAAAACGCTGGAATCCGGTGTAATACTCAATTTTTTAAAATTGTGAACAATTTTATTTTAATTTTAATATTTCTTTTAAAAAATTGCATTCACTTTACGATTGTAAAGATTTAATAATTATTCCATAAGTTTTTTACTGAAAATATATTAAAATTGAAATTAAAACTTTTTGGTAAATAAAATTGGTATAAAAAATTCAAGTTTTTTAAAAGTTATAAAAAATAAAAATGAAGATAAAATTTTGAGTAAAATCCAACATGAAATAGACACGACTTTCTTTGTAATTTTACATTAAAAAAATATCCCACAATTAAAGAATTTGAGATCTGAATGTGATATACTTTTCTTGTTAGTTTCAAAATACTGCGTTGTACATGTACGACCTCTAGTAGTAACAGTAAGAAACTTCAGAAAGATGATGTTCCGGCGCCTGATAATTATCAGTCTGTAAAAGGTAAAGTAGTTTTCTATCATTTAAGATCATTTACCGATATCTGGTAATTATTTTATTTAATTTTACAAATAAATAAAATTGCTGTTTTAAGTATTTTTAATCAACTATATGAAGATTTTAATCATTTTCTTAAATAAGCTGAAATATAGTTATTCAGGATTCTTAGTAAAATAATGACCTCTTTGAAATATTTTAAAATAGAATAACAAATCTATAAGAGATTTCCTTCTGAATTGCTTATGGTTCTCCATTGGAAATGCTTCGAATTTATCGATTTTCTATGTAGGAGTAATTAATTATTTTACTATTTAAATATTTGTTTTAATTCTTTTCGCAAAATTAACATAAGCTAATATTTCTTAAATTCATCTGGACGAATAAAAAAATTAGAACTTATTTATACATATATTATAAAGATGTTCAGTATAAAATAGGTATGTTTGTTATGCGCTTCACTTGAAATTAAAAAATAATAATTATTACATTTAAAATTTTTAAATATGAAGGAATTCAAAATTCAAAATATGAACTGTCAACTGTTTGAATAAACAATTTCACTTTTTCGGTTTTTGACTATTTGTCAGTTAACCTTTTTAAATTTTAGTTAAAACTTTCGACATATCATCCAAAATTATCAAGTATTATTTTATTTAAGTAAAAAAAATTTAATTTAAAAAAAAACCGAAAATGCGTGAAATTTTGAATATTCAAGCAGGCCAATGCGGAAATCAGATCGGTTCCAAAGTAAGTAATTCTAGAGTCATGTAAAATGTATCAATCACAATAGGTCAGTCAAATTTCTTTTTTTTTTAAATAACCCTTCTAATAGCTTAATATGCTACTGATAAATGAAATTATTTACTTATCATAAAAATGATTAAATTAAAAAACTAAATAAAATGTTAGATATATATTTAACCAACAATATTTCTATCAATGCGTAGATGTATAATACGTGTAAAAATTGTTAGAATTTTTAGAAAATAAAATAAATTAATAAGGTACAATTTAAAAAAAATTTTTTTTTTGCATAAAATTTAATGATGAAATACATTCAATTTTACATTATTTTCTTGCATTACAATTACAATGCTAAGTATTTTTTATAAAATATGAATTAATCGATTTAACTATTCCTTTTTTTTCAAACTATCTAAATGACACGTAAAAAAATGTAAAAGACTTTTAATTATGCTTTTTATTTTTTAATGTTTACAGTTATTTATTACTGATTTTGATTACAGTCGAACAATCATTATATTAATATATAATATTCTTTTATTTATAAAGACTTTCGGCGCATACGATTTCGATTTTTATTATATTAACATTTATATTTTCAATCTAAATAAATTTTCAGTTTGAATATAAAAAAATGAAATTGCTTTTCTAGTTCTGGGAAGTAATATCTGGTGAACATGGAATATCGCCAGATGGCTCATACGTGGGCACCAGTGATCTTCAATTGGACAAAATCAATGTATATTTCACAGAAACAATATACAAACGATATATTCCACGCACAGTAATAGTTGATCTCGAGCCTGGTACTATCGAAGCAATACGTTCCAGCGCATTCGGTGAAATATTTCGACCGGACAATTTCATATTTGGTCAAAATGGAGCCAGTAATAATTGGGCAAAAGGTCACTACACCGAAGGTGCTGAAATTGTTGATCAAGTATTAGATGTCGTTAGACGTGAAGCGGAAAATTGCGATTGTATTCAAGGATTTCAACTTACCCATTCGTTGGGTGGTGGAACTGGTTCTGGAATGGGAACACTTTTATTATCCAAAATAAGGGATGAATATCCTGACAGAATAATTAATGCTTATTCAATTGTTCCATCGCCTAAAGTACAAGACACCGTTGTTGGACCGTATAACGTTTTGTTATCAATACAACAATTGGTCAATTTGACTGATTCAACATTTTGCATTGATAATCAGGCGTTATATGAGATATGTTTGAGAACGTTGGAATTACCAAGCCCAACGTATACGGATCTTAATCATCTTGTCTCGCTTACGATGTCTGGTGTTACCACGTGTCTAAGATTCCCAGGTTCGTTTCAAATTTTATTTTTATTTTAATCATTTCACTTAAAATAGATCAATTTTTTTCAAAAAATTTTCATTTATATATATTATACACAAAATTAAAATATTGCTTCTAAATAGTAAACAAAAAACCTTAATGATTAACTAAAGATTTAAAAAAAAAAAAGGAATTCGTTACCATTTCTTTAGTTTTTCATTGCAATAAGTATTTATGTGCACACTAAATTTTATTTCAATAATAAATCAGATAAAAATCTAACTCCCAAAATATCAAGTATAATATATTGATATATAATCATGAAAAATACTTTACTGTCTGTAAATCATTTTAAAAATTAATTGCAATGTTCGTCGTATTTACTCATTGTTTTAACTTTATTTCGAAATAAACTTTTCTTCAGCGCAATAAACACATATCTATTAATTCAAATATTGGATTGTCCTAGATATGTTTTTGTAAGTTTTTATAACAAGGTTATATTAATAAACCTTGTAGTTTTGAAATTAGTCGTAAATTTTGGTCTAATGGCTTTATAAATATTATAATAAACTTGAGTTCCTCTGTTGAATCTTGATTAAAGCTAAGATGAAAAAAGCTATTTGTTGATTTTAAATACTTAATGACTGCATTTATTTTGATAGAAAAATAAGAATATAATTCTATTTAATTTTGTTGGTAACAAATTTAGCGCCAACAACTTTGAAGTTTGAGTTACAATTTATTCATTACTTTTTATTAATGGTATCTCAAATTTTGAAGCGACTGTTGGCGTTTATTGTTATTATTCGTTAAAAACTCTTTGAATGTTAAAGTTTCAATTTAAAGAATACTAACTATTTTTATATTCTAATGATTATATTTATAATTGTTTTTCATTTATATTTATATATCTTTAATCTATAGAAATGAAACAGCGTGATTTATATGCAACCAGTTATAAGTATATCGTTTTATTTAACGACTGATTAATGAACATTTTCTCAAAGATAGTGTGAACGTTTATTTATAAAACATTGTATGAGCATTAATTGATGTATGATTGGGATTTTGTAAAATTTATTGACTCACTCTTAAATTTATTTTTAGACTTACTAAATTATTCAATTTATTATAATTTAAATAAATTATTTCAGTCATTTAAATATTATACTGTAATTTAAAGAACTATAATACATGCTGGATAATTTAACCATTTATAAACAATAAATAGGTCAGTTAAATGCCGATTTACGAAAGCTCGCGGTTAATATGGTTCCGTTCCCGCGACTTCATTTCCTGCTGACGGGCTTCGCCCCATTGGTATCGAGTTCGAGCAAACATTACAATGGATTGACTGTATCGGAATTAACGCAGCAGATGTTCGATGCTCGTAACGTTATGGCAGCATGCGATCCACGAAACGGAAGGTAATAATCTTTGTTTCCTTTTTTTATGCTTCATTTTTATTAGACTGCTATTGTTGACATGTGATAACCTTTTGTAATTACAAATTTTTTGTTTTGTCTGAAATGTTTATGAAAAATGTAAAAGTGTTAATTTATATTATGAGAATAGTAGTTTTGAAAATTTATTTGCATTCCTATAGCTTTTTACATTGTTAAATGTGTTAATATTTTAATCATGGGCAAACTTTAAAACAATTAAAATGTATTCGAAATTCTTAAAATTTCATTTTCTGCCTTCGTACATATCTTAATTACATTTAGGAATGTAAGTTCATTACGAGAGATACATAAATTTCTAAGATTTATAGAAATTTAAACTTAGAAATAAAATATGAGTCAAATAAAAATCTTAAGCATTTTCGAATTACATACTAAAGCGAAAATTTTCTATAAATATAACCTGCTATAATTCATCGCGTAAGTTAAATTTTATAAGCGTACTTCTAAGAAGTGAGACAATAATTTGGAAATTTTAAAACGGTAACGGTGGCCGACAACTTAAATGTTTAAAAGGGCATTAAGTCTCAATTAGTTGCGAAATTAATCGGCTTAAAAAAAAAGAAAAAGAAAACATTTCCATTGATATACGATCACCCATTATCTTAAGGTTAACATAACTTTAAAATAGACATGAGAAATATAAACATTGTACAGCTTCTTCCTTTGTGTTCTAATAAGCATGCATAAATTTTAATGTTAATGACACATTGGGATAGGAATGCATTATTATGCGTTTTGTTTAAAAATATGCGGGAAACCCCTATACAATTAACCTCTTAAGATTTAATCTTTACGTCAACAAAAGTTTGAGTAATTTTTGACGTTATGCATTTTTGAAATAAGATTAAAAAAATTTGAAATTTTTCAAGAATCTCATTTGAAGAGCAATGTTGTCATTAAAATGTTGTAATTTGTAATGATCGCCGACCTGTAATTTATATCGTGTTTTAAATAAAAATTCATCTAATTTATTTAATTATGATTGCATTTTAGAAAATAAGAATAACCATGAGATTCTTAAAATTTTTTTCTCTGGATAATTAGGTACTTAACGGTAGCTGCAATATTCCGTGGACAAATGTCAATGAAAGAAGTCGACGATGAAATGTTAAACATCCAAAATAAGAATAGCCCATACTTTGTCGATTGGATACCGAATAATGTGAAAACCGCAGTTTGTGACATACCGCCAAAAGGTTTACACATATCAGGAACATTCCTTGGCAATAGTACTGTAATACACGAAATATTTAAACGCGTATCCGAACAGTACACGGTAATGTTCAAAAGAAAAGCTTTCCTACATTGGTTTACCGGCGAAGGTATGGAAGAAAATGAGTTTACTGATGCTCATGCCGATTTGATTGATTTAATCGCCGAGTATCAACAATACGAGACTATGAATTCAAATAAAGATAACGGAGAAGATCAAGATGAGAATGTTGAGGAAGAGGCATTGGATTAAATTTTAATGTTTGGATACTAATGGATGGCCTGCGATAAATTTTTCTAGTGATATTTTTTACTGCAATGACAATTTTATATTCATTTTTTTTTCTTTATTCTTATCTTTGATAGACACAATATTCTGTTTTATTGCATTTCTATTTTGGAGTCATGAAATTTATGTGTTTATGTCCTTATTCAAACGATATTCAATTCAACAAAATTTTTGTTATTTATATATTTTTGAATAAAGAAAATTTTTTATACAAAGTTTTCTGTTTTTAGTTATTGGAAACTGCTGTAAGCTGGTTGTTTACTTTTAAAAAATAGAAATTAAAATCTGGAGGTCTTAGTGGCTTATTCGGTAGAGCGATAGACTCGTAATCTCGAGATTCCGAGTTCGAGTCCCGCTCTCGGCCGATTTTTACGAGCACCACTGTTACCTAAATTACATATGCTATGTTCACAAACACACTAACGATCTCCGTCGCTAATTAGTATCGCAATGATATCATCATAGCGACGTTAAACAAAATAAAAAAAATAAATTATTGGCGATCAAAGTCATTTATAGTTGTAATTTTTTTTTTACAAAATATGAATATAATTTATGTTATTAACGTTGAGAAATAAAGGATATTATTCATAATGTTTTAGAACTAAAAATCTTGCATTATGTATCAATTAATTTTTAAGAAAACTGGAAATTTTTATAATGAAGAGAATTTTTATTCACTTTTATGAATAACGCATTACTTGAGAACTATAATAAAAACTCTCATGGTTTTTAAAAATATAATTATTTTAATATTAAGCAAAGCATTAATTAAAATTCACATTACACTTTCTTCCGCAATTGGTATCGATTTTCATATAGTATATTTGATTCTATTAATCAAAATTTTATAGAATAAATAAATTTGAGATAAATTTATAAATCGTCAAACATTTCTAAAAATCATTTCTGCTTATTACAATATTTGAAATTTTTTGGCAATGATTGTCAATGTAAGGATAAAATAAATATCTGTAAATATATTATAAGCTTTGAAAATTTTACATAAAATAAACATTTGAGAAAAATAATTATTTTTTTATTATTGATCTTGATTGATATTTATTTTTCAATAATAAATTATTTATTTATGTTAAATGAAAATTTTATTACCAAACAAAATAAAAATTAGCATAAATACAGGGACGTTAAAAATAAAGAAATTCAAATCTGGAAGTTATTTAATTATTAATCAACGTAAAATAAAATAAAAAAAAAATAAAATTATTAATCAAAACTAAATAATTTACTCTTTCTATGAAAACTTTTAAAACTATTTAATCAGTAAAAATTAATTTAAATTTAAAATAACTTTAAACGATATGTTAAGAGTATAGCATAAATAAAAAATAAGATAGGATGATATAATATAAAGACAATTATTTTATTTTTAAAGAAAGTTTAATTTCTTTCAATATTTATTAGACATGTATAACTTTTATGTAATTACATTTTATATATATACAATGAGTATATACTCTAATTTACAATTATAAGTACAAAAAATTATCATTAATAGGATAAAGACGCAATGATTTTAAAAAAAATATTTTGTCGCACAGACAACGTCAGTGAATAGAAATTTATGTACACTCAATATAAATGTTTCTCATTACAAGACCCTTTTTTCATTGCCTCTATTAATTTATTAAGAAGACTCGATTCATATAAAAAAATTTTTTTCATAATTCAGTCTTCGTTTCTCACTTTTTGTCATCGCTTTTAAAAGATTCTAAAAAATAAATAATAGTAACTAATACCGACTTTGGTTAAAATTTATGAAAATTATGGCTACAATTCAACAGCTCATTTTTACATTACTATCTAACAAATCGCTGAGATGCTCTAAGCATATCATATTGATAAAGTTCATTCGTTCGTTCATTCTTAAGTGCCAGAAATTAATTACATATGTACCTTTTGTGAAACTTAACCAATTCACAGAAAATTAAATATGATGGTAAATTATCAATCTATTACTCTATATTTACAAATTATTCATAAGTTTACCTAAAAATACTATTTTTGGCAGTTCATTCTGTAAACGACAATAAAGTTTCAGCAAAAAGCACTTTTAAAGGTATAATACAAGTAATGACACATCAAATGAAAATAAAAAAATATAAACATTATAGATTGAATATGTACGATTATTCAACCAGACATTTCATCTTCCGAAGTGCTACAACTACTGTCACTATCGCTGTCGCATCTGTGATTGATAATAGGTGAAGCGCCGTATTTCAAAAGATCCTCGGCTATTTCACGATCGTATTCTAAGGCTATTTGATATGCTGTATCCCCAGCATAATTTGTACCTTCTAAACAAGATCTTTTAACTTGAACAAGGTAGTGAACAATATCACGATGTTTATTCTGTACGGCTATGTGAAGAGCTCTGTTACCAGCTAAACCTTCTTGAGCTTCAACATCGGCACCACAACGCACAAGGAGATCGACCATTTCTATGTGACCTTTTGATACCGCCAAATGAAGACACGTTTGACCTGAAATCATAAAAGAAAATGTTTATTAGTTCAAGTGCTTTCGATATAAGGCAAGATATAATAAAAAGTTAGGAAAGAAGTTTGAAATATTTTTAGTCACCTATGTCACTTTTATATTATGTGATTTTAATGATATGTTATTATCTATACTAGATAATGAGGAAATCAAATATTATTTCTTGTACAAATTTCTATAATCTCATTGGTGGTTTATGTATAGACAATTGGTTATTATCAGAAACATTTACATTAAAAATTTTTTTTTACGCTTATTTAATTTTTTTCTTTTCTTTTCGCGATTTCTTAGATAACGTAGAAATTAACAGTTTAATAAGCCTATACAAGACCTTTAGTGGTTTTTACGCGGTTTCAATATTTTACAACTCATAGAACGCTGCACGAGTTTATAATGGGTTTTACCCATTTTTTGAAAATTTTTTTATGTCAATGTCAATTGTTAATTTATAAGTATACGATAAGAAAAAATAATGTTTAATGGATACGTATGACTTAAATAGTTAATTGTTTGCTTTTTTTTAATCTATTATGTATTGATTTGTCAAACAATAAGTTTTGTAAAAACTATTTCATACACTATTTATCCAACTGGTACTGATTGATAAAAGAAAAAAAGTGTTAATAAAAATTATTTTCTACATTGCTGAAATTCTATAAAAACAGTTAGAAAAACCGTTAAAATAAATATTATTCCTTCTTAAATCAGCCTATACGACGTATTTTCCTGTCAACTTTATTTTCGTCTAAAAATCATTCGTACAACCAAAAAAGAATGTATAATTATCACGTATCAAAGTTTAATATGAATATTTTTTTTCATCTTAACTAGCTAGACTAACATGACATCATAATATCCTCGGCTTCTAAGCCTATATTTTGATCTGACATTAAAAATCAGCCTATTCTCACCGGACAAATATTTGGTCTATCATAACTTTACAAAAATTCTTTCCGATCGAATAAAAAAAAAAACAGGGTTTTTATTATCAAATAAATTTTGTGCATATACTTGCATAATTCAATTTTTCAAAAAAAAAAATTTTTTTTAACATATAGAACAAACTATATTGAAAAAAATAAATAAATAACTATTTCTGGTTTTTACGGGATATGGTTTCACAATCGATAAGATTTCTAGAATAAATGTGTCTACGTATGCATATCAGACTAAATAGCACACAAGTTAAAATTTTGTATATGAAATAAAGGTATATAGTATCCCTTGTCTGTATGTCTATATGTATCCTACACGTGTATGTGTGCGTGTGTAATTCTTATAGCCAAGTTGGTGTCTTCGTCGGGGTTTTCCCAAGTTTAAGAGAGTGCAACGTGCTCTCTTCGGCCGCCAACAAGGCGCCGCGAAATTCTTCTTCTTTAAAAACTTTTGCTTATATTCCCCTCCTCCCCTGGCTTCATATATACCCTCTTTCTTTTTAATGATGTATACGTGCCCATAAACTCGTATATGTGACAAATTTTATTTATTTATTTTTATTTGTTTAAATAAATGACCACGTGCATTTTATTAGGGTTTTTTTTGCGCGATTGAGCAATGTTTCTTTTTTTAGGTGCGTCAGGTTTTTTTTATGTTTACCACTCAATTAAACGCCTTTTTACGTCGTGTTGTCAATAACGCTTAAAGTTTATTTTTATATGAATTTAATTAATGAACTTTAAAAATATAAAGAGCGTATAATTTTATTTTATGGTCGGTATATTTTTAATTTATCGGAGAAAAAAAAACAAAACATTTATCACGATGTTAATTATTTGATATCTTAACATTAATGTGCTCCACTTTACTATTATTATTATTAAAGAAAATTGTTTAGACGTGGAAATTACATTATTTATTAACGTTTTAAAAATACTAATAAATTGACGTTTGCAGGAAATTCCCGCTTATATTATCTATATTTGCTGTTTTAAAACTTTTCTATACCATTATAGTCACGCGTTTGTACAATTGTTATTGAAACATTTGTGTCATTTGTCAAGTTAATTTTTTTTAAAAACCTCAATTTTAATGTATTATCTTAATAACGCGCATTGAAAAAATAAAAAAAGAAAAGTGTCAACAAAATGTAAAGGATGTTTCAAAAAAATTGATACGACTTCTCTTTTTTTTCTTGTCATTTCTACAATGTAAATACATCCGGCCTTGTGTAGTCACATGCGCGTGTATATGACTTGGAGAATAATCAATTCAAACGCATAAGAAACGTTGACCTTAAAAGTTTGATGCTATGTATATATGTATATTCTTTTAGAGTCTATTTATATTTAATGCGGAAACAATGATCTTGACTGATAAAGGATTCGTTACACAATCAAATTGATAATACGGCAACTTAATTAAATTCGAATTAGAGTGATAGTAAAAAACAAACAAATAGATTGAAATTGTAAAAAAAAAGTTGAGCATTGACAATTAATAATCAATAAATTCTTATGCGATTATATATGAAATACTTTTTTAGTGAATTGAAGTATTAGTTGGGAAAACCATTACATCAGATATTTTCATTATTTTATAAGAACATAAGAAAGAACATATCGTTTCCTTTGACGACTCATTAAGTTATAAGAGAATGAAAAAAAAAATCACGGTAATCTTTTTCGAATTTACTTATTATTTTTTCTTTCTTTTCCTCGTTCATAAAAAATTCTGTTGCACTAATAAAAAAAAGGAAAACAATACATTGACATTTAATTCTTATGAAAAGCATTAGAAATTAAAACTTTTTTATCTGATTTTGGTGCGATGAAAATTAATTAAAATCATTTGTCATCTTATGCATTAATGAATCGCATTTTTTAAATGAACATTCAACGAATTTTAAGTAACTTTCATATATCTATTGCTATTATAAATATGATTTAAGAGGCTTAAGTGACTGTCATTAGAGCGTTTAGAGAAAAAATAATTAGAAAAAGAAAATATGTGCTTACCGATATAATTTTTTTCTTCCAAATTTTGTGGCAATAATGGTGGTTGTCTGTTATTGCTTGCAACCCAATTCCTTTCAACATTTGAAAGTGGTTCAGTGAGAGCTTTGGCGCAAGCTAAATCATTCGACGCGCAAGCAAAATGTAACGCCGTGTAACCATTATCCGTTCTTAATTTTGTATTCGCGCCGGCAAGTACGAGCCTTCTAACGACTTCTGGTTGATGTGCCATTACAGCGAGATGTAATGCACCATGCGAATCATCATCGACAATGTCGAAGAGGCATGGATGTGGCGCTTTGTTTATTAACCATAATGCACATTCGACTCGCTCCATTACGATCGCTATGTGTAATTGACTGTTGAAATAAAAAAATTTCATCATTAGATTAAGTAGACGATAAATTGATAATTAATTTGTATAGTTTGTTTTTCATTTTTATTAAGTTATTATTTTTTTATCACAAGTGTTTAGTTAGTGTTAGAATTCAATAAGAGAAAATAATAGTTTTAACAAGGTAAAATTTTTACAGATAAGATAAACGTATGATTTATGTGATAAAATATTGTAAATAATAAACAATAATTAAAATATTAAATATCCTGGAAACTTTGTTAATTAAACAATAAACTTTCTGTTTATTTAAAAAAATATAAATAATATAATTATATTTTTACATTAACATAAAAAAAAAATAATTGAAGAACAATAACAATAACTTCTTACTTAGAATCATAAGAAAAAATTTAACGAAAATTGTCTTAATTAATAAAAGCATAAAAATGTAAAAATTAAACTCACGTATTTCCACGGCAGTCTTGCGTATAGAAGAATTCGTATGGTTGTTCCAAAAGATTAGTTTTCTCAAGATCCATCAATTTAAGATCTTTGACAGGCGTGACGAAAGATTCAATTTTTTTATGCATGTTGTTTAACTGTTGAGTCCTGTTTGTTTCTAAATTATTGATTGTCGAATATTTTAAACTGAGATCACGAACGAACGTTTCACTGAGCGTATTATTACTGCAACCCCTCATCGATAGATTTTCACTGGGGTTTGATAAAAAACCAGAATCTACTGATGGATTGCTCTCTAATGTTGTTTTCTGCTTATCCGAGGAGTCTTGACTCCACATTATATATTCTTCCAAAACACAAAAATTTTATATATATCAAGTTTTATTTGATGTTTGAAATTTAAAAAAATTTCAATTATCTCGCCTTGAATATCACTTATTAATTTAAATGAGACTTTAAATTTTTCACTTGATGATTACGATGTAAATAAACTTTTGAATAGTGTCAATGCACTAATAGAAATTCAAAATATAAACTTTGAATAAGAGCTAAATGTATGCGTAAGCTTGTGCGACTGATTGCTTTCGGTTCTCCGAGCAAACTGAATATTTTCCTTGCTCACAGCTTTGGCTCTTTGAATTCGGTTGTTAGACGCAACGCCATCTGAGCGGCCGATTTTACAAAAGGCATTAGCCGAATACGGGGGTTAAGAGTATATAGAGAAAAATTTTACTACTAAGTGTTGCGTATGTTAACCGGTACCTTTATATACCCTAGGTATGCACGTAATTTCCATTTCACATTCTACTGAATACATAAAATTAGGGGGATGGTAGTCTTAAAGAAAATAATCACTAATAGAGGGTTGGCCATTGTATTGTGTCTTCGGGGTTTTCCATTTTCTTGCTTGTATACCATTAGATTTTAATATAGTTTGTATTAAGCCATCAATAGCTATGAATATAATATGTAAATCTTTTATTTCAATCTTTTTATTAAACTACTTATTTCAATTTTACGTTAAATTTATAGAATTTTAGAATTTTTTAATTATTAATATATTATTTTCTTTATTATAATAACAACTTTGAAATTAATTAGGAAAAATTATTATATTACATTGTAACCGCGGGACATACTTGATTTTGTATAAAAATTATGATTTAAATAGTGAAAAATTGTCATATATTTATTATTAAAAATATATTCTTAATCATTAGTAATTACTATATTCATCAAAAACGCTTTTTTACAAAATTAATTCATGAAACTTGAAGGTTTGAGTAAATTTATTAGGTGCAACAAAAATAGCAATGAACAATTAGTCTTACGTTTCTGCAATGCAATATGTAATCATAAATTTAAATTATCAGACTGAAAAGCTTTATAAGTAGCAAATTTTCTTTTACTATGCAAACGTTAATTCCGAACTGACTTATTGTTTATGCAATATTACGTATAAGATTATAGACTAGAAAAGCTTGTTATTCTTACGTATACGATACGTAAGAACAATAATTATTGATTTCAAATTTTGACATTTGATAGATTTATTGCTTGAAAAATTCGTCATTGATATTGAAGATAAAAATGAATTTATAAATCTAATGATCAAAATTTTTCAGAATCAAAACTTTTTTAAAATAATCGCATCGACCTTTATCAAATCTTAACTTATTTAAAATATTTTGTGTATTAAAATTTCATTAAAATAATTTTAATATATGCGGGAAGATTTTTATTATGATTTGCTAAAAATATAAAATCTGGATTTTTAAAGATTTGGTATTTGCGCTATAATTATACAATAAAAGTTTTTCCATTCTGAATTGATCAAATAATTATTTATTCAAAATTCTGGGAATTTTAAAAGATTCCATTTCGTAATATGTTTAAAAAAATACATTACTGTTCATTTAATCAAATTTTTTTAAAGTACTAAAAATAATTATAGAATTATAGATTTTTTTAAGAAATAATTTGAATCAGACTAAAGTTAAAAATTTTTCAACTATTCAAATTAATAGTTTACAAATAAAATTTTTTATTGAACATCGTAAACTACAAAATTTTATTTACAAAATATAAATTAAGTGTCAACACCTTTGCATCGCACGTTCGAAACAAAATTTTGAAATTGCAAACTGCTATAATAAAACTGCATTTTCTTCCTCATTTGAGGGAAACACGCAAAAAGAGAAATTTACAGTTATATTACATGCGTCAAAGGGAAAACCTTAAAGCTCATAAGTACCCGTTATTTTATTTAAAATCCAATACATATGTTTACGTACATATGTCAAAAATTTTCATGCATATGCATAAACATATTACACATATATTTCGTTATGAGATGTAAAATTCTAAAGAAAAATAAAATAAGAAAAAAAATTTTCGATAAGCCACACGATCATTAAGGATAATAAAAGCTCATTTCTAATAGGTATACGTAAGTACCAGTAGAATTTAAGGACCAGCTAAAGCTAAATAACATAAGGAAACCCCTAATTTATCCCGTCCGTGCATACATATATACCTGAAATAGAAAAAAAAGTCCCCTTCATTAACAGTACATATATATAAGATTTAATTGGCGTCTTGTATGCCTGTCCCTGTTTAAAACTTATATTTGTGTACTTATGGGAATCCCTCCTTTTCCTTCCTCGTATGAGCAACATATTTTCTACATACCCTTGCAGTAAGTTTAGCATATGGAATATTAAGAAAACAGAGTAAGCACCACTGCTATAGATTTTAACCTGGTTTTTACAAATCTAAGTGTCCATTAATGAATCTTCGAGTATTTTTCAACTTATCTCCAAGCCGGAAAAATAAAAGTTCGGGAGGACGCGGAAAGAGAAAATGAGAAGAAGAAAAAAAGTAGAATAGAGGGGGGTTAAGTAGGAAAGCGCCACAATAATGTAACCACCAGTAAAAGGTATTATATTTTAAAGAAAAAGTAAATGATAAATCAAAATTTCGAGTGGGATTTAAGTCGTGAGTTTATTATTGTTAGATTAAAACGTTGAGATACCCTTTGCTTTCTACCATATATTTTGTTTTTCTTGAAAAAGGTCAACTATACAACTTGAATTTGTACCTCTTGACTTTTCAAGTATAATTCCTTTTTGTTGTTACTCGTGTATATCTATAGAGAAGACACGTTTAAGCTTCTTAAGCTACGGAAGTGCATCGATTTTACTTTGCATAAGTTGAAAAATTAACTAAAGTAAAATCCGGACATTGCTCGAATTTTACGAGATAGGCACGCGCACACACGTGAGACTCAGAGATGATTCAATATGGGTGTTTTGGGAATTTTCAGAGAGAATTAATATTGGAAAATTTTTTAAGCTTTTTTTGGGATTTTACAATTATTAGATTATTATTCAAAATCATGGTTTTTTATGTAAAGATTGTTTATAATAAGTACATATCCCATGACGAATTGAGTTACTAACATGTGCTTATACGATTATTTTTTTAAATCATCTAAATTTAACACTCATCTTGAAATCCAAAATTTTTTTTTAAATTAGCTTTTTCTTTCTTTTTAACTACACGACTTTATACTATTTGAATTTAAAATATAATATAAATATATATTTTAAAAAATTGTTTTTACTATCATATTATGTTTATAAGTATGACGATTCTTCTAAAGAAAGTTTACTTTGAGATATAATTATTCACTTTAAACCATACGTTTAATTTAAAAATTTTTAATGACATGTCCAAAAATATAGTAATGTTTAACCTTCAATTTAATTTTTAATTGTTCATTTCAATAAAAATTTACGAAATCGATTATAATTAATTTTCATTGTGACATATTTAAAAAAATGTCTTGTAATATCAATAAATATTAATAATTTCATTTATTTAATTCAAAAATTAATTTTCATTCTTAAAATTGCCTTGAAAAAAGCAATTTTAAAAGTTCGTCAACATTAAAATTATGTCGTAAAGGAAGTAGTTTCTGACCAGCGCTCAATTTCTGATCATTATTGATTAAAAATTACAATCTATAAGATTTGAGTAGGAAAAATTTTTTTTTAATTTATGAGAAAAAATAGATTAAGCGTAAAAAGTTCTTTGTATATGTAAAAAAGAAATGTACTTTTAATTCTTCACATGAAAATACGTAACCAGAAATACTTCCTGGTGATCAGAAATTACATCCTTCACGGTATTTTGTTTATTTCAGTTCTAAGTTTCAGAAAAATATAATCATTAAATTAAACAAATAGAAAAAACAGATGATTTTTCCATTTATATAATTAATAAATTTATTAATGATAATGTTATTAGTTGAATAATTTTAATTCTTAAAAAAAGATTACATTTGTTAATTATAATTTTTTTATATTAATTTAGAAAATTTATAATTATATTTGATAATAAATAAAATACAAAAATAAATACTAAAAAATTTAACTACTAAAATTATAACTAAATATTTGAGGTCTTAAGTGGCTCACTCGATAGAGTGATAGACTCGAAACATGAGGGCCCGAGTTCGATTCCCGCTTCTGACCGATTTCTACGAACACCACTGTACTCGTTAGATGTACTTTGTTCACAAATACACTAAAAACCTCCGTCGTTGATTAGCATCGTAATTATAGCATAAATACAACGACGTTAAATAAAAAAAATTATACTCCTCCAATATGTTGTTGGTTAATTAGTTCATTGATTTATAATTAAAATATTATTTTTTTTAAGAAAATTATTTTAATTTTTATTACTATATTTTATCATCGCACGACGATTTATTTAAATATTTTAAAAGATTTTTCCGTTATACTTGGTATAACATACTGTCACGGTATTTTACCATGTTTGACTCTCTCCAGCTGTTCAAGACATAGCAAGTAAGCTTGCACCAAAATTTGTTGGTACATATGTCGTTACAACTAAATCTGGATTAAATACACATGGGTTGTTAAACAAGGATAGTAATCCGTATAGTACGATTCATGGAAAGCAGGTAAAACATACACCAAGGCAAGAAGATGATCTGCAATCTCAACCACCGTTGGAATCAATGCGGCGAATGAGACGATGAGCGACCCGTCTCTTGCGATCTATGCGACCCGTGTGCCAACGGAGGATCGGGCTCAATTGCGTGCACCGCCTCGAGCGGTGATTTTCCCCATATCGAAAAACCGAATAGGAACCGAAGTCATCCGCGTAAAGCAGCTATCGTCCTAATGCAAACTGTAAGCAAGCGTCAGCTGAGTCCGAACCGATCAGCGTAGCAGGTAGGCAAAGGTTCACAATTTGAAGCGTACGAAAACATAGTGTTTGTTCACCGGAAAAACCGTTCACGAAAATTATTTAGTGGTAGAAAATCGTAAATATTAAATTGCTTAGACAATGATCATACCTACCCGCATCAGCAAACCAGTTGCTCGTCTGGCGGAGGGGTGTCCGGTATTTTACCATGTTTGAATCTTGCGCGCTTAGGTATTAAAATAGAATAAACGCTCGGTCATATATCTCGTTAAACGAGTAAAGTGCGTCTTGACACCGCACAAAAGCTCCCGAGCGCTTCAAGAGTTTCCCACCGTTTTACCACTGCCTTGCATTAAATTCGCGTGGCGGTGCTGCTTCAGACTTTCTTAATTAAAACTCGTTAACCGACTGCGTATTATATTATATTGGCTAGTGCAACCTTAGAAATTCTTTCTGTAGAGTTTTGCTGACCGCTTTTCGCGCGTCTTACGGTCACCATGGCCAAAATACGTTACACTGATTCCACCGAACTCAGCAACACGTTGGCTAGCGCTCACTGTTCCCCGACTCGCTTTACTATTGTTAGTACAGGGAGAAGCTTCATACGGCGAGCGGCGCACTACGTATTTATAGTCATGCGTTATTTAAGTATAATTATACTTGATATCCGTACTCTTCCTCGAGAGATACTTGTTCAGGTATATTGTATATCGGTTAAAACGTTTCCCTCCCTTTTTTATATTCATCACTATTTATTTACGTTTTATCTTTGTTTTTTTTTCTTATAATAAATTGATTCCGTTTTTCTATTAAATCGTGCTTCATATTAATTATATTGCCTGACTATATATAACATAAAATATATTCCCGACCACCCCCCCTTTAGCAGTAAAATTATTTAATTACGTAATATCATATATTTTAATATAACGTATTTTGGAACCTGCTCACGAAGGAAAACTGCGCTACCGCAACGCGCTCTCGATCAGGTAAAAGAAGAAAAACAGTTGATAGAAAAATCTTCCGTCGCCATCAATCTAACATACTAACTAGCTTTGCCGGAGTTGTTGCTAGTTTACCATACTTGAGATAAATTCTAGCAGCTCCGTGTTTTAATAAAACTATTTAGTCTTTATAAAAAGTAAATTGGAATTAATAAAAATCTAATTTCTTTTGTAACGTGTAGGAAATTACCGTTACAATACACTCATTAATGTAGAACATATATACATATGGCAGGAAAAGTTAAAAAAAATAATGACTTATAAATTTAAAAAAAAAACATTAATTATTTTCTATATGATTATTAATTAATATGAATAGCTGCATCCGCATGTATTAAAATAAAATTAACTAGCTATAGTTAAAAAAAAAATTTCAAGTAATTGTGAAATACTAAAAGGCAATTTAACGGATTATATACTGGTCGTTATAAAGAAAATTTCCCCCCTGGTATCCCTCTATTGTAAAATAATATATACAGCTTCTGGTGGCCGTACTGTTCTCTTTTGGGATTTTACCTTTAATGACACTAAGACCCTATATGTATTTATTTGTACCAGTAATATAAGAAAAAGTCTTTAACAACTAAGTTACGCACGTGCTCTATGCTCAACAATCGATCGGAGGGTATAAGGGTATTTTCCAAAAATATAAAATATAAGAAATCCATGCTTCTATTTAAGTACGGGGATACCCCAGAAAAAAGGTATGTAATTTAACTATAGGCGTCTAAGTTTATAAAATTTATCAAATAAGTCTTTGATCAGTACACATTTTTCATTGCTGTACAAGATGAATCACAGGGAATTTTTCAATTTCTTAATCAAAAAACACGGACTTTCATTCGTAGTTTAAATAATGTTAATAAGAGATCATCAATGTATTTCAATCTAATTCATAAAGTTTTGTCTAACAAATTTTGAAAATATGATTGATGAATCCCCTGGTAGAAAATAAACCATTTTTTGGCCATTTTTGTTGGCCAACGCATGTTAAAATGGCACTTATCTAGAAATTTTGGAAACTCTTTGTACGGAATTTCTAGATAAGTGTCATTTTAACATGTGTTAACCAGCAAAAATGGCCAAAAAATGGTTTATTTTCTACCAGGGTCACTATACATTTCATTGGAAAATGCATAATCATCCATTTTTTTTCAATACTTATAGAACAAATTTTTATACGAAATAATATTAATAAAATTATATTGAATTCATATTATGTGCTAATTACAAAAATCATGAACATTTTACGCATAAATTTTATTAACATAATATATTAAACATATGTATTCCTGTTTACAAGGAAATAAAACTGTTATTCCCCTATATTTCAATCAGAATTATTACATAAGTTGACCTTATTTATCGTTAAAATTGTTGATTGAAGATGTAAACGTCAGATTTATTAATACATAGACAGTATCAATTGATAAGACACTCGATAGGGTTTGTCACTTTTGTTAACATATCGTCATCATAAGATAATACGTCATTCGATTGCCTGGCGCCATCAATGTCGCTCCAAACTACGGTTTAACTCCTTGCAATCGTTGCGCTCATCCATTGATCAATATTTCTATAAATGATGCGTTCGGGAAATCATTATTAAAGATACAAATTGTTGTTAAAATCGTTTTAATTTATTATTTAATTTTTTCAATTTAACATTAATTAAAAATTTTACATCACTGTGTATATCAAAATTAATTAATTTATCGTAATTCTATATTACTTGCATATTTTTAATACGTCAAAATCTGAAATAACAAAGTTTGGCGCATGTACTATTAAAAAAAAGTATTAAATCTTTTATTTTAAGATTGATGTTTCATAGAAAATTTAACATTGACTCATATTTTAAATGCATATAATACAAATATTCACAAGATCATTTTTCTTATAACAGTAATAAAACTTACTGAAAAAATAATGAAATATGAATACTATACAAATAATATTTGAAATGCAGATTTATAATAATTTTTTTACGTTATCATTTTTCATTTTTAAATTGCCTCGTCACATAAAAAAACTACTAATTAATTAATTTGTTTAACATGAATAATATTTCTTAATAAATCTTACTCTTTGCTACATATTATTTCGTAATTAACGTTATAGGTAAATCATTCTGTAAATAAACAAAAAACTTTTCAAACAAGTATAAGTTAAAAAAAAATTAAAAACAAACTTTTTTGTTACTGACCAGTTTATTAAACTGTGCTCCAACTGCTCTTGAAATTCGCTATCCGGAAACGCCTTTTTGAGAGCAAGATTCCTTTAAAATGTGTCGACGCTTTAGTTGTTAGGTCAGCGGCCTGTGGTTTCTAAATCTTTTTTTTTTAAGTGCACAAGCTCCGTGAAATATAAGTTATATATAAACAATCTTAGTATGCAGATCTCAAATGTACGCCTCTATATTAATTCCTTTGTAGTTAGGATAATATTCGTGCGAAAAGGTGTCAGGTGATAGTAAAAAAATGACGCAATCATAATCAGCTGGAAATGCTCATTAAATATTGAAGCGTTTTGTGGTTTAGAGTTTTGAAGAAGAAAACCGTTTTCTGCATTAGTCATTGTTTCTTGGTATTTTAAATGGTTGCTCTTTATTGCTTTCATTTTATTTTTTTTTGTCTTTCTTCCTTGCATCTATACGGGTCGCATCATCTTTGTTAAATTTCATTTCTGATTCAACTTTTGAAGGTCATGAAAAATGAAAGTTACAAAGTTTAAAACAAAAAGAAAAAAATATCTCACTAAATATACTATTGTTGTGTAATTACTTTCTCTTTATTCATTTGCGTGTAGATTACATGATTAACAAAAAATAAAACTGATGACACATTGGCATACTTTAAGTGACATACATATATAAATTCATTAAAATCAGCATATGACATTGATTTTGTTAATGAATAAATATATTTTTATATGAAATTTATTAATATTTACATTATGATTATGAACCTTGCGTTCTGCATTATACAGGAACTCATTTAAATATTTGACAAATGCAAAGGTCGATGAACATATTATGCAACTTAAACTTTCTTTTAGCAGACTATTATATGCAAAAATTTTAAACAAAAGTATTTTATAAGTTGTGCTGAAGTATCAAAATTTTTGTAAAAAATGTTGCTTACCCAACTGCTGAGGGCGTGTTTCATTTAGATATGTGCTGATCTTGTCGATACGTTGCAAAACTGGACTTATCGTTTCAGGATGTATGCTGTAATATTTTCAAACTAATTTAGATGTATTGTTCTATTATTTTAGAATATTTTCGTTATATAAATGCAATATCATTGACAATATGGATGGTTTTTATAAAAAAAAATTTTGTAAATGGGATAACTATTTTCTTGCATATTTCTAAATTCAATTTTTAAATTCAATTTTTTTAAAGGCATGACTAACGAAATAGTTTTTTTTTATCGTTTCCTAAAACTATTTTCTATTATGGATATTTTTTACGTTTTTACCCTTACGTAATATTTTTATATTACTAATTATTTCATGAAAATTTTAGTGAGATTAAGTAATTTATTTTTTATCATTTAGTCATTTATCAACTTATTCATTGTTTTACAAATAATATAAAAAATAATCTAATCTTCTTGACTAATTAATGATACGGTAAATGAATATGTATTTCAAAATTTTAATTCGAAAACTAATTTTCGAATTTAAATCATTAAGTTAGTAAGGTGGAGTTAGATTTTACTGCTACTGTAGTGACTAGACATTACTGATAGGCTTTACTTTTTGTTTGTTGTCGTTTTATAATTTCTCAAGTTTGCGCTAGTTTTTGATTTCCATATAAATAATTTTCAAAATTCATTCACTTGAAAATTTTCCAATCAAACAAAATATAAGACGTTTCAAATAGCTGATGAATGAAGTCGTAACTCATGATTTCGAGTTTAAATTTCATACTTGTCTGATGTTAAAAAAAACCAACATAAAAAGTTTTGAAAAATATAAAGTATAATAAGAAAAAGTAAATACATTAAATAATGAATACACCCTGGTAGAAATTTGAACATTAAAAATGGTGTAAACAACAATTTATGACCATTTTCAATAGTAATATTTTGTCATGTCAATATTGGCGAATAAATGGCAATTTTTTGCTGAATCTGCAGAGCTCAAATTTTTTGGTATATTGGTTAGCATCTTATAGGCAAAAAATGCTAATATAAAAATGTTGTTAAAAATTTTTGTATTTAGCCAAAAAAATACGCATTTTAAGTAAACGGAGAGAAAAAATCAGTAACAGTTATCTAAAAATTAGGTAAACTGTGGAAAACTTTTTTTGACTAGTTGTATAACTTTTTAGTAATGAGTCCTTAATTTTTCAGATCATAGGTAAAATCATAACCTCACTTTTGCCACGTGGCGAGAAAATATAGATTAGTATTTATTCACATTCCTTCGTCAATGTTTATTTTTATTGGAATTTATAAAAATAAAAATAATATTAAATTTTATTAAAATAAAAATATGAAACGCAGTACGAAACGAGTATAAAAATATCGTTTTTTTAAATAATAAATGGAAAATTTTATTAATCGTTTAAAAATAACCTCTAACAATCCGATCACAACTCAAAATATATACGCGCGAATATATTAACAAAAGTGATTCTATTAATGATTAATGATAACTTTCAAGAAAAAACCTTAAATGATTCTTAATAGTAATCAATTAGAGCACAATTTGATAGACTCTACTGTTAACTATCTATATTCAAATAATAGTGGATCAGACTCAACATTTTATTAGCATTTTTTAGCACTATGAAGGTTGAAAAAAACGTTTCATATTAGTTCAAATAATGGCCATAAAACATTCCCATTTTCTGCTCTTCACTTTAAAGAAATGGCCATAAAATGGTAGAAAAAGCGTTTCATTTTCTACCAGGGCATTAGATATTTATTTGAATTTTGCCTTTATACTTTAATTTTAATATAACGTACATAAAAAATTAATTTTATGAGTATTAAGTATTTAATTTTGAAACTTTATAACATTTTTGTAAATCGAAACAATTTCACTAAAATGTACATAATCGTATCAAATTCCTGGAGCAATAAAGAATACAGATGATCGAAAATTCAAAATATACTCCAAACTTTTTTACTGTGGCTTCATATCGTCAATTAATTCATTAAAATTTTAATGAAATTAAATTATTAATTTTTTGTTATTCAATTATCTATCAACTTTTTGATTGTTTTGGTAAATCTGATAAATATATACAATCTAATCTTTTTTCCCGGAAAATATAAAAAAAAAAGAATAGCTTCCATGCATTTATTAAAAATAGTTTTTTCCTCTTCAAAATTCATTACTTCGGATTTTTATATTACATATTAAAAATTTGTTCGTTCAAGATTGTAAATCTCTTTTGATTATACGAAAAGAAAAAAACAGCAAGTCCTTTTTGCATCCAAGAAGATTCTATTTGACAAATATAAATGAAACGTTTTCAGAAGTTTATTTACTTTTATTTTATGTTAACATCATTAATAATAATTTTTATGGTTGAATTAAGCAAAATAACATTAAAAAGAAAATAATTAATAAAATTTTAAATAAAAATTATTTTAAATCTAAATATTTGTCGGTGTTGAGAATCATAATCTCACTTTGGTCGCACCCACATTAAAAGTGATAGTTGTATATAATTTCAATTCGAAATTCACTCAGAGGTTTCAGTGGCTCACTCAGTAGAGCGCTGGATTCGTTATCTTGAGGTTTTGAGTTCGAATCCCCATGTCGACCAATAGATATAAGTACCACTGTAGTTACGTTACATGTTCTTTGTTTATAAACACACTAAAAACTTCCGTCGCTAATTAGTATCGTAATGATTGCATAAATATAGCGACGTTAAAAAATAAAAAATAAAATCGTTTATATTAGCGCCAACTCCTGATTCTTAAATCGTCTTATAACTTCAACAATATAGAGACTCTCAATTTTTTTATTTACACATCATATTTTTATAGCAATTAAATTATTTTTTTACATTTCCCGCATATTAATGTTTTTTTAGGATTTTTTGGTATAATATGTTATTGATGTTACTCGTTCATTTATTTTTGATTTGTAAACATCAATATTTAAATTTTTCGCAACGCTGAATATAATCCAAAACAAATTTATATAATCCAAAATTTTTTTATTGTTAAGAAAATTTTGAATCCGACTTACGGCGAGATAAAAATATATATATTCAATTCATCCAATGTTTGTATCCTGGAATTAGATTAGATAATGATTTATTCGTATAAATATACAAAAAGGCGTGTAATACAATATAAGATTACAAATAAATATTGCACTTAAAGTTAATATCACAGTCGAATAACTAACCCTAATAATACTGAAAAAGTAAGTCACAATAAAAAGTGATATCAAAATTAATTTCTTTTATTTGTATTAATTTTAATTTAACTAAAAAAGAACGGAGATGTTAAATGTCCTCCAGATTCCCCTCTCTTTTTTATTATTAGATTGTGTAAATTTTATTTATTTGAATTTTTAAATAATTTATTGAATTGTTAATTTTTTAATTCTCCCCTTTACCTTTGGTATCATTTTTACCCTGGTTCTATTTTTAACTCGTCATGGTTTATATGAAAAATTTTTAAAAATTATATCAATTTAGTGACAAATATAGTGAGTGGCATTTTGAGTTTATTTTACTCCAGATACTCCAGATTCAATTTTCAATCTAAATCATTAATTTAAATCATAATTTGCTATATTTTTTATATATTCTGAAGTTTGGCGACTTAAATTTTAATATTTATGCAATTTTTTAACATTTTATGATCAGAACCTTTATTTCAGAATCTGGAGGACGTTTAACAACAGCCAAAAAAGAAACAATTATTTAATTTTTGAAAATAACGAAATGAATGGTGTATTTCCTTTACATGCTGCAAAAAAATGTTGTGTACAATTGTTATAATTTTATCGTGTTATACGTTGAAAATGCCAGTGTTAAAATTGCACATATCGACGGTGGCTACGAAAACAATCACAGCTGTGTAATTGTCTACGAAAAAAAACACACCTTCAAAAATGCAACGGAAAAAAAAATATTCTCAAAGTGCGGTGAAAAAGAAAACATTTCCAAAGTGCGACGGAAAAAACACATTCTCAAAGTGCGGTGAGAAAACTCTTCAAAGTCGGCGAAAACACATCACAGTGTCGGCGAAAAACACATCTACAAAGTGTCGCGAAAAAACACATCTTCAAGTGCGGCGAAAAACACATCTACAAAATGTCGGCGAAAAAACATCTAAAAGTGTCGGCGAAAAAACACATCTAAAAGTGTCGGCGAAAAACACATCTACAAAGTGTCGGCGAAAAAGCACACCTACAAAAGTGTCGGCGAAGAAAACACATCTTGAAAAGTGGAGCGAAAAAATAATTGAACTTTTTATGAGAAACGATTTTTATTAGTATATTAATTAACAAATATAAAAAATAATCATTGTTTGTTAATAAATATTATTAGAAAAATACATTGAAAAATAAACTTAACATAGAAATATTTAAAGTATTTCTTTGGAAAAAATGGTGTTTTTTTCGTGAGAATTTTTCAAAATCAGATTTTTTTCCGAATTTTCAAGAGGGAGTTTTTTCGCCGACACTTTGTAGATGTGTTTTTTTCGCCGACACTTGTAGATGTGTTTTTCTTCGCCGACACTTTGTAGACGTGTTTTTCTTCGCCGACACTTTGTAGATGTGTTTTTTCGCCGACACTTTGTAGGTGTTTTTTTCGCCGACACTTTTGTAGATGTGTTTTTCTTCGCCGCACTTTTGAAGATGTGTTTTTCTTCGCCGCATTTTTCAATATGTACTTTTCTTCGACGCACTTTTGAAGATGTGTTCTTTTTCGCCGCACTTTTGAAGATGTGTTCTTTTTCGCCGCATTTTTGGAGATGTGTTGTTTTTCGCGGCACAATTTCGATGTGTTTTTTTTCGCGGCACTTTTCATCTGTGTTTGTCTTCGTAGCGACCGTCGATATACGCATGTAAAATTAATGTTAATTTTAATTTAAAAATTATGTTAAATTTTTTTTTTAATTTACAGCTGGTTCATTTTAAATATTAACATAAATTTGATACGTTAATAATTTAGAATATACGTATATGTTAAAATTACACAAAATTTTTATGGTATAACTGTCATTAAAAATAATTAGGTATTGTTTGAAAATTAAATTAAAAAAAAATTAAAAAGTCTTAAAAATTATGAAATTGATATTCTAATTATAATCATAGATAAAAGTAATTTTAATATCTTTTTTTAACGTCATAGTAACGTCATATAAACCTTTTAAAAAAGTCAAATGGATATTAGTTACTGATTAGAAGAATAGAAACTTCCAAAAAATATAATCTTTCAAAAAAATGCATAACCTACAACAAATCTATCGAATCAGCATTTCCTTCAACATATGGTAAACTTCTCATATTTATCTTGTATTACTTAGGGGAAAGTCCCTCTTTATGACAATGACATGTTTTCCACATACCTAAGACATATGCAGCTTTAAATAAAACCTCTCATATGGTTTTTACTCATATATACATAAGGATGCTTATCAAGCTTTTCAAAGATTTACATTTTAGAAAAGAAAGATATTCTGTAGTTTTAGTTAAAACTCATATATATAGATCATAAAATATTATTACTCAGATAAAGGCGCCAAGATAATCTTCAAAGACTTGGCGTCTGTTTTATTTTTAAGGAAAAAGATTCTTTTGACTTTTTTTTCTTGCTTGTATGTGTTTGTTATTTTTTCTTATTCAGGTATACACAAAATTTTTCTGACGAATTACGGAAGTACAGACGTAATCTAACGCCGACAGATTTTGCTTTTGGTTCGCTTGTCGCGTTTTCAATGGCAATGTAAAAAGCCATGAGTTTGACTTTTAAAATAAAAATCTATTTCACTAGGAAAAGAAAGATGATTTGACAATTTTAGAAATATTTTAGAATTTAATGAATATAAACTTATAATAAGAGCTATATAGAGATCATTTGCATGCAGAACATTGATGATTTCGTCATTTATTATTTTTTATATTATTTTTATAATTATTGAAATTGAAACGAATTTTTATTAATTAATGATAGAATAATTATGAAAATAATATTTTTTTATTAAACAAAATATATAAAGTACAGATACTTTTCACACTTTAAAAATAAATTTTTCCTTTGATTCTTAGAAAGGAACACAGCATTTAGAAAGTACCGAAGTATGAAATTTCCCCAAGTAATATATTATATTTCGCGTGGCGCCATTACACTTCTAAAAATTTAAAATATACCGACTGATTAAAGAGGAAAAAAAGTTAAAACACATTACGTCAATATGGTACATTTATCGATTTAATTATTTATCAGTGTATTAAAAATAAAAATATAAACGTTTTTATCATAAAAATATTACGTTAAGGCTTGATAATACGCTCATCACAAAGAAAAAATATATAATAATGAAGATAAAGGTTTAGATTAAAATTTAAAAAGAGATTTATGTCAAGTCAAAATAATTAGAAGTTTCTTTAAAAAAAAAATAATTATTTACGAATTTTTAATTCATGTATAATTTTTTCAGTTTTCTGTTGCTTTATTTATGCTACCATTGAGATACTAATTAGCAAAAGAGGTCGTCAACGTAGTTGCGAACAAAGCACATGTAACGTACAGTGGTGCTTGTATCAATCGACCGAGGGTAGGATTCGAACTCGGGACCTCGAGATTACGAATCCACCGCGCTATCGAATGAGCCACTGAAGACCTTGATAATTTTAGTTGATACACTTTTGAAAATTATAATCATAAATTGAAAGTAAACAATAGTCTTTAATTTTATTTTTATATAGTTTCTATGATTTCTTTTTCAAATATTCCATATAAAATCCATTCATATACATAACAAATTTAAATATATTTTATACATTTTTCAAAAGACACTAATAACTTTCTTAAACTTGATCAATATGATAACATATTATTAGAAGCTTATTGGTTTTTTTTTCGAATTTCCATAAAATTAACTGTGTACTAAACTTATTAAATTGATTCAATAATATTCAATAATCCATATTGACATTTAATAATTCTAAAAATATTTTAAAAATATTTTTAAAGTTATTAAATTTTAATTCGGAGCATAAACAGTTTTAAAATCTTTATATCTCAAGAAATATAAAGTTTATATTACCAACAAGGAAAAAACCAATATAACATTCACATTTAATATAGTGCGCATATTATAAAAATAAATAGTAGCAAATCCTTTCCTTTTAGAAGATTCTCATGTATTTTCTATTGTTATATAGCAATATACCAGAAGATTTTTCCGTAGCGAGCAAGTAAAACCCCCGATAATTATTAAACCACCAGCAGGTAAAGTGAGGCCTTTACACTTCAGTACATTAATATTAGTAACATTCCCACGGGTGGATACATTAAGTCGACCATATAGTTTTTCTACTGTTGCTTAGTGTTTTCCTGGTGGCCATATTATTCTTAAGTGTTTTTATATTTAAAAATTATGGTTTTCGCCAGTAATTTAGGGCACTTTCTGGTGGCCGTTTTGTTTGAAAAATTTTGCCAGATTTATAACACGTTGAGAGTACGAGAAGAAAAACACGCGCTGCATGCAATAAAAGTAGGATTATTATGGGGTATTATTTGGTAGTAGTTAAAGTACCAGCAAAATACCAGTAAAATTTAGTATATACGTATGTTCAATAATTTTTCCCTTAAAGTTTATAGGGTATTACCAGAGTATAAGAATAACACATGTGTTTTTAACAACATAATCATAAATGCTCAAAATCGTGACATTTGGAAAAATTTCTGGTCTTATACTTAGCATTATTTTATCTTAAATTTCTAATGGAAAAACAAAGTTGTTAAAACGTATGTTGAGTCATCATAAACTGGAAGATTTTCATTTTAGCACAAAAACATTGCGCATTTAGTTTTTCCCAAGTGGAAACTAAGTTAATATTTTTTTAAATAAAGTTCTTTATTCTCTGAGATTTGTTGCAAAAGTTTTTTAGTGTAAATTTTATTTTTTATTGATGTTTACGAAAAGATATTCTTAATTAATGGTTAATTGATTATTTTAATACATAGTTATCTTATCTACAAATGAAAACAATTTAAGATTCATTTTGTTTTAATGCTATTTTAAGTTTTACAAACTTAAAATAGCATTAAAACAAAATATTATGATTTCATTTCGACGATATAATTAATAAAAAAAATTGAATTTGTTAAAAACACTCCGTAGATTCTGCAATGATTATTTTCCTATTTAAAAATGGCATTTAAGTTACATTTGTATTTTGTAAAAGTTTAAATTAACGATTATAATTTAGTATTTATGATTAAAATTATAAATATGATCTGAAGTGATATTTTAGATCAAACTTAGATTATCTCAATATAATGATATACATATATGAAGTTTTATTTGCAAAACTAAACAAATATTCAACTCTAAAAAAAATTTATTTATTGAATAATAAAATAATAAATTTAGAATTTTGAAAATTAATTAAAGCACCATAATTATTTGTATCTATTTTACTAATACTGAATTGAAAAATTGAACAGAAATACCTCGAGCATCTTTGTTACAACACTGCACAAACAGGCTCTAATTACGTTTTATACTACTTGAGGTCCAATCAGAAGCACGAATAAAATTACAAATTTAATCGCAAGATTATTTAATAAAACACTTTGTTTTTTATTATAATTATTTTAATAATAAAATCATGATATAAAATGTTCAATAATGAACATTTTTTTCTTTGAATAAAAATATTGATTATAAAATATTGATGTTATTCAAAGTGTCAGAAATAAAAATAATATGTTAAAATTTTGACTGATTATCATTTTGTATTATATAAAACGTATTTAAAACAGTGTTGACGTCAAATAAACTTCTAATGATGAATAAAGATTTAATTGACGCATTAGAAAAGTAGGGTGACTTTAACAATAAATTAACGAATAAGAACAAATTTTTAAGCTTATCAAAATTTTTTTTGTGCATATAAAAAGTTATAAAAAATAAAAGAATGGCTAGCTTCACTAAACATTTACAATATAATTAAATAAAACATAAAAATATTACTGAAATCCATCGAAAGAACATGTGAACCAATGAATCAAAATCTCAACCAATACAACCTCAAATTTTTTCTATGCTTTTGACATATTCATTTACTGGAACTCAAATTTTTAACAAAATCTACATTTTTATGAAATTAATAAATTTTAAATTTAAGGAAGTTATACGATAAAGTAAATTTATGATAAGAAACTATTGAGAATTTTAATGTTTTAACAGGGTTGAATAAATTTATTACAATGACTCGCAAAGAGAGTACTCAGAGTATTTAGGCGAGAGGGACACCCCCAAAAAAAACGCTTAGTTTTCGAGAAGGTGACCGCTACCGTCCTACAAGCTAATTTTTTTTTAAATGAAAGCTTCTGACCCATAGATTACTAATACAAACTTTTTTTTTTAATTCCGAGTTCGGGAACATAAAGAAAATGGCGAAAATGGCGGTTTAATAGGTAAAAATTCTATACGCGCTGTAAGTAACCGCCATTTTCTTTATGTTCCCGGACTCGGAACTAAAAAAAAAGTTTGTATTCTTAATCTGTGGATCAAAAGCTTTCTTTAAAAAAAAAAAAATTAGCTTGTAGGACGGTAGCGGTCACCTTCTCGAAAACTAAGAAAACTAAACGCTTTTTTGGGGGTGTCCCTCTCGCCTAATTGTGACTCAAACTTTTCTCTAACATTGAAATATTATTTCTTATATAAAATTGTGAACAAAAATTTAAATAATATAGAAATTAAACATAAAATATACTTAATAATCGTTATTGTATGAAAGTCAGTTCAACTTTAGTAGGAAAAGTAGTAGTAAGGAAAAGTATCCCAAAATTAAAAAAAATATTTGAATCTGAATATCCTGACACTTTTCTTATCAGTTATATTTTTAAAAGTATATAGAACTTGTGAAAAAAGATATTAGTATTTATAAATTTACAATTTTTACACGTTGCCTTATCAAGGATTGTATTATTTTCTAACACATTAATTTTTTTCTAATTGATGATGAAATATTTATTGAATCTTTAATTGTTTGTTGGATATCTCTTGTTTATAAAAAAATAAATGAATAACAAAAACATTTTAAAAAATCGGTTCGATTAGAGTACTTATACGAATGAAACCTACTTCAATAAATAATACATCAAAATGAACGTAAGATTTTACAGTTTTATCATGACTAGGTTATTCTACCAAAGTCTATTGTGTAAAAATGTATGATTGTTTTTTCTCTAAGAAAGTATTCATTCGTCAGTACGAGTTCGAGTATACAAGAGGAATAATTCTAATACTTTTTCAATAGTCCAAGGTTTAAAAATAAATTTACAAGAAAATTGTTAAATTTAAGTTTTGCAAAAATCAAATTAATTGCACAGTAATAAATAACGAAAAGTTCAAGATTAATTATTACGTAATATATGCTAGATAGAAATTTGATTATTAATTCAAAAAATTTAATGGATTTTCATTGACTTCAGGTGATATATGTGTTTAATACATAGTTACCGACATTGCAGTTTCCCGAATTTTTATTCTTTATTGAAAAATTTTCCGAAATATTTCTATATTATGTTTTTTATTAATTAAAATAAAAGGCTGTAATATAGAAATATTTTTTAAAAAATTGGATTAAGAATAAAACATTTGGAAAACTGTAATGTCACTATTTTACATCCTCTTAAGATGGTGCAATAGAGTTTTTGATTTATATACAATTACTAATATTATAGTTTCTTAAATTTTTTATTTTTGTCTGAAAATTTCTTAAAATATCTTAAGGTCATGTTTTTTATTTGTTAAAATGATAAGCCAATAATATAGAAATGTTTTTAAAATCAATACAATGTCGGTATTTTAGATCTCCCGAACCGGTAAAACAGAAACTTAAATGATACCGAGAATTGATAAAGACGTGACTTTTAGATTTCCTTCTCACAGCGTAAAACACGCCCTGAAATAATTTTCTTTTTCTCTATTGATACACTGTCAAAAATGTCATGAAATTTAATGTAGTAAAGTAAAATAATTTAAGGTATTGCAGTAATTATGCTGTAAAATATACGTAATTTACTGCAATTTGCATAAAAATTAATGAATATTGCAGTAATTATGCTATAAAATGCATGAATTTTAATGTGAATGTACATGATTTTTTTTTATTTTTGTTGCTATATTTATACTATGCTATTTTTGTGATGCTAATCAGCGACGGAGCTCGTAAGTGTGTTTATGAACAAAGCACATATAACGTACAATAGTGCTTGTATGATTCAGCCGCAAGTGGGATTCGAACTCAGAACCTCGAGATTACAAATCCAACGTTCTACCAACTAAGCCACAGACCGGCTCATTACATGATTTTCATTTAATGTACGGGATTTGCTTCCATTACATGCAATAGAAGCAATTGACATTTTTTTAACAGTGTATATGCATATATCTTTGTAGTAAATTGGACTATTTATTAACAATTGATAAGTAAATATATTAACGATTGAGATGCAGAAGATACTATCTTGGTTATGCTATCTTATTATAAAATTTTCTATTTAAGATGTTAATCATATTTTTTTTAATTTTTTTATGATATTGCAAACATTATTTCTACAAAATAGCACTTTCTTTTATGTTTTCTTTTAGTAAATTTTTAAATATTTTTATAATTTTTATTTTTAGGCTCACAGGAAGCTAATATATTGACTCGATCTATGATATAACACAAATTTGTGCATTTAACGACATTTTGACACCTCAAATTTTGATCAACCTAAACGTTAATATGAGTGATTAACAAAGAAAGTGTTTCATTTCTGGATCTTGGTGAGGAAGCTATTGAAAATTGGTTTTGTTAGCGTAGTTTTAATTTTAGAGCCATTTAAATAATTTTTTTTTAATTTTGATTTTTAATTTTTTTTTTTTGTATTTTACGTACAGTAGTCGATGGATTTGCTTTAAAATTTGCTTGGAAATTATTTGCAACTGCCAAAAAAAAGAAAACTTTAGAAAACTGATTTTTTTAGCACACTTTTAATTTTAGAACATTTTGAAAATTAAAAAAAAAATTTTCATTTCTAATTTTTTTCTATTTTACATAAACTACTTGATAGATTTGCTCCAAAATTTGTATACAATTTATTCGCTACCGTCTGAAAAAGTAGTTCTCCGTTATTCTCTGTCATTTACATTAAAATCACGTTTTAAAAAATAATATCAAATTACTCAAACTGAATGTGCTTTATGAAAAAGCATTGCGCCAAAGCACTTGACGGCGTTTTTTAAAATTATGAGCTGTTTGGTTTTTAAGAATTAGAAAATAATTTCGTATTTATTTTAAGCCGTAAAATTATTAAATTATTGAACAAAATTTTAATTAAAAGTATGTATAAAATTTGGGATTAAGGTCTTTTAATTGAGAAAAGATTTGCACCGAAAATTCAGTTTGTGATACAATCTCCTAAAAAGCAAAAATAATTCAGAAATTTAACTAAACTCGGCAAAGAAAATAAAAATTAAATTTTATACCAAATTCAGTCATTATTCTCATTCGTTTACAATTTCAGAACTAATTTTTCATATACTTTTGATAGAAATTTTCTCAAATAATTAGTTTGTGAACTGTATCATCTCAAAGTGGATGTAAATCATAATTTAGAAAAAGTCAAGCATTGTTTTTGCTAATAATAATAGGTAATCAAAAAGTGAAGAAAACTGAATCTAAATACAGTATCTTTATTTTTATAAAATAAAATGCTCTTTTGAAATGTCGAATGGCTAAATTTATAAAGAAATTCATTAATAATGATGAAAACTTACGTATCGGAATTAATTTCTTATTTCCACACGCCTACCCTCATACTTTCCATAAATTCATTAACGATATCTGTTATAAATGTATTTATATGAATTGTTCCTGATATAATTATCCGTACTATTTTTCATTAATAAGTAAGTAGTTAATGAAGAAATTACATAAAATTTTACTGACCTTAAAAATTGAATGATATATCTGATTGATAAACACATCGATTATACCAGCGTTCTTCTTGAACCTACAAAATAACAATGCATAAATTATTATTGTTTTGTAAAATGTGATGATTATTATTATGAATATTATTTTAATAATTATTATAGCTATATAATGTAACAGGGTTTTAAATTACATTCATTTTAATATAAAATTAAAGTAAAACAGATTTATTTATATCCTTTTTTAAATAAAAACAATAAATATATTCAAAGTAATCAAAAAAAGATATCTATTTTTATTCAACATTTATTATTCGAATAGCGTTCTCTGTTAAAATAAGCTTGTTAAATTAAACTCTATAATGAGTTCGTTTCAAATAAAACAAGCTTGATGTAATGGAAAACACTGTCGGAATAATAAATAAATTTCAAATAATTTATATTTATTAAAAATAGGAACCTTCTCGATTATTTTTAATATATTTATCTTTTGTATTTGAAAAAATTTATATTCATTAAAAATAGATTACCTTTTTCGATTATTTTTAATATATATATATATATATATCGTTTTTATTATTTTTAAAAAAGAATATATTTGAATCAATTTTTTACGTGACTTTTGTACTAACAAGCAGAATGCATTGCATTTAGGTCAAGAATTTTTTTCTAATTTTGAGATATTTTTTCTTTTATAAAAAATCGCGAAATAAACCGTGTACATTCAGTCCAACTCGATTTTTTCAGTTATAAACAGTGTTGTCTGGATTTCAAGACTTTTTACAAAAATTGGCATTGGCTTCATAGTTGTACAGTTTTTAAACTACTTATTCTGGGAGATTCAAAGATGAAATTAAAACCTTTTGATTGAAAAAAAAATTGTCCAAAAAGCTCAAGTTGTCTAAAAGTTATAAGAAAATAAAAATAGCGTAAGTTAGTCTCGATTTCACCTTAATTTTCATCCCTTCATAACTTTTGAACTACTTGAGCTTTCTGAATACCAAACAAAACTTCTCATAAATTTTAAAAAATCGCCAAATGGATGTGGCTTATTTCATGATTTTATGTAAGAAAAAATATTTTAAAGTTAAAAGAAAATCCGATTGTAAGACCTAAATGCAATGCATTCTCCTTGTGAAATTAGTATATTTTTTATTTTACTTATTTGAATCTTCGTAATTATATAATTATAAAAATTAATTTAACATTTTTCACGTTAATAAATCAATATTTTCACAAAATTTTTTAATTAAATTAATTTTTATTAAAATTTAATGGTAAAGCGTTAATATTTTCTAAAATTTTTTATAAAGATTCATTGAAATATGTTTTAATTTTTTATGTGATTAAATTGGAACAAAAAAATATTAAATTCATAAATTCTAATTAATTAAAGTAATACTTTTATCAATAAGAACTATAATTTTTATTTTGGAATTTGAATCAGTCAGCCGGTAAAGTAGAAATTGACTTTGTTTGCGTAAAATTTTAAATTATTATTTAAAGTAGATAAATACAAATATTTAAAATAAACATGTACTAATAATTAGATTTTCTAATCTCTATATAATTTTTAAGGTTCATTTACATACATAAATAAAAAATTTAAAAAAACAGAATAATATGAAAAATAAATACATTAAATAACAAGAGCTTTTATTAAACATGATATTCATTTGAAATTTATTTGCCTGTACATTTTAATTTAAAACATAATTTTTTTTATACAGAACACTACATAAGAAAACAATTTTATTGTTTATTAGAAATTTAATTTTAAACTTAATTACGTTAATATAAATCGAAACAATTTTACTAAAATGTACTATAATTCCAGTGTAATCATATATCAATTTCCTGGAGCAATTAGGAAAACAAATTGTTGGAAATTCCTGATCTTGGAAAACTGTTAGCTAAGTTGTAAGAACGTTTACAAAATTCTAATAATTTTTAAACCATTACCGTGCAGTATTGATTTATTACATAAATACGACATTTTGATTCTTACATACATATAAACAACACAATTTTAGACACTTAATTTGTCAAGGAAATGAATTAAAATGGAAATATTAGTTATCTCAATAACCATAAATAACTAATGTTTTGTCATAAAATAAGAGATTCTATTTACTATCTATCTCATTTAATTTTTTGTTTTAAAAACATATCTCTAATATATATATATATAAATTTTTTATTTCTTTAAAAATTCGAATTTGATTCTACACCAGAATAGAGAAATGTTAATATGAAATAGAAAAATGTAATATTCAAAATAATTATAAAAATTCTTTTGATATATTTTTGTATTTCTAAGACGCCACTTTGTCTGCCTATATAGTCATTAAAATTCTCTGAAATTCTTTTGCGTGATTCGTCAGCTTGGATGTTCAGCTTTTTCCGGCGAACTACATCGTCTATTTTCAGTGCGCAAGACGATTTGCATTTGTGCGTTTGTGCTATCCCTTTTTACCTCTAAAAGTCTAGACGAGCAGCGCAAAAGAGAAGAAATAAAAGGAAGTAAATTTTTCGTTTAGATGCTTGGAACGTCGGGGGGTTAGGGCACGTACCCGACGTCGTATATACCAAGTCTTGAAATAACACCAGCGAGGTCCTTGCTCCACATATTTACATAATCCCCGAAACAGTCTCGGGCTCTCGCGGCTATCACCGACACACAAGAGAACTTTTGTTCGAGTTGATAATTTGAGAAACAATTGATTCCCACTGGCTCAACTTTTTCTTATCATTTATTTATTTTTCGAACTGAAGTTCATGAACTAATTTAATTATAATATATTTGTTGAAAAGATTTAACATTACTTTGTAAAAAGATTAAATTTCATTAATAACGTTACTGTACATAATTATTACCTAAACTATTAGTCATTTATAAAATTTGATATAAATATATAACTAATTTTCACTGAGTAAGTCAATTTTATTTCCTTGAAATTTGAATTTTTTTTTTGTTATAAAATATAAGCGTTTGTCTTAGAATTTTCATAGACTTACAAACCACTGTTGTGTTCCTTTTATAATAAAAATTTTTTACAAAATTTTGAGTAAGTACTACTTGGCGTAGAAAAATTTTATATTCTTTTATTGTAAAATATTTATTTAGTATGAATTTATTTTATGTCCAAATTTATGAATAAAATCTAAAAGAATTTTGTAAGTTATAAAAAATTATATTCTGTCTAAATGAATTATATCAAATTATATTTTCATGACAGATATTTTAAGCTCAGTCATTTAATTAATGATAATTTTCATAAATCTTATTTTAGATTCAACTCTATTTAGACATAAATTAATAGTTTAGTTTCGTACACCAAATTTTCATTTTTGATTGGAGAACAATGTTACAGGCTTTAGTTTTGTTCATGCCATTGGTTTATAATTGCCAAAAACAAAATATAGACATTTATTCTGTCTACAATGAATTAAAATTTTTAAAAATTTGAAAAATATATTGAAATTTTTTAAAATAATATAATACAATTACAAAACTAAAGCGTGTGTTGCACTCCTAACAATTATAGACAATTATAATTTCGTCTATGTACATTCACTTGGCATCTGTTCCATTCAGTTCTATAATTAAAAGAAAATACATAAAAAATCATGCGGGAATTGAATATTTGAAATGATCTACTTTTTTAAAGATAAATGTCTAACATGTTTTCTTGTTGATAAAACTATTGTTTATTATTTTATTAAAAATTTTCCATGAATTTAATGAATCAAACATACGCTTGTCCTACAATTCTATCAACTTGACAAGTCGTTGATTTCATTTTATTCATCAAAATTATAATTATAACTCACTTGAAGTGTTAAAAAAAGAAATGCTGTAAGTTAATTCAGTCTTAATTCATATCAGAAAATTTATTTAAATTAAAAAGAACTTGACTCTTAAAACATTTACGTATTGTTATTGATTTTATCCATATTAATTTTACGTAGATATATTAGATTCTGTATATACTAAAAAAGTATGTATGCAAAGTAAATATACATTGCGTGTGTAAAAATAAGCGAATATTTCAAAAAATAAGATCTATTAGAATAAATCCAGAAATACAAGTTCCATGATTTCGGCATATACAACAAGGTAGTCAAGTTCTACGAGATTGTTGTTTTCCTTATAAGATTTTAATTCGTCTACTAAACAAAAATAAAAAATTTAATCGACATATTAACAACATTAAATAATAAAACTTCAAAATATTAACTTTTAAAATCTCACTTTAAAAATTCAATTCCCAAACGATTTCTATTTTTCCTCAAATCAAAGAAAATAATAAAACTAAACATAATAATCATTAAAACAAAAATTACTTAAATTACAATAGGTTTAACAGTTTGAGGATTAATGCCTATTCGCGCTAGTGTCATTTGATAATCGGTACTATCTTCTTCGTCCTCATCTTCATCGTCATCACTACTGTCGTCACTATTCAAATCAGGCGGTGTTGATGGTGTTGCGCCAAGCCTTATGAGTTCCTCGGCAAGTCGTTTATCAACATCCAATGCAAAATGATAAGCCGTAAAGCCACCGTAATTTGTTGCATCTAATTTTGGTTTACATTCTCGCATTAAAAATAAGGCAACATCCCGCAGTTTATACTCAATGGCTAATTGAAGCGAAGTACGTCCAGATAAACCTTCACGAGCTTCCAAATCAGCACCAAGGCGAAGTAAATGACGTACTATTTCAATATGACCCTTTGTCACTGCTATGTGAAGACATGTTTCACCTAAAAATTCAAAAAGAGACAGGATTTTAGTATTCGTATCAATATACAAAACTTTTCGATTTATTATAAATTGATTTAGAATAACTTGAGTAATTCGAATATATTTAAATATATGTAAGACTAACAATAAATGTGTAATAATAGATGAAATTCATTTTTAGTATGAAGAGTGATTCAATAAAATTTCCGTCTATTCAGATTATTATGAGCGTTGAAAGAAAAAAAATTTCCCCGTGACCAACATTGCTTAACCAGAAGAGACCCATCGCGATACTAAATTCACAATGCACTTACGTGTCGACCTACTTAATAATATTCAATTTATTTAACAATGTCATAAAATAAACACTTTTTTTATGTTAGTATAGTTATTTTTCTTTTAATGAGTTTTTTCTTTTTTAATTTCTCGTAATGTATGCGTGCATTTATAAAATAAATGCAAAACATCTAAAATTTTTCATTCATTCCTTGCTTTTACCCTTACTCTTACTTTAGTTCATTCATTCAACTAACTTCTGAATGATCCGCGACTATGCATAATCCATGACGACTCTTTTTCCTAAAATAGTTTCGAACCCTCTGATTTTCCTTCAAAAGCTTCCTTATATTCATCATCTTAACCAAAGGAAAAGAAAAAGAGAAACAAAATGAAAAATAAACTACTACTCTTTCAAAATTTATCAGTTAACAAGGAAAAAGTAAATTCACTTTAAATATAGATAATTGCACGTACGTGTACATGTATAAATTGAGTATATATAAGTTGCAGACGAACAAGAGACAGAGACAAGACATTAAACGTAAAGGAATGAATCATACTAAAAATCAACGAAAATTCACTTTTGGCCATAGTCCCATGATCCAAACTAGGCATCGGACGACTCGACGCTCTCGTCGGCTAAATGATCAAAAGACATACATATAACGAATGTTCATCTAAATTTAAACTGTCTGCAGACTTAATTTCTTCCTTCTTACTCTCTCTTTTTCCTTTTATTTTATTCTTTTATTTTTGAACGCGGCATTTATAATAGCTCATTGGCGTATCGATCTTTTCTTTTGCTTTTAGCTATTCTTTATAAATAACGAAAATTTCCTTTTCTCTTTCTTTTCTTTTCGAGACTTTTTTTGCGAGAGAAGATGTTTAAATTTAGGATTGTCCAAAATGTTCCGATCGGGCTGAACGCAAAAATAAACGGTAAACACATTTGAATGCGTGTGAATTTCTATTTTTTAACACTGGCTGAGTGAAAAATTTCTCTCATATGAACAAGATGTCTTATTTTTGGATTTTGTAGTTTACAAACAACTGCCAATTGGCTGTATTTTTAAAATTTTTAAGTTTTTTTCCCGCATTTTATGATGTGAATCTAAATTAATCATTTTATGAGAAAATGAAAATTAATTATAACATAGAAGACAACTGAGAGTAGGGTGTATGATTTACATAAAGTTAAATCACATTAAAAATTTCCAGATTTTCTAATGTTTATTCAAAATTTTTAAAAATATTTCCACAGAGAATTAATTATACGATAAAATGGAAGAACAACGCATAGAATTTAATATCCAATGATTTGACCGAACTGCTAAAATAAAAGCCTTAATAAAAATTTTAACATAAATATTAAAAGTATCCAATATATGGAAATCTATCAGCTTTAAAAGTTAAAAAAAATGTGTAACAAGGATATTTTTATAAGTGCGTCTTTCGAACATTATTTAATGCTTTTATCAAGAGATGCGTTATTTTATACTTTGAAACATACAAATTTGAAGTTATTTTACTTATTTCCAATAACCATTTGAAATATAAAATAATGAAAAGTAATCGTTTTTCTTTAAGCAAGTGTAAATTAATCGGCACAGGACAAAATCGACCTTTTATTTGTGAAGCCATTACTATTACTGAGCGAAGTAAGCAAATATTTAATAACACGAATGATATCACTCATATTTGAATAATTCGACAAACATAGAGTTTTTTAATGCAATATTACGATTTTCAGGTTTTAATTTACGTTTACGTACGTTGTTAAACGTTAATATTTTTTCCATTGTTTTACATATTTATAATTGTGGGTTACATTGTCTCTTAACAAGTAGAACTAGTTTTATAGGCTTTTCCGGAAAGCAAAACTTCATTATATGTCAGGGGCATCTACCTTGAATATTTTATGTATAATTATGTGCCTTATAATATTAATTTTATGTTAATCCCCGCATATATGTTTGATAATAAATATATTATAAAGTTATAAGCCCTGATAGAAATACATTTAATTACATGCCGTAATCATTGAATTTTATAGATATTAATTAGAAAGCGGGTCATGGATAATATTAATCGTTTGAAATTAATTTATTAAAATAACAAATTATAAAAATACAAATTGCTTCTTTTGTTCATAACATGCATGAGTTTAATAACAAGTTAAAAAAAGTTATCTTTTGAAAATTAACATAAAACGTTTTAGAAGGTAATAATCTGAATTTTTTAATTTAAGCACGTCCAAGCCTTATAAAAGACTTATATAGTTTAATAGTGTGATGATGTATAATATAGTAATTTCACTTTTACCAATCAAAGTCATGATCAAGAAAATCGAGTATTTTAAACTTTACAATTCTTTGTATCATAGAGATATTGACCTATTTTAGAGGGAAAGTACAATCTCTGCATGTTTAAATAACTTATAGTAGTGCGTCAATGAAGTTCAATTAATAAAACGTTTATTATAACAAACTACTTGATTTATGACTAAAAATTATCTATTTTACTTGTAAATTATGAATAACAAACAACTTGCAAACAAAAGCTTTCTTTGATTAAATAAATGACCCGCACTGATTTTTAACTATGAAATCAATTTGATAAGATCTAGATCATATCTTTAAAAAAAAGAACCTTAATAAAAGCTTCGAAAAAAAAACAAAATTTCCCAAAATCGTTCAAATACGTTTGGATAATCTAAAATTATAAATTTTAAAGATCATCGATCGACCCTCGTGATTTAAACTTTTCAATATACTTCCGCACAAGATAAACGTAAGTCTACGTGGCGTACACGGCGCCGATATTTCTGGATATCGGAACGGTTTTTCCACGAAGAGAGATCGAGCGCCAAGTCATATTACACATGTGTATATCTGTATGTAGAAGGTATAATAATATAGTGTATATATACGTTGCGTCGGTGGCGCGGCCCCCCAACCGCGACGCCATTGCTTTGCGGGGTTTTCCCGAGGTCGCGAATACCAAAGGCTACAAATATAGCATTATATGTATAGCTTACCAGGTATAAGTTTAAGCTTTTATACAGTGTACACTTTATATACGTATGTGCGCGAGGGTAGCATATGTGTATATATGTGTGTGCTTATGTATATGTGTAACGAAAGATTTAAGGAAAAAGAAATAAAACGAGACTTAAGGTCTGGCGCCGCGACGGTTGCTTCTTCTACTTATTCTTTTTGTGCTCTTCTGTGATGTAATTTTGTATGTACGTCTGTGTGGTGGATATATTTATATAAAATGTATAATTAAAGCTTCGAGACTAAAGCGTATAGAACAAAATAAAAAGGTAGAAATGTCACATGACTGCGAACTTTGTCGTCAAAAAAGTTTACATATGTATATACGTATAAGCGTATGGATGGAGAGTGTATATAAATGTTCGCGAAGTAAAAGTAGACTTCCGGCCGTCCTTCGCGACGTGAGCTCTCTTTTTTTTTCTTCTTCTCTTTCTCTTCTTTTCTACATACACACGCGGGGAATTCCCCGAGATTAACTTTTTCGACTTCTGCCATACATTTCTCTAAGCACGTAGACATGTACGCGCCATCAATTTTATACTTATATGTTTTATGTGAGCTTTTTTTCTCTTGCTTTAATAAATTTTATAAATTTTTCGTTTTTCTTTTATTTTTAAGTGGAAAATTATCGTGTTAATGATTTTTTTAGTTTATATATGTATAAATATGGAAGAAATTATTTTAAAAATTTTTATTATATCTTAGAGATTTTATAGACATTTTTCCATTGGTAATTAGATAATGGAATTGTTTTTGTGTAAATAGATCCAAATAACGTTTAGAAACATTTTGTTGACGCAATAAATATTATCGAAATAAATATGACATAGTTGATTGATAGTGTAATACGGGTACTTGATTATATTTTTATGTTTATTTTTTCGATGAACTCAAATCTTAATAATTGTTATTGCTAAGTTTATGAAATTAAAAATAACTTTTCTGATAAATTAATAATCGCAGTTAGAAACGATGCTTTATCGTTTTATATTAAAAAAATTATTTATAAAAATTTTTCATCATTTGATCCACTAAAATGAAGCTTAGTTTCAGATGAAATAAAAAGTTGAATATTTTTTCCTGAAATTTTTTTAATATAATTAAGTTTTTTTTTGTATGTGTCATTGTGATTAAGAAATAACTATTTGATTATTTAAAAATTATATCTGCTTTATTTCTAAATTTACGTAATTCTATCAAATAATGTATATCATCGTTCAATGAAATATTTTAATAAAATTTTTCAAGTACATTAAATTATCAGATGATTTATATAACAATGATTCTATATAAGCCTAAAATTAAATAGAAATATAAAAAAATTAAATATTTAATTAATACTGCGCAATATAAATCCCATTTACACAAGATATATAAGTCATCTATACACACAGAACATCGTTTATTGTCACAAATTTAATGTGGTAATACGTGATTGAAAAAAAAATTGGTTTTTCCCCAAGGTTACACAAAGCCAGATTAAAAAAAAAAGAAAACAATCGTTTTATGACAAAAGATTTTGTCATATATTAATTTGTCACGTAATATCAAACGCATTAGCTAATTACTTGCGGATACCATTAGACTTAAGTTTTATTTTATAAAGCAGAAATATGATACGAAAAGCAGAAATATGATATGATAATAAAAATAAAAAGGATTGAAAAAATCAAATTATATCATCGAAACAAAGTATACAGTATAAACGTTAACCGATAAAGTTTAAAAATTTTAGTATAATACTGCGTTCTGATATGAAATCCGGTCTAAATAACCGTATTATCAAATGCGTTCATTATAAAAATGATGGTGCAGCAGCATCAGTAACATAAGTATATCTAAAGAAAAGGAAGAGCTCAGAACTCGAACAAAAAGAAGAAAAAAAAATATTGTACGTTGTTATAGATGTATATTGTGCATATGGGAATATAAGCAGCAGCTGCGGTGTTCGGTATCTATATAACACATCCGTTGCTTTCTGGGGAATCCCCAAAGAGAGGCTTGGCAATAAAGCAAAGAAGTTTTTCTCTCTCTCGATTTTTTTTTCTCATCACCGAGACCTGAGGAAGACTTGTGTACAGTCTTACGTATCTTAAAAGGAGTATACGTGGAGAAAAGAGCCGCGAGAGAAAAAGATCTAATTGAGAAGACCACGGGATTTCCGGGCTTGTTAATTCTGAAAGGATTTATTGATTTCTTTTTCGTTTTAGCATTTATCGCGATGCAAAAGGGAAATAACCTTGCGGTTTTTTATTTTGAAAGAGAGAAAGAAGTTCAAAGTACAAAAATGATAAGCTTGATAAAAAAATGATTCATTTTAAAAATAAAAGACAGTATGAAAAAATTATTATAACAAATTGATCGAATTCTTTTTGAATGCAATAACCGGTTTGTTGACCGATTAAAGCGTATACCGAGAAAATATTTGTGTAAAAATTACCATGAAAAATCAGGGTTATACTCGGGCAAAAAATTTCGGAAATCTTTTATAATTTTTATAATTATTTTAAATTAATCCTGTATAATACTTGAATATTGATTAGATCGTTTATAAATTTTATCTTCACATTTAGTAAAAGCAACGTTTAATAATTTTTACAAGAAATCAATATGAAATTGTAAAGATATTAAGTAATTTTAACTACTGTGTCTGGGTAATTTTAATTTTTCTTCGGTATAAAATTTATCCTGATGCCGATCATAAGAGAATTGCGCCAATTTTCATCTATTCGATAATTCCAAACTTGCGTGCATATATTTTAAATATATTGTTTAGGTTATTTTTTATTTTTTCAACCGGTGTTTTTAACCCAGACACTCGTAATTTTTCGATGCCTGTTAAATATTTACTAACCTCTCCTTCATCCGAGGATTACTAATCGTCGTGGCATTTTTTTTCAACTAATTTTCATTGTAATTTTTATGAAGATATTTTTTCGTGCAATAAAAAGAAAAACTTTTATAAAAATTATTGGAATTAAAAAGAAATCAGGTGATTCGTAAAGATTTATACGGATCTATAATAATTATTCATCTATAAGTTATGATAGATATTTAAATTTCTAGGTTTTTTTATTTGCTTTTATTAATAAAATTAAAAAAAATTATAATATGCATACTCAATTTTTATGTTGATTTTGGATATGATCACCTAATACAATATAGATAAAGTTGAAAAAAATTGATAAGGTAATTTGGAATTCATAGAATTTAATACTATTTGGAATTACCATAAGTCCTGAAATGATAAGATTGAATAATAATATCTAATATGATAATATAATCGATCAGATAATCAATTTTTAATTATGAGATTGAAACAGGCTGTGGCTAAAGTTAAGACAGTTAAAAATTTTAATTACAATAAAGTTGTTTCTCTTTATAATAAATAAACAATAAATATTTACCAATACTTCCTTGAGTTTACTTCCAGGTCATTAAATAAATTTACTATCGGAATGAAGAAAAAAAAAGACATCTAGTCCATACAAATGAACTATTATGTTTACATTGACTATAAAAATTCTCGAAGGAACGAAAAATGCGTGACGCATTAAGTACATTTACATAATTAAAGATACATGCACACGATTGCATATCTTACAATGCTCGATTGAAATGCCTACTGTTATAAAAACTGGTTTTATTTTTTTCCTATCGTTAATTTTACTCAATTATCTTGCTTATCAAATAATTGAACTTAACGTTTTTTTTCAAATTCCGTACCGATCACTTATACATTTAAATAAAATACAACAATGTTTTAATTTTATCTTTTCGATGACTTATTTTACTTTGGATTTCAAAATTTGTTGATTTAACATGATGATTTTGAATACTTATTTTCTAGCTTTTGATTTTGAAAGTTTTTAAGTATAAAAGTTAATTTTAGATTTTCTTTTTACAAAAACTTCAAATTTAAATATTGGCTAGTTAACCTTCTGGTAGTTTCTATAATTTTAATTTTTTTTTCATCGTACTCATACAAAATGTATATAAACTTTATTATCTTCATATGAAATACAAATAAACATTCATAAATCAATTCTTACAAAAGTACATTTAATATTTGATCCGTAGAATGATTTTTGAAATTATAAATTAAAAAAGAAAGTATTAAAAGAAATTAAAAAAAATTTTTTTCAATATAAACTTAATACTTTTTAAAAATTATTAGTTATTGAAGGCTTGAAAATTTTTAGCAAATTTTTAAACTTAAAAATTTAAGTGAAATTTTAATAAAATTTATCCATATCACATAGCATGACGTAATACTTTATTTTAATCCAGAGAAAATATCTAAATTTACTCAATTCTCCAAAAATCTAATTTAAAACAAATATCATATATTACTTTTACAAACTCCCTAAAACTTATATTTCTAAATTCTTTTCTAGCTCATTCGTTCAATAATCACAAAAATTGTGGCCCAAAATGATATATAACGCAAAAATTAGCCTTCCATAAGAAACCAATGTATATAAGATGACATCACGTGGGAATTCCGAGGCTCAAAAAAAAATCTCTCTTTTTTTTCGCCGCGCTTATATACATATACATGTACATTGTATATAAAATCTCGGTTCCCGACAAAGGAAAAGCGAATCGAGGCCTTGGAAATACGCGGATTTTATAACGGGAATCTTTATATTTAAGTGTTGAATCAAGATAGTTTTATAGGCAGATTTTATATGTTTTAAAGCGTGCTATACTAAATATTATCATTCTTCGAGTGTATTTAAGATTTTATAATCTATTATACTGACTTTTGGGATTTTAAATTTTTACTTTTTTTTATTCTCTCTTTTTCGTTTTCTTTTCTAATTTTAAATTGTATTTTTGTTTGGTTTGGAAATTTTTTGCATTTTAAATAAACCTTGAATGGTTAAGTGATTTGATCACTGTAGTATGTTATGTTTACAAAGCTTTATGGAGTCTGTGTGTTTTTTTTTTAAATTTTAAGTTGTACTTTTGTCTAGTTTGGAAACTTTTTACATTTGAAAAAAACCTTGAACGATTAAGTGACTTGATTAGTATATGTTTCAAAAATTTGTTGAATTTGTATTTTTTTTTTTAATTATAGTTCATTAATATCTAAAAATGAAAAAATTCTCATTTGCTAAAATTTTTTTATGGATATAGAACAATGGAAAGTTTATCGTGCGAATCCGGAAACTCGTTTTGAAAACAATAGCATTTTAATATTTTAAAATTCGTTTGTTTATCCTGTTAATTGTTTTTATTCATCTTTATCACTCAACATTGTCAAAATCACAAAGATTTTTATTTGAAGATAAACAAAAATTACCGAATTTAGAAATGATTTCAATAATCGATCGAGTATAATACTAAATAAATATAGACACTCCCGCGTGAGTATTTTCAGTTATATATTTATTTAAGCTACCGTGGAAAATTTTTTCAACCGAAGTAAAAATTGATAAAAGTACAATTTTTTTTCTAGTGATAATTATAATTTACGGAAAAAACGTTCTTGAAATATTATTTTGTTTTCTATTCTTTTTCTACGCACTGATAAATACAATCTTCGTGCGCGTGTAACTGGCGCAACGTCACAATGTATTTAAACAGTAAAGAGGAAAATTATTATGTTCTGAATTTAGAAATATCAAGTTCTTCATATTATATGTTTTATATTTTTATCTACGTAGTTTTTGCTTTATTTACATGTTAGAAAATTAAGAATCAAGTCAGAATTATAATTATAATTGAAATATTATTGAAGATTAAAAAAAAAGATTTTACTGATTAAGCAAGGAATAATGAAGTACTTCAAAGACTCATAAATTCTCATTCCTCGAAGCTTCAAAATTTATTACATGCAAAAAAGCGTGAATTATTTTAATTAACCGACTTCTCGGGAAATCATTGACGTTTTATAAGCCATAAAAAAGAAATTTTAAAATTAACGAAAATTATAGCACCAAAAAAAAAATAATACAAATAATTTTTATACATTAACATAGCGAAAAATGTAATTTTTTTATTTGATTCCACGATTTCATCAATTTTATAAAGAAACATTTTTCCAGATACTTCATGAATAGTCTAAAATTTCCTCAACGTATAAAAACTTATCATCAATAGAATTGTCTTATCCAAAAACGCAATCTATTTTAGTCACACATTGAAATTCTTAACTCCTTATATATACGAAAGAAAAAGAAAATAAGTAAAGAAAATAAAAAAAAAAAACTAGCATGTATGCTTATCGAAATCAAGAGCGACCATTGACCCCTAGACCAGTACATAACGACCAGCTCCAACAATGTCACGACTCTAGCGTATATATATATATATAAGAGTGTAACTCTTCTTCTTTTTCCCCCCTTCTTTTTTCTCTTTCCTTTTTTCATCCGCATGTACTTTAACTTTCATTGTATGTAGATGTATGCATAAGTACATATGTATACATATATACATAGAGATACATATATTATTAAACATATACACACATATATATATATAGTGTTGCCCTTTTGGAAAGTGCTGGGGAAAGCCGTATACGACCTCTTTCTCTTGTATATAATAAGCAAAGAACTCATACATGTTCAAATCTTCAAAATTTTTAATTTTCTGTGATACTCATTTGAAACGATTTTTACTATTATATAAAGCCACGTACAAATTAATTCGATCTTTAAATTAAAATTTTAAATTTAAAATACAAATATCAAATTTTTATAAAATTGTGAATTCAAGTTTTATACGAAAACTTACAGTTTTACATATTATACTTTCTAAAAAAAATTATTAGACTATTATATACTTACTTATACCTACTATACTATATTTCAAAACGGAAAGTTTATGTCTAAATAGAGCAAAACTATTTGAAGTCATGTGCGACTTTAAATAATTTTACTAAAAGTAATTTTTAAAGTTTTAGAAATTTTTATCCTCTTATTAAATATTTACATCCATAATTTCCCGTAAAAAATTTGATACACTTGGAAAAAGTTTTGAAAGTACCGTTTAATATAATTTTCAAGAAAGTTAGGTCTACTTTAGATTAGAAACGGAAAATTTGTGGTCGAATAGAATAGTGTAAGTTTAATATAACAAAATAGGAGCAGTTTAAAACGTGTTTTAAAAAACTGACCCAGAAAGTTTTAAAGATTTGCCCATATATATATATATATATATATAAGGCATTTGATATACTTGTATATTGGAAAAAGAAAGATGCGATAAAGCCGTTACAGAGTTCTCGGCCGAGCAGAAATTTATATGTACGCGAAAGTTTATATACGAGAAAAGAGCCAAGAATAATCGAGCTAATTTTATTATACCTTACAATTTATCACACACTTCATACTCACGACTCTTACTTAATTTTAAATATTTCGCAGTTAATTTTGTTATATATTAATTTCATAAAGCTTCATATCTATTTATTATTTTTCAATTTTAGTTTTTATACTTTGTTGCTAAATATTTAAGATTTGTAGATATATAAACTTTTTTTGTTTTCTTTTTAATTAGGAAGTCTTAATTGTACAGTTGTTAATGATACAATTAACTTCAATATTATTATGTCGTATTGATGCGGGTATACAGTCATCATCCTTGAAAATTTAATGGCACGTTCTTTGAAAACGTAAATCGATTTTTTTTTTCTTTATCGTATAGTTTTAGGTGATAATAACTCATGCAGGTGAAAATATTGCGATGAAGTAAATCTTATCAAAGTTACTTAAAGATTGGGATTTCCCAAGGTGTAAATTTACGAATGTATGTATATATTGCTTATCTGGCGCCTTTACAAGTGGTTTCATGGCCAATATTTACAGATAAAAATATGTCTTAACAAAAAAGAAATGTTTTTATAATAATCAAAATAATTTCATTAAATAGAGTAAAGAAACTTTGTAAATAGCAAACAATTATCATACGTTAACTATATTTTAAACTAAAAATATTTTAATTCACATTAAACCCAAATTTAAATATTTTAATGGAATTAGTGTTTAATATTATCCATTCATTTGGCAATAATTTTGGTATTATTATGAAAATTTTTCAATTTAAAAGTAATTAAATAGAAAAATAATAAATATTATGAAAATAAATACAATTCATGTAAATGATTCAGCTGGAAGTTAACTATAGAAAAAGATATGAAATTAATAATATTAAATACTTACCAAAATAATTTTTTTGCTCTAAATTCTGTGGCAGCGGTTGTAACCTTTTCCCAGATTGCAGACTTGATCGTTCGGCTAGTGTAAATGGATTAGTTAAGGCTTGCACACAATTTAAATCTCCATAGTGACAGGCAACATGAAGTGGTGTATTTCCTTGAAAAGTTCTTACAGTAGGATCAGCACCAAATAATATAAGCCGTCTCACAATCCTTGGCTCGTGTGTTAATACCGCAAGATGTAAAGGTGTTTGAGCTTCATCATTTGCAATATTTAATAAACAAGGATGTGGAGCTAAACTTATCAAGAAGAATGCTGCTTCTGGAAAACCTTGTATTATTGAAATATGAAGTTGCCTGAAAATACGGAAATTAATTTTGTAATTATTTTCTGGTTAAAGTAAAATATAAATGATTCACGATTAGCAAATCTAATTTAAATTAGAAATTACAAAAACATCTATTGTATTTTTTTTATAATTTATATGTGACATATATTAATAATGTAAAATAACAATTTAATGCAAATTGCATTTTAGAATTTTTTAAAATCTTATAAATGTTAAGTAGAAAATAATTTGTAATTAATTATTTAATGCTTTCAAATCTAAAATTATAAAAATAAATGAACAATATACTTACGTGTCACCTTCATTATCTTGTGTATAGTACATTTCCCATGGTTCTTGACTTCCTTTGTCTTTAATTTCTTCAGATGTCAATTCCTCAGTATCAGGATGAATAGTACCACTATCCAATACATTTGAAATATCTTCTTTGAGCGACAAATTACTCAAACCATCAGTAAGACCAAGATCTAAACCACTGTCAATTGCTTTTGCAGGTTCCGGTGCTACCTTAGGATCATCTTTCCTTTCTTCATTTTCCATATCTATACTAAGTTCTGAACTAATCAGGTTACTACCTGATAAAAATCCAGAATCTGCTTGTGAATCGACTTGCTGTTTATCTTTACTTACACCTCCATCTGTACGATCCCTCACTGTTTCTTGCCACATTTTGTTGATTACGATCAATCACTTTTAAAAAAACTCCACCTATAATTTTGTAAAAAAAAAGAGAAGACACAAAAAATTAAAAATTATTCATTTCTCTTGCAAAGTTTTCACATTAAGATATTTAAAAATCAACCTAGACTAATGTATGAGAAGACACTTTCACTTTTTCTACGGTGAAAATCATTCGCGCGCTCTTCAAGAAATAATTAATTTACAAAGTATACGCACAAGGTTAAGATCATTAGAAGATTTCCAAAAAAACGTAACTCATTATTAGCCAATAATTGAATAAAAAGTTTATAGAATAATTACAACTTCTTTTTAATCACATTAAAACTCTTCCAAATATAATACAACAAAATTTTTGAATTCTTATAAATATTAATAAAGATAAAATTTAAAACTGCAAAATTTGAACGCTTTTCTTTCTAACGACTTATCAAGTTAACTGAACGTTTGTTTACATTTTCAAATAGAAATACAAGGATACGAAATAAGAAAAAAAATTCCCTTAAACATGTAAACATTCACGCGCGATCATACACTATGATTTGTGTTGACGTAGGCTCAGTGGCGCCCGTAAAGATAGAAAGAAATCGCCTTCTCTATTATACACACATATGTATATGCATATGTAACGTATTTAAATTCAAGAGGCTGTCTGTGAGCGAGTCGACCGTAAGGCAGACGACGTAGTTTTTTATATCGAAAAATCAACAGGAAAACGAGATGATCTCTCGCGTGGCGCAAATTTAAAGAGGCGGCTACTTGCTTACTTTTATTAGTTTTTTTTCTCTCTCGTTGCGTGGGTCGTGAAACAGTATGTGTTTGCTGCTGTAGCCAAAGTGCCAACTTTTTCCTTCTCACTATTTCTCCTCTTTTTTTATTTCCTTTCCCAAAAAAAGTATCTTTAGTCTTTTCTTCCGCTATCAATGAGCGTCACTTTTTCTTCGGTGCACGCATTCTTCGTTCTCTCGTTTTCGTCTTCGTTTTCGTTTCTTTACAACAATTCCAATAGTTATTTATATGTATTATACACTCGATGTTTTCTTATCATCGAGAGTTCGCTCGATCGTATATTTTTTTTATTAATATTAAACTCGGAAGATGATTGGAAAAATGATTTGTAATATCAGATTCATAAAGTGAGAGGAATTCTTATGTATTTTTTATAAACACTTACACATATACTCACTTGGTGTACATATATTTTTAATTCGAGACTGATTTCAATATAAAGTTAAAAATATGTGCTTGTATAATTGGATATGGTTGCACACAACACGCATATACACACTACACACACTTCGCGATTCGCGTTCCAAGTCTCTCTCTCTCTCTTTCTCTCATATACGAAATGTAAACGTCACAGAACTGCGGGAAAACCAATTTTTCTTCAAGTGTATATATAGCAAGTATATCTATAGATACACATACATACGTGCGAGTGTATTTTAACCGTCTTGAAAAAGAGAAGAGTAGGGGATCATGTAACCTGAAAAACTTAGAAGCGAACCTCGTAGCGTCTTGACATTCTTGTTGTTGTAGATCGACTGGATTTTTAGTATCAAAGAACGACGAAACTATAGGAGAGGCAGCAGTAGCGCACCAACATTTTTTTTTTAGAATCGAACATAGTATATTGTTACAATGTATATAATACATTAGAACTAATGTTGGGAGCGCCATCGTACGGTTAACGCGGGAATATTTGAAATTCAAGAGAAACTTGGGTTTATCCCCGTTTTATTATAATGTTAACACGGTTGGCTGGCTGGACTGGCTTGCTGCATATTGCATTTTCGTTTGAAGCTTGTGTATTTTATGGGGTTTTACCAAGCCTTTGTGCTTTAGGGCTCTTTTTGATTACTTACGGTTTATTTTTTTTTCTGTTATTCTAGAATAGGCGTAGACTCGAGGAATTTTGTTGTATTTTTGGAACAAATTTCGATATTATATTACATTGAGAATAAAATATAATTATCATTTTAAAATATTAAATTTATTCCATTATTATTTTTATTGAAAGTTTCATTATAAAATGCAGCTCACTGAATGAATAAAATAATTTCAGATTAAATTAGAAAAAAATTTTTTTCCAGGAACATAAAAACTTTATTTGAATATAAATATGAAGTCATTGATGAGCAGAATTTAAAATGAATACTAAAAATTGAATTTTATCATATCATAATTCCTAAAAAAATATTAGCTTATTATATTACTTTTTATTAAAGTTAATTTTGATTCAACAATTATTCTTGATGAAATCTTTTCCTAAAACTTATACCGTTTTTTTTATATAATGAGGCATAAAAAACTTGAATGAATGAAATACATTTATTTCCGAAATAAGTAAGATTTTATAAGAGCATAGTTCATCTCAGGGACAGTATTTCTAGTATACTATAATGAAATATCACATAGTATTATCAATTATTGATAAATGAGATTTTTGGTCTTACCTTGAAAATAATATTTTCAAACGCTATTGCGATGCTTTACGAATTATTTAACATGAAATCTTGCGTACATTTGATATTATTTCAACACACTTGCTTCTTACTTCAATAAGTTACAATCAGTAAAATGACTAATTATTTCAAAATATCTAAAACTTTTCCTTATTTGTACATATTGCGTAATATATATGATTAACTATCTTTAAACATTACTTGCTTAATTTGTTAACAAAAAAGAAAGAAAACATCCGGATTGATTTACGGCCTGGCACTACAAATTATCTACTTTATTTTAACAAAACAAAATATGGATAATATATTTGGAAATCTATATGCGAATGTGGGTGTGTATAAGTATTTAGGTTTTTATACCTGAAAAAATTTAATAATCTTGCCAATATTGACCTGTTATATATAGGTGTATTATAGTTTTCTGGGATACGTATTTAAATTTCTCATGAAATACATTTTTACAAAAGAAAAAACTAGATCATCCATATATTGTAATCAATACCTGGAATAATTAGAGGACCTCTTTGATCTGATTATTATATTAAGGAGCTTTAAGCCGCTTAGGATGGATTTCAAGTTCTTGGATATTATCAAAGATTATTGAAAAATCTTGTATTATATAGAATTATTTTAAATTCAATAAATCACCATCTTTATAGAAACAATTATAATTATTAATGTTTTGCATTTTATGCGCTTCAATTTTATTTATTTTTTCAGTGTATTTGTGAACAGAAAATATGTGATATCCTGTAGTGTTTGGTGTAGTGGTCTTGGTACTTGTATCAATCCGGCAAGGACGGTATTCTAACTCGGATTATCGAGTTATAAATCCATCACTCTACCAAGTGAACCACTCAAAACCTTATATGCTTCAATAAGTTTTGGATAAAAATAAAGATTGTTAAATCATTTAAATAAAATGGAAAATTATTTTAAAGTCTTTTTATCTGTATTTTAAAATTATGAAATCGTTTTTTTTTTAATTCGAATTTAAATCTTTATTAATTAACTCATAATTTTTTAAGATATTAAATAAAACGAATTATCTGTTTATCAATGTTAATAGGTTTACTTAATGATCGAGACAGTTTAAAGAAAAAAAAACATTGTGAATCTTTGGCAATACTTTTTGAAATTATTTATTCTTGTGAACATTTAGAAAATATTTTTTGACCAATATATATTAATAAATCATTTCTAGGATAGATTTAAAGATAACATGCAAAGACTAACATTAGATTCAAATAGTCCATCATTAAACGATAATAAACGATAATAAAAAATTGACCATGTTCTAGGCACAATTTCTAGTGAACATAAATTAAAATGACGCTTATTTGAAAATTTTGTTCATAAAATTTCTAGATTAGTTTCATTTTAACTTACGTTGACCAGAGATTCTGCCCAGAATATGATCACAATTTTTTACCTACGTAAATTTTCTATAAATTATTATATTTAAAACATTTATTGAGTTCGATACTAAATAAATATTTAAACATTAACGTTTATAATACCAATATTAAAAATATATTATCATTAACATTCTTTCAAGAATATATTTAACATCAAATAACAAATATTAAGATTAAACTTTTGACGTATCGCGAAACCTTGACATTTTGATCTTTGTTTGCATTAAAAATAAAAACATATTTATCGTTAATATAGATTTATTACAACTTTTAATAAACAAATTTAGAATAAAATAAATCTTTCGTAACACTCATATTATGACAAAGGAAGTTTATACAATAAAATAATATATCACGTTCCTTTAGAGGTCTTTTAATCACTTATAATGATTCGAGACGTATTGAGTTACACGCAGCCCGAAGAAAGAGAAATGAAAAAAAAGCGGATTAAAAATCATTAAAGAAATTATAACGAGCACTGGTTTTTCCTAAACGAATATAGAATACGATTGGGTATTTCCGATAATTAAAAATTCATCAACTTCGTCGCATGAAATGTTACTTTTATTCGTTATTTAACACACAAATATTAAATATAGAACTCTTTAGTTAATTTAAAAGTTATGATAAAAAACTTTGATTTTAATTATCTTTTTGTTTTTTTTTTTTTTTGATTATCTGAAGAACAATAAACATTTTTCTTTCAAAATTGCACTTATCTGCACGTACTTCAGTTAATCATAAATGAAGTTAATTAAAACGATATTCAATGTAATTTTAGTGAAAAAAAATTAATTAGATGATAGAGCTATTAAATCCATTATCGAAAAAGAGGTCACAAATAAAATATTAAAATAATTCAATTTTTAAAAATAATAATAATTTAATTTATTAAATATTTAAAATATGCTATTTTTAATAACCTTTTTAAAAAATATAATAAAATACTCTGTAGATTTATTTATTAGATGTTCTTTGTCCTTGTCACATTATTTATGTCTTTTTTTAAACTTTAGTCGTAGATGAAAATCCATTGAAATAAATTTTGTGTAATCTTAATTTATGCTGCAACGTGATAAAGTTAAAAATATTTAAGGATACATAAATAAAAAGATATATTTTTTTTAATTGGTATTTTGAATATTTATTTAATAAACATTTCTTTTTCAATTTATATTTTCTATTATAATAATTATAATTAGCGTAATAAAAAAATTCATAATTACAATATTTACATGTCCTATTAACAATAAAGCTTATATTACTCAGTACTTTTTAGTGGCTTTTTGATAAGAGGAAAACAGAGAAAGAAAAGCCACTTTACGCATTTGGGTTTTTAGATCGATCGTTCGTGAACGCATCTTGGAATCTGTGTCAACTCAATATTTTTTTATTAATGATTCTAGGAACATAAAGAAACATATTTATATTTCACTCTAATAAGACGTTAAGTTCAAAAACAAAATCAAATTTTTTTTTATAAAGAGAAAATATTTTCTTCATTATAAATTTTATAAGATATTTTAAACAATGAAATCGTATTTTTTTGCCATTATACAAATTTTTAATCTTGCTATAAAAATAATTTTTTTATAATCCACAGTGGAATATAAAAAGCTTTTGTAAAGTTTTATTTATATTAACTAAATGAGAAACTGAGAACCGTCAAGTAGGTTTTAGTTTCACATATTAACATAATCCTGAGATCAACTTTGATTCTCGCTGCATTTAGATATGCATCTGGGAAAAAACTGATTCAAGTTGGCTGGTGCAAAATTATATAGACTTTAACGAGTGAAAGATTCGAAAATCGATTTTAATTATTTATTTATCTTTTTTAATTAGATAGTATTGCTACAATATAAGATCTATATCAAGTTTTAAATTGCTACCTATTTTTTTTCAACTTCATTTTATTTTTTAAAGATGCAATTTTTTGTTGTATATAGTGAAAGGTAAATATGTTAATCCTTAAAGTTTACACATTAATTTGTTTTCAGAAAACAAAGCAACTTGTAAAGTGAAATTTTTCTTCATTATAAATTAATAAATACACAAGACTAAATACTTGATTTATAAAACAAATCAATAAAAGATATAATGTAATTTCTACGCGTATCAGTCATTCGAACACCAAAGATGTACCTTAATGGCTTCTGAGACGAAGTCATTCGCGTCTCTTTGAATATTTCAACCATCCTTATAAATAATTATGACGTAGACTAGCTCCGGCTTATGCGGATATACAAGCGAAATAAAACACACTCTCGTGAATTTAAAAAAACGAATATATACGCGACACAGAAGAAATTTGAAAGAATTATAAGAAAAAACAAACTTACATACAAATTTTCAAATACATTGATTCATTAACAAACGTACGTAATACACTTTGACATGGTAACTTTTATTTAATAACAAAATACAATTATTTCTATCATGCAGAGAAATTTTTAAAATTTCTGCTAAAGAACCTTTCAAATGTCTCCTATCTAAAATGATATAAAGTTGTTAAACTCTTAAGTTTTTTCCTATACTGTACATAATCTTAAGTGAAGTGGTGCAGGAGATAAATAAAAAGACGCGCAAGCATGTATTAATACGTAGTACTCTATACGTAAAATGATATATACAAATTTTTTACTACCTTAACTACTTCGTTGTGATTTTGTAAATCACAAAATTTTTGAATCCAGCATTGAGTATCACTAAATTTTTTTGATTAAAAATTTTTTTCCTACCACATGATATGAAAATTTTTAACTCGCTACATTAAGTGATAAAAATTTTTTTTTCCTTTTATTTTTTTAAAAATTAAAAAAAATTGATATCATTATGCAAACGCTACGAATAACTTACAACATTCTTTTATCCGCTTGAGCAAAATGATCAAACTGCTAGGCACGTGCAGCACTTGCTGCAAAACCTTGCATCTCTTTAAAATCCGGATTAGCATCATCATCGAGATTCATTTGCTGAGATGGTGTGGCGCCATGCCTTACCAATTCACGCGCTAACGACTCGTCAATACAACTAGCAATTTGATAAGCCGTATAACCGGAATAAGTTGCCGCATCAAGATGTGGCCTACATTCATTTAATAAATATAATACGACGTGTAAACAACCGTGCTCAAGCGCAAGATGTAACGCCGTACGGCCGGCTAATGATTCTTGGGCTTCGAGATCCGCGCCAAGATTAACCAATAAACTGACCAAATCAATGTGACCCTTTGATGCTGCAATGTGAAGGCAAGTTTGACCTGCAAGCAAATAAAAAAATTTTTTTTTCTTTATTTCTTAAGATTTTAAAAATTTATTTATAGATTTTAAAATATATTTTATTAATATACTGATATATGTTGGAAATATTATTTTTGTGTTTAAATTTGAGTGTATATTAAAAAAATTGAATAAATTAATGAAATTAACATTTTTGTATTAACTGTTAAATTTGGGGAGTTTTTGCGTAAGTAATTAAATACATAAATTAGATAATGACGTACAATCAAAGAGTAAATATAACACGTCAACAGATGTAGTTTCATATGACAAACGAATTTTAAATTCCAAAAAATGAAGTTCAAAATTCAATAGAACTGTTGTTGAAATAACTTAGAAATCAAATAGTGAATCATTGCAGGAAGATTCTACTGAAGATTCTATTGTCGGAATTAATTATCTTAATCATTTGCAAGATATTGCAGAATCAATTGAAAGGAATGTACTTAATGATAAAGTTTAACGTTTTTTACGTTAGAAAATTTCTCATGTGCACATGTTCAAAATTTCAGATACGTGCATAACAAATAAATCATTGAGCTACTATTAAATATGTTAATTATTGATTTTTTTATTAATCAAAAAAATCATAACGGGCACACGTAAAAAAACTGGATTTTTAAAATTCTGCGTCATCTTTAAATTTACGCAACGTCGTTAAAATACATAGTTTGACTTTGAAAAAAGTAGATTTCCAGGCGTTCTTTAAGTTTCTGGGATTCCCGTAAATTTTATCTTTCTTACGTATACGTATATATGCGCGTTTTTTCAGGTGGTATCTACATTTTCGTTCTTTTAAAATATTGTTTAGACAATTAAAAATTTACAATTGTTTAACAAAACAAAAGAAGATTTAATTTATTGTTTTAAATGATGCTACTGCTTTTCTTTATCTTAACTATTGCCTATTGTATTGAAAAAAAAAAGTTTTAATATGTATGACTTTATAAACATATCAAGATTGAATACATTGTATAAACCATTAAGTCATTATGTGATGTTCAACCAATAAATTTTAATAATTTGTAATAATTATTGAGTTAATAAATACATTATTTAAATCAAACTCAAAAAACTTCAAATTAACATTTTGTTACAACGCTAAACCTTAAAAAAATTTTTTCTCAAGTAGCCAGGTATATTTTTTAATCAAAAAATACTAATTGTTTTAAAAAACATAAAACTGATTAAATTACAAAAGAAAAAAAAAAGAAGAAATTACATCGTAACGGATTATTTCATGATGTCATTCACACTATTAGGCGTACGATCAACTTTCGAACGTCGCGCATATCACTTGGGGAATTCCAAAAGGCTCGTCCAATTCTCTTTGATCAAAGTCAAATTTATACGTTAAGCGTAACCGATAGTATTAAGAAATTAATGCATGAATTTTTATTTTTTTATTTTTATTTCTATTTTAATTTAGCGTACATTGGCTTAAGTTAAAATATTAACTTTTATTTATTTTTTAATAAATTAATATAAAAAAATATGTTCAATTAATGAAATTATTATCTAATAAATAAAAAAATTAAAAATTTAATTAGAAAATAACCTTAATAATATTTAAAATAATAAAATAATAAGCTTTAAATAGGTAGTTAAAAATCGAGAACTGGTATCACCCAATGACCTATATAATTCAATGTTAAAGATGAGGCAACTTCATTCCGTACCGTCCAACATTGGTTTTTTGTTTTCTTTTTTTTTAAGGAAACCTTTAATTTCGTTATCATGAAAATAACTGCTTGGTTTAAAATTTAAAGTGATAAAGTGACAAAATTTTCAGTGAAATATGAATAAAAATAAAAATCGACAAATTTTCAAAAAAAGAAGCAGAAAGAAATTTTATAACCCCGTTACTAGAGAGAGGTAAGTGAATGATTTTAAAATCTTTCGTAAAAAAAAAAGTTTTGTTGATGATCTTAACCTATTACAAAACATGCAATACGTAACCCTCCTATTACAACAGAAGTTTTTTTTTTGTTGAAAGTGATAAATAATTCAAAACGATTGTAAAATCAATCAATACTGACAATCGAATGATGATTAAGTTAGTGCATCCACCATATAGTAGAAGTTATATACAAAAAACTGGATCTTTTTTTAACCGTTCAGAACGGTTAATTAAACAATTAATAACATGTGCAATATAACAGTATATAAAAAGGACGTTAATTAAAATTACAGCCTGAGAGGAGAAATATGGCCTTCACTGTATAACTGTGGCGACGAAGTGACTGATGGATTTTTCAGTCGAAAAAAAGAAACAGATCCAAATAAATGCGAGCCAAAAAAGATAGAAAAGAAACCAGATTCACAAGGTATCATAGAAAAAATACTGTAGTTAGAATTTTTTACATGATAAAATGAAATAGTTACGACTTCCTTAAATCGAAGTTTCTATATTTTTCTTTTAAACGATAAGAAGAACATACGATAATATAAGTTCATTTGAAGGATATCAATACGTTAATTTCTTTCCACGCGGCCTGAAACAGCCTTTCGGTCGCCTGAAAGTGTTGTTTCGGGCGCGGTGATGGAAAATAACGCACCTGGGGAACTTCCCCTTAGCACGCGACACCTCGGTACGCCTCGGGCGTTATTATACGCGTGCTATGGACCGAACAAGAGGTTTCCTCCCGCAGGTACGTAATATACTATTATTCTCATAAGATATAAATTGCAATAAAAGGTCAATCTATTGTTCGAATTTCAATGTATACATGATGTGAAAATGCGCAATGGATATTATAGTAGGAAATATTCATGATTCATCAGCTGATTTAAAGTTTTTTTTTCTCATTACGCACATTAATGATGTAATTGATTACCTTCTCTCAACAAATAGACATTAAAAATCAATAGCAATTGCTACTATCGAACAATGCTCATTATCTTTTACTCATATATAATATAAGTACGAAAAAAATCTAAAATTTGATAAAAATTTGCAGGTTGTGGTAAGCCAGCGAAAAAAGATCCATGTAAAGATCCTTGTAAGAAACCGGAGAAAAAAGATCCATGCAAAAAAGTTGATCCGTGCAAGCCGGTAAAAAGAGATCCATGCGCTAAAAAGCCAGTAAAAAGAGATCCATGTCCATGTCCATGTCCTGTGAAACCACCGTGTAACCTAACAAATGAAAAAAGAAAAGCGAGAAAAAGCAACAAATGTGGCGATGAAATGGAACGTTCTATTAATCCGTTCATCATATTCTTTTTAATGATGCTTCGCAAATGCCCTAATCGTAAGGTTACGGAAATTGCCAAGGAAGCCGGTAAACAATGGTGTTGCATGTCGTGCGAGCAAAAAGAAATTTACAAACGGGCTGCCAGAATTGAACAGAAAAGACGCAAACGTAAAAATAAATCTAAACAGTTGCCGTGCCGTGCTATGCGTAAAAAGAAAAGAAAATGTTAATTGAGTTGGTGTTAATTTTTTTTAAGTAATTTCTACGTGTCGTCATTGAATTGTAGAAAAAAAACTAATTTTGTTGATTTTGTGATAAAAGCATTGTGATATTTTAAAACGTTGCGTAAGAAGAAAGTTTCGACGAGATTTTTTTTTTCAAGAAACTTTTACTTATTATAATGTATAACGTAAATCGATCGTCTTCAATAATTTAACGCACTTTGATAAATTATAAGTTACTTTATACAATTTGTTAAATAATTTTATATTTTTTATCGTTTTTTAGTTTTTATATTAATTTTCATGAAAATTAAATAAAAATATATTTTTTTTTTAAATAAAATGAGTTAACGTGTTTGTTGTATCTTATTACACTAAACATCGTAACAAATTATTAAAAAAAATAAAAAATAAATAAAATTTGATGAAATAAAACAGCTTGTCTAGCGTGAAAATTTAAAGTTTGTTAATGCGTGTAAACATAAATATATTCTAAATTTTTTTATGCTTATGAATATTTAGCCAATTTAAATACTCCTACTAATCAAATGACGCATAAACTACGCAGTCAGTTTTGTCTTTCTCATTCTTCATAAGCCGTCGTCATCATGCGGATAAAAATTTCCCATTAATTTCTCGTACACATATACGTTCCGTTGCAAGTATCTCGATTTATCTCGAAGATTTAACGAAACGTAAAAAAAGAAGAAACATATCTAGCACATATGATAAAATTTTAATGAAAAAAAATAAATGTATCTACATATGTACCATTTAATCTGTATAGTCGATGAGCTATACGAGAAGAAAAATAAATGAAAGATTGCGTGCTGTGCAGTTATCAAAATAAGCCGCGACCATTGACCCTCAATTCCTCGTATACCGCAGTTTTTGCCGCATTTATTGCACATGCGTACAGTGTAGTTTTGAAATATTATACATGTGTTACATCAATATTGTTTTTATTATTGGTATAGTTCTATAGATAAACAACTAACAATTTGCGTTCATTGATATTCTTTTTTTTCGTATCTTTAAATTTGTTTTTTTTTTCTTTTTCCTGATTACAAGATTTCACGCTTTTTTATCGTGTGAAATTAACGCGGATGTAAAAAGAAGAGCATTAATTATTGGGCGAGAGATTTTTTTTTATTTTCTGATTTTATTACTTATTTTCGTCTCCGGGAAGCGTATTATTTTTTTGATAATTAAAACACTTTTTTTGGACGTGACATCATTTGCGAATATAAGAAGATGAACCGCGCGATTGCGATGTAACAAACTTTCACTGATCAATTTTAGCTTGAAAATATTTTTTTCATTATTTTGTTTTTGCTATTAAAAGATTTCAGGTTCAAAAGTTAAGCAAAATGTCTAATCGATATTTTTTTTTAATTTATTTGTAACACGCAACTGAATAAAACTATTTATATGTAAGTTTAAAAATAAAGAAAGAGAACCTTCTTTATTATACATGAGCATGTGCATATAATGAGTTTAGTCATATATAATATCGATTAAAGCTGTCTATAGTATGAAAACTTACGAAGCGCTTGAGTTTATTAATATTAATTGGGTAAGTTTCTTTTTTATATCTTCTTTACAAAAGAAACTTTGTGGGTCAAGAAACGACAGCTGGGATATTATAGTTATCACGTTTTATACACGGGATTACCCCGAACTTCGATTTCACACTGGAGCGGTTATTTCTAGACATGTGAACAAACGGAAAAACCAAAAAAGAAATTGACACTTGTCCTTTCTTTTTATTTCCCATTCTTTTTTTTTTACGTAATCAGTTGAGCTTGTATTCCCCCATCGTCATTATTATTAAATTTACTATATATCACACTTGTATGTACGTAAGTTGATAATTTATCTATTATAAGTAGTATAATAATTTTTGTAAATTAGAACTTTAATGTCGTAACTAATCAGCAAAGTTTAATTGTGGAATTATAATGAATGTTGAATGATAAAGTTTTATATTTAAATTATAGAAAATTAGTTTTTTTTTTAATTTTCTGATTACTAATAATAATAAGTAAATTTTATTATAATTTCAATTTTTAACTTATTTGTTATGCATTTATATTTTCTTTAAAGAAAATAATTCAACATTTTTTATATTTATTTAATTTTATATATCAGTATTTAATAAAAATTCAAATATTGAAAAAGTAAATAACTGTTATTAAAATTATCATTATTAAAAAATTTGTATTTACCATTGTAGTTACGTTGCTCCAAATTTTGAGGCACAGTTGGCAATTTTTCTGGCATTGTTGTTTTTTCAATTGTTGTAATGGGTTCGGTTAAAGCCTTGGCACAATCCGAATTGCCAGAAATACATGCCAAATGTAAAGCTGTATTTCCTTGATAATTTCTAATAGAAAGATCTGCACCAGCAAGAACGAGGCTTCTTACAATTTTTGGTTGATTAGTGACTACTGCAAGATGCAATGCTGTTTGTGCATCATCGTTTAAAATGTCATATAAACATGGATGTGGTGCTGCCTTAATTAATCTTAATATAACTTCAAAAAAACCTTGAATAACTGCAGCATGCAAAAGCCTAGACAAAATAATGAATACACATTTATTTGTTTATTCAATATTTTTAATGCGTATAAAAATCTATTAATTAATGAAGATAAATAATTACAAATTAATACTTTTCCATTATTTGTTACAAAATAGATAACAACAATTTAATTTTTTATTATTCAAAATTCTTGTTTCACTTAAAAATCAATTAATAAACTAATATTAATTTAATGTTAATTTTTATTTCAATATAAAAGTGTTAATTAATGATTTCTAGATAATAGTTTTTATTTATCAATTAATAAAATAAATTATTTGAAGAATTCCCGACTATATTGGTATTTCCTTAATTAGCCATAAAAAAGCAAGAACTTGCAACTAAAGGCCATATTAAGATTGTGTAGATAATTGTTTCAATAATGAAAAAACATTGGGTTTTTCCCAAAGAAGTCTTTGTAACTGCGTAATGCTTTGTTAAAGTTTCTCAATACTTTTTAAACTAAATGTAAAACATTAAATTTTAATATTTACTTTTTTCATTAGGCTCAAAATCAATAGACATTTATACATATTAAATTAACCAATTAACATTTATGAATAAATTATATACTTACGTATCACCATCATCGTTCTGAGTGTAATAAAGTTGCCACGATTTGTCACTAGTTTCTTCAGGTGTTTCTTCACTGACAGTCATAGATATTCTTCCAGAATCAGTACTGATTGATGTTGATTCGGTTATTGGTTCCATGTGTATTTTGGCAGAATCAAGTGGATTAAAAGACATCTGTTTTAGTGACAATTGATTGAAACTATCGCTGAGACCTAAATCAATGCCACTATCCATAATGCCTTTCATTGGTTCTTCAGCTACTGGACGAATATCATCTGACATAGAATTTAAAGATATCTCAGAACTGCAGCAAGCAGAATTGAAATTTGATAAAAAACCAGAATCTCCACCTGCAGAATCCAGACAATCTTTATCGTTATTGTCGAAGCATTGGGTAAAGCTCCCAGTTGATTGTTGACCCCACATCTCCATTTTTTTTTATATATATTATTTTCACCACAAACGCGTAACTTTAAATCTTAATCAATAGCAATAGTAACAAATTAAAATGTTATCACTTTTTATCTTTGGCAATCAATGGCACAAAATTTCTCACATCAAATAAACGAAGACTCGTTATAATGCAGAGAAATAATTATAAGAAGCAAAGGAAGCTTTAGAGTTAAAGTAATCAATAAAATAAGCGTTTAGAAACGTTTAACTCAAAACCATTGTTTTTTTTTTTAAATTTTCAACACGAAAATACAATTACGTTTTCAATAAAACAAGTGATGAATAAGAACTCTTGTATTTACTGTCCAAATAAACTTCACAATCCGTAACGAATCTCATTCCACACGAATAAGAAATGAATAACTTTAATGAAATTTTTGTTTGCAAATGTACTTGCTTGAAACGAGATGTTTCTCGTAAGCAATGTCATACGCGACTGAATCGACGTATGCTGCGTACGCAAGCTTATAGTAGCTGTTATAGTATCATTTTGGTGCATATAGCAGAGGAAACTTTTATACTCCCACCGACGACTACACTGTCTCGACACCTAGCGGTCAATACGGAAATTTTCAAAGATTAAAGGCGCCGAACTTTTTACAAGTCACAAGTTGCGAAATTGAAGGACACGATATCTTATGATGTACTCTTTGGGTTTTTTGCAATTGGTTTTTTTTACTTTTCATTAAATACATTTATTGAACGTTAGACCTTGCTCGATGAATGATGATGTTTCACCATTAGATAAGTAAACACTTCCGTATTCTATGATCGAATAGGATCATTGAAAAAAATGAAAGTGAAATGGGTTACATATTTTTAAGATTTTTTATTTGTAAAAGTAAAGAACTTTCAAGTATTTTTATGCATCGTAAAATGCACGTGGATGAAAATGTGAAAAGAAAACGAAGAACTTAAACGTCATTGCTTATAGCCGTTTTTAAATTGGATTATTAGATTTACATTTATATTTAATTATATCAAGGTAAGAACGCGCCGTCATCTATTTTATTTTTACTTGTTATTCTCATTATTATTAATGACTTTTTATTTAAATTATTTAAGATTTCTTTGTTTTATTTTACTATGTGTAACTAGACAAAACATAAGAAAACAACAACAAAAAACGATAAAACATAACAAATATATATTATATGCTTTCACAACTAATGTTTAAGGATTTTTATTTTTATAATTTTTTTAATGAAAAACTTGATTACAAAAATATATAAATAAAAATTTCTTTTTATCAGATGATTTATTATTTAAATTCGTAAATAAATCAACAATCGAATCGTAAATTTAAAAAAAATCAAACATTTAATTTTAGGATTATCAGTCCGAATTTATACTTGAGTAGAGCTGTTATTTATGTAACAGCTGATATAACATCAAAATTTTTATCTTTTAAAATGAGCTGAGAATCTTATGAGAAGAACACTTACGGGATTAAAAAGAGAGAGCGATATTTGAAGTTGTCTACTGGTTGAGAATATTGGTAGGGGAAATAATAGTAACCATATAGTATGCACAAGTAGTTCTACAAAATAAAATGCGATAACAACGTTTTTAAATAATTGAATTAAGAAAAATAGAATTAAAATGATGTGATGTTGCATGTGTCGAAGAAAATGTGAATTGAAATTTTACGTATTTTTTCATAGGTTAGTATTATCTTATTTTTATTAAATTAATGTTTATTGTTTGAGGTTATAATGTTTATAATCAATCATTTTTTGTAATAATTTATTACATTATATTTATCAAATTATATTTTATGGATGCTGTAGTATTTGTACATAATTTTGTAATATTTTATTTACAATATTAAAGGTCATATCATAATAATGCATTTTTTTTTATTAAAAATGTTTTATAATAAAATATTTATTTGATATCCTGAATTTTTTAAAATTAACTTTCTGAATTAATTACTTTTTTAGTATTTCTTTATAATTATACTTTGTAAATTTTTTAAAAACATTTTGAAATATAATATTTTAAATGATGTTATAAACATTTATTTAAACACTTTGAAACATTGTTTTAAAAATATTATATCAAATCTAATGTAAAAATTTTATGTTTAACAATTGTTTATTAATTTTAACAAAGATTTTACAGTAATATTTATTTTTTATATAAAATTTCAAAACTAAAATTAATATTAAATATGTAAATTTCTAATGAAAAATTAAACAATATTAAGTATAATACATTAATAGCAGATGTAAATAAATTTTTATTCATTAGAATTTCAGAAAAAGAGGAAATGAAAGTTAAATAGGTAATTATTCTCAATAAAGAAATCACCAATAAGCGTTTAATACACAGCAAAAATAATCAAGAAAAGGATGCTATGAAGTTGTTGGGATCAAGTAGAATATTATATTATTATTAATTCTATTATTCCAAAATAAGGCAATATCCATAAAAATCATGTTTTTTTCAGTGTAAATAAAATATCAAATGCCTTATTGTGGCAAATTACTATCACAAATAAATGGCTTTCTAATGAATGGCTGGTGCCTTATTAATTAAAAATATAAAATTTTTTCATATATGACAACTATGAAAGATATTTTTTTAACAATGAATGATACACAAAATTTAAATGGAAGTGAAAACATTGAAACAGAAGATGAAGTAATGGAACAAGATACATTGCATAACAAACAGATCACTAGAAATATCATTGAACAAGAACATCCATTGAAAAGGTATTATATAAAATTTTTACAAAGCATATAGCTCAATTAATTTCATATACTGATAAAAAGAAATTTCATTATAGAAAATGTCCAGAAGATCATAAAATGCCAAAGAAATTTTCTAATCCCAGATATATAGGAGATTTAAGGATAGAAGATTGTACCTCTAAAGCTGCATGGGAAGTTCTCCAGGCTCACGTTCATACTACTAGAAAAAAACAGAAAGCATTACATGATAAAATAATTCATTTAAGAAAAAAATTCCAGTCTTTGCAATCATTATCAGACCATCTAAAGAGTAATGGATTATTAACAAATGAAGAAAGTGATGCATTAGAAGTAAATAAGGTGTCAGATGTAAGTTAATAATAATAATAATTATCATTACTATTATTGTAATTAAAAAATAAGTTTTGTAAAGTAATACTGATATATATTTAAGATACACAAACTGTAAAAATGTATTTAGTAATATACAAGTATTTTATATGATACTTTAAAATATTTTATAAAATGTTGATGAATTATGACGAGATTGCTGTAATGATGAATAATAGATTTATTAAAATTGTGTATATATTAAATATATCATTGTTGTAAATGCACACTTATAAAATACTTGTATATATATCATAGTTTTAGTTTAGGATCTATTGTGTACAGATTCTTTCTTTATTAGTAAATTGTTATAGCAATAGGATTGGATGTAAAATTTTAGAAACTTTGGTATGGATACAGATGGAAGCCAATAACTGTCTTGAATTTTGACATGCCTTAATTTTTCAGATATTATATATTCTTTTTATTCATTTCAAAACTATAAGACATAGTTTTATCTAGAAAGTTGAAGATTATTGACATAAAATATAGATATTAAATTTTATCTTTAAGTACGCATCGATAACTTTAAGAGTTTCATTAAAATTTAAGATCTAAAGTTATAGAGTTCTCCTGATTGGTAACATTAAACGATTTCTCTATAAGTTAAAGATAAATACCAAAAGATTAAAACCCAACATATGTGATAAATAGTCCTATATTGTTTTAACTTCTTTTATTAATAAAGGAATAAATGGACTATGAAATATAAGTATCTAATCATTTGAAAGTGTTTAATTTTTACATAAATAAATTTTTTTAATTCAGAATTTTATAATTTTTTACTATAAAATTTAATTTTATATAATTTTTGATCTTTACACTTATAAAATTACTGTAATTTATATGATTCAGAATAATTAGTCAATACAGTTATGTCTACAGAATAAATGAAAAATATATATGAATCAACTTATAACAATTTATTTCAACAATTTTCATGAAAAAAAACCATATTTTTATACAAAAATTAACATACCATTTTAATAATATAAAAATAATTTTTTTTAATATGAATCAACTTATAACAATTTATTTCAACAATTTTCATGAAAAAAAACCATATTTTTATACAAAAATTAACATACCATTTTAATAATATAAAAATAATTTTTTACAAATATATACATTATTAATACTTAATCTAATGCTCTCCTACGAAGAGACATGCTCTAAAATTCCTTGTCTAATTAATGCTTCACACTGTGATCTAGGCAACAAGTGATATGTATTTTGTTTTAAGTTAACAACTTGTCCATCATCAAATTCAAATTTACCATAATCTTGTACACAACGAACCTGTAAAAAATATAATAAATAAGATTTTGGAAACATAATGTTACAATGAATTATTGTGTAACAATTATCCACCTCTACATATAATGATTTTGGTGGCTGAACATCATTCACAATATTTAATCCATCGTCTCCAACAGATTTCATATACATAGCAAGAGATCTATTATACATTTAAGGATTTACTAAATTAGTACTGATTTCAGCTAATAAAATGCTACCCAGTTCCCATCGAGCTTGTCTTAACCTTCTTATCCTGTGATAAAGGTATGCTAAAAGGCATCGTTTATTTCTATTCATTGCATAATGTCTAATTATTAAAGTATTCTTGGATGCACTATTGGTTTCATTAAAAATTTCTCTGAAAATTAAATTAAAACAAAAAATATTAACTTAGAATTAATAATATTGTTTAATCTTTATATTTTAAATACCTACACATCTTTTGCATTTTCTTTGTACAATGATTTAATTTCCTCTATAACTTGTGCAAATATTGCTTCCTAAAAATATGAATAATATAATGTTTTGTTATTATTTTTAAGCATTAAGTATAAACATTTACGTTGAATGGTTTTATTTCATCAGATTGATCTAATTCTTGAATCAATTTTATAGCTTCTTTTCCAAACATAATACTAATTCACAACACATTGTCAATATTTACCTTATTAATATTATTTTTATTTTATATTTAAAGTTTTTGTTAAAAATGGAGTTACTTACCGGCAAAAGTTTAAAATATGTTAGGTTATAATGAAAAGTGATAAATTGATTATACCGATTTACTTACCATTAATCGGTAATGGAGTAATTTTGGAATTTTATTTAATTCATGTTCAACTTTAAATAATACAAAAATTAAATCAATTTTATCAAAATGTCATATATATAACTTAGCAATATCTAAATTTAAATGAATAAATTATCTCTTTAAAAAATTAAAAGAATAAATTAAAATTTGAACAATAATTTAGAATACGTAATTATAATTTTTTAGATAAAGTAATATTTTTTTTTTAATTTACATTAATATGTGCAATGGTACTATGAACTATAAATGCATAATTTAAATAAATTTAACATCTTGTTGCATAATAAATTTTTTACTCAAACGTCAACAATTTAGTTCAACGATTTTTGTCTTCGATAAAAATCGAGAGCTATTTGGTGATCTTTCCGAAATAATTTATGCTGTTATTACATCTGAAACGTGGGGTCATTAACATTAAAATTAATTTAAATCCTTTCTTACTACAATTAATGTGTCATTATAAATGTAAATACTCAACAGCGGCAATGTTTATAATTAAATTTGGAATTTATATAGCTCATTGGGTAAAACCCTCAATAAAGAGTTTTTTATCTACCGAACTTTTACCCATTTTTTTATCAAAAAATCCAACCATAAAATTTCAAAAAATTTCGTATGCTGGAAGATTGCTTTCATGTATAACAAATGTATTACATATATTATGAGCTATAAGTGTGTATATTTATTAATAATTTTTGATAATTTTAAAATAATTTGAAGCTACAGTAATTGGAAAAATTATATATTGTATGGTAAAAATGAATCTTCAATTAGAATTAATTTACTTGCCGTAAAATATAAATCCAAAAATACAAAAATTTCATGATTTGTATTGCTTTCTCGAATTTCTCGAAATTAATCATATTGTCAATAATTCCTTCCTAAAACATGTTTTTTGTTGACACTCATGTTTATCATATATATAAAGAAAAAAAATTAATTTTAAACATTCATCAAATTTTTCGCCAATTCAACGGTAAAGATGTTCTTTTATCGAAAGAAAATCTTTATTTTATAATGCTTGTAAATAATGTTTTGGTTATAGTTCAAAATAATTTATCGGTAAAATTCAAACAGTTTCTATATTTCTTATTAATGTAACTTAGTTATTTCAATGAATGAATGTTCAGAAATGATTCCTTGTTATTTCTTTAGGAATTATTTGTTCATTTCAAAATATGTTTGAAAAAGGTATTTTTCAAAAAACATTATTTAAATGTATACAGTGGTATATATTCTTAAGAATGAATATAACAATACAATGCATATTCACGGACGCATACGCATGTATGCACATACACAAATAAAGTCTATAATTAAGTCTGATAAAAATATCCACTTGGAATAACCAAATTTATTGGACTTTTTAGTTTAAAAAAAAATATTTAAATCTTTCTGGGAATTTCAATAATTAAAGTTGAAAACTATAATAATATTTTTGAGATTATTTTAATTCTATAAAAAAAAATTAAGACAATTTTTTTTTGGTGAATATATCTAATAAAATAAAAATTTGTACTGTTTTAAAGACTAATTTTCTTTTTATATTGTGTTTTTACTAATAAGGTGGATGAAAATATATTTTTTTTAAAGTTCAAAATAAGACTTTAAAACAGACTTTTTGTAGATCTCCAATAAAAACTTCTTAACTAACCAGGAGAGTGTCTGAGTTGCGGGTCACAGATCTTGATGCAACTTCGGGATAAGTATTTAGGTATCAAAATATAAGTAAAGCCACAGCGGTACGGTCTAACGCTTCAAAAAAGTGAAGTTACGGACGATTATAGTCTTATTTTCAGAAAAATATGAAAAAAGAACTCCTGATTGAAGTGTAAATAATTCTGTCTAGAAATGTCTTGTAGAGTTCAGTGGAGTAGTGGCTAAGGCGCGTGACTCGTATTCCCGTTGGCGCGGGATCGATTCCCCGTCTGGTCGCTTTTTCGCTGTCTCTGCCGTGGGCTGACACCACGTTAAATAATACGTCAACTGTATTGTCTTTAATTGTTTACGTAAATTGCTATTGGGCAGAAAATGCCCGTTTATTATTATTATTAAAAAAAATAAATCCACAATAACTCAAATGAAAGCAGAGAAAGCAGGCTTTAATTTGCTGGTTTTCGAATTAAAAAATAATAATTAGAACTAAAGTTATGCTTGTTTCAAATTAAGCATCAAAAGAGTACTAAAATCCCCATCCTTCTAACTTTGGAAAAATTTTATCTTTTTGGTACTTTCTTACTGCTCAACTTTAAACAAGCATAACTGAAGTTCTAAATTATTTTTTTAATTTGCAACTTTAGCAAATTAAAAAAAGCTTGCTTTCTGCTTTCATTAGCTATATTGTAAATTTATTAAAGACATTTCTAGACAGAATTATTTACACTTCAATAAGGAGTTCTTTTTTCATATTTTTCCGAAAATAAGACTATAATCGTCCATAACTTCAGTTTTTCGAAGCATTAGACCGTACCGATGTGGCTTTACTCATATTTTGGTACCTAAATACTTATCCCAAAGTTCCATCAAGATCTGTGACCCGCAACTCAGACACTCTCCTGGTAAGTTAAAAGAATGGTCATTATAAAAAAAAATTGACTCCAAACCTAGTCATTAATTTCGAAATGATACTGATTAGTAAAATAATATACTCACAAAAAGTAGGTTCAATTGTGAAAATATATTTTTAAAAAGTTATTAAATTTCTTATCTTGACCGTGGCCATTTTATTAACTTAAATAAAGCGGACCCAATTGAGAAAAAGTTAATTTTAATTACTAACAAGGAGAGCGGCATGGTATTGGGCCTCACATTTTTTATTAAAAAAAGTGTTTGAAATAATAAATTGGTTCGTAAAAATATGAAAGTAATTCAGAAATAAAGTATGAAATGTATTTAAATAATCATTACTATAAAATAATTTCGCCTCTGTCAGCCTAGCCCCAATCACCGATTATTGTTCTAATTACCGGTCATTATCTCAATTACCGATCATAATTCTTATCTCACATAATTATCCAAAAATACCTGTTTTTATTTTTTGACAATATTAACTCTTTTAGAATTACCCAAAACTAACAACGCTGTGTTAGACTAACTCCATTGCATCTTTTATTTTCTTTTCATTTTTAAAAATATTTATATTTTTTCAGTATTATTATTTTTTAATTTTTAGATTTTTACTGCATATTGCAAAAAAAAAAAAAAAATAATAATCAGGTGTGAAATTTGAGGAAATAGGTTTTTTTTATGCAAAGATCAACATTATAAAAGTGCAAGCAGATGGGTAGGATAGAGACTGCCGAATACAACTTTAAAAGAGGTTATTTTTATGTTTACGCAACCTAATACGCATGCATATTCTTTCTATTCCACAGATTTCTGGCCTCCTACGGTCACATAGAGAGAAAAAAAGAATAGGTGGTGGAATAGACAAAAATAATTTGGAATTATCAATAAAAAAACAAAAATATACTTTTATATTATTGAAATTGCGTTGAAATAACTAATTAAGTTATTATTACATCTTTTTTCGATGATTCAGGAGATATTTCTTAATAAATTATATAGTCTATAAATAGCCATTCAGTCTATTCCATTCTATTCAGAGGGTCTCCATGACGCCCATGTGAACAATGAAGCAGAAAAATTTTGGGATAGAAAGTGTAGAATAGAATTCATTGGCTGTTTCTATTACGCATCCTCTATTCGGCAGTCTCTATTCTACCCATCTGCCTGCACCCTAAGTTTTACAAATAAAATTAATTTTTCACACTTAATGTTGTACTGCATCATAATTCAACTCAAATTTTCAAACGATCCCTGGTAGAAATTTAACCATTCGTTGGTCAAAAAATGGTTAATTCTCTAAAACTAAGCATTTTTTGGCCAACGAATGGTTAAATTTCTACCAGGGATATTTTAATTTATATTGGTATATTCGCTTTTTTCCAATTTTTTATTATTTTGTTGCTTTTTCGGTACTTTTGCTCGATTTTTTCACACAGCCCCGCAAGCAAATATTTCATCCTCTTTCAAATAAATCATTAGATAAATGCTACTGAAGTAATTATTGAAGTATATTTCATAATAAGGATATTTCATATCAGAAGTGAGATCTTTTACTACTTTAATGCTAAGTAATGTTTCCCCAGTATTACCACTTTTTTCATATGATATTTGTATCCTCTTTCCTCAGCCTCCATCCAGACTTTGCACCGCATATAATATATCAAAATATTATTTTTCCCCAAAGTTGTAGAGAAATGGAAGTTGGACTAGATATTCCTTTTTATAACATTAATTAATAATAAATGCTAAAATAATGTTCAATTTTTATTACTTTATAACTTTGGAAAAAATAATATTTTGTTACACTATAATTACTATTTTGAATAGATTTGAGTTCAGCTTTCGTTTAAAAAAAGTTTTAAGTTTCTAGCTGTTATCGCTGAAGAACTATAAGCATTTTGAAATGTAATAACTTTTTCAGTGATCTTCTTTAATTGTAACTGCTTGTAACTAGGCAAATATTGAGCGTTAGAGTCTGAAATTCGGGGTTTTCTCCACATTTTGACACTTAAAATATTATCCTAAAGTTTGAACAAAAACAGTGATGCGGACGTCTGGGTCTCCTGGTAAGCATACGTAACATCACATGTTTCATTTGTAAAAATAGTACATTGTGCAACAAGGGAGCAAAATAGGTGTTTACCTTAGAGCATATATACCTGGAGGGAGCATGCAAAGCCAAAAATTGTAAGAAAAAAAAGAGAGAGAAAGGTAGCTTAGGGTGAAGTGTTTTCTCTTTCGCGCGGATTCTCATTGGCTGTTGCTTTCTCCCAGCGTGGCTATCTCATACTTGACGCTCATCCGCGCGAGAGAGAAAGCACTTCACCCTAAGCTACCTTACTCTGTCTTTTAGTTTTTACACTTTTTGGCTTTGCATGCTCCCTCCAGGTATATATGCTCTAAGGTGTTTACCGATGAGTGCGTGTTTGTCGCTCGAGTATAGAGAGATTGCACGAGTCGACAAACACCTATATACTCCCGCGTTGTGCATACTATTTTCTCACGCGAAGAGCGCGAAAAATATTATTTTTTATATCATATAATACATGATACTATTATACATATAATACTAAATATACATACACATGTAATACTAAAGAAAAAAAACGCTGCCAAGTGCTTTGGCGCAAAGCTTTCTCATAGAGCTCATTGAGTTAGAGTAATTGGATTTTTTTTCTTTTTATGTGGTTTCGATGTAAAAAACATAATTTATATTCAAGAAAAATTACTGAGTGTGAGAGAGTGAGTAGGAAATAGGAAGTGAGAGTCAGGGATGGATAAAAATACGGCAAATAAAAATGAGGACGAATCTAAGATAGAATGACAGAGAGGAAGTGAGGAAGTAAGAAGTGTTAGTGAAAGTGTTGAATCAGATATCATAAGAAGTAATCAAAGAAAAGAAGAAGCTAAAAAAATTAGTTTTTTAAAGCTTGTTTTATTTAGACTATTTAAATTATATTTAATCGTACTTTTTCTAGGTTTTTTTTTTCTATTACATATTATAATTAAATTTTAATCTTTTCCTTTAATACTTGAAACTACAAACTATAAAAATAATAATAAATGACAGAAGTTTAAACATGTTTTAATTAGAGTAGCTGTAAAATATAAATATATAAAGATTAGCAGAAACGTATCTTTTATTTTGACACTTTAGTGTAACCACAATCAGCATTATGGTTATAAAACCAGTTTCCTTTTTTTGCTTGCTTAATATTAACGCACTCAAAGTGGTAACACGTTGAGCAGCTAGCGCATTGGATGCATTTTCCACTCTTACTTGTATCTTTGCAGCATATTGAGCAAATCCAATCGTATCCAATGTTGCGTTTCAATTCTTCCCATTTCGTTAAAAGATATCTAAAGGATTTATCTTCAAAATATGACTTTAATAAATCTATATCGTCTTTTTTTAATTCTGCAAATGATTGCAGTATATTGGTTGAAACATCAGAGATTTTTATTTTATACTCTCCGTCGATGCTATTGCGAAGGCAAATTTCAGATATTCCTAACCAATTAATCATGAATATACATTTTTGTATTTTGTGGTATTCAATAAATGGCTTTTTGGGTTCACATTTATGTGGCCCATAATCAGTTGTCGGTTGAAACTCATTAATTGAACTATATGATTTATCGCTACAAAATAAAAAATGAATTTATAATATTGAATGTTCTTACTAACCATATTCATTAAATATATATGACATTTTATGTCAACTTGCAGGGTCAGAGAATAAACTTTGTGTAAAAAGGGTTTAAAGTCAAACTAAATGAACTATTTCTAATTTTTTATTAAATATATTCCGTAATGAATTCTCTTTCTAGAAAACTATATCTATTTTTTGTAAGTTCATCTGCTAGCTATACTTTGTAGTTTATAAAAATTAAAAGTAAAAAGAATTTTAATAAATTTCGAAAAAAGTTTATTTATACTTTTTTTTTTTTTTTTTAATCTTTTAATATTTTATTTTTCCTTTCAAAAGCCATACACCAAAAATGTATTACTGGGCCATTCTTTTCCATGATTCTTGGTATATGGATCATGAAATGCATTTTCGGTTTTAATAACCCGAATAATTTGATATACATTTCATTGTGTTTTCTTATAAGAACTTTCAATTCACATATGTCTGCTGCAACAAATCTTGGAGCTGTTATAATTCCCACGATTTTGCGCAACACAATGTATAACTTCCAGTATTTGTTATTGGCTGGAATCATATCGCCGATAATCACTCCTAAATATCTACATAGACATAACATCTCTGCAGCAGATTGTTTGAGTTTTATTTTATTCCTCACTTTATCATTTTTATTTTTTTTTCGATGTTTCCTTTATAAGTTGTCGTGGTTTATTCGATGAATCTATACCATAATCAAAATCTTGAATCCTTTTATTTAATTTTTCAAGTGTTATAACTTTTTCAGATTCTATTAAGGTTAAAATTTTTGATAAAGTGTAATTAATTACACCTTCACAAATATTATGCATCAGGTCTATAGAGTAATTTTCTGTTATGTAAAAGTCGAATAAATTATTGAATATGCATCCTTCTTTAATGCCCATACTGATGGAGTTTTTTTCAAGGTCTTGATTATAATTATCTCTCGTTCTCAGTAGCGATTCATCTTCAGTACATAGCATTCGACAATCAATACTCGTTGCTGAACATATCCTGCAATATCTGGTTGAGTTAAAACTCTCTACAAAGCCACAGGCACCATGTAAACCCAAATTGTCGCCTACGACCAATACACACCTAAAATAGAATATAAACAAAACTTTTCCTATGTTTCGTATAGCAAATCGAAGTAACAAAAATATTATTTAATTTAGCGACAAGATTTGGTGGGAGCATTATTTAAACTAGGTTCAAATCTTTTGTGCTATCCTGTAACTCTATTTCTGATGTATTTTGTAAATGTGCTACAAACGGCGCAGTAGATATTTCTATAAAACATTCATTTTTACACATAAAAAATTATCGTAATTTATCTTATGTGTAAATTTACTTTTTATAGAATTATCTGCTGCGCCGTTTGTGGCACATTTACAAAATGCATCAGAAATAGAGTTACAGGACAGTACAAAAGATTTGAACCTAGTTTAAATAATGTGCATCATGCGGTAACCCAGTAACAGTTGTAATATGACCTGTTACTAGAGAATGAAAAGTTGTGTGGATATTCCCATATATTCCACCTAATTGTTGTTCCCCTGCATGACTCCCCAAAGTGTTTCCTGGCTCAAAGTCGTCGTAATATAAAAAAAAATGGGAGTACAATATGTTCCTTTAGGTACGCATATTTGTATTGCCAAAGTTAACCCTGAATTATATTGGATATTACTACTTTCTCACTTTCAAGCGACTTCATATAGTTCCATATTTGATTAAACAAGCCAGGAACTTGTAAAATATTTTGAAAAATATTTTTCAAAGACATATATGTGCCAAAAACTGGAGATACAATCATTTTATTTTCTTTATCAAAAGTAACATCATCGGCAATTTTATGTAAATCTGGGTATGTAAAGGAACTATGTTTTTCGTACATTTTAAAACGCATGTGTTCACTAGAAAATTCTTTAAAAGGATAACAATTTTCTTGTAATATCAATTGTAATTTATGATAGATATCTTGATTTTTTATTTCTTCTGATTCTTCAGCAATTTTTTTTTTAAGAAATGGAATATATAAATCTGCAATGAAATCTTCCATAGTTTTTATAATAAAATCAACCGTATTTCGAGATATATGCGGATTATTATAAAATGATAGCGTCATTTTTAAAATTCCTTTTTGCAAATTAAATTTATCGGAAATCTTAGAACAACGATATATAATCAATGAATAATATATTATAAAAAACTTAATTGATATGGAATAAAAAGATTATTTATTCTTAGTATATAATATTAATGTACAAACAAATAAAATAATTATATATAAACTATAAAAAATTTGTAATACAATTATCAACAATAGTTTCAATGTCAAAATCAAGAATTTTTCAAACTATTTAATTTTTTAACCAATTTTAAAATATTACTGTAAATGCCTTTATCGGTTATTTTGAATATCGCATGAAGGTTACGATTCGAAATTGCACAAAAAGTAACATCGGAAACCAGGTTCGATTCGAAATTGCCAAAAAGATTCGGATAGCCACAAAGTCGGTAACAAAGTAATTCGCTGATTTCCTTGATGTTTGGATGGAACCGCGGAAAACATGTTTCTTTCAAGTACCAAATTGATATTGTCTTTTGCATAAACCTGTTTCAATTTATGATAAATGAAATTGGAACCCTAGGCCAGTCGTCGAAGCCGACCGCCGCACATCGGAGTCGCTAGGCGCACAAAAATTACGTTTATGTACATTTTAAAAAAACACTCTAACTTTAAGCAACCTACTTTAAAATGTTTTCAATTTTTAACCTTTTCACACCCCCGGTCAACACCGCTATTCGTCCTACCGATTCTACCGTACTCGATCCATCCGTACCAAAACATCGATTCTACCACCGATTTTTTCTTTTCCACCAATTGTACTTTGTTTTCTTTCTCGTTCGTCCCTTTACTCACCAGACGACACCCTTATCTATTTTTTTTTTATTTTTCCTAATTACAAAATCTTTTCTCTAATCTATCCCTGGAATTAATCCTACAAATTCTTAAATTTTTCTTTATATAAAATCTTTCTTTTTATTGCACAACTTTATTTATATTTTTTAGTTGTTTAAATCTTTTTTAATTTTTCATGAATTTTTAGTTTTTTTTCTTAATTATTACTATATTTAAATTAGTTCTTTTAAATTCATCAATGTTTTTGCTTTTTATGGAATATGGTCTTATATCTACGCACCGGTTCCCCAATCGAAAATGCTAACTTGTAAACCGATTGAACTTTTGCTTTACCGAATCGTAACTTTTTGTGCCATTTCGAATCTGAACCTTTTGTGCTTTATCCGAATCTTACTTTTTTCCAATTTCGAATCTAACTCTTTTTCCCACCTGACGATATATAGTATTCAAAAAATTGTACTATATGTTTATAAAACTTGGAATTACAGTTTGGAACTAAAACTATTAGTTTGATAAATATATCAAGAGCGTGAACCACAGTATTAGACTTTATATTTCTGTGCCTTTTCCAAAATAACATAAATAGCAGATATATTGTGAAACTCGCCGCAAATAACTATACAGGGTTTAACGTCACTGTCTAATTTTTTATGCAATGTTATCAATCGCTCCTGCATGATCTTGAAATCATTAATATTTTCCAAATCAGTAAAATCCTGAAACAATTTTAAATATTTATCCATCTTAATAATACTTACGCTTTTATAGAATGTTTAAATAAATAAATATTGCATATTTCAAAGTTATTTAAAAAAATTATCAGTTAAACTTAAGGAGGTGTAATAGGGTATATGATATATGCACAGTTACCGACATTGCAGTTTTTCAAATATTTATTCTTCATTCACAAATTTTCCGAAATATCTCTATATTAGACTTTTTATTAGTAAAAATGGAAGGCTATAATATAGAGATATTTTTAAAACTTTTGGATTAAGAATAGAAAATTTGAAAAACTGTAATGTCGGTATTTTACATTCCCTTAAGGTAAAAGTACCAAACAAGTTTTAAATACTACATTATTTTAAAAATAAAATAAGTAATCAATATGTTAAATTATAATAATTTCAGTATAGTTTATGTTAAAATTATTATAATTGTATAATATTCATACCTTCGTTTGTAATATAAAAGCATCAAGAAAATCCTTTGAATTTAAATTCGCTTTCTTTTGAATAGAATTTTTAGAAGGTGCTAAAATAAGCGATAAGCTAAAATAAGAATTTGATTTTTATTTTAAAAATATATAATACCGTTAGAGACATTTTTAAAACGTTTAGCAACAGAGACTGCATTTTCAATATGAGGTCTTTTATATACATTTTCGTTGACCTCTCCTAATAAATCAAAAGAACTATCGTTGGGGTAAAGATGATTATTTGATTGATTTTCATTGTAGATAAAATTATTATGATATTGATGATTAGGAATAGAAACGTTAGGCACATGATGATTATTGTATACAAGTGGGATGGGTAAATCTTCATTGGCAATAGTTCCTTGATGAGCTTGAGGAAAAGTATTGTAATTTGAATTGGTTGCTTGTTGAAATGGAAGGTGTGAGGATGCTGTAAATAATTATAGGTTGTTAATTGTTAATAATTTTAGATTGTTAAGTGACAATATTATCAAAAAATTCAGACGGCGTAAAAATATCTAAATTGTGATGAAAAATCCATATTCATATTAGTCTTTTGAATTACATTAATACAAAAAATAAAAATATTTCAACAAAAAATATGAAATAAAAAATGTTTATTAACTTAAAAAATATTTATTGATTAAAAGAAGAATATATTAACTATAAATACAAGAATAATTTGATGCTAAAATTTATATGAATCAAGATGAATTAAGTTAAATTTAGTCTAATTTTATATACCATTTTGATTTTTGTGATACGAGTTTGTTTCTCTGAGTTATTCATGAAAAACCGGAAAAAGCGATTTTTTTCAAACGCAATTTTCTCAAAAACTATATACTTTTTTTTTTTTGAAATTTTTATATGTTTTTATACATAAAAAATATTAACTTTTAGGATATGTGAGAATATGCTATTTTGCCTTATTTTTTTTAAACAGATTTTTAAACGTTTTTTTTTTATATTTTCCATTTTAAAGCATTGATACCATGGCGCATCATGCCATTTTTCCAACTATTACGTCTTTTTACAATTCGTTTATGCTTTTATTTATTAATTTAACAAAAATATTATTAAAAATCTTTAAAATAAACCCTTGATCAAATTTTTTTATCAATTAGAACCGAAGTTATAATGATTCTAAGTTTATAAAAATAGATTTTTTTTGTTTATAATTAGAATTTCTTATTCAGTTTAAATTTTGCACCTACGATTTAAATTTACTTTGTAGGGAGTGATATATGCCACCGCTAGATGGTGACGATTTGCTTTCTGCATTCTCATTAACGACTTGACGCATTCAAGCGTATAAGACAAGTAAGATCAAAAATAATATTGTCTAGCAAAAATTTTTTTTTTGCTCTGTCGAAGAATTTATTAATAATAATGGCATCACTGGTTGTTAAGTCTAAGTGCAAGGATTTGGAAGAAAGGCATAAAAAAGTTATTTACGATTGCTCCAAAAATCCGTTTGGAAAATAAGGTGATCTAACGGAGTCCTTTGAAACACTTGTATCCGAATACTTCTTTTTCTAGAGAGGATAAAATATGTCCTTCATGTAACAGAATATTTTTAGATGAAGTGAAAATCCACCTATTGTATCTATCTCAAACACTCAACAATCTTCGGAAGAAGTTTTTTTATAGTAAGGCTGTGGTAGAGCAGTTCAATCAGACTTCAAGTAATTTGGAATTAAAAATTTCACCAATCAAAATGCTTTAGAGTATCAATATAAAAATGCGAAAATCCTATGCTCTCCGAAAATGAAAACAAATAAACGATGCATTTGATTCACAAATAGCAATAAAATTATGAAAGTCTACGATATAACGGATTTGCCCACATTAGATGAAAATAACGAATGTAAAACATGTGATAAATGGCTCGAAAATATTAAAATTGCTTTAGATACTTGTTAAAATTTTCTTGAGAAAGTGCAGTTTATTAAAAATATTAACAAAAATCTTTAAAATAAACCCTTGATCAAATTTTTTTATCAATTAGAACCGAAGTTATGATGATTTTAAGTATATAAAAATAGATTTTTTTTGTTGATGATTAAAATTTTTTATTTAGTTTGAAATTTGCGTCCACAATTTAAATTTACTTTTTAGGGAGTGACATATGCCACCGCTAGATGGCGACGATTCGCTTTTTGCATTTTCATTAACGTCTTGACGCATTCAAGCATATAAGACAAGTAAGATCAAAATCTTTTCTAAGAAATAACTTTTGAATCAATACTATCTTTAATTGGGCATTTTTTACATTCTCTTCGTACACATTTCATATCATTTTTTGAACAAAAAATGATGTGAAGAATATATTTTATATGTAATGCGACGATGCTATTTCAAGCATCGCGCTTAAACCGGGTTCCGCGCTCAACCGCTACGAGGCGTTACTCCCGCAATGGGAATAGCGCGCTCCAGAGCATATAAGTCGGCAAGACGGCCGGCTAAAACGGACTCTCTCCCCTCTCCCTATGTAGAGAAGTTATGCTTTACATAGTGAGAGCTCACCTACGTGTTTCAATGTGTATAAGGGGGATTCCTATACACATTGCAGACCGTTCTTACCTGGGTTTAGCTTGACTAAGTTTTCCATCTATTCCCAGTAACTATGCATAAGGGGGTTTCCTATGCATAGTTTCCTATCTCTTACCTCCACCTTTTCGGTCGAGGTAGTTCCTCCGCCAGTCGATGGAGTTTCCGCGACTAGCTCCTCTTCTCCTTGTCTACCCTGAGGCTTGGAGGTAACATTATCATGTCTTCCTGCGACACTGACCTACTTCCAGTCTATACCGGGTGTCATCGAGACATTGCTCGTATTATCTGCCGCCGGTAAAGTAGATTCCGACCGTAACCGCCGTCGATAATATCGTAGCCTGTATATAGTTTATTATCTTTCCTTTATTAATAATAAGATTGTTAAATCGCGTCACCGGTAAAAATAAATACCGACCGCCAGAAAGAGATCAATTAAATCTCGTAACCTGTAAATAGTCTACCTTTCTTTTATCCTAGTTTGTAACCGATACCGTTCGGAATTTATTATTAAATATAATCTTTGTTAAGCCGCGTCGCCAGTAAAAATAATACCGACCGCTCAAACACATAATTTAACCTTAGTTTTGCGTGCCGCCGTTTCCGGCCAATTTTCCGAGATTATCATTTGGTTAAGTAACCTTGTATTAGTTTTAAGTTAACTCAATGAATGTAAAGAATATTTATTGTGAAAAATATAATTGCACGACTCATACTCATTTACCAGTTCCGCTAAACCTGTCCTGTAAATCCGCCCCGTCATTTACCGCTTTAGTTTTAAGATTTGTTATTTCATCAATTTAATTATTATTTAAACGCAATAGTAAATTTCTTTTTCCTTTAATTACAGTTAACTTTTCATTCTTAAACTCATTTTTATTTTTATTATTAAATTCAGTAATTTCAATTTAGTTTATAAGTTTTGAACTTTAGCTTATTCGAACCTCCGACCGACCATCTTCCAGTATCAACCCTCAGGTAAAAGTAAAAGTCTGATGCCGCCGACGTCAACGAGTTGTCTACGGCAGCCGCCAGAAAAGCCAAACGTTACAGTAAATATCTTTATTATTGACCAATGATCTTGCTTCAACAATCATATATAAACAGTTACATTTGATAAAACTGATTATAAATAATTTTTGGAAATATTGCTTGGTATAAGACTTAATAACTGCACTTTCTCAAGAAAATTTGAACTAGTATCTAAAGCAATTTTAATATTTTCGAGCCATTTATCACATGTTTCACATTCGTTATTTTCATCTAATGTGGGCAAATCCGTTATATCGTAGACTTTCATAATTTTATTGCTATTTGTGAATCAAATGCATCGTTTATTTGTTTTCTTTTTCGAAGAGCATAGGATTTTCGCATTTTTATATTGATACTCTAAAGCATTTTGATTGGTGAAATTTTTAATTCCAAATTACTTGAAGTCTGATTGAACTGCTCTACCACAGCCTTACTATAAAAAAACTTCTTCCGAAGATTGTTGACTGTTTGAGGTAGATACAATAGGTGTATTTTCACTTCATCTAAAAATATTCTGTAACATGAAGGACATATTTTATCCTCTCTAGAAAAAGAAGTATTCGGATACAAGTGTTGCAAAGACTCCGTTAGATCACCTTATTTTCTAAACGGATTTTTGGAGCAATCGTAAATAACTTTTTTATGCCTTTCTTCCAAATCCTTGCACTTAGACTTAACAACCAGTGATGCCATTATTATTAATAAGTTCTTCGACAGAGCAAAAAAAAAATTTTTGTTAGACAATTTTATTTTTGATCTTACTTGTCTTATACGCTTGAATGCGTCAAGTCGTTAATGAGAATGCAGAAAGCGAATCGTCACCGTCTAGCGGTGGCATATATCACTCCCTACAAAGTAAATTTAAATCGTAGGTGCAAAATTTAAACTGAATAAGAAATTCTAATTATAAACAAAAAAAAATCTATTTCTATAAACTTAAAATCATCATAACTTCGGTTCTAATTGATAAAAAAATTTGATCGAGGGTTTATTTTAAAGATTTTTGTTAATATTTTTGATAAATTAATAAATAAAAGCATAAACGAATTGTAAAAAGACGTAATAGTTGGAAAAATGGCATGATGCGCCATGGTATCAATGCTTTAAAATGGAAAATATAAAAAAAACGTTTAAAAATCTGTTTAAAAAAAATAAGGCAAAATGGCATATTCTCACGTATCCTAAAAGTTAGTATTTTTCATGTATAAAATCATATAAAAATTTCAAAAAAAAATATTTTTCTCTATCCCTTAGGCGAAACCACGCGGTTCCGCCGAGCCTTTAAACACTAGAAGAGAACGTAGCTGTTTACAAGTTAAAACGACTTCGCGCCTCCTGTCGGCGCCTTCCGTGCTTCACGTTAAAATATCTCTCGAAGAGAAACATAGACTGACCTAACCAAAACTGTTGGTAAAAGCCGTAGGCTCGTGTTTATGATTGTATTCTGTCTTTGTCTCCCTCTCATAACAAAAAAAAACAGACGATATATACGTTGCGCTTATAAATTAAAACGAATTGTATTCTAATGAAATATGATTCTAAACTTTAAAATCTTATATCATAAGTAGTGTCGTGTTATAAAAATGTACAAACTCTTTTTTCTCATTTTAAATCATATAAAAAAATAAAGAGGCTTAGGTGTGCGTGTGTTTTTATATGTTTCTCTCTCTCTCTTTCTCGTTCATAAAAGAGGATTCTTGTGCGTGTGTTTTTATATGTTTTCTCTCTCTCTCTTTCTCGTTCATAAAAGAGGATTCTTGTGCGCGTTCCCGTTTTTCATGTGTCTTTCTTTATCTCGTGATTTGAGGCTTGTGCATGTGTTTTTCTTTGCTGCCGCCGCCAGGCCCGTCACGCTCGTTGTCACTCGCGTGACAAATGCTGGGCGGCAGCAAAGCAGAACACATACACGCGCTAAAACAAAAAAGCAAATATAATTGTTAATTTATATAACAATTCTATTTACGTGGTTTCGCCTAAGGATAGAGAAAGCATTTTTCTTACATGGAGATTAAATGAAACGCCCGCACGTACGTAGTGATGACGGTCTCGGCTGACGCCTCGACCGTCATAACACGTACGTGCGGGAAGTTTCATTTTATCTCCTCGTAAAAAAATCTACTATAGTTTTTGAGAAAATTGCGTTTGAAAAAATCGCCTTTTCCGGTTTTTCATGAATAACTCAGAGAAATAAACTTGTATCACAAAAATCAAAAATGGCATATAAAATAAAACTAGACTAAATTTTGCACACGTTCTTCGTAGAAAAAGAATGGTGAATTTTATTTAACAGAATGACTGTAAAATTTATTACTAACAGCATTTGAAGCATTTGCTACCAAATCTTGTCTATAAAAAACAAAATATGATTGTCATTCAATAATGATTCAAATAATTTTAGACATATATGATTTTAAAAAATAAAGACATATTCTCACTTAATTTCAAATTATGCAAACATTGTAAAATAATACCTTAATACACTTTCATTATTTTCAGTTGCTCTAATGTGTGACTTTTTTCAAATTCCTCTTTATTATCTTTTATAGATAATGACGCCATACAAAATACCTTCTGGGTTTCATCTCTTTTTTCGGTGTTGCTTTCATATGCCTTCCTAAGAATTGGTAAAAATGACATTATATAACCGAATACGATTGTTTCATTTAATAAATGATTTGACATTAAGAGATATAATTTATTGCTATATATTTGTATTTTATAGGTGTAAAATTTAATTAGATTATTATTAAAAGAATTTTTTTGCTTAAATATTACAATTTATTTTTTATGAATCCTTGCTACTTATAAGGCTTTTATATTTATCCTTAGAATTAACATGAGGGATACTTTAAATATTTCAAACAAATAAATTAATATTTATGATGGACTTAATGAAAATAATATATTTTTAATTGCAATATTATTGAAATTTTAAATGTGTTTACCTAGTTGACAATTCAATTTCAACTTTCTCTGATGGAATAATTTCACCTTCTGTTAACTTAGGCTCATCACCCAATATTTCTTCAAGAAGTTGTAATGTGCTATAAAATGATTGGTCGTCAATGGAAAGCAATAGTTTGTTAATTCTGTTCGTGATGGATCGAACAATCTCTAACTTTTGAAAATCTTTATCCTTGACATTTTCAATAACATGATTATGATTCATGTTGTATATACCTATTTGCAATTTCGTATAATTCTCGAGTGGATACAGTTTAATTTCGGAAGGGCAATCTTCAATTTCCCTAAATCCAGTACACTGAGAAAAAAACATAGTTGGCTTTATTGCGTTCTCTAATAACGATAACCATGTTACTCTAGTAAATAAAATTAACCGTTTATTTTGCATTTAACGAGTGTGAATTTCCCTCTTGTTTTTATTACTTTTTCAAGATATACTAACCAAGTTTTAAGACTTTAAAGTCTCGTTTTGAGTCTTAGGCTTAAATAATCTCCTACTTCGTTTAGATATACAATACAAATTATAATATATGATTTTGAGTTAAATCCATTACTCATACTATAAACAAACAGTACATTGGTTAAGCTCATCGGTCTTAACGTAGTAAAGCCAACTATGTTTTTTTCTCAGTGTAACACGATATTGATAAAAATAAAAATACACGATTTTCAAAACTATATGTAACTTACCCATTTTCTATATTTACTCCTCCCCCCTTGCACTGCACATGATATTCGCTGTATATTATCTCTGAATTAAATTGCCTTTTTTGACACTTTTTATCCTTATGAATATACTTTGTAGATCGAACTTTATATTTTAAATTATGCCTTTTTTTTAATACCTCAAAGATTCATGCAAAATCTTGGAAAGAATCAAAAACGTTATTTATATTTAGTAAATCCATTTTTTTTCTCGACTATACAGTACTACGCACAACAAAACTTTAAGGATAAATATTTTTTTTTTTTCGAAAAAAATACCTGCAAGCTCAAAAGCCGATATGCTTTTGTTTTAATCTGCGCAGTTCACGCACAGCGCCGTGGCGCTCTTTTTTTCGCCTTGTTAAAGTCCGCATAAAAAGAATATGGCCGTAAAAACAGTAGTTGCTATTTTGGCCACGACATTTAATATACACTGTATGTCATGGCGCCACATAACACTTAACAAGACGATTTGGAGAAGTAAAAACTGATCAACTCTTATTTAAATTCACTAAAACCAAAAAAAAAATAATTTTAAAAATAAAAAAAAAAATAAGAAAATAAATAGCAATAAAAAGAAATAAATTCACTGCACATGCATGAGTGTAAATAATGTTCGTGGTAGTACATGATGGAGCCCCAAATTGGCATAAAATTTAACAGTTACGAAGAGTTGGAAAAATTTTTAAATGATTTTATGTTAAAATCACATCATATTTTTGTAAAAAGGAAAAGCAAATTAGATCAAGTGAATGGTGCTTATAAGAAAAAATTAAAAGCAGATATTAAATATCATCAAATTAATTATGTATGTAAACATGGAAAAAGGAGGCACGAATTCACGCAAACTATAAGAAAAACGCTGCCAAGTGCTTTGGCGCAATGCTTTTTCATAGAGCTCATTGAATTGAGTAATTTCAATGAGCTCTATGAAATTGATTTTATTTTTTTTAAGAGGAGGTCACGTATCTCTGTCCTTTTCTAATCAAAGAATTGAGTTTTTTATAGAAACTAATAACTTTAGCAAAAAATGAAGAGAAAGCCGCATCTCGTAATAAAAAAGCAATATTTTCTTTGATAAGAACGAATTATTTATTGCTTCGTTTTCAAGAAAACCTTGAAAAACTTAAATCATAGAGGTTAGGGCGGACAATTTAGTTTTCAAGGTTTTCTTGAAAACGAAGCAATAAAATTAATTTTTCCTTATCAAAGAAAATATTGCTTTTTTGATACAAGATGCGGCTTCTCTTCATTTTTAGAAAGTTATTAGTTTTTGTGAAAAAATCATTTCTTTGATTAGAAAAGGACAGAGATACGTGACCTCCTCTTAATGTGATTTCAATGTAAAATACAATTTCTATTAAAAAAAATTAGTGAATGTGAGAGATTAGGAAATAGGAAGAGAGAGACAAGGATGGATGAAAATAGGGTAAAAATGAGGATTAATCTGAGATAGAAGGACAGAGAAAAAGTGAGAAAGTAAGAAAATAGTTAGTTAAAGCGTTAAATCAGAAATCAAAAGAAGTGATCAAAGAGCTACGCTAAGAAAATTATTTTTTATAAAGACAGTAGCAAATAACTTGTATACAAATTTTAGAGCAAATCTATCGAGTAGTTTACGTAAAATGGAAAAAAAATGGAAAATAAAAATTTTTTTTTAAATTTACCCAATATTATAGACTTGAGGTAGGTTCTAAAGAAAACGGAGGATCCACATGGCAACATTAAGTACAAATCTAGGCTTGTTATCAGAGGATTTAAAGATAAGAATGTTTGCGGTTTTAGAAAACAATTGATAAGACTTAAGGCAAAACATTCAAATATGTTGCAATGGTTTTGTGTGTCGATTGTTTTTGAAATGAGTAGCTTTGAAGATCGGATGAATCAGAAAATTAGTTCATTCTATCACCACATGGTTTAGAAACAAAAAACGTTTGTTTCGAAGTTCTTTAAAAACAACGTTTAATAAATAATAGTTTCTAAGTATCTATTTCTATGTTTTCTGAGTTCCGTTCAGCAATAGCGCGGGCGGAACCGTGTCGGGGGATCCCAGTATAAAAAAATGTATTTACAAGCAAATATGTAACAGACAGCTGAACGAGCCTGTCAACAAGTTTTTACGTGAGAAAAAGTGGTTCACTGCATCAGGAGAATCGACATGGGATATCCCATTACAGATTTTCCATCCACGAGCTGTATATTAGAGAAAATCTTTACCAGGTTGCTAAAATTTGGAGGTTAAAGAAATTTCATCTGTGCTCGTAATGTATTGTGGTCTACGTCCACAATACTCAGAAGTACCTACCGTCAACCATTCGGTGATAAGCGTTTAACTCAGAAAGACCTGTGATCATAGGTTGTATTATCGATCTGTAACACAGAAGGATCTGCAGCTAAGAGTCGAAATCACGACAAAAATAATTCTCTTTGCAAATAGAAACGGGTTAGTTGCTTGTCAAGCGATAAAAGGCAAGCTCAGGCTAATATCGTAGCTTCTGAATAAATAGGTTGTGTCTTAGAATCTGGTTGAAAAAGGTTATATCTCATTAGCTAAATTTTTTTTCTCTGAGTTAGTTTAGCCAAACTAACTAAATATTTATAACATATGGTTTAAAATTAATTGAATTTTTTCAGCCTCATAGGTTTATCTTATAAATTGAGGAGTATTGATTTAAAATAAATACCTGTTTAAAATGAAATAAACATCCAAATACTCTTGCGCTCTTTAAAAATCATACGTTAATGTTTGAATATTCTCTCTTAACTGAGGAATTAATTCGAAGAATTTTTGCCATACAACATTACTTCTCCATCATTTGTGAAGAATCAAGTACAAAAACTGCAGGGAATCCCTAAAAATTATTACAACATAAGTTTGAAATTCGATTGATAATTTATATTAGTTACGCCCAATGTGTCATAATAATAATATATTAATTATTTATTAATGTTCCGCAAAATTTTTATTATTTTGTTTAAATTGAAGCATTACCTAAAATGATCCATAAATTTTTTCTTTTACTGATTTTATCTACACTATGACCGTTGGTTCTTTATTAAATACTGTTATTAATCCACCCAATGGTAGTCACATCTTCCACTAATGATTGTAAGATAATGTAGCATAAAATCATTTTTTTGATGATGTATACTAATTCATTCATTATCTTATTAGCGGATAAAAAAGGTAAATACAGAGCATATTTTAACATTATGTCTGATTAATCAGTTTTTTCAACTCTTAGCGTTTTGCGCCAATACTTCGTAATACTCTAAAAACATTATTATAACCAAATAAATTACATTGTTCATTAACCTTTGTTTGACACACCGGGGTAAAATCGACCCCACGTTTTTTCTAAGCTAATTTAAAGTATCTAAATTTAAGAAAATCGGGTATTTTTTAAACATACTTGCTCATAATATTTCACTATAAAACTTATACTATCTTGAAAATAAACTTTTCAAAAGCTTGTAAAAAAATTTTCAAGCAGAAATATTTAATATTGAATTTTTTATGGTGATTTTTGTCGTTAGGGTACAAACGACCCCAGTGTGTCAAGTATGCTACACCCGAGAAGTGTGTCAAATAAAGGTTAAAAAACATTGAAAAAATTCAATATTCGAGAAAACTGATTAAACATATCAGAAGCATTTTTTATACGAACTGAAAAATAGTTCTGATATATAGAAATAAGGAAATTGAAAATTCTTTAAAACCAACAGTTTCAAGAATTGTATTGTTGATAACCGCAACTGCATCGACTGAATTTTCACGATAAGTATGATCAACCAATTAATTAATTGTGTTATTAATAACATCAACAGGGAGGGATGGTTTTTCCGATGTTTCATTACCATTAGTGTCAACTTTATACGACATGAAATGTAGTACTGTTGGCAAATATAATCTAAACGGCATCCATGCAGTTTACAAGGTTCATGGTATAACAAATGTATACTGTCTATTAGTTAAATTATTTTTTTCAACACCTGACCCTTCCTATCTTTCCTAGCGTCGGAAAAGAATGTGGCACTTTCGTCCTGATGTTAAAAAAATTGTATTTTCACCATGGGAACAAATAAAGAATGCTTTAAATTGTATGTTTGTCACCTTTGCCTTCGACAATTTACGTACGATTTAATAATTTCCTTACTTTTGCTCCCTGGGTGACAAATATACTAATAAATATTAAAGAAATACAAAAATGATTTTTTCGATAGATCTTGGCCGAAAGTACCACTTTCACCCCGGCTCTGCAAAATAAGAGTAATATTTTCGGCCTGGGTGTTAAAAAAAATAGCATATACACCACGGGAGGTAAAATAGCGACCTCATAGCACATATGAATTTCCCCCCGAGTCGGAGGCTGCTATGGACTCGCCAGTTCTTTACCTCTCTAAATGTGTAATATACTAATATATACTTACTCCAAAAACCTGAAAAAATGCCGTATCATCTAAATTATCATTACATATATTTTCGAAATAAATGTTGATTTTTCATTTAGGGAACGCATTTTCTTACGAGACGTAGAACCATTAATTGAAAAACGTGCGACGATTCAAAAATCGCGCTAGACATAGTTCATATGCTCAGCTGCTACGAGGCGCTACTCCCGCAACGGGAATAGCGAGCTCCGTAGCATATATAAGTAAGCCGCCGAGCCAGCCTTTGGACTCTCTCCCCTCTCTCTATGTAGAGAAGTTATGCTTTACATAGTGAGAGCTCTCCTACGTGTTTCAATGTGTATAAGGGGGATTCCTATACACATTGCAGACCGTTCTTACCTGGGCTTAGCTTGACTAAGTTTTTCCATCTATTCCCAGCAACTATGTATAAGGGGGTTTCCTATACATAGTTTCCTATCTCTTACCTCCACCTTTTCGGTCGAGGTAGTTCCTCCGCCGGTCGATGGAGTTTCCACGACCAGCTCATCTTCTCCTTGTCTACCCTGAGGCTTGGAGGTAGCATTATCGTGTCTTCCTGCGACACTGACCTGCTTCCAATCTATACCGGGTGACATCGAGACACTGCTCGTATTATCTGCCGCCGGTAAAGTAGATTCCGACCATAACCGCCGTCGATAATACCGAAGCCTGTAAATAGTCTATCTTTCCTTAACTTTTAGTTTGTAACTGATACCGATCGGAGTTTATTCTTAAGTATAATTTTATTAAACCACATTACCGGTAAAAATAATACCGACCGCCTAAAGATATAATTTGATCCTAGTATTATTTGATTATTCATATTTTGCGTGCCGCCGTTTCCGGCCAATCTTTCCGAGATTATCATTCGATTAATTAACCTTGTATTAGTTATAAGTTCAACTCAATAAATGCAAAGGAATATTTATTGTGAAAAATATAATTGCACGACTCATACTCATTTACCAGTTCCGCTAAACCTGTCCTGTAAATCCGCCCCGTCATTTACCGCTTTAGCTTTAAGATTTGTTATTTCATCAATTTAATTATTATTTAAACGCAATAGTAAATTTCTTTTTCCTTTAATTACAGTTAACTTTTCGTTCTTAAGCTCATTTTTATTTTTATTATTAAATTCAGTAATTTCAATTTAGTTTATAAGTTTTGAACTTTGGCTTATTCGAACCTCCGACCGGCCATCTTCCAGCATCAACCCTCAGGTAAAAGTAAAAGTCTGATGCCGCTGACGTCAACGAGTTGTCTACGGCAACCGCCCGAAAAGCCAAACGTTACAAACGATAATTATTAATTTCGACAGATAAAAAATCTCTAAACGTACCATTTTCAACGGCATAGATTGAATGATATACATATAATACGAATTCATTTATCGATGTTCTGAGACCTTCAATTTTAATGTTTCTCGTCTTTATTATAAAATAAATTATAAATGTTAAGAAATTTCTCTCTTTGTTCTTTACCTGTGTATTTTTTATATAGTTTTTTTAGATACATTTTTTACAACTTTATCAGTAATACAGCCTATTTAATTTTTATCTCCAATAGGCCTTTCCTATTTTGAAAAATTTGGTCTTTTGATTTCCGGGTTACTTCTATCATAATCATCGGTGTCATAGTCTTCAACTATTTTATTTTTTTTTGTCGTTATCTTAGCTTTTTTGTTATTGCAGAGACAGTTTTATCGATGTCATCCTTATCCAATTTCCAGTCATCTGTCATCACTTTATCTGCTTCAATTTCTACTGGGTCATTATTGGAATCTGGAATAAATAATACAATAAATCAGTCAAATTAAATAAATTAAAAAATATTTATGTAATAATCAATTAGATCCATAGTAAATTATACAATGATACCAAATAATTTTCTTTTTAATTTTGGCGTTGAAGTATTAACACTTGTTGAAGCACGCGTTGATAAAGGTGTTAAAGGAGGATTTATTTCATCATTAGTAGACTCCTGAAGTTGTAGTCTCAGTTCCAATATTTTTCTATCTTTCTCTTGTAAGAGTGATATTAAATTAACTTTGATGATTTTCAAGTTCAGTGATTCTATATTCCGAATCCTTGTTACTTGGTGATTTAGGAATCTCTAATGACTGTGGAACAGATGTATTATTATCAGGCAGACTAGATCTTTCACTCGTATCTTACAAAAAAAGATTCAAATGAATTTTTATAATGTATGGAAATAATTAATATATTGTTTTACCTCCATTGATATTCGATCAATTTGACAGTCTCCCTTCTGTTTTTCAGTTTTTTTCCTAGTCTCTCATTCACTGTTTTTTCTTTTTCAATACCTTTGGTTTCGGATGATATTGAAGACTGTGCATTTATTTCAAAATTATTACTTGATAATTCCTTTTTGTATTTTATAATGTCCTTTCTGTATTTACGTTTATCTTTTTTCATTTTTTGTTTCAATAGTAAATAGTAAATAGTATTCAAATTACATATTTATTTTTCTTAAGAAAATATATTCAAAATATTTTATTAAAATTATTATAATATCAGCCAACAAAATTACTCACATCCTTTTTAGTTTTATTTGACCTTTCTTTTTCGGAACTTTTTTTGCTTTAATTTTTTGACATACACTCAGATCAACCTCTGACTCTTCATTATTAACTTTGTTAGCAACAAATTCAAATTCATCACACACTTTTAGTGTAGGAGCCTCTAGTGACTGAAGATAAGATCTATCCACATCATTCAGAATATCTCCGTCACTTGTATACAGAAAAAGATTCAAATTTATTTTTATAATGTATGAAAATAATAAAAACGATATTTTGTTTACCTCCTTTGATATTAAATTAATTGGACAATCTTCTTTCTGTTTCTTAGGTTTTTTTTCTAATCCATCATAAATATTTCCAATTCCTTTTAATTCATTTTCAACATTTTGTGTTTTCAGATATTATTGAAGACTGTGTATGTATGTCTAAAATGTAATTCGACAGGGTTTGCATTTTGCTTTTTATGATATCCTCATTTAGCTTATGCTCATCCTTTTCAATTTTTTTTTCAAGTTCTGTAAATAATATTCAGATTACATATATATTTTTGTTAAGAAAATATATTCAAAATAGTTTATTAAAATTATTATAATATCAGCCAACAAAATTACGATACTCACATCCTTTTTAGATTTTGTTGACCCCTTCGTTTGAGAATTTTTTTTCTTTTCTTTTTTTCACTTTTAGTCTGATCAACTTCAGAACCTTCAGTATTAGCTTTTTTGGCTAGAAATTCTAGTGCATCGCTTCTTCTTATTTTGGTAAATTTGTACCTCTTCTTATTTTTTTTCAGTTCATGCACTGAGAGAATATTGGTATAACTGCTGCACTCACTAGTACAGCTGAAATCAAAGACGCATGAAACGATTCATCCTTTGATTTGGTGCGGCTGCCGTCCCAAAACAGTGCAGCATTCGTCTTACAAAGGGAGTATTTGACATCCGGGAAACGGATTTGGCTGAAACTGCAGGATATGATTTTTTTATGAAAAAAATGAACCCGTGTTTTTTTCTTTTATGCTAATAGGTCCTAGAGACAACAATATAGACATTCTTTCGAAAATTTAGTGAAAAGAAGTCTTTATAAGAACTTGAATAACTAAACAACTAAAACTCTTACAGAAAATTGTATAAAAAATAAAAGAAAGCACAAGCTAAAAACTTTAAGCTTTGTTGCATTAAAAAATATCATATGGTTTGAAAGTTACAGGCGATTAAAATATTCTAATGAAATAGAGTAAAAATTTGATTGTATTTTACATGCTAAAATTATTAATAAATATGTACTAATTTTTAATTAGGCACAACTTTTGAACTATGAAAGCTTTTTTGATGCAATAAGGCTTAAATTAAAACTTTTAACTTGTACTTTCTTCTATTTTTTATACATTTTTCTGTAAAAGTTTTAATTTAGTTATTCAAGTTCTTATAAACGCTTCTTTTCGAATTTTAGAAGAAATGTCTATATCGTTGTCTCTAGGGCCTATTAGCACAAAAGAAAAAACACGGGTTCATTTTTTTCCATCAAAAAACCATATCCTGTAGTTTCAGCCAAATCCGTTTGGCGGAGGTCAAATATTCTCCTTGTTAGTCTTGCGCCTATGATATACCAAAAGCGCCTGTGATATCTGAAAAGCGCCTCTGGCGGACGAAAAGAGAAACTAAACTGATCTATATTAGTCGTTTTAGAATGGCTAGGGCCCCGAATTTTGTAGCGCTTCTGCACGTATCAACGATGCAGCAGCTGTATCTAGAGTTTACGGCAGACGTATCAATATTCTCTCAGTGTGGTATTCATCTACATAAAAACTTATCATCTTTCAGAATTTAAGTGAAATTAATATAAGAAACGTTTCTGTATGTATGTGTGTTTGCAAGTGCTAATTGTAAAATATTTTATAAAGGACGAAGGAAAGCAATACCAAACAATAACATGATAAATTGTAAATTAAAATTTAACTGTAATTGAAAATATGAAAACCACTTTTTTTTACATTTCATTGCATTGATAATGTATTACATTAGAAAAAATCTAATAATTTTTTGAAAATAATTGTCACATGTGTAGTGATATAAAACTTTCTGTCATATGATAGCCATTAGCTATATATATAAAAATCACAAAAATTGTAAATAAAAATAAAATTATTTAAATAAAATAATTGTTTTTGACAAACGTTTGAAATTACTAAGTGCTTCAACATTTTATTTAAAATATTTACTTTTTTAAATTTTAGAAAAAATATTCTTACATGATACTGCTAATATTTGTCTAGGCTCGAATTCTTTTTTTCCTGATAAATCGTTCATTCTTTTTATAAAACGAGGTTGAGCATACGATTCTTCATTATCGTTAAAATCAACGATATTATCTACATGATAAATATGTATTTTAGCATCCACGAAATATTTTATCGCGGCATACCGCGAACCCTTATTATCTTTTTGCTATTCAGTTTATAAAATTTATTTATACTAGTAAATATTTCGATAATTCATTCCTCTTTCACATGTCTAACACGAACAATGGCGCGCGAACATTTGTCGATGCAATTTGCAATATCTATTGGAGCTGAAAGGGAGAAATTTTCTCTGAAAAGACAACTTTCAACTTCCGCTATTAAAAAGTCTGCTATACTTTCCTTTTTCTCTTATTCTCCCGCTCCGGTATCAATCAGTTGCTCAACGTCTTATGCGTGTCAGTGGTAGTGGAAATTATCCTTATACGCTCTGATTGGTTAGCTCTTTCCTACTGTTTTCTTCATTAATCTTTCTACGATTAAATTTTTCTGTCAATGTCTGTCCAATGACGTAACCATTAAAAAATTTTTAATTATTAAGAGCATGACGGAGCTACCCGCCTTCTAATAATATTTGCAATCCTAACTTACTAATAAATGGTGCGTTTAATCGAGTTTTTTTGCTAAATAGAAAAAATTAGTAACATAAAACTCTAGTGCGGACAACTCAAGAAATCCACCAAAAAACTATACATGAAAAGTTATAATAAGAACTTTCAACGTATCGTATTTTAAGGTTAGGTTTGTCGAGTTTGACATCTATTTTCCATTCCAAGTTCATAAAAAAATAACAAGTCCAAATGATTTTTTATTTTAATGAAAATATTGGTTTAGTATAGCTTTAGTGCGGACAAGTCATTATATTTGTCTAATTTATAAATTTGAAAAGATATTGATAGAATAAATAAAGCAAAACTCGATTGCTGCAGCTCCGACATCCCGTTAAGAAAACGTAATTGACGGTTTATTTCAAAATTTTAGAACAGTAACCGAAAAATTCAATTAGTTTACACAAGTTTGTCGAAAATTATTATTAAAGCTATTCAAATAGTTTAATTATTTCATAATTAGAATTTTTTTATATAAATTGTAAATCGAAAGCTGTAGTTGAATAAAATGGACTCTAATTATAGGTATGCTCTTTAATCCAATTTTTATCTTGTCTCAATAAAAAATCAACAATTAAAATAATTAATTGTCTTAAAAGTTTTATTAATAGTGCTTTTAAATTAAATTCATTTTTGTACATTTTCTATGGATTTAAAACATTATCTCAAATGAATAAATGAATGAATAATTAAAATAACCTAGTTTGTATATGTGAGTGTGAGCATAAATAAAATTTTATTTTATAAATTTACATTTTATTAATAAGGTTTATCGTAAACTTACAATTCATGGCATAAAAAATAATATCTGACAACATGAGTCAGTATCAACAGTATTAACATGATCCAAACATAAGAGTGTCTCAATCAACATCATTTTACAGACGAAGAGTACCTGGATTTGAAATGAACAGTGATAGTGACGATGAAAATTGAAGGGTAATTATGAACTATATTGCATTAAATTTAATTAGAAATTTGTAAAGTTTTATAAATATTTCTTCTGCAAGGTTAGAAACTGATTTTTTATTCCCTAATATTCTTTTTTGCTTAAATTCCATTAATATAAAAGTAACTATAAGTAATGTTGATTAATATAAATAATAAAATAAGATAACTATATACAGTACCGCTCAAAAGTTGAGAAACATTTTTATTGAAATCAGTTGAACTTTAAAAGGTCATAACTCCAAAACGTCTCGACCAATTGAAAAAAATAAAAATGATTTTGAAAGATCTCGATAACTACTATCGATTTATGTCAGATGTATTGCCATTTTTATTAAAAAATATATTTTTACGTATTAAAAAAAAAAATTTTTTCGATTTTTTTTTCAATTAATTATTTGTAACTTTTTGGGAAATTGATGGATCAAAAAAATACGCAAAGCATTTTAAAGAAGAGCACCCTTTTGAAAATAATGACGTCTTTCCAGCACGTCTTTGAAAGATGTCTTTGAAGACGTCTTTGAAGACGTCTTTGGTCGTGTCTTAGATTGGAACAAAATAAGACGTCATTTTTTTAATGTTCTGGAAATATAGTAACCAAATGACGTCTTTTTTATAAGTAAAATAATTTCAAAGACGTATTTTTCCAATAAATACTCATAGTAAAAGACACAAATTTTCAAAAAAAAATTCTTTTTTTAAAACGTATGACGTCCTTCCTGTTGAAAATAATGACGTCTTTCTAAGACGTTTTAGAAAGACATCTCTGAAAGACGTCTTTGAAGACGTCTTTGGTCGTGTCTTAGATTGGAACCAAAAAAGACGTCTATTAACAATATAAAGCTATTTAACAAATAACGTCATTTTACATTTTCAAAGACGTATTTTTTAAATAAAAATTCGTAAGAAAAGACGTCATTTTTATTAAAAAAAATACGTCTTTGAAATAATAAAAAGACGTCATTTGTTGATTTTCTAAACATTGGAAAAATGACGTCTTTTTTGGTTCCAATGTAAGACGCGACCAAAGACGTCTTCAAAGACGTCTTTCAAAGATGTCTTTCAAAGACGTCTTAGAAAGACGTCATTATTTTCAACATGAAGGACGTCATTCGTTTTAAAAAAAGAATTTTTTTTTGAAAATTTATGTATTTTACTATGAATATTTATTGGAAAAATACGTCTTTGAAATTATTTTACTTATAAAAAAGACGTCATTTGGTTACTATATTTCCGGAACATTAAAAAAATAACGTCTTATTTTGTTCCAATCTAAGACACGACCAAAGACGTCTTCAAAGACGTTTTCAAAGACGTCTTCAAAGACATCTTTCAAAGACGTACTGGAAAGACGTCATTATTTTCAACAGGGCAAATTTCCTAAAAGTTTGATGTCCAGCAACTTTCTCTACGCTGGATACAGCACAATTGCTGTATCCAGCGTACGCATAGAGAGAGTAAGACAGTGTGCTCACTAGGCCTATTCTCTAATGCGAGAGAGAGAGCAAGCTCGGCTCTTCAAAGCTTTTCTTTTTTTTTTTATTTTGTTTGAAGGGTCGAGGAGGGGAAGTCTTCAAAAGACACCCCCGTAAGGGTAGTGTCGGATTCATCCGCAGGTGCGTACCTACTAAAACCACCTCCCCGTAGGTAACCAACCAAAATGGTTATGAACCTTATATTGCGAAACACGAAAATAGACTGCTCAAAGTCAGATTAGTGAAGAAAGGTTATGGAGATCGAATCAGAGAGCATGGCCTTCTGAATCGATCGTTGGATTTACGACGGTAATTTACAAGAAATTTTATGCTAGGATTGCTATGTTTAGAGATCGAGAGACGGAGATTCGCAGCGTGTTTGTTCGCTGCTTCTGGAATTGAGTCGATTCCGGTTTCTTTTAAGATTTGATTATTTCGAATAAACCAGGGGATCTGAAGAGAGGAGCGCAGGAGGCGCATGTAGGTGCCTTGGAGTTTAGCTATACGGTTAGGGTTTGCGGATCCCCATATTGGGATCGCATAAGTGCAAATACTGCGGATAATGGCATTAAAAGCGCGGGCTTTTGCTTTCTTAGTTAATGATTTATTATTGCAAAAAGGCTTTAAGGCAGCATAAGCACCTTGGCATTTGGCTCGGACTGAATCGATTTGTTTTTGCCATGTGAGTTTACGATCGAAAGTAACACCCAGGTATTTGGCTGAAGAACTCCAGTCAACACGATGGTTGTTAACTAGGAGATTTGATGGAGTACGGTTTCGTCGAGAGAAGAAAATGGCAACAGATTTGGATTCGTTGATTGCTGCTCTCCAAGTGTGGTACCATCTAACCACTTCTAGAGTGAATTTGTTTAGTACGGAAGAACAATGAGTGATGACTTTTGAGGTATAAATGAGGGCAGAGTCGTCGGCATATTGAGCAACTAGAACTTTATTGTCCTTGGGGTAGTCGTAAGAGAATATATTAAAGAGAGGAGGAGAGATTTTCGAACCTTGGGGGACCCCTGCAGTTATGGGTCTGGGAGAAGAGAGAGACTTACCCACACGGACCCGAATGGTCCTGTCTGCGAGATAGGATTTGATGATGCCTATGAGGTAGTGTGGAAATTCTAGTTTAACGAGTTTGTAGATTAGACCTTCGTGCCAAACTCTGTCAAAGGCTTGTTTTACATCTAGCAAGAGCATGCTGATATGTTTTCTCTTGTTGAGGTTGTCGGCTATGAACTCCGACACACGGAGGAGTTGGTGAACTGAGCCATGTTTTCTGCGAAATCCATGTTGAAATTCGGGGACGATACTTCTTTCTTCGACGAATTGGTCAATATGATGGCCAATGACCTGTTCGGCAATTTTACTTAAAGAGAAGAGTAGACTGATGGGTCGATAGTTAGATGCAGAGCTTAAGGGCTTACCGGGTTTAAGAATCAGGATAACTATTGCTTCTTTCCAAGCTTTGGGAAAGTATCGTAATCTCAACATTGCATTGACAATGTTGGTAATAGCGACAATGTGTTTGCGGGGAAGAATTTTGAGAACTCCATTTCCAATGCCGTCAGAGCCTGGAGCTTTTCTATTTTTTAGGGAGCGAATGATTTTCGAGATTTCATGGGGGGAAGTGTGCTGGAACTCGGCGTCAGAATATTGAAATTCATGCACAGTCTCAGTAACGTGTTCGTGGAAAAGAGAGGTTTCGTTCGAGCTGGGGAGTGGAGAGCATTGTTCTTCTAGTGAATCCGCGAAGATTACGGCTTTCTCTTCATCAAGAGAGTAGGAAATATTGTCTCTTTTTAAGGCAGGTAAGTGGGTTTTGCGATTGCGGAGGGATTTGATAATTTTCCAATTGCTTTTAGGGTTGGCCTCGGCTTCAGCTATATAGTTTTCGAATGCAAGCTCATTTGTTTCTTTAAGAGCTGAGGTGAGTTCTTTTTGGATAGCGGTTAAGCGAGTACGATGTATAGGGTTTCGATAAGTTTGCCAGAGTTTACGGATTCTATTTTTCGTTACGATTAGCTTTTTTGTAGAACTGGGAAGGTTTGTTTTTCGGGATTTGGGAGTGATGGATGAGCTGGCCTTTTCTATTGAGTTGGTCCAATACTTGTTTTTGGCATTTAGGTCTCCAGCAACGACGGTGGGAGTATTTGACTCAAAAAGTAGGGGGATCTCGGACATATTATTGGTATTTGGGGGAGAGTAAAGAGAGTAGATACGAAGGGACTTATTTGCAAATTCGGTTTGAATGCCAACCACTTCGCAGGTGATGGCCGTATTGATGCTGATAGGTTTGTGATGAATAGAATTTCTAACAAGGACAGCAACGCCACCTCCTTGTGAGTTAGGGCGATCTTTTCTGTATATTGTAAAGTTGGGTATGAATAGATTCTTATTAGGATTTAGGTGAGTCTCGGTTATGCAGGCCATATCGATGTGGTTAGACTCGAGAAGGGCCTCGAGCTCTGTAACTTTCGTTCTATTTTGCGACAGAATGCTGTTAGCATTCCAAGTAAGTATTTTGAGGGGTTCGTCTTTATTGACTGATGATTGGAAGCAAGGAGTCGGAGAAGTTACGAAAAAGCTGCTCGAGAAGTTGAGCTTTTGGGTTTTGGTTTGGAACCACTTTGGGTAGATTCGATGCCGGGGCTGGCTATGTTGGAGGTTGGGACTGATGTTGTGGCTGAGATATATTTTGTGGACGAGAGGCAGGTTGGGAGTTGGTTATCTTGGCATAGCTAACGTTGGGGTTTCGGAGGAGGGGCTTTCTAATAGGTGTATTAGAGGGTGGTTGAATTGTGGGGGGGTTTTGTTGGGGTCTTATCGGGACTTTGGGACAGCCACCGTAGGTAGCTCGATGCGGGCCTTGACAATTGGCACAGGTTGGAGTAGTGTTTGGTTGATCCTTGGTACGGCAAGAGGCAGTAGCATGATTTCGTGAACAGAAGGCGCATCGCCAGTCTGCGTGACAGTAGTTTGCTGTGTGGAAGTATCCAAGACAGCGACGGCATATGGGGGTTGCGTTGGATTTACGTTTGGATTCTACAGTTATGCTCAAACCTTGTAGGTTACTCAAGTTAAAGATTGTTTTGGCTGATGGGGCGGATGGATCGAGATGAACTGCGACTAGGGGCCAGATTCTATCTCCTCTCTTCATCCTGTAAACGCTTTTAACTGCGGGAATTTTAGTAGTAAGTTCGTCTAGTATGTCTTTTTCTGGTATTGTTTCAGTGACTCCTCTGATGATAACGATGAGGTCCTTGTCTTCTTCCAATTGATTGGTAGTGTATTGAATTTTCTTTTTATCGAATTGGGCGATAAGTGTACGAAAATCGTTTACTGTTTTGGGATAAACTATGACTGATTTGGAGGTGTTCTTTGCTTTGCGGACTTCGATGTCGGAGGAATTGATTTTGGCGTTGATTTGTGGCCAAAGTTCTTTGTTAAGGATGCAGATAGGAGAGGGACAACGTTTTGAATTAGAGTTTTCCTCTTCTTCTTCTTCTGAAGAAGAGTCAGAAGACTCTGAGGAGGTAGCATCGCGTCGGCGTTTGTTTGGGTGGTTTATTTGAGAGTTGTAAGAAGGGGACTGTATTTGTATGTTGGTTGCAGTTTTAACTGCAGAAGGGCTATTCAATTGGCGATACATATGTACGTATCGCGCCGTACGTACGTACGAACGGACGTAAGTTGGTAGCCCTACAAAGACGAGTTTGCGTGCGCAACGAACGGCTGCTCCAACAATCCAAACCTTAAGTCTACGTTTTCATGTAAATAAAACTATGCCCAAATGATTTTTACTGCGCGTAGTGTTATTTTAAAGATAGGCATTATTATTATTATTATAATTATTAATATTATTATTATTATCATAATAATTATTAGCAGTTATTCGCATTTATACAAATTATTAAATTTTTTATAGGTATCTAAAATTTTTGTCATAGTAATAATTAATTTAAATAATTGCTTAATTATAAATTAATTATTTAAATAATTTAAGTAATAACTTTTTAAAAAATTTTTAATGTTTCAAAAGTTGACACAACAAATAAGTTATTTTAATTATCTTTGCCATATTAAATTTTTTAATAAAAAGATTTAAATTAATTAACAAAAAAAAATTATTGTATAAATAAAAATTAAACATTATTTAAAAATTTTTATTTTTTAGAATATAAGATCAGAAGTTAGAATATAATATTACGGATGTTTACAATATAAGATAACGAAATGTTAAAAATATATTTTTTACTATGTTGAATTGATTGAATATTGTAGAAACATAAATATAATAAATAATTGAAGGAATATGTTATTTTATTTTTTTACTTAAAAAAAATTTGATTATTTTTTAATACATAAGTATATTTTATTTTATTTTGATCGAATTTGCACATCATTTCATCTCTGATTTATGTTAATAAATTTTTATTTTTTAATCAAAGTTTGAATATCAAAAAGATAATTAGAATAACTTATTTAATGTCTTAACTTTTAAAACACTTAAAATTTATTAAAAAAGATTCTTAAAATACAATAAATTTTTAATAATAATATTCTTATCATTATTATTATTTTAAGTATTTAATTAATTGATTTATAATTAAACTTTTTTTAACAAATTTACCTACCCTTTCTAATCTGGTATTTCTTTGAAATATATTTGCTTTCAAGACTGCTCTATATGCTGATCAGATCGCAATTCGTATTTTTGTTAATACTTAAATATTGAGGTATTTTAAACTCCTCAAACATGTTTCCTCTCGTCCAATAAATTCATCATTTTATTTAGAAAGAAAATTTAATATTAAAATTCAATAAATAAAGCTGTAGCTTGTAGAGAAAGATATTTATTAGTTCATATAATCACTTAATAAACTTTATGAATTCCTACTCCGGTGTATCAATCGTAAAATAATTATCTGAATAGTAATAAGTGTTATAAATTTTATATTTTACAAAAAAAGTTAATTGAACTAATAAACATAAATAAAATACTAATAAAAGAGATTATAAAAATAAAAAACATTAACAACCATCTGTTGTTATTGAACTATCTGTTTTTTACTTTGTTTCTACCACATATTGTATGAGGGCGTTATATTAATAATTTTTTAAAAATTATTAGTTTATAAATACTTTATATAAATAATATTCAAAATGTCTCTTTCGTTTGCGTAAAAAATACATTTTAATATATAATTCAAGTTTTAATATATTATATTATTAGTATGATAGTTTATGATTTATTAAAGTAATTAAAAAATTTTTACTACTACATAAGACATATGTAATGTTAAATAAATACCTTTTTATAGTACTACCGTATCTATTTATTAAGCTATATATTACATTTAAATAGACACAATACCTTTTTAGTATTATATTTATACAATAATTATGCAGTTTTATAAAGAAATAAAAGATTAAAAATAATTTTGAACGATTCTTAATCGTTCTTGTCTTTCTATTTCATTGGCTTGAACTGGATCATTATTATCTAATACTTTTGAATCATTCTGACGTCGAGGAATCACCATCTGATTTTCTTTTGGCATTCTAAAAATTAACATGAGTATTAGCTGTACAATTTTAAATATATTTAATTTTTAAATAATATATGTATATATGATTAAAGAATGTATATATATCGCATTAACTTTTAATCTGTATCTTGAATTCATAAATTAATGAAAGTTTTAAATCAATATATTTACCCATTACGTCGCAAAAAATTATGCAATACTGTGCACGCTTGTACAATGTCCGCCGCAAATGCTGGTTCATAATGCAATCCTCTTAAAGAGTTTAAGCATCGACATTTTTCTTTTAGTATACCAAATGTATTTTCCACATAAACCCGAGCACCTCTCAGTGCATCTGTAAATCTACGCATGAGGCTTCCAGGAGGAGCATTCTCAATGGCTGTTAAAAGAACCCGTGAATTCGTATACCCACCATCTCCTAAAAATATGTAAATTAAAGATTAAGTTATTTTGAACTTTATATGAAATTAATTGGGTATTTAAATAAATATAGTTTATCATTGCGAAATAATAAAAATGAATTTTTTATCAATATTATACAGTGTAATATAAAAAAAATATAATATACAATAGAAAATACTTTTATAAAAATGTTATAAAATTATCCGCATATAATACACACGATATTTGTACATTTTAAATAATCTTCCTATTTTTACATTTATAAAATTAGTCATTGTCCCATAAAAAATTAAAGAATCAAATTATCAACTAATTACAATTATATTTTAAGTTTGATTTTATTACCAATTACATACCGATTATATAATAAACTCCTTCATTTTCACGTATTTCTTCAGTCGCTCTGAGGTAATACAAATATCCTTTACATAGGCTGTGTCTCCATATAATCCTATCATTCGTAGACCCGCTGCATATTCTAGTATTTAGAATATTGTAATCTAAATCTACAACCTATAAAGAAAGATCAAATTCTTTACAATTATAAATAATATTGCATTTGAATTATACGAATGATTATTCATATAAATAATAATAATCGCAATTTAAAATTTTAATTAATTTAACATTATATGGGGAAATCCACGAAGTTGTTAATTTTCTTGTCACTTCTCTTTATAACCCTTACAGCAAAAATTTATATTATTATTTTAGCTTATTTTCATAAAATATTAAATTAACAATATGTTTAATGTGAAATATATGGAATTTTCAAATAACAAGATTAATGATTCAACATTTAAAGGGGAAAAATGACGAAAATAAAAATTTTTGTGTCACTCGTCAAAATTATAAATTTTTTTTCCGTATAACTTTTTGATCGTTAGAAACGAGACTTTGAGACTCCGGGTAATGGAAGATGATATAAAAATTTAAATTATTTTAGAATTTCAAGAACGTGCCACTGATCTGGAATAAATAACTGTTAGTAGCATTTATGTCGTAACTTTTTTAAAAATTTTTTATTTTTGTACTTTTTTAATTGCTGGTATTTGATCAAGCTTTGAAATATAAACTTCCAAGCTCAAAATTATTGCTTTTTTAATAATAAAAAAATCAAGCTAAAGTAAAGTAGCGTGCCACCAAAAATGAAATATTTATAATTCAGAGTATAACAATGCATCTTGCGAAACGCATATCCAAATTTCTTACTTTTTACTGGCACATCCACAAACATTGTTGTAACACTTATATACATAGAGAAACTTTTAAGTTTATGTTCAAGAAATATTATAAAAAAATGTTCAACAATAACCTTTTTATTTCTTAAAATTACACACGTTTTTATCCGATTCTTTTACTAAATCGATTAAATTAGAATAAGCTATTTTATTATCGGTATTTTTATTTAATTAAGTAGAACTTCATGAACACTTATTAAAAGTTGTTGCGATGGTAAAATATGGTTCTTTATACATGTATTAACGTGAAAAAACTTTAAATACAGCGAGCCACAATTTATAAAAAAAAATTTTTTTAAACAAAAAGTAACAACTTTATGAATTTCCCCATATACATTCTTCATATTTTCTAGAATTTACAAAAATTATTTTCAAAATACAGTCTTTTATACGTTTTTGCTACTAATGAGTGATAAATGACACTTACTATTTGAAGAAACAGCGAATGAAAGCGTTTATAATTTAAGTAGGCTTCTTCGTGCTCATCAGGTTTAATTATTTTGGGCAATGTACAATCTACTGCACCTTATACTCCCGGAATCCCACAAATTTGTTCAAATCTAGAAATAAATAATTTTTATTTAATTATCTACTAATATTGACAATATTGTTTCCCTTACACATATTTTCAATAGCATTTTTTATTTTATAAATATGTACCTCCTTGAGATTGCAACTCTTTCTTGTGGCGTTGAAGGAAGGGATATATATCTATCACAAAGTCGATTTATTGCTGGTATGTCATGGTGCAAATACCTAGAAAATGTTGGCTGGCTCATAGGATGATTAAGTTCAGCTGCAGCTCCTTTTTGGTATGACCCTTCTGTGAGAAATCTAAGGGTGGATAAGATTTGAAGGACAGGAGTAATACCTCGAGGGTGATCCGGTAAAAAGGGCTCAATTTCATCAATCAATTGAAGAGCCATGTATGGATACATTCTACAAAAATGCGTACTTCTGTGATTGGCACATATATATATATATTTAAATATAAGAATATTTTTAGCAATATTTTAAAATTTAATTCAGATGTCTTGAATATATTTTTGCCATTCTAACCTCAAAATCGCAACTTTGTTGCTCTTTCTTGGCTTTCATGGCAAAAAATACGGTTTGCAACTGGTATGAAATATATACTGGTACGATAACATGCTAGGCAGACTACCCGTTATACATTTCCCCTTCGTTATGAGTTTCCCCCACTACTAACGTTAATTCATGCGCCCAAGCGAAAGATCCAATGTTTAAGTGAATTTTTAAGGACTTTCTAATCACTTAATCAAAAATCTGAAATATACATTTTGTAGAGGGATATCTAAACTTTCAGAATCGATGTTGAACATTGTAAAAAGTTAAGCGTGTAAGATAGAGTGGCCTACTGAAAATTAATTGTTTATAACTTATAAGTGTTATTATGGAAAAACTATAAGTCCTACAGGATTTTGCTTGCGAATGCTTATTGTGCACATTAAGAACTATTTATTGCCACAAGCCCAATTCTTAAATCATTAAATTAAAAAAGTTATGAATTTTTTAAAATTTAACCCTTTTTCGTGGTTTTTTGTATTTTTCTCGGAAACTATAAATGCAATCAAAATGATTAAAAATTCATTTTAAAGGTCTTCAAAAAACCTACATTTTATCTCATTGGACCAATATGATAACTTTTATAGCTCCAGAAATATTTGCAGATAAAGAGAAAAAATGTCAATTTTCAATGTTTAAACATTGTTTAAACAAAAACGGACAACATCTGTTGGGGCCATTTTGGATATTTTACTCCCACAAACCTACTTTACATAATTGTGCAGTTAGTTTGCTGTTAAACTTTTTTGCAAATATCAGCCATTTTTTAGCTAAATTGACTGGCCTAGTTAGGGAACGGTGATGTTTCCATTTTATCAGAGTGATTTGGGCAGAGCCTTTGCATGGCCGCTTCCAAAGTGGTTAAGGTGTGTCGGTACTGGTCGATGGCTTGCACCAGTTGCTCCATTGAGAGAGTATTTGGATCAAAGAGTAGCTCAAGATTCATGTTGGTTCAGAGAAGGTATATTTTAATGCTAGTATAGTTCCGTACGTTAGCCCTTAGAAGGGCTGTTACACTCAGTAGATTATGTGCATACAGGTCTGCACTGCACGAAGGTGCAGTTTGAACTGAATGCGACGTGTGTGAGCAAATCAATGATTGGCTCTTCAAAGCTTGAAGAGCTAGCTCTTTATATGCTGTAAGTTCCCCTTTTCCTGCTACGTGGAGATGCGCGCGTAGCGGCCGAGCACGGTACTACCACACTTAATAGTAGTATTTATTAAGTTTAATAATCATTTTATTAACATGGAATACTAATACATTTTTAATTATAATATTTAAGTTTAATATGGCTAAACTTCAGTAACCTTTATCTTAAGTTTAAGTATTTTAAATCTTAAGGTTCAACTTCAGTTTATTAATTATTATAAAATTTCAATATATAAAAACATTTTAAGAATTTATCAACATCTTTAATTATAATATTTAAGTTTAATAATTATATGGCTAAACTTCAGTAACCTTTATCTTAAGTTTAAGTATTTTAAATCTTAAGCTTCAACTTCAGTTTATTAATTATTATAAAATTTCAATATATGAAAACATTTTAAGAATTTATATTAAATTTTATAATAATTTATTTATTTATAATAATATATTAAGGTCTTGATAAGTTTCAGTTACATGTATCTTAATCGTAATATCAAGTAACTTAAGTATTTATCAAGTTTAATAATAATTTCATTAACATGGAATATTAATTGCTAAACTTCAATAATCGTTATCTTAAGATTAGGTATTTTGAATCTTAAATTTTAACTCAAATTTATTAATTTTTATTAATTTTTAAGACATCAAAACATTTTAATATTCTATATTAAATTTCAGAATAGTTTATTAAGGTTTTGATAAATTTCAATTACATGAATCTTAATCAATACATTATATTTAATACAAGTAACTTAAGAATTTATTAAGTTTAATAACATTTTCATTAACATGGAATATTAATATGTTTTCAATTATAATACAGAATTTTAATAAGCGTATTGCTAAACTTCAGTAACCATTATCTCAAACTTAGAAATTTCTCTATTAATTTTAATAATTATTTTTTCTAACGGCGTGCGCAAAATTCGATTTCATGTACCCGTTTGCGTACATAAAATATCATATTATGAGACGCATTTGTTTAGCGTGCGTAAAATGAATCGAGCGTGCGTAAAATGATTTGAGCGTGCGTAAAATGATTTGAGCGTGCGTAAAATGATTTCAGCGTGCGTAAAATGATTTGAGCGTGCGTAAAATGATTTCATCTAAAAAAAATTTTTTTAATTTTTAAAGTGTTATATTTCAGAAACTATACATCATAATAGACTTTTATACATCTCATTTGAAAGCTCTTGTGGTGCTCTTTCAAAGTGCTATGTACAATTATTTTTTTGCGGTACGTGAACTCTCTTATTGATTAATCTTAGAATTAATTATTTAAATAATTTCTTATTTATTGTTTTAAAGAGGGAGGAGGAATTCTCAATTATTATTTTAATAATATATTTTCGTGGAATTTGAATTTGAGAGCTATCCTTGTCTAACTGAGATTTTTGTTATTTACTCAAGTATTAATCGGTGAATCTGCAAATTAAAAGTTGAGCGCAATAGATAGATATTATTACTAAATATTTATGCACAAGAAGAAAAAAATCTATCGCTTTGTTTTTGAGAAAAGTAAGTAACGCGAAAAAACTTTGGCGTTACTTACTTTTCTCAAAAACAAAGCGGTAGATTTTTTTTTCTTGTGCATAGATGTTCATAATAATAATATCTATTGCGCTCAACTTTTAATTTGAAGATACACCGATTAATACTTGAGTAAATAACAAACAACTCAATTGTTACTCGGTCGATATCAGGTTCTACTCCGGCTTGCCGTTGATGGTTTTATTAATTTTATTTTTATATTAGTAATATTTTTTATTTTTTTGGAGGCGGGGGGGCGCATCCCACCCCAAACCCCCCCGGCAGGGGCTTTGCCCCCTGCACCCCCACCGGAGCTCCGCCCCTGGACCCCGTCCTGCGCCCCGACCTCGACTACCTCTTAGGCTCTTTCTACACTAAGATCACATGACTGTGAATGTGACTGCACCGTGTGATGCGGTACGTTTACATAACCAAATTCCTAAATCATTTATATCAAACAGTATAGATGACAAACTAAACATAGGTTATAAAAATGTGCTGCATCGCACGAAACAATCACATTCACAGTCATGTGATCTTAGTGTAGAAAGAGCCTTACAATCTTGATAGCCTTCGAACAAGATTGTACATGCTATCACAGACGCAAGTTTGTCATTCTTAGAATTTTGCGCACTTGTTAGAAAAAATAATATACGCAACTAATGCGTAAAGTGATCATCGCACTCGTCTCATTTGTCGCCCTCGCTGCGCTCGGGCGACAAAACCGACTCGTGCGATAATCACATATTTTACGCACTCGTTGCGTAATATACTATTATACCACTTTAACCTCAAAATCATAACTTTAATATAATTATTCGGCTATCGTGGTATAAAATACATTATGGAACGGGTGTGTAAAGGCTTTATTTACGAAACGAGAAGTTTACAGCCCGAGCCGAAGGCGAGGGTACACACCCGTTGCATAATGTACTATTTTTAAATTCTGTGCGAGAAGTTCGACTTCTCACTTTCATGTTGCGTGTGTAAGGAATACGATAATAGTCCGTTATCACGGCGTGCAGTAAGAAATGCACAAGTGTGAGAAGTCGTTTTAACCAATATTTTTATTATTATTGCGCAACTTCACACAGCTAGTAGAAAAACACGTTGAGTTTGTTATTATTTGTACTTGAACATAAAATTCATAAACAATAAATCTGCTATTAACGGTGTGTAAACTATGCAACTAAAAATGGATTCTGAAAATTTCGAGGCTGAGTGTGAATCTGATTATGAAGAGGAATTGCCTCCTGAGATAGCTGAAATTGCTAAGGAAGTTATTATAGATTTGTTGCCAGACACGTCAAAACGTCTGTACGTTGCAACATATAATAATTTTAAAAAGAGGTGTTCAATAAAAAAACAAATTTATATGTTGAAGAAGTTTTCTTAGCATATTTTAAAGAATTGTCTGAAACACTGGTACCATCATCCTTATGGGTTAAGTACTCTATGCTGAAGGCCACATTTAAAATTTTTAATGATTTAGACATAAGTAAATTTCATAAATTGTCAGCTTTTTTGAAGAAAATTAATTCTAAATATAAGAAAAAAAATTCGAAGATTTTCACTGCTGACGAAATCAACACATTTTGCAATGATGCTCCTGATGAGGTTCATTTATGTAGAAAGGTTTGTATGCAGTTTTTAATGATTTTTTAAATTGCACTTATTTTACAGTTACTTTGAAATGTTATTATTAATAGGTAGTTCTAATTATCAGGATTTGTGGCGCATGTAGACGAAGTGAAATAGTAAATATAACAATCGACGACGTTTAAGATTTTGAAAAAGAATCAATGTTATTGATTGTTATACCCAAAACTAAAACTTTTGTTGAACGTTCCTTCACAATCACAGAGGATTTTTACTCAAAAGAAAAATAAATGTTATTATTTCGACATAATTTTATGTATGATTTATATATTTTTACCACACAATTTATTTTATATCTATATTGTATATGAATCGAACTTCTCGTACTCGTTTTAAAAAATAGTATACGCAACACGTGTAAGAGAATATGCTGAAAGAAATTTCCAAGAATTTTTTCATTATTGTCAAAGATAGTAAACCACCCTTACAGTAAAACAAAAGGGATGAAAAGCACTTCTGTTTTTTTTTTATTTCAAAGACTAGATTCGATAGACCCTTTATTTATTCACCTTTTAAAAAGTAATAATAGAAGACATTCATTACATTTTTTACGTATAAAAGATTAATATTCCAACTTTTTATATCGAAACGCGCGGTTTTAGATGGTTTTTATGGTTAACTTTGAAATTACGTTGAAATTTTTCAGATTCATTCATTTTTCGCAAAGATATAAAACTTTGCTGAATTCAATGAATTTTCGCCGATTTTTCTTAGGTGGCCAAGTTTTTGTGAGCGACAATGTATATGTTAATATGCGTTATTTTTTCTGTTTCTAAAATTTACATTTTAATACGAAAAAAATGCGCATTATATGTTAACATTTTATCAGCACTAAAAAGGTTATAAAAAACGTTTCACATAGGTTCATAGCAATGAATTGCATTTTGTATCGTTCGCGTTTATGTTTAGAAACTTTTATGAACTTATTTAAAATAGTTCACTAAAACCACGAATTATAGTCTATGAATAACGATGTGATATGAAATACGCTAAAGTCCTAAGATTTCGAAAAAAATACTCAAAAGGTTGAAAATTAAAATTCATTTTCAAATTTGAATATTCATTTCGTTTTCAGCATTGAATAAGTTATAAAATAAAACAAAATTTCGATCAAAATTTCGAGATGCATATAACTTCTAAACCAGATTAGAATATGTTCCTAATTAAATTAAAATTCAATTTTTAATTTGTCATTGAGTATTACCGAAGTTACCTTTTTTTAAATTTATGCATTTTTGTTAGTGAAGCAACTAAATTTAATATTTAATATTGTAAAATACTTGTTTTATGAACATGGTTATATTTGATCAGAAAATATTAAAATCCATAAATTTCTCCTATGAAGTTATTGTTTCGATCGTTTTTATATAAAGTCATACTGGAAATTCAGAATTTTCAAATTAACGCTCAATTTTTTCAAAAGTACAAGCTAGTTTAAATGGGAAAATTGAAACAATTTTTATTATTTTAAAACACGGTTTTTAATGGTTTTTCAAATAAATAAATCTTGATAGATCACACTAAAATATAGGGATAACACTAATTATGTAGAGTGTTCCAAAAGTGTAGACGTGTCTGAAAATTTGGGAAACTAATAAGGGCGATAAAAACGAGTCAATTTTTTTGTATGGAGCTTCTATTTTATGTTGCAGAAATCTAAAACGAGAAAAATTTTCTGTCTAACCATGTAATTAATATTATAGATGGTCAAATGTGATCCAGAAAAACAATGCTCACAAAAATTTCAGGAATTTAAACGGCACATATGATTGTGTGTCAAATTTGACTGTCAGGAATTTGAGCAAAGATTTGATTTTGAAGATATCAAAATTTATTATCGTATAAAGGGATTTTTCTTAAATTTTGACCTGTTTATTATAAATGAATAAAGAATAAATAAATAAACTACAATGTTATAATTTTCATTAAAATTTTACAGAATTTCTTTTATCAATAATCAAAATATGTATCTTTGAAAAAGTAAACTATACGATACAAAGAGATTCTTGATGTTTTTGTGAGAAATATTTTAAACTGAAATGAAGGCAAAAATAAAAAAATCTTTAAATTTAACTTTTCACAGTAAATGCAAATATTAATAAAGAAATGTACAGATTTCAAATGGTGAATTTAAATGAAATTTTAAGGATAGTTTTCTATTATATGATAGTAAATGAATACACTAATATTTTCAAATCTTAAATTTCATTTCATAGACTCTTTTTTATACTCAAAATCTCAATAATTTGTACAAAATTTTATCTATAATTTTCGTACTTGATTATAATCAAAATTAAACAAGGTCAAAAAAGGAAAGATAAAAATAAAAAATCTTAATTGCCAAATTCCGAAATTCAAAAATTTCATTGTTATGATCTTTCTAAATTTCATAGTTTTTGAAATATGATACTTCAAAGTTATGTATACAATAATTTATTGCAATAACAATTTTAAGGAAAGAAGCTATAGAGTTAAATCATAAGTTAAAAAAAATTTTTTATTATGTATTATAAAACATGATTTTTTCCTTCCAAGAGTTATTAAACCATTCGTAGTCCTATAGGGACTCAATTATCGAAATTATTTTAAGTTGTAATCTTTCAAACAGCTTAATGTTCCAGAAGATTGTAATTTAGAATGATTTCAATTTTTGCAATAGATAAAAATATGTGCTCTGAGAAATTATGTTTTTCCTTTGGTACTCAGTAATTTTTTGCAAAAATCAAAATTATTTTAAGTCATGATCTTTTGTAATATTTAACGAAAATAGCGTTAACCGACTATGAAGACAATTCAGCAGCTATTAAAACATAAAAATCAAGTGCTTTAAAAAAAAATGTTTTCCCTACTAGAAAAGTTTGTGTTGATTCAGTACTGATTTTACACTGATATCAGTATGTGATTTGTATTTCATCAACGTAAAATCCACATGGTACTTACACGAAATTCGTACTGAGCGAACTCTGAAAGTAGTCTCAAAACGCAATGCGAATAAAGTACGAAATTCATACTAATGAAACACAAATACTGAAGAAAATACGTATAAAATCAGTACTGAATCTGCGAATGCATGTTTAGGTAAATATGAAGTGAACTCACTCAGAGCATAATCAGTATAAAATCAGTATTAGTTATATATGTCCTTTGGCCATATTCAGGTGGAATATGAATCGAGGACAATGTTTGTCGCTTGAGCTGAAATTGCCGAGGGCGCGCGAAGCGCGCCCGAGGTAGATTTCTGCTCAAGCGGCAAACATTGTTCGAGATTCAGATTCCACCTGAATAAATGGCCAAAGGACATAGATGATTTTATGTCCGAAGTAGGCTGTATGAGGAAATATAACTTATTAGTTGAAAATATTAATCTTTTTTTGAATACTTTTAAAATTAAATTTTAGTTCTATTGATTTTTTCTTTTGTTTCTTAGATTGACATTTTGTAATGAGTATAGCTGCTGTCGAAGCGCGAGTCATTTTTTTTCACTAACCTACGTTCAATATGATTGCTCTTTGACATATGGAACGAAACATAGTAGGATCGGTGATGCCATATTGATTTCTCCTGAGACATATTGAGACTCAATATGTCTCAGGAAGACATATAATTCTTGCAATAAGTCGAGGAGCGCGTCTGAGACATATGGGATGCCAATACAAATTTAGCATCCTCTTTACATACTGACACGAATACGGCCTACGAGGACATAAACCATTTATACAATTGTTATGCAACGTATGCACCAAATATTATTGAAATAAATAGTAGATTCGTATTAAATCTCCGTGAAATATGTACAAATTATTAAATCACTGTAAAAAATTGAAAATAATAAAATAAACTCAGTATGAATTGAGTACGAAAACCGTACAAAATTAATACCAATTGAAAACCAAATGTTTACGTAATCTTTCAACAATACATAGATGATAAATACTAAAATTACATAGATTTTGTGTGAATTTTAAAATGGAGCTCCAGGCGAAATACTAATATCATCCCAGTACGGATTCAGTACAAAATCTGTACAGATAAAGAACATTATCAATGCGGAATGTTCAACGAATAAGTGCTGAATCAGTACTGAATTTGAATAAAATATGTGCGAGATTTAAAATCCCGATGAAAAAAGTTGAATAATGAAATAAGCTCAGTACGCATTCAGCACGAAAAACGTACGGAATTATTACATACTAAAAACTAAATGTATACGCACTCTTTCAACAATACATAGATGATAAATACTAAAATTACATAGATTTTGTGTGAATTTTAAAATGGAGCTCCAGGCGAAATACTAATATCATCCCAGTCCGGATTCAGTACAAAATCTGTACAGATAAAGAACATTATCAATGCGGAATGTTCAACGAATAAGTGCTGAATCAGTACTGAATTTGAATAAAATATGTGCGAGATTTAAAATCCCGATGAAAAAAGTTGAATAATGAAATAAGCTCAGTACGCATTCAGCACGAAAAACGTACGGAATTATTACAAACTGAAAACTAAATGTATACGCAATCTATTAACAATACGTAGATGATAAATACTAAAATTACATAGATTTTGTGTGAATTTTAAAACTGGGGCTCCAAGCGGAATAATAATAGCATCCCAGTACGGATTCAGTACAAAATCTGTACAGAAAAAGAACATAATCAATGCGAAATGTTCTTAGAATAAGTGCTAAATCAGTTCTGAATTTGAATAAAATATGTGCGAGATTTAAAATCCCAATGGAAAAAGTTGTATAATGAAATAAGCTCAGTACGCATTCAGCACAAAAATCGTACAGAATCATTACAAACTGAAAACTAAATGTGTACGCACTCTATTAACAATACGTAGATGATAAATACTAAAATTACATAGATTTTGTGTGAATTTTGAAACTGGGGCTCCAGGCGGAATACTAATATCATCCCTGTACGGATTCAGTACAAAATTTGTACAGATAAAGAATATAATCAATGCGGAATGTTCAACGAATAAGTGCTGAATCAGTACTGAATTTGAATAAAATATGTACGAGATTTAAGATTCTGATGAAAAATGTTAAATAATGAAATAAGCTCAGTACGCATTCAGCAAGAAAACCGTACGGAATTATTACAAACTGAAAACTAAATGTATACGCAATCTATTAACAATACGTAGATGACGAATACTAAAATTACATAGATTTTGTGCGAATTTTAAAACTGGAACTACAGGCGGAATAGTAATATCATCCCAGTACGGATTCAGTACAAAATCTGTACAGTAAAAGAACATAATCAATGCGAAATGTTCTTAGAATAAGTGCTGAATCAGTACTGAATTTGAATAAAATTTATGCGAGATTTAAAATCCCAATGAAAAAAGTTGTATAATGAAATAAGCTTAGTACGCATTCAGCACGAAAACCGTACGGAATTATTACAAACTGAAAACTAAATGTATACGCAATCTATTAACAATACGTACATGATAAATACTAAAATTACATAGATTTTGTGTAAATTTTAAAACTGGGGCTTCAGGCGGAATAATAATAGCATCCCAGTACGGATTCAGTACAAAATCTGTACAGAAAAAGAACATAATCAATGCCAAATATTCTTAGAATAAGTGTTGAATCAGCACCGAATCTTCATAAAATATGTACGAGATTCAAAATCCCGATGAAAAAAGTTGTATAATGAAATAAGCTCAGTACGCATTCAGCACGAAAACCGTACGGAATTATTACAAACTGAAAACTAAATGTATACGCAATCTATTAACAATACGTAGATGAGAAATACTAAAATTACATAGATTTTGTGTGAATTTTAAAACTGGGGCTCCAATTAAAATTAAAATAAAATTTGTACAAAATTTATGTAATATTAGTATATATCTTTTATGTATTGTTAATAGATTGCGTTTATATTTGGTTTTCAGTTTGTAATCATTCCAAACGGTTTTCATGCTGTATGCGTACTGAGCTTATTTCATTAGTCAACTTTTTTCATTTAAATCTTAAATCTCGTACATATTTTATTAAAATTCAGTACTGATTCAGCACTTATTTTTAAAACATTTCGCATTGATTTTGTTTTGTTTCCGTACAGATTTTGTACTGAATCCGTATTAGGATGCTATTATTATTTTGTCTGAAGCCCCAGTTTCAAAATTCGTACAAATTTTATTTAATATTAGTATATATCTTCTACACCGAAAAAAATCCGGAGTCCCAGCGGTTCCGTAAATCCTTCAAACGCTATTGTTCGCAAAACCGCAACTATATTCGTATAAAAGTCTAATCACAAACGTTCCATTATCCCTTAACTCGTTGGATTCGATTGAAGTATGCGTGCGTTGATATTAACTCAACAGTATAAGTTAAACGTATATGTAATGCTATATGTTCCATAACCAAAATGCACATGATTATAAACGTAAACGAAAGCGATTCTATCGATATAGTATTAGTACAATCCAAAATACGCAACGCATACAGTTACATTAACGAATCACAAAGATTAGATAGGTGCGGTAACATAGCAGTTCACTGTATATACAGCGCACAGCTCTGCCGTCGAACTGTGTCCGGTGGGGGTAAGTGTAATATGATCCGTCAAAATTAACAAACGCGCTCTGTTCCGGACTCGAAAGACAACGAGTCGATAAGGTTTTACACGATATTATTTAGGAAATGAAGCGATTGAAGCGACATAGTTTAACAACACGAGTTTAGTCAACACTATCATACATTAATTCTATATATAAGAAATGGAACCATTAAAGCTTATGGGAACGATAGCTATTTAAGAAAAGGAGAATCGCACTTATTCAAATAGTTGAATGCGATGATGTTTCATATTTACTTTTAATTAATTGAGTAAATTATAATAGAAATGATGAGAGAGATACTAATACATTATTATATATTCATTGGTTTAATATTTCATTAAATATTTATAGTAAATAAATAAATGTGTATTTATTACTCGCACGCTTGAAAAATAAAAATCGCTGCAAATCAAGTAATATATATTCCATTTGCCATTCAAAATAACATATAAAAAACTTTAGAAATGTAGTCTAGAGTTAGGATTTATAAGATATTTCGAATTTTTAAAATTCTAAAATAAAATTTTTAATGCTTTTTCATACTAAACAATTATCAATTTTTAATACTAAATTAATTAAATACTTTTTGTTAGAAAGATAACATATGATATTTTAAGAATTATGATATGTAGGTTATTTTACTTATGTGATTAGTGTAAATATCATATTTAATCTATCAAAATAGTTAATATTTTTATAAACTTTAGTTTATTTTTCCATCAACAACCAGGGAAATTCCTGAAAATTAATTATTTTTGTGAAGAAAAAACTTTTAGAAAAAATGTATTAACATTTTTTCGATTCCAAATCATTTGTACAATCTAATTTAATTTTACAGATCGTTATTAAAGTCACCATGAAGTATAATTTACTAAAAATTGAATAAAAAAAAATTTCATATCTATTTTTATTTCATTAACATTGTTTCCAGTCAAGAGGGCTATTTATTTATTAATTTATTCATTCATTTATCCACTTATTTAATTATCAACGAGAGTGAAATATATATGTGATTTACGTTAATTAATTGTTTATAAATTAACAACTTATCTATTTAACAAACAATAACCCATATGGAAAAAATTTTTGGATATAATTGTAAATAACTGTTAATAACTGTAAATAAATGTAAATAAATGTAAATAACTGCAAAAAAGTGTTAAAAAATGTGGAATTGAGACATAAATAACAGTTATTTACAATTATTTACAATTATTTACTGTTATTTACTCTTATTCACAGTTATTAACTGTTATTTTTTTAAATAAAATTAATATTTACAAAATTTTTAACTAGGTCTATGAATAAATACTTCATGATATTGTTTTCAGCAGTTTTCTGCATTTGTAACATGATATACTATTTGGTAAATAATAAAAATGTTCTATGAATCGTCAAAATTTGTTCTCATACGAAATTTTTGTCAAATTTGTATAAAAATATGAAATTTATCATACAAATTATCTTATAACCTAGAATTACAGTTTTCACCATTAAAAAATGTGTATTATTCATAAATTTTTGTGTTACAATATTTAATTTTAAATTTACAACAAAATTATTTGTAATTTTAACACAAAAAATTTGTCTCATCTGAAACGTCATATAAAATAAAAATAAACTTTTTTATAGTCATACATTTTTACTAAAATAATTTAGATAATAAAAATATGTTTAAATTATTTACATTAACAAGTACTCACATTTATGTATATATTTTATAAGTCCATGAAAGCTTCAAAAAATATTGAAACTAGTACACAGTAAAATAATTGAATTAGTCTTGTAAATGCTTAATTGTTGAGAGAACGATTTATCACAAATTTAATTTATTTTAAGAAACAATAATGAAGGCAAAAAAAATTATAATAAAATAATAAAACAAAATCTCATTTTTTGTTTTATGGTATTTATGAAAGCATAAAATGGTTACAATTCTTCAAATATTGCTGTTTTATGAATTGTGATAAGACACAAAAATAATCAAGTTCTAATTTTAATTCTGAAAGAAAATAATTCATAGTGTCCATGTATGTGTAGAAAAAAATTTTTTAATGGAAAGATTTTCAATTGAATATATTTTTGTTTGTAAAAATTTTTTTACAACTATCAAAAAAAAAAATTAAATAAAAGTTTTTAACAGTACATCACTTTTATTTTAATGTTTACTATTTAGTAAATTTCATAAGATTTCCAAATAAAAATATATATATAAAAGTTTATTATATTTATTAAAGATTTTAAAAATGATTTTCTGATGTTTTTAAATTATTCGCAAATGTCAGTATACGGTATGGATTGAATGTAAAAAGTTGAAAAAAATTAAGACATATCTCATACTTGTTTCGATATTCTTTGATAATTGTTTATACCTGCAGTAATTATTTCATTGGTAAATGATATATTTGAATAATATATTAAAAATTTAATAATGTAATTAACTAAAATAAAAGAGAACAGTGGTGTTTAAATAATGATTGAAATATATGTTTCAAATTAGCGAACATTTTAATTTCAATCACAGTAATAAATATATTTTAATTCAAGAGAATTTAGATGTATTTGTACAGATTTCGATTTGAAAAATAAAAAGATAACTCGCTACTAATATCTGTATGTATACGTATATTTGTATGTACATTAAGTTTCTTTCATACTTTGCAACTATTTAAAAAAATTTAAACATTAAGAAGAGGTAGAAATTTTATATAATGTTTCGCATGAAAGCACTAGGTTATTTCTAGAAATAATACGGACATTTTTGCTAGACATAAGTATAAAAATTAAACAAAATAATTTAATCACGTACACAAGCGGAAAAAATTTACAAAGATGATTGAAAATTTTCGAAAGAAACTGAAACATATCGAAAATTTTTTTGAGAATTTGGACGAAGCATTGAGAGTATTTAAGTTTGTTATACTTTTTTTCATTTTGTTTTGTCTTGTTTCAATTTGTTTCATTTTTAAATGATGAGTAATAATCTGTAATAATGAGTGTTTCAGAATGTTTCAATTCGTCTCAAATTTTTTCGGTTCATTTCATTTTGTTTTATTCTTTTTGTTTTATTACTATCTATTTCTGTTTCATTTCAATTGACTTAAAAAAAATCGCCTTGTATAAAATTTTTTGGTTGTTTTAAAAAAATTAAAGGAAGTGAAACAAACTAAAACGAATTGTATTAAACTTAAACAAACCGAAACACATTACAACACACTCAGTGTTTTGTCCAAATTCTCACAAAATTATCAACATATTTCAGTTTATACAATTTGTGTAAAAATGTTTTCAAAAACCTCTGGAATAATTTGAAATATCTCATTTATTTTTTCCGCCAGAGTAGTTTTTAAAAGTAATTGAACCAATTAAAATATCTTCAAAAATATGAATATTTTCATTTTCCACAATTTACTTTATTATAAATAAAAAGAAAAATAAATAAGCACGGTTTATTTAAAATTAAACTCTATAAGAACGAAATATCCCTGGTAGAAAATGAAACGCTTTTTCTACCATTTTATGGCCATTTCTTTAAAGTGAAGAGCAGAAAATGGGAATGTTTTATGGCCATTATTTGAACTAATATGAAACGTTTTTTTTCAACCTTGATAGTGCTAAAAATGCTAATAAAATGTTGAGTCTGATCCACTATTATTTGAATATAGATAGTTATCAGTAGAGTCTATCAAATTGTGCTCTAATTGATTACTATTAAGAATCATATGAGGTTTTTTCTTGAAAGTTATCATTAATCATTAATAGAATCACTTTTGTTAATATAATTGCGCGTATATTTTGAGTTGTGATCGGATTGTTAGAGGTTATTTTTAAACGATTAATAAAATTTTCCATTTATTATTTTAAAAACGATATTTTTATACTCGTTTCGTACTGCGTTTCATATTTTTATTTTAATAAAATTTAATATTATTTTTATTTTTATAAATTCCAATAAAAATAAACATTGACGAAGGAATGTGAATAAATACTAATCTATATTTTCTCGCCACGTGGCAAAAGTGAGGTTATGATTTTACCTATGATCTGAAAAATTAAGGACTCATTACTAAAAGTTATATAACTAGTCAAAAAAAAGTTGTCCACAGTTTACCTAATTTTTAGATAGCTGTTACTGATTTTTTCTCTCCGTTCACTTAAAATGCGTATTTTTTTGGCTAAATACAAAAATTTTGAACAACATTTTTATATTAGCATTTTTTGCCTATAAGATGCTAACCAATACACCAAAAAATTTTAGCTCTGCAGATTCAACAAAAATTGCCATTTATTCGCCAATATTGACATTACAAAATATTACTATTGATAATGGTCATAAATTGTTGTTTACACCATTTTTAATGTTCAAATTTCTACCAGGGATGTATATTTGATTTTAACTATAAAATTTTTATTTTTGTCAATTTTTGTTCGAATATAATACAAGATTCTGTTTTGTTGTAAGAAAGACAAATATGCAAAAGTTCTCATTCTATAAATTTGTTTTTAAGAAGATCTCACATTTTCAACCTTTTTTTAGTCATAAGTTCCGTTGAATTCGATATATAATTATTTAGGGGGATCAATATTTAGAATGTTCATTTTACATTTGCGTCAAATTACGAATTTCATTTATTCGAATCATTATTTTATAATTTCGAAGTTCAAATTTAAGAAAATTCATAAAATAGAAACTGTAAACTACAAATGCCCAATCAAACGAAGTTAGATTATTAGAATATTATTTATTCGACGCTAAAGATGAGTCTATTATTTCGAAATTACAACTGTACTAATAAACATAAAAATAAAATAGAAATTTATTTAGTCGAAAATCACTGATTTATTTATTGCTGATGTTTTAAACTAAGTAGTTTTCGGTTAAATAAATTTCTATTTTATTATGTTTATTAGTGCAGTTGTAATTTCGAAATAGTTGACTTATTATTAATGTCGAATAAATAATATTCTAATAATCTAACTTCGGTTGATTGGGCATTTGTAGTTTACACATTTTTATTTTATGAATTTTCTTAAATTTGAACTTCGGAATTTCGGAATAATTATTCGAATAAATGAAATTCGTATTTTTGACGCAAATTTTAGATGAACATTCTATATATTGGACCCCCCCCCATTATTTATCTAATAATTTTCTAACCAGTTTATAATCAATAATGTTTTTTTGAAAAATTATATTTATAAATATACGGCAGGCCGGAGTAAAACCTGATACCGACCGAGTAACAATTGAGTTGTTTGTTATTTACTCAAGTATTAATCGGTGTATCTTCAAAATAAAGGTTGATCGCAATAGATATTATTATTATTATAAATATCTATGCACCAAGAAAAAAATCTACCGATTTTTTTTTGAGAAAAGTAAGGAACGCCGAAGTAAAAGATTATGTTTATAATATTTTCGCGTTCCTTACTTTTCTCAAAAACAAAGCAATAGATTTTTTTTTCTTGTGCATAAATATTTGTAATAATAATATCTATTGCGCTTAACCTTCAATTTGCAGATACACCGATTAATACTTGAGTAAATAACAAAAATGCTAATTAGACAAGGACAGCGAATCCGGCCTGTTCTTAAGGATCATATATGAAAAAATAATAAAAAACTTGTCTATGATTTAGTGTTTTAACACTTTTTGTGAGCAAGATTTTTTGTGTGATTTCTTAAAAACTGTTAAATCAATTATTTCCCATATGGAAATAATTCATGTGAAAAACTGTAAATAATAGTAAATAATTGTAAATAACTGTTAAAAAATGTCAGAATTGAGACATAAATAATAATTATTTACAGTTATTTACTATTATTTACTATTAATTACTATTATTTACTATTAATTACTATTATTTACTATTATTTACAGTTATTCACAGTTATTAACTGTTATTTACAGTTATTTACAATTATTTACAATTATTTACAGTTTTTTATAATTATTTACAATTATTCATAATTATTTACAGTTATTTACATTTTCAAAATTTTTGAATTAGTGAATAATTTAATAATTATTTACAATTATTTATAGTATTTACAGTTATTTACAGTTTTTTACAGTTATTTACAGTTATTTATAATTATTTACAATTATTTACAATTTCCCATAGTTTTTACAATTATTTAGAGTTATTCACATTTTTAAAAATTTTCGCCTATATATAAAATTATTGAATAAATTCGTGAATATTTTCGAAAATGTAAATATCTGCAAATAATTGTAAAAACTATAAATAATCGTAAATAACAGTAAATAATTGTGAAAAAGTGAATAAATGTAAATAACTGTAAATAAATATAAATAACTGTAAATAAGTGTACAGTTAATAAGTATAAATAAATAACTGTGAATAAGAGTAAATAACAGTAAATAATTGTAAATAATTGTAAATAACTGTTATTTATGTCTCAATTCCACATTTTTAACACTTTTTGCAGTTATTTACATTTATTTACATTTATTTACAGTTATTAACAGTTATTTACAATTATATCCAAAAATTTTTTCCATATGGGTTATTGTTTGTTAAATAGATAAGTTGTTAATTTATAAACAATTAATTAACGTAAATCACATATATATTTCACCTCGTTGATAATTAAATAAGTGGATAAATGAATGAATAAATTAATAAATAAATAGCCCTCTTGACTGGAAACAATGTTAATGAAATAAAAATAGATATGAAATTTTTTTTTATTCAATTTTTAGTAAATTATACTTCATGGTGACTTTAATAACGATCTGTAAAATTAAATTAGATTGTACAAATGATTTGGAATCGAAAAAATGTTAATACATTTTTTCTAAAAGTTTTTTCTTCACAAAAATAATTAATTTTCAGGAATTTCCTGGTTGTTGATGGGAAAATAAACTAAAGTTTATAAAAATATTAACTATTTTGATAGATTAAATATGATATTTACACTAATCACATAAGTAAAATAACCTACATATCATAATTCTTAAAATATCATATGTTATCTTTCTAACAAAAAGTATTTAATTAACTTAGTATTAAAAATTGATAATTGTTTAGTATGAAAAAAGCATTAAAAATTTTATTTTAGAATTTTAAAAATTCGAAATATCTTATAAATCCTAACTCTAGACTACATTTCTAAAGTTTTTTATATGTTATTTTGAATGGCAAATGGAATATATATTACTTGATTTGCAGCGATTTTTATTTTTCAAGCGTGCGAGTAATAAATACACATTTATTTATTTACTATAAATATTTAATGAAATATTAAACCAATGAATATATAATAATGTATTAGTATCTCTCTCATCATTTCTATTATAATTTACTCAATTAATTAAAAAGTAAATATGAAACATCATCGCATTCAACTATTTGAATAAGTGCGATTCTCCTTTTCTTAAATAGCTATCGTTCCCATAAGCTTTAATGGTTCCATTTCTTATATATAGAATTAATGTATGATAGTGTTGACTAAACTCGTGTTGTTAAACTATGTCGCTTCAATCGCTTCATTTCCTAAATAATATCGTGTAAAACCTTATCGACTCGTTGTCTTTCGAGTCCGGAACAGAGCGCGTTTGTTAATTTTGACGGATCATATTACACTTACCCCCACCGGCCACAGTTCGACGGCAGAGCTGTGCGCTGTATATACAGTGAACTGCTATGTTACCGCACCTATCTAATCTTTGTGATTCGTTAATGTAACTGTATGCGTTGCGTATTTTGGATTGTACTAATACTATATCGATAGAATCGCTTTCGTTTACGTTTATAATCATGTGCATTTGGGTTATGGAACATATAGCATTACATATACGTTTAACTTATACTGTTGAGTTAATATCAACGCACGCATACTTCAATCGAATCCAACGAGTTAAGGGATAATGGAACGTTTGTGATTAGACTTTTATACGAATATAGTTGCGGTTTTGCGAACAATAGCGTTTGAAGGATTTACGGAACCGCTGGGACTCCGGATTTTTTTCGGTGTATGCATTGTTAATAGATTGCGTATATATTTGGTTTTCAGTTTGTAATAATTTCGTACGGTTTTCATGCTGTATGCCTACTGAGCTTATTTTATTAGTCAATTTTTTTTATTAAAATCTTAAATATCGTTCATATTTTATTTAAATTCAGTACTGATTCAGCTCTTATTTTAAGAACATTTCGCATTTATTTTGTTCTGTTTCCGTACAGATTTTGTACTGAATCCGTATCAGGATGCTATTATTATTTCGTCTGAAGCCCCAGTTTTAAAATTCGTACAAAATTTATGTAATATTAGTATATATCTGTTATGTATTGTTAATAGATTGCGTATATATTTGGTTTCCAGTTTGTAATAATTCCGTACGGTTTCTGTGCTGTATGCGTACTGAGCTTATTTCATTGTCAACTTTTTTCATTTAAGTCTTAAAACTCGTACATATTTTATTAAAATTCAGTACTGATTCAACACTTATTTTGAGAACATTTCGCATTGATTTTGTTCTCTTTCCGTATAGATTTTGTACTGAATCCGTGTTAGGATGCTATTATTATTCCGTCTGTAGCCCCAGTTTTAAAATTCGTACAAATTTTATGTAATATTAGTATATATCTTTTACGTATTGTTAATAAATTGCGTATATATTTGGTTTTTAATTTGTAATAATTCCGTACGGTTTTCATGCTATATGCGTACTGAGCTTATTTCATTAGTCAACTTTTTTCATTTAAATCTTAAATATCGTACATATTTTATTGGAATTCAGTACTGATTCAGCACTTATTTTCAGAACATTTCGCATTGATTTTGTTCTGTTTCCGTACAGATTTTGTACTGAATCCGTATCAGGATGCTATTATTATTTCGTCTGAAGCCCCAGTTTTAAAATTCGTACAAATTTTATGTAATATTAGTATATATCTTCTATGTATTGTTAGTAGACTGCGTTTATATTTGGTTTTCAGTTTGTAATAATTGCGTACGGTTTTCATGCTGTATGCGTACTGAGCTTATTTCATTAGTCAACTTTTTTTATTTAAATCTTAAATATCGTACATATTTTATTGAAATTCAGTACTGATTCAGCACTTATTTTGAGAACCTTTCGCATTGATTTTGTTCTGTTTCCGTACAGATTTTGTACTGAATCCGTGTTAGGATGCTATTATTATTCCGTCTGTAGCCCCAGTTTTAAAATTCGTACAAATTTTATGTAATTTTAGTATTTATCATCTACGTATTGTTAATAGATTGCGTATACATTTAGTTTTCAGTTTGTAATGATTCCGTACGATTTTTGTGCTGAATGCGTACTGAGCTTATTTCATTATACAACTTTTTTCATCGGGATTTTAAATCTCGCACATATTTTATTCAAATTCAGAACTGATTTAGCACTTATTCTAAGAACATTTCGCATTGATTATGTTCTTTTTCTGTACAGATTTTGTTCTGAATCCGTACTGGGATGCTATTATTATTCCGTCTGTAGCCCCAGTTTTAAAATTCGTACAAATTTTATGTAATATTAGTATATATCTTTTACGTATTGTTAATAAATGGCGTATATATTTGGTTTTTAATTTGTAATAATTCCGTACGGTTTTCATGCTGTATGCGTACTGAGCTTATTTCATTAGTCAACTTTTTTCATTTAAATCTTAAATATCGTACATATTTTATTGAAATTCAGTACTGATTCAGCACTTATTTTGAGAACATTTCGCATTGATTTTGTACTGTTTCCATACAGATTTTGTACTGAATCCGTATTAGGATGCTATTATTATTCCGTCTGTAGCCCCAGTTTTAAAATTTGTACAAAATTTATGTAATATTAGTATATATCTGTTATGTATTGTTAATAGAATGCGTATATATTTGGTTTTCAGTTTGTAATAATTCCGTACGGTTTTCATGCTGTATGCGTACTGAGCTTATTTCATTAGTCAACTTTTTTCATTTAAATCTTAAATATCGTACATATTTTATTGAAATTTAGTACTGATTCAGCACTTATTTTGAGAACATTTCGCATTTATTTTGTTCTGTTTTGTACAGATTTTGTACTGAATCCGTATTAGGATGCTATTATTATTCCGTCTGTAGGCCCAGTTTTAAAATTCGTAGAAAATTTATGTAATATTAGTATATATCTTTTATGTATTGTTGAAAGATTCTGTAAACATTTGGTTTTCAATGGGTATTAATTTCGTTCGGTTTTCGTACTCAATCCATACTGAGTTTATTTTATTATTCTCAATTTTTTACAGTGATTTAATAATTTGTACATATTTTACGGAGATTTAATACGAATCTACTATTTATTTCAATAATATTTGGTGCATACGTTGCATAACAATTGTATAAATGGCATACTGATTTTATACTGATTATGCTCTGAGTGAGTTCACTTCATATTTACCTAAATATGCATTCGCAGATTCAGTACTGATTTTATATGTATTTTATTTAGTATTTGTGCTTGATTAGTATGAATTTCGTACTTTATTCGCATTGCGTTTTGAGACTACTTTCAGAGTTCGCTCAGTACGAATTTCGTGTAAGTACCATGTGGATTTTACGTTGATGAAATACAAATCACATACTGATATCAGTGTAAAATCAGTACTAAATCAACACAAACTTTTCTAGTAGGGTTCTAATGAAATCTAGTAATTTTTTGCAAAAATTAAAATTATTCTGTTTAAATGTGTCGTTACATTAAGTTTTTTAAAATATAGTCTTTAATGGATAGTATACAGTTTTTTAGAAGGTAACAATTATGAGCTTTGAGAATATAATTTTTTTCATTGTGACTTAGTACTTTTTTGAAAGTCAGATAAGATTTCATCCGATTTTTTCCAGTAGAGCTGTTACTATAGTAAACTTACTTGATGTTTATTAATGGTATATCACTAGATATATAACCAATTCATTTTTTAAAACACAAAGTAGATTATTATAGCAATAGACATGAAATCCAATAACTTTATTAAAGTTCAACATGTCTTAATTTTTCAGATAATCTTATATATTTGTTGGAATTAAAAAACTCTAAAGGATGCAATAGCCTAATCTAAAAAGTTATAGTTGATTTAAATAAAATAGATATTAGTTTTTATCATTTGATATGTAATAATAAATCTGAGAGTTTTATTTACTCTTCTAGTTATCTACATTAATTAATTCTTCTAATATGTTTATGATACTTTTTAAGATTAAAATATTGCAGTTGTGATAATCAAGTAATTTTTTTTTTTTTTTTTGCTATTAAAGAAATAAATGGACAATGAAATTTATACATCTAATTATTTGTAAGTATATCATTTTTATAATTAAATTTTTTTAATTTAGAATTTTATAGTTTGTTATCTACAAATTTAATTTTATATATTTTATAATCGATACTTATAAAATAATGATAATTTATATAATTTAGAATAGTCAGTCAACACAGCAATGACTAAGAATAAAAAAAAGTAGGTATAAATCAGCTTAAAATAGTTTATTTTAACATTTTTCATGTAAAACCATATTTTAATAAAAAAATTAATATGCTATTTTACAAATATAAAAATAATTTTTTACAAATTTGTACATTATGAGCACTTAATCCATTGTTCTATTACGAAGAGACATGTTCTAAAACTCCTTGTCGAATTAATGCTTCACACTGTGATCTAGGCAACAAGTGGTACGTATTTTGTTTTAAATTGACAACTTGTCCATCATCAAATTCAAATTTACCATAATCTTGCACACAACGAACCTGTAAAATAAAAACATAATAAATAAGATTTCGAAAACATAACATTTCAATAAATTTTTGCATAAAGAAAACCTACCTCGACATATAATGATTTTGGTGGTTGAACATCATTCACAATATTTAATCCATCGTCTCCAACAGACTTCATATACATAGCAAGAGATCTATTATACATTTGAAACCATTGCATTTCAGGATTTACTAAATTAGCACTGATTTCAGCTGGTAAAATGCTACCCAGTTCCCATCGAGCTTGTCTTAACCTTCTTATCCTGTGATAAAGGTATGCCAAAAGGCATCGTTTATTTCTGTTCATTGCATAATGTCGAATTATTAAAGTATTCTTAGGTGCACTATTAGTTTCATTTAACGTTTCTCTAAAAAATAGATTAAAACAAAAAATATTAGGTTAGAATTAATAATATTGTTTAATCTTTATGTATTAAATACCTACACATCTTTTGCATTTTCTTCGTACAATGATTTAATTTCCTCTATAACTTGTCCAAACACTGCTTCCTTAAAATATAGATAATTTAATATTTTTTAACTGATTTTATAAACATCAAGTATAAACACTTACATTAAATGGTTTTATTTCATCAGACTGATCCAATTCTTGTATCAGTTTTATAGCTTCTTTTCCAAACATTATATTTATTTACAATGCTTCTTCTTTATACCTTATTAACTTTATTTTTTTTAAAGTTTTATTCAAAAATTTAACATTTGTTTACAAATGAGATACTTAGCGGCAAAAGTTCAAGATATGTTAGGTTATAACTGAAACATGAGAAATTGATTGTACCGATTGTACTATTACCATTTGATATATTACCATTGATCGATAATTGAGAAATATTTGAATTTTATTTTAATGCATTTTAAATTTCAAATAATACTTACAGAAATTAAATTCTTTTTTGTCAAAAAATATTTATATCAAATTTTAAAAATAATTTAATAAGATCTTTAAAATCAAATAAATAAATAATAATAAATCAATATTTATCTTAAAAAAAAAGTTAATTAAATACTTAATAAGCATAATTTTTTTAATTTAACAGTGTTTTGTCAAAGTTTAAAAAGAAAATTTAACATCTTGATTGCATGCAAAAATCTTGTTTACATTTTACATTTTAGTTCAACGTTTCTTGTATACGCATGATGAAACTTGAGGACTATTTTGTTCATCTTTTTGAATTAATTCATACCATTATTCTATCTGAAATGTATAATTATTTTAAAATTAATTTAAATCTTTTCTTACTACGATTAACATGTCATTATAAATGTAAATACCAACAAGAAAAGAGTGAGCAGGTTTACAGATTTTCTTAAAATTATGAGAATTTTTTTTTTAATAAAACTCGTTTTTCCCAACGATGCAGCATCAATTTTTTAAATATATTTAAAATTCATATGAGGCATTGGGCAAAACTCTCAAAGAGTTTTTTCACCAAACTTTTATCCATTTTTTTATTAAAAATTCATGCTACAACATTTGAAAAAATTACGTAAGTCGAAGTATAATTGATATTGTGTACAAAAATTGTATAGCATAGACCGTAAAATATAAAGTGCATATATTTATTAAGAATATTTGGTAATTCACAAATAATTTTATGCTATAGTAAATGAAAAATTCAATAGTGCAAATGAATTATTAATTATAATTAATTAACTTACTAAAAAATATAAATCCAAAAATACAATAAATCAAAAAATTTTTCACGATTTATTCTGCTTGAATTTTCCAAGACTAATGATGCAGTTTAAGTACCTTTTTAAAACATATAATTTTTATTAACAGTGATATTCATTATATCTATACACAAAGAAATTTATTAAATCTGTAGATGAATCTTACTTAATTCTTATTTTATAATATTTATAACAAATTTTTCGGCGATAGTTTAATGTAATTTATTAATCAAATTAAAATAATCCAGATAATTTCTACATTTCTTATTAAAATAGCTTAAATTATGTTTTGCCAACCAAACAATATAAGAATTTTAAAATTTATATACTTGTTGGAATTGAATTTTTAAATTTATGTACTTGAGTGTATAAGCTCCAATTCCATAAATCTGGAGATTATATTTTTATTCTAATCGTGATATAACAATTTTATGGAAATAAATATCTCAAGAATCAAGCATAAATAAAATCAGTAATACATAATAGAGAAAGTTTAATATACGTTAACTTATATACGATAAGTCAGAAATAAATCGTACCAACTGCAAAAATATACATTACGCCTAAAATATGCATCGAAGTTATCACTAATCGGTCAAGTATGAATAATTTTACCATCAATTTTTAATTTATATACCTTAAAGTTTTTACATATTCATTGTTGCATTAAAAATTACTAATCATAAGATCCGATTACAATTTAATGTTATCATATTTTGAATTATAAATTTAACATATTTCCTTACGTCTGTTTAATAATTTAAAATATGTAGCATTGGGTTCAATAACCCCATAAGCTTACGGAACAAAAACAAGTAGAAAGAATTTCATTATAATTAGAAAATGACATCATCGTCACCATAATAATAAATACTATTTTGAATGATTTTAATATGCACGTGGATTATTCATTGAGAACTTTCCAATGGTAAAATAATACCTAATTACATATTAAAATTGTCTAGTAAACATAATTCATTGTTAAAATATAAATATTTCAATAAAGGAAACAATGATTTAAAAAAAGTTTATTAAATTTATAGTGTTATACTTTCTGGAGAATCAATATAACTGTACAACATGCATGCACATACATATTGCCTATAATTAAAACTGATATCATTGATAAAAATATCTATTTGGAATAACCAAATTTATTAAACTCTTTAATTTAAAAAAAAGTATTCAAATCATTCTGGGAATTTCAGAAATTAAAATAAAAAACTAATAAAATTTGTAAGTTCATTTAATTCTATTTTAAAAAAATTAAATATACCAAGTTGTTTTATCTTTGAGTGCATCATAATAAAATTAAAATTATTGCATTGTTGTAAAGAATAATTTTCTTTTTATATTATTTTTCCACTGATAAGATAATAAAATGAATAGAAATGTACTTTTTCAAAATTATAAAATTAGAGATTAAAATATACTTTTTTCTGTAATAAAAACTGGAAATTCTTGTCGTCGCTAAGAGATGAATGCCACACTATTGTAAAAAAGAAGTTGAATTCAAATACAATCATTAATTTCGAAACTATATTGATTATAAAAAGTAAACGGACTTGTGAAAGTACATTTATAAAAAGTTATCAAACTTCACGAAGAAAAATTTCAATCTAATATATACGTTGTATGGACTTTTTTTATAAGCTAATTGTTTATTTGACGAAATCATCATCTAACTTTTAATTATTATACATTAGATATGGTTGATTAATTTTTATTAATGTACAAAAAAACAAATATTAATTTTGATAAACTTTATAAAAATATCAACTTAAATGAAGTATGTCTTACATTTGAGAGTCAACTTTAAATTATTAAAAATTTGTTTGAATGTTAATTTAATTTATGAAAAAATTTGCAAAATGAACAAATTTACTTTTTATGCAAACAGTAAATATTATTAAAAAACGTAAAAATAATTTTAAAAAATTAATAAATACTTATTTGTTGAATATTAATTTTTCATACTAGGATATGAATATGATAATTTTATTTTTATGTGAATTTATGAACCTGGAGTCTAGTCTCGTCCGATTGCCACCACAATTATAGTACAAATGCATCAAAGTAAAAAAAATACATATAAGATAAAAAAAATTGAAAGGAAATAAAATTTCAAAAGGATAGTAAAACCATATAAACTTATAGCTGACACTTTTTTAATATTATTTATGTAATTCTTCATATGTACAAATAATAATTAATATTTACAATACTTTTTGCTTAAACTAGGTACACGTTACTAAAGTAACATCGTTTACTTTATTTTTTCTATTTTTTTTCTTGCGTCAAATAGAAACTCGATCGGAGGCATGTCTGTTGCTATTAATTATTAATTAATTTTTTGCAATGGATTTTTCATTTTCTTTCATTTCATTATAACGATACATCTACACGTATATTATTCCACTTGTTCTCTCGTGCTTTTTCGCATTATATAATGACATTGTTTTATCACGTATAATTTTTTTTTTATGTACACACAATTTTCTGTTATAAAATTTGCATAATATGAAGTATCTAAGAATCTCCATTTAAAAGCCTAAAAGAAATGTGTCAGGATGAGTAATTTTTTATGTTTTGTATTTCTCATTACTTTTTCTTGGTAGAATTTTAAAAAAACGTGCCATCGTGAATTATTTTTTAGATTTTACATTAAAGGCCATTTGTTTAATTAAGTTCATGATTTTAATTTACTCATCGTTACGCGTTTCTTTGACTTTCATTAATTTTTTTTTTTTTTTATAAACTTGGAGAAGGTGAGAGTAATCAACTAATTCGAATACGTCCAAGTCCAATAATGGACATTAATTGGTGAGAGAGACGTTCCTTTCATTTTAATCGTTTTATTTGTAAATTAGAGTTTAATTACTTGTTTTTTTTATTCTTTAATAACCTGCACATCTAACTAGGCTAAGCAGGTTTACGTGTATCTGTGTGTAAAGAATATGTGTATGTAAATATGATAGTTTAGTTTTTTTTTTCATGTGTGTCATTCTTTTTATTTTCCGAATGTACAATGTGTTATGTAGCCCTTTTTTTATTTCTTTTGTTCATTAAAGATTAATAAAACACTGTTAAAGTCAAGTTTCACGATGACACAGTGGCAGTGTTTTCTTTTTATTTTTCTTTTATGCAGTGCAGCGTGCGGCTATCTCTCTCTATCTCTCTTTTTTTAACTGCTTCTTCTCTTTTATTTGCAAATATTAAAAATGCAAATATTACGCTTTGAAAATCGCACGCGTTTCGTTTTTTATTTGGCTTACGTAATTACGTCGCATGAGAAGTGCCGCGACGCCACACATCATCTTCTTTCTATATATTCATTTTTTTTTCCTTATTTTTTATTATTTTTTTTTTGTTAATAGACTTAAACTTTACGTAAACCGTATGCGCATCGGTCAACACATCGACGTACGGATATGAGCTTTCAAGGATCTTTTAGTTTTTTTTTCCTAATAACTTCGATACGAGGAAAAAGTAATAGTTTAGTGAGAAAAGAAACTTTTGAAATCGCGTATCTTTTTTTTTAAATTTTCTTCGCTCTACTTTATTTTTCAAGAGCAAATTCATTTATACAATCAAGGAATGCAATTTCAAAATTTGATTAACATGCCATATATATGTGTCGATTATTTTTCACATAAAAATTTCAAAAAAATTACACAGTAAAAACGTCCAGCGTTTTTCGGGACTTTTTACACTCACAATTTTTTTTGTCTTTTTTTTTATCGTCTTTTTATTAAATCGTTTACTTAATTTGATTTGAAAAACATAATTCTTATAATTTACAAATATTTATAACGACGAATAGAAAATACATTAAATATCTCATAATTATATGATTCTCAAAAAAATATAAAGAAAAAAATATAATTTGAATTTCTTTCACACACTGCATTCCCATGTATGTCCTCCAAAAAATTTTCTTAAACACAAAAAATATAATAATTCAATTTTTCAAATACATACAATATTTACGTCTTTATTCGGAGGTCACACAAAATATAATCGTCCATTCAAAAGCTTCGAAATCTCACCGACGACCGTAAAAAGAAATAAAAAAAAATAAGAAGAAAGAAAACTTAACTTCGAGGGATCCCTGAAAGCTCCCACCCCAATGCCGTACTTCGACTATAAATACATAGCACATACATCGCGTACCCTAGTTTCATTTCTTCTCTTCTCTTTCTCTCTTTATTTTTTTATTATTATTCTTTCTCGTTTCTCCCTTCTCTTTTTCCGATAGATATTATACGACTTTGCATTTATAGAAGCAGTGACACTGACTACTATTGTTTCTCTAATATTATGTATGAACGCCCGTGTGCTTTTTTGCGTTATACTTATACGATCGTCTTTTCTTATCGTTTACATTTTATTTTTACTTTTTTTTATTTTAATTATTTCGTTACTTCTTAATATTTCCATATTTATTATATTTCGTCGCAAATAGGAATCTTTATTAATCTTATGTAATTAGAGCTAAATGTCGTTTTTTATTTTTTTGTACCATATTGATGGGGCTAACGCGCAATTACATTTTCATTTTTTTTGCGCGATATACAACCGTCCCTCGAGTTTATTTATTTACTTTTATTTTTTTATTCTTTTTAAACACGTACGGAATAAAATTGTCGCGAAATGCTCATATATCGCATGCGAGTGACGCTTGCGCGTACGCATTTTGTAATATACGCGACGAGCTTTAAATATAAAGTCTTATAATGCTTAAACTTCAGCTTATTTAGAGCTTAAACTTTCTTTCATTTAAACTTCTCGGTACATTAACTTTGTTTTATTGCTCATTTCAAATATATTTTCATTTTCTTTTATTTTTACTTTTTATAACTAGCATTACGACAATTTTTTCCGTTGCTTCATTTTATTTTTCTTTTATTTAACTTCTCTCACTTCCGTTACTTCGTTTTTCATTTATAGGAAGGCGCGCGTTCAATCTCTCTATACTTATTTTAATCATCTTTCTCTCGCTCTCTCTCTTTCTCTCATTTTCATATATTCCGTTTGAAGTCGCGCCCACGTTGACATTAACATTGATTTATATCGCCTCTTGTATTTAGGAACATTTGGAAAAAATTCAAGTTTTCAAATAATCGCGTTTCGACTAAAAACTCATATCTCTCTTTCTCTTTTTATTTTTACTTATTCTCGACTTAGAGACCTTCGGATTATTTAACGTTTTTAGTTTATAGTAGATGCCCTTGTGTTTGAAGAAATTTCGCTTTGCGCTTTTAGAGCGCAATAAACGCAAATTTTTCGATTCTGTTTCATTTTCTTTCTTTCTCTAACGTTTAACGGCTGAGTTATTCGAAGAGGGCAAGGATGTCATCGTTCGATGGCGGATTTCCGCTACTCGCACCGCTACTTGGAGGTGTGTTCAAATCTGGTGGATCCAGATACGAAAGTAATTCCATTGGATCGACCGAGGTGTCTGATAACATCTGTAATAAAATAACATTGTATTAATTACCTTTGCGTCTAACAATCAACATTTTATTATTAACATTTTTCATTAGTCATTATCTTACAAAAGATTTAAAAAGAAAAAAATAAGCAATTTATTAGCCATTAAAGTTAAAAAAAAACAGTTTTTTAACCGTTTTTCCTGCATTGTAAACGTAACAACTATAAAAAAAGTAACTGAAAAAAAAAAATAAAATCACGTGTATGAACATCTGACTAAAGTTAATTAAAATGACACAACGACTAAAAAAATGAATATCAACAAAAAAATAGCAAAAAAAAAAATAAGTGAACTTACGTTAAGAGCTTCTTGACCAGCATCACCATCGATGACAGCCGTAGGGTCAAAGTTCAAATCTGAAGCAATCATGTCCGATGTATCATTAACACCGGGTACACCATTATTGCTGCCCGTCGATGTGTTAAGATTATTACCGCTTGTATCTTGCGTCACGGAGGGCGCAACGCTCGGGGGGCCGCTATTTCCGCCACCTCCGCCACCCGGTGTGTGTGGAGTATGCGGTGTGTGGGGCATCTGCAACGAAAATTTTCATTTTTAGATACGTCTATTTCTCTCTGTCTCCTTCTCTCGTTCTATCTTAGCTTTCGACTTTATTCAAAAGTTTTAGGCGCAGTATATACGTGTCAGAGTTGCATACTACGTTTATACTTCTAGCCTATTATTATATCTGGTTATTCTCGCTCTAGCGCAGCCAAAGCGCCTTCATAATTCGATGATATTACTAATAAACCTAGTTTAGAGAGGTTGTTGCTTTTTTCTTTATTTTTATTTTATTAGATCTTATTCAACATTTACGATTATTTAAATAATAAAATTAATCATTATAAAAGTTACTTTTCTGTTTTTTTTTCAGTTAGTTATTTTTAATATTATTTGGATGATAAAGTAGAATATTAATTTTAACTTAATATAAACTAGTGTTTCGAATAACGCGCAACAAGTTCAAAAATAGATTTTGATTTTCACGAGTATTTAGTAAGATTGAAAGTAAAAGACGAAAACAACTGCGGTAAAATGAATTTATGAAAGATTATTGAATTCTAATAATTTAATAATTAAAATGAAAATTTTCTAATTACATAATTATTTATTATGATTATATAAATTAAAATATAATTACCTGATCGCCCAATGATTTATCGATAGCATTGAGATGATCAAGTGAGTTTGTATGATCATTGAGATGTGAAAGTGGTCCCGTGCCAGTAAAATCGTTCTGTACAGGATTATTCATTGACATATCACCAGGGTTACCCATGCCACCCATATTAGATGGATTAACATTATTCGATTGCGATGCAGGTGTACCAGGGTTTCGATGGCCCTGATTAGCATAGGCCTGTTGCTGCTGTTGCTGTTGTTGTTGCTGCTGCTGTTGTTGCTGTTGTTGTTGTTGCTGTTGTTGTTGCTGATGTTGCGCTGTATTACTACTCATCATTGAACCACTAGCTATGCTATTCATATCCGGTGGCATATACGGACTCATTGCTTGATTAGCATCCATCCAGCTATTCATCGTTGGCATATTCATACTGCCTGGTGACATAGCTTTCGTTATCCTCTTGCACTCGTTTTCGTCCTCGACCTTTTTAGGCTTCCAATTTGCAGACGAGTCTATCGTTACTTCGTCTACTTCTGGTCCGGTTGCACTCGTCAAAATACCCCACATATACTGGTCAACTTCCAAACCTTCCAGTTGCGCTGGTTTACTAATTAAAAAAAAAAAGATTATTTGAATCATTAATTTTATTTTAAAGTATAAATTCAGTGTTTATTTTTAAAAAATTGAGTTTCGTTACTTTAATTATTAAAAAAATCAATATTATGAAAAATATTATTGATTAGATGAAATTATAAAAAAAAATTTTCTCGTTTAAGTAATAATAAATGATAAGTCTACTCACGGGCAGATTGGACATCTCCAATTTCCTCGCTCGCAATTAAGCTGCAAATACGATTCCAGATCAAAGCATTGTATGTGCTTACAATCTTGGCCTCTTGCCGGTAGTGTGATTCGTTTGTACGTTATAGGACATTTGAGTGACACCTAAAATAACAAATTTTTTTATCGATTAACATTTTGAAATACTTTAAAAATTTTTTAAGTTACTAAATCTAACTATAAATGTAGTATTTTTAATTTTTTTATTTTCTTATAGTAATTACGATTTAAGATAAAAAAAAAAATAAAAAACTTTAAATTATAAATTTATCACTAACTATTATTATAAAATTTACCTTTACCGATGTTTGTTCAATGACATCCTTTTCCGTTGGGATTCCATTGGTGGAAAGTGTACTGTTGAAATTTCTCTTTATCTTTGCAACGCCGTGATCAGCAGTAAGAAGCCGCTTGCGTAACAGCCCCTGCAGTACGCTTTGTACGGTCGGCCGATGGACCAATTGTAGGACGAATAGGTGCGACTATGGAAAACAAAAAAAAAAGCAAATAGAAATATTACTCAAAAGATTATTCTTTTATTAATACGTATCATGCTGTTAATACATCGTAAAACTGGCGTATATTTATGACTCAAAGTACTTTTGTTATGACTTTTTTTTTTTTTTTTATGAACAAATTTTTTTCTTTCTTTCTTTCAAAGTAAATTGAATTTCTAATTGCAGTCATGCATCTTTGAGTCGTGGTGTAATGATAGCTGGCTGTTTTGAAATTTTGATTTTTTTAAAATTGTCGCTTTAGAAAGGATATAATACATTTAGATTGTTTGTTGATGATAAATACAGCTTAAGGATTATGCAATAGAAATTTAACGATTTTCTTGTACGTATAATCGATGGTTAGTTTGAAATATTGTGTATATTTTATATCAGTTATCTTTACGTTTGTTTCTCCCTTTCGCCCTTAAACTAATCGATCTTGGCCTGGATATTAGAACATTCCATAAAGTTCTAAATTGTATTTTAGAAAGTGATAGGTCGCTGTAGAATATTTTAGAGTGTTTTTAAAAGTTCAATAATTTTTTCAAATATTTGAAACTAATAATCGTACGATGCATGAAAACTGTTCAAAATTTTTATCTTTAATCTTCGAAATATATATAATTTATTTGAAAAGTTGTAATAAATTCTCTAATTATTCATAAAAAATAACGAAAATTTTCTAAAAAAAACAAATAAAATTTCTACCAACATGAAAGAACTGATACTTTGAAAAGTTTTAAGTTAATGTTTACTTTAGCTATTTTTACGTTACATATTGAAGCCATATACATTACTTTATCGGCAATCAGATAAATAAAAAATGCCAAGGCAATCATAAATACATGGATTCACTACAAGTATAGCAACATTAGTTCTTATATATATCCAAGTCATACAATTGCGTTTCAGTTTTTAGTAAATCGATGACTATGAAGCGCGCGTGTGTACATTTCGTTTAGGAAGGAGAAAGAAAGAAAGAAAGAAAAAAAAGAGCTTGTAGACGGTAGAGGGAAATACCCCGATAACGAGGTCATTAAAAGTTATTAAGTTAAGTTTTTTATATATACGTATACGTATAAATGTTATACTCACACAACAGCAGGTTGATACTGTGATCTGGATAGTGTTGCGACCAGCTTGGCATATGTCCTTGAGGTAAAGGGGCTTGTGAGACGACTTATTTTCTCCTCTGTCAATCGTAAGAGGCGTTGCATTAACCGATATTTGAACATGCTGAGGCCAATTCGTGTTCATTTGCCTATCCTCGTGATGGAAGCATTTTAATTGTAACTCGAGATCCTGTCGCCACATTAATGTCTGTTGCACCGTGGGCTTCAACTGGAATACGTGGTTGCTCACAGCCAAATTGTGTTCCAGTCTAAATGGTGGTAGTATTATACCATCTCTAACGGGGAATGTTAATCGCAATTCTTCTTCTTCTGGAAAAAAATCACGAAAATTGCACGAAATTTTTATTAGCTGACGATACAAACAATGACTAATGATTAATATATTATTTCTTTGATATATTGAAAATATTAATATAATATTAAAATGTATAGTTAATATATTAAATGATAATAATCAACTAATATTCAAATATTTTTTATATATTTCGTCAAAATTTTAAGTTTAAAATAAAACTGCCTTTTAAAACATTTAACTTCTAGGCAATATTTTAAGAAATTCCAAAATTCAGATTAAAAAAGCATATAATTTATGACACAATTTATGTTGGGAATAAAACAAAAGGAAGAAATAAATTTTCATACACAAAAATTTGAAAAAACAAATTTACTGACGTTAAAATTTCTAAAAGAAATGTATATAGTAACTATCTTTGGGTTTGGAATTTCTATGAAAATCTTTTTATAGAAGCGTGCCCACGTGCAAGAAGAACCTTAAATATAGCCCCAATGAAAAATCTTAAAATATTCCAACGTTAGAGAAAAACAGACGGCTTTAAAACAGTCAAGAAACTTCCATATTAGTCCCTTGGAGAAATTTTCAAAATTTCTTTAAGCACATGATCACAGGTAGCGAGAAAAAGTTGCCTTTTACAACACCCCCAATAAACCGTTTTTAAAACTCGGCAGAAATTATTGCCTTCTCTTGTAATCTCCGTGACAGCATTAGCAGAAAAGTGATTTACAGCCGTGTTTATCTGTTGTACATTTGTGTACAGTCAAAGTTATTAATCTTCCCCTCAGGTTGACCGAACAAGCGGTGTCCCTGACCAAAGTTTCTTAAAACTTGTAACAACAGGAAAACTAAAGAAAATAAAATGAAAATATTTAAAAACTTACTCGGAAGCATTGGCTTAATATCGTTGAAGGGCGGCATATTGGACGCTGGCGTAAGTGGTGGCGTTGGATTGCCGGGTATTGGACTATGTTGATAATTCATGTTACCCTGAACTCCTGCTGATGATCTCATTGGTGAACCATCGGATTGATACTGACCACCATAAGGCGTATTAGGATTTTGACCGTAAACGCCAGTATTCATAGGTTGTTGCTGTTGCTGCTGATGACTCGTGTGGTATTGCGCTGCAGCCATGGCATTAGGATTGCTTTGAGGAACACCTACGCTAGGTTGTTGATGTTGTTGTTGAAGGGCAGCTTGGTGTTGATGTGGATGCATGATATTAACATTAACATTAACGTTAACGTTATTATTAGCACCAGGTGCTATTTGACCACCTCCGTAGTACTGACTAGCCTGATTGGGCACACCACCACCATAACCCGTAGGTGCCATTGTTTGTTGTTGCGGTTGTTGTGGTTGCTGCTGTTGCCTAATATTAGTGGCACCTCTCATCATTGCTGGATTCGTTGGATAACCCGTTGCTGACATTGCAGCTGGATTCATTTGTTGTTGCATTGATGCTTGGTATTGTTGTTGTTGCTGTTGTTGTTGTTGCTGTTGCAATTGGTGTTGTTGCTGTTGTGCTTGGAAAGCATTTGGTCGTGATACGGCTGCAGCCGCTGCTGCAGCGGCATAACCGTTAGGATATTGTTGATTTGTTGGTGGCATACCACCATAACCTCCAGCACTGGCGTGGCTCATCGCCGTTGCCGAAACGCTCGTGCCATAGGGCACCTGCTGTTGTGTGGGTGGCATACGCTTTTGCTGTACGTGCATCGCTGGATTAGGGTACGGCGCCATTCGCCTCGCGTACGCCTGCTGCGACTGTTGCTGTAAAACCAATGGGTGGTTTTGGTTTTTTAATGGCTGTAGAGATTATTAAGAAAAAAAAGTGATGAAATGCGTTTTAAATTAATATTTCTTATTAAAAAAAACCTCGTATTTATCAATTTTATAAATTACTGCTTAAACATAATTGCATTTGCTTATCGTTTATTTAATTATATCGATAATATACTTTTTAACAAAAGTCAACTTAAAATTAATTAAAAATTAATTTTAAAGGTAAATTAAATTATTTACTATTTCTTATCATTAAAACTATTATTTTGCAAATTGAAAAATTATGATGAAATTTCTAAATAAACATTCAAAATTTTATAAAATTTTGTAAGTATATGTTAAATCTTAAATAATTTAAAATTTTTTAAATAATGTAATCGAATAATTGTTGAATTAAATATTAAATAAATTTCTGAAATTTCGTCGACAAATTATTCGTATATTGTTCTCTTTCACGAAGCTTGAGTTTACGAAGATCACGTAGAATCTTCACACCACGGTTACGACAGAATTAAACCTTGTAGACAAAATTAGACGGCTCGGGGAATATTTTACATATTGAAGCGATTTGCTGCGTAAAGAGTCAAAAGTAGAATCCTAAGTGCACGCGAGTCTAGCGTCTGTCGTGCCATGATCGGTCCGATTTAGATTGAATACATTGAAAATAATTTTAATCATTTAAACTTTTGTTGCTACTTTATTAACATATTATAATTTACATTATCTTAATGCATTCTTCAACACGTTGACGTTATTTCAAATTATGCACGTAATTTTAAAACGTTAATAATGTTTTTCAAACAATCAACTAAATAGTCTCTTTCTTTTTAAATTAGAATTTATTTAAATTTTAATAATTTTTTTTATTGCAAAAGTACAAAATCTACAAAATGCAAATTATCGGTTTAATAAAACTTCCGTAAATTTTCATAAATATTTTAATGATAATTTATTATTAATGATATAAATGAAAATAACTATTAAATAAATGTAAAATAAAGATATTATACAAACCTGCATTGCCATTTTATTAATGGGTACTCCAGCGGTGCTCATCCCTGAATTCATCATTCCCACGTTGCTCATATTGCTCATGGGATTCATATTAGACATACCGCTCATACCAGACATATTATTAACACCATTAGCACCCATCATCATGTGATTCATTGGGTTAACATTGCTCGCCATACCGTTCATCGGATTCATTGAATTCATCGACGACATCATTGGACTAACTGAACCCATATTATAATTATTCATACCCATTGGCCCAGCCATACCTGTCATTGGGCTACGCTGACTGTAGCCCATAGTGTTGTATGTTTGATGTGCCATTGCGTGTTGACTCTGCATCTGTAATCATTAAATATTTACGAAATATATTAATTGATGTGTAATATCAAATTTTTTTTTACTACAAAGTTACAGTTAAATCAATTCATTACAAATATGTAATGTTGTTAATGATATGTTAATACTACGGTTTTAATAAAGAAAGCATTATATATTTGCGATCTACGCTGCTGCAATTATATATTGATAATTCGTCTGGTTCATCTGTTATTGTAAATATCAAATTTATTCGTTGTTCAAATTATTAACTTTTAAATTCCAATCATTAAATTATCTTTAGCATCGTAAATTTAACTTGTATAATTAATACAATGAATAACTTTTAATTACTTAATTACTATTAACATACACTTTTTTTAAATTTAATAATACATTTTAAAAATATTTTTTACTTGTAATTTAGATATGTATAGCATAAGAACTTTTGAAAAAAAATTCTAAATAAAATATTCAGATCTCAAGTAATAATTCAGTTGAAAAGTTGAATTTTTTATTTCGAAAATGGATTAATTTTCTTTAAAAGTTTGATAACATTTCAATCGAAATAATATAAATTATTTTTAATTTGAAAGCGTAGCTTTATACATTAAATATTTTTTAATTGTTGCTAAACCATAAAGAAAACTACCTTTCACAAGTACTCAAGATCTTTTCAAAAACTCTTTTATGTAATAATTACAACACGTCGAGACTCTCTAAATTTCTCAAAGCACGAACAGTCATCCTTAATCATTGAAGAGAAAAAAATGAAAACTAAAAAAATATTTCAACGACTGTTTTCGCTTGTTGAAACGTTATTTGTCCCTCGTCAATTTTTGAAAAGTTTAAAAATTCTCACAGCATGAAGTTGTACTAAGGGTCAATTTGTCGGTATACTACATTTTAAAAACAAAGAAATTATCTTTTAAATTTCTTTTTGTTTTTTTTTTCTTCTTACCTGATGATTGAATTGCGAGGACACGTCCTGTCGGTCCTGCATTGCCACCACGCTAACGTGTGCAGCAGCAGTGGCGCTGACAGTGGCAGTGGCAGCTGCCACCATCGCCGCCGCCGCGCGCGGCAATGATTTGGCCTGTCACCTTTTGTTCTTCTGTTAAATTTTTCCTTTCCACTTTCAACTTTAATTCTTTAGGGTAATAGATATACTATATAGTCCTTTTGGTCTGTTTCTAAAAATTGACCGCTTTTGGGGAAACACCGAAGAAGAGAATTTATTCTCCTCTTTTTCTCTTCTTTCCTCCCTTTTCTTTTCTTTCTATATTAGGCCTACCGATGTTTCTAACTAGTTAAAGATGTTCTTGGTTCTCGTCTCATGTCCATCTGTAAAATAAAAAGAAAAAAAACGATGTTGTTATATTACAGATACGCTGAAGTTTATATATGTGTGTAAATATATATAGATGTATATTTGTATGCATGCGCTGGTATGAAATACAACGCCGCGAGACAGATGGCAACTTTTTCGGACTCGAATATAAGCGTCTGACCCTTCGTTCAATGTTTCTTTTTTCGTTCGATTTTGTTTTATTTTATTTTTTTTCTTTTTCATCTTTATAACATCCTACGCAAGAGTAGAAGTTTATCGAACGCGTCACAAAAACCTTCCTATATGGGATGAGCCCTTTTATTTTTTAACATCATGGCCTCGTGTCTGTGTGTATGCCAGAGTGAAAATTAAATTTTATGGTGGTACTTTGATGATACGCTACTTTGTGTCGAGTGACTACTATTATTTTGACACGCAAAGCATAAAGCTTCACCCCTCAATGTAAAAATTGGTTTAGACAATTAATATTTCAAGATTAATTAGACTTCGTTTAAAAGGTTTTGTTTTATATAGTTTTCTCCTTTTTTTTTATTTAATACATACATACTTTATACTTTTAATGCCTATTGCGGTTTTATTTTGTTCAATATCAATAAATATTTGAACTTTCACTGTGTATATAAAATTCTACGTAACAATTTGTGATTCAAGTTAAATTGTTTCCACGATACTATCTTAACTTATGTATTTTGTAATCGATCGATTTTTCAAGTATATCTTTCTCCCCCTTTAGCTTATAATTATGATTTATACCGACTTTATATGTTCTTACGCAAAATTTTCTTATAATACATTGTTGCAAGCCACAACCAATAATGAATATCTGCTTTATAATTAAAAATGGCTAAACAAACGCATTACGAAATCATTATATGTAACAGGAATAGTGAATTTTTAAAAATAGAAAAGAAAAGAAAAAATTTTAAAAAAGTAAAAAAAAAAGAGATAAGAGATCGAGAAGTCATAGCGTAATTCGAAAGTTTTCTAAACAAGAGAAAGACAAAAAGAGTCAAGAGAGGGAGAGAGAGAAAACAAGATGATAATGCCCTATTAACTTGTCTCAATTCAGCTAAAGCAATACTTTTTTCCCGTGAGCTCTCTAAAAAGAGAAGAAAAAGAAGAAAAAAAAAGTATACACACTCACATACACATAGACCAAGCGCATAATATAAAGACCGTTCATTTTTTTTTTTTTTAGAGCGCGCACAGAGCGCAGCTTTCCCTTCACTCTCTTATGTATTAACCAAACTGTGAATGTGAATGGGGTGTCAACCCAATAGGCCAACCATAAGCATTTCCTGGGAAGGCCGAATGTATATAACAGTAACAGCAATAATGTTAGTGTATATAAGACAACAAGCAAAAGTAACTTGCATTCCGTAAGGTTCTCTCTCACTCTATCTTTCTCTTTTCTCCCCCCCCCCTCACTTTACCTCCTTCTCATCCCCACCTTTTTCTTGATTTTTTTTTCTTTTTTTATTTTTTTTTTAAAGCTATATGAGTCTTGTGTGTCCAACCTCTTCAGGTAACATGTGATACTATTACTACTACTTTTACTTAACTAAACTACCATTGTTAATATAGCTATAAGTAATACATATATAGTATTGTATACAGTTGTGCACCACCGTTAAAATTATAATTTCGCACTCTTCGTGTATACCAGTCAACAGAGAGAATGAAAAAAAAAGAGAAAGAGAGAGAGAGACTTTAACTGATCGATAGCTTTGCGGCTTCAATTTTCGCGCGATGTAGGTTCAAATTTGTTAGTAAGCACGTCATTTATTTCAGAGAAATGATTTTATTTTTGTGGGATTAAACCTGAAATTGTAATTTTTTTCTCATTTTTTTTGTCCCGTGAGAACATTTTTTTAATTTCTACCTACAAAATTGATTGGTTTTTAAAAATCTTTTATTCAAATATAAATGACAATTAAAACGAAAAGATGCTAAGAAATTTTATTTAAGGCGAAATTCCAAGTGATAACTACAGAAATTAATTTAACCAAATTTTTATAACTTAATTTAGTAAAAAACCATAATATATTTAATATGTACAACAATTTTTTCATCGATGTAATTGGTTAGCAATGAATAGCAGTGATACCAGTTATGCAACAATCTTCGTGCATCCATACTTTACAGTCCCCACGTTGAACCCACTGATATTTATTGTGCAAACAAATTTTTATTCTCACCTTTTAAAAATATTACTGTCAAAAATTATTTATTGTCACTTATTATTTATCCACAAAATTTTTAATAAATAAAAACCGAAAAGACTTGAAAATTTAAAAGATTGAGCGTGCATAAAATTTTACATCGACATGAACCAACTTCACCTGTATTAAAAAATCAACTGAAAATAAAATCAGAATAATACAATATTGTGACAGGATAATAAGCTAATCATAATAAGTTCTTTGTAAACATGGAAAATATATCCAAGTCTTGCCCATACTGGGCGTTTAGTCCTACTTTACCTTATAATATTTACTACGAGGTACAAATTTCTTACATTTTGTTGGGTGAAATATTAACTCCTCCTTGTATAGTGAAAATTATTCCATTAAAATGAACATTCAGGTCTAAAGTTTTGAAAGTAGTTAAGATAATTTACTGCTAATTCAAATGAATAGGTAAAGAAAGAAAATTGTGGGAAAGCCCCCAATATCTCATCGGTATTATTAGAAAGTAATTTTTGTAAATCGTGTCGTTGATGAAAATCATCAGATTATTGGGGTGCAATTGAGCGTTTTTATGGGTGCTTCAATAATTGCAAAGTTTAAAAGTATTAGCATTTTGTCTCGGTTGGTAAAAACCATTGAAATATTATACAGCCTGGAATCTCGAAAAAAGGAGTCTGCAATCCATATGTATATCTGTATATACGTGTATAACTGATATATTCCTTGTACTAACGGTGTTGTAAAACTTTTGTGCTTATATACTGCATACACGTATACATATACGTATACATACGTATGTAAGCAAAATGGTATTTAATAAAAGGTATAGTATGCTGTAGTTATACTGTCGGCAACTGGAAAAAGAAAAAAAAAGAAGCAAAGAAAGAGAGAAAAAGGTACGAAGGATTAACGGTGAAGCAAGCCAGTGGCGGCAACATAAGCTTAAAGCAAAAGGAACCCCCTGTAGAGTTCGTCCTAACTATATAACCGCGTTTTCTCGCTTTTACTCTCTTTCTCTCTCTCTCTCTCTCTTTTTCTCGTTCGTTCGTTCGTTTCTCTCCCTTCTGCACTTTCAGCCCCTTACTATGTCTGCTTGTTCTTTCTCTCTTTCTCTGTTTAGCCCTTTTCTCCCCCTACTACTTTGACTATACTCTTGACGCACGTGTACCCTTAAAATGTTTCCGTCTCTTTTCTTTTTTTTTCTTTTTTTTTGCTTCGGCATATCTTTATTCTTCTTTTCTTTTGCTTCTCTCTTTCTCTGTCTTTTTTCTTCTTTTCATTTCTCGGATTTTCTTTTCTTTCCTTTATTTTTCTGGTACTTTTACTTCTTACGCTTATAAATATTTGTATTTTCAGCTGTTTTTCATGAATACACTTTTTGTTTCAAGTTAAAAGATTTTCATCTTAAAATTTAACGCTTTACGATAGCCTTTTTTCGTTTTAACAACTCAGATTAATTTTCTTTATTTAGTATTTTAGAGATAATTATATTAAATAATTGAAAAAAAGAAATCTCAAATAATAAAAGATTATTTATTTTTTATTGAAATTAATGTTAAAATCCATTTGATAAATAGGAAAAAGTTTAGACAATCAAGTATAAGAAGTAAAACATTAAATAAAAATGCTACTATAGAAAATTACTTTCAAAACCAAACTGTATACATATACATTGCTAGAACGGTAACGCGCCTCAAATATAAACTTTCTTCTCTCGCTCTCTTTTCCTCTCTCGCACTCTTTCTCTCTAAAATAGAGAGCAAACTCCCCAATCTCTCCTTGATTTTCACTCTACAAAATGTGTTCTTTTTTTTCCTTTTTCTCTCTTTTATTTTTTTTTTTTTATTTTTCCTCTTCAATCTACGTGTATTAGCTTTTTTCAGCGTACATAAAATGCAAAATGCGACGGAATGTATATATTACACATACCTTTAATCTTATACGTGTATACGTATATACTTACGTATATATACGTATATAATATGGTATAGAAATGTGCACGAGTATGTGTACGTATGTGTTACTGTATATGAGACTATGGTTTGTAAAATATACCAGTGCAGCTGTGTAGCAGTGGTTCTGTACATGTATATATATACACACAAGCTAAAAGAGCTAAAGAGAGCCTTATAACGCTCATCGAACGGCCCTCATTGCTTTTCTGTGGGAAATGCACGTGCTTGCTATTCACACACACGCTACTTCTCTCTCTGCACTCGCTTATACTTTACTTATATATATACTTCTCTTGCCTTTAACTTATATATATATATAAATATATATATATATATATTCGCGGTCTCGCTCGCGCCCGCACAATGCATCTCACTGTTGTTGTATAAATATATATATGTATATGTGCATGTATGTATGTTAGGGAGCCCGAAAAAAAAAATCTGCTACTAGGACCTAGTTTTTCGAGAATGTCAAACTAAAGCGCACCCATATATAGTGTCTCGCCTACTTGGATACAAGGAATGTTATGTTATGTTTTTAGATAGGATATACTAAAAGTATTCCGATTTTTAAAGATTTTTTTCTTTTTATTTTATTTTATTTTTTTTTCGAAAGAGGGATAGGATTTTCGTTGTCCTTTGGTATTTTCGGCAAGCTTTTCAAAATGTTTGCCGATGTGTGCGCTGAGAGATAGCAAATCTTTTCCAAAGGATTTTTGAAGGTCTTTTTCAGAGATTTTCTAGGCGAGGATATTTAGATATACCTTTTTCAGGTTAAAAGAAATTTTAGAATAATTTTTGAAAAAAAAATTTATGTACAGTATGTGCATATTTCATTTATAATTTAGTTTCTTTTTTTTTAATGTAAAATAAAAATCATCCAGGATTTAAATAGTTTGTAAAAGAGAGCTTTATTTGCAAGTCGCTCATATACGACGCATGAAAATCCTTCATCAAATCTCTGAGCAAATCTAAAGCTTAAAACCGATTCTCTTTCTCTCTCTGGTTAACCGGTATATATATACATATATTGCTTATGCAAACAGAACAGGATTCATGGTGTGACTATCAGAATGTGACTTTACAGTCTAGTAGTCAAGTAATTGTTTTTTAACTCAACTTTATATACAGAGAAGAGAATTCGTTAATAATGATAATTGAAAACAATTTTAAGTATATAAGGATCCTTTTGACTATAATACGGACCACTTCACATTACCTGCTATGTTCAAGTATACTTTTTTCCTACCCATCCTAATATACTGTAACTCGGTATTTCAAGTGTGCAGGTATATGTTTTTAGAAAGAATTTATGTATGGTGAAACGAAAAGTATATTTTATATTTTATCTTCGTGCGATTATGATGAAGCGGTAAATTTTGATATTTTTTAAAACTTTCATTACTTTAATTTTAATTTGTATTTTTTTATTGTTTTCTTTATTTAGGTCAATTTTTATTTTTCTTTTTCTTTTTACATGAGACATTGATTAATTTTTACAATACAGTTTCTGTTTTTCTATTTTAAGTATTCAAGTAATGTCTAATATTAAAATAATATGTATTAGATACAAGTAATGTGTTTAGTAACATACAAAGTTATTTATTTTCTGTATTACAGAAGGGTTAAAATAATATAATAGTACTTTCTGATAATATAATATAGTTAAAATATTAATAATGAAAATATTATTGGTGGTATTATTACAAAATAATTTTTAATATAAAATTTTAAGATAAAAAAATATAAAAAAAAAGAAATACTACGAGAAATCTTATTTAAATAATTTATTCAATGATCTTAAATTTCGTGACCCACCTAGACAGAATAAACTTCTTAAACAATATAATTTACCGATCCTTATCTAAGGAGTGATTTAAAACAACGTCCATTACCTCTTCAAAAAAAATATATATTTTAACGTGCCTGGAATATAATACATTTGTAAAACTTCTCTTTTTGCGCTATGGCGACAACTTTCTAGCCGCGTGACAATCATGCAAAAAAAAAGTAAAAGAAAAAAAAAGATGTTTTTTTTCTTGTTTTCTTCTTCTCTTTTATAACGTAAGATATATAATATATTATATACAATATTTCGTGCTTTCCAACCCCACCCTCGGATACAATAACCATAATAACTATGATAAAAAAGAATAAAATAAGTGAGATAAAGAGAAAAGGCAAAAGAGAAAAGAAAGAAGAAATTGTAATGTAAGGGAGAGTTAGAGAGAATCAACTCCCCCGCATCAATACATCCATAGATACACATATGTATATATTTATATATGTAGACATGAAAGTGTTTTTTATTGGCGCGAAAGATTCATTTAACGCACTCGATATATACATAGAGAGAAAAAAAAGGTATATATATATGACCAAACTAAAGTCCTGATGTATGTTGTAAGCAAGAAGAGAGAAAGTAAGAGAGAGATAGATAGAGAGAAAAAACACAAAACTCCCCTATATAAGGCTGACGTCATCTACGCGTCGTCGTAACCCCCTTGACATGCATACTGAATATGCTTCTCTCTTTCTCCCGATTCCCATCGACAATCGACCTAACCTTCAGACCTTTCTCTTATACCTTCCCCCAACCTCTTTCTTTCTCTCTTTTAACATCCCCCTTTATGCTTGGTTAGAGAGAGAGAAAAAGCATTTTTTTTTCTCTTTCTTTTCTCGCAAAAACTTTAGCGTTATATTCTCTCCCTCTCAATATTCATCCTGTTCTCTTTCTCTCTCTGTCTCTCTCTTGCACGCTCATATTCTGCCCTTCTTTACTCGTTCGCTCTGATTCAGAAAGAGCGACGACGACCCCAACTTATATATGCTTTCTATTCTTAGATGTCAATATTTCGTCAACTACAGCCCGCCCAACACGCAACAATAGATGTTCTCTTTCATTCTCTTTTTGCTTTTCTCTCTCTCTCTCTCTCTCTTATTCACGTACTTAAATGCATGTATATATATGTTTGCACTTTCGCATGTGTGTACATATATACGCTTGCTATATACGCTGCGGGTTCACTCCTAACTTGTATGTATATATAAGCTTCATAAGAAGCAAGATAGACAGAGAAAGAGAGAAAAAAGAAAAAAAAAGTACATTGTGAAAGGGGAAAGATATATACAGGGAGCCCCATTCATTAAGTTATGCAGCGACAATCATCAAGCTTGATCGTCTAACATTATATAGATGTATGTATATATTGCTCCGATATATTATAATAATAATAATAATAATAATAATGCATGTGAAATAACAGTTTTCCTACTTGCTTAAAAAGACATTTTATTAATTCTTTGTCGTTAGATGCGTATGGATTTTAAAGAACAGAGAAAAATAGAGAATAAAGTAGACAGGAAATTTTTATTTTATTTTTTCTGAACTGGGATTTTTTATGGATTGATATAAGGAGAGGGAATAACCTAACCTTTTGATAAGTTTATATTGAAAAGATAAGGAGTATGTATTACATTACGTCAGAAAATTTTAAGGTTTTTTTTTTCCTCTTTTATTATATAGTCACAACTGATAAACGTTCACGTCTCATTGTAGTGTTGTTTTCTTATTATTTTTTTTAATACTTTGCTATTGTGACGGCATAGTTTAGCATTATTTAACCCAATGATGTCACGCGCTTTATGAAAATCGTTAAAATATTTTTAGCTTTTGAACATTAGTACAATAATGCATAAAAAAAAATAAATTAAGGAGACTTATTATATAAATTTTTACTACCAGTTTACTACAAATCTTCAAATGAATTTTCATTATTTTCATTTTTTTTTTGTTTGTTTACGTCAAAAATCCTTGAATTCTTTATATTCTCGATTATTAATTATACTATATGTTTTTTAACTATACATTTCGCTAACGTTATTACTTTGGTTTTTCTGCGTAACATAGTAAAAACGCGAATTACACGGTTTTGTTTTCTCAGTCATACTCGCGCTGCGCTTAAAATATATATAAAGCTATTATTTGCTTACTAAAGAGTTAAAGCTCAAACCACACAATAAAGCAAAGTTTAAAAGAAAAGAAGCAAAAAAAAAACAATGAATAAAGAAAAAATGAAAAAAAAAATAACGTTTACCGGAAAATTTAATTATAAAGAGTCTCTCGTTAGTGTCGGTAAAACAGGGAAGTATCATATCCTTTATGCGTGTTCATTGCTTAAGCACCGTCTTAAAAGTCCTCATTACACAACGAAACGAAGAGAGAGAGAGAGGGAGGGAAGAAAAAATATGTATGAATAGAAAAACAACAGGTAGTTTGAAGAAAAGATAGTTAATTTTTTTTTATTAAACGATGAATTTTTAATGCATACTTAAATGACAGAGCATTTTTATAATATGCTTGCAGTACTAATGAAGTAATAAATACGTTTGAAAATTCGCTAAAATATAGGACGGTTTAATTTTCAATTTAAACAATAGAATTATTATTTAGTGTTTTTTTGTTTTTAAATAATAAATTTAAATAAAATGTTTCGATAAATAATTGAATATTAATGAAATTTTTAATGAATTTACTGCTATAAAGAGTATTTTAACATTTAATTTTAATTAATTGAATCAACAATTAATTCGATTGTGCTCATTTGAAAAGCCTTCGATGATACTGATACACTAATGGACCTTTAGTCTCGGTATTATATGTACGTACAGACATCAACGTCTTTAAGCTGCGTTACTGTTGCCATTTATTGCAAAAAAAAAAATCCAGATAGAAAAATTATTTCACGACATTATCTAACTTTTTTTTCTCTCTTCTTTTTCTCTCTCTCTCTTTCTACTACGATCGCGTCCTCCTTAGTCTTTATTTTTTCCTTCTCTCTCTTTCTCTCTTTGTCTCTCTATCTCCCACTATAAATTTATTCTTTTGCAGTATGTCTGAATGTCGTCGTTATAGCAGTTCGAGGCCACAAGAGAGCTAAGAGAGAAGTGAGATCGACAACTTTAAGTATATATACATATACGTGTATTTTATATATATATGAACGTATACGTATGTATGGACTGCGCAACCAAAAGAATCAATGTTTTTTCCTTAAAGTATGACTCTGCGACTCAGCGCATATATACGATGACATGGTGTATATATACACATAAGCAGACTTTAATACTAAAGCGTAAATGTATAAATGTGTATATAATATGTATACAAGAAAATGAAGCACGTACAAGATTATACAAACCATATAGACACGCGCTAATATAAGCCTCACATTTATGTATATGACTTGAATCTTCAAAAGAATGTGTGTGGGCTTAATAAGGAAATAAACAATAAGTGGCCAGCAAGGATAATCCAAATTGATTAGATTTAATTGATGCTTTATACCAAGTCCAAAATTGAACGATATAACTTTAATGTTTTTTTTCTTTCTTTTTGCCGAAAAAAAAAGCCTAAAGACGTCATTAACTATTTAGTTTGTTTTTTTCCCTATTGTTTGGGACTTTTAATAAAAGTGTTATCTATTTTGGTAAGTGAAATTACGTATTTGTTTTTTTTTCCTTTTTTTATGTATAGATGTAATCATTGCGTAAACTGTTGATACTTTGTTGAAAAACAAATGATTAGTATTAGAACATTTGAATTGAAAAATAATTTAGAAGGTGCAAAAATATACAATGGAAAAATTTGTAAAGTTTATGTTAATACAATTGAATAATTAACATTTTAACGATTTCCGTCAAATTTACAATTTCAGTACAAACATTAATTGGAAGGAATTTTTGACTGTTGATAACGAGACCTGACAAATATTTAACTATGCAAATTCAATAAAAATCCGTTTATCTCAACTAATTCAATCCGATGTAAAAAAATAACCGATTAAATTAGAAATTTTTATATTTTTTTTCTCGTACAGATTTTTTTTACTTTGAATTTGAGCACAAAAATTAAATACTATTCTTATTTTTTTCCTTCTTTATTTTAATGTTGTTATGTTTTAATGAAATAAAATAGTAAGGTCAAGACTAAATTAGAAGTTCCTATTGAATAAAAATGTATTTTTTTTCTTCATTCCATCATACTTGAATAATTTTCCATTCCAAGATCTTTCAACAATTATTATGAAGCTGTTATTGAAAATAAGAAAAATTTTACAATAAGTAAATTAACCCATTCGTGAAGTATATTTTACACAGTAAGATTAAACGATCATGAATATTGATGTTCTAATTGCAATTCATGTGGAAACAAATCATTTTTAAATTGAATAGAATATATAATGCCTATTATTTCAAACAACTTTGAACTTTGTAATCAAAGATTTGAACGTTACTTTTAAATTTTTTTAAACATTTTTATCAATGTTAATGGTTTTGAAGAATTTTTTTTTTATTTTGGAGGTAAACTTTCTATTAATTCTTTCAAAATAATAATAGCGGAAATAATATATCAATAGCATAAATCAAATTAGAAATTAAATTCTTGACGCTAATATCATGAGTGAGAGACAAAGAGGAAAACGAAGAGTTATTAAATTGAAAAATAATATAGTGTACTGTTAAGAAACGATCTATTAACAAGGAAATTGTCAAAAAAAAAAAAAAATACTATACATATGTTACTTCCAGCCTACATATTCGCATATCAACAGATGTTAATAATCAACGCACAACAGATGTTTATAATGAAAAAAAATAAAAAAAATTTCAGGTATTTCTTTAAAGTATCGATACTTATACGCATGTAAACTTATTATTTTATATCAACTTTATCGACAACTACATTGAAATTTTATTCTGCATATTGACATCAGCTTAGAGATTTAAATTTAATGAGTTAATAGAGACGACATTATCACTCTTTTATTTCTAGTTATGTAAAAAAAGTAGTAAATAATAAAAAATTTTTTTAATAACTGAATTTTTAAAGAGTTAGGTATTAAACAATATCTCGAAATATAAGCGAACAAAGTATTTTGCTTCATTTAATCTATTGATTTTACGATCTTTTTGTGAATAACGTCTATATTTGTTTTATCTTAATTGACCAATATTACTTACACGTTCCAACTTACATGTTTATAAAGTTAGTCTGTTAATATTCACTGATCAAAGAATCTTGAAAATGGAATTTTATTTTCAACTGTCAAAATGAAAAGTTCAAGCAATATCTGCTCTCAATCATACATATATATATATTTGAAATGAAAAAAATGGAAGAAATAATTTCTCGAGTAAAAAAAAAGGAATCATAATGTATGTAGTAAATTTCGCACGATTGCGAAAGGCATTGTTGTTTCATTTTAACCATTTACATATATATATATAACACAGCAGACAGTCACTAATACATATATAAAGCTTTGCTCCAAGTGCGCTCAGCCTTGAAAAAACTTCATCATCGAATGTCTCAGTTTGCATTCTTCAAGAACCGGAACGCATGTGTCGAACGAGTATATACTTGTGACGATGGTGAAATATAAGCATCACGTATACATGTTCTTCTCCCCCTTTTTTTCTTAACACACAACAATTTTTTTAAAATAAAATATAAAAAAAAAACAAGGAATAAAAACAAAATATAAAGAAAGAATTAAAACCATAAGAAAATTCCTTCGCGAGTGAATGATTTATTTATTTTTTTAAAGTACGAAGAGATGATAGAAGAGATGAGTATACTGTAAAGATCCATTTCTCTGATGGTATAAAAGGAGTATTAATAATGATGTCAGAGTAGTAAGAATATTACGCAAAACGGTAATCTTATCGTCCGTTAAGCGATAACGGTATCCTGGATAACGACTACGACGACGATGACGACTTATACACACTGTAAGGAACAATAATCGCCCTTATGAAAACCAAGTCAATGGGATCAGTCTTTCTCTCTCTCTCTCTTTCTCTTTTTATATACACACAAATGTATATACACAGACACATACACAGTCTACGTGACGGGAGAGTCAGCGTTCGTATTTTTTTTTTTCTTTTATTCGTTTTTTTTTCTCTCTCTCTCTTTCTCTCTTTCCTTCCCAATTCAGCCTCTGAACCCATCGTCGACATCGCATCATATAGCTCTACTCTCTTTCGCTCTTTCTCTCTCCAGAAAAAGAGAGACCAAGAGAAAAAGAGAAAAAGAAGTCTCGCTTCGCATTTCTCACGCTTTTGTACCAATATCGACTCTCTTTCTCTCTTACTCTCTATTTCTACCTGTATATATACGTGTGTATATAGTCTCTCTCATACTACTACTAAATTCTCTCTCTCTTTTTTTACCTTCTTCCGTTTCTGCCCTTTTTTCACATTCTTTCCCCCTCTACCATTTTTTCTTTCTTTCTTTCGTTTTTTTTTTACCTATATACACTCTCTTGCGTTTTTTTTTCTCTTATAATGTATAATACGTTTACTTACTTGAAGTACTACTTCACTAAATTATTTGATAGGTCGAAAAAAGACTTATGAGCGAAATTTTGTGCGAGTTAGTAGAAATAATAAAGTACTTCTCAATTGGATCCTTACTTTGATAAATAAAAAAAGAAGTTAAAGAAATTATATGTATTTAAGAATTCGCTACGAAATTTTTTTTAAATGCATCCAGGACAATGTTTGAATTGCACTGTGTTGGTTCAAAAACAAATTTTTTTTTCTTCTCTTTTTTCTCATAGGGGAGTTTATTTTGGCGAAACAAAACATTAATTGATGCATAATTTTTAACGTTTCGTAAAATTACAGTTGGATCTTTGTTCAACAAATACGAAATAATCCAATCTCTTATTAATTATATTAGTTGGTTTTTAATAATATTAATCGCCAAGCAAATAAGACTAAGGTTATTGAAAAAAAAAACTTTTTCTATATTCTATAAGTATAACATGACGAATATGCAAATAATATCTATAAATATTATTTTTTTCTTCTTTTTTTGTAAAATAATGTTACAAGGCTGCAGCGAATGACTCATTTTTTTAAGAAAATTCTTTGTTTTAATTAATATATAATGTTAAAAACTAAATAATATATAGCAGTAGTGAAAAAAAAAACTTTTTTTTATATATATAATAATATGAGCCTATATATTTGTAAATAAAAAATCCATCTAATAAAGAAAAAATTTATAATGATAATTAACTACATAAAATTTCAAAAAAAGTGGTAATGTTCCATAAAATTAATAATTTTCTGGATTGCAGTTTACTGAATTTAAAGTTAACGATATTTTCTTGTAAGTATTGCAACATTGATTGGATTAAACATAGATACTGTATAAATACATTAATATTTCCAAAACAATTTGTTAATGCTTTATCAGAATTAATAATTTTACGATAAATTTTATTATCAGCGCCGAGTTTATTGATTGTGTTGATTTATTGAATTATTATTGATGATAAAGATACAAAAAAATATCTGTCAAGAATTTAATTGGCAAAATTTTATTTTTTTTATTTTTATATTTAAAAAAAAAATTTTTTTTTTTAATCGATAGAAGCTACAAGGTTAATAGTTTTTTTTATGTTTCATGGCATTATACACGAATGTTTACATTTCAAACTATATGAAAGTTAAATTAATATTTCTTTTTGCTATCTTTAAATTCATATCGTAAACAAAAGTCTGGAGGAAGTACACATGACGTATTGTTTACAATGTCTCAAAAGTTTATTGGAATAAAAATTCTATTCTTTTTTTTTTAATCAAAGAATACATTTATAGATTAAAACTGAAATTTGGAAAAATATTTTTTTTAAATTTTCGAAATTTCCCAGTGAAAAATAACAAAGACGAGGAAAATTAATGGTTCTCTCAAAGAATCTGTTAAAAATAAAGAAGAATATTTCTAGAAAATCTTATTTTAGAAGTAGAAGCGAACCAAAAGTATTATGTCAGAGTGTAACATTAAATAATCATTCAAATGCAACGTATAATAATTGCAAAGCATCACGAACGACTATCGTCAAGTTTCTTCTTACGCATTAGTTTTTTCTCTCTCTCTCTCTCTCTCTTTTTCCTTCCCTCACTCTTGTGTCTCTTATATATATTTTAAACTAAACAACACGTGTACAGGTACCATTGCATGTACACAATAGAAGAAGAATCCGCGAGTGTATAAGTCGTATGATATCTGGTCTATACGTTGTTTTATCCCTGGAGGCCTTCTCTCTCTCTCTCTACTTCTTGACGTTTGTGTTGCGTAAGCTCGATTTAAAGTCCATTACCGCATTGTATATATACAAGTTACTCTTTTTTTTTTTTTAATTTTTTTTCTTTACTACGATGAAAGAAAACCTAACGATTTTCGACTCTTAAAGCGTTATATACATAAGAGGCGCCTGTTGTCTGTATACAATTTGTGTTTTGCTCATTATAAACCAAGACTCTCTGGCGTTCTGCTTCTATGTCTAAGACGTAAGATTTTTATATGTGTGTAGATGAGGTAACCTCAAGCCAGTGGTAGTATTTTGAATTTCACAGACTGGAAAGATGGATTATACGAGACTCTTATAATTTTTGCTACTTCTTTTTTTTTCTCGATGACATTAAATGTTAGTGGCACAAAAGAAGCCAAATTGATTTCGCAATGATTTTCAGATGATTTATTATAAATTTAAGTTTTTGGTTAGTTAATTGTATACGTATGTATTGATAACTTTTTAAAAAGTATATAATTTCGTACAAAATTTGCAAAAATTCTTTTTATTATGTTATGTTGCTATACGTGCTTATTCGCACATATAAAAAAAAGAGTGTAGGCTTTTATTATACGCTGGGTTACTCAAGAATCGAGAGTAAAGTGAGGATTCGTCATTGAAGTTTTTCGAACGCACGACAAGACGTGTGGCGAGACTGAATTTGCAAGGACTTTTAAAACTTATGAAAAAAATGTTTATACATATATATAGATATACATATATGATTGTCTGACGACTGAAGCTTTTGTAATTGATTTTTTTTTTGCTCGCTCTCTCTCTCTCTCTCTTTTTCTCTTATCGCGTAAACGCTGCTGATTTTTATTGTTTGCTTTGCTCTTTTTCTGTTAGTAGTTATTATTTCTCTCTTTAGTTTTTTTTTTGTTGTCTGGAAAATTAATGGTAATTTTTGTAATAAAACACAGTATTTTGGTTATGCAAAAATTGAACGCAAAAAGGCTTGGTTCTTTTGGTCGTGAAATTAATTTTTGTTTGCGCAATATACACGTGCGACCTTTTTTTTTTATTCGTGCAGATGTACAGAAATATATATGTATATATTGTAAATATTTTTCGCTTAAATAAAAACGCTTTCGACTTTGACTCTTTCTAGCACAGGGAAATTTTCGTAAGGTCACCTGATTTACATCAGTAGTATATAATTTCTCGTGTTGTTTTTTTTTCTACTTATTAATGAATTTGTAAGGACATTGTCAATACATTAAACATTAGCATTCATTATTCATCGTTTCTTATATTCGAAATTCTTTTTTAAAATTCTTTGTTCAACTCGTTTTGATATTTATTATTGAAACAATTTTAATCACAAACAATATTTTAAATAAATTATTCAAAAATTTACTTTGTTTATTAATAAATATTTAAAATTTTAATATAAAATAGCAATATAAAGGCAACAAATCACTAAGGTTTAATTCAATTATTTAATGTCTACAGTTTAGTATAAAACACAACACTGTAAACACAAGAGCAGCTTTACATACACGATCGTATTTATAGTCAAGACAGAAAAACGTTGATTGCCATTGTTTACTGTTATTAGCAACTCTTATTTACTATAACTTATTTAATATTATTAATTAAAAATGTAAAATCTAATTTTTAAAGTACATTTTTACTATTTAATTAAATATAAAAAATTTTTTTAATTAGTAAATATTATTGTTTATACAAAAATTTAAATTTGCAAATTAAAATTCTCAAGATTGATATTAAAATATAAATAAACGAGACTTTTTTCTTTTATCAAAAAAATACCACTTATCAATTCATAAAAAAAGTAGATCATTTTAATCTAAATAATCATTTAATTGCAGTGTAAAAAAAACAACAGAAACGTGATCGTTGAACATTAACAAACTTTCGTCATCGAATTTGGCAAAATCCAAATATAGAAAAGTCTCGGGTAATACTTGGTGGAATAATTTCGTTAAGCTATTCTCAGACGCGTTATAATATTTTTAGTTCTAAGTTATTTTCGTAATGGCCAATCAAAATTTATCAACAAAACTCATCTCCCTATTTGGAATTTCGCTATAATTAATCAATAATACAATAATATTGAAACCCTTGTTAAAAAAAAGCAAAACAAAAAAAAAATAATAACGTGTATATCGGCATTTAAAAGAGAAAGAAAACAAAAAAAAACAATCCTACATACGTATATAGAAATAGCAAAGAGCGAAACATCTGACTGAGGGGTCAACGCATCTCTCGGAGTAAAGAGAAGTATAGCAGCCGCAGAGAGCATACACACAGCAGCCGTCTTTCCTTCGATTTCCGCGGGAAATTTAAACTTTGAAAGGAAAAAAAAATAACAAAAGTTGCGCACTAACCGATCATGCCAACGTAGTTACCTACATAACGCTTGTTTATAATATCATATGATAGTGTGTATATATAAACTTACAAAAAAAATCTTATTTAATAAACATACTTACTTGTCGAAATCCAACTAAAAGCTATGTATATATGCTGCTTTCCTTTCTCTCTTTCAAGTTCTCGATTTAAAATTGTTTTCAATGTATGCGTACAAAGTTACGGCAGCCTCGCCTCTCTCGCAATCCAAAAGTCATTGACACAAAAGGTTTTGTAAAGGAGAGATAGTTAAAACGAGAGAGTAAAAAAAAAAGATTTTTTTTTCTCTTTTCGAAGGAACGTTTATGTATAGAACAACACTAAATAGCTAGAGTCACTATAAGTTTTGACATAGAATAGTCATCCGTTTTCTTCTTCGTCTCCTTCAGACAACAAAAAAAAAAATAAGAGGTAAAAAAATCAAAGAACCTCGACAATCACTTTAATACGTGTGTATATAGCAAGAAAGGAGAAATCGTCCGGCTTTTATAACACACCTTTATATCTCTCTTTCTTAACTACTTTGCATTACATTATCTCCTTTAGTTGTCACGTCACCTCGATTCTTTATTTTCTTTATTTTTGTTTTATTTTACAAATATATGTAAGTGTATGTCTAGTTGCGCACAATCTTGAATGAATTTCGGGAGCACAGTATATCAGAAAATTTAAAACACACTTTATTTATTCGACTGTCACTCACTGTCAATAATTCAATATTATCAAGTATAAACAATAAACACCACCGATTTTCACTGTTCCTCAATATAGTACAAAAAATCGTCTTCGTTTCTTCAATTAAAAATATTTAATCACCAATGTTTCAATTGTTAGGAAAAATAATAATAATAATAAAGCAGGAACAACACCAACGGTAGTAAATAGTAACGTTTAAATTTTTAAAATTCACTGGCACACTTGTTTAAAAATAAAAATTTTAATACTTCAAAAAATAAAAACAAAACAATCGTCTTTTAGTTTTAAATTAAAAATAAAAACTAAAAATTTATTTTGTAAATTAGAAGCATTTATTAAATTTAAAAAAAAGCGCTCCTAACACTTTTAAAGTCGAAGATGTGTATATTATAAATTTGAAAAAGTATAATGCTCACTTTGCGGAGCAAAGCTTTTGGAGCTCTCTCAGTAGCAAGCGCGCGTCTACGGATTCGCAGGCCGATTGACGGCCTACCCGCTCGGTGTGTTGGCTCTTGCCACGGATGAACGTGCGGCGTTTCATCGGACTGGTGGCCGGAAGAAACGTCAAAACGCGCGCGTTTCACTCGGCTATGTGGTGTACTCTCCCTAATACCCCCGCACTTCCCCACTACTACCACACATCACTATACCCATTTATACTCTTTTTATATATATATACATATAGCTTTGCCAGTTGTATATATATTCTGTGTAGAAACTCCGTCACATTGCCGCCTGCGTCGACACACACACAGACTTGTACTACTACATATATTTTTGTATCTGTGTAGAAGAGAACAGTATAGTCGACTGCTATTTTCTTAGTTTCTCACTCTAACTTTCTATATATTAGTATAATACTATCCCACTCTTGCCCTCGCTCTCCTTTCTCTCTGTTCTGTTTACCCCCACTCATACAATGCTATATATATGTTGTCTCACTCTTGCAGCCGTCGTCGCCCCCTACTACTCGATCCCACGCTTATGTTTCGGTGTCGCTCTCCTTGTTCTCTCGCTCATTCTCTCTCTCTCTCTCTCTCTCTCTTATTTTACTTGCTCGTGTGACGTATGCACGCGTGCACGTGTAAGAAGAAGAGAGATGGCATACTTGTAGTGCTTACGAGAGAAACGGAGTAAAACGGAGTTCTCTCTGTTTCGGAGCAGAGTAGGATGAATGTATAAACTTTGACAATGTGTTAGACGGAGAGAACTCGACTTTCGGTGCGCTGCAGACGGAGACAGATGCGCTTCGTGAGTAAAAGAAGAGAGCAAAACGAATAAGAAATAAAGCAGGAGAGAGAAAGAAAAAAAAGGAAGAAAAGAAGCAAGAAATAAAGGGAGCGAGAGAGAAGGATAGAGAGTTCGGGGGCGCACACTCACGCGCATTACATACATATATCTGTGTACTTATAATATACACACACAGGCGCAAAAGGTCTTTCTCGTCGAGGCAAAGGTGTGTATATACGGTATATCCTCTCTTTCTGCTAAGGCACACGCGCTCGTGCTCTCGCAGGCACGACACGACGACGACGACGACGACGACGATGTCGACGTCGGCGGTGGCGGCGGCTACATTTCTTTCCTCTCTTGGGTGGAATCCGGCTCTTTCTCTCTCTCTCTCTCTCTCTCTCTCTCTTTCTTACTCTCTTTACCCAACATTCAAGTATTTTCTTCCCCTCTTTATAATACAGGAGGCTTCGAAGTCTTTCTCTTTCTCTGTCTACTCCGACCTCGCCCCCTCTTTTTCTCTTTTACCACTTTGGGTTTATATACCTTCTTTAGTTTGTGTGTTGTTGTATGTTAGGCTTATGTGTGCGCGCGCCTTTATTTATACCCAACGGTCGTGTGCGCGCTACTGCTCTCTCACTTTCTTTCTCCGTCTCTCTTGCTCCCTATCTTTCTTTCTCTCTTTTTTCATGAATACAACAAGCGTCCTTTAGTCCATCATTTGGCAGCAACAAACCGACTTATTGTCGGGGATCGGTCGCCGCCAGCGCGTCGCTACCTCGCGCCTTACGCTCTCTCTCTCTCTCTTTCTTTTTCTCTTTTTCCTTCTCTCTCTCTCTCTTTCTTTCTCGCTCGATCGAAATTATTTTCTCGACCCTCCTCCTCCACCTCCTACTTCACCTACTCTTTATGTGGCTCTCTCGCGTGTGCTCGCACTCTCTTTCGAGTTCTCTCTTACCTTACGTACATACATGAGTATATATGTACATACATATATGTTTATCCATATATACATTATATACATAACTTGCATGTGTAAGTATTTATATATATATATATATATATGTATGTACAGTATTCCAAAACGTTGCATTCTCTCTCTACTATTGCTGCTGCTGTGTTGAATGTTAGGTATATATACTTAACAGTGCACATGTAAAAGCTGGCGAAAACCTTACACACACAGGCTGGCTAGTATTGCCTCTACAGCTCCATTATCGACGAGAAAGCGTTATTATGGATTAGGCCAGCGCAATAGATCGATTTGGGATTGGGTTGTTGTATAGTTCGCCTCCTGTGTTCCGCTTTTTTTTTTCTTTTCTATTCTCTATATTTTTTTCTCCTTTTTTTTCTTTTTTTGTTTTCTTTCATGGGGAAAGTGCGCAGTAAGTTGTTCACACGTACACACATACGTAAATATACGTAAAAGAAAATGCGTCGTGGTTGAATTTTGTGCGCACGCAAGGGCTGCTTTTTTTTCTTTCATTTGGGGTGGGGAATTTCGTTTTTCGATTCTGGAAAAAAACGGAGGTTTGTGCGCATCCGTAGGAAAAGCTCTCGGTAGCTTTGTTGAAGACCGAAGAGATAATTCGGTTTATACAAACATTGATTATGCACCTGTTGGAATGTATTTTTGTTTTTATTTTTACTAGGTCAAAGCTATTAAGGGTAAAAACGAATAACTCTTTTTTTAATGTTACTAATTACTTAACTTTGTAAAATCAAGAAGAAAAAATTAAATGAATTTGATCTAAATAAAAGTTTTTTTTTAATGAAGTTTCGTGTGATCCGAAACGAGATAATAAAATTAAATGGGTTTTTCAGATAGTACTAAATTTAAATATATTTGATACGTTGATATACAAAAAGAACAAAAAATTCAAAGTTAAATTATTGAATCAAATAAATAATAAAAATTATTTAATTAAATATAATGAAAATAAACAAAAAATATGAAAAGAACGAAAACAAAATAGTTGATTTTATGTTTCACGCCACTTTTATGTTGCTAGAAAATGCGAATTTGTGGCATACGCCGCCTAGTGACTAATCGCATAACTCCATTCAAAAGAATTCTCATAAGAATGGTTTTCATTTAAAATTTTCATATAAGCCGCCTGTAGTTTACACTGAAAAAAATTTCGCCATTGGAGATGTCGATGACTGAAGGGATAAAGACTTTTCAATCATTGTGTTAAATTGATTCGTTAGCGTCGGAGTCTCTTATTCAAAGGTATTACAGAAATCGAGAATCTCGGCTCTCGGAGTCTCAGACGCCCAGAGCCGAGTTGAGGTAGCTCGGCCGTGCGCTTGCGCTATTGCGAGGACTCATCGAATTCCATATTTACGAATTTCGAGTAAGATCAAGTTCAGTTTCGTTTTGCATGTATTCGAGGATTCTTAGAGTTTATTTTATACACTTGTACGAATTGAAATAATACGAAATGTAGAGTTATGAAATGTTGTTTCTTTCATGAAATCAATAGACTCTAAATATCGAGATACCCAAAGACGAAATTTCTTTCAGTGTAGAAATGCTTTTGAATCCAATTCCATACCACTGGAAATTGACGTGAATATCAAAATATACTTTTACCGTCATAATTCAAATTTTTATTTGTTCTTACATAATCGATACTCAACGCAATTTCATTACATTAGCGTAATATTATTCTTGCACATTATTAATGTATCTTCACATTTGAAGAGATACAGTAAGACATTAAACTGAACGTTAAGAAGTTTTTAAATGAAAGTATTTAAAAATAAAATTTTAAAAATGATAATTTATGTTACAAGATAATAAAACGTTAATGAAAATAGTAATATATTACATTGAATGTAAATATTTTTGAAATTATAAAGAGAATTCACGCTTCTAAAAAAAGAAATTTTACGTTTTGGAGTAACATTTCATTCTGCTTCATCTCCGAAGAGATTTTAGAGTGTTGAGCAGACTGTCTGCAGTATACGTTTTTCCTTTTTTATTTTTTTTTTGTCTTCTTATTTTTCCCGCACGTATTTCGATAAAACCGAGCAAATGGAAAGACGAGCCCATAGTCGAGGGTGAGCAAGAGAAAGAAAGACAGAGAGACAAGACGAGTAGAAAAGAAAAAGAAGAAGACAAAGAAGAAAAAAAAATGAGCGAGCAAGTAAAAGAGAGAAAAGAAAAGAGAGGATGTCTAAGGATCGGTGTAGAAGCTGAACGATCGGCTGCTATATAGCTGCACAGTTCTTTGATTCTCTTTCTTTCATTCTCTCTCTCTTTCTCTCATTCTTTATCTCTTTTACTCGCTCGCATTATATGCCTTCGAAGTCCTTTTAAAGAGGCGCTCAGTCCTTCCTGGTATTAGAGGCCGCGCAAGGCCCACAGGCACTTTTCGAAAAACATCGGTCGAACGACGAGATGCACACGTATATATGTATGCAGACTATATACTAAACAGAAGACCATAACTTGTTAAGAGACAAATTTTCTTTTCTCTCGGTTAAATTTGTCGGTTGAAATTCCAGTAAATATAGAAATACCTCGCTTCAATCAATACTCAGTCCACGAATTTCAGATGATTTTTTATTTATATACAGTTATATTATTGTAATTACGCTACTCATTAAAGTCATTATTTAAATGTTTTTTTTATTCAACAAATTTTTAAAATTATATTCATAAAATATTTAAAAATATGGGGGTCGAGTTACATAAAAGATCGTTACAAAAATAGCACCCACTACAATTTTTGAAGCACGTGTTATGAGATTTAAAAATAATTTTAAAAACATCAAATTTCTCCAACATTTGATTAGTGTGCTTTTTATTTTATTTTATATGTACTTTGTCACTATAATAGCTTTTTGTCACGTTACGTGTTCCCTGGGTTTCTAAAATTAAAGTAAATACGATGTGACATGAATATTGTATGTTTACCTTTTTGTGATAATTGTTTACATTGTATCTTGATTATTTATTTGATTAATCTAGTTTTCAGTTCTTTAAACACGTAATTTCTCAAGTAAATATGAACATTAAATACATAAATAGAAATTTTCTTATAGAAACTATCTTAACGTGCTGCCAAATAATTATAAATTATCATTTAACATAGTTTTATTTTTATTATGAATTTAGTAATGCATTAAAATTTTATTATATTCAATTAAATTTTATAAGAGACTGATAATTATTTATTATGACATCAATAAGATCACGTAACAAGACATTATCATGATTGTTTTCAGTAGATAATTTTTTTCATAAATCTGTGAACTATAAAACATTTTCCCCTCTTTTAATTTGTGTTTTGACACGTAAAGTAAAAACCTTAATACATATATTTAAAAAATATTACAAAAAAAAGTTTCTTTTAATTATTTTAATGACTTTTACCATTTATGCACATTAATAAACAAGGTTTCATCTTAAAAATTACTTAAATAAAAATAAAATATTTCCTTACGCAATCTCTAAATGTTTTTCAAATTGGGACTGTCTTCCACTGCTTGCGCATGCGCATAATATTTGAAGTTGGTGCAATTGGGAAGAAACTTTGTTGATCATTTTTTTCTTTAAGTCAATATATATTAGATCTACATAATAAATCGTTTTAATTTACAATTTATTTTTCGTACATAATAAGTATAACTAATTTTATTTTTAAAATACGTATACATTATCTCATAAAGTATTTAAAGGATAATTAATAGAGTATTGATTTACAATAATTTTAATGATCAAATTTGAGTATCGAAAACACCACTTTTTTCAAAGGATTTTTTAATTTTGTTCAAAAATATTTTTTGGAGTAGCTTATTAAAAAATGAGACTTTTCAAAGTAATAATTAAAAGAAGAAACGTGATTATTTTTTATTTTTTTAAAAAGTTTTGACCCTTACTTGACAAAGTTACCAATTATCAGTCCAATTTAATACATTACTTTTTCCACCTGAAAATGTACAAATTTATACGAGTAATATGAATGCTTTAGGAAGACGTAATACATTTTCATAATATAAATTAACTCTTTATTGTTCAGTCCAGATGTATGTTACTATTAAGGATACATATCAAAAGTAGATAAAAGCATGAACATGTTTATGAAATTGTTTTTCATTCCATTACCATAAGATATTATTCATCGTTACAAATCTGCGGAAAAGTATAAAGTTAAGTTTTCTTGAACAGAATCAGTTATTAATTTTTTAGTTGAAAAAATGATTTTATAACATATCATTAATGACCTGATAAAAATTTTTATTTTAAATTTAATACTGTAATACTGCTAAGATTTTCCATCATTTCAATAAATTAAAAGTATTAATTTTTCTTATAATTATAAGAGCTTTATAAAATTATAAAATAAAATTCTATTATTTATTTTTGTTTATTCAAATAATTTTTTTATTATGAATTATTGCATGGATAGTATCAGAAATGTAGCTAAAACTAATATTTAAAAGTAAGATAGTAAGAATCTCAGAGAGACGTAAAATACAGGCTAAGGTAGCTTAAACGTTACATGATGCAATAAACAGGGATTCTTTGTGTCTTTCAATGAATCATCCACATTTATTTGTTATAAAATTCAGGAAATTAAAAAAAAACATATTTTTTAGTAATTCCATGAAATATTATAAGGTCAATAGTGTTCTCGCATTATGCACGATATAATTAATTCTAAACACGAAACTTATGCATCATAAATTTGATATTTGTGAAACAGAATCTAATTTTTAATGCAAAGAATCATGGACAAACTTTAATTTAATAAATAAAATATTTTATTGTTATTTTCTCCATTTATTAATATATCTTTTTACATAAGACGCGTACAGTGGGCACTTTACTCCCTCTCAGCGATAAGTAAAGTACCCACTGTACGCTGCCTGTGTAAAAAATCGTATATTCACCACGGGAGTAAATGAAAAATGCCTTAAATCGATGTTTATGACAGTTTACATACGATTTAAGAAATTTTTCATTTTTACTCCCTCGGTGAATAATATACTATTACAGCTTCATAAGTGTCAGAGTTTATAATAATACATAAATTTTTTAAATACAAAATTAAATGAATTTACTTGAAATTTTTCAGTAACAACTTTTAAATAAAAAATATCTTTCATCAATCTTTTTTCAAAATATTGTTTGTAATACTTTTTTTTGAAAACAAAAATCATGATACCAGTCTTTTACGAATCGCCTTGATGTATATTGCGACTCACGACTTTTCGGAGATTAGTAATGAAATGTAAACAATATCTACTGCGGTACCAAGAAACCTTGTTGATTACAGCTGTTTAACTGATTGTTTAGTTGGTTTGTATGGCTGGTTAATTCTGGTTGACTTCGCGGTCGACAGGCATTGGTTTTCTAAATATAAGCATTCGTTTTGTTTTTTTTAATCATTTTTTTTACTTATCTCATTTTTTATTTTAAATGAACCTTGTTAATTTCAACGTTCTTTTTTACTATATAAGAATTTAAAATAATTTTTTCTGATCACCTTTTTGTAATTGTTACTGATTTTCTCATATCTAAAGAAATATTTTTTTTTGTCAATATTTTTGGATACCACAAAGTTAACAAGCTTGGTCAATTTTACAAATTTTTTATATTATGAAAGTTTTTTACGTGTTAATATGGAATTGCATTTATTAATACACGATTAACATAAAATATGACAATGTTTTCATTTTAAGTTAAAATCATAATTAACGCTGTATACTGCAGATATATACTGTATTAAAAAATGTACAAATAAATAAAATTATGAACTATTACATTTATATTTGTATTGCAGATAAACTGATGAAAAAATAATATCGTTGTTTCGTAATCATTATTGATTGATTTCTATTTATTTTAATCAATACTATAAGGTAGTTCTAAACAATTTTTAAAAACGAAAGAAAATCACTGAAGAATATATAGTATTGTTTGAGCAAAATTTATTTTTACACCTTTTTCCATTTGTGTTATCGAGTAGAAATAATTTTAAAATTTTCATTTTTACAAGTGATTATATGTGGACGGTCTGGTTTAATATCCTAATAACAGTATGGCTTTGCCCAAAAACTGTGGATAAATTTTAAAAAATAGGATACAAAAGTAAAAATCTTGTACTTTCTAATGATAATAAAAAAGTATAGATAATTGAGTATTTAAAAAAAAGATATTTTATATAGAATGAATTGAAATACTTTTTCTTTTTAATTTTCAAAACGTGCTTAAGAAACCTGATGATGTTCTATTAGCAAATATAAGCACACAAAATTGAAATTGAAATCGATAAAAAAAATATTTAATTCTTCTTATCATATTCTAATTATAAAACCAAATCAAATTAGTACTTTTTTCTAACAGAGTGTGCAAAACGCGTCTTCGCGTACACCACACAAACCCAAGAAGGCAAGTTTTGTGTGCACGCTGTTAAAAAAAATAGAGATTGATACACAAGAGCGACGGGGGTTAATTTTGCGCCCATACTATTAATGCTTATTACATAATTGAGATTATAAACTAAAAAGGAGCTTTTCATAAATTATTATTTATGTACTGAGAAAATATTTTCTTATCGAAGCTTTTCGTATGCACTCATTAATTTTAGAACCTATAAAAGACTACTTCAGATGATTTCATTTAAAATGCAGGTTTTCTGTCACTTATTAACGTTTGATTAATATTTAAAGATCATCTAAAACTTTTAATTAATTCTGAATATTTCTTTTGTTTCCATCTAATTTTTAACTTAAACAAAAATAATACCAAATTTCGCTCTAAACACAGAGATAAATTAACTAGAATTAGTTTCCAAATAGAATATGAAATATATTCAAAAAGTTGCATACTCTATAAATTAAAGTGGCTTTGGCGAATTTTATAAAAAGATAGAAATTTTAGTAAGAAACACCGAGAAAATTATGATCTGCAAGCTCTTCATAAATGTTTTAAAAATACGAGGTCATCGACCAAATTAAAGAGAAAAAAATTAGGAAAATTTAACGAGAACTCTTATAGAAAAAATAGCATTTATTATAAATTTGCCCCTTGTAATTTGATAATAAATTGTAGTTTTCCATGAACCAAAAGTGGAATTATAGATTTTTCGTTGCAAATTTAAATTAACCAATCGATTGATAAATCAATCGGTCAAATCGTTAATAAGTGAAAATTAATTGGTCGTTTTTTAATAATAAAACCTAATTAAAATTTAAATAATCAATTCATTTTGAGTAGAATATCATTTTAAATATAATATTAGTAAGTGCTTTAAATGATAATAACTTAAGATTACTAATAAAGCATCAGTTATTTTCTAATAATGGCTCCAGGATCAATACATATAACCAATAAAGACTTCTTCAAAATATATTATTAGTTATTTAGAATATAATGAGGATATATTGAATGCCTTTTATAAAAATTATGATGTTGTATGACAGGTAAAATAAAAATTTAGGTATTTAATGAAATGAAGGTTAAGGGATAAGTTAGTGCGGGAGGTCGGTAATGGTGTATGGATTGTAAACATAAGTAAGTCATAAATGATACAATAAAATATTATGACGTCGGCGTTTTGTGGAAATTTCCTTAATCCTATCTTTCTAGATTTTAATGCGTTTATGAAGCTTGAAAAACATAAAATGATCCTATTTTGTAATAATTTATTCAGTAACGTACGTTTATTTTCTAACTACTTTCTTGAAAAGGGTCACACATTGAAAATAAAATTTTAACATTATAAATCTTATACATTTTGAACTTAATATTACTTCACTATGGTAGTTTTATGAATACTAATGCTGTTTAATTTATTGATAGAAAGTAAAATTATAAATATTTAGGGTAAAAATAAATATAAATATAAGGAGAACGATAATCCAAAAAAATATATGGATAAATCTTCGTATCGGACGTAAATTTTTACGTCAATTCTTTAAAGCAATTTTTAAACAGCTACGATTCTGCGACATTAAAACATGCACAACTCCATATGATCGCAAATTTTCCGTTAAAATCTAAAAAGCAAATTGCAGTTATTTTGTAAATCTATATTGAACGACGCCTTCAATAGTTTCTTGAGAGCATATAATTTTTTAATAAAATTATGGAATCATGAAATATTTTCGAACGAAAGTTAAATTTTTTAAGTCTTAAGGAAATATGATTTATGCCGCTCGAATGATGTTTAAAAAATCTAATAGACTATTATTTTAACTTAAAAACAACAAAATAGAGTCATTTATGTAAAACCTAATTTTTTTCGTGAAAGATTTTATTCTTTTAACAAAATATTGAAGGTGCCGTTCAATATAGATTCACAAAAACTTGAAGCTTACTTCTTTTTTAACTGAAATTTAATGCTATAATGCTAAATAGTTGTATGTATTTTAATGTAACAGAATAATGACTGATTAAAAGTTGTTTGAAAAAAGTGACATAAAAAATAAAAATTTTTGAAAATTGGTGCATATACGTAAGCGCTAAAAGACCACCATCGAAATCATCAAATTTGTGGAGTTCAACTTTTGATTATTCAACAATAAATCTTTAAAGTCGTATGCATATAAAGTATGGATACGCACTAAAAAAATATATATAGATATATACTGCATACACCATGATAAATAGATGTTTTTTTTAAATTTAAATCACTATAAATATTAGAAGTTAAATAAAATTGACGTTCTACAGGATCTCCATTTTTCTGAGTTCTAAAATCTTTAGAAAATATTTGTAATCTTTGCTAAACCTGAAGTTCCTAAGAATTTTAAAAGATATAATTTTCTGATTGTTTCAATGTAATAATTTTAGTTTATTTAAAACTTTGAAATCAAAGCACTACCCTTGTAAAAATTTTTAGGTTTAGTAAAAATTTAGAACCAGTTTGGGAAATGAGACCATCTCAAACTTAATGAGAAGGTTACACAAAAGTTTGGTAAAACTTATTTTGAACAGTATTTTATTTTCTGATGTAGTAACAGATCATGAAAAAGTTTAGCATAAGTTAAATAAAAATTTCTTTGCATTTATTTTTTACAAAATATATGAATCATTTTACATGTATATTTCAAATATATTTGGCAAAAGTTTAGCAAAGGTTTCATAAGTAAAGATTTGACAAAATTACATGAACGTTTCGTGATTATTTGTCTTAAATACCTGAAAATTTTGCAAAACTTTATGAAAGATTATTTTAAACTTTTTAAGAAACATAATAAAAGTTTTTTTAGATTATAGCAACAGCAATGTTTGGGATTTTCTTTAAAATTTTTTAACTAAATTTATCAGAAATTTCAAAGTGAAAGTACTAATCTTAATATTTAAATTAAAGGAATAATTTTTTGATCAAATAGTTTTATTTGAAGCAAAATTAACCATTGAAGATTGAATAAAATTATATAAATATTCAAGATAAATTAAATTTAATAATAATTTGGATTTTGAAATTTAATACTACTAGCAATATAAAGCGCGCTGCGCGCGCCTTGTTTTATTTATTTATTAGTTAACATAATTCATTGAAATTTCAAAATTTTATTCTAAATTTCAAATTTTCGTCACTTGTTTTATTTTAACCAATCAAAACTGTCTTATCGTGATGACAGAATTTATCCATCACTTTTTTAAAAGAGGATTGTTTCAAAAAATTTTTTTATAGTGATTGTACGCATAACATTCCAGATCATCTTAAACAATAATAAAATATTCACAGAGCGAACATTTCAGTTATATCAAGCAAATAACCTTTATCACTAAATTTTAATTAATATAAACTTATCAAGTTTTTTTTAGTTCATTAGGAATCGTAAAAGTTAAAAGAATATCATGAAAAACGTAAATATTAAAAAAATATATTTTACGCGTACAAAAATCGACTCTACAAGCAATTTGAATCCTGTAGCCCTTAATAGAAAATTTTCTGATTTTTTGTTACAAAAGAATTTATTTTTTATTTATAAATAAAATCTGTTTAATGTATGTCTATTTGATTTAAATATTTTTCTATTTAGGTCATAATAGAAATCTGTTTAATAAATTAAATAAATTCGAAACATCAAATTAATTTCACATATGTGAAATATTTTTTTTTAATCTTAACAAATTTCTTTTAGAAGCAAAAAGATTTTCTACTATGAGCAAAATTATTAAATTTTTGTGATCGAGCATACTTCATACTAAATTATTTCTGTTTAATTTAGGAACTATAACATCAGCAGACCACCGATCTAGGTCTATTTTCAGGATATAGTTTAGAAAACTATTAAATAAAAATTGAAAAAACAATCAACTTGAAATTTATAAAAGAAAATGAAATTATTTAATTAAATATTCAATATAAATATATTAAATAATTTTTATTGATTTTAAAATTAAAAAATTAACAAAATAAACCATATTAGTAATCTTGTGAGTTGTTTAAGAGTAAAATTTAAATCACCAATTTATTAAAAGTTTATTAAAAAAAGAATATAGAAACATTTTGATAAGGAGATATTTTTTTAAAATTTTATTTAACGTCGCTGTATTTATTGCTATGATTGCGATGCTAATTAGCGACAGAGTTCGTCAGTGTGTTTATGAACAAAGCACATGTAAATGTACAATGGTGCTTGTATCAATCGGCCGACAGCGGGATTCGAACTCAGGTCCTCGAGATTACGAATCCATCACTCTATTAAATGAGCCACTAACACCTCTCATTTTTCAAACTTGTTTTGAAGCCTAAAAATTTTTGCATGCGCAAATTTCGTAAAAGGATACACCATTTAAATATTCTAGTTTAAAAGTTAAGCATTTTCAGATGTAAGGGAGACATTAGCTGGTTGGTACACTTTTTGTACATTTTATTGCTTATATTAAATGAATAGGAATTAAATTACATTGCATTGATTGAAAGTATTTACTTGACAGATTAATTTGAAGCTGATTATATTATCGTACGATCAATAATTAAATAGTTAATAATTAATAATTATGATTATTTATTTACGAAAATATTATACCATAATTTTCAAAGTGTGAAAAAATTTTTTCTAATATGAAAAAATTATTCAACTTGTTTATTATCAAGACAAAACTAGCTATCACACTGAAACTTGCAGCATATATACAAAATAGACAGCAAATGATTATAGCATAGACAAAATTGTTTTATATAGTTTGCTAGTTGACTATTTACTCATGCATTCAGCTAGCCCTGGTATCCCTTACTTTGTTGGAATTAACCAATTAAAAATAAATCAATACGTTTAAATATAGAATCTTTATCTAGAAAATCTCAATTTAAGACAATTGAAATAAAATAATTATAATTGATAATTATAATTAATACAAAATATATTTAAGAGGTTATCAGTGTCAAACTGGAGCTATCTATTTAAAATAGAAAATGTGCTAGAATAATTTAGAATAATAATTATCTCATGGCATATATTATATTAAAGAAAAATCGTTTATGTAAATCGATAAATATAACACAAAGTATAGAACAGAAATATATAAGTGTTCATTATCAACATTATCAACTTCTTTTTCTCTATATAATTTAAAAAATTTTTTATATTAAATAATTTGTATTTTAAGGAAATTGTAACATAAAATGAAAAATATATTGCAATATGTGCGAAAAATAAAAGTTATACACGTCCTTGCTTAATACAGATGCTACCATTTATATCCAACAGCCTCTTAAATTAAATTTTCTTGTTGATTGAAAGTAAATAAATATTTAATATTTGTTATTTATAAAATTAAAAGTTTTATTAATAAATTTTCAGAATATGAATTTTGTCGATTTTTAATTGCATATTGCCCTACGATATAGAATTAAGAATAAATATATTATGTATAGACACCCACATATGTTTTATTTTGGATTACTAACTTAACTCATCAATAAGTTTGTACCGATAATTAAATTCTGTTTTAGTTCAATAAATACTTTTTAGCTTAAATTAAAATTATTTTTAAAAACAATGAAAGTTTTTCAAAAATTACTTTTTATAACTTGTGATAAATTTACATTTTGGTTTTTCAAGAAAGGATTTCTATGATTTTCGTTGCTATCAATGTTGAATAATTTTTAATATTACAAAATAAGAAAAAAGCAAACATAAACTAAATTTCCAACAGAATTTTAAACCTTTCGAACATTTGGAGTTCATTAGTGGTTACAACTTATATAAGTTTTTATGGTTTTTTAAAGTTGTAATTAAAAATTTTTTAACATCTATATAAGTTATAACAATTTATTAGAAACTTTACTATAACTTTAAATGTTTTCTTTTCCGGAAAATGAATAAATGAGCTTACAAAAGAGCTATGCCGATCCTTGATTAAAAATTTCAATTAATTTGATTTTTAGTAATAGTTTAATAAATCATGCATTAAAAAATTCTGTAAAGTTTATGTATTTTATTTTAATTTCCTTCAATTCATGTTGAATGCGGTATTACCTAACAACTTGTTAACTACTTTTCTATTCTATTATTTTATATAATCTAATTAATTCTTTGGCAAGTGATACAAAATTAAAAATCTACTTTTTTCCATAGGAAGATCGATTAAAGTAATTTTAAAGATCAATTAAAGCAATATTTGTCTGGTGTCTGTACACAAAACCATTGTTAAATAATAAAAGAGAAAAAAAAGAGCCTATAGCAACGCGTAGGAGTTAAAGGCGTAAGCATATCCGTTGATGCTATACATATTAGTGCACGCGCGCATCACTCGTAGCTCGGCGCTGACAAAGTCGCGACAGTCTTTCGCGAGAGACTCCAAAAGCTTTGCCTTTCTCCCTACCCTCCCTTTTTTTCCTTTATTTTTTCTTTCTCTCCCCATAAGTTGTACAAGCGATTGCGACGAAAGGGTGAGCGACTATTACTACGACGACAACGGGGGGCTGGTGTACGTTTTATATACATAGAGTCGGTAAGAGTAAAAAGGGAAAGGAAAGAGAGAGGGAGAGAATGAAAGAGAGAGAGAGAAAGAGTATATGAGAGACGACGTCGACGGCGACGGTGGTAACGGCGTCGTCGAGGCCGAGGACGATGACGATGAGGGGGCGCAACACGATTGCGCAGCCTGCAGCGGGGCCAACGTGCGCCTTTAACTATATACATGCTCGCACTTTTGGTTTAACTTATTCTCATACTCTTTTCTCTTTTTATTTCTATCTTGCTCCTCTTCTTCTTCTACTTCTTCTTCTGCAGTAGTAGAAGAGCGCAATGAACGAGACGAGTTCTCTCTCTCTCTCTCTCTCTCTCTCTCTCTCTTTAGTCCCACGTTCCTTTAACTCTTTCTTTTTGTTTCTCTACTTAGCCGCTCTTTTCTTTCTCTTTTCTTCTCATTCTATAAGTCTCTTGTTCGCTCTTTTGCTATCTCTCTACACACCGTGTCACTTATCTTCTCTCTCTTGCTTTGCCAGTTTTGCTACTATACGTGCGCGTGCAGTGCAAGAGAAAGAGAGAATAAGAGACTAAATATATATATATATATATATATACATATATATATATATATATGTGTGTGTGTGTGTGTAGCAGCATAGTGCAAGAACAAGACGGGAATAGTAACACAGATATATAGAGAGAAACTCCGAAGGAAGAACAAGATGGCGAGAATAGGGAGATGTGCGAGGAAAGGAGATAGAGAGCTGTCGGATATATAGAGGGGTCACGTCGAATCCAACAACAGGCAAGTGGGTGGAGGAGAAAAGTTTGACCTGAGCCAGTTCCCCTCCATTCAATCCACGGCCACAATATCGGTTATAGCCTGCAGCCACTGTTGCCAGATTGTGTGCTTCACTGTCTCTCTCTCTCTCTTCTCATTCTCTCTTTATATATACATGTATTATCGCTCCTCTTTCTCTTTCTCTCTTGTTCTTCTCTCTTTCATGCATGTATACGAATGCAAAAACACACATGAGAATAAAGTCTCTCACCGCGCAAGCTCCTCGTTTTCTCTTATATATACCTATATATCGTCCTTCTCTTTCGTCTTCTCTTTTCTCTTCCTTTCTCTATCTTCGTCAGTTCTTTCTGTATACTCTTTTTCGTTTCTATATAATTCCCCCGACAGAAAGTCGACGAAGAAGACGACCGAGAGACGCCGTGACGTATAGACGGAGGAAACACCGACGACTACGACGACGATGACGTCGAGACGCCACCATCGCCTACCATTTCTATAGGTAGTAGTAGGTGTATATATACGTAAGCTAGATAGATAGATAGATAGAACTAAAAAAAAACGAAATATATATATGTGTGTGTTTATACAATCAGATCTTCGGTTTTACTTTATAGAAACTGATCGACCTGCCTTTTATATACACATATATACACGTGCGTGTAAGCATTATGTATATCGCTTTGAGAAGGGTTCAGAAGATGGAAAAAAAGGGCCTCGCGACACGAAATCTCTCATTCTGGTACATGTATGCGCGTGCATGTATACGCGTACACAGACTCACATTTTGCACGCTTCTGTAATAACGTCTATGTATATATCTATCTATAGGTACTTTGCTAACTCGTCTATATAACCGTATACATACATGTGTACATATGGGGGAGAGAAGGATAGGTATAGAGAGAAAGAGAGCATCGACACCCACACTATGCAAAGATATATAACCTCGCGTTTCCGTGCTCTCTCTCTCGCACAGCGTATAAGCGTGGAATGTCTACAATGATGTTTCTCTCTCCCCTCTCTCTCTCTCTCTCTCACCTGCTTCTCTTCTCCTCCTCACTTTACTTCCAATTCTCCCTCTTATATATGTATTTTACCCTCTCTTCATCTCTCTTTTCCTTCAAACTTCTCTCTTAAGACTTTGTATATATACATATATGTTGTATTATACCCCACCCGCGTCTTGATGCATTCCATCGTCAAGGCTCATACTGAAAGAAAGAAAGAGAGAGAAAAGGAGATAGATATAGATAGAAAAGAGAATGAGAACTCTCTCAAGAGCAGTATACGCTGGATTATTTATTCAAGGCATTTTCACGAATGTAAGCACGATGCATCGAGACTACGACGACGACGACGACGACGACTACTACGACGATGTGTGTAGACGACAACGGCTTATGATGACTCTGCTTATAAAAGACACACACGACTTTACCGTATATCTCATCTCAAGAGCTATATGACAATGATATGTATATACACATTTATACGTATACGTATATGCGTATATACTTTTATGTGTATCTGTGGGAAAAATGTGTAAGAGGGAGAGACAAAGGATTTCGATTTTTCTCTTTTTTTTTCTTTTCTTTTTATTTTTTGGGGGGGTGATCTCCGAGAGATTCATCTGTGTATTTTTGTGGGTTAGCTCTTTTTTTTCTCTTTCTTTTCTTCTCTTGAGAAAGTTTTTCAGGGGGGAGACTTATTCTTTGTCAGGTTAATTTGTAGATTGATGAAAGTCTATTTTGAACCGGTTGACTAGAGTACACTACGAAAGATTGTCGTTTATTTTCTAGACTGTCGATCATCAGTCATCATTTAATTTTATTTGAATACAAGATATAGATTTAAACCAAAGTAAATAAGTTTCATTTTAATACGAGATATAGATTTATATTGAAACTAAAATTTCATTGATTTTTCAAATTTTCATTTCAATTTTTTTTGTGTACAGTCGAATAAATATTTAGAAAATTTATTATCAATTTTAGTTTAGAATATAGTTTTTTTTTCTATAAATAAATATGTTAGTAGATCATCTTATTTAAATATAAATTACACTCATATTAAATAAATTAATAATTTTTTTTCTGTTTATATTTTGATTTTGCTTTTACAATCCGAATAGACACTGACACTGAAATACACACGCACATAGACTCATGTGTATATGTATATCGAATAAAGATAGCGTTTGACCTCATTTACTTCAAGATCTACATAAATAGTTAACCGAAGGCGCAAAATTCAGTATTTTCTAATAGGTTCTATAATTCTTACAATAACAGCTCATCCTCCTTTTAGCTCTATAATTTATGTTTTGACCTTCGCATACAGCTAAATTAATAAAGATACGCGTTAGATTAAAATAGTTATTTCATTTTATAAACGTACATTAATATACTCAAAATAATATCAAAATAATATAAAGGTGATTAATGATTTTACGAAATATTTTTTCATCAAAAAAATAATTTGGTTTTTATGAAAATTATCAAAAATAAAATATTTATTTTAGTGAAAAAAATTTTTATTTAGAATTTAATTACATGCCGTTGCTTAATTTTAAAAACTTTAAATTGAATAAAATTAACATATAATTAATTGAAATTATTTACCTTTAACTATTTTAATAAATGTTTAATGAGCACAACCAAACTTTTTTGTACAGTGATATTTTATAAATTGTTAGTCTTTAAATTTAGTAAATAGAAAGAAAAGCGTAAGATCAGATTTTCTAACTATTTTCATATTGATTTACAAATGGGGACAAACTATCTTAAGTAACTCATATTTTATAATTCAAAATTTCTGGAGCTCTGACAAAAGTTAAAAAAAGTAAAATATAAGTCTAGATAGCTTAAAATATGTTAAATTTAAATTTAACTATATTTATTTATTTTAGTTTTTTCGTTTTAAAAGCTTACAATAATCGTATACAAATAACAAAAATATTATTTTTTATTGTTGCTTCTTAATTTATAATTAAAAAAATTTTTTTAACATCCCAATACATTAATTATGTTAATGTGAACAACGCCAAAAACTTCTTTATTTAATTCTAAACATTGTTATGACACCTTTATAAGCTACTTTATTATTGAAGAAGTTTTTATAATTCTGACAAATTTATAGAAGTAATTCCATGACATTTAGAAATCAATAAAATATTCTAAGCATTTTACACACGTGTTGATACCATAAATTTTCCAAACAACTCTTCCAAACACACCATGTATACTTTTAGCTACAACTCTCAAAGAAAACAAAACTTGCAAGAGATAAAATTAATATTTATTAATTATTTCTTTCTTTAATTTACAATAAGCCTAATAAATCAACTAAAATTCTATCAAAACAAGATCTCAGACACTGGCATTGCGCATATTCGCGGTAATAATTTTCAGCCAACTTACTTATGCATAGATAGTAGTAATCACTTCTATCCTTCTCACTGTCTCGCACTTGGACCAGATTGGTTATAATGATAACGACATTGCGTATCGTTGTGTTTAGGAGTATACGTTACATATGTTTGAGTTCGTATATCATTGTATTTAGGGGTGCGTTACATGTGTTAGGGTTCAATAGTTAAGATCTGATATGGTATGTTGTCGTATTAAACAATTACAATTAAGTTAATTATATCTATTAATGATATTATTGTGTGATTGACATAATTTTAAATAGGATTCTATAAATTAATGTCTTTTTTAAATAATAGTATCATTATAAAATAATTAATTAAATTTTTACATGAAAAAAAAATATTTTTTTAATATAATTTAAATTATTTCTTCTTAAGAAGAAAGCAACGACTACACACCATAAAAAGAAATGAAAAAATTAAAAAATAAAGTTTACAATGACAATTTTTTTCTCGAATTCTTTGTATACTAAAATCTAATTTTAGTTAATAATTCAGTCAGTATCCAAGCAAAGCTATAATCAATTTCAAAAGGAAATAATAAGAAATTCAAGGAGAGAGAGATAAAAAAAAAGAGAGAGAGAATAATGAAAAACAAAAAGAATTCACCTTGAGGAAAAATAAAAGAAAGAAAAAAAAAAATTGTTTTAGACGTCTTACGAATAAACCAATTATAGACAGCGCCGACAATGATTTATGTACATTTGAGAGTCACAGCGACAAAACTGTTATTTTTACAAAGTGTTTAATCAACGTTACAATTATATCTTAAAGCTCTTCGCTCCTCGCTTCTCTTCGTCGTTATATCTTCTCTCTGTCTCTCTTCTGCCTCCGTTATAAACGCTATTCTTTTCAACCAAAAAAGAACCATATGAGAAACATTGTAAGCATACGTTGGAAAAAAAGGAAAAAAAATATGAAAGAAAGAGAGAAAATATATACAAGAGGAAGTTGAGTTTTGTGCGATGTATTCTCGTATTAGTATACTCTTATATATACACTTGTACATATATATATATATAAAGAAAAAGAAAAAAGAATAAAGTGCGCGGCGGAGGCAAAAGAAGGATAAAAAAAAATAACGAAGAAAGAAATGTACTAAGAGAGAAACGAGCTCGCGAGAAACGATGAGGGAGGCCAAGTGAAAGAAAGAGAGACAGAGGAAGATCATGTGAAAATACTCGTTCTAATCATAGAAAATTCCAAACAACGACGAAGATTCGAGAGAGAGCGAGAAAGAGCAGTAAAGAAAGAAACGTTAAAAGAGGAAGAGAGAAAGAATCAAAGAGAGAGAAAAGAGTCTAGTCAGTATGTTCACCCCCTCCGTATGATTTCATCGAACAGTCAAGTCTGGAAAGAATGAGTGAGTGAGTGAGCGAGCGAGCGAGCGAGCGAGGAAGAGCGAGAGAAAGAGAAAAAGAAACATCGACAGCTTTATTTGGGGTTAGCTATAAATACATATCAACCCCTCTTGTTCAGCAACGCTTGCCTTTCCCACTTCCCACTTCCTCCCGCTATCTTTCAATGTCTCACTTTCCTATCTCTATCTCCTTCTATTTCCATCTTTCTCTCTCGCTCTCTCTCTTTTGCTTTCTCGCTCTTTTTCTTTAGCTTCTCCTTTTTTTTCCTTTAGAGTCCTTTTCTTATACCTCTCGGTAATATATAAGTGTATATATTATATATATATATATATATATATATATATATATATAAACATGCTAGGATTGTGTATAATGACAAGAGTCTCACATGTACGTCTACATGGAAGCAAAGAGATGGAAAAGAAGAAAAAAAAAAGGATAGAGTCAATTTCTCTCTCGTGCACCCTCAATTTCTCTTTTTCTTCTCCCCATTTTTAAAGCGAGAGAAAAGCGGTAGTAGTGGAAATGCTTGACGAATATTTCGTAGTTACATAGTTCACCGAAGAAATAGAAGAAAACGAAGAAATAAAAAAAAAAAATAAGATGAAGAAGAAAATGTAGGAAGATACAGTTTTCTCTGTATGTATGCGTTCATAGAACTTATAGTGGTTACAATACGGGATATACAAGTATATATATATACACGGGGATGTGTGTATTTTGGGTAAGTGCAGGGCCGCGAAATAACTTTAGAAATAGCCTCTCCGCGTGATCTTATACACATATATATATGTATATGCTTTAATGTATATGGTGTCTTGTACACACACTATCTTTCTTTCTTTCTTTCTCTTTCTCTCTCTTCTTCTTATAATGCGGAGGCCAATGATCTGAAGGCACCTATATTTCCTCGAAGAGAGCGAACGAGCGAGTGAGCGAGCGAGCGCGGGGGCAAGAGCAAAACCAAGAGAGCCAGTACACATTATTTTAAGAATTTAAATGCGCCAATGCCGAAGCACTAAAGACTCTATAATAACTGGACCCTAATGCTACCATGAGCGAGAGAGAAAGATAGAAGAGAGTTTAAACTTATAGTGATATTGCTTAGACGATCATGTTCATGCTAAGAGCATACGTATACGTATATGCATGTATATATAAAACGAAGACATGACCAAACGATCGGAAATCGGCAACAAGGAGAACGATATATATGTTTGTGTGTGCATGTATATACATACTTATTGAGACTCTCTTTTACTTACTTTACTTGCTCGCGTTCACTTGCTTTAACATTGCCTTTTGCTTGCCTGCAGCTTGTTATATGCCGCGCAGACGAGAAAGTTCGAAGGCGCGCCTCTCAGTTAAGGAAGCATTGATTTTTGTCGTTTATGCGATTCCGTTTTATTATACGACTAGAAATTATTTTAACCAAACATTCTATTATAAAGATTATTTATTGAATTTTTTTATTTTTGCTAAATTGTTATTTTGCATTTTAAAGATAATTGAAAATTCAAAGCGATTAATTTTAAACTAGAATTATTTGATAACTCATACGTTTGAAAAAATAGTTTCGATTTTTTTTTTAATTAATTTTTAAAACCATATTTTAATTGCAAAGTTTATATTTTAAAGAGTTACATATCTTATTATGCAAAGCTCTGGTTTTGCATTAAAAAGATTTTTTTCAAATTATGCAAACCAATTAAAAAAAAATTATCTTAAAATTCTATAAAATTGGATTCTGTATATCTAAATTAAGATTTTATTTCTAAAAAAAATGCAGGAAAAAATTTTAAAAACAAGATCAACATTGAATGTAGTACAAAGTATCTATAATTAAAATTTGAGCCTGTTTTTCTCTTTTGATAGAAGGATGTAATAAATTCACAATTTCTATTTAGGTTATGTTTGTGTTCTGTAGCGTTTGGCAGCTGAGCACGCGCTGGGCAAGTGCAAGTAAGAGAGAGAAAGAGAGAGAGAATCTTATGAACTAAAGAGGATGTAAAATTCAAAGGTAAAAAAAAGAAAAATAATTCATGTATTTCATTAGGAAATGTAACTTTTGGATATACATCTAAAAAAAAAATTATTAATTAAAAACACGAGGAGATAAAAAAAATAGCATATATACAATTATTTAAAATTTTTTATATTCTAAAGTAGGTAAAGTAGGATATACACTTTTGAATAGTAAGCAAAAAACATTAAAATATTATTTAAAAAACAAAGAGTTTAATTAACAAATTTACCAGTTATACCAAATATATAAAATAAATATTTGCAAGTAGATAATATTCACGAATTTAATATCAACGTTTATTTACTTGATGAATAATAAACCTTCAATCCTCGTTTCCATCTTTGTCGTATCAACTTATATGATTTTACAGAATGACTTATGCTTTCCAATATCTTAAATTTAAATTTCTATAAATAATAAATAAATAAAGTTATAACAATAACTTTACAATAAAGAAAATATTATTTTTAATAATCACACTAATTATGCAGAAGTATAGAATTTGTGATATAACTGAAGTATATATAATGAAATGGTTGAAACAAACTAAAAGAAAGTTTTATACGCATACTTTTTAATGGTAACAATAAACCTAAACAATAGAACGTTACATTCGTACTCTCGAAATTTAATTAAATTTGTTAAATTTTAACTTTATATATTTATTTTAAATTTTATTCTTTCGTTTTAAACATTTTATAATAATAAATGTGTTTTAATTTTAAATATCGTTGATAAGAAATTATTTATCAAAGTAAACGAAAAAATCAAACAATGAAGATAAAAAACTTATTACGTTTACGCACTTTGTATAAAAGTTAATTAATTTGTTAATAAGTAAAATTAACAATTTGTTTATTTAATTATATTTTTAAACTAAGATTTTTTATTTATAGATAACGTTTCTTCACGGAAAAAATCAAACTCTTGTGATATTTTGTATGCCGAACAGTATTTTTGACTGTTATAACGATCCCGTCATAAAAAAAAATTGATTTGATGCAAAAAATAGCATCCAATCAAGTGTTTTTTCATAATGATTACGAATTATTTCGGTAACGAATCATTAAGAATTATACCTTGCATTAGAAAATTAAAGCTAAAATTATATCAGAAAATAGCACGTCTCCCTAAAGAGTGATGTCAAGATCGATATCCTTTTATTCAAGTTTTTGATTGCCTGGTTTGCTTGTTACGGAGAAATTGCGAAAAATTGTGTTTGTAGGTCAAAATATGAAGAGGGTAAATTTGAAAAAAAGATCCTTTTTTCGTTTTAAAAATGAAAAGAGAAAAATAAAAAAAATTCTGAAAAAAATCAACATAATTGCTTATTTGTTTTATTCGTGTGATTATTTGGATCAGAATAACTTTATAATATAACAAATAACAATTAATTATCGATAAAATAACAATTAACTTAAATTAAAAAAAAAAGCATTTAATATTATGATTGTTAGCAGTTGCGATGTTTAGTTGTATATCTATGTTGAGCTTACCAAAATAACACTAAACTAGGATGTAATTTCAGAACTCAAAGTGAAATTCGAGCATTATTAGAGTTCTACAACGTTGACATTCAGTTGAATGTCCAAAATTAAGGGGATAAGATACTATGAAACTGTAGATATTTAATCAATTGTTTATAGGTATAGATTTCTATAGGAATCAATAATTATACTTGAATTTCTGTAAGTTAGGTTTGTCAATTAGATTCGCTTATTATTTTTTTTTTATAGATTTTAATCTTTAAATATAGGTATAATTCATAGTTATAGTGTAATTAAATTTCATACATATAAAACTTCAAAAAGTCAATTTTACCTACATTAGAAGATAAGTATGTAAAATTAATGAAGAAATATTCTGAAATGAAAATTTTAACTTCATTTATCTGAGCTATAAAAAATAGAAAGAAAAACTGTAAATTAAGTATTTAAAAAAAATAATTTTATTTCTTCAAGGAGAAAGTACTGTAACATTAACGGGTTTGAAATTTTGGATTCTGATGGATTCTTATTTTCTCGATGTTCTTGAATAAAATATTGGATCCACTAAAAATATCAGTCCTTATGTAAGTGTGTATACATGCGTATGTATGATAAAATTTTGTTTGAAAAATCTTTTTCAAACAGGTGAAAACTTCACGGAACTTTCAATACCTTATAGAATAAAAGTAGTTTAATTTTTGGTTTCATCCGACACGATTTACTTTTTTGAATTAAATAAATTTCGAAAAATACCACACGTTGAAGTCAATTTTAGAAAGAGAATTTTCATAAAGCTTATGTGTATATATACTTTGACCTAAATTGACACAACTTATTCTTTTTTTGATTTCTCTAAAAAATTATAAATTTTGGAAAAAAAAGTGTCGGAGAAATCTTATAGTGTACTTAATATGTAAGTGCATATTAATCAAAAACAGAAAGTTTTCTTTAAGTTTTAATGTATTTTTACCTGACCGAATTTCCGATTATTTTAGATAATTAATCATTTTTTATTTCCTTGTTAGAATATTGAATGTATTTTAAAGTGTTTGTCAAATTAATACTCTTTCCATTTATTTTATTATATTATAATTTTCAACAAAAACACAGTATTTAAGTTATCAAAACTGTTTTTTAAATTATAAAAATAATCAATGTGGATTGAGAAATTAGATAAAATTATTAAAGTTTTACTAAAAAAATAATTATAGCGTGATGTTAAATGTTTATATATAATCATAACTTAAAAACACGAGGTCGTCAGTGGTTCGGTCGGTAGAGCGGTGGATTCGTAATCTCGAGATCCTGAGTTCGAATCCCGCTCTCGGCTGATTGATACAAGTACCACTGTACGTTACATGTGCTGAAGTTCACAAACACACTGACGACCTCCATCGCTAAGTGGCATCGCAATGATAGCAGAAATACAGCGATGTTAAATTAAATAAAATTAAAAAATTGGAAATTTAATGTTCGCGAAAATATTAAGCAATAAAAAAAGTGTTTATTTTATAAACACTTTTTTTATTGTTGAATATTTTCTATCAAGATTGAGTAAAAAAATATTATTGTCAAAAAAATTTTTACCTAATAAACATGCAGTAATGTTTTCAATTTTAAACAAGTTTTCATTAATTTTTCATGTCTAAAATTATTCATTCATCTTCACCGTAATAGCTTTTGGTACAAAAAGTTTTATGAAATAATTAAAACCTAAACAAATTGCTTTTAAATGTATTTAAGAATATTATAAATTATTTGACTCCATAAAATACTCCCAATGATTGTATTTACAATATTCTTATTAAAACAATTCATTTATATTAATTTAAGTATTTCATATATTTTCAGTAAAAAATATTTTCTTTTGTTTTATTTTATTTTACTTCACTTTCAATTAGATTGCAATATACATACATTAGAAGAAATACGTTATCCTTTAATAATACATATTATAAACATAGATTTTTTTAATTAAACATTTTTATTTCACAAATCTAACTTTTTTTAAAATTAAAAATTAAAAAAAAATTTATTAAACCAACTTCTATATAGAACGAAATTTAATCACGTTCACATTAAGAGATTTTGAATAATATTGAAATATTTTATGAATAAATTCCCATTCATTCGGAAGATATGGTGCACGTAAAATTTTTTCACGTACGCATAGTGCTTCTTATAAATACACAAAAAGTTTTTAAATGTACAAAATTGTATTCGGAATTTTACTTGTAACTCCTAAACGCAGAATTTTATTGCACATATTCATATAATCTAAAAATTTCAATTTATACATACATTAAGAGAATATATAAAAGAATGCATACGAAATACGTAAAAGAATACGAAAAATTTTCTACCAAGTTGCAATGATTTGCATTAATTCATTACATAAATTCTAAAAATACTTTCTTTATTCTAATGATTTTGATTTAATATTCATCATTATCATATATCATGTGTAAAAGTTTAATGCTCGCTGGATTTTCATTGCATCGATAATTTTACAATTATTATATAAACTTTATTAAATCAAAAAAAAAGGAGTTGAAAAATAATTCTATAGAGCAACATTTCTTTAATGAAAAGTTAAAATTGATTTATTGGTCTAACTGGTGAAATATTGATTTCATCTTAGCAAAGATAAGAAAAGATAAGACACCATTTTGTATGATTTAAGTACAGGACGTATATTGTTAAATAGAAAAATAACCAAAAAATAACGTTTAATTATAAGATTCAAGCAATCAAATTCCATAGAGTTGCAGCAATGCGGAAATTCTTACACAATCATTTTTTTTAGAAAACATAGGCGTTGATGAAAATGCAAATAAGATGAATAAAAACTAATACATAATGTGCACGTACAACTTGTATCAAAGTGTGAACATGTATTAACAACTTTAAATTAATCGAGAAAAGAAAAGAGCTAAACTTGATATTTTTAATACGCGCATTCACGTAAGTTTTCTTCATGGGATTACGTTATGTCAAAATTATAATGTTCGATTATTCCTCAATTGTGAAATTTTAAAAAGTTTACGAGATAAATCAACCTTAATGTTTTCCAAAAATCTTGGAATACAGGATTTTTGCAGGACATATAGGTCAATTTTGGTGCAAAATAAAAATAGTATTAAAAAATTTATAAGCCTGCATTACGCAACGTATTAAAAATGCAAATTAAGAACAAAAATAAATATAATTAAATAGCACGATTCAGGCCTAATAATTAAATAAAAAATCTCTATATTCCCTGATGATGAGAAATGTTCTTCTTTTCCTTTTTTATTAGATATACATTGAAAAGTAATCAACCAAACTTATTCCCTAATAATTATTTCACAATTATAGAACTGAGCTTTGAAATAATCCTTAATAAAATATTTTTCTTTCAATAAATATCAATTCTTTTAATACATATTTATGAAATATTTTCGAATCAATTATACATATTTTTTTCTTGTCTCAAGATGTTAAAGATAAATAAATGTTGGGTGAAAGAAAAAAAAAGCTGAAAAATTTGAGCGATGACGTAAATAATTCATGTTTCCCACATGAAAGAGACGTATAAATCCAAACAGGAAGAGCTCTCGAAAACTGCGTCTCGAAAAACTCTTTCTCTTTCTCTCGGCCCTTTGTGGTGATATTCTAAATATAAATAGTTTCTATATAAAAATGTTTTAGCCCTCTTTCTAAAATATTTCATTTAAATATATATCCGTGTTCAAAAAATTTTATTTTTTTTTAAAAACTATTTAAACGATAAAATAATCAATGAAAAGAAATTAATTAGATGAAAATTAAAGCGCTCATTGCGCATAAAATGAAGTAAGAAAAAAAGAGCATTATAACGTTTGTATTTATACGCATAGAGAGTCTAAAGAGCAAAGTTTCCTCTGACAAAAGTCCGCGTGGAAACGCGCATGCGCTTCTGGGTATTATCGGAGTCACAAAGCTCTGTGTACACAACTTTGTAATCGCTGGTATAGACGTTATTTTCAGACGATCGACAGAGTAAATCATCAACAAATATACACGCAAACACAAATACCAAATTAAAGCAATAATGAAACCTTAGAATATTTTTAATTAATGAAATTTCGTTATACGAAAAAAGTGATGAAAATTTACATTTTTTTAAATAAATGTAATTTTATTTATATTATAAAATTTAATATTACGAAAAAAATTTTTTAAATATTAATTAATGATTTTTGATACGCAATGCATTTAGTGCTAATCGATTTATTGATTAAATAATAGTTGATATAGCTAGTATTGAAAATGAAAAAAAAATTTTTTTTCTGTTATACTAGCGATATAAAAAAGCCTTTTATTGATTTCCATTCGAAAATAGTTTTATATTTTTATCTCTTTGTTCCCAAAGCAATTTCAGCTTGCCACAGTCAAAAAAAAAGGAAAAATAAAAGCGAAAATGAAAAAAATAATTATATTTATTTCCTATGTTTAGTGAGTACTTACTACAATCAATTTGCTTCGATTTAAGACACTCGTATATTATCAGTCGTGCGTAAGGTATTTCAAGCGTTTGTGAAAGTTGAAGTTTTAAATTGTAGTTTAGGTGTTTAGGTCATTTAGAAAATTTTTTTTTTTTCATTTTCTAAACACCTTAGCTCTTATAACTTTGATATATAAATTTTATTTTAAATATCATTATAAATTATAACGTGCGCAGAATTATGCGAAAAATAAAATTTTAATTCACAAAGTATAAAATGTTGTTTTATTATTTTAGCATACATTGCCTGACATACAAATGACGAAAGACAATCTATAGTGATAAGATTACGAGATATCGTTTTTCATTTTTCAATTTTTTTTATTATAAATATTTCTGAAATTGTTATAATTACCAGTTCATGCTTAGGTTAACATGTCAACCTCTATAAAATTGTTTTATGTAATTTAGTCTGGTCGAATAAATAAATAGAAGTAAATAAATAAATTTATGTTTAAAATTCAATCGTAAAACCGAAAAAAATGTAAATGTTACTTTGCACGAAATATAATTAACATGAATAAATTAAAAATAAATTTTCTAATCTATTAAACAATAATTATCAAAAATTCTAGCATAAATAAACATATAATTCACTGTATCTATAATAAGAAACTGTAAACCATATATAATCTCACATAGTATACTAGCTATTTTTTTTTCTTTTTTTTTCTTTTTCTTTTCTTTTTTTTATACATTCCGTCTACTCCGGCGATAAGAGTAGTAGTAGTAGTAGTCGAAGTCGTAGTTGTTGTTGAACGACTATACGAATAAAGCTAATCGTGAACTAAAAGTCTTTTCAACAACAAAACCTGAATGCGCGTCTGTTTTGTTATGCTTTAACAACTACGCGCAGGAGTCATCAAAATTATTTGTCTTTTATTGATTCTTTTTTGCTTTTTTTTTTTACTTTTTGCGTTTTATCTCTAACCTTCTATACGTTTGGACGAAAAAAATTTTTTTTTCGTTTTACTCTTTTGTTTTTGTTGGGATGGATATTGTTTTTTTATTCTTGTTATTCATACTAGTTTATTTTTCAAGATTTTTAATTTATAATAAACAAAAATAATATTAATTATAAAATTCGTCGTAAATATATTTATTTTTGTAAAATATATAAAAATAACAATAGTCAGTCCGTTAAGATTTTCTTGTCTGACCGTACCTGACTATGTCTACTTCATTCATTTAAATAATTCTCTACTTTTCCTCCAATTAAAAGATAAATTTTATTTATACTCCTAACTACGTAAAATAATGTTTAAATACAAAATGAGAAAATGAAAATTTCGAGTAAAAACACGATATAAATATAAGCATTAAATATGTCTATTTCGAAATAACTAGAAGATATTCATGTCTTCTCTGTACATCTATCTCCGTATTCTCTCTATAGCCTCTCTCTCTCTCTCGTCTGCATGTTTCTTTTACTCACTGTCAACCTCACTCCTTACTCTTTTTTAATGTTTCTATTTTCACCAAAAATTTTTATATTTCTTTCTTATGTTCTATTTTCAAATTTTTTCTTTCTTCCACTGCAGCAGTCCCTTTCTTTCATACTCCTTCCCTCTTAAAAGAAAAAAAAAAGAAAGTAAAAGAACAAAATGTTCTGTAGAATTTTTAGATATGATACGTAGAAGCTAAGAATACTTTGTAACAGTACATAAAAGTTCAGATATATTAATATAATATTAATTTTAATATTTATTAAATAATTGACTTTTATTTCTTTTGGTTACAACTATATAGACATAAATTGATCAATAAGTCTTTAATACATGAAGAAGAGTAGATCAAAGTAAGAAAAAAGCAAAAAAAAGAGGGAAAGAAAAGAAAAACATAAAGTTCAGATAATACTTATATAGACGAGCATAAAAGTCGTAAACTCAAAAAAATCAAAGTGCAATCAACTGTTCACCTTGCTCCACTTGCCCCTACTTGCGAAACAAGATTGTTCCACGATTATATACTTATTCATACATATATAGATAAATTTTTTTATTTGTTTTTCTTTTCCTGCGTCATTTTTTTTTTTGCAAAAAATTTTTCCAATACGAAGAAAACGATCAGAGTCCTTTGTAATAAACAATAAAGAAACAAACCTTTTGAATTTAATGCTTTTGCCTTTTTCTTGACACAAGGTACTTCCTTTCTCTTTCTCTCTTCACGTGCGATACGCGCTGAAATTATTAACAAGAACCTCTCATACATAATAAAAACTCGCAAAAATCGATCATTCCTTACCCCTTACATATATACATGTATATATATAAACATATATATATTTTGCTTTTTTTTAACCCTAACATGTATATATATAGATGTATATAAGAAAGTCGTGCGAGATCTCCCTAAAGGCGTGCAAGTGCCGTATAGCCTTGGTGCTTGCTATAGAATAAGCATATAGGAGAAGCATGACTACGACGACGAAGACGACGACGACTACTATTACTACTACTACAACTACGAAGCTTTGCTGAAGAAGGAACGTAAAGGGCAAAGGAAGCCCGATAAGAGCTAAAATATATATGTATATACGTATATAAGAGAAAGAGAAGAAAAGTTTCTTGTATATATGCGGCATACGCAAATCGTTAAAGTTTCTCTTTCTATCCCACGGGCCGATGACAGAGAGTTAGAAGAGAATAAGAGAGGGAGAGAGAGAAAGAGGGCATATATACATATATCAGCTTTGTATATCTATATAGGAAGTAAGCAAAGAGAAGCGCGCCAAAGGGTTCTTTCTTTAACATGAGAAAGAGAGATTCCGAAGGGAACGAATAAAGAAGAAGAAAGAAGGGAAAACGAAAAGAAGTGTAGAAAAGAAAAGAAAAGAAATATATGTTCACGTGCGCATGTGTACGTGAGTGTACGTGTGCATGAGAAAAAAGAACATCCGCGCGAAAATCAAGTCGCTTCGGCAGGCTCTTTTAGAGCGGGAGGAGAGAAGGAAAAGAAGAAGAAGAAGAAGATGAAGAAGAAAGAAAAAGATTTAGCCTTAGCAAGTAAAAGAACGAAGGAGAGAGAGAAGTCGTGCGAAGAAGTATAGAAGAGAAGCAAGTAAAGCACTAAAAGGCAGCAAGCTTTAAAGTATATATAAGAAGGAGTAGTATGCGCTCGGGCGACAGAAACGCTCGCGGCGGAGGACACGGCTGCTGCCGCTGCCGCTCTGCTGTTGCTGCTGCTGCTGTGCTTCTGCTATAAAACTCTGTGGCATTGACCCCGTATACAGTAAGGTATAAATGCGCGAGGATAGCCTTCTTTCTCTCTCTCTCCCTCTCATTCTTTCTTTCTTTCTCATCTGTTTCTTCTTCTTCTTCTTCTCCTTTGGTTTGCTAGATCAACTGTAAGAAAAAGAAAGAAGAGGAGGACTTATCGTCGAGTTATAAGCGCAGAAAAGTTCTTTCTTTATGAGATATTCTCTCTCTCTCCTCTCTTCGCGGCACGAGCCACTTGTTCCTTTTCTTCTCTTCCTTCTTCTTTTCTCCTTTTACCTCCTCTTTTCCTCCCCCCCTTCCCCTACCCTGTTAAATAAAAAAAAGCCTCCTTCTTTACTTCTACCTTATATACCTCTCGCGGATTCCTTTAGAGTCGTTGTCTCTCTTTTATACGCTAAGGTGTTGGCGTCCACAGTTCTAAAGTAACCAAGAAAGAAAGAGAACGAAATATATATGATGCTTTTATATATATATATGTATAAGAAGAAAAAGAAAAGAGTCAGTGCGTATATAAGCACACTGAGGTCGACCTCCTCAATTTGCTCTCTTACTTTTCTTCTTCTTCTTTTTCTTCCTTAGTGTATATGTCGTCCTCCACCTCCTCCACCTCATCCTCCTTCTCTCTTTCACTATATATACAGCGGTCTTCTTTTCTTATATACTTACCCCACCTTTATATACGCCTCTTCGTTACGTTAAAGTCGTTTCGCGGCCTTTTTATTTTTTTTATATACAATACGCACACACACGTTTTTTTCAACATGTGTATGTGTACACGTATATAGGTATAGATGTTTATATAAATGAGAACGATCGTATTGTCGTCGTATGGGCTACTCTTCTTTTGGTTTTAATACCACACATACACGCAGACGTACAAAAACGTGCACACAACATACACAGCAACGATCGACCGAAAAGGCCGATGAGAAAAGCTCTTTTTTAGTATTATACGCAAGAGAAGACATACATATAACGTTCTTTTATCTATCCTTTTCTTTCTTTCTTTTTGTATATACGTATATACTTTTTTTTTCTTTTTTTCTCACTCTTTACTCTGAGTTTCGAGAGATTTTTTACGTTCGGCTAACTGGGTCAGATGCGCGTAGTTACTACTGTGTGCTACTACAGAATATACATACAGATATATATATGTAGGTGTTATATGCGCGCAATAGAAGAGCTGTCGTCAACATGCTTTGACGAAGTGTCTCTTTGTACATCCACACATGTATATATATATATATATATATATAATATATATGTATGCACGTATGTATATATTTTTTTTTGTTTGCTTCCGATTCGCAGATTTTCGACGCAGTTGAAAGGGAGAGAGAGAAAGCAAGTGAGAAAGAGAGAGAAGAAAGAATTATTGGGGAATTTTGATGGGAAACAGAGAGCAGCCCGTTTGTTGGTATATATACGTATAGACTACATATAGCTGCTGGCTTTTCGATGATAAAATGGCATACATTGTTTGTTTGCCGTGTTGGCTCTGTGTGTTGCTACTGCTGTTATATAGCATAAAAGACAGAAGGTAAAATCTCCATACGAGGTCGCACACACCATCTATGTCAGTAATAGGATGATGGGATTCCTTTTTTTTTCTTCATCTTCTTTTTATTTTTTTTTTCTTTCTTTTATTTTTATAATGCACATTTCATGAGTCATGTGGTTATTTTTGTATGTAGGATCGTCAGTTTTTACCATGATATAAGATATGTTCATTGGCTGCACATATTCATGTTATAGAACAGTTTTATACTTTGGAGCAAGAAAGAGGAAGATGATATAAAATGAAGAAAAGATTTTAAAAAAAATATTGTAATCATATTTGTACACATAATACAATTTTTTCATTTTTATTGCGACACGTTAAGATGAGAAAAATTTCAATCAACGAATTTCTAAAACGATCAAAGCATATTGGGATGTAAAGAATCCTTGGAATTATTTATATAAATGTATTTTTACATTTTATCAAAGTTTTTTTTTGTCATTATAATATTATTGATCAATGATGAAGAATTTTTTTTAATTAAAAAATTCATTACTTCATCATGATATTACGTAAAAAATTAAAAATTTCAAATTTTAAAAATTAAAATTTTAAAAACCAAAATATTTTCAATCCACTAATATATAATCTAAATATGAAATAATATTGCATACGAATTGATGCTTAGAAAATCAGCTCACATCTATTAACATTTAATTTTTCATTATTCCAACCTATCGCATGAAAATATAATCGCTTCATCCTGTGTAATAGAGACAATGTAAGACATAGTAAATTGAGACCAAAATGTTACACTTTACAAGAGTTTAATGTATGATCGTTTAATTCAAACATGAATTTATAAAGACATCTCACGTGCCATACAAAAGAGACCTTTAAAATAAAATTTTTTTTAAAAACGCGTTTCAAAAGAAAAAGAAATAAAGTTTCAATGTTATTTTAAGAAATAATTTTCTAAAAAACTTCTTTTAATTTGAATATGTATCAAGGACGTACAATCTCGCAGTAGTCGATTATAATCTTAATATATGTTAATTTCCTACTGAAATTTATGAAGAAAAATGAAAGAAACTTAACACGAGTTTCAATAATATAATTAAAAAATAACGCATAATTTTTAAATTTATTAATTTATTTATTTGTTTATTTATTTAATATCCGAAAATTATATTAATTTTTTTTTCATTTATAATTAAAAGATTTTTCTTAATTAAAAATATGCGATTTCTATTTATTTGATGAATAAAAAAATTGCATATAGGTATATTTTTGTTTAAATCTTCACCCAATTCCAATTGCATCAATCGCATTTAACAACTATACTTACGACTCATCAATAATACGAAGTTAGATACTAGTAATATAAATAATATATAACTTTAGGTATATAATCGATAAGCTCTAGAATTAACAAACTTATTTTAGATTTTCTAGTAGTTCGAGATCTACTTAAACAATGTATATATATGAAATGAAACAAGGAAACTTTCAAACACTAATCGAGGCGTTTCTAGAATCGAAGAGACGCACTTTCTCTTGTGTCTTTTGTATATACATGTATACTTCGCAACGACAACAAGCCTTTATAAACAACAAAGAATTTTTAAAACAAATTATTAATACGTTATCATTTTTTTTTCTATAATTGCGACACGTTAGTATAAGGAAAAAAATATTTCTAAAAGCACGTTGACCAAGATGTGAAAATCTTTGAAATCGTTTATGTAAATATACTTGAAAAATTTGTTGAAACTTTTTCTAAAAATATGATTAATGATTAATAATTTATTCTTATTATAAAACACATCATCACCTCATAAATATCGTGTGAGTATAAATAATTTCGTTATACACGATATTTTTTTCATTACGTATACATTAAATTTAATCATATATTCGAATTCATCTTCGTTATAATTATGAAACTGATAATACGAAGCGTTGGAATGATTTTGTATTATTCAAACACATTCATTTATTAAAAACATCCCAAAAGCGAAATACACGTGAATAATTGCTCGATTAAATAAAATATAACTCTTAACAATCAATATAAACTTATGGTATAAAGATAACGTGTAATGATGAAAATTAAAGTTTTTTTTTATTATTTATTTTCAATGAAACAAGAGCAAAGTTGAAATTTTAATAAGATCTAGTATGTACGTGCCGTCTTGCATGAAATTTTGTGCTTCAAGAGCTCCCTTGCTTATCGACGATCAAGAACAAAAAAGTTAAGTCAATCTCGATGGCGCTACGGTCAAAATGCATCGTATTATCTTTTTTTCGTGTATCATTCTTCAAACTTCAAATTATAACTGTATTTTCAATAAATGTTTAACATTTCTTTAATTTTATTTTTGAGTTTGTTGTTATTATCGTATTTGTTAGTTAAGTAAATTTTTCTTTTTCCTTGCTTTTCGTTGGTATTTTATCGGTGTAGACGAAAGTATTGACTTTTGGCGTGCTGTGCGAAACTAGTAATTATTTTTTATCTCTAGCTTGAATTTTTTACACGAACTTGTTATCTGTTTAGTTGTAACAAGTTTTTAATGTTTGATCATTGCTTGTAATGTGTCGACATGTAAGCTTTTTTTCAATATTATCCTATTGTACGAAAAATTTCATCGGGTTTATTTAATACTAATTGTGAACAAAAGTAATGAAAAAAAATTTTTTTTATTTACAATGTTTCTTTGTTTATCAAAGTTTAGATAAATATTTTGTTGTTTTTAACTTTCGTTTTTTTTTCAAATTACTTCAATCGTGTTGTAAAATTTTATCGTTTTTGCTGCAACGTATTTTGTTGATTGGATTGCTCATAAGTGTAAACATTGATATAATTGTAAATTTAAAAAGAAATGTATCAATATATTAGATAATTTTGTGAATTTTCAACTTTTTTTTTGTTCTTTGTTTGTTCAAGTGTAGAAAAAACATTTAACTTCTGATGCATGATTTTATTTTTACGTACTTTAATTGCAAGTTATAAAAAAATTTTTTCAAACTTTTTTTATTGAATTGAGACCTTACGTAGTAAAGTAGTAAAATGTGAAATTTAATAGTCGACTTCGACTCTTAAGAAAAAAAAATTTTTTTTCTCTTCACTTTAACGAGTATATCAAATTGAATAAATACTCTCCTAATACTCTTAATAAAACCCATACGAAAATAACGCAACGAACTAATCTTCAAAACTGTATACACAGCGTAGTTTGTGAAAATTTTCGCTACAATTAGTGTAAATCAAGAAGGAAAGGATTTAAAAAAGAAGAAAAAAACTAATCTCTTTAATAATCGATTATTTATCCTATATAATAAACGTGATTGCGTTCAACGTTTATATATCCTGGAGCTCTTGTATATATAAATATTTTTTTTCAGCTTTTTAACGATCTATAAAAGCGATCATTCCATCAAACAAGAGAGTTGAGAATGCCTGTATGTATATAGTGTGCAAAAAGGAGAAAAAAAAAGTAGAAAAGAAAAAGGAATTATTTGTAGAACTTTCGCCTGACAATCCCATGAGCGCATGAAGCTTGGTGGTACTCTCTTTCTCTTTCTCTCTTTCTATACAAAACAAAGTAGTACGTTATATATATACTTGCAAACTAAAACACTCACTTGCCCGTGCTTCGTCATTAACCAATTCTCAAGAAAACTCTTTTGCTATATAACCTAAGGAACTCGCCCACCTGAAGAAAAGAAAAGAAAAAAAAATTATCTCAACTCTCTTTTATCGTAATAATAGTAAAAAGAGATAAAAACAGGTAAAAAAAAAGAATAGGAAAATATTTGAACGAGAAAGAGCGAGAGAGAAGATAAAAAAGAAACTTCCATACACGGAAGATAATCTCGTAGGATACGACGCGCAGGAAATTCAAATGGAAAACAACAAAGTCAAACGTTCTATGCTTCTTTTTCCCTTCGTCTCTTTCCCCTCTCCTTCTCTCTTTCTCTCTCTCTTTTTCTTTCTTTAACTATGTTGAAGGAAAAAAAAATATCGAAGGAATGTCCCTGAGATTCTCTTGTATATGTGTGTATATAATACAACTGCATAATTTCTAAATAAATCCAATGCTTCTCGCGCGCGCGCGCTCGCGACCGACCGACCGACCGAGCGAACGAGCTCGCGTATCGTTCAGGATAAAAAGGCCGCGAGGACGAAGGAACTCTATAAAGAACAAATTGAAAAATCGAGGAGAATGAAAAAAAAAATTAAAGAAAAAAAAAGACACGATAAAAGAAGAAGAAGGGAAAAAAAAGGATTCAAAGAATAATGAGAATAAGAAAAGGTTGATGGAAATATTTTAATTTTCAATCCGATTGTACATTGCTAAGGCTATGTTTTGCGGCTGAAGTTGTATATAGTATTTTTCGTTGTCTATAAAGCAACGTTGGGAAATTTAAACTTGTTACTTTCATTATTTCCATAAAAGTGATTTTTTTTTTCTATTTTTTTTTTCTTCCTTTTTTTTCAAAGGCGTAAGTTTTATGACGAAATAACTAAAATTATTTCTTAAAGTTCGTTAAGAAATTTTTGTAGGCAAATATACCTTGGTTATACGCTGGTTTTGCAAAAGGTAATAAATAGTTATAACTTAAGGAATTAATTTTATATACAATGTTTAAAAAGTACGTTGCAGTAAGCTTTAATTTAATATGTATATTTTACAAAGTATATGGAACTGCAGTTTTAAAATATCGTTAATTTTATATACACAAATCTTCATTTAAATTTTATCTTATTCGATGTTTTCTTTTTTAATTCGTACGTGCTTCGTACGCAAACTTTGAAAACTCCAATTATATCAGTTACTTTGATTATTCATTTATGTTTATGAAAAAATACTGTGTTTCGTTTGCGCGAATCGAATAACGTGATAATAAAAAAATTATAAAAGTGTAAAAAAATTTGTCTTTTTTATTTCATTGAAGATATTGAAGAAATTAATACGATCGGGTTATTTGAGCTTGAAGAAACCATTAAAAATACTATATGATAAAAAAGTATTGATACACATGATCCTCGTAATCGTTTGATAAATACAAACTATGCGCAAGGTGTTGTTCAAATAACAGTTCAACGCACTACATTCCATTCAAATTCGTATCTAATTAAACAAAATTTCAACTCTTTCCCAAGTACAGTTTTAAGTAATGACCTCAAAAATTAAAAAAAAAATAAAAATAAAGAAATATCCTACCAAATATCATATCATTTTCAATTCTCCAAGAAATCTCATGATCCAAAAAAGCGACAAGCAACATAGTCTTTCACTAAAAGTCTTCTCCCCCCCTCCCCTTCCTTACCCCCTTTCAATGAAAAATAATCACAGAGATTCATGCCCGGTGAGTAAGGAGGCCACTTTAACTTGCGAGAAACGAACTCTTTAAAGATATATAACCAAACGTCCAATCACAATTCATACACTCGACTTCTACACACACATATATATATGTGTACATTTTTTTTTTTTTATTTTCCCAGAAAAATTCTACTTTGAGTTTGATATATAATGTTATTTCAACTTGTAAGTTAGTAAAAGTTTTGTACAATTTTTTTTTCTTAATCTTTTTACTAAAGCGTTCTATTTAAGGATATACTTACTTGCGAAAGATTTTTGCAACTTTCTTTAATTGGTAACTGTTTATTCTGAAAAATTAACATAAATTCTCTTTTATGGCTATTGCAAGCCGATAATTTGTCTCTAGAGTAACAAATCATTAAGTAAGACAAACTACAGTTCAAAACATTAAATAAGTTAAACTACAATTTAAACATAATTTAAGACTATATACACATGCATATAGTTCAACTTAAACACATTTCAAAATATAATGTTATAAGAAAAACGTAATCTCATTTCATTTTAATAACTTTATCATTAAATAAAAAAAGCTCTAAATAATATTAATTATTTTCTCATATTCCTTAAAAAGTTTTACATATTTGCGCATGGAAACCTACATAAAGCATGAAGAATTAAAAAAAAAACAAGGAATACCGCTTGTTACTGCGTGCATATGAAAATGATTACGAGGCAAAATATCGTGTTACCTGAATTTTCAGATAGAATTAATACAATCGCATTTAATAACTAACGTAAAAAAATAATATTTTTTGTATCCTTACAACCTTAAACTTTAAAGCGAAATTAATTTTATTTATTTGTGTACATTTTGTTCTTTGGTATCTTTAAATATTTTAAATATTTAATAAAATTAAGCATTAACAATGTTTAAATTATATGAATTATTGTTTCTGGTTGAATTAAAAAGTATGCATATATCAATATATTTTAAAAATAGTTTTAATTAATTTAAATACAGAAGTCTGAAAATATTGTAAATAAACACATATGGATATAAGAGAAAATGTAAAAATTTAATTATTGTAAAAAGCAAATTAAAAATTCTAAGATTTTATTTTTTATTTTAAGTATTTTAATTTATTTTAGAATTTGTTTACTAAATCATTATGATTCTTTTAAAGGAATATTAAAAAAATTTATTTATAAAAAAAATAATTTGTCAAATTAAGTAATTTAATTTCTTCTATAAAATTTTCACTGAATAAACTGTTTGAGTTTAAAATTATAATGTAAGTAATGTTTGTAAGGCTATTCTTTCTGTACTAATAATGAGAAATTTTTTCTTTTCATGCTCATTAGACCAGATTTAAATATGATTGACTTGAAATGGTTTGTATGACTTAGAGTCAGATGGTTCAATTGTTGAAAACAAAATGCTTACATTAATACCTGGAATTTAATTTTATAAGAGCCATAATAAGTGTTGTCGTTAAAAAGTGCGATATTTGCTGCTTTCTCGTATCCATTTTTAAAACAAAAATTATTCTTAAAAGCTAAATCATCAATTTCATCAAGTATGCAACACAACAATCAGACAAAAGAATTCATTCCTCATTGAAGAGAAAAAAGAATAAAAAAGAGTAAAAACTTCTCATCTACATACACATATACAAATATTGAGAAAATTCTTTCTCTCTCTCTCTCTCTTTCCCATCTCGTGCTAAGTAAGAGAGCCCACAGGAGCAAAAAAGCAGTGCGCGTAAAAGTATAAGTAGAGTGAGAGAAAGACAAGAGAGCGCAAGGGAATCGCCTGTGTGTGCGCGCGCGCGTACATTTCAACATTTGTAGCCTCATTGAAGAGATATCTTCTCCCCAACTTACACAAGTATATAGAGACACACATACATACACATATAAATACACATGCATATATAGGTACACTGACAAAGAATCCGACGTTTGATCGTCGTACTCTCTGGGCGAGAAAGAGGAGCTATATAGCGGGAGTATGAACGGCAAAGAAAAAAAAAGGAACGAGCAGAACCAGAAAAGAAAGAAAGCGAGCAGTCCCAAAGAATCCAAAGAGCGGATTCTCTCTCTTTTAAGTATATACATATATATTGGACGTTCATGTATCTATAGATTTTGTATATAAAACGCATGCCATGGAGTAAGAGAGAGACCGAGGGAGAGAGAGAAGGTGAAAGAGCAAGAGGCGCGCGACCGTTCTGTAGCAATGGTAGGGAGCGAGAGAAAGAGAGGAAGAGAACCTTCGGAGGATGCGGAGGAGTGCACACGCGATGAGAAGGAGGACGACGACGAATATCTCTTGGGAGGAAGAAAGAGATAAAAGAAACTGAAGAAGGTGTATGTATACATGTATATACATATATACTAAGCGGCGCCCAAAGAGGAGAGAGAGAGTCGAGACACATTGCGTTGTTGGCCCCCACGTTGCTGGCGCGCGTGTGGGTGAAGGACCACTCGACGAGGTCTATATAACTTCTTTTTCTCTTTCTTTCCTTCTTTCTTTCTTTTACTCCCGTTGCTCCCTTTTTTTCTACCCTCTCTCTTTTTCACCCTCTCTCATGTCTGGGATCTCTTACTCTTTTGCCGTTCGTTTTTTTTTCCTCTTTTTTTTTACTTTCTCGCTCTTGCGCACCTTCTATCTCTTATTCGTCTTTTCTTTTTTTTACCCCTTTTGCTTTCTCCCTCACATACACATATATAGTCTCTTTTTATACTTTTCTCTTATACCCTCCCTTATATATTTTGCTCTTGCCTTTTATCTGTTCGTCTGTCGTCTTTCTCTCTCTCACTTTTTTAGCAAAGAGCACCTACGCGCCAAGCCAAAGTATATATACTCTCACGGTTTCAAGACTTTGTATACGTGTAAATATATCTGTAAGACCGTGTGCTTTCTCATTCCGTAATTCTCTCTCTTTCTCTCTCGACATTAACGATTCGCGGCTTACACACGTATATATATACCTCCCACTTCCTTACCGAGCACTCTCTTAGGGAAAAGATCACCTGATTTGCATCGTGAGTCAAGTAAAATATAAGAAACCTCTGAGCACTGAGTCAGAGTTGAAGGATGAAAAAAAAGCAACAAATTCAACGCTGAGCAAACATTTAGTCTATACTTAAAGCGATATAAGCGTTTTATGAAGTCAATTTTAAGGGGACACCGGACTTACTCACAAATATTTTTTATTACATTGTTTTAATGTTTTGAATTGCAATGATCTCTTCTAATCTAAATAAAATTGGTTGATGGAATGTCAATGCCGATAATTAACAGTAAAAATAAATTTAACAAGATTTGAAAAAGAGCATTGTTTGAATTGAAAGCTTGACAATGTTATTATTATCAAATCTTTAAGGATCGTTGACTTAAAAGACTAAATGTAAACTAGAGACAAATCAGCGTGCTCTTTTCGTCTTTTGCGCTTCATATATTAATATGAAAGTCGTCCACGCGCCTTATAGTTGAAAATAAAAAAATAAGAAGCGCGCGTGCCTCAAAGAGCGCACAGATCGAAAGTCGCGCGCGCTCGCGAGTCAAAAAATGTTGAAAGGCCACGCGAGCGCGTGCGCGCACAGTATATATATGCCTGAAACTCTCTCATTGCAACTCTCTCGCGGCCGACTATACGGCCAACGAGAGAGGAGAGATCATTGCCGATAATTGAGTTAAGTAGTACGCGCTTACCGATACATTGCTTTACGCTCACTAAAAGAGAGAGAGAGAGAGAAAAAGGAGGAAAAGACAGAGTACTATAGTGCGCGAAAGAGAGGCTACCTTTAAAGCTTGAACGACGCTCACGTACGTTTTGTATTATGTATACACGTCTTTTCCACCTCCACTTCTATAATATCTTGTTCTTTTTCTCTCTCTCATTCTCGTTTACGTTGTTTTTCGCTCGTTTTAGCTCTTTGCCTGATTCCTCTTCCTCTCTTCGTTGCTCATTCTTATCCCTATCTCTCTCTCTTCCTTGTACGTGCTCTTTTTCACTCGTTTTGGGCTTCTTCCTCGTTTCTCTCTCTCACTCTCGCACAATAATTTTCTCTCGCTTTCTTCCTCTTGCACATATATAATGGTTCTTGTTCACTCTGTTATGAGCAGTCTTTAATATTCTTTCTCTCTCTGACCTCATCCCTACTTTGTGCCTCTGTTTCCCCTTGCATGGCTATATGTTTCTTCCCTCCAAGTACATCTCTGTTGCTTTCGCGATCTGCCCCCACTCCCTTCTTTTAGCAGTTTGGTTGGCGTGTGCACTGATGGGCAAGAGAGAGAAAGAACGAGAACTGCATGAAGGGGATACGACGAAACATGGGCAATGGCACCGTGAAAGAGAAAGAGAGATAGAGAGCGAGGAGCTGCTGCTGCAGGCTGCTGCGCTCTATACTGCGACGTTGCCAGATAGTCTATATAGTTTCCAATGCTTTAACACACCAAAAGTATTATATAGTTAGTTGAAAGATATATCTCCATCCTCTTTACTCTTTTCTATCCCTCTTTTACTCTCTTGTGTTCATTTCATTGGTTGTGTGAGGATCAACTATATGTTTCTCTATCTCTCTTTAGTTTGTCGCTTTATACTCTTGTGTGTTGGTCCAGTGCTATATACCTGGTTTACATAAAATCCTTTAGATAAGAATACCATGCACATCCCTCTGTCTTGCTTACTCTTTTACTACTTCTTATTTCTCTGGCTTTGTTGTGTGTGTATGTATTTGTGTATACACATATACAGAAAACTTGGTACTTCGCATATTGCGCGCAACGCGGACGTACGGGCAGTGCTCACATATTATTTGCTTACATTTATACTATACTCACGCGTATATTATATGCAACTTTGTGATGCGTACGGAGTAACTGTGCATGCCATACATCGGTTGGCATTACAAAAAAATAATGTCATTCTTTTAGAATTCTCTTATACCAAAGAATATAGATATATTTTATCGTTTTAAATAATGATTTGAAATTTTAAAGCTACGTTCAGAACAATTTTCAAGTGTTTGCGCATGCTCAGTTTAACTTTTAATGCGCTGATTTTATTGGTCGAAATAATTGCAACGTTTTAATTTTATATACAGTAGATACTTAGTAGTAGGTGAAACAAGAATGCAATTTTAACGACTGCTGTGTAGCAATATCCACAACGCGGGTGCAAATATACTTTCTTTACTGAGTTTGGATACTTTGCTTTCGACATCGAGAAGAAAAAAATTACAACTACGCAATAGAAAGCCTTAGGCATTGAAAAGTTGTCATTATTACGTTAACCAAATGATAAGAGCGTCAAAGAATAGAAATCTTTTTTGCGCAAAAATGCAATTGACAACATTTACCATTATTAGTATTAATAGCTTTGATAGAGCAATCAAACTTTATTAATTTTTAAATATTCTATCATCATTGATTCAAATAAAATTGGATGAAATAAAAATTTTTAATTATTTTATACTTTACATTTTATTAAATGAATTTATGACTTGGTATTCAATTTTTAACATTACGAGTAGCAGAATATTGGTGCCTTAAATATTTGGTACTATGGAATTATTGAACAAGTAGAAAGTCAGCTTACTGTTGTTGATTCAAATCTTTAAAACTAATATAGAAGGATGAACGATCACTCAAATTATAAATATTCAAAGAACTTTTGTATTTTTTTATTCTTTATTTACATTAGTATCTTGTGAATCGGTACTACTGCAAGACACTACTGTAGTCTTCTAAACTTGACTTTATACTTTTGAAAGACGCCTTCATCATTGTATTATATTTGCAGTTTGCCAGATGATTTATTAATTATTTCAATAAATGATGATATTCTTATAAATTCTTATTATTTGAAAATAATTTTTGTCAGTTTTATTACGGTTTATTTGAAATGCAAAATTCTTGTATGGAAAGAGTTAATTTGCAACGGAGAGAATGAAAAATTTCTATAATGTATTGCGATTATATTTTCTGATCATTTTGATTAGTATTGTGAAACTAAGGTAGAAGCAATGGCAACGCTGTTCTGATTAGTATTTATAGATCGAGGTTTTTACAATGTATCTATAAGATTTATAAATAAAGCATATGTACATGTAAGTTCCTGGAATTTTTGAATTTAGATATGAGGTCAAATTTTTTAAAATTTCGAATTCGCTTATCCAAAAAGACTTTTTTTTAATAATTGCTTCAATTTCAATGAAAATCCTAGTATATTTCTTCGTTGAATTCAAAATCCAAATTTAATTTTGAATTCAGTGAGTCCGATCTTTTTTTTTCAATAAAATCTTTAAAATTTGACCTCGAGTTTAAATTTGAATTTTTTGAAAGTCCTTGTACATATTGGAAAAGTTTTAAAAATCAATAGATTTTTTTTCAAAATGACATGGATTAATAAGCATCCATATTACACATTGCATAGAAATTTGATAATTTTTGATTCATTGAAAAGTTTAGTTGATTAAGTTAATTATAATATTTTGATCAGAATAATAAACCAACACTAGTTTATTAACTAAAAAAAATTTAATGAGATTGTTCTTGAGATCCAACGAAAATTATTAAGAAAGATCTCTATGATTCTTCAAACGTTCAGAGAATTTCCTAATTTACCGACGTTATCAGAACTGGTACTTATATATTTTAAAAATATCTGCGTCATCTAATGAATAAAAGTAGATTTGTCAACTTCATATATATATATATATATATCAAACAAATATATGTGTATATATATATATATATATAATTTTATTAATTAATATATTTATAATTTCAGTGTTATTGAAATAAATAAATATATAAGTACAAATTTTTTTCTAAACTTTTTTTTTACAATCATTAATAAATATAAAAATTAAATCTATCTAGTAAATTAATCATATATTAATATGTTGCAAATATATTGTATTTTCAAATAAATATCCATATAATTTTGTTTCATAAAATAATGGTAACATAATAAGAGTCAAATACAATTCAACCTGGAAAAGTAAAACAAGCATTGTCATACTGAAATTCATCAAGCCGGTTTTTGGCACAGTCAAGTTCAAAGACGAGTCGAGTATTACTTTTTTTTTTATTCTTCATCTCTCTTATTCTCTTTCTTATTCTTTGCTGATGTCGAGCATTCATACATGCATATACATACACATATACTTATAAGTAACCACCTGAAGCGGTATTATTGTGTGTTGGGGAAAGACCGCTGCCGTGCGACACACGCGGACAGAAAGAAAAGACGGAGAGAGAGAAATAAAGAGAGAAGGAAACAAGAAGACGATCTGTATTATCCAGTGTATAGTATAATACTTACCGGTGCATCGTCCCTCGAGGTGTACACGCGCGAAAGTATACCGTGTATATGCGCGCTTGCTCGCGCGTTTCGTTCGTTCTTTCGTTCGTTGTACACCTGGACTCACCTGCAACAGCAGAAGTAGCAGTTCGCCGCGAGTTGCAAGAGTAATTCAATTCCTTTGGGAGAATGCGCACGCGCGCTCAATTATACATATGCATACATATAGAGTACCATATAGTACTAAAAAGCGATAGAGAGAGAGAGAGAGAACGAACAAAACGCGCTTATGTTGTGTGTGCCCTCTGCGTGGGATACTTAGTCCGCCTCGTGTTCTTCACCTTGACGGTCTCGTTTCTTTTATTCTGCAGCCAAAGTCGCCGTCGACGCGAAGCAGTTCAAAAGACAGAATTTGCCTTCTTGCAACGATGTGCTTGCTGCGCACGCTTGTGTGCAGCTGCAGATTCTTTCTCTCTCTATGTCCTGAACTTCTTCTTTGCCTTCAACTTTATGCTCTTCCTTTTCTTCCTTTCATTCTTTTTTTTAAATGTTTTACTTGTTTTTTAGATTTTTTTCTCTTCTCTCATATTATTTTTTTACCCTTTTATTTTCGGTGTGTAAGCTTGGCTTTTTTGTCTGTCTCCTGTCGATCTAACAACAGCAGCGAAGCAAGCAACGCTGTGTTCTGGAAAGATGAAAATAGTCATATATATGAGTTCCTGAACCTCACCACGTGCTGAGCTTGCCTGAAATGGCAATTTTTCAAAGTCAATATATATTTAACTAACCTCTTCTTAGAAGTACAATTTTGATTCAAAATACATAAACTTTTTATGATTCTTAGATACTTTAACGAATATTATAGGCTTTACAAATGTTAGAATACTTTTAAATTTTATTAAGAATTTACTTTATTAAAAATTAATGTTATTATTTATTGGGAAGAAAAGTATTTGATTTCTTGTATTCTGGAATTCTATGTAAAGATTTATTTATTTCTGAAAATAAATTGTATTACTATATAATGATATAAATAAAATCAAATTAACCTTTTCTTTTATTTATTAATATTTTAAAAAGCTAAAATACAAAGTACATAAAGTTTGATGTACGCCCTCTAGCGCTTTGAACTCCAATACTTATACTTGCTGTCTGAGCACTACCTCACCTCTTACTCTTCTATTTTTCTTATTCTTAAAGAAAATAAATATTTAATTGTGTTTGTCAGTAAGTTGACATAAAAATTAATGTTGATCTAATGCAAAAATTTTTAAATAATGCTTTTTACTATCATAATCTCGTTTTTTTTTTCTTAAAAAAAAGAGATGAGTTACTTTGAAGCAGCGAATAGAATTTTCGCTTTAATCGTTTGAATCTTAGAAAGCAGTAGAATTAAAGTAAAAGAACTAAGAAGAAAATAAGAAAGAGAATGGATTGTATTCTCCAGGGTTAAAGGAAGTATAAGAGCAAAAGACAAAGACATAGAAGCAAGAGAGAGAGAGAAAGCTAGGGGGTTAGCCAATGCTTGTAATATCGATCAGCATAGCGAGGTAGTCTGCAAGATAGCTCTTGGGAGAGAAAAGGCACCCTTCGCTCTCTCACTCTTTCTCTTCTAACTGACTGCCAAAGCTAAAGCGTAGTTATAAAGAGAATGAGAAAGAGAGGGGGGGGGGGTGAGAAGAAATGGTGCCTGAGAAAGGGGCGAGAAATTCAAACCATAAGAGAAGAGCTAAGAGTCAAAAGAAAAAGTTAGAATGAAGAATAAAAAGAATTATGAGTATTTATATATAAAATGTATACATCGAAATCTACTGGTATTATAAAGGATGTGAATAATGGCTTTCTTATATAGATTGCATTTTATTATGTATATGTATATGTATGATATGAAAATCGTCGCTTCACCTCGCCACACGGAGTGAGAGAGTGCGAGAGAGGAGGCGACGTCGGCATAGTGCCCTCGATTTGTGATATATGTAGGTCGTATATACATAAGGCGCGCGCGCGCAAGTTCGTTCGTTCGTTTGCTTCGTACTCATACACAATCCATCTCCCTCTTGCTCTTGGTATGGATGTATATACATTCGGTCGACGCTCTACATGCGCAACGCCAATGTCCACGCATATATACCTCTCTAGGTATACGTATATTTTACTACCTTGCGTATATAGATATATTCGCTACCAATACGAACCTCCTATTACCGATCGTTATCCTACCGAGGCCAAACCACTACCGGAGTAACGTCAAAGTAGTAGTAGTAGTACTAGTAGTAGTATAGTAATAGTAGTAGTATTCCAGAGAAGTTAGACATAGAGTAAAGTTTAACAGTATGTGTTTGGAAAGAGAGAGAAAGAGAGAGGGAAAAAGAGATGAAATTTGCTAGGTTTCGTGAGCACTCACAAGCCAAAGTGAGCAAAAGAGAGAATAAAAGAAAAAGGTATTAGAGAATAAGGTGGAAGAGAGAAAGAGAAAAAAAAGGGTATAGATACAACTGGTATAAGGGAAGAAGGTGGAGAGGATGTAAAAAAGTAACACGAAAAGAAAGAAAAAAAAGAAAATAAAGAGAAAGAGAGAAATGCGCAGAGAGTGAGAGATGAACCTGTGAGAGAGGAAGACGAAAGGGGATAGGGAATGTAAAAGATTATACGAGAAAAAAAGAGAAAAGAAGTCAGAAGAGATAGAGTATAGAAGCTATATGTATAGCGGTAAGAGATGGGGAACGAACATACGGATGAGTAAGAGAGGAGAAGAGGAGAAGGTAAACTCAGGCGGAGGAGTTAAAGTTAGAGAGAGAAAGACAGGAAGCATGAGACTGAGAAAGCACGAGAGAGTAAGAAAGGGAGAGTTTGGGGAATACAAGAGGGTAGGAAAGGAGAGATGTGCGTATAGCATACAAGAAGAGATAGAGGAAGATTTCGCGCGAGAGCGTGTGCTGGCTATAGCTATATACACGTACAGTAGAAAGAGAAGAAGAGCAGGAAGAGAGGGGAGGGATCGAGAGAGGAAGGAAGGGCTTTGTAGAGAGTTAGGAGAGAGGGAAAAAGACTCTTCTACCAACAACCACCCACGCGAGTTCGACCTCTCCTCTGGCCAATGTCCTTAGTTGCGCCGACGTCCTTTCCTACGCTCTCTATCTCGCTTGTGCTCTGTTGCCTCTATGTATATACAGAGAGAGGATGATGCCTCGCTATATGTATTTCTACCTTATACCTAGAATGTTCACTGGCGTCTTACTCCCGCTTCATCGGCTTTTCTCTACCTCTCTTTACAGCCAACGTTGGTGTTGCCGTGCCACTGGAAATACAGAGAGAGAGAGAGGGAGATGGAAAGCTTTTCTTATATATGCTCTCAAGCATTTCTCTCTTCTCTACAGATTTCCCATGTTCTTCCTTTATGTGTGGGTGTGTTTCTACGAACCGTACACAGCACATCCTTCGGGAAGCTTATGTATAAAGTAAAGGAGCCTTGTGGTGCTGGCTAAAATCGGAATGACTAGACATATATACATGCATAGATACACATATATAGGGTATTGGTTGCTGTTGTGTGGTGCTTCGAGGATTTCTATCTTTCTCTCTTACCCCCTTATATAGTGTTGATGTTGGCCGAGTTTCTCGCGCTTCTCTCGGCTCACAAGAGACATACACCGGAGAAAACTAAGAGAGGGTGGATTCACCAGAGAAAGAGAAAGAAAGAAAAGAGGGCTGAGTGAAAGATAGCCAAGGGGATCATGATTTTAGGGTGTTCGAGCAGGAGAATGACGTAATAAGTGAAAAATTCGTTTGCTTGCTAAAACAGCTTTCTTTTTTCTCTTTCTTCGTCGAGCCTTTTATTAACTCTGATTGATATTTGAATATATGTTTATATGATTTTATCACTTGTTTTACAGGTGTTTAAATGTAACCTGATAGTCAACATCATTTTTTATTGGCGGATTTGAAAGGCTAATACCTAAAACTAATAAAGATGATGGTATTATAATTACATCTATAATTTATGAGAAAAAAAATTTAATATACTTATAATAAAAATAAATTTTTTTTTCAAATTATCGCCAAAACATCCTAAAAATTTTGTACAAGATATGTTTGTTTACAAAATGTCTGCAGTAATAAAGTTAAGAGAATATTTAGAAATACTTATAAATAATGATATTAATTAAAGATAATTACATACTTGGTTGTTAATTTAAAGAGCGTCTGTGTTTGAAATTCAAAAATTTTAATATAATTTTGTTTATAACTTTCGTATGATAATTTGGCAATTTTAATTAAAAAAAGGAAAAATCCAGCTTCTTTTATTCGAACCTCCGTTACTCGTTAACAAAACATTATTATGTCCTTTTAAGTATAGTGAGACTTCACTAAATGATCGCGATCAAAAAAACCAATCAGCTAAGGGGTAACGTCAATACTTGCGCGAATGGCGTGCGCAGTGCGACTAGAAGATAGCTCTTAAAGACTGGATTTTCATGTGAAAACATCATTTCAAGATATCTCTTTAAGCGATTCTTTACTATTTTAAATTTTTAAATATTTGTTTAAAACAAAAAAAAATTTGATTTTTAAAAAAATAAGTTTTCAGTAGAATAATAAATTCGTAATTGAAGTTTAAACTTATTTTTATAATGGGAAATATTTCAAAATATTTTTCAGTTAATTTTTCATTTTTAATCTATTCCTTTGTTTTGATTGGTATAATAAATATGATTAGTTATAAAATGGTTTTAAAATAACAATAAAAGTCAAATTAAATCATTAACAATGTTACGGCCAATTTAAGTTAACTGGCCAAAATTCTGATGGTAAAAAGCTTTTTATTTGTCAGGGAAATTAATTAATAACAGCGTTAATTGGAAATCTCAAATTTCAATCTGTACCACATTAAAGACTACACAGGTTTTATTATTTTTTTAACATACGATTAATTAATTTTAATATTTACTAAAGAATTTCAAATACCTCCGTAACGTCAAACGATTATTATTTATACAACACAGTCAAAAAACTTAACTTTTTTAAGTTCTATTGTAATTTTATAAATTATTTTTTATTTAATTCTTTTTAATTTGCTTTTTAAATAAAAATTATAATTTAAAAAAACATTTCTTGCTTTGAAAAAATTTAAAAGATTCTTATGTTTGACAGATTATTTAAAAATCTTATCTTTTTAATAAATTATTTATATATTTTTTTATTTCAATAAATGTAATTATAATATCAAATTAGCTTTTAAAATCTGAAAATTATTGTTTATTGCGAATAGAAAAGTAGACGGTTTCGAGTTTTGTATCAGTTTTATACAAGCGAAAATGTTATCTCAAAGTTGCTTAATTAAATAAGTTGCTAAAAACGATTAAAAATTAATTGAAACTTTTTAAAAATTTGCATTTTTGTTGATCGTCCGGAAGGTCTATACAAGTATCTTGCATGAGATTGAACTTTAACAAACTTTAACTTTTGTTAAACAAAATATACAGTTTTAATTATGTAAGTACAATTTTTTGAAAAAGTTAATTTTTAAAATGTCATATCGAATAGTTAAGTGTACCTTATACAAAAAATGTTTAATAAATGAAATGTTTTTTTAAACTTATTTTTTTTTTAATTTTACATTTATAACCAAGAGAATTTTGTGTGAGTCGTTATGCAAGATGTTACTTGACTTTAAGTTAACTTTAAAAATCGTCTCAAAAAAATAAATTTTTTTATAGTTATTAAAAATTTTTAATTTTTATTTAAGTCAGTATAACCTTTTTTTGATCATTTTCAATTAGTTATTTATACTTATTATAGCTTAGAGAGTACACTTATGCTAAAATGCAAAAATCAAATACCAAGATTTTTTTTAAAAAATTCAATATATGCCAACCTTTAGATTAATTTATTATAAAAATAAAAATTTAATTTTGATAAATTGAATTTCGAAAAATCAAAGAGTAAATATAAATACAAAAACAAATAAAATAAAATAACAATATAATAATCTTCCATTTACTGGAAAAAAATAATGCATCTTATATCAAAATCTATCAAATCTTTCTTATAATTCGTGCCTAACAAAAGGAAAAATACAGTTGATATAAAAGTTTTAAACAATTTTAATTTTAATAAAAATTTTTATTAAAAAAATACAGAAATCTAAATAACCTTTTTATAATTTTGACTAATTGGAAAATATTTAATTAAAATTAAAACGAAAAAAGAGCTTTTAGAATTATTAATTTTAAATAAAAATAAAAAGAGAAATGTCAAACAAACTTTATTATTTCCAAAACTTGCTAAATAACAAACAAAAGTACCTATATTATGATTTTAAAAATATTGAGTCCTTAATAAAAAATAAGCGTTAACAGCACCAGCTTAAAAATTATAACGTTCAATATCTTATGCATTGGTTAACTTTATGAATTGTCCAAAGAACTCGATTTCAAAGCACACGAGAACTATCTTTGTGGAAAATTTGAGACCGATTGCTTTTGATTTACTCAAATTTTTGTGGCGAATGGGAAATCGATTATTTTAGTAAAATTATATTTTCCTGAAAAATACTGTTTTGAAATTTTGACAAGACAACTTATTTATTGTCTCTAATAACATCAAAATCTTATTGAATTATCTTATACATTTCTAAATTTACAAAGACATTTATAAAAAATTATTTTTCTGTATAACAAAAGAATGATGATAAGCATCATTGAAGTTTTTGCAAAAGGTTTATTGATATAAACCAAAATTCTTTTTCCATTTTCATATATTCTAAAATATCCACGTCAAAATGCAAAAAAAAAAAATAAATTTATACAAATCACTATATATAATAAAAACAATTAATTGATTCATGATCAAACTGCCTTTTTTGTGAAAAAACAGTCTCGTTAAATGGAAATTAATTTGACTGCTATCAAATTATTAATACCTATATATACCTCATACACTATATCTCACAAACATTTTTTAACGATTCAAATGAATTCGAATAAATAGTTATAAACAATAAAACAACTAATCTTCATCATCTTTAAAAAGGTAATATTTTTTCAAAGTTAAAAATTAATTTTCAAAAAAAAAGATTTCAATGTGGAGTTGAATTTTATTATTTTTATAAGCAAGGTAATCAGAAATATCTATCTTATGAATTAAAATTATTTAGAATAGCATATTGAAAATAGAAAAAATAAAAAATAGAATTTTATTTTTTGGATTTAATATAACAAAAATAACTATTGCATTTATTTTAATGCAATAATAAAAAAGTATAGATTATGAGTTATTATATAGATCATAATAACTGAATTATGTATTCAAATGAAAAAATATTTCAATTAACGCACGTCAGCATTAGTAAAACATCACTAATTAATATTTTCAATATTAAGCTTTCTTCTTGGATTTTCCAAAGGAAGTGCGTGGCCAAGCAATTGATACCTATTAAAACAATATAATTAATTTTTGTATATACGTATGAAAAAAGTTATTGTGCTTACCGAATTCATCTCGCTTATCAAAAGCATACACATATAAATCAATTGAACGTCAATGCTTACGTAAACATGCGATAACATTTGTGCGTCATTAAGTATTGTTCGTGGAAAAAAAGTATCTCAAATAATGTTGTTCAATGCAATATAATTGCACGAAAATTTTCTACAACTATTTTATGCTTCTTAATTAAATATCCTTTTAATTCATAATATTCCAGTTGACGTATGTCAAATTCTGGGTGATTGTATAATCAAAGTCAAAAATTATGATTCTTATTTGGTTTTCGTATGAAATATAAATTTTCAATATTTAAAATGGTTATATAGTTATTGAACAAAATAAAAATTTTTTGATAAAGACCTGTTTAATGGAAAATAAATTATCTACAGAAATCATTTTCCTGCCACATGTGCATTCAAACAAATTCATTATACTTTAAATTTCATTAAATACATATCATTTTAGTAAAATTTTTTAAAATTATTATTTAATAATTACAGTAATGCTTAATATGATTGAATATTTATCACCTAAATAACCCTAGAAATACAAATAAAATATAGTAATAGGATTTTACTAATTTATCTGGTAAAATTTATAAGTTTTATTATTTTAAAACTAATACTTTTCAAGAATATTTTATTTTTAAACGTTAGATTTGCATAATATTAATTAAGGATCCTAATTTTTATCGAAATTTTTATTTCTTGCCAAGCAAGGTTCATAATGGTAAGCAATTAGTTTACAAAATAACATTATGTAAACATATTTTGAGATCGTAGTAATCAAAATTTATTTTTAGAAAATGTCTAAATATGTGTACGTGAGTATTCATATCCTGGAACAACTTCATCGATTTTAATCTATAACGGCTCAATTTTTCTATTTTTTTTTCCTAGAAGATGATGGATAAACCATAAATGATTTGTTAAATTTAAAATTTTTTGCAATTATGTAAATATAATTCGAGAAATTTTGGTTTATAAATAACCTCTTACAAGAATTATGAAGATAACTGACTATTGGTGTTCATTTGTAAAAGAAAAAATAATATCTTGTATAAGCAATTGTAATTCAAACATTATACAAAACAGTTTGATAAAATTCAGTATATAGATAATAAGTACTTGAATTTATTGAATTTTTAATCCTTTACAATATTTTTCAAAAATATCAATTTTTTTTCCTGCATATCAACTTAAGTAAATTAAAAAGAATAGATCTGAAATTTTTTGCAATGGTAATATTTAATATATTTCAATGAGGTCGTCAGTGGCTCACTCAGTAGAGCGTTGGATTCGTAATCTCGAGGTCCCGAGTTCGAATCCTGCTCTTGGCCGATTTATGCAAGCCCCACTGTACGTTACATGTGCTTTGTTCTACAACCACACTGACTATCTTCGTCGCTAATTTGTATTGCAATGATAGCAAAAATACAGCGACGTTAAATAAAATTAAAAAAAATTCTAAAAATTTTATTCGAATAATTTTAAATGTGTTATGTAACAAAATGAAACAACTTATAAAATTACTAACATGATTTATTTTTTTTTATTTTTTGAGTTATAAATTAATAAAGATTATGTGATATATTATTATCTTACACACGATTGAAAAATTTCATTTTTTTTGTCAAATTTGATTTGACTTTTTTTAAATTTTTATTTAATAATTTTCTAAATTAAACACTAAAAATTGAATTTTGGACCAAGAGCGGTAATTTGCCAGTGCTATAACTTTTAAATTAAACGCAAATAATTTAGCATGTAAAAGAAGTCTGCTCGATCACAAAAGTGTGATTTTTCTTTTACAAGGAGAGTGCATTGCATTTGGGTCTCGGATTTTCTTCTTACATAAAATCATGAAAAAAGCCGCGTCCATTCGGTCCAACGCTCGATGTTTTCCGAGTTATGAGCAGTTTTGTCTGTTTTAAAAAATTTGCATTTGCTTTATAGTTTTACAGTTTTTGAACTACTTATTCCATAAGGTTTTTACTGATTGTATATTGAAGTTGAGATTAAAACCTATCGATTAAAAAAAAACGTGTCCAAAAATCTCAAGCTGTTTACAAGTTATAAGGGAATGAAAATAGGGCAAATATTTAGTTGAAAATATGCATAGAAAATTAATGCTGTATTTTAGTCTTAATTTCATTTTAATTTTCATCCCTTCATAACTTTTGAACAACTTAAGATTTTTGGACACCTTTTTTTTTAATTGATAGGTTTTAATCTCAACTTTAAAATGCACTTAGTAAAAACCTTATAGAATAAGTGGTTCAAAAACTGTGAAACTATAAAGCAAATGCAATTTTTTTAACAAAACAGACAAAACTGCTCATAACTCGGAAAAAATCGAGCGTTGGACCGAATGGATGCGGCTTTTTTCATGATTTTATGTAAGAAAAAATATCCCAAAGTTAAGAGAAAATCCGAGACCCAAATGCAATGCACTCTCCTTGTTAGTAGAAAATCTTTCAGCTTTCAAAATAAATCTACTATAATTAAAAAGAAATATTTTTTAATTTGATGTTTCAAATTTATTTAATTTTTCAAACAGATCTCTATTAGTACCTAGCAGATAAATATTTAAATCAAATAGACATAAATTTTATTTTTAAATAAAAAATAAGTTCTACCGTAACAAAAAATGAAAAGATTGTCTTAAGATTCAGTTGGCTCCTGGAGTCTATTTTTTTACATGTACAATGTAATTTTTTGAAAGATTAAAAAATTTCTAAAAATAACCATATTAAAAAATTGAAAGTTATATTAAATTTAAAATCTTATAAAACAATGTATAATGAGATATTTATTTTAATTTTTATCTAATTCATGTTTAAATACTAATACTATTAGAGCAATATGTAAGAAATCTACAGTTCTAAAAAAATATATTTTTCTTAAATTTTATTCTTATAAAATATTTTAAAAAGTTTAAAATTAATTAAAACGGTAATTTAACTTATTACAATATAATACAGTAAATTTATTACTTTTAATGACGATACAAATTTTTACTAAAACTTACAGTTATTGAAACTTACTTATTTTGATTTATTTATTGATTTCTTTTTGACTTTGTATTTTGCATTCATGTATATATTAAGAAAAAAATTTAAAACTTTAAGAATGCCAAAAATAAAAAAAGATTATTAAAAGTTTTATTTAATATGAGACCTATACCACTGCATATACACGTCTATATATGTTTTATTGCAGTTGTCAGGTGCTTTTTTTTGTTAATTAAAAATCTATATGAAAGTCGTCTATGAAATTTTATTTTTTTTTAAGACAATTCTTTTTCTATAATTTAACGTAAAAATATTTTTGTGATGTTACAATTCCAAAATTAATATAGTTTTACAAAATTTTCAAGTATGTGTGCGTTCTGCTTTTATTTTTTCATCAAACTATATTTTTGGCTAAAGTTTAAAAATGAAGCAATACATCTTTCTCAAATTTTTAATGTACGTTTGTATGAATATTATTTAATATTTCATGCATTAAATTTTAATATATTTTCAGTATTTAATAACAATTTTTGGTATTTTGGTTTAATATCTTTTTAAAACTTTCGGCGATCTGAAGTTTTTTTTTCTAAACTGTAGTTTTAATTAAAGTCTTTGGAATCTAAGACTAATTATTTTTTAATATTCGAAAGAATTTTTCATACCAAATGAATTAACTGCGTTAATAAAACAATACAATTAACTTAAATTCTTCAATTTCTAAAAGTTCATTTTTCATCAGAAAACGCATCTCCAGGTCATGGATTTTGATAAAATAGAGAAAGCTTTTTTTTTGACACCTAAAAATAAAGTGAATAACAAATATTTGGTTTTGAAGAGTTTTGGATCATTCATTTTTTTGTTATCATCAAAGAAGAGCTGGATTTAAAACAAAAATTGGCTCTACATTGTACGTTATGATTTATTCTCAAGAGAATTTTTACAAGCAAAACAAAACTACACCACAAGATCTTTGATTGTTGTTGGAGTACCAAATTGCACTTTTATTTATTTAAAATTTTTTATATGCTTTAAACAGTATAATTTTGTAAAAAATGAATATTATGTTACGTTTCATAAAATATATTGAAGAACTTACTGTTTATTTTCTGCGCTATTTATAATAATTTCCTAAAAATAATATTGAGTGGCGTTCAAGCTATACAATTTAGAAAATTTACATTTAAATTTAGACAAATAAGTGAAATTCACACCCAAATTTATACAAAATATAAAAATAATAAAATTATGATTAGAGATTGTACTTGTAAACATATTTTTACATGAAATTTTGTATAAATTGGATATAGAATTTTTAATTGTACATATAAATGTAATTTACAATATAAATTAAAAAGCAGTAAATTAAAAATTTCAAAATTTTGAGCCTCTTACTAAAATTTCAACAAGTAACTGAGTCTCTGGTCTTATAAATTCTAAAGATGACTCCGTATTTGTTGACTCGTTAAACCAGATGCTTAGAGCTTTTCAAAAACATAAGCAAAATATTTTTTTGAAATTTTAATTAGTTAAAAAAATGTAGTATGTCTTATGTAGGAATAGAAATATTAACAAAAATTGTTAAATTTATTCAAATATTAGTCAAAGATGAAACAAAAATCGGTTTTAAAAAATTGGTATTAAGTGATGGTTTATAAAATTATGCAATTTTAAATAAAGCTTATTAAAATAATTTTTAATATTTATTCTGACTGAGAATTTCGGTAATGAAAAAAATCCTTTTAATTAATAAAAAAGTAGATCTAATTTCTATAGTTTGTTCAGGAAGAAAATAAAAAAGAACATTAATGTATTAACATAAATTAATTAATTTTCAAAAAAGAAAGAATAATTGGCTCATAAAATGATCATTTTCATCTTAAAAAATAAAATTTTTCAATATTCTACAGCACTGTGTATTATTCTCATCATCTTAAGGTGCCAATATAATTTTACAAATTTATATTTTCATCATTGCCTGCGAGATTATACAGGTTAAAAAGATTGAATCTTTTCTTTAAATTTTAGGTATACTTTTGAGTTGTAGGCATATTTCTTCAGTAGAAATCAGCATTTTTTTATTTAATGTAAGCTTTATTTGAAATAATTACATATAAACTCTACCAGAATTTTGTTAAATTAGGCAAAGTTTGACGTTCTGAGAAAACGTTTTGCAAACATAATTTGTCTATCTTATCATATTTTTAGATTTAAGTATAGTTGAGTTTAGTTACCTTTTGACTGTGCTCATTTATTCCAATCAATTATTGTGAATTTCCTACAAAATTCCAAAAATTTGATAAACTTTTCAAACTTTTTTAATTTGCATAGTTCTATCTGTTCAAATAAAATTGATAAGCATTATTAACAAATACACTATGAATAGTGATATTTAAACGTTTCTTCAAAATTCATTACGTATTGATTTCGTAATAAAATAAATGATTTTGTTTATGGAACGATTATCCAGAAGCCAAATAATAAAAATCTCATACAATGTGTGAAAATTTCTGTTTAACTAGATGTAGCAAAGTTACTATAAACCTTAAGTAGATAAAATTACACGGCTGATGAAATATTCTGTTTAGAAATAAAACATTCTCTTTATAATATATTGCTCAAAGCTTTAATATAATTATCTACTTTTTAAAATCTCAATGATTTCAAACTGTTAATTTCCAATATAAAACTGATTTATAATATTTTTTTTTCTCTAAAAAAAATATAAATTTTTCTCAAGGAACAAGAAAAATAAGGAATGTTAAAATTATTCTGTATATTTCACAGCCTTTACGAAATATAAAATAACAGAGTTTTTTCTCTGGTACAATATATATTACCTACACACAATTCATCTAGTTTCACTACTTTACCAACTCTGTCGTCGTCGTAGTCGTTCTCATGCCTCTCCACTTTACTTTTATCCATGAATAATATCGATATATTACATTGCGAAATGTATTATTACTTCTTTTGTTTTTTTATTTTTTAAATTAAGTTTTTTTTTTCTTTCAAATAAATAATTCAAAAAGAATTTAAAATTTTATTTTACTACATATTTCTTTTTTTTGTATAAAAAATTGAATTGGAGAACGGAATGAAACTAAAATTTGAACTGTATCAGAATGTATATACCCGGATGAACGAGCGAACATTTCTTTTTAAATTTCACTATTATGTAGTAAGTCCATTTTGGAATTTCTAATAGGAAACTTGATTTCAATTCATCGGCGAAATGAATTTCGTTTTATAAAATTTAAATGATTCTGCTGGTTATTACCACACCGAAGCATAAATAATCTTTGCAATCGATTTTAATTATATATATAAATATTGCTTTTATAGAATTATGAAAGTCTAATGTATCCATATAAATATTTAATATATTTGTATTTTATATTCATATACAAATAACTACATTTTATTAACTAATGCCTACGTGCATACGTATGCATAGAGCGATTTATTTGCATATCTGTACGTGTAGTAAGAGAAATAATCTACAAGTTTCATAAATAAAATAAAATTCTCTGAGAAAACTTTGTTTCTTCAATATCATCTAATGCGTGTACTGAAGTAGAAAACGTTTAACAATATGAAGAGCCAATCGGATGGTATTATTTTATATTTTTTTTTTCTTTTTTTTCAACAAGGATTTTCACCGTTATTGAGGTCGATTTCGCTTCTTTCGAAACTTTTGAAATTCGCCCTAAATAATTAAGCGCTCAAACAATAGCGAACTCAAATTCGGCATTTAATTTGTAAACATTGCATCGCTATTTAGTAAAAAATATATACATAAAAGAACTTTCGATTAACCTGCCCGTATTGGAATTTATTGATTTTTAACCAGTCAAGAGAATATCAAACGACAAAAGAATATCAAAAAAAAGAAAAGAAAAGAAGAAAAAAATAATAATGTAGCGCTATAAGGAGATTCCATAGTATTACAAAAGCATTCCATTCTCTTCTCAACGGAGAATTACTTTCTCAGTGTCCAAGAGAGTAAAACGTCCGTATATACTTTGTGCAAGGAGAAACAAGGCCTATACGTTCGTTTTATACTATCTCGTAACAATCTTCTCTCTTTTACTCTCTTGAAAATTTTTAGCTCTGTTTCCTTCTCGCTTATTTAGCCGCAAGTATATAGTAAGTAGTCGCGAGACAAATTTTGTCGAGAAAGTCAAGAGAGCTCGTGGCAAGCGGCGTCATAATTTCGACTGTGTGCACCGTAAGACAGTATTATATATACTGAGTTTCACGTCTTTTTCTCTCTTTCTCTCTCTCTCTCTCTCTCTCTTTTCCCCTCTTTTTATTCTCATCTTGTATAAGAAACAGAAGTATTATATACTATATAGCGGGAGCTCTTACGTCCGGTTTTGTAGCCTCGAACGAAAGCCGATCTTTTTTTATTTTTTTTCTTCTTTATTTTTATTTTATATTTTTTTATTTTTTTTAAACTGCATTAAGTACAATATAAAGACATGCAGATGCTCTTGCGTGTTGTTGCGTGTATATATATACACACTTTAAGCTAAAACATAGCACAGACAAAATATATCCACCTGCCGGTCTTTCTCTCTCCTCATCCTTCCTAGTCTCGCGCCGACTGGCTGGCCTCCAAAAAAAAGAAGAAAAAAAAAAGATAACATACACCTAAATCGAAAATGAATGTATATATATATATATATGAATTTAGTCTCTCTTACCACAGCCACTGCTCATCCTTTTGGCAGTTTGACTATATAGTCAATATATACACCTGCAATATTCTTGCATATACACGTATATATATATTCTTTTCCGTTTCTTCTTTGCTTCTCTCTTCTATTTCTTGTTCGTTCTTTCGTTTTGTGGTCTTTCTTATAGTTATGTATATATACCTGTATATTACGCGTGCGCGCAAACTAAAAGTCAGGCGCGCGTGGTCCTATTATACACTCTGTTTTCGCGTGTAATTGCTCTTTCGTGCGCGTCAGCCAGCCAGTCAGCCAGCCAGTCAGCCAGCCAGCCAGCGGGTGTTTTGAATATCTAGGTGAAACATGTATATATGTGTATTATGCATATATAAAAGGGTTGACGAGACAAAAACTGATTTTTTAGGGACGCAAACAATTTTAGAAAGTAGGATAGAGAAATGAAGAAAATCCTTTATAGGTATGTATACGTGTCTGGAGAGCGGGGGTGGCTTAGAAATGAGATGATACAATATAAAAGCTTGATAGGGGAAGGGTGATGAGAAAGAGATAGAAATGGAAGTCCAGTTGCCTGCGTAATTCAAGTTCGTATCGACCAGAGAGAGGCACAGAGAGAGAGAGAGAGAGAGAGAGAAAGAGTACCACACCAACTCTGTAGAGAGAGAGTAGTCATTGTTGTCATGGAGACGCTCGAGTTAATTTGACCTTATGGTGGCCCATCGGTGTCGTGTCGACAACGGAGTATATACATGTATATAAATACAAATATATATGTATGTATGTGTGAACGCTCGATTTCGCGTTAGAGAGAAGGACAGTCAGACAGATAGACAGAACTGTGTTGAGGGATAGAAACCGTATATATATACATATACCTATAGATTGTTATAAAAGAGATGGATAGTATAACGTGACAAAGTCATAAATAGTATATAAAAAGAGCGTGTAATGAAAAAGAAAGTGTTAAACGAGCCGATGAACATTGGTTGATAACCTTCACTAAAGTATACTTAATAGAGCAAAAAGATTTAAATACAAATATTTCTATGCGAAATGCAGTATATATTTATTAATACTTTCTAATTAAAGTATTTAAGTTTTTTTTCATTCTAAACTAATCCAAAGCTCAATAACACCAATAGTTTTTCTATTAAATTCAATGTAAAAAGATTCTCAACCTCAGAAAGAAAGAAACTCTTTAAAAAGGGGTATATACACAAAGACAGAAGAATCAGAAGGAAGCAAAAGAAAGAATGAAATAAAAAAAGTAATAGTGGGGGAGAGAAGGAAACAGAGACAGAAGGAGAAGCGTAACAGGCAGATGGGAGAAGCTTAAAAAGAGAGTGAGAAAGATTTTAAACACACACACACACACATATCCATATACACACATACATTTATATACATTTAGAAAGATAGAGAAAGAGTAAGGAGAGAGGATATATATATGATATATAGAGAGAACGGCTGTTAAGCATGCAGGGCGCGTGCGCCTTCTCCCTCTACTTTTAAGCGCAGGCGCGCGCTTGTATTCTTATACACATACGGCTATACGCTCGATTATCGATCTATCGCTCGATAACGGCCGATGCCCGTAGGGAATTTGGGAAGTTCTCTGGTTTGTATATGTATACATATGTGTGTGTATGTACGTGTGTTATGTATCGATGACCTGCGAAGAGGCCTTCGACGCCCTCTCGCTGAATTATGACACGCTAAAGCTTGAAAAGGGAGGAGGGAATGTGCTTGCTTGACCTGTGTGTATGTATACATTACGTTTACCTTCTCTCTCTCTCTCTCTCTCTCTCCTCGTCTCTTTTTCTCTCCCTCTCTTTTTCATTCTCTCTTACTCTCTTTTGGAGTTGCTATTCGTGTTAAATATTTTGACTGACCGATGCCACTTGCGCGCAAGCAATGCACTCTTCTTGCACTGGAATTTCGAGTGCGACCTGAAGAAGCGGATCCACCGGTACCTTGAATATCTTGCGTCAGAAGAATTTTTTTTTTTCATCCTGAATAAGACTTTAATTTCAATGAAATCTTTCAAGTCTTTTCAAATTTTCATTTATCAAAGTTCAAACCTTTATTTTTTTAATAATTACAAAAATCGTCATTTTTTATACTTTTTTAGATTTATTTTTCAGAAAAGAATGTATTGTACTTAAAATAAATATTTAACAATAATATTAGAAGGATATCCTGTAAAACATTCGTTACAAATTCACGTCTGACTAAACTCGGCATTTATCTACGCATATAAGATATTAAATACACTGATTATGTTATCTCGTAAACTTTGACCGGATTTTCACAACTTTCCAGTCACTTAAGTGGGTCAAATTACAGGTTTTAGACTATGACTCTTTAGAAAAAAAAATTTTCTATGTCATTGACATCCTTCCTCTCACAATCATATAGTAAATAAAGATCCCATTCTAATTTTCATTTTTCTCAATATTAAATTAAGTTTGTAGTTCTAATATTAATTTATTAAAACGGTTTATGTAAATGATATCATGTAGTTTTAAATGCAAATCATTTCAAATTTTTAAAAATCAAGAATCCCAAGTATAATTAAGATTTCAGATAAGAATTAATTACTCGAAGAAAAATAGCCTAGAATAAATATGAATTTTAAAATTGAATCGAATCAAATAATTTTTAAACATTACAAATTTCTTACTTTGTATACTCGAAAAAAGTCTTTATAGAACAGCGTTTTAAATCTCAAATGAAATCTATTACAAAGAAAAATATTTTGAAACCAGTTAAAGAGATAATATCGCTACTCTCATAGGAACGAGAATAAAAATTATTACTTGCATTGTACATTTTGATTTTAACTGTTGAATGTAAGCACTGAAAAAAGATATATTGAAATCCATCATTAATAAAATAAAGTAATTAAAAATATTTATTATTTAATTAATACATTTTTTACCAACAATAAAAGTTTTAAATTACTCCAATTTTTTTTCTTTCATCTAAACTAGAATACGTTTTGAATTGTGTTAACCATTTTTCCAAAATAAAAGAGGTTGAGAGTAATGAAAATATTTTTTTTTCGTAGCATGAAATTTCTTTTGAATAAAAAAAAAAACCAGAATGGTACTCAAAATTCATTCAATAATAAATATTAGAAACTCTTGACGAAACGCGAATGTAAAGCGCAAGTACCTGCAGTCATGCCCGAGGCAAGGCGTTCTTGCACGATCTTTCCTTTCGCGAGGTGAATAGCGAATGATATCGAGCTCTGCAGTATCTAGATACATGCACTTCAACTATACTGCTAAAACCAAAGTGTATATACTATTTTTTTTCGGTGTATATATAGAGAAACCGTTTTTTTTTTAGTGAATAACTTTGCTTTACTTTTTTACAGTCATTACAAGTATCGTTATATCTAAAAGTTTATTTCTCTTTTAATGTTTGCATTAATAAGTTAACTCTCTTAATTCCATTAAAAATACATAAACATCATCCTTTGTTTATTGCAATATTGAAATATTTTAAAGTTTAAGTAATAGGATAATATAATCAAAAATTTTTATTTTAATGAGTTGAAAAATATTTAATTTAAACACAAAAATAGAATTGTAATATTTTAATTCAATAACGATAGAAACTTCATATTTCTAAAAAGAAAGTCTTTCTACTTCATATTCATTTCATGGTTTGTTTCTCTAAAAAATTAAGATTCTTTTAATTAATTATTTAAAAAGAAAGTAAGTCAAAGTGATGAAGTACCATGAGCTTTTTGAGAGGTATTGCACGATCGTAGCTAACCTTAAAACTAATATTTACGTGCAAAGCGGTTATGTTTCTCAATCACTTAAATAATAAGCTTTAGTACATTAAAAAAAAAAAAGAAAAAAAAATCAGCTCAAAAAAGATACGGTTAGAATCTACATTAAACCGCCTACGGTCATAGTTAGAAGAAAACATGAAAGCTGCAATTCAAGTAGTTACGTAAAGTACATGTTAACCAAGCAGCTTTATATATATGTATAACTTTTTCTTTTTTTATAAATTGCTTTTGTTATACTCAGTAAAAAATGAGAAATTTTTCAAAAAACTTTTACAATAAAATAAAAGGAAAAAATTGATGAATTTGGAATTCTTTAAAGTGAAATTTAAATTTTTAATAGAGAAGTATAAAGTCCTCGTAGGTGTTTGTATTTTTATGCAACACAATATCGATTTTCTCAACTTTTTAAAATCAGTTCTATTTTAACCTTTTCATATTGAAAGCCTATCTATTAAAATTTGAAATATCTATTTGTATTTATATTTCACGATGATTTGGATGGTAATTATATAATCATTATTTTATAGGAAACAATATTGTACAATTAATTAAATTTTCATGAATAATTAATAAAAATAATAATATTGCCCCTTGATCTTCTAAGATTTAATATTAAATAATTTTAAAAAAATGAATGTTCATTTTTACACTTGAATGATAACTTCAGCGACTTTTTTTTAAATCACAGAAATCTTAATAAATACCAATGAATATAATGAGTTTTAAATTTCTTAAAAAACTTTCAAATACTTCAGGTCATCGACCAAATTAAAAAGAAAAATTATGGTAATTTAAAAATTTAACATGGGTTCTTTCAAGAAAAATAAAATTTATGATTGTATTTCGGTGAAAACAAGCTAATTTTTTATGAAACAAAAATGAACATTTTTATTATCAATTTAAATGGAACAACGATGAATCATGTCATCTACAAAATAATAATCAATATTTAAAAAATTAACTGGAATTGATATAATTAGAACAATTAAAAAAGTGAAATATCATGGAAGAAATTAAACAAAAATTGGTTTCTCTTTGCAGGGCCTAATAAACACAATACTAGGAGTGAAAAGTACCGTAAATTTAAATAAATGCTTTTAAATTTTACTCATCAAAACCTTTTTTTCTGAGAGTCAGTTATTTACGCAGCATTAGGTTTATTAGTTTTCAATATATTAAAGTTTATGTTTACTAGATATCCTCTAATTTTTAATTTTTTAATCAATTTAATTATTTTAATTTTAATTTAGTTTATTCTCAATAGCAGACTTAATAGTTCAAAAACGAACATATACTTATAAAACAAATACAACAGAATAGAATTGTTTTGTAAATTACTTACTTTATTTTTTTATTCATATCTTTTTGAATGTACTATTTAAAAAAATATAATGACTTATCCGCACTAAAGCTTAGTTAATAAAATCATTTTAACAAAATAAAAATATCAATTGGGTTCGTTACTTTTTTTTATAAATTTTTAATAAAAATTATATATTAAACGTGATAAACCTTACCCCAAAATATACTATTTGCTGAATGTTTTTTTTATAACTTTTTATGTGTAATTGGTGAATTTCTTGAGCGCATTCAGATTAATCTTGCAAATTTTCTTACTATTACGAAAAAACTCGATTTAACGTACCGTTCACTCATAAACTTAAAAATATTAAACTATGTTAAGAGGGAAGGGAGGGGGAGTTCCATCATGTCATCAAATTACAAATTTAAAGTTTTTTCGATAAAGTTTTTTAATTGATGCCTTAAATTTATAGTTGTTTGTACGGTATATATTCCTTTTGAACAAAAATTTTACAGGTAATGCACAAGGGAATATTTTTTGTTTTGAAATATTTGAAAAATATTTAGGTGAAAAAAAATAGATTGGTTTGAAAAAAAAGTATATCTTATTATTTTTATGAATTTGTGTGCAAATAAATTTTACTATTCTTAAAAGAAACAATATTTTTATGCGTTAAATGTTTCACAAGCACTATATATTATAGTTTAAATAGATTCAGTGATGAACGCTTTTTATAAATCAACGTAATCGCGATTTAATCTACAATGATTAATTAATCATAATTAAATATACAGTTTTAATTTAGAAGTTGAAAATTTTTTTAATTTGGGAAGCATAATGCAAAGTTAAATATTCTAAAATTTTTAAGAAATGTATGACTGATTATAACTACGTTATAAAGTTCGTTAGATAATCTTCAAATGAAGCAAGATAATTATGATAATTTGTTTATAACTAATACAATATGACTTTAGAATTCGCTAGTTTATGATGAAACGTAACTCTATTATGCTTAATTTACAAAACTAATTCTAAAAGCAAATCTTTAGTAGCATAACAGTACTCGATCGAATTGCGAGTTTTAGAAAATATTATAATACGTTTAAAATTGTTAAAAGATAATTTATTTTAAAATGATTATGAGATTTGAAAATCAATGTATTTGTTGGGATTTCAATTAATATTTAGAGTAATCTGTAGGAGCACGTGCGATTTTAATCAACTTATTATTATCTGCAAAATTATTGTATAAAATTCCATATATGATTTACTAAATCGTTAATCAAAAGTGTTGATGATTCCTACAGTATTTTATATATTTCATAAAATTTATAAAAGAAAACCATTTCGCCTAACACATGTCAATGAATTTTACAAAAACCAATTTTAACCATTTAATAATAATACCACAAAAGCATAAGAGCTTTTAAAAATTTGAATAATTAAAAATCTAACCCAAAAAAAATATTCAACGAATTAGTGATATAGTTGTACTGTGCCATTAGATTATTCACTACTTGAGCTAAATTAGTATTTCTTGAATAAAGAAAATATTTAAATAATTTCTTAAATATAACATTATTTGATAATTTGGAAAAAGCACGTGGAATTATTATTTTAGGATGGTAATAGTTACCGATATATTGTTAAAAGACAGTAAATAATACTTTATTGATTTATAAATATATTGGAAAGAGCATCATACTGCGCACTATCAATAACTTTTAATTTATTAATAACGTTATACACATTATGTATTAGTAGAATCGGTTGGGTCTAAATTATGTAAGGTAAATAATCAAAATCAATACTCATTTTTTTTTACTAATGAAGTCAGATGAATAAAAAGTTTCAAAATATTTGCTAAATAAATTAACTACGTCATTATCGTTATCAGTAATAGAATCGTATGATTATACGATCTTTACAGTTTTTATAATTATTAACATATTTCTAGAAAACATTAATATTCCTTCAAGATATTAAATAGAATATTTTTAAAATACTCTTAATGCAACAATTCATATTTTTTATTTGAAATTGATCCAATTTTTTTACAAATTTTGTAAATATATCAAAAGTGTTTAAACAATATTAAGATATTATTATTTTAGGTATCTAAAAAAATCAATTATTAAAAAAATTATGAAACACGCATAATATAATCGTTAAAATAAATTTAATATAAATAATAACAATCATTTATAAAATTGGATAAAAATTTTATTCTTCGTCAAAACATAATATTCAAATCAATTAAAGCTGTTAGAGAGGTCGTCAATGGCTCACTCGGTAGAGTAATGGTTTCGCAATCTCGAGTTTCCGAATTCGAATCCCGCTCTCGGCCGATTTTGACAAGCACCACTGTAGGTTACATGTGCTTTGTTGACAAACACACTGACGATCTCCGTCGCTAACTAATATCGCAACGGTAGCATAAATACAGCGACGTTAAATAAAATTTAAAAAATTCAATGTAATAAATAATTATTGTGCCTGGTAATTTTTTTTATTTATTTGTTTAATATCGCATCAACTGCTAAGGTTATTAGCGACCCGTGCGAAATATAGCTTCATCAAGATGGTGAATGAGAATCAGATGGTGATGCTATAAAAATAAAAAGTGATATTTTTTTAAATATCAAAATAAGTATCTTCAAATTTATTTTAATTAAAATATTTCTACTTATCGAAAGTGCTGTCGATTGATAAATGCAACATCACATATGCTTTATTCACAACCACACTGATAACGACCTCCATCGTGAATTAGCATCGCAACGATAGCATAAACACAACGACGTAAAATAATAATAAAGATAAAATTGAATTTTTATTTTTTTTTTTAAATATAGCAATTGTTGAAAATTTTTTTTTATTACACTACTTGAAATTGTAGATATAAAATAACATTTGAAAAATAATATTTAATTTATATAAGAATATTTAGAAAGGTAGTTTAAATTGACCTTTCTAACAATTCTTTAATGAAAATTCCTGAATCCCTATAAAATTGTTTTATATTTAGATCTAATCTGAATATTCTAAATAGCAACTTTAAAAAAAATTATATACAAAAGACTTAATTTAATTAAAAATATCTGTCCTATCTTTTAATTATACTGTTTAATTAAACCAAATTTGATTGTCTGGCGTAGTTTTAAAACGTTTATCTCTCATTAAAAATAACGAATGAGATTAGTTTATTTAAAAGTAGACGTTTATTATTTGCTTCTTTAAATTTTTAAATAATATTTACCTAAATTTTGTATGCAAATTTTACATGATGCGTTTGTGTAATGTGATTAAAATTGCAAAAGAAACAATATTTTTTTAATTTCTAATTTATAAAATTGAAAAATCTATTAATAATTTAAAATTAATTTTGTTACATGAAAGGAAATTTTAGTACTTCAATATATAATTATATTAATTACAACCATAATACATCAACAATTATATCGATTGACTAATCAATGTTTATTATAGTTTTCGTGAAAATGAGGTCATAAGTTTAACTATTTTTGCATTGCCTTATGAAAAAAGAATGAGCAGAAAAAGAGAAGCATTTAGAATCTCAAATAGGAATAACTGTCCATGATTAAAGCAATAAATTTTATCCTTTTTTATTATTCCAATAGTCTAAAATTTCAAGAAAAAATCAATATATATCATTTTTTATACTTGAAAAAATTTTTTTTTTAAATAACAATTATTTATTTCGATTTGTATTTTGGAATACTTATACATATATAATTTAAATATCACATGCACGTATTTATTAAACGATTATAGCTCGTTAAATACCTCTAATATCAATAAAAAATTTTATGAAAATCCAGTATAAATTTGTAAGCTGATAAAATGATAAATCTATATAATAAGTTCATAATTTAATAACACAATGCTATTATGTTTTATGTGTGCTTTCTGTCATCTTTAGTTAATGTAACTGTAATCTCATTATTAATAAATTAAATTACTTAAATTAGAACATTAATTATTTCAAACTTTAAAGAGCTTAATTCCTAACATTTAAATGTTCAAGTACTTTTTGCTTGGAATTTTTTTCATCCTTTTCACGTTTAATTGATAAATTAAATGAACCTTTAATTTGCTATTAATCCAAGTATACTTAATAAAAATGTATTTAAATATGAGAAACATAAAAGCCTCATTACACGTGGTAAATTATTTTCGTAATTAAAAATGCTACAGAAAATGAATAGTCTTTTATTAAGTCTGGATATTTCAACAATGCATCTAGAAAAAATTTGTTATCCTTACTGATTATTATAATCGTTTTAAGGTACTCTATTCCAAACGTATTTTTTATTTTGTTTGGTAATAAAATTTTCATTTAACATAAACAAAGAACTTAATAATTATTTTCCTTTGATGTTTATTTTATGTAAAATTTTTAAAGCTTTTAATATATTTGCAAATATTTATTTTATTCTTACATTGACAATCATTGCCAAAAATGTTCAAATATTGTGATAAGCAGAAATGGTTTTTAAAAATGTTTGATGATTTATAAATTTACCCCAAATTTATTTACTCTGTAAAATTTTGACTAATGAAATCAAATATACTACATGAAAATCGATTCCAATTGCGAAAAAATGTGTGATTTGTATTTTAATTACTGCTTTGTTTAATATTAAAATAATTATATATTATTATAAACGATAAAAGTTTTTCTCATGTAATGCGTTATTCATAAAAGTGAACAAAAGTTTTTTTTTACATTATAAAAATTTCCGATTTCCTCAAAAATTAATAGAAACATAATACAACATTTACAGTTCTAAAAAATTATGAATATATTATTCTTTATTTTTCAGCGTTAATGACATACATTATAAATACTTTATATTTCGTAAAAAAAATAACTACCGAAATCAAATTAAATAAATTTTTGTTTTTTAAAATTTTATTTAACGTTGCTGTATTGATGTTATTGCGATGCTTATTAGCAACAGAGGTTTTCAATGTGTTTTTGATCAAAGCACAATGTAACGTACAGTGGTGCTTGTTTATAAACCTGCCATGATTGGGATTCGAACTCGGGTCCTCGAGATTATGAATCCATCACTTTATCGAGTCAACCACTGAAGACCTCTGAAATTAAATTAAATAAACTAATGTTTGTGATGAAGATTTCATAAAAATTTATGAAATATTTTTATGATTTAAATAAATATGATTTTATCTGCCCAATAGAAATCGCAATATTAAAAATATTCAGAAAATAAAAATATGGTCAGAAGAGATGGCTAGCTTTTTTTAGCTTGAATAAAATGTTCTTCAAATTTTATGCTCATTTTTACTAGAATTACATGACTTCAAAATGTTTTCAGTTAATGTTTTCAATGATTTTATGTTAAAATTTAAAATATTTTGTGGAAAAGAACATTTTAATAAATTTGAACGCATTTATAATGAACTTTCGTTGGATGTTTAAGCAAATATTCATTTCATTACCTGATACTGTCTCTCTTACTGACTTTTATAAATTACTCTGTGTTATTGGCTAGTTTACAGATAGTTAAAAAAGTAAAATGTTTGTAAATTTTTAAAATGTTCTTACAATATGATATAAAATATTTCTAATAAACCACTAGAAAAAATATTGCACGAATGATTAATAATTGTAAATGTATCTAATTAAAATTTTTAATGAATTTCTATTAGGGTTGTGAATTGTGCATATATTGCTTGTGTTTATATATATAAGCAGGTATCGTTATAATTATTTATTTATGAGTTCGAAATACTATTTTATAAAAGTGTGATAATGTATAAAACACGATCAACAGATTCAAAAGCAAATTATTGATGAACAATGTTGAAAGCCACGTCTCGCTAACGTATTAAAAAATAAATCTAATAATTACAGAGCTTATTGTTTATTGAAAAAAAATTAATTGTAATTAAAATTGTTACAATAATCAGGAGTATTGTTTTTTTACAAAATAATTATTAGAAAAAATATATTTAAGTAAAAAATCTAAATTAATTGATTATCTAATGTAAATTATTGTTTTTATATTTACAAATTTATTGAGCTCTTTTGTAAATATTTAAAATAAATTAATATTTTCTAAAAAACGTTAAATTAATTTTATATATTGATTTTTAATTGTAATGTAAAATGTATTTTTAACATAAATATGAAAAAATACAAATAAGAAATGTAAATAAATAATTGTATTTAAGATATCTATATTTAATTGATAATTTCATTACACTACATCTTTTAAAAATAGACAACTCAATAAAGCGAAATTAAATTTCGTTCGATTCATATTTTTTTCCTATCAAAGATATATTATTAGTTATTTTTTTGAAGCCGTATTTTATCTAATCTGTAATTTTTTATCGAACGAGGACTGTTTGAAAGCTTATTGATTTAATAAACTATTAACACTTTTCAACACAGAACATTTATTTTGTATAGAACTATTAAAAAGCTATAAAATTTAATTTTGATGTATAATCTGTTAAATTAATCGAAACTTTCTTACGTGCTAATTACCTATTTTGATGAAATTTAACGATAGAACTTGTTCCTAATTTTTGAAATTCATAATTAAATGTTATATTTATCTTTGTTGATATTAGATTAAGATTACAAGAAAAAAGTTAGTAATACAAACAGTAATATGAAATTGGTAGCCAATGAACAAATTAACGCGAACTAACTACAATTTAGACAATGAATTATAATTAATAAATTTTTATTGAACAATTAATTAATTGAGACTGTATCTCTTAACAACTCGATTAATCGATTTGTGTATTGTATAAACAAAAAATAATTAATAAATAGCCATTATAACATAGTGGCTTTGATGTGAACTAACACTACATCAAAGAATAAACTAAATCCTTCCAACTATTTTAGCATATAATTGAACCTTAAACACTAATTGATATCTTGAACATCAATTCGCTTTTGTACGCTACATTCAACACAACCCCCAATAACCCAAGCACTGTTTCTTTTTCGCCCATCTGTACATGTGCAGATTTTCGCTCTTGATCTGATTGGTCGAAGCAACACTGCCTATATACGTGAATCATTGTTCCAAAGCTTTCAGTTATAACTCTATATACATCTCTATGTATTGCCCTCGGGATAAAGACATATAATCAAAGTTTTTATGAATTACCATTAAACTATTCATTTGTAAATCAGCTTTGTGTTTATTTAATCAATTTGCTACGAAGCTCTAATTCTTTTACAAAATTTTATTTACAGATATACAGCACACCCCCTCGATAAGATTCTTAAAGAGTTTGCCTTTCTTTCTAAAAATCATTATTTCTTTATCATGATCCTTAGAAATTTACTAATAAGAGGGTTCATTTTTAAAACTTTGGTGTGAATCATGATAAGGAAATTAAGATTCTCGACGATCTTGTTGTAGACTATAATAAAAAATATTAAGCTAAAACTGATTATTCAATATTTCTTTTTCAAATTATGTAAATAAATATGGATAATATTTGGTTTAAGTAAAGGATCGTACGTAAAAATTGTTGATTTATGCCTATTTACTAGAGAATAAATATCTATTTGTTTGTTTTGAAAATAATTTATGAGACTTAAGTAAGACATAATTATGTATACGTTAAAGTGTACAATGTTAAACAAAAACTGTCATTCTTATTAAATGCCATAAATGTATCCGACGACGCAGACAATAGAGAACAATCACGTCATATTTCATGCGTAGACATAAGCTACTGTTGCGGGATGAAAAAAAAAGACAGTCGATCTCATAGAAAAGTAATTCCTTTTGCAAATTAATCGACGCGGCAACCCTCTGCAATGACAACCCTCTCTCGACAATATCCCAGTATAGAATTGAGTTTTGATGTACAAATTTCCATGCGAAACATTTGCCCCTCTCTCTCTCTCTCTCTTTCTATATAAACCTTTCTCACACCCCCGCGTTTCCCTATTGATTACATAAATCGCTTTAATAAATTCGAGTGCAAACGAAAGTGCAAACCACATTACACAAGCCTTCTCTCTTCGCGCGATGTTAATTATTGCGATCGATATACCATATACACAAAAAACAAAAGTATATGGAACAAAAAAATATATATAAAAGGAAAAAAAAACAGGAAAAAAAAGAAAGGAAGTTTTATCAAATAAATCTCTAATAAGTGACTCGTGTAGACGAATCGTAGTAGGAAAAAAAAGAAGAGGGGAGAAAAAGAGAAAGCATATCAATTATATCAGATCGGCGCTTATAAGTGCACATCTGTCTCGACGTCCATATCGTCCTGGCTAACAATATGATACGTAGTACTTTCGCCCTCGCACTGTCGTCTCATTTCGTCATCGAGTCTACTACTGCGACGCAAACGCGCAAGCAACAACATCCCTTCAAAATTTGCAGCCACCAAAACTATATAAGCAACCCCTAAACTAAACCAACCTATACTACTAACCACCCCCTTCTCTTACTCACTCTCTCTCTCTCTTTAGGTATACTAGTCGTAGCATCCTAGACTAGTACAACATAGCCTATTCTCAACTTGTGTGGACCAACCACGATTTGACTCTCTCTCTTACTCTCTCTTCCCCTTTTGCAGTACTGATCCCAGGGTAGTACTCTATACTAGCTGGCCGCTACGGAGGCCACTTGGCAAAGCGCTACCGTATACATGTAGACATGTATATATATATGTATGTATATACAGAAAGGCCCATATAGCATAGTATAGTACATTGGATGGTATGTATATATGTATACCAAAATACATATACAAAGAGAGAGAAGACTCTGTAGTACATAGAGAGCGCGCCGTACCGTAACACCCGGCCGCAGCGGATCAATACGTACTAACACTACTATAACAAGGGGCCAACCATTGCTTCTATCTCTCTCTCTCTCTCTCTCTTACACACATACACACACACACTCTCTCTCTCTCTCTTTCTCTTCTAGCTTATCTTGCTTTCTGTACTTATACATACGTTGACTCTATCTCACTTTCCTTCGGTTCCCTCCTTTACTCATCCTGTATATCTCTCTTGTAGGTGGATTTATATATAATGTGTGTGTGTGTATGTGTGTGTTTGTCGGTCTCCCTTGAGGATAGATAATAATTTAAGTCGAATCCATATTGATTCACGCGTGTTATTGCGGATTGTTAATCGTATGGTAGATTAAAAATCATAAGCGCGTTAACGGGCTGGATGCTGATCGATCTGATGGATCTAGATAGTGTATAAGAGTGTACAGCTTTTATTCGCGCTGTAAGACATGAATGTTAAGTAGAGATTAGCGCTTCAAGATTGATTGAAATTTTAATATTTTAGTCTCGAGATTGGAAAATTTCAAAATATTTACAAGCGCAGTTTTTAAGAGCTACTCTTATTTGAACGATTAATTTTAATGGCTTCAATACATATAATTAACCCTTAAGGTATATTTACATTCTTTATTTATTTTATAAATTACATATTAAATTCAGTTGATTATTTATAATTTCTGCAAACTACCATCATGATCATTTAAAGTTTTTCTGGAAAAAAATTTTGTTGTTCATATATAAAGGTATTATCCGATGAATTGTATAAAAAATGTAATTTTTAAGATAATAAAAAAGTTATAACAAGAGGGATATAATATAGTGACTTTTGACAGTTAACTTTGGGGTCTAATAAACTCTGAAAGTGATACATTAAGGATTAATACAACCCCTAGCAGATAAGTTTTTTATTTGATTGAATCATAATTTTTATCTATACATGTGTTTTCGGAAATCCATATTTATCAAAGGGCTATATCAAATGTTAACTTGTCAACATTTATTTTCAATGTTATTCTATAAAAATTAAGGTAATTTTTTTAAAAAGTAAATAAATTTTTAAATAAACTGACATAATTTGATTACCTATTTATGGTTTCATTACAATTGTTGAGTTACATATTTTAAGTTAAATATCATCTAAATAAATATCTTCCGAATTTTTCATAAAATGAAATCTGACATTAAAAACTTAAAATGGCCAAATCTATACGATTAAGTAAAGCTGAATGTGAATGGGTAATTTCACTGTGATGGTTGTTTACAACTAAAATCATCATAAAATCTTGACGAATACAGCTCTGAAGAAATATTATGCAACTAGAAAGGAAAGTCACATATTTCTCCCGAGGATGGAGTTTGTGAACCGAACGAGCAAAGCGAAGCAAGAGTAGTAAATACTCGGAGTAGAAATAGACTTAATTCCTGAGTTGCATAATGTATTTTATTTCTATCTCAACAGTAACCACTTTATTATCTTAAAAAAAGTGAGCCCTATCGGAAAAAATTGAAAATGAACTTTTGATATTCAATTTGTAATTTTTAAATATATTATTGATTTTTATTAAAATATATTTTTTCATCATTTTTATTAATTTAATTATTTGCTATAAATTTTATAAACTAGTAATAATAGTATATTGTGTAACGAGTGAGGTTTAGTTGACTATTGCGCACGAGGGCACGTTGTTGTCCACGTGGCGCAAAAGTTAACTAAACCGAACGAGTTTCACGTTTTTGTCTTATAAGTGCTGGATACAAGAAAGAAAGAGTGGTATGTCGAGGCGCGGTAAGAGTTGGCAGCGCCCCCTATACTAAAAAAAATTACTTTGTAAACAAAAAAAACAAATTATTGAAATTTTATAATAGTGCATTATGCAACTAAGGAGTAAAATCGTATATTTCTCCCAAGAATGGATTGGCCACCCGAGTGAGCGAAGGCAGTAAATATTTGACTTTGCTCTCGAGTTTCATATAGTGCTTTATTCCTACCTCAACCGTGGCCACTTTATTAATTAAAAAAAAAACGGGCTTCATTAGAAAAAATTTAAATTAAATTTTTTTATGAAAATTTTGAATGATTTATTCAATTTTATAAATTTTTAATTTAACAGAAGAAATGAAATTTGCGGGAGAAAAATTATTATCTCCCGCTAAATTTTAGACTTAGAAGTAACAATCGTTCCACTGGTTATAGCACTACTTATAGAGACTTCGTGAAGTTCATAATCATTATTACGATTTTGCTGATAAGAATATGACAACAATTTTCTTTGAGATCTTTTTTGTAAAAATATGTAAAAAACATAGAAAAATTATCAACTCTTATAAATAGAAGTAATAATATATAAATCATAACTTTTATTTTTCTTATTATTAAAAATAATTAATAATAATAATTATGATTCTTATAAAAATAATGTTTAACAATTTATTTTTATTAAATAAGAATGTAATGTACGTTAATAGCAGTAAATTATAAGACAATTATTTTACACGTAGATCGATAAACATGTATAAATTTGAACGTTCGATTTCTAATCTAATTGGTGGTTTAGTGGCTATGGTAATATGGATTATTTTGATACTCCACGGAGGTCATAAGTTCGTGGTCAGATTTAAAAAATTATTTTTTAAAACCATATGTTTTTACAAATCTAGTATAAAAATATAAATACACTTTTTTATGTTGATAGCTGTATCTTCATTAAATATTAACAACAAAATTATATTTTTACATTTCGATACAAGTGTGCGAAGTACGCGATTTTTTCACGGATGTAGTTTGTCACCCGAGCGAAGCAAGTATAAAAAAAACACTCATGCGATAATCGCCCACGTTGTTCAATTATATTGGAAAATATTTTTTCAACGGAGTTCGTGATACTTACAAAGCGATGTCCTCCATGACTGTGAAGTTTGTCGCCCGAGCGAAGTGAAGATGGCATCACACTAGGTGAACGCGACAGCTTGAGAGAAGCTTCTTTTCTTCTTTTGCGAATGCGAAGTATTATACTTATCCCACGCTGTGCTTAAATCAGCCACTTCACAAATGTAAAACAAGCACGAGAAAGCAAGTAACGCGTACTATTTTAAAAAAAATTACTTTTATTAACCTCTCAAGGACGGGAAATTTTCAGTACAAATAACTCAGGACAAGTCTCTGATTGAACAGGTGGTCTCCAATGGTACCAGACCCATCCTCTAAAGGTTAATCATCAAACTACACACTAGTGCGACGCATTAGAGCGTTTTTCGATGAACTGGTTTATTTAAATAAATTAAATTTTTTAATTATAATTTATATAAACAAATTAAATCAAAAAATTTCAAAAAAATCACTAAATGAAATACAAAGATCCAACCGAACTGTTAAGTTAACTGTTAACTGTTAAGGTTTATAAATATAAGAATCTATGCTATTTATTCTTTATTTTATTTAATAATTAATTATATGAAAATTTTTATATTAAAAGAAAGAACAATTTGACCTTATTAACAAACTCATAACCTTTGCAGGAAAACAAGATAATCTAGAATCCCTTACATGCTAGATCATCAATTCAATTGAAAATCAAACGTAATTCATTTATAATGATTGACCTACGTGTGAAATATTTGTTAAGAGGAGGTAGGAACCATTTGCCGTTTGGTGGCGCTGCGGTCAGGTGAGAGAAAAGTATAAAATATTTTTTAAACAGTGATTTACAATTTATGGAGTCAGTAATATACTTCTAATACTGTCAATAGCACTAGCCGTATGTATGTAGAATATTATTGATAATAATCTTGTTTGAAATGTCCAAGATATTGTTATAAAACGAAAACTGCAGTGCGAAGTAGAGCCGGCGTGAGCATGTGTATATGTCGTTTTTTAATATTACTTTCTCCGTCTCATTTAGGAAAAATATCCATATGTTTACATCGGCTCTACCACGTGCCGCATTTTTCGTTTTATGACAATATCTTGGACTTTTCAAACAAGATTAGCATCGATAATTATTCTACATATATATGTCTAGTGCCTTTGACAACATTAGAAGTATATTATTGTCTTGGTAAATTGTAAATCAATGTATGAAAAATATTTTATATATTTTTCTCACCTGACCACAGTGCCACCCTATATCAAGCGGCGAATGGTTACGACCTTCTCTTAAAATAAAGTGTCCATTTCCTATGACTATTTTATATTTTTCGACACTAATAGATTACTTTATTTAATATCAACAGGATTATACAATCTTCTTTTCAATTTTTTACAGTATTGTATATGGGTAAATCCAACGAACTTTTAACTTTGTATATGACTTTTATCAAACAATTTTTAAGTAATTACTATGTTGTTACATTAAAAGTACACAATTCTATTTGATTTAAAATTGTTCGTTTTGAATCTAAGAAATAAACTCTACTTTTTCGTAGAGCTATATTGAACGGCGCCTTCAAAATTTTTTCAAGGGTATCAAATTTTTTACGAAAAATCAATCAGCTAAGCTTATTATCATAAATAGTATAAAAAATAAAAATTTTAGAAGTTTTAAGGTATGTTAAATTATGCTACTTAAATTATATTTAAAAATAAATATGGGATTATTTTCTTAAAACAAATACAAAAAATGTAAACTTATAAGTAAAATCAAGTGCCAATTCGAATAGCTTTAATAATAGCAATCTTTGAAGATATTCAAATAAACATTCAATATTGCCTATGACTCTACTGAGCTTTAAATTTTTTGATTTTGGGTTAAGAAAATAATCCCACAATTTTTTAAAAAATTATTTGAACTGCATAATTTAACATTCCTTAAAAATTTTGCTCTTTATTATATTATTTATGAAATATACTTACTAGGAGAGTGTCACACCTCCGGATCACGGATTTTGCTCAAACTTCGGGATAAGTTTTCAGATGATAAAATATGGAAAAAGCTAAAGTTATAGTCATAAATACTCAATATTTCCCTAGTTACAGACAATTAAAGAAAATCAATAAAAAAGTTACTAGATTTTTAAACGCATATAGTTCTTTAGTATTGATAGCTACAAGCTTGGAACTTTTTTTAAATTAAAGCTGAGCTCAAATCCTTTCGAATTGGTGGTTATAGCATGTCAAAATATTATTTTTTCCCAAAGTTAGAGCGTAATAAGGATTGGACCTAATTTCAGCTTTTATTATTAATTAATGTTTTTAAAAGAAAAATCAGGTCCAATGTTTATCACGCTCTAACTTTGGGAAAAAATAATATTTTTACATGCTATAACTACTATTTCAAAAGGATTTGAGCTCAGCTTTAATTTAAAAAAAGTTTCAAGCTTGTAGCTATCGACGCTAAAGAACTATATGCGTTTAAAAATCTAGTAACTTATTTAGTGATTTTCTTTAATTGCCTGTAACTAGGGAAATATTGAGTATTTATGACTATAACTTTAGCTTTTTCCATATTTTATCATCTGAAAACTTATCCCGAAGTTTGAGCAAAATCCGTGATCCGGAGGTGTGACACTCTCCTAGTTAGTTGATTCATTTTTTGTAAAAAATTTGATACTCATAAAAAAATTTTGAAGGCACTATTCAAAATAGTTTCGCGAAAAAGTGGAGTTTTGGACAATTTAAAACTAAATAGAGTTGTTTGGGTTTTAATGTTACAAAGTGATAATTACTTAAAAATTGTTTGAATAAGTCATATGCAAAGTTAAAAGTACGCTGGATTTATGTATATCTCTTATCGAACACATTAATTATATTTTTTTTTTACCTATTTTAATTTTTATTAACAAATAATGGAATCTAAACTAGTAAAGGGAAATCAGGATGAAAAAAAAATATTGCACCATTACAGTAAAACTAAAAGAATATTTTTAAATGTATTTAAATAAAATAATAATATTGAATAAAAACAATTTTCACGAAAATTTCAGTTTGAGTTTTTTAGAAGATATCAAAATTGCAATCATTACACAGGTCCACAAAAAAAAAAGTTTTCTGTACCTTTCACCAGACCAGGTTTCTAAGTATTTTTCTATGTTGAATCTGAATCTACAATGAAAATATAGCCTTCCACTGCAATTTTTCACATATTCAAAAAACCTTATTTTTTATGATTTTTTTATGGTTTTTTAAAATTAACACATAAGGAAGGAGAGATAAAATTAATATTGCTTCAAAATTTAATTCTACGGATTATATATATCAAAAACCGTAATTTGAATATTTTTCTTACGAAATTTTAACCCTTCCTACGGCTTTGTAAAGACTAATGAATTAGAAAAAATTAAAATTCATTCTAAATTTAATTGAACACGTTCAAAATTTAAATCTACAACTTCGAAAAAGTTTGGAGGCATTGCAAATACTATCACCTCGGGGGTTTTCGATATCGCTGATCAAGAATATGTCAGACTTTTAAAATGCAGCTTTCTGAGGAGCGTTAGTGGGCAGTGAGTGGGATAAAATAATCGATGTTTCTGAAAATCATGTGGTGATTAAAAGTTTAAGTTTTAGTCTTAACAATATGACATTTTAAATTGGTTTTGGCTTACGTACACGTTTTTCTTCGAAGGACCAATATAGAGAGTTTCTGATACATTTTGATTGCCTTTTTGAGATTGCTTCTTCTTTTATGATTATGTAGTAATTTGCTAAAATATTTATGCTCTATCGTCCTGGAAATCTACATTCGAATTCTTTCAAATTTTGCTGAAATCTTTTACCTTGCTCTTCACTGGAATTCCCGTTATCTTCTGGAAATGTATCAACATGTAAAAAACAAGAAAATAATATTTTAACTCTTAGAGGATCGGCATTCGTTATTTGGCTTAATGAATTTCGAAAAATCTTTTTTTCTATAAAAAAGTGAACTTAAGTCCAGAATATTGGACCAAATTGAAGGCAAATGTCTATTCGTCAATCACTAAATGACGTATGCTGATCCTCTAAAGGTTAGTTCATTGAAGGGTTAGTGCATTGAAATTACGTACTATTCTTTTCACGATATTATATATTTAAATTTAATGTTTTAAGTTATTTTTATATTAGAAATTTTGGCCATAAAGACTCTATCCAATAGGCATTACAGGCATAAGAAGAATATGATCATGGTCATATCATGTCCTTATCTTGTAACTCAGGATACTGACAGGTTTGTCTCAAATTTTATTCCTATCAAAATTTTTACTCGGATAGAGAAGTAATAACTAATGTATTTTCGTTACTCACTGTAACTAATTAGATGATAACTACTTCGACGAGCGAACTTAATGATATTTGAAGAGAAATTCGGGTCACTTCTAAGATGCTGGTGTGCTTCTAATTCGCTCTCTCCTTTCTTACTTCATAGTTAAATCATTGTTATTATCACACTATGGATTGTTTTTGTTTGTGATGCATAAGTGTATTTTGTGTGTGCTACTAAACTTGCAGTTTACTTTTTGAATGATTCTACTGTTTATGATTATAAAGATCTATTTCCGAAAAAATGTTGATGAATGTTCATAATGCACAGAGAGAAAAAGTCAGTAACGGCTACTTAACGGTTAGGTAAACTGTAACAATAATTCTCAGTTTGGCTCTTCATTTGACTTTTTATGACTAGCTATCTAACTCTTTAGTAATGAGTCCTTAGTTTTCTCAGATCATTTGTAAAATCATAACTTTACTTTTGCCGCGTGGTACTAAAATATAGATTAGTATTTATTCCTATTCCTTTAATTATTGCCGAACAGAGTTAGTAATGATTCCAAATTTTTCAGTATCTGTTAACTGCTTTTTCTCTCTGTGTGGTTTTGCCAGAGTTCAATTGCTGACATGATCGATTTTTTTCTCATAAAAATTTGAGAGAAAAAATTGTATAAGTTGACGCCGTGGTGGACTAATTATTATGAACCGAGATTAATATTTCGGCTACGAGGAGACTCCTGGATACCAAAAAATTGATCTCCATTTATAGTAATCAGTAAGAAAAATCGTGCCGAGTGGGATTGGGCTTTCTTCTTGGACTGATGTGTGTGAAACGCCGCTTGTAAGTCTGCTTAGATAAGCCCTCGAACACCTACTACATAAAAAATAACAAAAAATAAAAAAATAAAAACAAAAAGCAATTAAAAAAAATACTTATTGATGATCTAAGATCTTAAGAGCCTAAAAAATTCCTATTTCAAAGGCTCGAAAAGTCAAATAAAAATACAGAATACAGAGCAAAATACAAATAAAAGTATGGTATCAACGGTACAAAGATGGTCGCACATCTGCTTAAAAATCATAACTGATGATAAATCATGATTATGGTTATGGATAGTTATAGTCATGATCCCAAAACAAAACGACAGTCTTTAGAAACTGTCGCTGGAGCCACGTTTCAAAAAAGCACGCCAAAGTTGAAAAAATTTCAAGTCGTTTTTCATTATTATGAAGGTATTGTGTACCATGAATATGTTAATAAAGAATATTTTTTTCAATGTCAGGCCAAAAAGACATTCCTTTCCAGCGGCGAAAATGGAATATCGTACTTTCGGCCCGTTGTTCAGAAAAATAACCTATTATCCATGCGAGAGCGTCTGTGGCGTAACCGGCTAATAGTCCAGTCAAATTAGATTTTTTCATGTAAAAAAATTTAACATCAAACCGACTGTACAATTATGTAAAGTAGGTTTGTGGGAGTAAAATATCCAAAATGGCCCCAACAGATGTTGTCCGTTTTTATTTAAACAATGTTTAAACATTGAAAATTGACATTTTTTCTCTTTATCTGCAAATATTTCTGGAGCTATAAAAGTTATCATATTGGTCCAACGAGATAAAATGTAGGTTTTTTGAAGACCTTTAAAATGAATTTTTAATCATTTTGATTGCATTTATAGTTTCCGAGAAAAATGCAAAAAACCACGAAAAAGGGTTGAATTTTAAAAAATTCATAACTTTTTTAATTAAATGATTTAAGAATTGGGCTTTTGGCAATAAATAGTTCTTAATGTGCACAATAAGCATACGCAAGCAGAATCCTGTAGGACTTATAGTTTTTCCATAATAACACTTATAAGTTATAAACAATTAATTTTCAGTAGGCCACTCTATCTCACACGATTAACTTTTTACAATGTTCAACATCGATTCTGAAAGTTTAGATATCCCTCTACAAAATGTATATTTCAGATTTTTGATTAAGTGATTAGAAAGTCCTTAAAAATTCACTTAAACATTGGATCTTTCGCTTGGGCGCATGAATTAATGTTAGTAGTGGGGGAAACTCATAACGAAGGGGAAATGTATAACGGGTAGTCTGTCTAGCACGCCTAGCTGCCTGTTAAACTTTTTTGCAAATATCAGCCATTTTTTAGCTAAATTGACTGGCCTATAAGGCATACGCCTTATACGGTCTCTACACATTCACTCCGAGTGGTCGGGGGTTCGATTCCCGGTGAAAACACCTGAAATTTTTTTCAGACGTTTTTCATCGGAAAAAGAACCTCTAAGCGCGATGGGTAAATATTCCTGGCGTAGGTTTTCTCCTGGGGGAGTTTTCCCTACGTCCAGGCTTAGGCCTGGGCAAATGCAGGAATCTACCGTAGAAATCTACTTACCGACTATTCTAGGAACGCGGCAGTCTGTGATTTCTCGGGGATGGGTTAGAGTAAATAGGTAAAGGAATTAGGTAGGAAAAATAGAGGTACAGGAAACATAGGTAAGGTAAAAAAGGTAGGCAAACATCCTGACACAGAGGTGGTCAAGGATGTCGGTAGCTTGGCCAAGAGGCTTCACCGGGCCAATAGGGCGAACCAGATAAAAAAAAACCTATTATCCATGGAAGAAAAAATAGTTAGTCCATAGCTCGTGTAAATTGACACCTGAGTTAAAGGCAAATAGTGCTTTTTCCCTAGGTTAATAATATGCTAATCTTGAAGTTATAAAAAGATTGTATGGTACAATTAAAAATTATGATGATAACACGACCCAGCAAGCATCGAGCCTCGTGTAGCAATATTTGTCAAAGCAGAAAGTTGTGCAGAATTTAGTTCCCTGCTACTTTTAGCTGTTCCTAAGACAAAAAATGCCACTCAAAGGACACCAATTCGATATCAAAGAATTAATCGAAACCAAACCAACAAACACGAATTCCAGGACTGCTTCCGAAAGTGAAAAGGTCGTTAAAAGCATATTAGCTAATTATAGTATATTTGTCTCATTTTCTCATTTTGGCTAATAATGCCGAAAGTAATTATTTTGTGATTTATTATACTTTAACTACGGGAATCAAAAATTTTACGTGTACAAAAAAAGTTTTGAAAATTAAATTTTGTACATTTAGCGTAGAATAGTTTATACTATTCATCACTGTTTGTAGATAGTGTCAATTTTTCACTCTTAAATTAGTCAAAAACTGTACCTTACACGCGCGGGTATGAAAAAATAAAGTTCAATATACATACAAAAAGTATTTTTGAACTCGTGGGACTATTTTTATTTTGCTTAAACGTCACATTTATCAAGAAACATACCTTTTGCAATAGTATTGGAGGATTTTCGCACTGTGTAATGATAGGCTAGTTTGAACATATACTGATGTATGCAGAATACACATTTAGATCACTCATTATTATGAAAGATGGAACTATCACTAAAAATAGTGTATTATGCATTTAAAGAGAATAAGAATTGGTCAGTTCGTTGAGCAGATTGAAATTCGAGTTGAAGGTGAGGGTAGCAAAGACGAGCTATGAGATTTTAACGCCGTATAGTAAGAAAATGTGAACAATTTTATCCCAAAATCGTAGAAATTTGAATAGGAATGACGTAGGGATATCAAACTTTTTTGAAGTGAAAGCTTATAAATGTTCTAATTGAGCAAAATAATATAAGTTCAAGGTTGTCCTTTGACACACACAATTTTACTTAAACTTGTTATTTTTTAAATAATTTTTTTGTGATAAGAAACGTTTGAACGCAATATTATGATATTGAATCTATTTCCAAAGATTTTGCAACATTTGCAAATCCAGCTGTTCAAATACTCTGGACCTTGTGAAAAAAGACATGTATGTGTATGTATGTGTCTATACCCAATCGACACACGCATACACACGCACACACACAAACTCACTATATGTACACACAAATACCAAAGTTTTGGTGGACGTAACTGAAGTTTGACTTTAGTTACGTTAGCCAAAACTTTGCTTGTCTGAAATCCAACTAAATTTTTTAGTTGCTACGACCAAAGATCTGAAATTCCCAACTATAGTCTTGGTTCCAAGTATCCCGTGTCAATCCGCATGACCTACGAACTGATAAATTCTTTTCCTCCCTAGATGCATAATGTACTATTTTTTTATTTTTCCCCCATTTGATTTCCTAATCAGAATTCAATTAACTTTTCAAGATTTTTTCCTTAAAATAGTGCAATTATTTTGAAAATAGTTTAATACTTAAATAATAAAAATATCACAACTTCTATTTGCACTATTTTACTTTAAGTTGAGAGGAATATTTCATACGTATCTAGATAAAATTCAAAATACTACTTTTTTATAGAACTCCTAACTTTAATTAACTGTACTTATCGATTAAATAACACATTTCAAAAACTCGCAAAAAGTTATTTCGAAACAATCAAGAATAGAATTTTTTAACATAATAATACAGCAATTTAACGGCTATTAAAAATTTGCAAAAATTCTTGTCACTTTTGACATTAAATTTACAAATTATAGAAACGTAAAAATATTTATCGTGGCAAAAATTGCGAAGCTTTTACATAACGTATCACACGTAGTTATTTGCGCGCTCGCCAAAAAAAAGAGAAAAAAAATTCAGATCCTAGCCTATCAATCTACCCATACATAAACAAAAATCAAATCAAATCTCTCATGCGTCCTTGTCTCCGTTATACTCTCTCTCCCCTACAATACTGTATAGAATATCCCTTCTACTCCACTCCAGTCGCAGTTTCTCTGTTTCCATCTCCGTCTTTTGATCTCAAATATATATATATATATATATATATATATACATAGACCTCCCCCTTTTCTGTATACATGCGTGACTCTTTGTGTACACGTGTACGAACTCACGTACGTTTATATACACGTCAGGTTACATTGCTTTGTATTTCGCTACGTATATACTTGTGTTAGCACATATACGTCTGCACATATATAAAGTAGTAGTCATCACCCCAAACAACATTTTGGTGCAGTATATACATACATACTTGAATCATACTAAAATCGTTTATACAGTGATATATATGTGCAATAGCCGTGTGTGTAAACGCGCGCGTGCGGAGCAACAACGATGACGACGAGACAGCTTTTCAAATAGTTTTCAGATTGGCCTGGCTATAGTAGTATATTGCGCTCCCTTTTAGTCATGAGTTTCTCTCTCTTTCTCTCTCTCTTCTATATGTTATAATATGTATATGTAATAAAGCTTCTGCGCAGTGGTTCTTGCCTATTGCCCATAACAAGCGTCGCGTTAATAGACTCCAATGGCCTGGATTACGTCATATAATGCAAGTATAAAGAAAGAAAGAGAACATAAGCGCGAGAGAGTTCCAAGCCATTGAATTATGCGCGATGCGGTATCGCGTTTCGATTTGAGTGCTCTCGCTCACTCGCTCGCTAGCGCGCACGCCGCAGCTTATGTTTTTGCGCGTGCGCGTAAGTCTTTCTCTCTCTTTCCATATATATACGTATGTATATATGTAAGAGAGTAAAAAGGAAAAGAGAGAGAAAGAAAGAAAAAAGAGAGAAAGAGAGAGAGATAAAAAGGCACGTGCGAGAGTGCAAGGAACGGAAAGTACACGGGTGAGGACGCGGAATGCAGTCGCGGGCGAGTAGTCGCCGCCGCCACCGCCGTCGTCGTGAGCGCAAAAATTAAGCTTGTTTTAAAGGCTTGAAATACGCTCTCTTTCTCTTTCTCTTCCTTTTTCTTTTTCTCTCTCTCTCTCTCCTGCTCACTTGCCTTTGCGACTCAGTCGTTTCAGCGATTGTAAAACGATAGGCAAGCTCATTCTTTCTTTCTTGCACACGTTCATACCTTTTCTTTTAGTTTCTCTATCTTTATTTTACCTTTTTTTTATTTTTTATCTTTGTTTTACTCTTTTATTCTCTGTCGTTCAGTACGTTGTTGGAATATAACCGAAAGAGAGAAAGAGAGAGAGAGAGAAAGAAAAAGTAAAAAGCTACCAAAGCTCTTTTCACTGTGATGCTTTTAAAGGGGATGCTTCAATCTATACGGCGCCGGTGGTGCGTGTATATAATGCTCGGAGGGTAAATTTTTGCTTTACTCCACAGATTCAGCACGCTACATGGATTTTTCTGGGTCATTTTAGGATTATTAATTTGCGCTCGTTGGAATAGTATATACGCGTTTGGAAATAGTTTTTCATTGCCGAGTCCATTTTTCTTTTTTTCCACCTTTTTTTTTCTCTTTTTTTTATTTTCAACCCTATTTTTTAGGAAAAGGGGGTAAAGGGGAAGAGGGTTTGTTTTTTATGCAAGCTAGAGGTATTGACTTGGCTTCAATATTGTTTTTATCCGTGAATGTTTGTTTAGAGCGCGTGGCTGGATTTTGAAGATTTCAATATCGCTGGCGGGTAGTTTTTCCTCCCTCGCGTATTTCTCACTTTTTTTTCATTTTGATTCTATGGACGTGTAACCTGAATTCTTTTTTTTCTTTTTAACTCTCGCACGGTTTTATTTTATTTGCGTTTGGTAAATGAAAAATTGTTTTTAATTTTTGTGTTGAAGTTTTTAACTTTTCATTAAATACAAATGTAGAATAATTATATTTTTTCCACCGTGTAATGAATTTTAATTTGTTAGTGATAATTTGCGCTCATTTATAAAAAAAATTCTCTAATCGTAAAAATCTGGTTTTATTAGTAATTTTCTAGAATATATTCAAATATAGTAGAAATTGAAATACATTGTTTTTATGAAAGGTCTGTAAGCATGCACACGTATGTAAGCATTCATAACATTGACTTAACCGACAACGGCTTAACCGATTCTGATCTATAACGGCACTTTTTTTCAAGAATATGGCGATCGGATCATGAGTTTTTCGTTTGCTCAAAGTATTTTTGTTTTGTATAGAAATTTTAATTTTGAAATTTTTTTTTTAGAATTTCTTATATTTTAATGTTAATTTTATAATATATGCAAATGTCATTTAAAAAATTTGCGTTCCTAAATAAGCTTAAAAAAAATAATAAAGATAACTGTTGTTGTTTTTGTGCTATGTAAAAAAAAGTAACTTTGTCTAGACGCACAATTTAATGGAATTTAAATGGACAATACAAGGATAATAAATACTTGAGCTCGCAGAATTTTGAATTCTTTGTAAGCAGCAATTTCCACGACAATATAATTTTATTGAAAAAATTTAATCAGCATTACTGCACAATAATCTGAGTGCATTAAAAAGGAATCGATTTGAAATTTTCGTCAAAATAGCTTTTTTATACTCTTAAATCAGGTTTCTTGGACCGCTTACAAGGACTATTATTTACAGAGATATTTGAGGTTGTAATTTAAGTTACTTTTTCGAGCGCTGATATTTTATTAACAGATCAATACCTTTTAACACATTTTAACTAATTTTTAAAATAAAAGTATTTTAAGATTTTTTAAGTTAAATAACTTGCTTTATATTTGTTCACAATAAAATTAAAAATTACATGTAAGTTATTGCAGTTATTAAATAATTTTCATGTACGAATAACGCTACGATACATTCGCTAAAAATAACAATGTTGAATAATTAAATTCGTATGCATTGTTATCTTCATAAAGTAGACATGCCTTTAATAAATTAAAAATTCAAATGCAATTCTTATTCATTATACATAAATACACACTTTTTTTATACTCGTAAAATAAATTATTAAGTTAAAGGATCCTTTGAATTACTAAAAAAAGTTAATAAATCGCATGAAAAAAAATAAAAATTAAATGGATTAATATAAAGTTGTTTTATAAGTCAACAAAGATCATATCGATAATTCACGTTTATTCTCAGGAGATCGATTCTCCATATATGTATACATTCTTTTTCATATAGTCTCTACTAGGTCTTCTTACATAATTTAATCAACATAAATCAGATGATTTCTTCATATAGAAAGTTTATTGTGTTTTTCCTTATCGATTTTCCTGTAATATAATAGAACAATAAAAAAATAACTACAAATTTAAATGAATATGAATATCGCGGAATATTTCTTGTTTATTTGAAATAAAATTTTCATTCGATTTTTTTTTTCCTTTTTTATATACTTCCTTTGTAAGTGACTCGTGTGACCATTTAAATCATTGGCTATTAATATATCTATGTAGTTTTAAAATTTACATATCTTTAGTAAGAGCACGAGGTCAAGCCTCTTGATTTAAAAGAATTCTAAAAAGAAGATTGATTTCGCAGACCAAAAAGAGAAGAAACAAACATTCTTTCGATGTTAAATACACTATGTATTACAAAATAATTCAAGGTAATGTAAAGGTGTATATCTACGCAGTTCCGAAGATCATAAGCACGCGTAAACATTACGCGTGCACATATCACGGTCGAATATTATTTTTTTTTCTTTTTCTTTTTAATATACCTGTGGCATTTTTCAGTTATTTTTCTCAAGTAGAATAAAAGAAAAAAAAAGGAAAGGAAACTCAAAGAAGAAAGGAAAGAAAAGACTTACGCGGTCTCATCAATATATAAAGAAGAAAAAAAAATATAAAAAAAAGAGGGGAAGGTAACATTTGGAGGACGAAAGAGGCAAGGCATCGCCTACGCTTGTGCGCGTGCCGTATAAAATACACGTATAATACAGACAAAAACATTATGTTCATTTTTTTTCTTCTCTCTCTCTTTTTCTGTCTCTCTGACGCTCGTTTTATCACATCCACACGCGGGTATAAACAGAAGCCTATATAACCAACAGAACAATTTTCGAAATGCGATGATCATTTCCCGCGGTAGGCGTCTATTGGTTAAAAGGCGCCTACTTGACGTCACCTCCCACCACCTGTAATATTATCATCACATCCTTAATAAGGGTGGCTTTTTACTCCGTGTAAATGTGTGAGTGTGTATTCACGGACTAACCCACACGCGCACAAATACTACAAGAGAAACTACGTTAGTTACGATGGGTATGTCTGTGTGACGTAGGCTTTTTGAATTACGCAAAAGCAACATAGTAATACGTAGTATATCGATATAACCACCTACACGTTTTTATATCTACATATATATACCACACCTTTCTGTTCGTTCGTTTTTTCTTTCCTTTAACCGTATAACCTTTTATTAGAAAGTATATATACATATATACGCGTAATGCTTGATACACATAAGAAAAGAGCATGGGAGTAAGATACTTTCGATATTATTTGAACTACTTAGTTTGTACGCACGCGCTGAAAAAAAAAGAAAAAAAAAGATACATTAAATTTTACGTAAAACGTATTTTACCTTTGAATTTTGTATGCACCAACTATAGTTCAAGAAAATTTACGTAGAAACGTGTAGTTATACGTGCGAAAGGTGATTTTAATTTATCTTCACTATATAAGAGCGCGGGTGAAAACGCGCGTGATCATGGATATTTAGTGAATTTCAAAGAGACGTAGGCGGTTGCTTTTTATGATAGACTTGATTCTTGATATAATCATGTATATATATATTTTTTTGTTTTTTTTTTCACTTTTGCTTTGAATTGTCTTTTTTTAGCCTTGTTTGCTTTTAATTTTATTTAAGTGTTTTAATGAGAGGCGAAGGTCTAAAGTGGGCTTTATTTAATGTTATTAAAAGCAGACAATAGTATTCTTTTTTCTTTCGAGCATTTTATTTGATGTTGTTAAAACAGTTAAAATATTCGGTACGATTAAAGTGTACCATAAATTTTATTGATTATTTGCAATTCCAACTAATTCAATTAATTACGTAAGAGAGCGTGGAGAAAAGCGAGGGATCATGAATATTTTTGGGATAAAGGTTAAATAATATACGTAATTATTGTCTTTGTTCGAATTATTACTTAATCAATAGATAATAAAAGGATTATATTTCTGGTTTATTGAAATTTTTTCATTTTCTTATCAAATACTTTAATTATAATTAAAAAGGTATTTAGAAAAATTTTGAAATAAATATTTGATTTAAGAAAACGGATTGAATGGAAAACATAAATTTCATTTTTTCATAAAAAGATTTTAGAAATACTAATTCTTATAAATTTAACGTGGTTTTCTTTTCTCGATAAAAATTCAAGTCTTTTATTACATATGTATTCAAATTGAATAATAAATTACATCCAAATTAAAGGTATAAATAACCTTATAGTTACAATTTCAATACGCTGTACAAAGAATAAATACATCCAAAGAACGTCTTTTTTTTTAATTAAAACATTTTTTCAAAGTCTATTTACACACGTATAGCCATCATTAAAATTAATTAAATATTTTTTTAAAAACATATTGCTTGTTTACTACAACGGCGCGGTACAATAACATTAAATATTTAATGATTACACATACTGAATAATAATCATTAATAAGCTCGAGTCTGATTGGAATAGTAAATTTCAATCAAAAACAAAAACAATTTATTTTTAACGTAGACGTATGCGACATTTTTAGTTTCGATCAACCTTCATCAATACTTTTACTACTTTGCATGTTAAATAATGTTCGTCTTTTTTTTTGTTGCTGAGATTATTATGGAAAGTCTTTTTAAAGAATTGTAATGAAACTTTCCCCATTGACGTCAGACGTCAGTGAAGGTGAAAATTTAAATACTAAAAAACAAATAATTAAGAATAACAAATATACGGTTCAACAAAAATAGATTTTCTTCTTTTTTTTTAACTTTTAAATAAAATACAATTTTAATAATGTAACAATTATAATTATTAAATCTTTAGAATTTTCTTAATATGAAAATGAATGTTAACATAAAATTTATAAATTTTATTATTTTCCAATACTTAATAGGTCGTATAATACGAATTACGAAATTTCTCGTATATCTATAACAACAGCCTTTCACAGCCATGTGAACGATCGTATTTAAAGATTTCATTTTACATAAATTGAACTATATACATTACATAATATTACATTCTCTTAAAAAAGAAAAAAAAAGTAGAAAATCGGTACTCACAGATATAATGAAATGTTATTAGATTATATTATTTACTTTAATTTGACGGCTAATGTAAAAAAGAGAGAAGAGAATCAGAATATAAAATAAAAAAGAGTAACAAGGCAAATACTAAGTGAATTTTGCACGTGCGTAAAAAAAAAAATGTGGCGGGTATTGAAATTTCATGCGCAACAGGTGTTCCTACTAATCATCGCAAAATTATAAAAAGCCACAGAGATCGACGTTACTCTCACATTCACTTACTACAAATAATAATTACGCCTTTCAACTGCATTTGAAAGCTACTTTAAACGAGAGAATGAGAGAGAGAGAGATTTTCAAACGTTTATTTTAACTTACGATCTTTATAATTGTAGTCTGGAATAACGTTTTTAAAGCACAAATCATATAAATATCTCTTATATTTAATGTTAATTAAGAGTCATTATTTCTTTTTTCTTATTTTTTTTTTAAGTTGATATTTGATTTTAATTTAAAGTGTTACATTTGTAAAATAATATGTGATGAATGTCTACACAATTTTGATAATCCATGAGAAAATTTATGTTTCAGCTACTATTTTTAAAATTATCGCATTTTAACTTTAGGATCCATATCAATTCTATGAAGAATACATGATTGATTTTTAAAATAAATATAAAATATTTTCCTATCCAATGAATAAAGTAAAAATCACAAAATACGTACATATTCTGGTTTGATTGTGGGAAAAACATTGTTTTAACTAAACTTTCAAATACGCAAAATTTAAAAATAAATTGATTTTAAAACATTTTTCTAAATAAATTGGTAAATTTAAATTATAATAATTGTTAAATAAATCATTAGACATTCAATTACAGTTCTGATTTATTTTTCGTAAATTCCTAAATGCGATTTAATATAATTATAATTATACTCTTAAGTATATCTTCAATTATTTTATCAACTTCTAAAAATATTTATCTGTTTATAACATTTTTGTATTTGTTGAGAAAAATCCAATTCTTATTGAAAATTATAAGTATATTTGATGTAATATAATTAAAATATTATTGTCATATTATACGCGACACAGAAAAGTTCTAAGCTACTTTCTCGATTTTCTTTCACTAAACATTATTTATTTTTTTAATAAACATTATTTCACTGAAACTATTAGCTTAAGACTATCAAAAAATTTCAAGAAATGTTAATGCAAAAATCACTGTTATTTTGGAATTTTGAAGATTATTAATTGTAATTTAATTCAACTTGTTACAATTAGGCTGATTAAAAAATTCCATTAAATTTAAAACATTATCAGCATTTTTGAAAATCTTTTATTTTTTATCTAGAATTTACGAAATCATTGTAGTTCAGTCAGTCAGAAAAGTCTTTATAAGATCAAAGAAAACTACTTTTTTCAAAATAACATTTCAAAATATCAAACACTGAAATATATATATGTGGGTGAGCGTGTGTCAACGTTTGAAACTACAAAATGATTAAATCAATTTGGATCTAATGAGGCCCTCATTTAGGAATTCGATAATGTAATTTATGTCGGACAAGTCCAATTTTTCATCAATTTACTTGTGATAAAATTCAATTTTTTTAATCTTTACAAATACGTTACAAAATAACTTTGTTTATCTCCTACAAACACCTAAAAATAGCTATCTTCGTTTTTTTTATTAAACAAGAAAAAATAACTTTTTATACACGGACTTGTAACCTAGAAACTACAAGAGAAAATTCAGTGAAATTTTAATGAATGATTACATTTAATAAGCATTGCATTTATTTGAATTTTTAAGCTTTCATCTTAAATGGTTTCTGAGAAAGAGTAACGTTTGTAAAAAAATATATTGAAGGATATAGAAAAGTAAGTTAATTTAAATAAATTGATTTGAATCTTTTAAGACCATTGAATTTTTACATCCATAACGCTAATTACAGCGTGTAATAGGGTGAAGATGCCTATTATGGATTTTTTCAAATAAACGTATAAAAAAACAAGTAAATCATTATCAATTTTAACTCTAATTTTAAACGTGTTGATTGATTTAATTAATGTATTTTTAATAAGTTTGGTATATTATAATAAACATTATACTGCATATGAAAAAAGGTTTTACTAAAGTAAAATAAATATTGAAAGCATTAGAATTCAAAGAATTACTCATTGTTAAATTTTTAGTAAGTAATTTTATTGGCACAATGATTTTCGTCAAATTAACGTACAGGGTGTGTATTTTGTAATTGAAATTATCTTACAACTTCATTAAAAGTACCATTCTTATAAAAAGACTTTACACAGTTGAAATTATGATATTTTATGGTAATAATAAGACACGCATGATTCGATGTAAAAATAATCACATTTGTTACATATATGCTAAAAACTATTCAATATATTCAATATTTATAAATGTATTAATTTTGATAGTATATACAAAATTAAGTATTTCCTATAGTCACAATGAAATATAGTAGTTGCTATTATATATTTTCTTTTGCGTCTATTTTTTAATATTCAGTTATATTTAAATTATATAGATTTATTTAGAATTTTATTGTAAAGTCAAGAAAAGACAAGAAAAAGTATTGAATAACAATAATCATATGAATCGCAAACCGTTAGAAATGAATTCGATTCACGTAGTGATTGCCAGTAATTGAAGTTAAGTTTAGCATATAAACATTATTACAATGTTTTATACATATTTGTATGGAACAAAGTAAATATTCTAAACAACATAGTTCTTAAAATTATTTTATACTCAGATCACGAAGATTACGAAAAATCACAATGGTCCATATTAGATACGACACCTTTCTATACATTTTTGATTCTTAAAATCTAGCTACTTATTTTTATTTTACCTTTTTTTATTTTACCTTTGATTCAAATTTCCATATTCTTATTTACTTCAAAAATTAATTTTTTTATAAGACAAAGTTTGTTTATTTAAATTTATGAATGATCATTGATAACATTTCTACTGTTCGTGAAAATTTTAAGATTAACATTTTTAGCAACTTATTTTCCTTGAAAAAAGAAATATTTTGAAATGTACGTTTTTTTTATCAAGAATAATTGAAAATAATTTTATAGTATTTTTCTAGACAATTAGTTTTCAATATGAATCAAATAAGGAAAGTGTTTTAACTTTAGGTCTAGGATATTTTTCTAACTTTGTGTTATATTTTATTGTATAAAATTATGAAAATAGTGGTATTCGTTCTACCTAACAAATTTTTTAAATTATAAACTATTTTTTTAAGTTTTAAGAATTATAAAATAATTTGTATTTATTTTAAGATTGTACGATTAATTAAGTATTTATTCTAAAAAGATTCTAAAATTATTCAATAGTGGACATCAAAATCCTTCAATCAGAGGAAAAATTTTTCGAAACACTTTAATTTATTTATCAGTTATCAAGAAACGAAAATAATCCAAAAATCTATCTTAAAATGCGCATAAAAAATGAATGCTGGACTCCACTCTGAATTTTATTCTAATTATTTATTCGTAAGTTTTGAACATACGAAGTTTGTTTCCGTGTTAGATATCTTTTAGATTAAATAGTTGGAAAATTTTACAGCCTTGAAATCAAGGAATTTTTTAAGTTCTTAAAATCCAGACAGAACGATTCGTAACTTAAAAAAAAAAATTAAGTACTGGACCGAATAGACTCGGTTTGTTTCATGATTTTATGTAAGAATAAATACTCCAAAGTTAGAAGTAAATCTAAAACCCTGAAACACTCTTCTTGTCAATAATATTAAGATGCTACCATATACCGACGCAGGTATCTGTTTTACCCTTCTGTGATTGCAAGTTTTATCTTTATTAAAGAGAATGATTATTTTTATATTATTTTAAAAATAATACTAGAAACTTTTGACACATTTGCCAATTTCAGACACTTTTCCTAAAATTTGTAAGTAATTGGTAAATTCATTTAAGAGAAAATTCAAAATTACAAAAGGGTAAAACAGGTATCTGTATCATTATGCAGCAATCTTTTAATATGATATTCAATATAATAATATGAAAATGTTTTTTATAATTGATATTATCACCTAAACTAAAAATTTAACATTGAAAGAAAAGCATAACTAATGTTTGAGAAAGCTAAGTGCATTTTATAATAAGTAAAATCCTTACAAAAAAAACACCTAATTAAATTTTATTTCGAATACCGAATAAAATTTTTTGGGTAATGAAAGCATTATAACAATTGAAAATAATTTTCAATGTACGAAATAAAATTGAAGTTGAGTGATTTTTTTTATAAGAGAGCTTTCTTATCATAGTCAATTGAAAATTATACATTTGAAATATAAATGAATTTAAATTTTTGATTTGCAAATATCATTATAAACGATTATTGATTCAAATTTTCTGAGCCAGATTTTAACATTTCAAACTGAATATTTAATCAAATTTGAAAATACAAAACAAAGTAAATGTGCTAAAAGTATTAAAAATTGTACTTTTTACATCATAAAATTATAAAATGCTGTGAAAATACATTAAATTTTTAAACTTGTTCTTTTCGTTTTTTCAATTAATATACGAAAAAAATTATTTTTATTTTCAAGATAAATCGTTTAATTAAAAACAAGTTGATTGCTAGTTGAAAAAGATTCGTATTAATTAATGTAAAGATTTATCCGGTTCGCTTTGTTAATTTTTCCATGCATTTTTCTGAATTTTCTTATTTCTAATTCTAAAGAGTTCATTGTTTGTATGCATTTTAGTTAGAATCATACTATTAAGCAAATGAATATTGAAATTGTTAAATATATTTAATTTTATATAAAACTTGTTTTACAAATTATTTTTTCAGTAAAGTATAATTTTTTTTAAAAAAGTGTATTCAAAATTTGTATTACTATCCCTACCAATTCAGTAACACATTGACCTCACACGTTTGATTAATTTTGTGTAATAACACGTGAAATATTTGTTTATAAAAATTTAACATTTGTAATTATTTAAACAAAATAACAGTATTTAACATTATATTTTCATAAAATATAAATTCAAATAAGTTACCGTGTTAAATCTTTATTCTTTTATCATATCAAATTCTGCACTTTAAATATTATTATATTTTATTACAAAATTTTTTATTTCTGTTTACAATAATAAAATATAATAAAATATAATAAAATTAAAGGAAGAAATAATTTAAAATTCTTAAGTATCCAATTAAAAGTTTGTTTAGTTACATTAATTGACACATTATATACCTTCCCAATAATTATTAGGTTGTTATACCCACCTTAATCCCTCCGCACTCATAACGCCCATGTTAAAAACATAATATATATAAAAAACCCATAATAATGATTGTATTTAAACCTGTTAAACAGTCGAAAAGCTTGATCACTTGTAAAAAAAAAAGAGGGAAACAACTTTTAAAACGTTTAAAGCTAAGACTCTATATCTGTTTTTAACCTCTCAAATGACAAAGTGTTAACGAGGCCCTAAATTAGACAGGAAAATACGAAAACAATTATTTACTCGTTGACATATACGTTTAGGCCTCCTCTCTTCTTTTTTTCTTCTTCTGTTATATACCTAGTGTCGTTTGACTGCATGGAGCGTACATATAAAAGCCACGCAAGAACGATAAATATACAGAGCGAAGAAGAAATTTCTTTTTTTGGATTTAAACATTATGCTTTTTTTTTATTTTCTTTTTTTTGGGAAAGGTTTCGTTTCTCTCTGTATAATAGGTTTCCACGCTGTTGAAAGTGTCATTGTAAAAATGCCTAATAGAATCTGAATTCCTTTGTACCTTTTAGCCAGTCGTCGAAGTATATGTTATAAAGGTTCTTCAAGCGGTAGGTATACACACAGCTAAAAAGAGAGAAAGAAAAACAAAAAAAAAATAAGAGAAGATACTGGAAAAAGTCTTATAGTATTCGAAAGCTTTTTCGATTCCCATCCTTGTTGTATTATATACGCAGTTGTTTCACTCGCTTCTCTCGGCAAAAGCAGAGGTGGTCAAACGTACCCACACAACACACCACGCACACACATAAATACACGGACAAATAAAACGTACGACCGTAAGAAAGAGCGAGATGGATGAACATCCAAACGGAGATGGTAAATAACATAAGGAAACATGGAAGAAATACTACGGCATTCAAAGACTTTTCTCCGTTACAGAAATCTTTTTCTTGTACTCTCTGCTCAGCACATAATAAACTTTAAACTTAAACCGTATTATAAATCGTATTTCTTTGTAATTAATTGAAACTTTTAAAATTTAATTAATTGTATTTTTTAAATTTTTTATTGAATTTATTAAAGTAATCGTATAAATTAAGTGAATGTAGTTTTATATAAATAAAAAGTTATCAAGGATATAAATTACTTGAAATTTTAAGAACGAAAATAAAAATATTGGTAAAAATATTGAAGAAAATAATACTTCTATAGTAACATCGATTTTCATCAGTAAAACTAAAAAATAACTTCATAAATTATTATACCCAAATAAAGAAGAATATCTTTTATCATTGATTCTATGATCTAAAAAACAATATAGTATTTCTTTTCTTCTTCTAATTTCTAAATGAAATTACATTGACCAAACTTAACGGGTTTCATAATGTTATAAAGCTCAAGTGCATTTTCTGTAAATTAAATTTCAGGTCAGCGCATCAACCCACTTATTTTATGACAAGTGGATCATCGGTTGTATGCTCAGATAACAAAACGTGCTTACTGTAACAAATCAGCACACCGATTACTTGACAACACACGCCGCTCTCTCTCTGTTCAGCTAATATACATACATTTTGCACTTTTGATTACCCTGTTGCTTCTATAGACTGAAATTAACGAAAATTTATTATATTGTTTCAAAGTTATTGGTTTAATCATTTTTCATCAAGTCATATGAAATTCTTCTATTTATTTTTCGTATTTTATTCATATCTATTTTTTACATTTCTTTTTTTTCAAAGAGTACTTTATTACAATTTTAGCAATATAAAAGTAAAAAGAAAGAGAATGGAAAATTGTAGTCAGGCAAAACTACTGGTCAAGTTAAAACTTAAAAAAAAGCTTTTGTAAATAGATGGGATATTCTTATATTATGAAGATTTTTATCAGAGGAAACGACCAATTTCAAGAATACTTAAGATTATTTTAGCTTTAATAATATTCTACAAATTAATATATTTCCAGAATTTATTTTACTCGATTTATTTATAATATTATATTATTGGTGGCGTTTTATTTTAAATTTATTTTTCAGTTTCTGTACAAAAAATTAATATTTTCAATAAAAATTTTTTCTTAACTATTCAATTATTATACTTTTTCCAACGTTCTTATGCTTAAAGTCGAACGTGACGAAATTAGTGAGCTTAAGCACAATAAAAATTCATAAACACACTTAATATTTTTGTCATTTATCTTCGTTATGAAAATTAATTTTAAAATCTATAACAATATTATTACCAAGAAAATCTTCATTCATTCTTCTTATAAAGGATTGAATAATCCATCAAAAAGCGTAAAATCGATTTTTTTCATCGATTTCTTTAAAAAAAAAAAAAAAAAATTAAGAAAAAAGAAAAGAATGTCGATCTTTCCCTTCTTAAAGGATCCAATCTCTTTCTCACACTCTCATCTCTTGTGTATATAAAGAGAAACAGAGAGAAAGAAAGAAAAGAAAAAGAGAGAGATGAGAGCCAGGAAGGGCAAAGTAAAAAGAAAAAGAAAAGGGTAAGGAAGAGAGATGGACAGTGTGTGTGTGTGTTTGTGTGAGAGAGAGTAAGAGCAAATCTCGCGTATAATACGCGAGAGAGAAAGAGAGAAAGAGTGAGAAAATGTGAGGAAATACCGTGAGAAAATGAGACAGAGAATGAAGAAAAACATGCTCTCTCGTAAAGAGAGAAGGTTCATGAAAAGGGAAAGAAAGGAAAGAAAGGGCAAGAGAGAGAAGAGAGGAGGCGGTGAAGAGATATACCTGGCATATACTATGGAAAGAGAGAAGAGTCAAGGCGCACATCGTCAAATCACAGGCAAACAGAAAATAAGCACGAGAATGCTTGCGCGCGAGGTAAATGGACTGTTGAACAACTTTTTCTTTCTCTCTCTCTCTCGTTTATACTTTTTTATTTTCTTGATTTTTATTCTGGAACGAAGAAGAGTAGTTAGCAGTAGTAGGCAGAAGAGAAAGAGAGTCGCGCCGGTAGGTAAATGCTATATAGGTATATGTTTAAATACATGCGCTCGCGCGCGCGTATGCGAGAGAGATAGAGAGAGAGTGTGGTTTTATTATCTGACTCTCCGATGCTGTTCTCTTGCCTATATACTTTCTCTCTCTCTCTCTCTCTCACTTCGGGGATGCTGTTCTGCGCGCTCTGAGCGCTATGTGGCTTGATTTATCGCCCGAGTACGTTGCCATGGTAACCTCAGCGTGACCGGCTTGCGCGACACCCTCATATTCCCTGAGAGTACGTATCCCTCTCTCACAGTCTCTCTTTATAGTTGTGTTTCTCGCCCCCTACTTCGACGAGGTTTGTGTGTTCTCTGTCTATCAGCCGCGTTTCAAGCCACCCCCTATAACACTAGAGATCGTTTACTATCTTTCTCTTGCTTGCCCCTTTTTGCCCCTCTATGCTACTGTAGGTTTTGTGTTATATAGCTTTCTTTCTCTCTCTCTACCTTTTACCCCTATCTCCGTTATCATAGTCTCTCTCTCTCTCTCTCTCACTCTTTTTTGGAGATCACCAAAGCTTCTCTTCTCTTTCTTACACAATCACATTTCGTCTACTTGATTTCTCTCTCTTTCGCTCTACGTACAAATATATGTACATATAAAATGAAAGTATGGGTGCATATAAATGTACAACTTAAACACACACACACGTAGAAATAGATTTACAAATATATTTTGTCCCATCCGTTCTCTCTTTTCAACTTCCTTCCTTGTCGGGCTCGTTCATTCCCCTCCATACTCTGATCCTTTTCCTTTCTCTTCGTCTTTTTCCCTTTATAATACGATCTCTTTCTCTCTTTGTACCAGTATATATCTATTCCTTTTCTCATTCTCTCTTTCTCTCTCTTTCTCTTTCGCTCTTTTACTCGTTTCAGGGGGGTTATATACGCGGATGGCTTTCGGACTCTCTTTCTCACTGTAGTTACTCTCCATCTATCACACAGGGAGATTCTCTCTACCATATCGTTTCTTTCTTTCTTTCTCTCGCTCGTTTGGTGGGATTCCTCTTCTACATATATATAGACATATATATACATGTTTCCTTTCCAAAGAGCATTCGCACTAAGCAGTTCCTGCGCATGGTTCTCTCTCTTTCTCTCTCTCTCTCTCTCTCCCTCTGTGGCTGCTGCAAAATGGCCGCAACTCTACTGCTATACATACATACTATACAACTACTACCATCATCAGACCATCTGGCTACTATTGAGAAATCCATGGTCCATGATTGCTATATACCGGCTTCCACTCTGCACTATATATATACATTTTTTGGCCGTGTGTTAGCTGTAACTCATTCTTTCTCTCTTTCGTCGCTTTACTTTATTTGTATGAGATTGTGTGCGTGTGTGTGTGTGTGTTGATCTGTGTGTTTGTGCATGTATACATAAGTTTGCGCAACATTGTATCATGTATGTGTATTTACTATATTGTTCGATTATTTTGGATGAGTTTTGGCGCGACGCTCTTTGCGCACTTGTATCGATTGTTTTCTGTTACAATGTTGTGCTTTTGTTACGAATTGTTCCGATTCTTTCAAGAGATATGTGATTGATTTTCTTTTATAAGCTTTGATCAATTACCTTCGTTAATCAATATTTTCATTATTTAAGACTCTATTACTTATATATGATTTTTCTTTTCAATTTAATCGTTACCAAACTTTGAATTTATTCTTTCAATTTAATATTAATTAAATTTCGTTTGGTAAAAAAATCTAAAAAATAAAATTTAAAAGGTTTGTTTAAAAATTTTTTTCAAAGTGCAATTGATTCTGATAAATAATTAAACGAAATGATGTTGTTGATTATCTTTAAATAATATTTACTTAACCGGGCATTATGATAAATGAGGCAATTACTTTCGCGCATTTATTTTTAATTCTGACAGATGAAAAATTATAACTACTTTATAATTATTACACTCCAATATGTCAAAATATATGTATGTGAGAAAGATATATAACGGATTGAAAATTCTGATTCCTGATAATTGAAAATATATCAAGATTCAAGGATTTCTACATTATCGACGTGCTTCTTTATCTATTTTATTCTGTTATTTCAAAGTATTTAATAGTATATTCATTTTATTTTTATTAAGTCTAAATGAATATGAATTTCAGTATTTATTTTTAATTAAATACATACATGGATCATTTGATATTTTCAGATTAAATGAAAACAATAATTTAAACGATTTTCTATTTTAACATCTGCTAAAAAGCAGAGAAGGCTCAAAATGATTTAAAATGCCAAATAGCTTTCAATGTCAAAATATCAATGTAGTTGTTCTTGTAGTAATTGCACATGCTCTTTTTGAAAATTTTACAATAAAAGAAAATAAAATTAACGTTTTTGTATACCAAGTAAAACGAGTGCTAAATCAAAAATTTAAAATACTTATAAGGTATTAATGCCATCTTAATAAAAGACATTTTTCAAAACCTTGTTTCAAGCTTAATATTCCATGTACTTGATATCATTTACGTCTCTCTTTAAAAGAAATATTGTCCTTTTTTTAAGCTTGGTTCAAATATGTTATTAAAGATATTTTTTAATAATAGTATTTTATTATTTTTTAATATTTTATGTTTTTATAGTAATAATTTTGATATTTAAAGTAAATTGAAAAACTTATCATCTTCTGTTACAATGCAAGCAGGACAGCGAAAGTTAATTCAAATATACTTGAAATAAAAAATAATTTAAAATCTTTTAACCTATTTACATAGTGAAAAGAATTCTATCTTTCGTTACACGACATCAGCTCAGGCAAACGAAAGCTAGTTTTAAGTAATTAAAATAAAAAACCAAAACTTTTAAATTCACTTATCTAAAGAGAAAAAGAGTTCTTTTGTTACACGTTAGACGTGTGGGTAAAAACGAGCTTGCGTAATTAAATTTAACCAAATCTTTAAACCAATTTATCAAGAATAAAAGGATTTCTATCTTTTGTTTCATGACAAACATATGAGTGAATTCAGAAAACTTTAAATTTTTAAAGGTACAACGGAATGGATAACTCAACGGAATCAGTATTTTGAAAAAATATTGACAAAAAATAAATAAATATTTGGATTTTTACATCCATAACTTTTATGGTACGTAGTATGATATTTTATGTTGAAGCAATGGATTTGGAATCTATTGATATAAGCCCAAATATGTACATTACATGCGTGCTTTATTTACAAACACATTGCATATTTCTATTGATGATTGATACCACAATGGTAACAAATAAAGAAACATTAAATAATTAAAGAAATCAAACTTTGTCGATCTACAATAATTTTATGAACAAAAATTCATTCTTCAACCAAGAATCACCATTTTTAAAAAATTTTTATGAATTGAAAGTTTTTTTAAACTGCACTATATACACATATAGTTTATAATGCATTAAATTTTTTTTCAAACATTTAACTATGTACACGTATAGTTTATAATGCATTAAAATTATTTTTTTTGGAGTCCGATTAAGAAATCAGAAAAGTTTAAAGTTTTTTGGATTTGCTCATGTGAGCTAAACGAGCTTGAATAGTTAGTTCGAAACTAAAACCTTAAAACTTACTTACTCAGAGAGAAACGAATTTTACTCGTCACAAAATTACAAATGAAAGCATAAATAAAATAGGAACCTTTAAAGTTTCTCACGTTCTTACTCAGATAAAAGACAATTCTATCCATCTTCAAAGTATTGCAGAGTAAGCATGCATATATAATAAAGCATAAATTTTCATTTTACTTACATAACATTCTAAGCGTTACTAAAAAGTTACTAGCAGCTTTAATTATAAATTTTTTGAGAGGTCGTCAATGGCTCAGTCAATACAGCCATGGATTCGTACTCTCGAGGTTTCGAGTTCGAATCCTGCTCTCGGCCGATTGATACAAGCACCACTGTACATTACACGTGCTTTGTTTATAAACACACTAAAAACCTCCGTCGCTAATTAGTATCAAAATGATAGCACAAATACAGCGACGTTAAATAAAATTTAAAAAAACATTTTATTATAAAGCATTTATACTTGTATATAGATATATTAGTTTTTTTTTAGTAGTAGTAAAAAATGGAAAAATCTGCATACAGAAATACAGATGGTATAATGCGCTAGTTTAGCTAGACGCAATATACACTGCTTATCAGAACTATTTATAATTAAATAAATTTTTTATTTATAATAATTTATCTAATTAATTTTTAGTTCCTCATCTCTATCGGTTTTGACTTCTATATAGTCATCAAACCTCTCCTCTAATTCCTCCACATGTGTATAATCGGTGCTCACAAAAAACCCCATTATATAGAGATTGCATCTAGTTTTTTAATTCTAGATTCTCTAATTACTGTATGACCTTCAATGCAGGTCCTGTCACGGTCGCCAGTTGCAGCTTTTGATGCATGGTCACTAGGTAATTTTTTTATAATTACCGATTTAAATTTACTACATTACTTATCATTTTTAAGTTTTTTCGATTGGGGGAAGTTAGTTTAATCATTACAAAAATAATATAAGATTACTCTAACTTATTAATTTTTTGAAAATCTTCCATCTTCTGGTGATTGTACAGCTACAGATGCATTCACCTTAATTGTTTTTTATATACATTTATTAAATTTGCTCTTGATGTCTATTGATCGAAATGTATTAATCTATTTTTCATTTTCTTTCTTTCGCACTTGTAATTTGGAATTTTGTAAATATTCTTTACATTTTAAATTTTGATGTTGTGTTATAATGTTATATGAAATAATTAATTTATTAAAAGCTTAATACTTACTGTAAACTCCAATTTACTTGGTACCAAAGACATTTTTTTTATTTTTTCAGCGTTTCAGACATTTAAAATTATTTCAAACAATAGATGCCGAAACTTCAAATCAAAATTTAAAATTTTTCACAGATAAAAGTATCCATTATAGTATGTTTACAAAATTTACTAGTTAATGGCCATTAATTTGATAACCAACTACCCTGCACACTTTCATCTGTGCATAATTTTAAATTTTCACTGGCCATTTTAGCATTTATTGTTTGAAAAAAAACATACATAAAATGCACGAAATGTTAAAAGAATAAAAAAGTTTGCTGTAGAATGGTGCAGCATTTCATCCACCGGTAAAGTTTATCGCATAACACAAAAAGTAAGAGAATACGAACGATATGTAATCTTGAAGGTAAAAAGGTATATTAGTACTTCAGAGAGATTAAGACAATTTTCAGATGTGGTCAATGCAAAAATAAGCTCAGCGGTATTCAATTTGCAAGATCTACAGAACTTTTGCGCATATGCTGAATGGAGCTTTGCGAATTGACGAACAGAAGATTATAATTGAAATTATGAAGATACAATTAGCTTTTGCTAGTCCACAGCAATGTTGTTAGATCTGTGTAAATATGAGCTTTGAACTAAAGCATAAAAATAAAAAAAATCTTTTTAAATTTTGATGAAAATTTAACCTGCTTAAATTGGTAGATAGTCGATGAACAATTCGATTGCGCTTAGAGAAAATCGATTTAAAAGCAAGCGGAATCCACTTGCTTTTAATAATAATTCTTTGAAATTTCGTAACCAAAAAAAAATAAGTATCTGTTTGAAATAAATAAATTAAATGGATAACATACTAAAGATCAATTCCTATGCAGTTGGTAGACTTTAGTTTGATGCAAATATAGATCTATCAAGGAAGAATTTATTTAATTTGATCATACAGATATTCCGCGTGAAGAACTAAGCACGTATTTTTTCAAGATATTTTTCCATTTTTAAAATGTGGATTTCGTATTGATTTGAAAAGAGTACATTCTTCTTTGTTCTAGAGATCTTTTTTTTCAACATATATCGAAAAACATTGGAAAAGTACCCACTGTATTAATACTTATAATGAGCTGAACATGGAATGAATCAATAAAAGTACAAATATAAGTTTTAGTGTCACTGAAATCGACCGAATTATTTGTATTATGGTCAAAATTAAAATTATGTATACTGGTTAAAAAAATTCATTAAATTACCGTAATCTTCTTACAAGTCTATGGTTGACCGTTGTAATAGAAATAAAAATTTGCTAGTCAATTTCTTAGCTAATTCTTAACTTTTCTGGTCATTGATAGGCTGTCAATGTCTACTAAAGTAGATGGACTTTTATATAATAAACTATATTGTTAGACATTAAATTAGTAAAATTGAAAAATAAATGTAAAAATATTAAATGCTTATTTAAGGGAGAGTAATACCTTCGGTTTTTCAAAAAGTCGAATTTTTTTTTAATTAATATTGTTAATCATATAAATCCTTAAACTGCACATTTGGATTGAGCCTTTATTAAGGAGGTTGTCAAGTACTGGTCGGAGACAAAAGTTTTATTGCTCGAAGTATCAAAAAAGCGTCTGCGCGCATGCGCTATAGTTTCAACTTTTGATTCCGACTGTGCTCACACACGTGGCGCGGTATATATGTACACGCGCACACTAGTCGTCGTTACCCCACCACTACTTTCTTCCTGTTTCACGTGCTTAGATTCATACATTTTCTATAGACATTTTCTATTTGTATATATGTTTGAGTTGTAATTTCTCGAAAACGGTGCCGCTAGTATTTTTTAATTTGTGATCAATATATTCTTTATGAAATTCTAAATTACATATTAGTTTTTGGTATAAATCTGACACAAAACAAATTCAGAATCATTGAAAACGTCCCTTTTACAGCACGTCAATATAGGGATTACGTGTTAAAAGTTGAAACTTTAGAAGTTTATATCTCAAAAACGGTACCGCTAAAGCTTCTAAAAATTTAATGGCAAGTGCATAATGTTATTATAAACATGTGATCAAAATTTCAAGATAATCTGACACAACTCGATTTACTTGATAACCCCCTTAATTATTTGATTAGAAAAGGACAGGAATACGTGACTTCCTCAACCTAATGATTTTCTAAGGAATCGATTAATTTTCTTTATTTTAATGGGAAAAATAAATTTGTTTATAATTGTTATTAACAAATTATCTTTTTCTGAATACAATTAATTGAAAAACATTGGTGCAAATTCTCATTAATTTGAGGGTTTAAAGTGATTTTAGTATTAAAGTCCAATTCAATTCTAAAAATTTTTCATGAGCCTGTACAGCATGATCCGTCAAGGTAGTATTTTCGATGATTTTCTTTCTATTCTTATACGCGTCACGAGACGTTTTTTGAGTCAGCGTGCATGACAAAAAAAACTACTTTATTGATTGTTCTGAAATTTTCATGTTTTATAAACGTATGAAAAAACAGAATAAACTGCAGATGTGAAGATAGGTCGATCATTTTTTTATTCATATCTGGTTTTTGGCGTAAAAAAACTGGATTTAAAAAAAATCAATATATATTGATAACAAAATATTTTGTTGTTTTTTAGTAAACATTTTTTCCTCTTGTTCTTTCTAGAATTCTTTTAATATCAATCAAAGCTTGTTATTTTCAGATGTTCCAGGGGTTTGAAATCTTTTCTAAAAAATCTGAAGAAGCCAATAAGTAGCTAACAAAAATCCAAATTAGAAGTATTTATGTTTTAATTATCTAATAATATATATGCAAAGTATCATTGTTTCACTTTCGAAATATTATTTCGTTTTACTTTTAATAGTCATATTTCTTTGTTTTACTTTTAAAAAATCCATTTTCCAAAAAAAAAATTTAATTTTTTAAGTCTTTTTTGAAAATGGATTTTTAAAAATAAAAATATAAGAAATAACTTAATAAAACTTTGCACATGTATTATTAGATAATTAAATTATCAGATAATATTTTATACAAAGTTGTAGACACTCAATACCTTTATTTTGCTTTTCTATTATAATAATAATAAGTTAATAAGCAATTGAGCGTACAAAATTGATTTGTTTTTTTTTCGATCCATGGAGTCAAAGTATATATTAATAAACCTTTTTCCAATTTGTATTTGAATTCATTATGAAATACTATAAAAGCAACATTTTTTTAGTTATTTATTTCTTTACGTCAGCATTATTTAATTAATGTATCTTCATTACACCTGAATTAAATCAATTTCATTATTAATTTCATTTAAAAATAATTAACGAGAGTATAGTATTATTAAAATACAATTAACAAAGTTAAATAATCAATAGACTAAAAATAAATAATTCGAAAGATCTAGTTGTAATACTTGCATTAAAATGGTACTAATAGCAACTTTTTATTACTTTAAATAATTTTAGATTTTTTCATATTTTATCTTTTAAAAAATAGATTTTTTGCCTTAATTTTGAAAGATTTATTAGTAGAGATACAAATACAGAATTTTAATAGAATATGCCGTATGAATATACTATTTATTCAAACTAAAAATTATGCATTTTAACAGAAAATCGTCAAATAAATAATTTTTCAATGTCTAAATATTATTTATTTACAAAATAACCCATTATACAATGGTCAATTTATTCTGGATATATTTTTGATATGAAAATGTTTCACAGGACTTAATACCAACAACAATTCGTGTAATAAATATGAACTAGTTTACGGATTAACATAAACTTATTTACTCCGTATTAATTTTTTTTTTATTTTTTGTAACTACATAACTGTTTTCGAGTTGAACTTTCTAATTATTTAAAGAAATGCAGTAAGTCATAAATATTATGGTTCTATATAAATGATAATTTGTAAGTCTAAAGTATGTTTAGATTATTTCAATTTTTATAAATTTCATTGAGTTTCCCGACAGAATTTCACTTTGATTTATTTGAAATGCACGTTCATATTTACAAAATGATTATAAAATCTAAAGCTTTAAATTTATTTTACTTTACTTTGATACTGTATTAATTTTTACAAAAAATCGCCGACTTTTACTTGTTGCCGCGACTGTTGATGCTTAACTTTATTAAATTATCTTTTAAACGATCAAAACAAATTTATGGTAATCACAAAAATCAAATTTTCTGAAGCCACTGATTATCGTGAAATTTAACTATTACGTAGCTCATTTTATTTAATTTACATAAAGAATTTGATTACTATAGAATGCTATTTTTATTCCATTTTCAACACGTGTAACAGGAAATTAATTATTTTGTGATTATAATCAATATTTAGTAATAAAAATAAGTCGTACGACCCTACAGTAATTTATATAATCCTGTTATATTATTGATCAGCTATCCCAAATTGTCATCAATTATTTACTTATTAATTAAAATACTTAATGACTAAAATGATAATCATTACTGAATCTTGATATTAGTTTTAAATTAATTTATTATCGTTAATAATGAACGATGAACAAAATATTTCGATACTATAATAAAAAAATAAAAATTACAATAAGTATAGTAAATTTATTTTTAGAAAAATAAACAAATATTACTTATATAATTAAAATTGATTGAATACTGTGTATAACTTAAAATATCAAACTTATTAATTAAATGAATGTGTGGGAAATATTATTGAATTCAGTATAAAGAAAATTTCGAGTTGAAAACATGAAATTTCAACACAACACTTATACATTAAATTTCAGTGGGAACAGTAATGATTAGAAAAGAAAAGTAGAGTACATTTGCATTTATTATCACGCACTTATTTCCTACAAGTTCTTTATACGTTTGTTTTTCGTTTTGATATGAAATAGTTAAATTAGTTTATCTGTGCGATAAGTTTATCTAGAAAACTTTAAAATTACTTTTGTAAATTGTCTAAGACAATTGCATATTATGACGATGAAATTTTAAAATTCTCGATAAAAAGGAAACGTTATGTCTTGTTAATTATAAAATTTTTATCTCACCGTTTCATTTTTTTTTAAACTCCTTTCAAACTTTCTTGTACTATCTGAGTAGTTCATCTTTACGATTTCTTTTATTTGTTTTTAAAATAAGAATTTTTAAGTTCTTATAAAAAAAGAACAAACTAATTAACAATAAAAAGTTAATTTCGAAAAGCAGCGATAATATGTTTCTTTTTCCAAAGTTTGTTGTTTTCGTGAGAAAATATTATTGCTGCCTTATTTATGGAAATTTTTATTATAAAATGAATTTTAAATTAATTTTTTATTACAAGGTCGAATTAAAATTTTATTTATTTTTATCTATATAGTTCTTTTAAATGAAATTTAATTCGAATAGATAATTTATACATATAACGAAAAAATGATTTATCCTTTTGATGGTCAATCTTTTTGAAAGTACGCCATGACACATATTTCACAATAATTATGACTGTATTAGAACGTGAATGAAAAAAAAATCATTTAATATAAATCATCGGAAATTTAGCTTCCGCATAAGAGAAAATATTTAAAAAAATCATCAGAAATTCAGTTATCAATTTATTTTTAACTTTAACATCTTATTCTCTTACTTTTATTGAATTTACTTATCATATTTATATTGATTTTTCAAAACTAAGCTTTCATTTTTGACTTCCACCAAAAACAAAAAATGTACTATTTTAGATGAAAAAAACATGGAACTTTTAAACTCTGAATTGCAGAAATATGCTTAAAATTAGTAAAAAATAAATCGTTGTCATTTGTAAACAATATTCTTGAGATGATACAAGAAGAACCTTGAAAGTTTGTGATCAGATCTTCAAAATTAATAGACTTTATGAATTATAATACGGATATCTATTTATAAATATTTATATATATATCTATTTATAAATACAAAATTTTCCTTTACTTCAAACATCTAGATTGATTACTTTTGATTAATGAAAAATAAATTAATTTTTTTTTCAATAACATCAATTTTTTTAGAAACTTTTAAAAATTAGAAATTAGGCATAATAAGCGTGTTTCGCACGCATCAACTTAAATTCTATTTTTCTTCTTCGACTTCTTTTTTATTTTAAGCACTCTTTGGCTTTATCTAACATTCATGCATTACGTGATCAGAGTTAAATAATTATATGTCGAATAGATTGGTTTGAGTCTAGACTTTTCATTTTTTAAGAGAGAACGAAGTATCTGTTATTTCTATTGAAAATTTTTAACTTATCTTTTATGATTTTCAAATTATTACCTCTACATATGATGATGATGATACTTTTCTTCACAGTTGAACAGAAAATAATTAAAAAAATATCATACAGTTAATGTGAAACCAAAACGCATAAACTAAAATTAAAAATTCATGATTGGATTGCCTTTTTTTGTACAGACAAAATAAGCAGTGTTGCATGAAAATTGATCGAATTGTTCCCAAGTTATGATTGCATTCACACATACACATGCGTGTGCAGATATTTTTTTATATTGGAATTTGATACCTATACTAAGTCGAAGCAGATATTTATAATATTATTTAGAAAACCATTTACCTATGGTCATAAAACTTTCTGTATTAAGAATTAACAAATATTTACATTATATTTATATAATCTATACATCGTATAAATTTATTTGAAAATATTAATATAAATATTTATTTGTACTAATATTTTAAAATGAAATATAGATTGATTTTAAAATTCTTTTTATTATTTAATGGTTTCATTGAGTGAGATGTTAAAAAGTTAGAGGATATTGAATAATCAATAACAAAACAACAATCGTTTTATCAAGCGTAAATTAGAAATATAATATGATAGTTATAAAAAAGCCACATATTATAAGTATCCTAGTATATCCATTTAATGATTAAAAATTAGTTTTATATTTTAAAAATAATATGTATAATACTTAAATATTTTCTTATTATAATATTTTTTCTAACATAAAATATAACAAACATAAATATAATTTAATATTTGATCGACATACTTTTTCATTAACAATTATTATGAAAAATTTTTATAATAATAAATAAATTAAATATCAAAACGTTTAAAAGTAATTTTTTTTAAATTTTGCTTGAATCTAAAGAAGTGGATAAATAGAAAACTTTAATTTTATACAAACAATAAGGCGTAGGCTGGCAGTTCTTGAAAGAATGCAATAAATTTTTTGCCTTACCAATCCATGTTTTATTAATTAAAAATTATAAATTATTTTGATAAATGTAAAGTTATGTTTGTAGGTCACGTTGTATCTACCATAAACCCTTTACTCAATTTTTTTTCTCTAATTTTAATTTAAAAATTATTTTGTGAACTAAAAATATTGAAAATGTAAATAATGCTAATATAAAATGATCACAATTCATAACAAAAAAAAATTATTAGATATATATACAGAAAATTGTACTACTATATTTTACTTTGTTTCCTCAAAAATAAGCCATAACTTCTATTTCATGATTGAGCTATTATTGTACAATACGATAATTTCAACGCTTCTACATTGAAACATAATACACGAATATTTCTCTTTCAATAAAGTCCTTGAAAGTCTAAAAGAAAAATAAAAGGAAAAATTATTCATTATTGAAATAAAGTTTCAGTTAAATAAACACATGAGTGCGTGTCAATTATTATAATACGCATCAAAAAAACTTCTTTTATTTTTTCCTTTCCTAACTCGAGGGACTAAAGAATGTCCAATAAGGAATTATGAGCTAAATATCGGTTTCAGATATTAACGACCTAAATAGAAATTCGTGATATCACGTAATCAATCATGTTCACCCTTCTGTGTGTATAGCTCTTTCCAGTCATTTTTCTCACTTGATTCATTAAATCGCTGTGTGTGTATTTTTAACGTATTAAGGATTTCCTAATAACAAGCGAATAAACATGTACTACAAATATTTGTTAAAAAAAAAATATTTCAAAAAATTTTTTTCCTTTTTTTTTGGAATTTTTTAAAATTATTTTTACATTATAAATATAAATAGATTAGCGTTAGCGATGTGTTTCCGTTGAATGTTTCGCATTAAACTAAAAGCTGAATAAGAGTTAAAGTTATATTTTCGGATGATCGAGGATAATTTTAGTTTTAGAATAAAGTTCGTAGAATCGATAAATGATTCGAGAGTGAAGGCAAGTCTCTCTCTTTCTCTGTGTACGTATGTACGTGCAAGTTACGAGTTGCACTATTTCACGAATTTCCTAAAAGAGAAAGTAACCATTCCCTAAGCTGATGGAGGGATATCGATCTGTTAATGTTTTTAGATGATCTAACTGCAAAAAAGTTATTTTTATTAGACATTTAGAAAGAGTTTCTATTGATTATTTTTACGTGCTACAATGAATTTTATTTTCAATTGCTTCGTATTGTTATTCAATACATATTAAACTTTCAACATCTAAGTTACATTATAATTCTATTGCAAATATTTATTTATTTATTGTTTTTACTAAAAATTATTTTTAATATGAAACAATTGATTTGTTTGAATTTCTAATCCGTTACATCATGTACTTGAAATTCATTTGGAAAATATTAATATTTGTAAAAAGGAAAAAATTTTGTATTGGTTAATTTTCAATTGAAATAAATATTAAATCATTTATAGTTATGTAAAGTATTATTTTAATAAGTTTGACCTTTGTAAAAGGGCAAATCATTTCATCATTCAAAATTTTAAGTATTATTTTGTTTAATTAATTTCAAGTACATAATATTCTACGTACTTTAACAAAATATGAATGCGATAAATTTGCTAAAAATTTATAACAAAGAATAAACGCAGTTATTCAATAATAATAGCTATTGAATTATTGTTTCATCATTTATCACGTATACTATTTCGTAATAAGTATAATATATAGAGATTTAAAAAAAAATTAAAAGAGCAATCAATTCTCAATATTTGTTTATATTTTCACACGATAAATTTCTTAAAATCAATATTACATCACGTAATCAATTAGAAAAATGAGAAAAAAAAGAAAAAGTTTCGTGCTATCGCAACGAAATCGGTAAATAACAAGTTTCAAACTTTGACGAATTGATTTATTTATTACAGTTTTATAATTAATGGTATCATAGGCATGTTAATTAAATCAGAAATTACGTATTTGCTTATCATTATCATAAATTTTCAGTTCAATAATGAATCATTTCCTTGATATCGAACGAAAATCCTATCACCGTCGTGTACTCGATGCGATTTAAAACAAAAAAAAAAAGAATATCTTTCGATGCTTCGAGAATTCATGTATAGTTGAAACAAAAAGAGAAAAAAAAAACAATACTTTCATCATCCGTTTCAATTTTTTTTTTTTTTTCGATCGATTTTTCTATGCGCTTATATTATTGCATGCAATTTTGCGCAATGCGTCCCGATACAATGAGGCAGCGTAACATATACATAGGAGTTATTGATTTAGGATCGAGTGACCAAAGAAGCGGATAAAACAGCGCATCATATCCAACATGTACACAGTGTATAGTAGCAGGTGATATTATGTTCCGCATTTGGGATCAATGTTTTCACAGCTGTCCTGTGTGTGCTGCGCGTGCGAGAAAGAGAGAGAAGCAGAGAGAGAGAGAGAAAAGGTAAAAGCCGGTTATCAGGCAGCTACAGTAGTCGACCGCATTTTATATTACCGGTGCTAGCAAAATCGTTTTTAAAACAATGTTGACTCGTAGCGCCTTCTGGTGTTTGTTTTTGGATAAAATCGAATTTCTCACTTTCCCAAGATTTACCATAGAGATTTTATGGTAAAGTAGATTATGAGAAACCCAGTGATCTTTGGTTGGTATAGCAAGTAGTTAGTCAGTTGTTTGATCGATTACTGGTTAATTTGGTTCAATTCATTTTGGACAACTGACGTTATATGGCATATATTAACAATTTTCAATTCCAAGTTTATTAATTAAAAATTAAAAATATACGAGTATTATAAATGTTTCTTTCTTGATATTCAAACGTAAATATGAGAACTAAACTTATTAATATAATTACAATTGCAATTTGAATTTAATTGCAAAAATTAAATTATTTAAATTATTCGATTTTAATTAAATCCAAAATAGTTTTGATTTTTAATAATGAATAAATTATAATATTTAAAGAGACAAAGTCTTGAATATTAAAATTTTTGGACTTTTTAGTTGTTGAAATTATTAGAAAATTATTCTGGAAATTTAGCGTTTTGAAAAAAATGGGGAAAAAACTGAATCTAGCTCTCCGTAAATTTAAATAAAAAATTATGCAATCAATGATTCTGTAATTTCACATGTTAATTCTTTAATTATTAAGTTTCAACAAGAATTTTCTGGACTATTATTATTTTAATTTAAACGATTATCTTTAACAATTTTTTGTAAATAAATGTTTCTCTTTTATGAATCTCAATCATATGTCAGATTCGTACTGAAAGTTTTTAAATAAGTTAATAAAATTTTGTTTACATTTTTGTTTCAGATTATTTTTGCAAAATTGGTATTGTTTGGCAGAAAATTGGAGGACCAACTTGGAGGAACTGCTGTGCCGTTATTTTGTGATATATTTTTACATAAATAAAATTGAGAATATGCCTTGTGACGTTAGTAATAAATCATAAGAATTTTACTGCCATGTATTTTTCTAAATGTAAATTCTTGAAAAGTGGATCTTTTACACAGCTTTTTTTCTTTAAATTAATCTTTTCATTTACTGTGTCATCTTTCGGATAAAAATAATTTTCTAGGAATAAATGATACATTCAAAATTCATCTATTTATCGAACAATGTCTTTTCTATGTGTCTATATAGTTATAAAATCAATATCGCCTTTTACAAATTGTACAATTTTAAACTATATTCAAATTATTAATACGTTTATAAATTTACAATATGAATAAAGCTTCAACTAAAAAAGATAATACATTTTTTAATTTCAAATATACCATAAATTAATTCACAAGATTCACAAATAAAAATTCCAGATACATTAGGAAATTTTAAGATAAAAATATTTCTATTTCGACAGGAAGTGCTAATAAATTTTGATATTTTTTTTTGCATCAATAAGTTTGCCATTAAATAGCAAAAAAGACAATCAGTTCGTAAATTTTGTAGTAGATAAGATGAACTTTAATGGTGGTTTCTCCTAAAAAATATGTAAGTACTCAGAGAAATGTTGATTATCAGGATCATAAAAATATTCAAACATACTTTGACCTATTTTTTTACAAATATTTTTTTTAAAGATATGAACTGTCAGAAAAACATATAAAAAGAGACAGTTTACACATATACGAGATATTTTATATTTTCACGTGGAGACATTGAGGTACTCAGACCAAAATGAATTGGAATATTCGAATTAGTGAATTGTTCATTTATAGTTTATTAATTATTTTTAGTTATTATGAATTTAAATGCGAGGTAAGCACTTAAAAAGGTCATTTTATTTTTCTATTTTCTATATTGCTAAAATTTTTAAAATTACGTAGATTAAAGTTTCCAAAAAAAATTTTTAATAAACCAGACGACCTCTATAAGACTATTTTATTTGTACATGAAAATATTATCTTTCGTAATATTTTAAATTGAAGAGGTCTTCAGTGGCTTACTCTATAAAGATGCTTTGTTTGATAATACGCTAAAAATCTTCTAATTAGCATCGCAACGATATTATAAATTTAACGATATTAAATGAAATTTTAAAAAAAATCATGAATCTTAATAATATCTTTTATTATTCTTACATTGTATACTAATTAATTATTTGTTTAATTAGAATTTTATCAAATTCTTTAATTACATATTATTAAATTATTAATATTTTCGTAAAAACATTAAAAATTTATCTATGAAAATTAAATTATTATTATTACTTATATTAGATATCTTTGAGCAATTTAAAAATAATTTCACAAGTATTTGACAGCTTAATTATTTTTCTTCAAATAAATATTAAAAATTAATTTTATAAACAGTTTTTTAAATGGTACAATATATTATTCCAAACATTGTAATTCGTATTAATGAATTCACTTAATATACATGTATAACATCATTCAATTTTTAATTACAAATTAATTAAAAAGTCTCTAAGAAATAAAGTAGAGTTTTAATAGATCATATAGAATCTCCATTTGCCACATAATATTTATTACAATCTAAATAATATAAAATAAAATCTTTTTGAACATATTTCATTTATTAGAAAATCATAAATTTTTAATTCAATTAGTTGATAAATTTATAAAATTTTCACATTTTATTTGTTTCTGGTAAGATATTATTAGAAAAAAATTATTATATTTTCGATAATTATTTATTATTATATGTAAAATATTTTATATTTCTTAATATTGAGATTTCTTAAAATAATTGTAAAGAAAAGGGGAGTAAACTAATTTTTATTGGATTTATATATATATATATATATATATATATATATATATATATATATATATATATATATATATATATATATATATATATATATATATATTCATACCTGTTAGATTTAAAATTTTATTTTCAATCATGACAATTTTAAATGTTTTGATATTTATTAACTTATAGACACAATAATAATAACGTCAATATGAAACAGCTTATTAGATTTTAAAATAAATTAATAATAAATAATAATATTAGATGTACTACATCCAACGATAAACGATTTCTTCCGAATCTTTTGAAATGCCCCAATATAGAAACAAAGAAAACAACGAAATGATTCAACGAAAGTTCATGATTTTAAAATATTAAAAAAAAATCGTTTATCGTTGGGTTTACCTATTAAATAAATACTATTGCAGGGTGTTAATGAAGGCAATGTATCGACAAAATTATTTGGAATTTTTTCGGGAACAAGTGAATTGTCAAAAGCCTATTGTAATGTTGCTTGTGGACCAAGAAAAATCATAGTTGCAAGTGCTATAAGGGCGTATTGTCGATTTAAATGTCCAAATTCCACTTTGGCAAATATACCATTGACATCTGCTGAAAATACAAAACCAATTGGGAGTACTACTCCTACTCCAACAACCACGACTCTTATTACTACAAATAAACCAGAAAATGGTGTTATCACGTCAACTATTTCTACAATTTCTACTATTACTACTCCTATGGCCACTACTCCTACTACGGACAATCCTCCGAAGGGCGAACCTCCGAAGGGCGAACCTCCAAAAGACAAACCTCCGAAGGGCGAATCTCCGAAAGACAAATCTCCGAAGGATGATTTTCCGATGGACTATATTCTGATAGAAGATCGTCCGATAAGGGGCTAACCTTCGAAAGATCATGCGAAGGATGATTTTTCTAAATTATGAGTATAATTTATTCATACTCATAAAAATGATTGATCAAAAAATAATTGTATATGATTATATATATATTATAAAGAATAAATATTTTTTGGTTACGTTATTCCTTAAATTGAAAACTTTTCATTTTTACATAATATATAAATAATATTAACTATCAGATATAAATTTATACTCCTAAATATTCCAACTTGAACATATTTAGAAACGAAAGAAAATAGTCCATGCATTTTAAAGGATTTATTTTAAAGTTTTTATCATTTAGTTTTTCATTTAATTCATTTTTTACAATAAATAAATGTGGCTTTCGCTATATGACTTAAAAAATGTATTATTTCTGGACAGACAAGAAATTTTTTCATCTCATTTTCATAGAAATAAAAAGCGCCAGTGCTTTGGAATGCTTCTCATAAGTTCTTTGGTTTCATATTTTTTATATTTATTTAAATGTGATTTTAATATTAAAAATTGTCTAACATTAATATTTACTCTATTGTACTTTATAAATTTCGAACATATATTACTTTTGTTTTCAACTTTTTTTAAACATCGAAATACAAAAATTTGTTCTATTGAAAAATGATATAATTAGTAATAAAAGAATGATGACAACAAAATTTCTAATCTTTATAAAATGCAACTTTTATATAAAACTCTTTTATGGCTCTATAAAAAAAACTACTCTATAAATACCAATTTTCAATAGCTTCCCGTCTAGTTATACAAAAAATGATGGTAACAAAATTTAAGCAAACCATCGAGTAATTTCGAGATCTAACTGGTTAAATAAATAACATTTTCTTTTCAAAATTTCTGTTTCAAAATTTTAAAAATGCTCTAAAATTAAAACCACGCTATGAAAACAATTTTTGAAAATTCCCCTTTGGCAGCGCAAATAATTTCCCTGCAATTTTTAGAACAAATCTATCGAGTACTTTACGTAGAATAAAAAAAATAAGAAAAGAAGAATCAAATTTTTTTAAATCTTTAAAATTCTCTAAAATTGTAACCACACTAAAAAATTAGTTTCCAAAAGCTTATTTTTTCAGACAATAGAATAATTGTATGAAAATTTTGAGAAATTTATAGTATGGTTAACGCAAAAAAAATTAATGAAAAAAAATTTTTTGAAAATCAAGTGAAAATATGTGTTTCGTTTTTTTCAAACGAATAAATTGCAACAAATTTTGGAGCAAATCTATCAAATGGTTTTCGTAAAATAAAAAAATTAAAAATAAAAATTTTTAAAAATTTTAAAAATGCTCTAAAATTAAAAGTGCGCTAAGAAAATTAGTTTACAAAATTTTTAATATTTGCAGTCGAAATAAAGTTCCATACAAATTTTGAACAAATTCTTCGAGTAGTTTACGTAAAATACAAAAAAATGAAAAACGATTTTTAAAATTTTAGAATGATTCTAAAAAAAACGCGCTAGAAAACCACCCAATAGCTTCCGCACCAGTTCATCAAAAATTGAAGTGTATGGAAAATTTGAAGTAAATCCATCGAGTAGTTTTTAAGATTTTATTGGCTAATAAATAGAAACATTTTTTCAAAATTTCAAAATGCTCTAAAATTAAAACTACTAAGAAAATCAGTTTTTAAAATTTATATTATCCGGGCCAGAAATAAATCAGCAAATTTTAGCAAATTCATATAAACAAAAAAAAAAAAACGAAAAATCAATTTTTTTTTTTTTTTTTAAATTTTAAAATGAAAACTACTAAAACCAAAATATAGCTTCCAGCAAGTTATCAAAATAAATTCCATGCAAAATTAGAAGCAAATCATCGAGTAGTTCTCGAGATACAGTTTACTAACTGATTCATACATCCACACACACACACACACACACACATACATACAGACATTTTCTGAAACCACTTTTTTCGACTCACGAGATTATACAAATTAATGAAAAAATAGAAAATTTTTTTACCAATACAATGCTTTCTCTATGAGAAAGCAAAAATTAATTTAATTAAAAAACAAGTTTAATAATTAGAAACTATTTTTACCGATTAATGTAAATATAAAAAGTTATCTCTCATTTATTAAAGTAACGTTTGCTAATTTAATTATTTTTCTTAATAAACATTCATAAAAACTGTAAACGAGAATATCAAATTTCAAAAAAAAAAAATTATTTCTTAAAGGATTTTATAATAACTGATAGAAGCATCGTAAAAAACTTACTTCCTGTCAGAATTTCCCAAAGCGACATCAATGCTCTTAATAAAATACAATCAAGATCACGAGTATAAGAGAAAAAAAATAGACAAACTAGAGGGAAAAAAAAGAACCGGTACCATAGACAAGTATTGGCAAAAAGGCATCCATTATCGGCATTAATTGACAAGACATCGAGAGGCCCCATTATTTTCGCAATAACAAATAAAAATAGTTACGACATTATTCGATTTCAAATGATACACACATAAACTTTTAGTTTATACGCATAATACCCCTTCTCACTTATAAAAAAAAAAATTTCTTGCACGAAGAATTTTGTCTATAAGAGGATACTGGGTAATGATCGGTCATAGAGTTTATATGTCGTTTCTTTATAAATCGTGTATCTAGTAAACTTTCGCGACACATATGATATCCTGGTTCTACGACATGTCACCACAGTTCGTGCACACCTTTTTTTTTTACTTACTTTTTGGTCGCACGAATGAGCAATTTTTCTGTTTTATTTTTTTTTGCCTCCTTGTTTTTAAAACTCATGGGAGAAATTTAAGCAAAGTTTTTTCGCCTAAGGGTTCATATAGATTCTATATATGTGTTTGCGTGTGCTACCTTGAATATTCGTAAAGTCTTATATATAAGCCTGAGGGGATGTGTTATACGTGATACCAAAACGTTTTATTTCCTCCCTCGGTGTTTTTTATACATTAGGTAATCTTACGCATTCGTCGGAGTTCTTGAAAAAAAAAAAAAAAAAATTAAAAAAACAAGAAAACTAGGTCATCAAGGTAGATATATATTTGTTGTAGTACTTTTTTTTTACACTTTGTCCTTCTTTTTGGGCGGCTCTTTTTTTCGGGCCTTTCTTTTGTGTAGCAATTGAAATGAAGTCGGTGATTATTATTTCGGAGTCTGTAAACATCGTAAAAGATAATTCGAGACAGTTTTATGATTACTGAACTCGCGTGGACTCTTTTTTCATTGAATGGATGTTTATTGGTATATACATTTGAAATTACTTAAAAAATTTCGGTTATATTTCGAAACTATTTATTGACGTGCAAGGTACGAATTATTGCTTATGAAATAAGGCGTGTCCTTTTTTTTGCTCATGTAGATGACCCTGTCTGTCTTTAAAAATAATCGATTTGAATTTAGATATAAATAATGAATGTAATTTTTTTTATTCATAAATTGTGTTAATTGAGATTGCAGTATATCAGCTGTTGAATTTTAATTTCCTCTGATATTAATCTGAAAATAAGCTCTTGTATTTTTCCAAACTTTATACGCGTGCATTAATAAATTTTATTTTAATTTTAAAAGTTAAGATTTTGTTTTTTATATTTTTTTACGCAAAAGTGTGTAAAAGGGAGATAATTGGCCGTTTGGGAAATACCACTTGAGCGGAAGCCTACTAAACTTTAGAAAAAATATATATAAGAGAGAACTGACTAATTAAAGTGAGAGTTTTTAAAAATCATTAATAATGAATTAGTCTCGAGCGGAATTTTATGTTAAAAAAAAAATCAGTTTAAATTTTTGTTTGCTCTAGAAAAAAATAACTTTAGGTGTGACTAGGGCCTTAAGAGACTACATTTGATAAATATGTTTCTGTCAGTAATTATATAAAAAAAATATTTAACTAGGACTAAATTTTTCGATTACTCAACACGTTAATATTTGTTTTTTAAAATTTAATTTAACATTGATGTATTTTTGCCATCATTTTGATGCTAATTAGCGACGGAGGTCGTCAATGTGATTGTGAACAAAGCAGATGTACCATACAGTGGTGCTTGTACGTCTGAGAGCGGGATTCGAACTCGGGACCTCGAGATTACGAATCCATTGCTCTAACGAGTGAGACACTGAGACCTTCTAACGTTTCAATATTGTCTAGCTACTTTTTACCTCGTTGTATATGTAATATTTTTTAGATAATCTAAAATTTTTTTATTACTAATATATCTCAATGAGCATGAAATTTCCACTCTTAGAACAATGTCGCTGTTACATTATACACATATCACACAATTATTTACAGTTATGATTAGTTAACAAGAATTACATAAGTATTTTCTTGATATAACGCACATGTACTTGTTCACAATGTAATACGAAATAATTTATTTCTTGTCAGATTATACACTTATTAATATCCTGAAATCAAACTTCATAAACATTTTAACACTCATCGGTTATCCCTCGTATCCACTTCTTTGCTTGTAAAGCAAGAGTAAACATATTGTCTTTTTTTTTATCTCTTCCTTTTATATATCTCCTTCGAAGTCTTCCTTATTCTTGTCCTTGTCGCAACACTTGAATATATATGTACATATCTTTTAACTACATATACCGCTTTATACTAGTTTAAAACAGTGTGGTGTGCTCTCACTTTTTCCAAGACTTATATATCAGAAAACTGGTTCGCATATCCGCCTGCAGTCACGCAGTTCAAAATGTTTTATCTACCGCCAACGCGCCGCAGCGATGATTTTTCAAACTTCCTATATAGATACTTTTTTTTACTCTCTTTCTCTCTTTATTTTTTTTTTTATTTTTAACGCCCGGAGGCTCTTACTTAAATCAGAGAGCCCTCCTAAGGCTTGATTTTGTTGTAACTGATCGATCGAGATCAATCGATTCGCAAACGACAAGTGAAAGTGGTGAGACGAAACGATGAACAAAAATATATCTCGTGATTTAAATATATATAGAGCTTGGAGATATAGTTTTTTTTTTAATCTGGTAGATGTGAGAAACTCTTTTGTGCACGAGCCTTTGGTAGAATTTTAACTTTTTTATTATAGATTTTATAATTAAAAAATTATAAATGTCTTCTGCAATAGATAAAATATAACAAAATATACATATATTTATGTTTTCTGTCAGAATATGTAATAATATTTATACATCCTACCAGAGGATAATAAATTATACGTGTACTAGTTGAGATTTTTTTTAGCTTAGAAGTTCGTGATAAAATGTAATAATTTGTTTAATATTTTTATTTTCTACAGGGATAAAAAAAATTAACTTGACGCAAAGTCAAGAAACATATAATTTTCACGATCATAATTAACGATTAAGTAATGCAAAGTCAATAGCTTCAATTAGGTTACAACGTCACTGCTGTAACACTTTCGCACTCGTGATGTCATACTCGTATCATATTTTTTTTTCATTGATTTATTTGTAAATAATAAGTACACGTTAAATAACGTTTCATAATGCGAAAAAGGAGTAAACAAAAGAAAAGTAGAATTTTTATTTATGTGGGAAAATTTTTTTAAAATGCTCTTAAAACGCATTGGAAAACAAGAATGCTGTATATATTTACGTGTCTTAACTAATCAAACTCATTTGAGTTTCTTTAAGTATTCCACGTCATTTAATTTGTTTTTTCACAACTAAAATTTCTCTTTGAGATTAAAAATAATATAACTACAGAAGATATTTTAGACTTTCTCAAAATAGAAAAAAACTACGCCCATCAAAATTATTTTACACAGACACTAAAATTCTCACTTTCTTTTAAAACTATTATATGTAAAGTAATTTTTGTGTGAACAAATTAACAAAAGATTTATTTCGCACAGGTAAAATTTAAGATTTTAATTAATTAAATATAAAATTGTAAAAATAAGAAAACATTCACAAGATGTATTAATCTGTTTTTTTTTTAAATTTTTTATTAATATTTTATTATAACGAGTTGAACTTAGGTAAAAACTTTAAATGCCTCATTTTACGCTTTGCTTTCAAATCTAAAACAAAAAGCATTCCTAATGCTCTGCTCTACGTCCTTTCAACTTGTATATGCGAGACGTCTTAACGCTTTAATTGTATTTAATTATCTGAGTTGCTGTTACGCATTTTTCATCTTGTTTCGTCATAATTTAGTACGATTATGAAAATAGCTCATTAATTTCTCCTTTACCGTTACAAAGCATGCAGATAAAAAAATTTTTTTTATTTAATTGTATTCAAATCGAAACGTGCAAAAAAATGCCAATATAATCTTGTTTATCATTAGTAATAATTTATTAAAATTTTATCGAGATATGTCGTATAGTTTCAGAGTAACAATAATATACAACCAACAATGTATTGAAGAAGTGTCGTTTTCTTGTTTAACAAAAGAGTAATGATAGTTATCTGATAAAATTTTGTCTTTGGATGATCATTAAGTACCTTAATATTTATCTGGGCACATTGAATAAAACTAAAGTAGCAATATAAAAAAGTTAAAATTCATCGCAAATCGATATGAAAAAAAATATTATGAATAATATCGAACAATAAAACAGTCCTTTTTTTATTTTATTTAACGTCACTGTATTTGTGCTATCATTTTGATGCTAATCAGCGACGGAGGTTTTTAATGTGTTTGTAAAGAAAGCACATGTAACGTACAGTGGTGCTTGTATCAATCGGCCGAGAGCGGGATTCGAACTCGGGTCCTCGAGATTACGAATACACCGCTCTACCGACTGAGCCATTAGAGACATCCAAAAAAAAAAGAATTATCATATAATTCAAGATGTAGATATGGATGCAAACATGTACACACTTCCGGAAACATTAAGAAATAATGTATTTTGATTTATAATCATTCAGAATATTTTGTAATATTATTTTTCATATGTTTTAATAAATATTCTCTTTATTATCATGAAATTCGCCAGAAGGAATGCAATCAAATCTTTATTTTGTAGTAATTTTATCAATTTTCTAGCTCACAGAAAAAAAACCTTTTAGATAACTATATTTTAAAATAACATTATGAAAAGAAATTATCAAGAAATAGTAATTTAAGTTCACCATTTTTTAAAAGGGCAGATCAATGTATTTAAAAAATAATAGACGAATCATCAATTTTTTAAAATGCTAATTATTATATAGTATTTATCGTGAGCTTATTAAATCGTTTGGAGTTTATGTTAAAATTAAAAATACTACATCTATATAATACTTCAAATATCAAGGACAATAAATAATTAAAAGTTAGTCTGTATAAATTTTGACAAGTCTCAAGTCAAAATATTAAAACAATTTTTTAAACAAGACATGATGAGAAATCAATTTTACAACTTTTTATATTTTATTAAATAATATTAATTAATTGCATATTGCTTTTAAAACGGAATGAATATTTAAAGTGTTCAAAACATTATAATAATAGAAAGTTTAATGTTTTTACTTTTATTATATGTTTTATTATACTAAAATATGAAATATTTAGTAGTTTAATTGAGATAATCTCTTATAAATTTTATTTAAGTTATACATAAGCAAAGTTTTCTTGTTATAAAGTATTGCAACACTTGTTTAATCTTGATGTATAACTAAAGTTTTTAAATAAAACATTCTAGCGACTCTTTTGACTAACTATTCTATCAAATTTTTACTTGGAAGTTGACAATAACCAGATATTTTATTGCTTGTTTAATCACTACTGATTTAAATAATGCTTTTACAGCACACAACAAAGTGTTCGACTAAATTGTCTTTTCAGAGAAATCAAGATTTAGAAGACAGAATGAAAACGTTTAAGAGTGATAATGAGACAACAATAAATTTAAACTAGATTAAACATTTTATTTTTGCGTCATCACATCATTTGAAAAATAACTAATAGATTTTTATATTAAACTTCCTTTGAATTACTTAATTAATTTCTTTAAAAATTAGTTAATAATCAAGCAACATATCTTTTTCTTATGGGCTAAATTAATTATTATTAAATTATAAGAAAAATTAAATATGGTAATATTTTTACGTTATAAAATTATCTTAAGTTATGTTTAAATTATTAAATACTAACTTAAAAAGTTATTAATAAGCCCATTAATATTTTAATAACTATGATAATACAATAATTTTATAATTTTGATAAATTAGGATGTTATCTTAAGTATAAAGCTTTATAATGCTATAATAATAATTTAGTAACCGACCAATAAATAGAGAATTAAATTTACATTTTTATCAACATATTTTCATTTTACTAAAGTTTTCTTATTTTTGATTTACTTCAAAACACAATTTCAATTTTTTTTTAAGATGATGTAAAAGGGTATATGATTCATACATAGTTACCGACATTGCAGATTCCCAAATTTTCAATTCTTATTGAAAATTTTTCCGAATATATCTTATAATTTTTTTGTTAGTTAAAATGGAACTGTAATACAGAGATTTTTTTTTAAATTTTGGATTAAGAATACAAAATTTGGAAAACTGTCGGTATTTTACATTTCCTTAAACTAAAAAAATGAATTTAGTTAAATTAAAAATAAAAAATGAAAATTTCTTTTGAAAGCACTTAATTAAAAACATTGGTTCAATTAAACTGGACAGAAGTAAGATAAAAAAAATTTTTGCCTGTGAGCACATGAAATGTGTAAACATTTTAACTATCAAACAAACTATAATTTATGTTCTTTTAATAATTTCATTATGTTCTTTTGTAAGCTTATACAATATGTTTAAAACTATTATTAATTTAATTGAATAAAATAATTTTTTCATTTAAAATTGCAAGTATTGTTAATTAAAACTAATTTTGCAGATAAGTAGTACAAAAGTTCATTGTCACATGATAAAGGAATCGGGTGTGTGTTGTGAAAACATTTTTGCCTCCATGCGCATTTTGTATTCACAATAAGTTTTTAACTGTGTTTTATTGTTGCCACTAAAATTGACAAGACGCCGTAGAAATAAATACGAATACCGTTAAGAACAAGGGCAAAAACTTCTGATCCTGTTACAATAGCACTTGTTCATTCATTTTTTTAGAGTGCTTGATTTTTGCAAAATTGAAAAGTGTCTAAATAAATGATATATTAAATAGTATAGCATGAATTAAATAGAGAGAAGGAGATAGCAAATTTGAGGATTGTGTGATAAGAGTTGCTAAGTATAGTGGATATATTAAAAAAAAAAGTGTACCTATTAAATAGTTTTGAAAATTTTTCAATATTTTTGTTCATGCGCGCATAATAAGTCAATTGACTTGAATAAGAACTATTTTCAGATCTTGGAATATCGCTTTTTAACTTACATTTTGTGTTCACCGATAGGTTTATGCTTGCAAGATTATTCAACTTGTGTATGCTTTTCTAGCTTTTGATGCCAAAATGTGCTAATGATGAGCAAGAGGAGAAAGGATATTCCCGCTCGTTTATCGTTATTTTTGCTTCTTTGATTTTAATTATTATGGTTTATTCCACAATGAATATTTTATATTTGATGTTTGTGTATATATTATGAGAAAACTACGAAAAAATACTTTCCTAAGCAAGAAAAGCAAGAAAATTATCCCATGGTAACTGATGATGAACCTGTTTGTTTTTTCCTGTGGGAAATAAGATTAATTAGATGATGAGAGTATTGTGGTGGGGAATATACGAAAAAAACTGCTAATTACACAATTTGCACAAGTAATGAGAAGAATACGTAACGCATAATTTTTCAAAGATGTGTCGATATCAACTGTCCCAATTTTCATTTTATCATCATATGAAATTTTTATGCAGAATGAGATATTGCACTTATCTTTGTAGATCAAAATACTCAAGATTGTTTATAAAAAGAACGACGATAATGTTTCCAACAAATAGAGAATTAAGTTTATTGAATATAGTTATTACCTGGTACACATTGACGTTTTTTTGGTGATTTCAAATATTGCTATGGAAAACGTTCGCATTGGACTTCAGAAAGTTGCACAAGGAATTTTTCATTGAATTATATATGTATTTTTTCAATTTAAAGAAACTATAATTTATTAATCATTATAATAATTTTCAGTGATAAAGTAATTGATTAATGAAAATAAAATTATTGTCGTACTCACTAACTCTTGGTACACATACCATTTTTTATCTACTGTCTCTCTTTCTCTTTTTTCCACATAAAACTATACATTACTACGAATTTTCAACAATAAATCTATAACCTTATGGGATTGATTATTCATTTAAAGTTTATTTTCTTCTTTTATAACACTAATTTAATTAATCATGTCTCGTTCCTATTATAATAATATTCTTGATCTTGCCTATTGTTATCGATATTTAAGTTAATAATATACGAACAGAGACAAATCCTTATAATCATTATTATATAACACCTAAAACATTATATATTATGTTTTATATAACTAAACTACAATATAATATGACTAAACTTTTTTGTGTACATTATAATATAATGTTTATAATAGGTTACACTAGGTTCAATTTATAGTCAAAATAAGGTCAAATCAAATTTAATTAAATTTCTCTCCCTTCCATATAATTTGCAACATCGTATTCTTGCCGATTCTGTAATATTTAATTGAATAATTTCTTTATGGTTTTCGAGAAGAAATAATATTTACAAAAGGTGAATTTCATACGTGTTTAGAAACATTATACTCTTTAATTATTTCCTTATTGATTATTTTTTACCATTCATGACATTTTTAATTTGATGCACAACTTATGCTAGACTATTAATATCTTGGTATTTTAATAGTTATCATGTAAATACTATTCCACTATTGTTATTATAATGATTAATTTTGTTATTATGATTCTAATGTAAAAAAAAAACAAAAAAGAATACTTGGATTCGAGATGCCAATACATATGAAAACTTATTGAGACGTATACGATAACATACGATGCATATACTTATCGGAAATGTGTAAGAACAGACATTTAAATATGAAATGTATCGCTCAATTTCATTCAATAAAAATTAAGCGAGACTCGTAAAGTAAACTCTCTATATAGAGATTTCACTTTCGAACTTACAAAGTGTTACATATGCTCGGATCTCCTTCAATTATGGTATGAAGTATCGAAATCTCAATCAAAACTCTACCAAGCGATAAAAAACGTAATTAATGATTGATAAGTTCTTTTTTTGGAGCGCTACTGTAAATTGCAGTGAATTAAAGTGAGTTTTGGTATGATCACGTATTAAATGTTCCAGTTTCAATCTATGGAATCATAAGGAAATCCACGAATAGTGAACTTATATAATTTCTATTTCTTCAAACGTATTCATAAGCTTACTCAATTTTTACTTCGATTGCGGTTGTTGTTAAAAAAATAAATAATTATTGATATTAAATACAAAATGAAAGATCTATAAAACGTGCATATTGATAGGCTTAAAAATTTTTTTAAATATTGATTAAAAACAATAAATCATTTTTTATGTTTAATTTATCTAGATTTTGAGAATAATAGCTATATTAATGGGTTATATACAGTGTTTATTTTATATTAGTTGGTTTAGATAAATATACTTGGATAATATTGTACTATTTCGAACTATGTAAGTATTGTTAATGATTGATTTCACACAATATTGAATCCTGTTATTACATTGAGTATGGAATAAAGTTTTATGTTTTAAATATAAAGAACTACTTAACAATGCCTCATATTCTTTTTAATATACTTGAAGTGAAACAAATAGTTATAAATGCTTATGAACATAATAAATTTTGAGTATATATATATATTTATAGGAAAATTTTTTTCTTGTAAATGTAGAAATAAATGCGCTATAAACATAATGCTTTAAGTAAAATCTTAAGTGTAAATACGAAAATTTATGACATTAAAATACAAGAAATTTAGTAAATTTATATTGAAGATTTTAGATCAATGTAGTATCGGGATTTGAATTATAATAATAGATTGATAACAGAGGTCTTCAGTGGCTCAGTCGGTAGAGCGATGGACTCGTAACTCGAAAGTCCGAGTTCGAATCCGGCTCTCAGCTGATTTATACAAGCAACACTGTATTTTCACATGTGTCTTGTTCACAAACACACTGATGAGCTCCGTCGCTAATTCGTATCGCAATGATTGCACTAATACAACGACGTTAAATAAACTAAAAAAGTAAAAAACTTTTTTGTAAAATATCACTTTCTTCGTCGCTAATTAGTCATCGCACTGATGCCTCAAATACAGCGACGTTAATAATAAAAAAGATTACACTCGAAAGCCGATTTAAAAATTTTTTTTAGAAAATATCACATCTTATTTTATCATGTTCTGATCTAATAAAACTAAAATATTTTTAGTTTTATTAGATCGGAATAAATAATTTATTGTATATAAAAGAATAGGAGATTTTTTTACAATAGTGTTAAATACTTTTTTTTCTAATTTTAATTTTTTTTAGCTTAAAATTTGTAGTTAAGTATTTTTCATCAATTGTGGTACTTAAATTAAAAAAAAAATTTTCCTTGGATTTTTGTCTATACTTTAGAAACTTAAATTTTGAAATATTTAATCATAATGAAATAAAATAATATCGAACAAAAAATTTTTGGAATCCACAAATATATGCTTGAATATTTAATTTTTCACAAAAATCTGCATATTGCATAATTAATAAAAAAAAAAAATACTGAACTCAAATTAGGGAAAAACTTGAAATTATTGTATTATCCATTTCGGTTCATTTCACAAACCACGATGGAATTCTGAAAGCTTTTTTTCAGTTATATAATGTTGAAGTCAATCTAATAATAATTATTATTTAATTGAAATGTACGCTTGCTTATACTTAGCCATCACTCGAATACTGATACTCTTTTTTCACCCTTATTATATCATTATGAATAATATTAATTCTTTTACAATTTTTTTCTACATTTTTTTAAATATTATGCGTGGTTAACTCCTTTAGTACTTAAATTGGCTATATATCAATTTAATTAAAAAATATATTTAGTTCATCCATCTAGAAAAAAACTTTCTTCTTACTTCCTTCTAATAACCGTGTCAATATCCTTATTACTAAATCTTAGCAATGAAAGCACGCAACCATTTTATATATCCGTGTAGGTGGTTGCAAAGGTCAAACGTACGGCGACAACAATAATAACCTTGAAACTTAGAAAAACAATTTTCACATCAATAGTTCATGCACATACACAGAGGCAATGCATTTTAAAACGTCAAAAGTATTACCATACTCCTGGGTATGCTGCGTATATTTTATGCACAACTTTCGTTAACAAGGCCATAGTTTACGTACAGGACTCCCTTATGTACATAACGTATACGCTCATATATATTTAAAACGCCTTTCTCTAGAGTATTCGGTTATAATTACGTTCCGTGTTGAGATGCAACCACTTGATAAAAACAAGAGCGTTCAATAAAATATCGATGGCTTTTGTAATAAGCAGAGAAAAAGAGAGCGAGAGAGATTGAAAAAAATAATTTTGCGTGTTCGTACTGTAAAGGATTAGCGGATCTTTTCTTTAATAGTGATGTTATATTAAGCGAATGTGAAAGTTTTTGTATTTAGATCATTTGATTGCGTGTATTGTAGTCATTGCAAACTTTTTAATTTCAATGTTGACTTTGATTACATTTAGAAACGATTTTTTTTTCTCTTTAATATAAATACAAATGTGTGCTACATTAATACGTTCTATTTATATACTCTGTCGGCCGGAGATAATGAATAGATTGAAATTTAAGGAGTTTGATTGACGTTTTTAATAAAAAGAAAAAACAGCGCTCGATGTTATGGATAGTTTAAACATGCAAAAATTGTATTATATAAACAAGCTAAATAGAACAGACATAATAAATAAAAAATTTTAGATGTATCCGGTATCAAATAAATTTACGCTAATGTACATGTTTAAATAATTAACTCATTTATTTCGAGTGTTTATGATATACTTTTTTAGCAACATTAAACTTGCGTATCATTTAGTATGAATTGCGTTATGTAAATAATTATATTAATAGAAAAAATTAATTTTCTTATTTTATGATGTTTCTTATGTAACGGTAAAAATGCAATATTAATATTTTTCAAAGTATATTTTCATAGAAAATTGCAAAAATTCAGCTGAAGTCGATGGGTTTTAAAGAAGCATTTTTAATATGATAATGAATTTGACAAAAAAAAATTGTTAATTTTTATATACAAGAATAGAAATATATATTCTATCATACAAAGCAGTAAAATTTGTGAAATTTCGAAAAATAATAATTTTTTGTACAATAAAAATTTACTACAATTAATATTAATTACCAGCATTTGTTTATTTATAAAAAATTTAAAATTGGTTTATAGAAGTTCAGAAAATAAATCACAATAGTAAAATATACCTATACATATTAAGTCAGTAGAAAAAACTAGGATTTAGTCGGCCGATAAATCATCAATTTCTATTGACTCGAAATTATATGTGATTTCACTTTGTCACATCATTTTAAAAACATAAATTTTACTTACAATCAATTTATCTTTTTCTCATAGATTGATATCATTTCTCTTTTTTTTAAATGTGTCTTTCAAACTAATTGGATTTATCCATCGATCATACTAATAGCGATCTGCAATATAATAAATCATTGACTATTTTACAAAATTTAGTGAAGTTATAATCACTTTCATAAGCACCAAATAACGATGCATAAGAAAAAAAATCTAAACAAAGATTGGTCGAAATTACATCAATAATCAAACATTACTACATTTAAACGTTATATAAGCTGTATTAAAAAATAATTTATAGTAATAAAAAATAAAATCGATAATATTATGATTCTCGTTCGGTACTGTACGTTCCTTTTACAGATAAGCAAGAAAGTAATTAAAGTTGAAAACTTGCGGGTCGCTCAAAACTGCATTTAATACCTTTTAATAAACAGGTGAGGCAACAGAAGCTATAATCATAAATAAAACCGTGCACCTATAAGTCCAAATATATCATGTCTACATATATATACACACACGTATATACAAATACATACATGTTTAAGAAGGTGAGAGTGAGTTTTGCATGAATTTCAATTTATTGTTAAGTGAATGTCTTCGATATGCTATTCCTACGAATTTTTATCATCTCGATACAATCAGTCGTGACGCTAAAAGAAACTGAATAAATCAAAAAAAGGTATCATACGATGCCTCATTATGCAGTTAATTTTATACAAACGACCTTTCGCTTTTTTGAAGCTCATTATTCAAAATTCTCATTTTAAAGATTGAAGTATGGGTAGGCGCAAATTTATATTAATAATATTATGCGACGAAGATTTAACAGTCGACTCATTAATATTAAGGACCTATTGGAATTAAATTACGAAAGATACGATCCATCGAAAGCTTATTTATTCGATTAAGTCGTTTACAAGTTATTTCATCGCGCGAAGTATACGTTTAACGTCTGACGGGATCGTGAGATAGATGTTATATGTATTATAAGTTATTGCTGAAAATATTTTTATTGCACACGATCGTGATAAGATGCTCTAATTTCTCAATATTTGAATAATTTGTAATATACGGCTTTTCTCGATCAAACAATTAAACTTTTTTCTCAAAGCTATTATTTATACATTGTTTTGTTTTTATATAACTAATAAGCGCTTTTGATTACTTTTTTTTCTTTTAAAAGGATAATCATTTTAACTTTTAATTTAAAAAACAAACACATACGCGCACACGCACACACATATACATTTATAAATATATTAGATTTTATTGTATCTGAAAGGATAATAATTTCGAGCTTTAAATCATAATACCAAAACGTGTTAACTATAATGTTCAGGTGGAAAGTAGCCAATAAATGCAAGCCGATTACATCTAATCAGTTGATCCATAAAATAATGTTAATGGCTTGTTTTTTTTGACTGGTTCGTAAACAGACGCCAAAATAGACGTCAGAAAATATAGCTTATTACGCAATCAAATCTAAAATATAAGAAAAAATTTTTATTACAATATAGAAACAATAATAAACAATAATTAACTAAGCTAAATCGTTACATTAAAAATATAAAGAATTTCTACTGTATCATTTAATAAACAAATTCGTATTATGAAATTTTGAGATAAAAATAATTCGCGCATTTCTTAAATAATTTAGCAGTATATCTATAAGTATCACTGGGCACATTTATCAATCAAGCAATGTTAATTCTTAGAAAATAAGAAGTCGTAATGAATTTAAATCCAAATAAAGTATTACACGTTAAAAGCAACTTATCAAATGAGATTTATGCTTTCAATAACAGTTAATTATAAGTTATTCAGGCACTTCGTAAATCAATTATGACAAATCATACAGACGTAGTGTCATCGATTTTATCAAGCTAATTTCGTACAGTAAAAAAATTGAATTCGATATCTTGTCTTATCATTTTATTTATAGCCGTTTATTTAGAAAATCTTATTAGATATCTGCAACTCACGTACCTCATCCAATAAAAAGAAATTTTAAAGAAAAAAATTTTAGTTTGTTAAAAGAAACAAGCCTAACATTATAGAAACGGTGTTAATTAAATGAATATAATTTCGTCTGGGCAAACGTAATTTAATGGGGGATTAAATTTATGAATTTCGTTTTTTCTTATCATGCGTCATATGAACGCTAGTCGCGTGTCAATTAAAACAAATCGAATCTTTAATTCATATTATGCTTGTCTAATGGATAAAACAGTTAAATATAATTAGATATCGAGTTAAAATGTTTGCACTTGTTTGCCTCAGACAGATGTCTTTCCACCTTTGGCGGTTGTTTGTTTTTTTTTCTCTTCCATAAAGTGTGCGAATGCTTCTTGCTGTTTACGCTTGGGTATGAAGAAAAAAAGGAAACATTGATTTATAATTTTAAATGAGCCAGTGAGAAAAGTTAAAAACAAAGAATGTGGAAGAGTTATAATAATGTGATAGTTATATAAGTCGTTTTATTATATTTTTTTATGAATTTAAATATATTATGTCAAAAAGATTAATTAAAAATATTTTCACATCGATGATGAAAGCTTGATTACTGATATTATTTGTAAATGATTTTTGAAAATTTATTTGTATTTTTTTTAATTAGTTGTGTAAATTTGTTGTGTATTATATACAGGATTTACCTGGAGAGAGTAATATACCAATCATCGAAACGTCGTTGCGTTAAATAAATGTTTAATGTCTCGTAAAACTGTATTTTTTATTTCATAATCAATTACATTTATACGAGTATTTTTTAATACGTTTTCAAATGTTCAACTTTACTTTTCTTAAATTACGTTTCGAACCGAAAATACCACACATAACATCGACCTTGCAAAAGTTAATAAAATTTATATCTTTTTATATAAAGAGTTTAAAAATATGTTTAAAAAATTCTGATACTACTTTCATTTTTGAAATTATAACACATACGAATTCCCATACTCATTTATAAGTAAACATATAGAGAATATGAAAGTTTCGAATTTAATGCAAAGTATGCGCATGATATGTATTACATTTTGAAAATTGCTCGATGCAATAAATTTTAGTGAAAATTTTCAAAATACAATCTATTGTCGAATAAAACAAAGAAACATACATGATATAAATATTTTATGTTGTGTTTCTTAAAAACTAACACTATCGCTATCTGAAAACAAAGCAATAAATTGAACTACTTGTTTTTTTTCCATTTTTTTATTTTTAAGGTAGGTCTTTATATTCGTATTTTTGTTAGCTTTTAATTGACTGCAGAAAGTAAATATATTCGCGCAAAGTCAAGTTTCTTTGGACTAAAAATTTCAAACGAAATTTTAGTAGTTTTAAACCAGTATTTTTTTATGGTGGAAATCAGCATTTTTATTATTGGATAATGTCTGAGTCAGTAATTTTTCTACTTGCAAAAACAGAATTCTAACTGTCACATTTTCTTCCGAATAAGTTAACACATGAACTTAGTTTTAAAAACAGAATAAAAAACGGTATTTTTTAGAATATAATTAAATTTTTAAACAAGATATAATATTTAAATTAATGTTAGTATTTTGAATAATGAAATACAGTATTGGATAGCTTTATTATATTTATAAATAGATTCATTCTGATACTCTGTCTTAATAATATATGAGGCAATAAGTGCGCAAAATTTTACACTGTAAGTAGTTACAGCCATGTGTGGTAAGTCATGTGATAAGTCATAAACGCTTGATCTAATTTTTATTTTCGACAGCGGAATTCTTGGAAGCGTCTTCCTAGTTTTCGCAGAAGAGCTATAGGGCAATGCTCACTTTCGAATGTACCGGGAAGCACAGAAAGCAAAAAGATTCTCATCCTTTCCACAGGGATGTATATATTTTTAATAAAATTAATCAATATGCAAAACTATACTATTTCAATTTTCCAATATAATTTAAACAACATTAACATTCTTACAATTGAAATAAAAATCTTCCATATCAATATCACAATGCATTTCAACTCTCAAAATCCTTTGCTCTCGATACATCTATTCTTAATTTTTTTTTTACAAGGCATTTAAACTTATTCACTTTTTTGTGCTCCGGCAATACTTCGAGCATCGTAAAATTCAGATAAAGAACCCAAGAACTTACTCTGACACGTACTATACACACCATACTAAAAAAAAAGATAAAAGAGAGTTAGAAAAAAAAGGAGAGCAATATAAGAACAAGATATACCAGTAGACGCACTTACACATCTACATATATACATACCTTAGAAAACCTCATGCTTCGGCTCTAAGAATAGTATATATCTTTCTCTCTCCAAAAAAAAGAAAAAGATAAAAAGAGAGAAAAAAAAACCGTTGCGCAAAACTCATGTGACGAGAAGGCGAAAGTTAATCTTTGTATATAAGGCAGAATGCAACGGTGCGAAAGAGAGAGAGAAAGAGACTACCACACACACATATGTACACACATAAAGAGCGCATTTCTGCATCGTATATACATGTATAAGAAGAGAGAACAGATCAGGGTCGGTATAATATACATCAACGAGTCACGAGGAATCATTACGTTAACGTTAGAGAGAAAGAGTTACGCTAAGGGAAAATTACATCATTTGTATAGATATATATAGAACACTTTGGCGCGTGCCCTGACTCTTTTTTTTCCTTCTTCTTCTTTCTATACACCAATAATTACACGTGCACGTGGTTGTTTTTAGCCGAGTGCTCGGAGTGTAGAAACGTCTTTATGGAGATGTTTACGCCAAAGATTGTCGCGTGTGGAGGCTGTTTTTTTCCTTTTACACTACTTTTATGATAGATCTGGTGAAATTGCCTAAATGAAAGAGGGTGTAAGAAGCAAGTTTTTGAACTTTATACTTTCACAATTTTCGAGATTGATATTTAGAGCGAATTTTTAACGTGAAAGTGTTGCCTAGCTTATTTAAGGCTGTACGATTACAATATAATTTTAGATTGTTATTTGTTAGGATTGAAATTTTTCGAGCCAGCCAACATGTAATGATCGATGGGAATTAGATAGTAGAAAATATAATAATTGGTTTGTTTAGAGGAGAGAAGCGTGCTTAGAATAAAAAGTATTATGATGTAACGTGATTTATAAGCTTATCGTATATTTAGTCGTGAATTTGCATCAAAATTATTTTCATATTGATTATTGATTAGAGCTATTACTGAAAATTTATATTTTCATGTTATTTAATAGATCTTATTTAAATATTGATTGATTTATTATTTAATTACTTAAATACATTTTCATGAGAATTAATTGAGTTAGCCTAGTTACATTCTATGTATGTTATAGAAATAGTTAAGATATTATTAATTTTTCAAAGAAATTTTAGGTTTGCATCTCGTCAATTAAATATCAAAATTTAAGAAATGAGCGAATATAGCTACTAGTAACCTTTGATTAATTTTTAATAAAAGATTGTCATAGATAATGATTAGAAGACAAGATGTTATCAAAAATATTACAATATCCTTGTGGATTGAAAGTAAATTAAAATCAAATTTTTCTAAAATTTGTTCAACAAGGTCAAAAAAAATAAATTAAAATACAGTATCAATGTTCCGTATACATATCATAATTAATGACTATTGAATACTATTTACTAATCATTTACTTTATATCTATTCGATCGAACTGATAAATTTTTTTTTAATTTTGAATAAAAAAAATAATTTTTTTGAAAAACACGATACAGAAATTTCGCATGTATTAATAATTAATTATCCATGCTTTTGTACAATACAGCCATTGATATTTCTCATTATTAGAATAGTTTTATAATATCCGGCTTCGAGCAGCTTTAAAAATGCTTTTCCAGACCACATTGACTAAAAATACATTCATATACAAATATGGTGTCTACAATCCATTATATGATAATTTTCATAGTGTGTTGCAACAACATTTTCAATACTTAAAAAGGAAATGGAATGACCTATAATTGATTTTAACTGTATAGCCATACGTTTATTATTATTTTTCGATTTATATATATTCCTTTTTTTGTATTACGCTTATCAAGGAAATCATATTTTTGATGTAATCTAAATTCACAAAAAATTATGAATACATTTTCTTGCTTAAAGAAATTATGAAATATTTCTACATCTAGTTGGTACTTTGAATTTCTTCACCAATAAACGGCAATTAACATCTGTTTTTCAAGGATTAGACAAAAAATACATTAAAAACTTTTATATTTTTAATTTTTTTTTCAGCGTAATAATTTTCATCAGCTACTAATTTAATTTTATTATCAATGATAAACGCTATAATCTTTAAGTTTACGAGACGAAAAATAATTCGAATCCCAAATTAATACGCATAGGATATACGCGTCGTTCAATTAAGAGTTGTTTTCGTTTTTTTTTTAACGAATCTAAAATACGCGTTACTATTTGGAGTCATTAAATTCTCAAGGCTGCTTTCTAGACGACAGTTACTTATAACATGCGTTAATCATACAATGTTGGGCGATAATTGGACTCTTATTGGTTTTATGGTGTATGAAATTTTTGTTTTTCTTTTTAAACTTTTCATTTTTGTTTTTTAACTTTTGATTCTTTTTTTATCAATTTTACTCTAGACTGTTTAGGAGCGAAAAAGTAACAATTAATTTCACGCATGTTGTGATGTAATCAAATGTAAAATAATGTGCATAACAAATTTCTTTTTTTTTGTCAAAAGATCAATCTTTTGAAAATAAAAGTGCCGTGTCATAAGAAAGTGTTTATTTAATATGAATAAATCGTTTTATAATGGATTAATCGATCGATTACAAAAAAATATACAATCACAGTTCCTAGTTTTTTTTCCAGAGCGTTACAACGTTGTCTTATTATTGATACAATCATCAATATTCCGGACGCAACATTTCTATATACATATATGTATAGCATCGATTTGATATCTTACAGAAAAATTGATCGCATAACATAACCGGTCTTATACATGTACGCTCTCAAATCTATCCTGAAGCGCTCTTTTCTCGCATTAAAATCTCTCTATCTCTACGATCGGCTCTCTCTCTCTCTCGTGTCTAATTGTAACAAGTAAAAAGTAAAAAGGCAACATATACATATCCATCCTATTCATTATATCACGTATTTTAGTGTTTAAAAAAAAGAAAAAAAAGTATTGGGGCCATGCCTATTTCATATCGGACAGAGCGAGAGAATTTAGAATTTCTTTTTTTTTGTTCGTGCTCAAGCATGTAATACACATTCCAAATCGTTGTTTTGCTTTTTAGCCATGGGTCGCTCGCTCCGGCTATTGCCGAATAAAAATTTTTCAATGTGGCGAATATATATACGTTTGTTATTTGTATATTTCATTTTTTTTGCTTGCGGTTTGCATTCTCGTTGTTAAAATAATGCTGGTCTAGTTGGGTATTATTAAGAATTTGATTACCTTAGCGAGGCAAAAAGTTTGTCTGTTTGTTTGCTTTTGTTAAAGTGACTTATTTGGTTAATTATGCATTTAAAATGCAATATATCTGTATTACTGTTATATTGGAAAATAAATGACTTTTAATTCACACCCATTTAACTTTCTAAATTATAATTAACAATTATGAAGCAAAAAAATGAAATACAAAAAAGAAATACCGTATGCATCTAAAAGAATAATTAAGTTTTTCTAAAAGCTCATTAATTTGACGCTGAGTGTATTCTTCTTAATTTCAGGGGTTAATTTTTTAACACCGTGTATATACATTTATTCTGTCACTTAAAAAAAATCACCGTGTTATACTTTTTTTAAATTCAAAACCAGGTTAATTCGTTCTTTCACTAACCAGTCATGAACCATTTCACTTTTTTTTTCTTTCTACTATATTAGGTTTCTGAAAATCTATATTCGCCGTCTTATATTCACTTGTATCAAGTTTATACTCAATTTTTTTTATTAATAATTTTTAAGGCTTTTATTACTATTATTTAAATAATAAAATAAAATATTTTTATTCTTTCAATAAACGAACATCCTAACAAAGAGAAAACAAAGTGATTGAAATAGAAAATTGAATCTCCGCAAAGTAAGGTGTAGACAATGAATCATATAGGTGGATTTAGAACAAGATAACGGCCGAGCAATTAAAAAGAGATCAACTTCAATAAAGATAAGTTATGGTAAATAACAATGGTGCAAATTATTTTTAACCTTCGCTAAAGAGTTAGAGTAAATTTATAAGCTAAGTATTTACCTTTCGTTACCATTTTACCATTTTATTATTAATAAATAATATTTCCATACAAAGAAGTTTTCTGAAATATTTTCATCCTTGAAAAAATTTCACATTTTTTTATGCAATTTCGTAAACAATCATTTATAAAATTAACAAAAAGCTATCAATCTTGACTGATAATAATAAAAGATAATTACAATGTGGTGGACAAAAATATAAGCATAAATTTTTGCATGTCGAAAAAAAACGAAATTTAATACGACAAAAGAAAAGCCAAAAGCTATTCTTGTATGCGAAGAAACAAAAGCACCTTGGGTATAAAGTTTATAACATATATACAACATTTTGGTCCTTTCGCTTCTTGATGCTCGATTATACATATGTCTATATACCTCCCACCCTTACGTCCTCGAATCATCAGTTACAACCTCTTTTTTCCCCACCAACCGCGTACTCTTATATACTTCTTTATATCAACGGACCCAAATTATACTTTTACTCTTGACTTTTCGGAAGTCCTCTCCTACCTTCTCTCCCTGTATATTTTTTTCTTCTCTTCTCCTTTGGCTCGCTTTTTTTTACGCCCTCTCACTTAAAAATTTCTACATGTAAGTTTAATAAAAAAAATCTTTTTCGTCTACTATCCTATCAAACGAGAAAAGAAACGGTAAAGGCAACCCGTGCGCGCTCTTTCATTCGGACAGGAACAAACGTATGATACGCATTGGTGTTTATGGTTTTGAGATTTTTAAAGTTGGGGGGATTCTCGAGTGCTAAATAATCCAATAAACTATTACGAGAGTTAAATTTTTGTTTGCTCGCAATAGGTTAGTATATATCGAGGTATATACGGGGTTCTCTCTTGGTTCGTTCGTTTTTTTTCTTTTCTTTTTATTTCACCTCAAAGAGCCGCGGTGTCTCGTGTAACGCTTGTGCAGTACGTAATACACGCGCGACCCACGCGGGAGCGTGACGTTTAAAAGTATAGTGCCGAGTACGCGAGTGTCCCTTTTTAGTTACAATTTTTGTTTATTTTTATAAAAAATTTTGTTTTTTAATTTTAGTTTTTATTTTCAGTTTTCGTTTATATTTGTGAGAAGACAAAAGGATAGTGGAGGACACGTGTTGAACGTTATTTGTTTTTCTCTTTTTGAAAAATTATTGGCAAAAATGAGAGATAGGTATGTGAAATATCTTTTTTTTTTATTGTTTCAGTTTGCAATGGTGATTGCTTTGTGAAAATAAAAATTTTAGTCAAAGTTTAAAATAATTGTATGAATTTAAATAAAAGTGAAAATACATTTATTTTAGTATAAATTCTGCTTTTTATAAGCTTAAAACTTAAAACAGTGCTACAAATTTATGTGATTGTATTTTTTTATCAATCACATTTATTTATCTTTATTTAAATTTAAATCACAATCAGAAAAAAATAATTTATAAAGGAAGATGTAAATTTATCGCTGTTATCATTATTCCGTATAAGTGAACAAGTGTCAATAGATTCATGTGCAACATATATATTTCGAAAGAAGATTTTTACCTTAAACTCATAAAATATGAGGTACGGAATTGCAAATTTTTTCCTCTTTTTTTCTGCTTAACCTTAAAAGCACGTGTTAAAACAAGGCCTTTGGTGTTTTAAAATTTATGACGTTGATTTGTAACAAAATGTAACGGGTGTTTGTTCCGTGCGAGCGTTTTAGATATACATCTATTTTAATGCGGAGTCAAAGAATTTAAACTAACAACGCAGAGCTCGCAACTTCTTTTTTTTACAATCATGAATGAAAAGATAACGACTTTGTATTAAATTTTTCACAATTTATATTTTGAAATCTAAAAGAAAAATTTTGTAAGAAAATACGTAAGTTTTTCCTTTTTTTTTAAAAAAAAAAAAAAAGTTAATTCTATATATTTACAATTTCTATGATTACAGAAAATTTGTAATAAGAAATGTGCGTGCTATGCATCGTTTCGTAATTTTAAATTTTTTTATTTTAAAAATTATATCGACATTTTTTTTTATTTCTATAGATAATAAACCACAGTCGGTTTTTAAATAGAACCAGTAAACACCATTAACCGTTTAGGCTTTTAATTATAAAATATGTCGTAAATGCTAACTCGTTCTACTAACCATGAAACGTTTATTGCACCGAACTATCAAACAGATAGACATTAAGTTTTGTGTCACGTTAAATTAAACACTTGTATGGGTTTATAAATTATCGTTTTAATAGTTTATTGTTTATTTATATTTATTTATTTTTTTAATGCTATTATTATTTTTAAATTTAGGCCAAATCCGTATCTTTAAAAAGATGTTTGTATTTTTACAATATAATTAAAATTTCATATTTTTCTATGTACGCACATAATTTTTAACTTGTTAAATTGAAATTATAAATAAAAAATAGATTAATTTAGATATATTTTACAAGGATAATTTAATTCTGTTAGAAAACGAATCTACAGAATCTGCATAATATTTTAATAAATTCATATAAAAATATCTATATTTTAAAACTTAAATAGATTGGTTACAGAGCGTTAGCAAATACAAGTTCTTGCGTGTACTCGTATATTATTTAATTAAATTTATTTAAATTGAATATAATGGATAAAAAAATTTTTTCAACTACAACTTTTCGAAAATAAAAAAAAAGTTCCCGCAGGAATTTCCATGCGAACAACTTTCTCGTGTAATGAAATTTTTTTAAATTAAAATTTTTGTTTAAATAACTAACATTTGACTAATAGTACTCGCTCTTTAGCAACAATTTTAAACTTTTTTTTTAGATTGCACGAATATTTGACAATTTGCTAATTAATTTCAGTTGAAATGAAAAAAATAAATTACTAGTTTTAAAAATATCATAATGTTACCAAAATTCCACTTAAACGTATTCTTGCATATATTTTTTTAAAGGTATCCATTATTTCGTCTATTGCATTATGTATAATGGCCGGACAAAGAGTCTCAAGATTACATGAAACGTGATTTATTTTATGACTATTTAATAAAGTTAAAACAAGCAATCAGCACGCAGTGACTTTTAGTTGCGTTACTATGAGAAATGCAGCGTACGGTTTTGTATTAAGCTCTTTAAGCCGTCATCTCATCCTCTAAGGCATTAAGTAATTACCTCCCTCTTGTGGGATTACTGACCAAACTTATTTTTTTTTTCGTGTTTCGTTTTAATTTTTTTTTAAACAGTTTCTCTTTTCCGTGTTTCTATTCGATCCTTGTTGCTTTTAGCATTTTTTATCAAAGTAAAATAAATTTTGTAAAATTAAAAAAAAATTGAAAATGATTTATTACGGAAAAAATTTATTTTGGATATTAGAATCGAACCAAATCAGATATCACTAAGTTTTTTTACTCTTTTAATTTATTTAACGTCGTTGTATTCATGCAATCATTGCGATGCTAATTAGCGACGGAGATGGTCAGTGTGTTTGTGAACAAAGCACATGTAACATACAGTGGTGCTTGAATATAAATCGGCTGAGAGCGGGATTCGAACTCGGACCCACAAGATTACGAATCCAGCGCTCTACCGACTGAGCCACTGAGACCTCAACCAGTTCGTTCAATATAATGCTATTAAAATTTGGTAAATATTACCTTGCTCTAAAAAAATCTTAAATTTAAAACAAAGAACCAAAAAAGAAAAGAAAAAGGTAAAAGATACAGTGTCACAGAATATAAATGTCACGTAATCCGTATCGTTTTATTACATCAAAAAGTGTTACAAAAGTGACTGCACAACCTCATTTTATCTCTTCACTTGGTCTCAAAGTCATTAAAAAGTATTATTGAATATAATATCCTTATTTTTATTCGTACTCGTTATTTAAAAGTTCATATAAATTTTTTATTGTAATAAAATTTAATGTTCTAGTAATTAACATGTTTTTTTTTTAATTTTTCATTTTATTAAATTAGCTTAAGAAATTATGAATTATTAGTTTGAAATTAAATATCTAATTATTATTTTAATTAGATTTTTAAATAAAAATCAGAAAATTAACAATAATACGATTCTATTTTTCTTCAAACCACTTCATTTACTTCAATCTCTATAATATTGTTAATAATAGCAGTTTTTGATAAATGAGTTTAAATAATTGTTTTCGGTATATTATTAATCGTTAAACTAGATTTCTCTGAAAAGTACATTTTAATAGAGTAGTTTCATTAAAATGGTTCTTTTTTTTAGCTTTAGAAAACAAGATAACGGATAAAAAAAATCAAAAAGATTTACAGCAAATTTACTTCCAAAAACAAGTCCTGCCTAATGTATAAAATTTCCATCTTACGTAATAGACCTAATAAATAGCAAATGAAGTTCGAAAAACTTTAAAAAAAAAAGATTCTTATCATTAAAAGGTAATCAATGGCAGTAACCAGTTTAAATTTAAAAAAAAAACATTGAAATTGCAGATTTAAACATTAACAACTATCGATTAACGAATAATTAGCTAACAGAGTATTCAGCTAATTTTTCATTTTCAATATTCATTTTTTTAATTTTCATTTTATTATGAAGAGATTATTTAACTCTGATTGTTTTCAATGCGAGCAATCTTATATTGAAAATTGGCATTTCGATATGAATCAAAAACTTAATAAATCAAACTCGACGTTTTATCAAAGATAAATTCATCTAATTTCCATATATCATTTCTAGATACATATTATTCTCGTGTTTAAAAGAAAGTTCTGATGAAAGTTCGTATACGTAACACACGTATCTCAAGCTCGTATCATTAAAGAGGAAAAAAAAATAGTATCAACATATAAATGAAACACGGTCGTTGTGTTAAACAATTGTATTGTATCCTCATGAGATAAATTTAATATATAGTTCAGTCGTAACTAGGAAATGAATGAACGAACTTCCCATGTTACTTACAAACGGTATAAATCATTTTTATATTTTATCGCTTATATCTAAGGCAATCAAAAGCTAAATCTCTTTAAGTTAATTCATATTCATGGTATGATCTTCATTCGTCAAAAATTAAAGTATTAAGTATTTGTGTATTTTTCCCTTAACTATAATTTAACTAATTTCAATACAATTATACGTGTATCCTTATTTCATAAATAAAATTAAGTAATTTTTTTACAAACAACCGTTTATTATAATAATAATCTCTTAATTATCCTGTACCATTATAAGTTTTTCGTCCTTTCTCTACCGTTCAACCTTAGCCGTTCTTGATTTTTTTTTATATTTTTTAATTTTTTTCGCTTTTTCTTTCTGTCTCTCTCTCCACTCAGTCTTCCGTTTCGTCCCACGAATAACTATACACACTCTCCCACAGACAGTTAAGAAAGTGAAAGGATAAAATGATATTGCCTGTCCAGACATTATAAAACCAAAAGTTTTATATGTATATATATGCCATACATAGAAAATCGAAATTATCGCGCCCTCTTCTGATATATTTATAGAGAAAGTGATAAGTGAAAAAAAAATCATAATCATAAATTAAAATTCGGTACACATATCTTCCTTATAAATTTTAGATAAAAAAATGTACTAACCGTTACGTCACACCTTATGCTATAAAGATACGCTTATACGTATATTTATATATATAAATTGGTATCGAGATCAAGAAATTGTAACGAAAGAGTTCTCTATCAATACTCACGATCTCTTCATTCTCCCAATATTATTCGATTGTAAACGTTGCCCTCGACCTACCTTTTGATGAAAATTTCCTCATCGAGAACTTTATAATACCTATAAGTATACCCCCTTGCCTCTTTCTTTTTCTCTCTTATATACGTACGTGTGTATGTGTATGTGTTACATATTTCGTAGGTTTTTCGCACGCGCTTTTTTTTTATGAGCTTAAACTTGTTATGTTTTGTATGAGTGGATAACAGGGCAGCAACAACAACAACAACCCCCTCGGGGAAATAAAACTACATACTTACTAAAAAAGTACGTATGTTACGTGCGTTATATATTGGGATAGACGATTAACTGTTACTGCCTTTGCGCGTGATTTTCAAATTGTATTTTGCGGAGCTTGTTATTTTGTTACATTGCGTTAGAATTAAGAACTAAGCCTGCTGATTATTCTTTCGTTCTGTGCTAGTTGATAAAACTTGTATATTATAGACTTTATATGGATAAGCAGCGTGTACAATTCTGCCTTTTTTTCTCTTTTTTTTTTTCTTTTAAAGGTTGTATATGAAATTGTTTCTGTTTGTTACGTTATGAAAAAAGAGAGTCGTTAAATTTTATATGTACAATTAATATGTAACTTGTATTAATAATATTATCAGCGTCAATGATCTATAACTTTATCTTTGTTAACATAGGCAGTTGACGTTCTTATTTAAATATTTTTTTTCTTTCACTTTCCCAGGTCGATATCTATCTTTCGTATCTAATAAACAAAATTAATGTTGTAATGATATGATTCATGCTTTTTTTTAAAAGTTGTTATAAAAGTTTTTTTTTAATAGAAATAAAAGAAATTTTTTTTTAACTTATGATGCAAGTTATTTTACATTCTTGAGATTTAAAATCAAGAAATAAATGTCAAATTTAAATCAATCAAAATGTTTGATGTGATATATCGGAATTCTACTTTGATCGTAATTTTACTATTATAAATAATCTAAGGCGTTATAATTTCAAAAAAAATTTTTTAATACACTCATTGTTTGAGAAATGCAATTTATGATTCTCAATTCGAACCATATGCTATATATCGCGGTTATTAAATTAATATACTGTAATGATTCATAAACTATGAGTTTAAATAGGAACGGTGTGATTCGCTTGAAAATCGATTTGATTCTACTTACAAAATCTCTCTCTCTTGCATTATTATTTTATTGACCTATTTTATGTACGTTTTTTTTATTCTTTTTCAATTTGCTATTAAAAACTCATGAGAAAATCGTTAATCGCCTCATCCCCATTTTTTAAATTGTACATTTTATATTACAATGCTTTATTTATTTAATCATTAAAAACACTTTATTAGTGGCGATTAAATAAACTTTTAGAAAAATGAACGATTAATTACTGTGATAATTAGTTTAAAAAAAATAATTCACTTTTTTTAGACGATTTTAAACTTTTTTTCATACATAGATTTATTTGGTTAAAAAAGGATCTAAAAATATAAAGTCTCGACGCTTAATCTAATAAAAGTTAAATTGTTTTGAAAATTTAACGAAAGTTATATAAAATAATAGATAAATAAATGATAATCAAACGAAATAAATAAACCTTATTTTTATTTACACATATTCCATACCTTTTAAATACGTCTGGGTTAATCATTCAATTCGTTCTTCGAATATAACCATCGTCCTATCGCGTAGGCAGTTATTTTAATAGTCTTAAACACACGGTTACTTATATCATTTTATATATAGGTTATTATACGTTACTCAATTTTGCTGGACATTTGTTACCGTGCCACAATCTTTAATGTCTATTTTTCTTTATTATTACGTAAATCTAGAAAAAAGGAGTATAGCGTATTTATAATTGCATTAATTTTTACTTTAAATAATACGTTGATATAGATATGCACAGAGTCAGGTTAATGGAATGTCTTAACAGACTTGGAATGTATCTACTTGACCATATATAAACATTAATATTTCATTTTAAAATTTTACTTAATTTATTTATTTTTTTATCGATTTGTTTATCACTTTGGCGGATTTGATTGTTTGAAAAAAATTTTAATGTATATTTTTAATATTTTCTATTGATCGACATAAGTATAGACATAATTTTGAACAAAGTATTTAGAGGTAAACATTTCACTTTGTTAAATTGACACTGACATATTTCTTGAGCATAAATCATCCATAAGTATCCTAGAAAATATTAAAAACCATATCCAGAGCAATCACCTATAGTAAACCATGCACACATTCATATATGTCTATGTATGTGTGTACACATATACATGAAAATAAAGTTTAAAATAAATTGATCAGCACTAACATTGTAATTTATAGCTAAAACGTATGATAATTTGCATTTGAAATTTTCCTTCTCCCACTAACTAGATTTGCCAATATTGGAAGAGTGGCAGTGCGCGTGTTTGCGCTTCTGCTGGTATTTGTTACGTTGAGAGCTGAAGGATTACAGTATCAGCCTCTTGATATTTACAACAGCGGTACCGAAGAGTGCGCTTTGATACTCAATGGGCCCGGACGTAGCAGCTTGTATGATTACACCTACAATCTATTGCGCGGTGCTGCTTTGTACGTATATACATACATGCATATTACATTTATTCTTTAGTTGCTGCTGCATTTTTTTTTATCTCTCCTTTAACGTTCTATTTTGCGCAACGTGCAAATTGCTTCGATGTTATTTTATTTAGACGTTTTTTTACAAGCAAATTTGCTTTTTGCAGTAATGTTTTTCTTTTTTTATTTTAATTTAAAAAATATTATGTAGACGTATTTTAAATACTTTTTTATTTATAATCGAAATGTAGGATAAAATGGATTCAATTTGAATTATATTGAAATCATTAGAATAAATATTCTGTAAATATGTATAAATTCAAAATGTGTTAATTGATATGTTAAAGATTAAATTATTTGAAATAATAAATTGAAAATATATTTATGTATTAATAATCGTATATGAAAATACTAAATTTATTTAAAACTATGAAACCATTAATTTAAACTTTATTTGGAATTGAACTTACTAATTTATTTAGATTTTGTATCAGAATTCTTACAACTAATTGAAAAATGTATGAGTTATTTTTTGTGATTTGTTATAACAAGTTCAATAATTAAAATTCTTCTAATACATTATTTTCCAAGAAATGTTTCAACTTGATTCTCTAAAAAAAATTGTAAATTAAGTTAACAACAATAATTAATGTAAATATATTTACAGTATTTTAACCGATTGAATCTGTATTTGTGCATGGAGAGGAAAGTCGAGTAAAAATTATACTTTTTGAAAAAAAATTACAATACTATTAAGTATTTCTAATACTAGACTACTATTTAGTATTTTGGCTAGCTAAAATTCTATTAAGCATTGTAATTTCGGCTTTTTTCTCTGTATAAATGCACTATTATTATAAAATATTCAATAATTTTTCTTTACGAAAAAGTACATAAAATATATACAAATATCGTACGTGATCTACATATAATAAGAATGCAATATCAATTACCGTTGTAATCACTTAGTTATCTTTGGAAGTTAATAATTTAATTTCGTTTGTTTACATTCGAATTTGTTAAATTCAAAAATAACTGTTATACAATCGTTTAAATACACTGAAATTATATAAAACGCTATATAATTTGCGTAACGTCAATTCTCAAACACTTGTTTGTTTTTTTTTCATTTTTACGTTTGTTTAAAAAAAATTTCTCAAAACTCTTCGGCATAATTCTGTTATACTTACGAAATTTGAAACCACAACTTATTACATGTACGTTTATAAAAAGTGTATACTATATTTTTCTTATATATAAAGTAAACACTTATTATATATAAGGTACTTACATTCAGGGCAACGCACGCTACGATTTATTTTAATTAAAAAAAAGAGCCGAATAATGATGTTTAAAAAAAAAATGACGTATTTGTAAAAGTATTAATTTCCAATTATATGAAATTTTTTTTCAAGTTGCGTTTAAAAAACAGGTCTTAATTGTTTTCTTTTTCTCTCTTTTTTTGTATAATACTCACACAGCCCACCAACGATTGCAGGCCAGACTTGCATCACTTATGACGCCGTCAATCGAGCTTTTGTCGAAGCCTCAAAACGCGTTCGTAAGTTTCTCTTGTTATGATTTAATAGTAATTGTATATGTTAAATTGATTAAATAATTATTTTATTTAAACTCTAAACTGTTTGTCTTGCTTAAGAAAATTAATAATATAAGACAATTGATCATTCGATTTTAGTTAAACCTACTGTAGTGTTAAATTTTTTATGTGACAATGGCTCGCTAAGAAAGTATGCATCTTTTGTGTTATAATTTCTAGCAATCCTAGAAGATTATTTTACAATAATAAAAAATTATACATTCCTTATAAAAGGAATACCTTTTTTATAAAAAAAAAATTATTTTCTTGAGTCTTAGAAATATCACAAGGAGAGTTTACACTCAAAGGTGTGGACCTTTCTCGTTAAAATTTTTTAACTAAAATAATTTTATTAAAAAGTTATGAACATTTAAATTTACAAAAGTTAACACAGTATCTAACTAATCAGTTCTATTTTAATACAGCACTGTTGCGGTACCAGTATAATACCGCATCTTATGTTACCCATAAAATGTTGCGTTAAATTTTATAACTTTAAACGTTAATAACTTTTTTATAACGTTGCCGGACTTACGAAATTGTAACCGAGTCACTTTTACACCTAATTGATTAAAATAGATTTGAGTTTCAATAAAATCGAATAATTAATTTTCTTACCTTGCAAGCCTCTCAATATTTTTTAACTACGCAAATACCTAAATCTATTTTTTCTTTTACATATGCATATATTAACTCCAGGATCTATTTTTTTTTCATTTAAATGTAACATAAAATTTCAGTTGTTGCTACTCCAAAAAATGAGCAGTGGAGGCCGGAAGACCTTGCGAGTGTTGGAGAGTTACTGCTTGACATTTCCGTAAACCTTGCGCATACGTAAGTTCAAACTAAAAAAAATGTTTAAATATTTCCTTTACAAGTCGTTAAAAAGAATGTGAAATCGAACCTTTAATATAATAATCAGACCTTCAAATTTATTATAGTGAAGCAACTTTAGATACACATTGAAATAATATTTAATATCATAAATACATATTTTAGATATGGTCTGACGTCCGAACAAGTAGAAAAAAGCTTGCCTCTGATTGATACATCAAAAACACTTATACGTGATATATGTCCAGCCTTTTTGAGCAACGTTGAATGCAGACCAGGCAAATATCGTCGTTTTGATGGGCTTTGCACAAATTTAGAAAATCCAACATGGGGAGCAAGTTTGGCACCGTTCGTCAGGTGAATAAAGTTAAAATTTATTTTTACTAATATTATTATTTTGGATATTTAAATATTCGTCCCAAAAGTAAGATAAAAATGCACTATGTTTGTAAATCCTTAAATACGTTTTTTTTTATAATACTGTTTAAACTAATTACTATATCATGAGAAAGACATTATTGATTCGATTAAATTCACTGTATACTTAAAATAAATTTCTCTAAACTTTATATAAATTTTATAAATGTATTGGAAATTGGGTTTAAGATTACAAAAGTTTTATGAGCTTGATAATAAAATTAGCGCTTTAGACTGTATTATTTATTTAATTCATATTATCTTCTACTGTTAAAATTTTTAATTTTTTATGAGCACTAAAAAAAAGATTACTCAATATATCATGATGTTTAAAAAAAGTAGGTATACAAATATTTTAATTAGGTATCAATAACATTTCGTAACCAGATTAGAATAAATATATGAGATAATTCTATATTTTTAAATTTATGTAATAAAAATCTATCTGAAAACCTTCGCATCTATTTTATTTGACTACTACAAATAAAAATTAATAAAAATATTAAAATTTGTTTCTAATCTCAAAATAAAAGATTTTTTAAAATTTTGTTTTTTTTAAGAGTAATCATTTAAATAGATGGAAAATCAATGTCTCTGAAGCTTTTGAATTAAGTAGCCAATCAAAAGCAGCAGGTGTTTTGCTTCTCTAAGTAAAAATAAACCTTGATCTACTGATAAAATGCTGATTTTCCTAATTGGGAAAGCATCGCAATGTTGCGTTATATTGTTATGTATTAGTCTTATTTACTTAAAAAGAAAAAATCAATAAAACAAGTAGCGATGACGAAAATCCAGTTTGGTTGATCGAACGATCAAAACAAAGAATATCATTAACTATGAGAATTTACACTGAGAAAAGTGTTATAATAAAAGTACATGCAACATTTTTTATATGAAAATTACTGTATTTGTAAGAAGTGTGAAATAGATTGCCTCTATGATAAAAATTACCATAATTTAACGTTAAATTTACTAGAAATATAGAAAATAACATTAATTTTTTTCAATTTGTTATAATTTTAATAATTTTAATTTAATAAAATTTATTATATTTCTAGTTATTTTATATTAAATTATAGTAATTTAATAATTTAATTCAATGATAAATTAAAATAATAGTAATATAAATGTCTCACAGTTACTAAAATTATAGCAATTTTTACCATATCACTTTTCCCAAGTGTAATAGATCAAAATTCATAAATTCACAAATGAAAACTGATCTAAAAGTATTGACAAGACAAAATTCAAAATATTTTTTTTTCTTTTCTCGCGTAATATCAAATTACAAATAATCATATGATACTAGAAAAAAATTTTCGCACATAATCCTACAGTCGCTGTTGAGCATTAAAGATCAAAAACCTTAAGGTATATACGGTTATACTTGAAGCTTGCACGTAGATATTAATTACGTACGCACAATTGCGCACACATGTCACTTTCTCCTGGGATAAAATATACATTCCTTATTCCTTTTTTTTTCTTCTCCTTTTCTTTTTTTTTTCATTCACGGGCTAGACCTTCGGTCTTTTGAATTTCATGGCAAACCAGTCAGCTTCCCGCGCACCTCGAACTCGTAATTCGATAAGCTACTCTCTTTCTCTTTTTCTTTCACTTAACATTTTAAATCTTGCGTTATACATACATACATGTATATATATAGGCGATACCGAAGTAAAACGTTACGATCTATTATCTGCTTTCGTTTTCCTTGAGTCAACATTTACTCGTACATACAATAGAATCTTATGTACATGTGATACAGTTTATGCAGCTTTTATATTACACATACTTACATCGAGTCCTTTTAGACTTCCGGCTAGGATCATTTTGATGACCTTGAGCCAAAACAATAAAAAAAGATAAAAAATTCTACATTAATGATAAATTTTTACTGTCAATTATATCAAGGTCGTTCAAAGGTTCTTTCACTTTTTTTTTTCTCACTAGAGTGGTTGTTTTGGAATGGGTGGACTTTCATTTGCTTACGACATTCTTGAATTACAGTTGCCTTGAAAAAAAAGGGAGTCAAAGTACACCCGAAACGACGGTTTAACGAAATTCAATTAATAATTTTAACTCGTGTAGGTCGTTAAATTAATTTTTTTTTCCACTGAAAAATTCTATTAACGAGTGATCGAGCTTTCAGGCACGAGAAATGAGTTTGTTGATTCCGCATTTTACGCAATTTTTATAAGAATTTTTATTAGTTGTAAAATTTTTTATCGATAATTATGTTTTATGTTTTCGAATTTTAATTTAAAGATTTTTCGAGTTATTATAAAAATAAAGACATTAAAAGTAAAATATTAAAATGCGGATCAAACACTACTTGTAACAAAATAATAAAATTATGTTTAAAATGATTGGATGAAAAATAAAAAATTTTAATTCTTGTAATTTAAATAAATATTGAATAATTATAATTTACACCTGTACACAATTATTAAATCGACAAGATAAATATTAAAATAACATAATTTATTGAAACACATTTTTAATGTAACCATATAAAAGATTTTTAATTTTAATAATTAATGTTCCTTATCAAATTAACAATAATTTGAAATATAACGTAAAGTGCGATGAAGAAATCATTTCATTAAAAAAAAAAAAGAAAAAATGAAATGCAACACAGAATGTATCTGCATCAAAGTCGGAATCATTTAATCTCATGTAATGGTAGCGAATAATCTACGGGTTAAATATAATTTTTATTAAGTTGAAAAATAAAAGTTAAATATAGCTTCGTGTTACAACTGGATTATGAAAAAAAAATATATATATTAGACGTATACGAAAAAGCACGTGGTTTTAATATCCAAGATATCATATTTTATACTTTATACCATTGTGCCATTATATTCTATTTACATAATGAAAATTCATAACATTATAAAAGGTGCGCCATAGATTACTTTATTAAATTATACACATGTTTTATTTGAATTTTTCTCTTATTCCCCATCTAATATTTTAAATGCTTTCTGCTATTTTTACTGTTATAGAATGTAATCGTGACCTTTACATTTTCTACTAAAAGTAAATTATGCTAATTCCGCAAATATAAATATAATTACATAACATAAAGTAAAATTTCTTTTACATGAAAAAAAAAAAATGAGTATCAATCATCGAAAAATGGACTCATAAAACTAACAGTTAAAAAATATTCCAACCTCTTACAGATTAATGAGTCCACGTTTCTCAGACGGCATGAACGCACCGAGAATAGCAGTGTCCGGCAATGATTTACCACTTTCACGTATTGTCTCGCGTACCATGCATCCTGATGAAGGATACCACGATCACGCTGGCACGGTCATGGTAATTGCATGGGGACAGTTCATGGACCATGATTATACGCTTACTGCAACGCCTTTGGGTAAAGTCGATTTAATTATCTTCTCATTTTTTTTTATCTTTTGTTTTTTGACAGAGAGCTTTTTTTCGTAGTAAGTTTTGATGAATCATTGTGGGTGTTATTATAAGTGCGGTCGTAAATGTATCGGATGATTGATGTTTTTAAAGTGTTGTTAAAGTTTAGTTAAAAGGGAATAAATTGTAATTATAGGCAATTAGAGAAAGAGATTTATAGGGTGTTATTTTTTTTTATATTTTTCAAAATAAGAATTTATTAGTTTGAAAATGAAGATTTTCGAAAAATATGATATTATATTTTACCTCGTGATTCGAAGCGTGAAATAAAAGTCAGTCGTAGCTGATGTTTACAACCATGAGAGAAATAACTGAACGTCTGTTGAAAATTTTCTTTTAATTTATTAACGCTTAAGTAGATAATTACGAGTTTAGCAAGACGGTGAAAGAAACTCTTTAGATAAAAAATTTTTTTTTTCTCTTTTACAATCGTTTAATTTGTTCAATACTATTAATCTCTTAGACTCTGAAATCATTGCAAAAATTATTTATTGCATTTTAAAGAATTTTTATAAATGTGATTTAACAATTCATGATACAATGTATGTTAAAAACATTCAATGTAATCGAGAAAGTATAAATTACATTAGATAAATTCTTTAATTCTTGTGTTGAACTTTAACATTGAATCGTGAATCGGAAAGCCATTATTGCTACATTTTGTCTTATGTTCATTGCTTTAAATCACGCAATTCATTAATTTTACAATACAAATGTATAAACTTACAATACATTTTAAATAATTCATTTTCAATGCAATACATGTACTGTTCAGGATACAAAGAGCTTTTAAAATTTAATATAAGAATAAAGTTACAGAAAAAGAATACGAAAGTTCATATGTTAATACAGTACGTAATATTTCGTATCCTCTAACATGGCAATGACATTTCTTAAATGTATCCTGGTATAATTTAAAAACTTTTGGTCGAATCTTTTGTGACATCTTTGACCAAAAGTGTTCCATGACAAGAAAACTGAAAAAAATAAGTAAATAAATGAGTTGAAAGGTCATTCAAATTATTCAAGTACGATTCGAAAATTTATCAAAATTATAACGATGTTTCCTTGTTATAAACCATTAGCGGTATTATACATGACCCATCGTTGCAACAGTCCATGTACAATTTATATTCTGCATCTTATGCGAGAGCAATATATATAGTTATTTTTTTTATTTTTAAATTATAGCATGACTTTCACTTTTGTTGTTCTTAAAATATAAACAAGTACAGTCTATTATTACGAGGCGTTAAAATGTGAAAAATTTTTTTTATTTCAAAATTTGAAAATGCAAAATAAAAAGAATTTAATGACTGTCACGTGAAATACGATGCATTTAACTTGTCTAGTTTATTGACCAATTTGCATTAAAATAACATAATAACTTTTCGGTATAGAATAGAATATTAAAGTCAACTTTTTTTTATTTAAGTGATTTTGGTAATTCGATTTTTAAAGTTTCAATTTTTATTTATTTTAATTATAAATTTAATTTAATGAATTTTTAGTGAAATATTAGGTTACTTTAGTCACGGATTATACTTTATGAGTCTTTGTCAATTTATTTATTAGTTGACATAAAACTTGATTGTACATTGAAAATTTTTGCTAATAATCAATTTTAGATAATTTTTAGTTTAGATATTCTCATAATAAAATTACCAAAATACTTGAGTAGTAAGGATTAAAATTGACAAATATACTGTATGCAGATTTGAAAATAAAAATTTTTATAAAATAAATTTACAATTCAAAATCAGCACAAAACTTCGTATTAATTTATAATATATGAATTTTGTACACAGTAAAATTATAAGATAAGTACACAAAAGCACATAATAAAACATTTCCCTGTTAAATAATTATATAATAAGTAATTTATTAATAATTTTTATTTCACATTATTTTCTATCTTTTTTTTTAAATTTAACAAATTTATATAAAATATTATAGTTTAATTTTGAGGTCGTCAGTGGCTCACTCGGTAGAGCGATGGATTCGTAATCTCGAGGTCCCGAGTTCGAATCCCACTCTCGGCAGCTGAGTTGATATAAGCACTTCTGTATACGTTACATGTGCTGAAGTTCACAAACACATTGACGACCTCCGTCGCTAATTTGGATTGCAATGATAGCATAAATACAGCAACGTTAAACAAAATTAAAAAAAAAAAATAATTTTTAATTTGAAATAGTGAATTTTTTTATAATAATCTACGGGCTACCTAATTTTTTACTAAGAATTTTAACATAGACAAATACGCAGATTGGTTCACATCCTACAGCAAACAATGTCTCCATGAAAAATATATATTATTTATCTTTTTATAATAACACCATATGAAACAAAGAATCAAATTTTTTTCAGATCCAATGAACCGTAATGACCCTGAAGAATGTTGCAACAGGCCAGCAGAGGAAAAAAATCCCTACTGTAATGAGATTTACATACCCGAAGACGATTATTTCTATCGTTTATTCCACGTACGTTGTATGGACTTTGTAAGAGCGTTCCCCGCTGTTAGACCTGGCTGTCGTTTAGGTAGCCGTGTACCTTTCAATTTACTAACTGGCGTACTTGATGGTAATACTGTTTACGGTGTCAGCGACGCTTTTGCTAAGTAAGCACTTTTTTATTTTGGAAAAAAAAATTTTTTTTATGATAATTAAATATATACACACATATGTACATATACGTACAATTAGAATTTTAATATTACATTATAAATTTCGTAATTGAATGAAATTTTTTGCATTTAATGATAGATTTTAATTAATTAGATTAGAATTTTGCTGGTGTATTGAATGAAATAAAATCATCGAATAATTAATCAATTTAATGATTAATTATTCGAAATTACAGAAATTAGAATCTAGTTTTTTTTTTCAATTATTATCATAAAAATTTTTATCTGTCGCAAAAGTACATTATTGCAAAAGGTTGCAACATTAAAAAAAAAAAAAAAAATAATAGTCGACGATACTTGAATGAATACGAAAAGAAAAATCCGTATTTTTTATCAATACGAAAATTGTTATTAAAAGATAATTACATAATTTTGTAATTTTCAATTATATACCTGGAAAATAATAAGAGTTATTTGAAACTGTATTAATTAAAGCAGTACATTAATAATTTTTATAAATTTTATTTACAACGTTTATTTCAATACTTTAGAATTAAATGTAATTAGCTTTTTAATTTCTAAATACTTTAGTTATAAAAAAAATAAATACTTTGTCAGATAAATTTTTTAATTACTTTGAAATCAAGTACACATCGCTAGCTCATTGTATTATTCAACTTTTGCTTCTACATCTTATTACAATCATCGAGCCATTGAAACCTCAAGAAAGTTAAAATTGTCTTTCACATCGCTTGAAAAGCGTCTTATAAAACTATAATATAATCATTAACATCGTTTCAAACCTGTCTAATCTTGCATTCACTTCAAACCATATACTTTAGAAATCGTTAACGTTTGAAATGTACACACTCGACTAATGCTTTACAATTGTATCATTATATATATTTTTTCTCTCTCTTTTTTTTCCTTTCTTTCTTTCTTTTCTCTATTAAAATTTTATAATCTTACCTTTGCAATTTCTCAAGCTGTCTGATTTTCCTCCTTTAAAGTCAACTTCTCAATACCTCGCTTAGTTTTACAGACAGGTGTACACGTAACAGACATATTATTAAGAACTTTACTTCATATAGAAAATTTCGTAATAATTACAAATATATATATTTTTTTTCCTTATTTTTTCTTTGAAAAAATAGTAAGCTGCGAACTGGTTACGCTGGATTGTTGAGAATGAATCCCGTTTTCGATGAGTACGGCTTGAAAGATCTTTTGCCGTTGAAACTTGATATCCCAGATGAGGGATGTACTCGTCCTAATCGTTCCATGTACTGTTTTGAAGCTGGTGAGCATTAAAATTAAAGAAAAAAGTTTATACAAGTTTTATATAAAATATATGTAAAATATATATATTTTTTACAATCACAGGTGAAATTAGAGTAAACGAACAATTAGTATTAACTTGCATGCATACGTTGATGGCACGTGAGCATAATAGAGTTGCGAAAGGTCTTGCATCAGTAAATCCTCATTGGGACGACGAAACGTTATTCCAAGAGGCTAGACGTATTGTCATTGCTGAAATTCAACATATAACTTACAATGAATTTTTACCTATTTTACTTGGTAAAGATGTTATGGAGAAGTTTGGGCTTATTTTGGAGAAAGAGGTAAGCGTAATATAATTTCAAATAAAAGAATAAAGTTTTGAAATCTGAAAAATTTTCGATTTCGTGTAAATTTAATTAAACCACATTGAAATATATTTTTAAAGATGTTATAATGTATTTTCAATTTATTCACAGAATTATTGGGATGGATATGACGAAAAAGTAAATCCTGGCGTAATAGATGCTTTCGCAGCTGCAGCTTTTAGATTCGGGCATTCCCTTTTACCGACTGCTGTCGAAAGATGGAGTAAAGCTCACAAGTTCATCGGTAATTAAACATGTTACATTACTTAACGAAATTTCGAATTATCGTTAATTTTTAATGTATTTCATTTGATTATGATTTTCAAAGATTTAAAAATAATTAAATTTCTACATATTTTTTACAGCGTCGAAAAGATTGTCCGATCTTATTAGGCGACCGTTCGATTTGTACAGAGCAGGTGTTTTCGACGAATACTTTATGGGACTAATGAACCAAGTTGCTCAAGCTATGGATGACTCAATTACACAAGAGGTAGGTTTAAAGTTTGTTTTTTAGTTTTTTTTTTAATTAATTGCAAAACATCTAATTCGATCATTTTTTTAATAATATGATTATTTACACATTGCTTAATGGTACAGATATGTAAATTTACGTGATTGATCTGAATCTGTATACATTTAAAAAAGAAATATTTCAAGGATAAATTCTTGAAAAATTAGTTCGAAAGCTTGATGTTTATCTAAGTGATATATAAAAATTATTGGTATTATGTAAAAATTTAATGACATTTTATACGCTTAATTTGTTGTGTAGTTATTTGTATTTGCTCCTGAATTCCAATTAAATATACGAAATCTTACACTCCGTTTTAGAAGTATTTCTCAGAATTAAATTGCTTAACTAAATCGGATACGTTTTCACTTAAAATTTTTAAAATAATACAGTAAACATTTCAATTAAGGCGTAACGTTTGGTAAAAGTTTTTTTTTTTTTTTTGAAAGCGTACCGAAAATATATAGTACTCCCTTGGAAATGTAAATTTTTGTATACTACTATACTGCAATTAGCGTGCATATATGTAATTCACTCTTGTAGACTCAGAAACGTATGTATAATGTATTTTTAGAAAATTTTTGTATAAACTCAGGCTTTACGTTAGAATATCCCCCAATTTTTTTTTGAGCGATTTCGTTTTCTATTTTTTAAATTATGCTTCCTTATAGTAATAAATGTTATAAATTCATTTTTTTACAAAGATCGTAGAAATTTTGTAATTTAGTACAGAAAGTATCAGTCATATCAGCACTTTACTATTTTAAAAATGCCAAAAATTCTAACTGCGATAAATAACGTGAGAAAGAAAACACTTATCCTTTTATAATAATCATATAGAAATAAATATCAACTTAAAATACCTCAAATGAATGAGAAAAATTTGCATATTAGCCGTAAGGTAGAAGAAAATTAAAACCCGATAATGATATTCATGCTTAATATAATTTGTCAATCAAATATTTTGCAATGATTTTTACCATATCATTTAAATATATATTTTAAATTGATCGAAATATTAAATTTAATATAAAGTTAATAAAGTCAAATAAACAAAAAATTAAATACCGAATGACAAAGATGTGCTTAACTTCTCACCTTGTGACACAATAATTAAGTTAAAATGTTACATCATAGGTCACGAATCACCTTTTCAAGAAAGTGGGCGCCAAGCACGGTATGGATCTAGTTTCGTTCAATATGCAACGTGGCCGCGAGTTCGGCATTCCCGGATACATGGAATTCAGGTTCGTTTAGCCGCAAGGGCCTAAAAACTCTATTTACACGTACATATATACGTATATATTGCAAACAACTTTTCAACTTGATTTCGGTTTCGACATTTTCATTTCTCTTCTAAGTGGACTGTTTTTTTTTTGCTTCTTCTATATTTTTTTTTAACTTTTTTTGCTTTTTTTTTTAAATTAGAGCGACAGAGAGGGTTTATTTTTACCCAATCCACATTTTCTCATATACACACTTGGTTTTCCCATTTCAGGAAATTTTGCGGGTTGCCTTGGGCTGACACCTTCGAGGAGCTGTTTGGCTCGATGCCCAACGAAACTGTACGCCGATATATGTCCATTTTCGAGTAAGTGTTTGGTACTTTTTATTTATTTTTTTTCCTCCTTTTTTTTATAAGCTAATTATGCGCATTCCTTAAAAATTTAATAAGATTTGTGCTTCGGGATAAACATATAAGGTACGCCTGCTAAAGTAATATTTTATCAAAACTTTGTCTTTTTACATAAGTAGTGAAATTTATATACATTATAAATTGAAAATAACTTACATCCGTATAATAATTATCGCGATACAAAATTTTTGCATTTATTTTTAAATAATTGAAATTTCAAAAATTAATCAAAAAATTCAATAAAATTTTCTTAGACTTGATTCAATTTAAGATTGCTTTATAATTTATGTAAAATTTATTCATATTTTCGGATTTTTTAAGCAACAGTATACTGTTAAAATAAATAATTTATAAATGAACAAATTTTTTTTTAATTTTCTCAGTACCCAAAACACGTAGGCAAAGTTCGAAATAAAATTTAAAATAGATACGTTTACACTTACCAGTAATTAGTTTTTTTTTCGAGAGCTTGTATATTACCTGTAAGTAGTAAAAACAAGAGGTAATTAAAGAAATGAAAAAAAATGTTCTTATACCAGGATTAGTTACTTACAAGATTTACTCAGAAAGATTTAATTACACCCTTTGCTTGATTAAATACGAGTTTGATATAATTATTTTTTTTCTATTCTCTCTAGAGATATTTATATACTTTCGTTGGTATTTTGATGATTTCCGTTTTATTTTCCCAGATAGAAAATTAACCATATTTTGGACAGAATTTCTGGTCAACAAAATGACACTTATTTAAAAATTCTATAAATTCTTTGAACAAATTTTTTAAATAAGTTTCATTTTAATTCACCGTTGACAAGAAATTCTGCTTAAAATATGCTTAATTTTCTATTAGGATTACAATTAATAAAAATAAAGCATCCATGCAATACACATAATACATGGAAAACTTTTAGAAATTTTTTTTAAAAAGTGTATTTGTAAAGTACGTTATAAATGATTAAATAATAAATTTCACATTTTCTTTCCATTAAATTTATTCATTAAAACACAATTTAAGTCAAATTAAACAATCAGTTGTCAAACCTAATTTTCTCTTGGAAAAATATAAGAGCGATAGATTAAATGAAAATAAAAATATTCCAGACATCCAGCGGACGTTGATTTATGGTCCGGAGGAGTATCTGAAAAGCCTTTACCAGAAAGTATGCTTGGTCCAACTTTTGCTTGTGTCATTGCTACACAATTTAGTAATTCTAGGCGAGGTGATCGTTTCTGGTATGAACTTCCTAATCAACCGTCATCGTTTACACCTGGTTAGTTTGTTTTTATGCTGTTTTAATGTAATTTTAATTAGTGGAATGTTTTTTTTTCTTTATTCATTAAATTATTATAAATATTTCATTTGAAAAATTTTAGAACAATTGCAAGAAGTTAGGAAAACAAAATTGGCCAGAGTTATTTGTGACAATACTGATTTAATTGACACGATACAAGTTTATCCTATGGTATTACCAGATCACGAAATGTAAGTAGAATTTTTTCATCAATCATTACAATGATTTACTTAAAAAAAAAAAATTATTTTCTTTTTCATTCTCATTATTGGATTCAGTTATATTTTTTAAAATTCTTTTGAAGAAATAACAAATATTATTGATGTTTAAATAAGTTTCCTTATAGAAGATCGTCAGTGGCTCATTTGGAAGAGTGATTGATTCATATTCTCGGGGTTCCGAGTTCGAATCCCGCTCTCGGCCGATTTATATAAGCACCACTGTACGTTACATGTGCTTTGTTCAGAAACATACTGACGATCTTCGTCGCTAATTAGCATCACAATGAAAGCATAAATACAGCGACGTTAAATAAAAAAATAATAATAGAAGTTTTCTCATTAATGTGACTAGCATTAAAGTGATAAATATTATATGAATTTAATTTTTTTTAGCAATCCACGAGTGCCATGTAAGAGTGGAATTCTCCCAAGCATTGACTTTAGCAAATGGGCAGAATATCCTCAACCAGCTTACGCTCAACAATATGTGAACGATTATTCAGGACAATACGGACAGTTTGTAAAGTGAATTTAATCAAAAAAGCTTGATTACAAAAAAAGGAAAAAGACAATTTAAATTAATGTTTATATTTTTTTCGATCTTAAATTTAATTTCTTTTTTTAATTTTGTATTTTTTGAATAGTTTTTAAAATTTATTGTCAATGTTTGTTGATTGCTGAGATATACTCTTTTTTCGAGGCGAAAAAAAGAACCATGAAGCATTTATGCGCAGCGTATGTGTTTGTGCAAGTAGCGCACGAAAGACTAGTTAAATATTAAAAAAAAAAATAATTGTGCACGTTAAATGGAAAATGATTGATATTAGTAAATCCAAGGAAAACTGGAATTTCGTAAATTGTTAATACTCATATATATTTATATTATTTATTAATCTTAAGGTTAAACTTCTTTGTACAACGATCGAAAACAGAAAACGAACTAAAATAGAAAATTGCAAATTAAAAAAAAAACATGATTGTAGATTTTTTTTCAGTTTTCTTTGATTAGTCAACTTTTAATTTTTAATGTATTGTAAAAATGCAACATGCAATACCAATATTTTTCCTACGCGCAATTACGGAAACTGTAAAAGTATAAACATTTAAATCATCTATTTTACTTAAAAATAAAAATTATTGTTTTTTAACAATTTAATCAGATGAATTCTGAATTTAAATGTTTATATTTAGTAAGTTTCACATGTGTAACTGATGAATACTCCCTTCGATTATGAAGATAGCATGTAATGCTTTAATTTAAGTAAATAAAATAAATAGGTTTTACTTAAATTTAAGTTTGTTTAAAACTAAAAAAAAGTACTGATAATGTCAGTGTCATTAATTTTGAAAATACAATAACGAGATATTTCACTGTCTTAGTTAATTTACTTTTGTACATTTTGTAGCTTTTTTCTTATTTATATTATATATCGACACGTACTTGCACATATCTCACTTTTTTTTACAATAACACAATATTGTATATTATGCATTTATTGATGCAACTTTACTATTAATGATTTTTTTTATATACGTTTTGTAAAAGAAAAAAAACTACTGAATAGCTAATACTCAGATGGAAGATAGTGTTGAGGGGATTTTTTAGTGGCATTTTTTTGTACGTTTTGTTTAATGCTGTAAAGACTAAAAAAAAAGAAAATAATACAGAAGATGTTTATCTGAAATTGTTTAAATTTCTTAAACCTATTATCCTCAAAAAGTAAATCCTTAAAAAAAATTTTAAATATACACTTATTAAAATAGGCTCTCCGAGTAAGCAGAATCCTTTTGATTTCAGTTAAAAATCTTCATATTAGAGGATACAATAAAATATATTTTTGATTAAAATCTCAAATTTTTTCAATGGATATTCATTTAATTTAAATATATATATTTTCTTTGATTCTAAAAAAAATCTGCTCGAAAAATCGAATTGTGTGACAGAGATACAATTAATGTCAATTTAATTTCACAAATTGAAAAAATATTGTTTATCCTTTAACGGATTTCTTTTAAAAACTAAAAAATACTCTAATAAGAGGAAAATTACAAATTGTTTGGATCAAATAGGCTTTTGTTACATAAAAAATTATTTCTATTCGATTCAAGAATTATAAGACAAAGAAACTTACATACTTGATGGAAACTTCTATTTTAGTTGGTATATCTTTCAGTTATTAAACAATTAATTTTCTTTTCATTAATGTAAATAGCTTTTGAAAAAATTAATAAATTTTTTATTTCAAATATATTTATTGTTAGCAAAGTTAAAACAATTATGGTACGAGAAATAATTATTTATCCAAAATCTATATATTATTAGTATTGTAAACTTTTCTCATATTAGATAACTACTGAGATAATCATATTATCGATACAGTTAGATCTAATTAATATGAATGTCAACAGAAATGATATTTTGGTATTTTGCTATTGATCATATCGTGAATGCTTTAATAATATGACAACATTTTTTTCAAATATTTTTTATCAAACCTTAAATTAATTATGACAATTTGTATATTACATGATCTTTTTTTATGAAAAATAATTTACTTTTTAAAATTAAATTCAATTCAAAAATTTGCTTTACTTTTTTTCTTTTTTATTAAGTACAGTCCGCTATCTCAATAGTTTCGCTGTTTATCCTTTCCTATCCCCAAAAGTGACTCCTTGGAGTAACGAAGACACATAGCGGAACCATTGAGAGAGCGGACTGCATATAAAATCATATATTTTAATAAATTATACAAAAATATTAAAAAGAATTTCACATAAGCACATGGATTACAAAAATTATCAATTAATAATGTTTTAAGAGTTCGGACTTAATTTCTCTTTTAAATAAGTATAAATAATTATAATTATCTGGATATAGATAGATAAATATATACTATTTATTGTATATCATATCATTATACAAAGGGCGTGTAATACATTATAATATTGTATAAAATTCAAGAAGTTTCGCAATTTACAAATAATGCTATTAAATAAGAAATTGGGCATAGTCTAGTGAATATTTAAAAGAATTATTCTAAAACAAATTTAATACATCCAAATTTTTTAAACGGAAATTAAAAAAATTATTTAAATACAAAACATTGTTTAATTTTTTTTTTTCAACACGTTCATGAAAAATTTGTATTTGCCCAACTGCAAAATTATTTGAATAATTAAAGGTTAATGAGATCGTCAGTGGCTCAGTCGGTAGAGCGATGGATTCATAATCTCGAGGTTCCGAGTTCGAATCCAATTCTCGGCCAATTTATACAAGCACCACTGTACATCACATGTGCTTTGTTCACAAATACACTGAAAATCTCCGTCGCTAATTATAATCGTAATGATAACATAAATAAAGCAACGTTAAATAAAATTAAAAAATTAAAAAATCTTTCAAGGCAGTATTTGAAATCTATATAAAAAAATATCGTGTGTAATACATCCAGAAAATTATTTTTAATAATATTTTGTAATCAATAAGAAAATATTGCAAGATATTGTTTTTGAATAACATAAAATTCAAATTAGTTTCAATATTTAAATAAATTCTGATGTATTTTGTCAACTTTAGATCAAAGGTAATAATAAAGCATGAATCGTTCAAACATCTTACTTTACTAAATTGATAAAACTCGTTCTTACAAAAGTTTGTTTACTAATTTTTTACTTATATTTGGGAAAACTTTAAAACTGTCTTTAATTTCTAAACACAACTAAACTATTAGTTGTATACATTGCAAGACTTAAGAATTATTTAGTTTATTTATAATTTAAATATTTTATCTACTTCTTTTTTATGAATCCTAAATTCAAAATAAATCAATAAATATGATTTTTATTAAGTTTTTATTATTATCTTGGTTTGACAGCAAATTTTATTTTGCACAAATTCACTTTCTGAGTAGGAAGTCTCTTTTTGTTTTACTTTCAGCATGGAGTAAAGAAAATCTAATAAAATTAACTAAAAAGGATTCACCACTGGAGATTAATAATTTAATATAAAAATCTTTTTTCTCATTAGACGAATACCTATATAAGTACAACTAGCATTGTCATCCAGAGCATCATTTCTAGTTTGTAAAGCTTAGCTGCTGCCGTCAGTTATATCCTTAGTTTTACATTATTTTATAAATCTTTGCTAAAAGTAAGTATTGTGTTAAATAATCTAAAATTTTTTATTAATCATGTCGTTTTTTTAACAAAAATGCATATTTTTTTTTAATTATTAATATTGAAAAATTGTTATTTTTTTTTGTACTTTATACTTTATTTATGTTCTGTATGATTTGCAAAATAATAGCTACAATATATTGTAAAAAATTTTATCGTTAGATTATTAAGTGTCGGCCAAAAATTAAAAATTTTATTTTAAATCCAATTATTTTTTTCTCCATTAAATATTTAGTTATAAATAAAAAAAATTATGATAAAAATAAAATAAAGATTCATAATTTATAATCACAGTTTCACGAGAAATAGTTATTTGCAGAAATTGATTATCTCTTAAGCAATACATATTTTTGTTTATAAATAATATATAAGAAGAGACTATAATTGTTTAATATAGACAATAATAAACAATAATAGATTTCACCTAAATTTTATCATTTTGAACCGAAATTTAATCTGGCATGAAAGGATAAATTGATATAAAATATTGCTCACTTTTAACTTGATAGTCAAATCTATTGATTATTTTAATATTTTTATAAATAATAAATATGATTTTCTTTTTTTTTATAGAAATGTTCTCCATGCGACGTATTTTTATTACCTTACTCACGAGTTACATTTTTTATGTCACTATCGTAACAGCTCATCCTTCAATAGGTATGATATAAAACTTTCGATACTAAAAAATAATATTTTTCTATCCAAGACACGCGTTTAATTCAATTTTTATATAATTTTTGTAGGTACGTGTTTCCGAAACTGTTCTCAGGCTAAAAAATTTTTAGGCATTTATTTTGATATAGCACTTTGCGATGAGTACTGCGTAAAATTCAAAGGTAAAATGACACCGGATGTCGAGGATGCCGACAGTCTGTCTCCATTCATGACAAATTTGAACGAAGTTCAATAAACTGATTTGAACTATTAAATAAATTATATTATAATTTCAATAATTTTAAAAGCTAGCGTGCGGTGTTTTCGTATTGATTTATCAATATAAATATAATGTATTGTCTCTATTTATTATTATATTCATAAAAAAAGTTTTTATTCATAAATACATATTATTTAATTATATTATGTTATTAATTATTTTAAAATTACATAATATTTTGTACAAAAAATCTTCTAGTCCGTAATATGATAAAAAAATATTGTGCATTCACTTATGATAAAATAGTTAACTTTCTGTAATGGCTAATGATGATCCACATTCCGGTATCATAGAAAGTGTTTGCTTAAATTCAAGCTGATGTATCTGCAAAATAAAATTTAAAAAAAATCATATATATAACATAAATCAATAGTTTAAAATTTATTAATACCTTGCTCTTTAATACTTATTTGGTTATTGTGATAGATTATCCCCAGTATAAATTGAATTAATTTTTAGAAAAGTTTATGGCTAGTTAAAATGCATAATAACAAAAAAATGTTTTCAGTTGTTTATTTTTAATATTCTTAAATATTACATTGGACATAAACAAGTATTAAACAACCATACTATTTTCGGCAATAATATATTATAGCTTATAAAAATCTATAAGAAGGACAAAATTAAGTAAGGGAATGAAAATTTTCTTATATATTTATTTCAAAGTTTTTTGGAATATATTTATTAACAATATATTTTGTTCATAAATTGTTAAACAATTCTTTTATTCAGGAATTTTCTCTTTTAACGTTAAATTAATTATTACAAAAATGAATTCTAAACAATTTGAGGTTATTTCAATAAAAATAGACATCAAATGTTCGAAAGAAATGTTTAATTTCAAACTAGAAACCAACCATTTCTCATGGCCTATTTCAACTTTGTGACCATGTTTAATATTGCAATTTATACTAGGAATAATATATAATTAAATTTTTTTTTTATTTTTATCTACATTTCAATTAATTTTCGTGTCGACAATAATAATTAAAATTAAAATAATTAAATATTTACTCACTTTTCTACGAAGAGCTTTTTCATTATGAGAAGCTTGCTCAAGTAAATCCTTAACTTTTAAAAATAATTCAGACTTATGCTTTAATTGTTGTCTCAGTACAACAACCTCACTGTTATCCACATCACAGTTGTCAATAATCTTTTCTTGCAACAATACTATTTTTTTCTGCGCTAATTCTAATTCCGTTTCCAAATGTACTATACGATGTTTGGCTTGTTCGTATTCTTCTCTTAAAAATATACAATTACATCTTGTATCCAAATCACGTTGAGCTGTATTTTTTAATTTTTTATTTTCTAGCTGTAAATTTTCGACTAATTTTTTCAATGTTACTATAGTTCTTTCGAGCTCCGTTCTAGTTCTTATTGTACCGTCACGCCTTGACGCCGAATAATTCGGTTCTATTGATTTTTCCGACTTCAAGAGTTCTATGTACCTGTTTCCATATTAAGAAAGGAAAAGATATTGATTTATTATTAATAAATAAATTATGATTTTGGAAAATTTATTTTTTATGATCTCCAATCAATAAAGAATATTGAAAAAGTTATTGAAAAAAATAATATAAAGAAAGAATTATAATGAATTAGATTACAAATATAAAAAAATTTTTCTGTTCAAAATTATAATAAAGTTAAATATTGAAACAAAAAGTTATTTTAGTCCTTGAAAAATTGCAACATAACTTAAAAAATGTATGGATTTTAATTTTGTAAATTTTGTATGAACGTAAACAGAAATAATCGATTTCACATAGACGAAAAGTAATAAATAAATAATATTTAAAATTTATGAAAAGTAAATAAAGTACTAATTATTGAATTTTCGTGCAAATTAGAACGTCTGTGAATATAATTATTAGAAGGTATAAAAAATTTATTTACATATCTAAACAAAAATTTGTTTAATATACTTTTTTTTAAAATACATTGGCTCAAATGGTTCTATTACAACAGTATAACAATGATTTAGTGTATAAATTACATAACAAGTCTGTAAAATTCATCTGCTATATATTTTAATTTCTCTTATTTCATTTCATCTGTATTTTATTATGCTTGTTTTCATTAAAAACGTGATTTTATTTTAACTTCATTATGAAGAATATTAAAAATATGTTTAAAAAATTTTAAGAGGAACCTATATTTTATATAGTATTATCTTTCTTAAATTATGTTGCGTTATAATAATAAATATTTTATGAATACATATCAAATGTAGTTTGTACTTTGAAAATATTTTAGGATATTAAAAAAGACATTTCTCGATTGATTGTTTTGCAATATCTTATTAAATAATGAAATTTCTTACTTTTCTAAATGTTGAATTTTTTCTTGATATCTTGGCAGATTAACATTGGCTTTTTCTAATTCTAATTTCAATTCAAAATTCTGCGCTTCTAATCGTAGATTTTCTTTTGCTAACATCTCACGGATATTATTTAATCGCCTTATTTCATCATTAGTATACGCACGCTCCTATGACATAAAACCAACATTAATGCAATATGTCAACATTTAACATTAAGCTTTAAATAAATTTATAAATTATAACAAAAAATCTATTTTTCTATTTCGTGCTTCATGCAAGTTTAATTATTTTTTCTTTTTTGCTGATATAATTTAACTGTTTAATGTAAAACTTCCAAGCAATTAAAAAAAATATAACAAGTAACTACATTGTATAAGAAAGTCATGCAAGTTTCTAAAAAGGTATGTTAAAATTGTAAAAAAAAGAAAGGGTTACGCAATTTAAAAATATTATTGCACTACGTTAAGCACCGAGCAAATGTCACGGACCTCATAATCAACAGATGTAGATCTGTTTTTTTCATCATTACTCTCATTATTTTGCTGGCTGAGCCTCGCAACCAGTTCTTTAACACGATCTCTTAATATCTGACATTCGTTTTGTAACTCCTCAACGAGCATATCGTTATTCTCTGGTGTATCGGGCGTTGTCGGTATCCATGCCGGCGATGATGTTATACTTTCGCTCCTAAACTTTCCACGTGGACCGTACCATTTTTCACGTTCCATGCAAGCTATGAGACATCGCAGTTTTTCATAATTATTTTGTAACCTTTGACACTCGTCCGTTTTATCTTTCAACTTCTCCTTTAATCTCTCGGCTGTTTGCTGCCATTTCTTTAATTTTTCCCACAGACCCAAGTCTTCTGCCGTCTGTTGTAATAACAATTGTTTCAAGTTAATTGAAATTTTTGAATAAATATGTAAATTCTTTTATCAAATTATACAAGGACTTTTTTTTAAATATTATATTTTAAGGAAAATAATCTTATTACTTTTTGTTAATTAAACTGTAAAAAAATCTAAAAATAACAAGATCTCAACATTTTCTTTTTATGAAAAAAAAAGTACTTTTTATACCTTTGCTCTCTTTGCTTGCTGTACCATAAAATGACGATCCAACATTTCTTTAGTTTCGTGTAGTTCTTCTTCCAATTCTTTGACTTTTCGCTCAAGTTGCATTTCACGTCTAGATGCTTTTTTCTCTTGAGCTTTTACAGCCATATATCTAGAAATTTTATTTAGAATTCAAAAAATATTTTTTTAATATTAAAAATTTATTTAAAATAAAATCTTTTTTTCATACAATTATTTCACTTATTAAAAAAATACATATATTTATTACCTTTTACTTATTTGTTGTTGCAATTCTGCAATTTCATTTTTAAGTGTTTTTTCTCTTTGTACAGACGCGTGTAATTGCTTTCGCAAACTGTCCAGCTGTGAATGCATTTGATCAAACTCGTAATGACGCGAATTTTCTACAGTGTAAGTTGTTGAAATTTCTTGAGAAGCAACTGCCGCGTGTTCCAACTCATTCTATTTATTAATAAAGAAACATTAACCATATGACAAATATATTTTTCTAATTTTTAATTTTATATTTTTTTTTACCTCTATCGCATCTGCCAAACGATTATCTTTGATTTGAAGTGCTTTTATAAACGATATGACTTCGGTTTTCGTCGTTGGCACACGGCGATTTTCAGATAATTGTCGTTGTAATTCTTCAATTTCATATTGCCTCCTGTTGAGTTCAGTACGGTAACTGTCAATTTCTTCTCTATGTTGTTCTTCGCACCTAGTTTTTTTTAATAACATTTTTAATTTTAGAAAGAATCATAAAAAGTATTTAGAAATATTAAATTTTTTTGTTTTCAATGCAATTATAAATAATATGATGTAACGTGTAATAAATTAAAAAAATTTTTTTTATATTTTACATATTAAAATTTTTTAAGGAGTATAAAATAATGAAATATAAAATTGACATTATTATTTAATTCAAAATCAAAATAATAATGCCAAATATATTTATTCGTAATAAATGTAATTATTAAGAAAAACTAAAATTTTTTAAAATAAATTTTCAAACTTTCTATACAGCTTCTGTGAATTTAATTTTCTTTTTCCCATTATCGTTCAGATAATCGTAAATACCGTTAGATAGCGAATTTCCCCACAAAAAGACATTTCTTTCAAAAAAAAAAGAAAAGGTTTGTCCTTCCTCTCACAAATTTCCGACACATACAAACAGGCGTATACACACAGACATACATAAACGTACCTTTTTCTTGTAATATCCATGTGCCTCAATCTATCCTCAGCCAATCGATGCCACCTCTCAGCGAGTTCAGTACTTAAGCTTAACTCAGTCTCAAGTCTGGAAATTTTCTCCCTTAGATTCGACATTTCTTCTGCTCTACTAACACCACCACCACTACCACCAATACCACCAATACCATCAGCAACATCACTTTTTACCGTCGTCTCCCTAACGGGTAAATCCTTCTCTGGGCATTCAGAATTCGAGGCAACCCTAACAAGAGAAAAAAATAAATAAAAGGAGAAAAGAAAAATTCTAAAATCCAGTAGGTTATATTCCTTTATTTTTTTTTCTTTGGAAATAAAATAAAGCTGCGTGAAATTTAAGGATATTTTTTTGAATAAAGGTTTTGAATTTTAAATTGGAAGCTTGTAAATTATTGATATTATTGCTGTATGTTTATAAAAAAAAAAGGTGAAATGAGAAATTTTTATGAATTTGTAGCTATAAAATATGTAATTATACATGGAAAAACAGGTCAGCTTGAATATCGACGATTTTTTAAATAATTATGAAATATTTTTATTTGAAACCAAAGTTGTTTAGTGGGTACTTGAATTACTTTAAGAATTTGAAAGTTTAAATGCAAAGTTGTTTTTTAGACAAGAGTACTTGATATATTAAAATCATAGTAATAATTTAAAAAACAAAAATCATAAAGTTATTTTCTTAAAAATAATCTAAATAGAAATCTCTATGAATTGGTTTTTAATTTATTTTGTTTTTGTGTTTACTTTTTAACAATAATATTTAAAATTAATAAAAATTAATCGCAATATAAGTATAAAAAAATAATAAATATTAAAAATTTAGCGATAGAACAAAATTTACTACTGTAAAATTATAATGTAACGGCACACTATTTTTTTCCAATCAAGTACATGAAATATGTGTGCCATATTTAACCCTTAAGCACATCTAAAGAAAAAAGGAGAGATCTTCGATAACTCAACTCCTTTTCGTAAACCAGAAGCAGAAAAAAGAAGGTAAAGAAAACAAAAAAACTAAAATATGTTACCCTAACATTGCGTTATCAGTAGTAAAAGTATCCAATCTTTGTGGGACAGAAGTAGCGGCAATCTGTCTTTTCAAGCTTTTAATCTCATCTTGAAATCTGCTAGCAGCTTCTCTGTGCTTGTCAAAATCTTCTTTTAACAGACTCTGATAACGTTCGATGGCTTCTTCTTTTTTGGTTATTATTTTTTCCAACGCATTAATTGTTGACCTTAACGCCTCTTCGCTCGTGACGCCGATAGCTGATTGTTCGTTTAAATTTTTCGTTGATTCTAAAAATTCTTGTTTATTGTTTATAATGGCTTGTTGAGTTTTTTCATCGAGAAGCTTCGTTAAAGCGTCGTTACGCGTACGAAATTCGATTAATTCTGATTCACATTTTGTTAATGCCACTGAACGTTCTGAAGCTAATGTTAATGCTTGGTTGAGTTGTTCTTGTAGTAATGATATATTTGTTGCTGGAAAATTTGTTTTTCTTTAATATTTTTAATTTTATAGATTTTTTTTCTTATACAAAAATTAAATCATTATTTAGCATTGGAATATTGTTATTAAAAAAATAATTTATTGTGTAATAATATAAATGACTAAAAATCTAATAATTAATAATATAAGTTAAATAATGTTTTAAACAAAATAAATTATCTTTCATTCATATTTTAATGAAAGGATTGAATAAAAAATGAAAGTGAAACAAAAAATGAAGGGCACTCATGGTCATGTCGAATTAAAAAAAATCTGACAAAAGTCTGGTAATATTCGGCAGCTTTCTACTTCAATAAAAGTTTACGTAATATTGAACCTTGAACTTTCGTTACGTTTTTATCTTTAGCTTTCTTTGTTTAATTGGAGCAAAAAATGTATGTAATATTTTTATTTTTTTTAATTTCAAAGAAAATTAAAATTTTGTTAAAAACAGATAAATTTTGAGTCTAATTATGATTTCGTTTCTTTTTAAGGATAGTTAAAAGTATACTTTTGTAATATTCATTATAATATAAAGTTATAATATACAGTTACTTTTCTAAATAAAACTACTTTAAAAATTGACTTACTTTTTACAGGTACTTCATCTTCACTTTCTTTAATCGATTTGTCAATTCCACTTTCATCCAGTGTATCTTTTTGCATATCATTTGTTTCAGTCTTGTTATCCTTGGATGATGTATTGTCTACTGAATCGCAACCAAGTGTACATTGAGTTTCAACCGATTGCATTGCCAATGAAAATTGCGTTGATTTTGTATCCATTCGTTTTGATGTTAAACTTTCGTTTTGCTTTTTATCCGTCTGGACGACTTTATCCATAGTCATGGGTTTCTTGTAACTCGATTTTTTTTGTGATTTCCAAGCTTTTTGTACTTCACTCATTTCGCGCTCTATTAATAAAATTTTAGCCTCGTAATCCGATAAATTTTCATTAGCTTTTTGCACAGAGTCTTCCAGTTGACTTATTTGTGATTTATATTTCGCTTCCTTAAAAGAAATGAAGAATTTAATAAGATTATTATTGTTTCTGTAAATAAAAATTTTAATAAACAATGATTGTCAAAACATACAGCAAGTACTGGTCTAACTTCGCTTGTAAATTTTTGCATAATTTCTTGAACATCATTGCTACCAATTTGTTGCTCTAATATATCTTTTAATTGTTCAACAATTTTCAATCTGCACGTAAGAGTTTCGTGCTCTATTTTTAATTCTTCATTTTGTTCATTTATTTTTGTTATCAGTTCTTTGACTTCATTACGTTCGTTATTTAATTTATTGAGATTAGCTTCGTACCTTTCCCAAGAACTTAAACAAGTTGAGCCGGCGTATTGATGTTGCAAAAAGTCTATTATTTCAATATAATCACTGTGGAATAAATAAAAAAGAATAACAAATTTCCTTTGTATATTTAAAAAAAAATACATATATGTGTTTAAAACAAATTTTAAAAGATAGTAAATTTTTTATATTTACTTCTGTTTACTTATGTACTTATAATTTTCACTAATTTTGCGACGATATTCTACGTAAACAAAAAAGATTAAATATTATTCGAAAATAAAAGAGAATACATTTATTACCTGCAATCATTTTGTTTACGACTCTGTTTAATAATTTCATTATCGTTCTTCTGCTGTTTTTTCATCTCCGCGCTTTCTTCTCGCATCCGCGATATTTCATGCTCCAAGAGCTTTTTTTGCTCTCGTAATTCGGTCGCTATGACCTTGTAATTCGCCAACTCTAGGGAAAGTCTTGCAGTTTCTTTGATTTCTTGACCTTCGTTATCGTTTATTTCAAATTTCAAAATTCTTTGCCTCAAATCGTTAAATTCTGCTAAAACCGTCGAATCAATGGCACGATGTATCAAAGCTTCGGCTTGTGCTATTTCGGCTGATTTTTTTAATCTTTCATTTTCAGCTTTCAATTCTGCAATATTGTTTTCTAATTCACCAATTGCTTTTATGTCAACTTTATTTTTATGTATGAATGAATTCATTGTTAAATCAGACAATTGTTTGTGTAAAGAAACCAATTCCTCGCGAAGCTCTTGCATAGCCTTGTTTTTTACTTTTTCTAGATTTTTATCTTCTTCTATATTATTGTTGATCAATTTATTTTCAAAAACTGCTCTCAATCGCATATTTGATTCCAAATACTTTTCTCTAAGCTCATTGTATACGTCGAGAGAAATATAATTTGACATATTTTTACGAATGTTAATAATTTGACTTTCTAAGATTTTTTGCTGTTTTTCTGAATTAATTAACGCCTTCTTAAAATCACTTTCTTGTGCTATTATTTCCTTAGCCATTGCATAAACCTCTTCAGATTTCTTACCAAATTCATCTTCGTCCAATGGTGTATCTCTAAACGATTGCGAACGCTCCTCATCTTCGTAATTTTCAACTTGCTGTATTTCATCGATATCAGCTGCTTTACCGGATGCTCTACCAGAATCAGCGTTTAGCGAATGTACGCTTCTCGTTGATTTTGGTGATATATTTTGATTTGATGTCACTTGCATTTCTGTTTTTTCATTTGACATTATGTCTCTCGGTGAATCTTTTAACTGAGAACATTCTCCTTCTTCTATGCTGCTTGGACATTGTTGAATTTCTGCTTGTAATAGCATTTGATTTTTTCTGAAAAATTAAATTTTATTTTTTAACGAACAATTATAATTTTGTATTTTCTTTCAATAAGGTATGCTTTTATGTACAAAGGTATTTTTTTCACATTTACCTTATTTGTTGTAGCTGAACGCGTAATTCAGCGTTACTACCTTGTAAATAATTAACGCGACCTTGTAATCTCATTGCTGGATGATACCAACCAGCCAAATGTCTTGCATCTAATGCTTGAAGAAGATTTTCTAATGTTTCGGATTGTATTGTTACTATACTTTTTCCTAAAATTTACATTCATAATTTAAAAAAACAGAAACTAGTCATATCTAAATATTTATAAATTAAATAATACCATCTTGATGATGAATGCAGTCTAATATTTCGTGCATTCCTTTTCTTAGAGCTTCGTTTTCATCAATTATCCATTTAACGTTTTCTTTTATTCGTTGTAATTCAACGTGATCTTTTTTCGATTCTGATCTTAGACTTAATTCTTCAACGTTTTCACCATCACTAGATATACCATTTGTTTTACTGAGTTTATTTTTTAATGATTCCTTTAATGTTGTTTTTAATTTTCTTATCTGCAAATGCAATCAATTATTTTTGTATTATTTCATCGATGTCAGGAAAATGATTATTTTTTTTTAATAAAGTTATAATTTATCATACCTGATACATTAAGTCTACTTTTTCACTTAACAATTGATCAAAATCTCTTTGCATCGCCTCAATTTTTTCTTCTTGAGCTTTCTGTCGTTGAAGAATTAAATCTTCTATAACTGAATCTTCATCGTCTGTTATTCCTAATTTATCTCTGTAAAAAATATCATTGAATTATTTATCATAAATATATAGTAACGATAAAAGGTTCATAAAATTTTTGGTTTTTAAAGGTTTAAATTAAAATGCAAATAATTCGAAAACGTCTAGACTGGTTTGAAAATATCTGGTGATAAGGTTAGCTGGAAAAATACTATCATTTAATGTGCTATTAAAAAATATTTTTTATCAGTTTTTCTTTTTTTACAAATTTTGAATATCTAGTCAAATATATTTTTGATTAAAAAAAGAAAAAAGCTAATGTTAAAATAAAATATATTTTACTTATTAAATATATACGTATACTTGAACCTAATACAATTGAAAATTATATTCGAAACCAATAAATAAATTAAACTATAGTAGAGGTCGTCAGTGGCTCACTCGGTAGAGCGGTGGATTCGTAATCTGAAAATTCCGGGGTCGAATCCCCGCAATTATCACTTCCAAATATATTTTGTTAAATATTTTTTGTTTTAATAGAAACTAGAAATAAATAATCCCATCCACACACTGATGGAAAAATTTGATATGTTACACGTGAAAAATGAATTCTACAATTTTCTGTTTTTCAAATGAACCTTTGAAAAATTCCAACTCCTGTTTAATCGTTTTTAAATTTGTTACTTTTGTCAGTTTTCGCAATACGGTAACTAGTTAAAATTAAAAATTTGGAAAAAATGTAAAAACTTCAAGCATGAAAAACTAGTTAAAAATTGTAAGAAGAAAAACAAAAATACATATACAAAGTTAAATTTTTCCTAGTCTTTAAAATGTCGCCAGGAATTTTCAAACCAGTTGCGACCTTTTTCAGAAATTCGCTCGTTAAATTTTTTCTAAAAATTATAATTATTTTTAATTAATTACCTCAAAACAATAATTGCTTCTTCAAATCGTGAATTTTCCACTTCAAGCCTGTTAACAACGTCAACAAGATCGGCAACATGTTGATTTTTCTTTTCTAATTGATTTTTTAAATCCCTAGCTTCGTCAAGAGCTTCTGTTAAACTAGTATTTTCATTTTCGTATTTACTTAATATAGCTAATGTTTCGCACAACTTTTAATCCATATACAATATAATAATTATTATTTTTAAAAATAGTTATATAATATTAAATTAAATTTTATAATTATTTTTTTTTTAAAAAGTACCTGTTCACTTTTTACTTTGGCATCTCTTTCAGCACGTTCTAGCATATTTTCTAATGTGTTTATTCTTTTATTAGCATCATGCATTCTTTTATTCATCTCACGTTGGTCTTTGCTGCTTCGTTTTGAGGTATCTTTTCTAAAAGAAAAATATTAAGATTATCATATTATGTATTTAAAAATATAACTTTGTAAATATAATTAAAAATATCTTAATAAATATGACGAATTAAACTAACATATTATTTTTGTATACATAATCTTTTGTTAGTTTTACAGTCGATTCCTTTGATTATATAAGCTTAACTGTTTCTAAAGTGGAATATAAATTATATAGGAAATACTAACGTTTTGCCATCAGATTTGAATTTTTCGATTAGTAAACTACTTTCGTTTATTTCAACAACTGCCTCGGAAAGTTTAGTTTGGAGCTCGCTTATTATCTCGTCACGACGGTCGATGTCTTGGATCAATCTCTCGATCTCCGCGTGATTTTTTTCCTCCGGTGAAACGTTTGTTAGCCTATCGGATGCAGCGTACATTAAATTTTCTTTGAGTTTGGTAATCATCGTATCTTTTTCATCCAATATTTCCTTTAATTAAATTAACAATTTTTTATTGTTTATGTTAAATTTTTTATTTTTATTTCTAAAATGTTTTTTTTAAATACCTTCCATTCAACGATTCTAGCTTCTACTGCAGTGCCGAATTCTTCGATAATAGCATCTCTTTCTGCTCGTTCATTAGCCATTTCTTCAATTTGAGAAATCAGAAGAGCATTTTCTTGTTCAAGATCAGCTAATCGATCTATGTTTAAATAAAAAGAATGTGTTAATAAGAATAATCTATGTTTTAATAAATAAAAAACAAAAATAGAATAATAAATTTTTATTTTGTTCAATATGATGTGTAAAACTGACCTTTATACGATAAGTTTTCATTGCGAATAGTGTTCATCTCAAAAGTCATGGAATTCATTTTTTCAACAGCATCTTTCATTTCGACGGTTAATAACTTAAGTTTACTTTTTAATTGTGCATTAACGTGTTCCATGTTCTGTAAAAAGAATTATAATCATCATCAACATATGTTATTTGCATTTGATATAAAAACTGTTAATTATGAACTATTTTAAAAATTATTTATTGAGGTTAATATTTAGGTTAGTATTAATATAAATACTATTTAGTACTTTGTATATGATTTTATGTTTATTTTTTATATAGATACTCACATTTAAATCAGACGTATACCTCCCCCTCTTCGACTCCTTGCTTCTTTTTACAGGACTCTCCATTTTTTTATTGGTATAGTCAAATTAATAGATATAAAATTGTAAAAATCAATAAACTAAGTTTTAGTCTTGAAAATAAAACTTGTATTGATAGATTTTAAAGGCACTGTACTTTTTTTACTGCATCGTTAAAATTACGTAAAATTAACTTAACTCATGTTAAGTCGTAAATAATTACGTCAAAGTTGTAAATATTTATATTTATAATAAGCATCACTGTGCAGTAGAGCTTCAATTATTTTATCAGACATTTAGATTAGAAAGATTTTTTATTAAATAGACGTGAAAATTGATTATATGCGAGCCTGGAAAAAAAGTTATGCATATAAATTTTATAATTTGAAAAGAAACAATAATTGGAGTAATTAATTATTGTTTTTTGTTTACCATTTATATAAAAGTTAAAATCTTTCGTTAATTTGGCAGAGCGAAAATATGTATGCACTTTATTAATTTGATTTATGTTTAAAAATATTATTCTTGATCGATGATATTTTTAAAATTCAAATATTCCAGAATATTTATTTTCACTTTTTTTCTTTCCATTGTACGATTTACCTAGCTTTTCATGTACACAAAATGAACTTTGTACATCTAAAATAATTTAGATCACTAAATATTTTTTTATGTAAATATATATATTTTTTTTTAATCATAACTTAATTTCTACATTATAATGTTAAAAAAATTTATATATCGAGAATAAGAGATATCGAAACTTAATGTTTAATTCAATAAGTAAAAAAATACTTTTTATAATTATTATTTTAATGTCATTAATGTATCTCTACTTTTATTTTTTATAACATCGTTTAGAAACTTACTGTTTTACTTTATTATTGTTATTTATACTTCTAATACAAAACTCTTTTATGATTAGGTATACATTTAAAAAAATTCTTATGATTAAAATTAAAATTATATTTTATATTTTATATTAAAAAGTTTACAACATTATATCTTTTTGAAATTTGATCGTAACTCTATAGGGTCATGGGTTCGATTCCCCGTCAGATCGAATTTTTTTAAAACATAAAACAGTGTTTAACGAAGGATTCGATGTGCGAAGGTCGAACTTGTGAGCCGAATGTTTAAATGCATACTAAATTTCGAAAGGATGAAACTGACCTCATGATTGATTAAAAAGAAGTTTTATCAATAAGAAGTGCATGTTAATACAATTGTTAAATATGAAATAATATTATATTTAATTATAATACTATAAAAAACGATCTATCACATCATTAAAAATTACGTTATTAACAATAATTTTGAAAAATATTTTTCAAAATTCACAAATACTGCGCAACTTTCTATTTTTAAATGTGCATATAGTATCTTATTGAACTGAATGCTCGAGTGCAGTACACACATAATGAAAAATTAACATACCATTAAAAACAATCACGTATAAACTTTTTTAAATAAATACATTATTTTTTTGCAAACTAAATTATTTATTATTAAAAATACTTGTTTAAAATTTCAAATAAACAATAAATAATTAGTATGTTTAATTTAAACAAAACAAAAATTATAATTACAGAAACAGAAAAAAAAAGTTCTGCTAGTGTTTGCGTCGCTAATGTTATGCTCTTATTTCATCCCTAGCGACGTATGGTTGTGAATGGAGACGTAAATAGAAATTTAACTTTTCACTTGTGTGTATATACGAAAATACATACAATAATTATTATGGTAACAATGTGCACTTATCGATTTAATACTAATGACTGTAAGTCGGTATTGCAGTTTTCAGAAAAGCTCATTCTTTTTTTATACATTTTTTTATACAAGTTAAAATTAATTATATTCTTTAATTTAAAAATATAAAAATATTGAAATGTTAATGATTATTATTTTCAAGCAGACAAATTGCTTTGCTTTTAGAACATGTTGCGACATCTAATAACAAACGGTACAGTACAGTAAACTAGTGATTTTACCACTCCACTGCTACCTGCTACTGCTGTCGGCCGGCTTTTAATATTTACGTGAATGTGTACGTGGGTTTGTGTGTATATTGTACAAAGGTGAGGTTAGTTTAGTTTTTACTTACTAGATTTTGATCGGTGTGCCAAATGATAAATATTATATTACGAGAATGTTATATAGTTTGTAACTTGGTAAAATAATTTGAAGCTTGTTTTGTTGATATAGATCAAACATTTTTTTAATACGAACCTAATTTAAAAAATATTTAATTATTAAATGTACGATTAATTTGTAAATAAAAAATAATTACACTTTGAGAGGTTAAATAGTGATATTAGCACTGTGTAAAGTTGTTTTTAATATTTGATTTAATACATTAATTTTATTTGAATTTCTGAAGTATTTACATAAAAAAATAATTTGTATTATACTTTTGTATTTTTGTTATATTGGTGTAATATTATTTTTATTATAAAAAAGTTTTTCTAATATATGAATTAATTAATTTGAAATATTAAGTTTCTTTTAGAGTTAATAAAGCACAATGAGTACTGGAAAAATTGATTTGACATTATCTGGAACTGAAATCTTTATTTGGAATGCAGATGGTAAGAATAGTTTTGTTTAAATAATTTAAAGTTTTTAACACTCTCTTATTTCAATAAAAATTTTAGATTGGTTAAAACTAAGACAAGAATATAGAATAATCGGAGACTGCATTGGATGTATAGCCAAAAAACCAAGACAAGATTGTATTCCTGGTCTACCTTTACAGTTACATTCTGAAGAAGCTAAACTTTTAATAGACAAGGGATTAGCTCGTTTAATTCATAGACCAGTATTAAAAGAAACACCTAGCGAGTCTATAAAGAAAAAGTTTGAAGAGTATAGAAATAAATTATATATTGAACAACAAGAATGTTTAATTAATCAAAGAAGGTTACAGGTAATGTTTTTTAAATTTATCTTTTATTTATACTTGTATCAAATTTATTAAATTTTTAAGTGAATTATCAGTTATTATACGTGAATAGTCAATCATTATTAATTTGTTTTAGATATTTTTTATTACTTTTCTTTAGCAATGTGATTTAATATTTAAAAATAAATTTCAAATAATTTTTTAGATAACTGCATATATGAATGATATTGTAGAAGGTAAAAAAAGAAAATTATTAGGATTGCACACAAGAAAAAAGAAAATAAAAAAGCCACTGGATGAAGAAACTAAAAAAGCATTAGAAAATATAGACATTGACAAAGATGCTTTGTTAGAAGAAGAAATGTCAAGATTACCTAAGTTGGAAAAGAATGATGTATTAGTACAAACTCACACAGGTAAATGAATAATAATTATTAATAAATCTAAAAATAGAATATAATGTTAATGCATAATTTTATATAAACAGCGTACCCATGGAATACAGACGTTATAAAAACAGAAAATTGGAATTACCCTTCCAATGATGAGGAAACTTTTAGATACAAAGTATTTAAAGACCTTTGGGAACGAGGTTATTATGTAACAACTGGACAGAAGTTTGGCTGTGATTATTTAGCATATCCAGGTAACAAAGCGAATAAAATAACTTTTAATGAATTCAAATAATTATTGAAATTATTTTTAGGTGATCCAATAATGTTTCATTGTCTATTTTTGATTCACTGTAAAAATAGAAACGAGGAAATGTCTGTACTGGAAATTATTACAGAAAGTCGTATAGGAGGTCATGTTAGAAAAACTTTAGTGTATGCAACATTATCCAAAGACGGAGAAAGAGTTGAGTACTTTTCTTCTAGATGGGCAGATTCATCTATGGGAGAATTTTAATAATAGATTTATAAATCTAATTTTTTATTATGACATTATCAGTAAAATTAGTTTTAATAAAGTACAAAGATAAATATATATTTTAAATTTTATCTATTAATTTAAATCTACGATGTTCTGGTTCTGGTATAACATTAAAGTGTTTTTTGTAAATAGTATTTCCTTCCTTTCCCTCGTAAAATTTTTTGATCCAACTATGTTCCCAATCAGGATTAATTTTTTCACATGTTACAACAACTTTGCCTGGATGAATTGCAAACAAATTTCCATTTCTACCAAGTCCAACCTGCCAAATAAATTAAATTTTATAAAATACTTTAGCTTGTATGAATCGTTCATATGAAAATATTGAACAAATTATTTTCTTTTACAGAAACGCTAATAACATTTAACATAATTATAAACATTAATCATCAAAGTAAAATAAATACTATGGAACTATTCAGAACATATCAAATTTATATGATTATAAAATATATATTTTAGTGTAACAAAATCTTACATTGAGTCCAGGATGAAAACGAGTTGTATTTTGTTTAACTAAAATAGTTCCAGGGGTAACTATATGACCATCCTGTCTTTGCCAGCCTCTATGTTTTGGTCTTGAATTTCCTGCATTTTGAGTTGTAGTACTCGTTTTCTTTGAGGCATTACGACAAGTTACTGTGAATAATAATAAATTTCATATTAAAAATTTATGTGTAATATTTTTCAACCTTAGCTGCACAATAATACAAAAAGTATTCTAACCTATAAGACTTGTTGTTGGTTTTATTAATGTTTGATTAGTATTTCCAAGGCATTTTACAGCAATATTTGATATTGTTGCCATTTGTATGAATGATTAATTTTTTTATTTTATAAACGATAATAAATTATACCACCTCCAACAACAATATATGTATTTCGCACTTTGCAGCAGAATACAAAAATATTACTGAAGGCACAGTAAATGCCTGAATGGTGGCTCCACTATAATATATAATAATAGCACCGTTTCGAATTTTCGCCGCTTCCAATTTACCGGTTGTTGTAGCAACTTTATTTCCAATTTCCAATCCTGATAAAATAATAATAATTTTGTTCCAAATACTAGATGGCGTAAACTATACAATAACTACTTTATGCGATTTATGATATGTAGAAAATTTATTCTGTATTTCAAATATCAATAAAAGTCCAATATTCATTTGTAATTATTTCGTTTGAAAACTGTTAATAATTGTAAATTGATTTCAATAATTAATATTTAGTTTTATAAAGTATTAAAAAAATTAATTCTAAATAATTAATTATAGATAATATTTTACGATGATGATTTTAAAATTTTGCTTCTTTTAAATTTTAATAAAATTTATAAATTTCAAGGTCTATGATTTTTTTATTATAAACTTTTGAAAGTTTAACTATTAATAATATTTGCATTATATGCGTGTTTATAAAACGGCCGAAATAGACGATATGGTTTTACACATTGATGGTCCAATAAATAAGAATAAAATAATATTGTTAAATTTTGAATTTACTTGTTTTTATAAGTATCTCGATGTAAATATTATAATGTGCCAAATTTCACTGATTTAATTACTAAAATCTGTTAAAATATAATAAATCAGGCATATTTTATACATTTTTATAAATTTGATGTTTTAACATCTGCGTGCTTTAACATATCCATTTTTATAAATTCTTCGTTAATTAAAAAATTGACATTTGAGTATTGTATTAATAACATTGAATCTAAGTGAATTTTAAATAGTACAATTTTAACGATTTGATGATTTAACAAAAATTATTTTATTTTATTTTAATACACATGAAGATAATTTTAGTCTATTTAGTAAGTAACAAATTAGTTGGAATTTCAATAATTAATTTTATTTTTTTTATTTATTAGTTTTAGAATATTGAAAATTTTGATAAAATTAAAATCACATCGTACAAATTGGTATCTAGAAGAGAAAAATACTTTATATTAAAATTTGCTAAAAATTTTCTAAAAACTCCAAAGTTCTATAAGAATTTTTATAATTATAACAAATTTCACTCTCGAACCGTACTAATTTTTGTCTGTAACGACAATCAGTCTATGATATAGTATTGTAAATTTTACAAAAAGTATAACAGTTTTTAATCTACTTTTCTCTGCGTGCAGTGATTTACATTTGTAGAAAGCTTATGTTATATGGTTATTAAAATGGGTTAAAGGTTTCAATTAATCTTTTCCTTTATGCTATCTTGAATAAGTGATAGAAAATTAAAATTAAAACTGTTTTAAATTAACTTTTACTTGCTGAATTATTTTTCTTACGCTAAAGAAAGCGATAGGGTGTTTATAAAAATCTTTTCAATTAAATTTTTATATATAAAAAAATTACAGAATTTTTAAATTTTTATCTAAAAAGAACATACTGCACATAAAATATTTTCCTATAAGAAATTGTTGGATATTATTTTTACAATTACAAAAATTTATTACATGATTTACTTGACACTTGAAGGAATTAGAAGTATTATCTAACATTTCATATGTTTTTCTATCTGAAATTTGATTATGTGTACAACATATCACAATAAATTAATTCCAAAAACAAGAGATGGTTGAATTAAACAATGAAATTTACATGGAAAAATTGAATGAGCATTTGATACACGATCTTAAAATTCATAAGAAGATAAGTAAAATTTAAATGTGTTTGGCTAGGAAAAACGAAAAAAAGATAGTATCGTGATAAGCTACTAATAATGATGTTTTAAGAATATGATAATTACGCATTAACTCGTTAAACGTGTGTTAAAATAAACCCGATTAATTTAAGTAATTAATTTTTACATTAATTTGCTACAGTTGTATTAAACGACTATGTTAAAATGAATTCTATCAATAAACATATTAGGTATATGTGATAAGTATATATAAATAAACGTAATAATCTCGTATTAATTATTAAGTTCATTCGGATTAATTTTAATACACATTTAACAGATGATTATCACATGACGTGGTAAATATACGCATTACTTATTATACATGATAATCATGTGATTTTTCTCCATGCAAGGAAATTTATCCAAATTATTGAAAATGTTTTTTATCATAAATTATGAATATAAAATTTTCAAGAATTAAATCAATGTAACAAAGAGAATATAAATATGTAATTATTAAATCAATGTATTTTATTCGAACAAAATCATTTAATTTATTAATGCAATGTTACAAGCTCATAAATTTCAATTTCTGCAAATAAACACTTTTGGAATTTCAAATATTTGAATATGAAAAAAAAATTTTATTGTACTTTCATTTGCAATAAACTGAAAAATGTTCATAACAAAAGTTAACACGTTGAATCGTTAAAAACTATCCGTTCTCGTAAAATTCGCGCTTTTGAACTATATAACTTCTTACAAGTTTCTTGTGATTGATGCACTTATAATTCATCATGATGTTTCAATATGGAAAAGTATATTAAAAACGAATTACTTTTTTTTCGCAGAAAATTATATTAGTTATTTATAATTGTGAATTTAATTTTACACATGAAATAAGATTGTTTTGTTTTGTAAAATATGTTGGCTTTACGTTAATAATGCAAAATCGTTGATTCTATGACGATAATTTAAAGATAACGATTAAAAAACATTCATCAACAAGAAGCTAAAATACAATGTTTCTTATGTAAACCAAACGTACGCGTATATTTTAAAACAAAATACCGGAAGGAATTGTGTTAACCCATAGCCAAAACTTTTGTTTTTTAAGATGTGTTTTACTTTCAAAGCCACAACAGTTATTCTATTCATAAAATTTTGAAAATCAAAATATTCTCTCCTTTTGTTTTACTAACTTTCAACATTATGTAAAGATTTTTTTTTCAAATTTTCCAAAAAAAGGAGCAAGATGTATAGGTGTTGTGGATGAGAAATAAGGTTAAAATAAGAAAACTTCAAAATAAAGTTTTAACCTTCTGAAATGTAATAAAGTTTTGAGATTACTAGAGTAGACTAAACCTGGTTGTAATTAATCTTTGCAAGCTCTTTAAAGCAAAAAGCTTTAGTTTCATAGCGTACACATGACTCTCTCTATTGCAATATCGGTTGATCGATCAGAGTGTACGGACGTTCTCTCTGTTTCTCATCATCTTTGAGTATTAGTTACAGAGTTGTCTCATCGACGACGATACTCGTTGTCTTAGGGCTTCTTATTATCTTTCTTTTTTTTCTGTTCTCGAATCTTGTTTCTTTTTTTTTTATTTTCTTTTAGCGCGTTGTTTTGTATAAGTTATTCTAAATTGTTTTTTTCTTTTATCTAAGTTTAGTGAAAATAATGTCATTTTTATTTAATTATTATTTATGTTATATGTTTGATAGCTTGAGAAAATTATAATTTAAATATTTAATAAAAATTACCGATTATCTTCAGAGCATATTACAAGGTAACTAAATAATTTATTCTACTTTTATCTTAGCTATAGTTCTTGTTAATTTGTAAATCCTACCAAAGAAGATAGACGCTTATAGAAGGATTCTTATGGGTTAAATTTGTCGTCCGAAAGCCTGGGTAACACTTAAACATTGTTTGTATATCTATACATATGAGAAATGTGCTACTACATATAATATATATAGATATAAAAATACATGGGATTTGGTGGCGTCCCAAACAGCTGGGTAACAGAACTAACTCATTTTTGGAGGAAATTCACTATTTAAAAGAACGCTTCCATAAGCATCTATTTTCGTTGATCCTACTAAGAAGTTTGGGGTTGTCAGAGACTCACTCGGTAGAGCGATAGATTCGTAATCTCGGGATCCCGAGGTCAAATCCCGCTCTCGGCAGTCGATTGATATAAGCACCTGTAATAAGTTACATGTGCTTTGTTCACAAACACAATGAAGACCTCCGTCGCTAATTAGCATCGTAATGATAACTAAAATACAGCGACGTTAAATAAATTAAAAAAAAAATTAGCTAGTACAGTATGATTGTCAAAATTTTCTAGTTATAAGCATAAATTTTTCAGTTACAAGCATAAATACAATATTTCTCTTAAGAGCCTAACTAATTTTTTTAAATTTACAGAATTTTTTTCTTTTTAATTTGTTTATGAACTTATATTTTTAAAAAATCGCTTAAACCACCTTAACGTATGATTTTTATTAAAAAATATAATTATATTACGGATAATTGATTTATCAATGAATTTCGTAATAAATTAATTAAATTGAATAGATTAAATAAATTCAAAACTCATTGCTATTCAAGAATATTTAAATAAATTTCATGAGGTATAACTGCATTAATGAAATTGAATAGCGAATCGTAATCTCATTAAAATTATAGATTACATTATATGAATTAAAAATGAAAATAAAATTTAATGGATTTAGTAATAAAAAACGTGTAATAAAAGAACTTTTTTTTCATTATTTAAAAAAAAGTATTTCTTTCGAATATGAAAAATGAAATATAAATATCAATAATTTGAAAACTTTTAAGAATATACGATCAGATATGCGCTGGATTCAATACGAAATTACTAAATATATTTAAAATATATGATATTAAATTCCTCATCAATGTTTCTTTTTTCGTAAGACATATTTTTTTTCAAAGAATAAACATAGTGTATCTGACAGGTAAATTTACTTTCAATCATGTAACGTCTTATATTGCTACCGACGGAGTATTAATTCAACTCTAATATTTCTTCATGATAATGTATTTAAAAAAAGAAATTATATTACAATTTTATTCGTAATATAAACGTAAATACCAGAATATGAAAAAATTTTTAATTTCGTTTCCATAAATCGAATTAACTTGATTACTATTAAATTGATAATTTGATAATATTTTGAATTTTGTTTCCATAAATTAAATAAGAATTAATTTGATTACTTAATAATTTTATAACATTTTGATAAAAATTTTCAAACTTTAAATATCTTTATTTGCTTTCTTTTATCATATACAATTTTAATGCTATGTGTTAGATAACTTTAACAGCTATTCTTAAAAGTGTAGTGAAATTAAATTCAAATCTTACATCCTATTTCCATTAACTAACATTTGTCCTTATTTTACCCTTAAACATGGAATTAAAATAAAATTTTTCATAATACTTTAACTAACATTATTTTTGACGTTAAATATAATAAAGTGTAGAATAATTTATGTTGTTACGAAATTGTTAAAATAATTACTATTATACAAACATTATATCATATGGATTGTTAAATAAGTTATGTTCTTTGTACACGTATGTTTTCCATCTGAAATTAGGTCGAATATCAGGATATAAATTATTGCTTGAAACTAAACTTATTATTAATATTAACTTCAATACTTGACTTCTTATCTGTTCGATAAAACTTATTCAAAAGAATGTAGAATCAGAGTACCCTAATGTTCCTCCAGGCATATAAAAATTGAAATATTTACTATTATTAATGTTAGAGATTTATAGCTAATAAGATTCGATGCCCATGTTCAACTTAATAAGTACTTCTGGAAGTTATAATAAATTATAAATGCATCAACACCTTATGTAACTGTATATTGTACAATGTTTTTTTTATAAGTTTTGACGAAAATTTCCATATTTTATCAATTTATAAATAATACATTGTTATTTGATACATGTTGCAAATGATGTATATAAAAAATCTAGAGGTTTATAATATTTTAATAAAGTTTAGATAGCCGCGATTTGAGATAGTTGATTAAATCATGTTAATGTAATAATGATGAATGAGAATGAAATCAAGTAAAAAGCAAATTGAATCGTATTATTGTTTATCAAAGTTATTGTTAAAAGTTATGCAATGATATACTGCAAATTATCCTCTAAAGTATACTATTGAATTTATTAATTTTTTATAAATATCTTTATTTACATTTCTAATAATCGTCCATTCTTATAATTAATCCTAAATCTAAAGTAAAAAAATGAAAATTATTAAAAATGAAAAAAAATATATTCATAGTGTTTCAGAGTTCTGATACTTGCTTCAACAGTGTCGAAGGAATATGTTTACATACTTCATAGGAATTGCTCAAAATTAAAGATATATTTATATTAAAATATTCAAGCATTAATACATAATATCTTTACAATATATCTCAATTCACGTCTAACGATTGTCCTTAAGTTTTAAAGAAGAAGAAAAAAAAATATTCCATAAATCGGCACGAGTCGCCCTTGGGAGCATTAAACAACTATCATAACGCCGATATACACACGCGCTGTTATGTGTATACACCAACTCTCTTCAATATTCGCGCGCTCGTTTTCTCTCTTCCAACACCGATACACGTATACTTTTTTTTTATACGTACACGGAGCTTTATTCCAACGCGTATACCAACTTCCTCCGTTGTTGTAATATACGCGTTGTGTTACCTTTTTTCTTTTTTTTATTCATACACACGCATCTTCGTATTCACGTGTTTGTGTACATAACCCATCCTAAAGTTTTGACAGCGGAAGTGCTTGACCTTTATCCCTTATCCTCACAAAACTCCACAATAAACTATCTCTCGTCTCAGTTTATAACATTGAGCCTAAACAGACGGCAAGAAAGATGAAAAAAAAAAAAAAAAAGAAATCTAAATCGGCAAACATATATGTATAATTTAAATATATATATGTATATAAAAGTATAGGCACAATTACAGCGTGTAGTGTCGAGGAACCCCATTTTATATTAATAGTCGAGAGTGACTGTGATGATGATGAGGGCCTCGCATAGGAAAGAGGGAGTAAAAAAAACAGCATATAGCTCATATATAGTACATAGCTTCAGATGAGTTTAAGCTTATATAGTTAGAGAGAGAGAGAGAGAGAGACAAATATATTACTACTACTAGCAGTTTTGATCGGAGAGGTTTTAAGCGTGCGCGAGTACTAAAGCGCGCGGGTGTAAAGTAGGAGGGGGAAGATTTCAAAATGATAGATAGAGAGAAGAGGAGGATGGGATAGGATATGCCCTCCTCAAACTCTGTATCTCTATTTATCTCTCTTTCTCTCTCTTTTGCTTTTTCAATCTACTGTGTGTGTTTCAGTATCAGCAGTTCGCGATGGAGGTTACTACTACTACTACTACTAACTTACTCCGCTTTAGGAGAAACTTAAGCTCATTTCTTTCTCTTACATAGATATATACACGTATAACAGATTCTTTCTTTCTATTGTCATTTTTTTTTTCTTGCTGTTTTGGTGTTGAAGGTAGCGGAAGAAAGGAGAAGGGTTGAGATTACTTTTTTTTTCTTTTTTCTCTTTTAAGACAAGCATAGAAAGGGAGATTAAGCACACAAGTGGAAGAGACAGTGTGCCGCCGTTAAAATAGAAAAAAAAAACATTGAAAGAAGTAGGGGAAAAGAAGTTTATACGCCAACGCAAGCTTTGACATATAGACAAGTTTTTTAGCAGGAAGAAGAACGATATTGCTTGTGTTCTTTTTTTTTTATTGTCAGTATATAACAAACGTTTTAGAGATCCCGAAGGAAAGCCCTTTAATAAGTGAATAAAATAATACTACTTTGAATCCGCGCGCTTAAGGATCGTGACGATTTAACTTTTAGTGCGAGTTTTTTCTTTATTTTTCGCCTTTTTTCATAATTTCCCGCCAAGATATCAAAGCGCGCAATATTTAACGGCTTTCTTTATAGTGCTTGAAATTTGAATTCTTTTATTTTATCAATTTTTCTATTCATAAGCTTCCTTTTATTCCTTTTTTGAAACATCGACAAAAAGAATAATTTTGTTCTTAAAAGTTAACGGATAAGAAAAACACGATTGATTGAAGTGGGTCTGAGGGTTGCAAATAAATCTTTTTTTCCTTTGTGTGGCTATACCCTTTGAATGAATAATTTAAAATTGAAATTTAAAATTTTTGCATTGCCCGTAACGTTGAATAATTTTTCTTTCAACAAGAAAAAATAAAGCTCGCGGTGTTTATAATCTTTTCGATACTAGTTTCATATAAAACAACAACAAAAAAACAAAGAATTTTACAGTGATTAACCAAAATGTGTTTATTAATAATAAAAAAGACGTTGAATCTACGTACGATTTGTATTCTGAATAGTGAAAAAAAACAGGGACTTAGAACAAGAAGATCGGGCGTTGAGTTTTAAATGAAATTATTAAACTGACTAAAACTATAAGTGATACAATAAAAGAAAATAATAAGCATTTAAGAAGATATTTGTTGGTTGAATAAACTTGAAAAATAAAAGAGAGTGAATACAATGAAGATAAATAGGACGAAAAGTAAAATATAGAAATTTAAAGGATCCACCTAGAGGTGTTAGAACTTATCATCGAGAGCGTGGGAGCGAGAAAAGTTAAATAAATAAACAACTACAAAGTAGATTTACGATAGGGTAAGTTTTATATTCTTAAAATATGGATGTCGAATAATAAGTTTTAAAATTTATAAAAGAATCAAAGAATGCCATGTGAAACCGGTTGAATAAAAATCAATTTTAAAAGTGTCGCATTATTACCATACTTTTCTACTTAAATATTAAGTATCGATATTTTATATTGTACGCGTTAGAAAAATCGTTTACCTTAAGCATCTATGAATGGTTGAAAAAAGTACCAAAAAAAGTGTTGCCTCAGTTTGATTCTCATGAGTTTCCTGCTACAAAAAGAGAATAATTTTAAATTTGAAAAATTGTTTAAGTGACTTTTGGGGTCACTTTAAATCGTTATATTGCTGTTCAGATGTTCAAACCAGTTAATAACGAATTTATCTTGATTTCATGCAGAAATAACAGATAAATTTATGCATAAAAATATTCTGATATATTTATTTTTCATGCTAAAAATAAATAAAAGTCTAGAATATTGTAAATGCATATATTATATTTGACCGTAGTATAGATATTTGTGAAACAAACATTTTCAGATTAAATAATTCGTGAAAATGTTAACTTTGGAATATATTTATTGAATAAATTTCATAAGATATAAATTTTAAATAATTAAAAAAAAATAATAATATTTTATTTTTCTTCTTGATTTATATTAATTATGTTATAATTGTTAAAAATACGCGTAAAAAATTAAATTTTTTAAATAATGGCGAATATTATTTAAATCATGTTTCATAGTAATACATTAATAAGATCTACATGAACCTTAAATTATGAATACAAAATATACAAAACATTTAAATTTTATTCAAAATATATTTGTTTTGAAAATAAAGTATTAATAAACTAGTTGCAAAAAGCTAGAAAGCTTTTTTTATGAACTTTTAAACATATATTTACATTCGTTTCACCTTAAAAAAAGTCGTTTATTTATTAAGCTCTATCATAAAAAAAATTTTCATATCCTATATATTAATTAATCTCTAGAATAAAAGTCTTGAACTCTTAAAAAATAAAAATTGAAACCTCAAAAAAAATTTCCGCGTACGACGAATAAATTAAATCAAATACTTTTAATCTAATCAATTGCAATCAATGAAAAAAAAATTGAATAATATTTATTTTGTGAATTCGAAATTTTATTTTAATCAAATTAAATAAAAGCAAAAGTAAATGAAATTAAAAGAAGGAAGAAAGAGAGAAAAAAAATGGCAATAAAAAAAATCCAGAATTTATCAGCTTGTATTAGAAAAGTCGCACATGTGGTATATATATGTGTGTAAAAGCTTTAAGGACGAGCGGATGTCGCGCTTGGTGCTAGTGATTCGATTGATTCGTTGAAGAGCTTGCCGCGGCTTCCAGCACGGCCAACTTCCGAGTGGACCATGCTTTACTGTATCGTACCTCATCGTTATCTATATATATGTATATATATATATATATATATATATATATATATGTGTATAAAGTGAAAGAGTGAGCGAGTGAGTGAGAGAGAGAGAGAGAAAGAGAGAGAGAAAAAAAGGGCACGAGATGTATGTATATATATAGTAGAGGGAAATTAATAGTTGCTCGCGGTCGAGTATGCAGAGTCACCGGAAGAGAGGTCCGGTTGTAATCCTCTAAGACATAGAGTGCCGATTTTTAAGGGTCTATAATTCATATTTAAGATCAAATCATTAAACTCATTTCCTTAATATTACTTTTTTTTTCTCGCGCCAGGAAATTTCGTTCTTAATTATTTTCAACGGTCTTTCAGAATAATCAATTGAAAAAAATATCTAATTTATAGATTTCTTTGAAGTTTATTTTGTTTTTTTTTTTCATGTAAAATATAATTCTTAATAATTTTATCTTAGCAATTTCTTTATGTAAAGATTATTCTATTGAATTATTTCATTATTATACACAAATTTCAATCTTAAATATATATATATGTGATAACATTGAAGAAAAAAATTAGTCCATTTTTTATATAAATCGATAAAAGATAATTTTTTTCTTATAAAATCCAATAAACTTTTTTTCATAAAGGTTTGATTAAGAAAAACTTGTTATTCCGCAGTCAAAACGTAAATGAAAAAGAAAATAAGAAGATTTTCAAATCATAAACTTACATGAAGGCATAAGTTTAAATTACGATATCTCTCAAGTAACTTGTTCATTTCTTCTTTTACACCATATATATGTGTTATTTTTTAATAAATAGTTTTCTTTTACGTTACATATAGTAAATAAATAAATTAGTTTTCAATTTAGAAATCTTTTTCCATAAATAAAACGGGATTTATTATCAAAATGAATAAAGAAAATTTAAAAACAAAATAAATTTTGAAAATTTTTTCCCATACAAGATTTATAAAAAAAAAGCACTCTACATATTCAGAAAAGTTAGTACATCTTAAAGATATTTAAACTTTTTAAAGCAATGACGAGATGTAATTTTAAAAAACGTGTTGTCTTTTTACTAAATGATTTAAAGTTAAGTTCCTCGGAACTACTTCATATTATAATCAATTTTGAAGGCATCCCAAGTATACGCGCTTACACATTGCTTAAATGCTAAATGATAAACTTCCTTTTTGTACTTTAGATCGGAATGATTAAATCTAGATCAGTAAATTATAACTATTTTAATTCAAACATTTCAAAAATCATTTTTGAAACATTGAAACAAATTGCTTTCGTACTCTTATAATCGACGCGTGCGTGTATGTGTATTTTAGCTTGGTATTAAAAAAAATGCTTGGACATTTAAGTGAATAGATAAACTGTGTCTGAATACATCAATATTTTGATTTTTTAACTGATCGAAGATATTTTTTTTTATTGAAAGAAAAGATTAGGGTGAGATTAAGAAATTTATTTATGATTAAAAAGATCTACAAAATATATAAAAATTGCAAAAAAGCATCTAAATACATATTGTACTTTATATTTAGATTTTGTACATTACTTTATAAACAGTACAACAAATATAAAGAAAATAAGTTGTGGAAAAAAAGTTATATTTTTTACATAATTCCATAGCGTACATTTGCATACGTCAATACGATATGTAATATTATCAAAATCAGGTTTAGTTTTTTTCACCTTTAATTGACCTCTTATCGATCGTTGAAAATAATTTATTACATTTTTGTTTGTGTACGTCGATTGAAATTATTTATTTGATTAAAAAACCACTTGTAAACCCAACAATGCATTTTTTCACGTTTGGTATGCACTCGTTATTACACACAACGCATGAATAAAAAAATCTCTTATTCAAATTTATCGAACAGAAATTCTAGTTTACAATAAAATAACTATTATACATATTTGAAATATGAATAATTAGTTTAATTTTTGTTTCTTTAGATTGGAAATTCTTTGAAATTTTAAAGTTTAGTACCTTAGTTACATTAAAATAATCAGTTCAATAATTTATGGCTTAACACATTTCTCACTCTCCCTGAATTTCATTAAAACTTAAGAATATGAGTTTGTTTCTTAAATTAATCAAGTTAAATTATAATGAACTTCGAGCGACTTAACGCAAGCGATTTTCTTCAAATCAAGTATTGTATTTATTATATTTCATAATAAAATAATTCACTGCATTCAATCAATAGATTCTTGCTTATAAATAATAAATAAACTACGAAACAAATATTCACATTTAAATAAACACTAAAATTTCAACAATATAATATATAAATTTTTAAAATATTCCAATTTATCTTTTATTAAAAAGATTAATTTTTGGTTTGACTATTAAGGTTTAATAAACTTACACGATTCTCAAATATTGACGTCATACACATTTATCGGTTCACCAAAACTTCTACAAAAAGAAGTTCAATTTTTAATGTACCAAGTATATAAAACATATCACCAAAGTACACAAATGTTTGAATAGATGAAAAAAAGAAATGAAAAGTCAAGAGGCATAAACGTCATACTTAAGATATTACGATTATGTTAAAAAGTAATACATAACATAATACAGTGGTGTTTGTAATGGTTTGACGACAACAACGAAGCGTCGTTAATTGTAACAAAAGCTTAGCATAAAAGAACTTTTTAAAAGAGAGGGAATAATATGCGCGCACACAGAAAAGTTTGTAATAAAGAAGGAAAGGAAAAAAAAATAAAAAAAATAAAAGAGACTATGTATAACGAGACATATTAGGCGCAAGCGCGCGAGAGCGCAAACAAATGCAAACTTTAAACCAGTAGTCGTGACTTTGCCGGCGTGAATGAGACAAGTGCATCTTTAGAAAAAAAAACATATAGACAATAATTAAATAAAAGAACAATGTCTAAGATTACATTGGTACAGGGTTGGTTATGTTTACTTGAAAACTATTGGGATTTAGAGTGATTTTTTTTTCTTTATTCGATATTGCTACGAAGAAATTATGAAATTTATAAAAAAAGTGTGTTACGAGATAAATTTATATGCACGTGTTTCGTTATGGGTAATGTAACTTTAATTGAATTTTGATATATAAGAGTTTCACTTAAAACGTAATTAAAATGTCATTTTTTTTAATAAGGTTTTTTTTTCTAATTTTGGTATACGCTAAGATTAATATTCGACTGTTCTTATTTGGCACGTCAATTTATGATCTTGACATGAATTCCTTATTTGATTCTATGGCATTCTAATGCACCTGACAGATGACATGCAACCTTAATTGCGGTTTCTTTTATTTTTCTTTTCTTTCTCTTTCTTTTAAAACAAGCAAATTATAAGGAAGTTATTAAGTACCAAAGTTTTATCGTGACCTCACCACAATAAATCCTTTCATTTTGTACTTTTAATCTCGTTTTAAGCTATTTAAATATTTAATAACACGATGTATGTCTATAAAAAATTTTTTGAGATTTTTATAATATTAATACAGTTAATCATATTTTGGTAAAAAAACTTTAATTAAAAATATTACTTACGTGCAAACAATTCCGTATTTTCCTTTTGTTATTTTATACTGTAATATTTTTGTTTGAACAATTATTCTAAAAAAAAAATCAATACCACAACAATACATGTTATAAAAACAATTACATCAACAACTCCAGTCGTTTCTGCAATTTACACGAAGAAGAAAATAATTTTACTTGCTGGTAAAATAAATCATTTGAAAATTTTTTGAAATTATGTCAAAACTAAAAAAAAATATGCTGACGAATATAGTAGCAACATTATACTGCACTTATATAAACAGATACAACAGTGTAGTCAATTGTAAAAATCTTTTTGTTAATAATACTTTTATGCATCTGTAAAATCATGTGTGCTTTAAGTAGAAATAACCAAGCATTGTAAGACATGTGCTTTAATACATAAGTTAAATTCTTTTTCAAGTTGAAATTATTATTATGATACGTTTCAATCCTTTTCAAGAAACAAGTTTTTTTTTTGTTCGTTTTCGTAATTCATATTTTATTGAAGATTGAGATTTAAAAATTACAACTTTTTTTAAGATTCTAAATTAGTAATTGAATATTGAAAATTTTTATCGACAACCTATCCGTTTAAAATTTAATAAGTTTTTTATATACTTCGTACTCTTAATTAATTTACCAACAACACATTGTAAATTATATATCATATCAGTAAAGTTATATCGTTTTTCTTGCCAAACGATAAAATCAATCAATCGATCGCAAATATATATTTACGTGCTTGGTACACACCTATAATATCGTTAAATATTTCTTATTTTTTTTTATTTTTTTTTTCTTGAAAATCCTTTAGATTGATGCATCCGCTGTCTTTTCATTCTTTTTTAGTTTCTCTTTCTCTCCGCGAAACACTTGAGCTTTATCGATAGGATTTTAAAAGGTGATAAAACGCCAATCTATCATATCGAGTATAATACCCTAGTTTACAAAATGCTAACACACATAACGCATTTAGTTATTTCATTTATTTTTAGTTTTCAACATCGAACTTTATAGTATTAAAAAGTAAGCGAATTTTTTTTCACCGCACGCGAATAGTTTTACGTGTATTAATATTTTTGTTTTGCCTTACAATTCGTTTAAACTTTTGTAAAATTTTTAATTATTGTCGCGTGCGCGTAAAGTATGTTTGTTTTATTATTGACGCAGATCGAGGTGAGATTTTTCGGTAATTTTTCTATTATTCTTATTTCATATTTTTTTCTTTTTATTATACATCTTTCAACCTTCAATTTTTCTAAAGCTTATAGTTTTGGTGCTTTATGATTATTTTTTTTGTAATTCTTTTCGTACACGTAATGCGTCAATTACGAATGGTTAAATAAATCAGATGTGTGAATAGTATGAATGTAACGAGGAAAAATGGCATTTGATTACGTTGCATGGGTTTTCAAGGATTTCTTTTCTTTCTTCTTAATATTCTTTGCAAAAAACATTGAAAATTTACATGGATTTGTTTTTGAAGCTCATGAATTAGCTGGCTGTGTACTTTAGAAGCTTTTAAAGAAAAAAAAATTATGCATTCATGTATTACCTTTTTTATTCGAAACGCGAGTACTTGAAAGCGCACTTGAATAAAGTTTGCTTTATTACATTTCATTAAGTACGTACTTTATTTTAAGCAGTATACATTTTGACTCGTGTTTACATTTAGCTTTTATGGGAAAATCTTTAAAAATACATGCAAAGTATATAGAATTTGAAAAACGTATTAAATATTCTGAATTTTATACAAAATTATTAATTTGTATTTTTTGCTCTTATAGTTTATAATTTCATGCTATTTTTGTATTAATTCGATGAAAATTTAATATGATTTTAAAAGATGCAAAATTAAAATTTAAAATTTCATTAAACATAAATTTTTATTAGCTAGTGAAGATTAAAAAATCTTCGTAGTTTTTACATTGTAAGTTATTCCAACACTTTGAAACTGCCGTTTCGAGATAAATGCCCATAAAATTTTTACGCTTAGTCTAATAAATCATTCGAGACAATATTCCGGATTTCATTCATAAAATTAATTTTTTTTTCATCATAAAAATTCATGAAATTTCGTTTTTGATAGAAATTTAAATTAAAAAAAATTATTGTTTTGTATTAACAATAAACAATATAAAAAAGATGAGAACAAAAAATGATTAAACTGGATCATGTTTTGAATCTTTTTATAAAATAAAAAAATCAGAGATAAAAGCATTTATATATAAACGCAATAGATAGGCTTGATTACCCATATCAACAGCTTTGTATTAATTTAAAAAGATATCTAAAGAAATATTTTGTCGTAATCGATCGAGCGTACGTTGTAAATCGTCAAAAAGACAACATAACTTTAACATTTATAACTTAATTTTAATTGAAATTTAAATAAAAAAAGAATGCGAGACAAGTTTAAACAATAAAGCAAGTGTTGGGTAAATAAAAGTTAAAGTGTTAAGCCAATCAATTCGCTAATGTCTTCATTAACATTGGCGCTTGTAATTATGCTAAACACGAGGCACGTACATTTTCCTTTAAAGCAAAAAAAAAAGGAAAAACAAAAAAGAATAACCGTACGTTGTACTTTTACACGATTACACAATCTGTAAGTCAAGACACATGTATGCATTTTGCACCATGTTAGCGACACCTCAATAAAAAATGCATGTGGAAAAACGTTGAACGTTGCTTTCATCAAAAATAAAAGATCTTCAATGAAAAGTTAAAATAAAAAAAGAGAAGAAAAAAAATCTAAAAAAAAGTGCACGTGTTATAAAGTATATCCTAAAGATTTGCATGTGCGCGCGCGCGCGCGTTTGTTATGTACTGAAAAATCTGCTTGCGCCGATGGATTCTTGGTGTAGTCCAGTGAGATTCTGCGTTCCGAACGCATCTTCGCTTCAACTTATATATCCTTTTTCTCATTTTCTTTGAAGTTTTCATGCGTGTGCTTCGAAACTGTACGCGCGCGCTTTTTTTTTGTTACTCTTGAAATTGTAGTTTTCAAAGAGACTTTTTTTAAAGATTAAGTAGTGTGTATAGTAATAATTGTATGTTCTTTAAATTGCGCGCGAGTTTAATAGATACTAAACAAGTGTGCCGTACGTATACTTTTAGATTTTTCATTTTCAGATTTAGAAAATTTCACTACTATCATAAAATATTTGTTTCGTTGAAATTTAATATTTTTTAGTCTAGTTTAATTAGTTTGCTAATAGTTGAATGAAAAACATAAATAATTAAAAAGAATTTCTGTTAATTCACATTAAATTTTAAATACAAAGTGTTTAATATGACATAAAAGTATTGTTTTCATATATCTGTAAAATATTTATCTTTAATCTTGGTCATAACAAACAGAAGTTAATAAAATTTTTCTTTTGTTAAAAATTAAATTTTATCGATATGTGAACTTGATTTATTGTCAAAAAATAAATAAATATTATGATTGTATTATAAACTCAACCATTTATTTAACAGTTAAGACATATTTTTCAGGCATAAAGATTTTTCTTTTCGTATATCATAAAAAAATCATTATGGTCATAAATTTAATAGCTTTTATAAATGGCTTATTGTTATTGGTTTATTTCAAATTTGTTTAATAATTGAAGGAAAATCATATTTCACAAAGCCGCGTTTATAATTAAATTGACAAATTAAATTTTCACACATCGTAAATTTATCCATTGTAATATTATTAAACTTTTTATGATTTTATAAATAAATCATCGATTTCATCGATCGATTAAATTAATTAAATTTTTTCATTCTCTCTATTCAACATTAAAATTTAATGATTAATAATGATCCGACTGGATATTTGAAATTAAAATCATACGTTGGCATAACTTGTTGATTGAGCAAAAACTGATAAAACTTGAAATTATTCTATAGAAAATTCAATCTCGATAAAATTAGTATTTAAATTACCCAGCATGTCATGTTAGAATAGCAGAGTAATATTGAAAAAAAAGTAATTAGATTGCTAATTCACTGCTTATTATAATAAAATTATTATTTTTATTACTTTTGATGCTTAAAGTTTGTAACAACTTGTTTGTAGTAACTAATTTACACTTTGTTTATTAAAAGTTTGATCGGGCAAACATTTAATTTTTAAATTTTTAAAAAACTTTATAATTATGTGTTATTATAATTTTAAATAATTAAAAATTAATTTATATAATATAAACTATTTTTTAAATGATTTAAAATAATATTAATAATTCTTATTTAACGATATAAAATTTACAAAAATTCATATGAATCTTAAGATGTATTAGAAATGTATATAGTTGATCTTAAACTTCTTTGCTATTCTGAAAAATAACGAAAAAAGACATTGGGGAATCGATTCTTCTTCTTTTTTCTTCATTCATACGTATTTATTATATGCGGTGACACAAATTTTGTCATCTATAATAACCGAACGGAATAGTAAAATCTTGACGTCACAATATATACTCGTTAAATTCTACGTTAAATATTTCAAGACACACACATTTATATACATCCATATATGCATTTCGTTAGTCTAACGATATACGTGTAATATTCTTTTTCTTTAATTTTTTTTTATCTTCATTCATATACATACTTTTTCTTATCATTAAAAAGTATTTTAATTTTCATGCGAAAAAAAGTAATAGCGTGCAAAATGCCGATTATACTTTCATTATACAGGCATTCTTTCTCGTGCAACTTATTGTATGGGTTTTAAGAGTTTCTTGTTTTTTAATGTTTTTCTTTTTACTAAAACATTCTTTTAATACAATTTGTTGGGATTTTTATTAGTCTTGAGTATACATGCTATCTGTTACAAACGTATAAAATACCTTTGAAAATTCTATTAAAAAAAATTGTATAATATTTTAGTTTGATTGTTTACATTATTTACTTTATACTATATTTTATTTTGCTTTAATATTTACATTTTATTTTTTATAAATTTTTAAACAACATTTGAATTTCGAAATTTCTATTTCAAATTGAATAAATAAAAAATAATAAAAAATGATATGACACGTGTTTTGTGCATAGGATATGGTAATATAAACAATCAAAGTTAACAGACACAGTTAAATGGAAAAAAAGTAGACAAATGATCTAGGAACGTAATTAATTAATACCCGAATAATAAAACTAAAAAATATAATGTTCATCTTAAGGAGATGTAAAACGGATACTACACCTGTTCTCTTAAATATTGACAATCTTCTTATTTTATTGCAAAATTTTAAGAAAAGAAATGTATTAGCTTGTAGTATTTACTACGAAAATTATTCAGTTAAATTTTCAAATAAATTCATTCATTAGTTTTTCAGAACATTAGGTTTGTTGTACAAAATCTAAAATTTCTAACATATCATATTGAAATCCAAAATTCCGAGAAAATAATGAATGAATTTATTTAAAAATTTAACTGAATAATCTTCGTAGCAATTAGTACAAGCTAAAGCATTTCTTTTCCTTAATTTTTGCAACAAAATGAAAAAATAGGTCAGATTCATGAGTACAGGTGTAGTGTCCGTTTTACATCCCCTTAATGAAAACAAATGGCATTATTTTTAAGGTCAATAAAATAATTTTGTTATTATTAACTTAAGGAAAATATATCGGAGAACGAAAAAAGAGAATAATTTTACTAATATCAATCACCTACAATATACTCATCAACATAGTCCGTTACTATAAATACACAAATAATTTTTTTGGATATTAAATTAACAATTTATTTTGACTTTACTTAAACCGAAATACCAATGAGAGATTTTTAAAATTTTGTAAACCTTTATAATGTAGCATTATTAAAGCGTCTGTAAAAAATAAATAAAACAAAAAAAAAATAAGAATGAAAAAAGAAAATAAAGCTATTTGTTGTTCTTTTAACATTTCAGAGACGTACACCGGAAGCTGAAAAGAGTTTGACTTATTAGCGCCTAGCTATATACGAAGGGGAATATTAAAAAAAAAGAAATACGGGACTGTTAAAGTGAGCTTTGAAGAGGATAAGGAAGATGATAGAAGCTATAGGAGTACTTGTTTTTTCGGGCAATGATTGATTAATATCAATTTAAACATCTCTAACGCTCATGTCAGGTGCTGTACTTACTGTATAAATTTTTCTCTTTTTATCATGGCATAGTATAGTGTTTACTTTTATTTTACTTTGAGCATAGTGGAAAAAATGAATGATCGAGTAATACTAAGACTTGAAATTTATGGTGTGTTGAAATAATTAAAATTTTTAATGGTAATATAATGTTCCTGTTCATTCATTTTAATTCTGTTAAAGCCATAGTAATATTATTATGAATTATATATAGTAAAGTAGTAATTTTAATGTTTGTGATTTTATACAAAGTAAAGTATGTCCCGGTTATTATGTGAAATAGTAATTTTTCCTGCAGAATTTTTCTCCGTCTAATAAAATGATTAAGAATTAATATTTTTTATGTCTTTTTAACGTATATAGTCTTAAAAACATATAAGAAAAACGTCGATTTTTACCTTTCGAAAAATTCAAAATATGTTTTTACAAAGATATTTATTCAAAATTAAAGAGAAATTATTATTATCTTGTATAAAAGTTGAAAAGACAAATTGCAGATACAACTAAAACAGAATTTTTCAAGTAATTAAAGTAAGAGAAGATACATTGGTAAAAAAAATACAATATATTTCATAAATTTTATTTCGACGTTTTGGAAAATTCTGCAAAAATTAAATGTGAAAACAGTATTCTATCAATGAATAACGTCATTAAAATTAAATTTAAAAAAATTAAATCAGAGTAATTATTTAATAGAAATTTAGATCATCTTTTTACGGAATTTGAAATTTTAGTGGTTTTTTTTCGTATAAACGTTTACAAAAAGTCTTCATTCAAAAGAAACGTTTCATAGAATCACAATAATGAAATTGTTTAGATATCAAAAATATACTTATTCTGAATTGAGAGGTCGTCAGTGGCTCAGTCGGTAGAGCAATGGATTCACAATCTCGAGGTCTCGAGTTCGAATCCCGCTCTCGGGCAATTGATACAGGCACCACTGTACGTTACATGTGCTTTGTTCCCAAACACACTGAGAAACCTTCGTCGCTAATTAGCATTGCAAAAACAGCAGAAATATATAGCGACGTTAAATAAAATATGAAACATCTTTTTAATCAGGCTCCATTGCTAGAAATAAATTTGCAAATTCAATATTTTTTTTACAATTTTTAAATACTGGAATTATGCAACGAATGTTTTATGCATACTTGATGCATGAACGTGGATTATGTAGTTGTTATTTTTAAGTGTGGTGACTGTTACAAATGTCATCTTTTGTTTTGCGTCAATATCTCAAAAATTTAGAAATCAGATCACGTAAAAAATTTTTTTATATGAAGTATAAAAAAACATGATAATATGAAAATTCCAAGAAAATATGATTTAATAACACCATCATCACATTGATTATCTTTTTTTATCAAGTAAAATCAACTTTTTTTTTCTATGATTTCATGTATTAGTCAATTTATCTAAACAAATGATTCATCATAAAACTATCCAAAATTTCAAGTACCTAAATACGAAATAGTTTTTTCACAATATTTCAGAATCTCAATGTTATATGTATATATGTGTATAATATAAACATATAATTATAAATGGCACTTAATTTATTCGAATTTGATTTCAAACGAATAATAATTTTCAATTAGAATATGTTATCCTATAGACATATAATTCAGTTTCAATTTGAAGCACTTTAATATTCAAACTTTAAAAATTACTCTGATGGAAATCCGATTTTGAAGCAAGTGGAATGTACTTGTATCTAATAAAAATTCTTGTTTTTTGTGCATAATAGCAATCCTCTTTAATAAAGCATGAAATCTGTTTCCTTTAAATCTAGTTAGCGCAAGTGGATAAGAATTTGATTGAAATAAATAGATTTAATAGATATCCTTTAACTACAAGTAGATAAATATTTCATTAAAATAAATAGATTATACATAATACTTATCATGAAAAGATATTTATTTTTAAATATTAATCTAACGTTTTTTCTTTTATTTCTTATAAATAATAACGTTAAAGATGAATGAAGCTTGCATTATAACCAAAAAGTAAATTAATTAAATTAAGCAAATTCTTAAATTTATAATTAAAATGATTATTATTTTTATTTATTTATGGAGTAAATTAGTCACATGTGAATATTCTTGATTAAATGAACTTAAGGAATATTATTTTGGTAAAATTAATTTTGATAAATGAAGACGCTTGTAATTACATGTCATGAACTCTTTTCCATTATTAATCGCAATTTTAGAAATTTTTGTTAAATTTTATAAGTTTGAAACATCATAGCTTAATAATTATAGGTATAAGAAAAATTTTACAATAAGAAAATAAATGTAGGAAAGAGCAACTTTAATTTGCAAGTATTTTAAATTTCCAAATTCATAAAAAAAAATTAGAAATTAAATTTTAATAAATCAAAGATTTTTTTGTATTAGACTAATATTAAATAGCCTATAAACTGTATTATGTGTATGAAATAAAGTTTAATTATATCATAAAACTATGTCATGCATCATATAAAATAATTGAAATTTTTAGATCCGATAAAAAAATTGCAATGAAGTAAATGAAATATTTTCTTATTTACAGGTGAAAAATATTTGGAGAACATGCGATCGCCTGGCGGTTACGGCTTGAAAACTCTCAAATCAACAGCGACGTGACTTTACGCTGTCGAGTGTTATATACAGTGTACGTAAAAAAAGAAAAAAAAATTTTTAAGAAAATAATCAAAGTTCTACGCAATATAATGACGTGTGTCTCGATGTATCACAGAAAAATTTAACAGTGATAAAATAATATCCTCTCAAAGTGTCGACTAAATGAAAAGCAAAGAAAATAATAAGTAAAGAAATCCTATAAACTCGCATTTTACTTTTCGTTTTAGAGTTCATAACAACGTCGCGTTCAGTAAAAAAAAAAATAAGTAAATAAAGCCAGTGCAACAGTGTTGTGCAAGCGGTGATAATAAAAGACTTTGCGAATCTGAAAAATCGTATATACAAAACGGAAAAAAAGGAAGAGTTCGTTTGCTCGACTATTCAAGAAAAGAAGAAAATCAAACATTGAATAGTCATAAATAAAATCTAAAAAAAAAGCTATCTTCTCTCGAGAGATAACAAGATCAAAATAAAAAGAGATTAAAGGAGAAGAAAAAAATCACTTGTTCGTTATCTATTGTTGAATTTGGTTTAGTGACAAGCAAAGAAGAAGACATTAATAAGAAAAAAAAATACCCGAATAGGTAGAAAAGGAGAAGGGAGAAGAAGAAAAAAAAATAAATAAAAAAAAGATCGTACGATCGAAGAGCAAATTTACAAGTTACCCGAAGCATGCACATAGGTCATGCCGTTTGATTCGGGAGTCAGAAAGAAAGCCAACAACGTCGTCTTTAGGATCCCCGGCGTTGTTACTTGAAAGCGGATTTTTTCGCCGCTTTTAAAAACAAAATAAAATTGAAGAAAAAAAATGAGTTCGATCGACTTTGACGAAGTGCTGCTGCACGTCGGGGAAAAGGGACGCTACCAGAACATCATGTATTATTTATTATGTATACCAGCAACTTTACCTGCAGCTTTTCTTGCTTTTTCACAGGTGAGTTTGGATAATTATTTTTTTGCAGTTTTGAACAATAAACGTTTTAACATGTTTTTTTTTATAATTTATTTAATTAATTGTATAAAATCATAATTTACAAAGAAATGATGTTTAAAATAAGTAAAATAAATAGTAGTTTAACTAATTAAATAGCTTTTCAAAAATATGATTTGTATACAGAATTTTGATTAAAAGAAATCAAACATGCAAAAGTTGACCATTTTATATTTTGATGCGTAAAAGAGTTTTATTACCTCGTAGAAAGAGACTATATTTTATTTCAATTTAACAATATACAAATTAAATTTTTTTAAATTTAATAAGAAGTACAATATATTTTTAATTCAAATTTAATTAATTTTGAATAAAAAAAAAAATTTTTACGCCAATCATTGAGTACGGTTATAAAAAGTTTTAGAATATTATTACTAATTAAAGTTTTGAAAATGTAAAGTAGAAAAATATTGATTCATATTAACTTTTATAAAAAAAATTTAATAGAATTAGTATGCATAATAAATAAAATCGGCCATAATAAGATTTAAAAGTTAAATTTAAAAAAAATATATTTTCCGAAACATAATAATATTGAATTTTTAAATCAAGTTATTTTATTTTTAAAATTTATTTAACGACGCTGTATTAATGCTATAATTGCAATGTTAATTAGCGACGGAGGTAATCAGTGTTTGTGAACAAAGCACGCATGTACAGTACAGTGGTGCTTGCCTGTAAATCGGCTGAGAGCGAGATTCGAACTCGGGTTCTCGAGATTACGAACCCATCGCTCTATCCATTAAGCCACTGAAACCTCGCTTTATTTTGCAATACATTAAGTATATCAACTATTACTTTTAATTGGAAGATTTAATTTTAGTTTATATTTCAAAATATATATTGATTAGCTTAAAATGCTTTTAAAATTCTCCAAGGTAAATGTGTTAAAAATCGAATTGTTATGCGATTTTAAAGTGTTCCACGAAGATTAATATGCATTGAAAGTATACTTAAATATGAGATTTCCTTTTTTATAGAATTATTAGATACTAAATATTAAAATACATAAAGCTTTAATTTATGAAATTTTACTAGTCTGATTTACAATTATATTTGAAAAATATCGAATTTAATGAATTTTATTGCAGAGTTGCAAGTCGAGAGTAGTTATTAATATGCTTATGAACGGTTATAAAATTAATTCGATTTAGGAAAATTAAGAATCAAAATTGTATTATCGAAATGATCAGGATGAACTAAATTCAAAAACATAATTATGTAAAAACTATAATATTTAGGTGTGTTTAGAAAAAAATGTTAATTCTATCTTTACAGAATTCACAACACGACAAAGATTAAGTATAGTAAGATAGTAAAAATTTTTCGGAAAATTTGATCTAAAGGTGGATGAAACCTTATAATCTCAAGCTTTAAATATAGCAGCTCAAATTCTTGAACAGATCGTTGTTATTATAATAACATATTTTTATGTTAATAAATTCTGTGCAAACGTTTAAACTATTATCTTAAAACATTTTTTAAATAATTTATTAAATAAAATACAATAAAACCAAGATATAAAATGTAATAGCAACCAATTACGACTTCTTTTTATTATAACCTTTCGAACAATTTTTTCATTTTATGACATGCTTAAGTATACACGTACTTGTGTGCATATATTCCAAGTCGATTAGAAAACTTTTTTTTTCAAGGTAATAAAAACTATACTCATCTTTTTCCCATAAAGAAACTAAAGTTTCAATCCCAAAGTTTTTTCATTTATTAATTTTTTCATTCACGATATCCTTGCTATAGGATACCAGAGCTTCTAAACTTTAAATTTAATTTAATTGTTTTAGTTTTAAATTATTATAATTACAAACATATTACTCGAGGTTATTTAATCCTTTATTCATTGATATAAGGTTATACGAAAATATATAAATATAAGATTACATTTAAGGTCTTTAGTGACTCAGTCGGTAGAGCGATGGATTCGTAATCTCGGGGTCCCGAGTTCGAATCCCGCCCTCCGTCAATATTTACAAGCACCACTGTACGTTACATATGCTGAAGTTCACAAATACACTGACGATCTCCGTCGCTAATTAGCATCGTAATGATAGCACAAATACAGCGACGTTAAATAAAATTTATTTATTTATACTGTGTGCGATACTGTAACTTAGACTAACTTAAAACTAATACAAAATAGAAACGTAGTAATTAACTTAAAACTAAATTTTAAAAAACAATTTAAAATAAAGAAGTAATACCCGTGTCATTCTTAAGGCGTATTTTTTATATAAATAGTTATAAAATTATCATTGATTTTACAAAATCTGTACATTAATAATACAGATTAATATATTTTTTGCTTATTATTTTTTCTAACAGTCGCAAATTGTATCTCTAAGACGAAGTAAACTTTTCGTTATCCTTAAAATATAAAATAGTTTGTTGATGGTCAATTCAATAAAAGACATTGATTTAAAAAAAAAAAAACATTTTAATTAAGTTAAAGTAATCGTTGTTAAAATTTTTCTTTTCATGATAAAGAAAAATATTGATTAAAAGATTAAATTTTTTAATCTCAATTATTGAAAAACAGCGTTTATTTGTACATGTCTGTTTCTACTTACACGCATTAAATATATCATTGAAATAACTGTGTTTAAAATGTTTCCCTTTACAAAAAGGGTAGAACAAGATTAAAATTCGATTGTTATATCATAAATAAAAGTTTCTTTTTCTATGTAATCAAACTATTTTTATTTACTCAGCTATAAGAAAATAATAATGCATCAGCAGTAAAAATATAATATAAAGTTCCATCGGTAGTTAATAAAATTTTGTGCATGAAATTTGTCCACAGGTATTTGTGAGTGCATCGCCGGAGCACTGGTGCCGGATACCAGAGCTCGATAATTTAACGAGCATATTAAGTCTTGAAGATCGTAAAGCATTATCATTGCCGTACAGGAATAAATCAGATGGCAAACGAGAGTACAACAAGTGCCTAATGTACGACGTTAATTATACGGCAATTATTGAATCATGGCTTAATTCGGTGTACGATAATTTTACAAGTCCTGGTATTGCCGATATCGCTGATACTGGTGGTATGCATTATCACGACGATGTACTGAGAGAAGATTTACCGCTGGACGGTTACGGTGATGATTCTTATGGTTCGACTGTTAATCCAACGTCGTTGTTAAGATTTCCAAGAAGATTGCCGCCACCACCGGTTAGCGATCCTAATTGGCCAACTGTCAAGTGTAGATATGGTTGGAATTATGATACAAGAGATTATGACAGCACACTTGTCACCGAGGTAAACTCGACAAGAGCAGCTTTCCCGCTTGTCTCAAATTTATTTTTATTTATTTTTCATTTTTTCTTGCTTATTTTTCTTTTCTTGTCTATGTTTAATGGCATCTTGATAGAATTTAAAATTCATTGTTTTTATTGTGTTTGATGCTTTTACAGAATTTTTGAGTCTATGAATTTACTAAGAGATGATTAAATAATAAAAGTATAGCTTTTATTTTCTATCTTGATGAAAATATTTTAATTATTTAATTTAATAATAATTATTGATTTTAATAAAACACATGAACGCCAAGGTAAAAATAAAAACATTTTTAAAAGTGTGATTTTCAATGAAATATTTTTAAAAAGCCTTTAATGGCAGTTTCAGTGACAAATAAATAGAATAACAATTGACTAAATTATATTTAAAAATTCAATTTCATTGATTAATATTCATCAAATACAATACAAATCTAAAAACTCGATATACGTCACTAATTATTATCTGCAGCAGTTTCTACCTTTTCAATGTACATTAAAATTTGTTTTAAAACATAATCTTTAAAAGATTATGCTATTTATTCCAATTTATATAATTATTTCAATCTATACTTTCATACTTCTTGACATTGCACATTACTGAAACTTTAATAAATTTTAATTAAAGACTAACATTATAAAATAGTTGGGAATATTAATTTTTCTAGGACAATTTTTAACTTTGATATCGCTTTATATCGTATATAATTAAGCAAATATCATAAATACTTAACAAATCTATTTATTAACTAGTTCTTTCCAAATTATTGGTTATACGACACCCGAATTTTATTGCAATAACAAGAATCTGTTCATTCTTCAAAATGTATGAAAAATGGTATATCGGTACAAGAGAAAAATTTGGCTGTAGTTGTTACGGTCAATATCATGGTTGACAGACTTTAGATAAAAAACAACTTAATTGTAGATATTTTATTAAAATATATTCATACCATTAATATTATTAATAAAATTACACCATTAGATTTATTTGTTTACACAATTCATAAAAAAAGCTTCGTTTAAAATATCGAATACAAAAAAATATTTAAAAAGTATCATTAATTCTTTGATAAAATAAAAAATTTTATTTATGTTTTCTGAACATTATGAATAATTGAAAATTTCTTGAAAATGTGTTTCAACTTTTTATTGGCAATTACCAACAATCGCTACTTAGTATTAAATCATGAAAAATAGCCATTTATTGCAAGCAAAATAGATTTCATCTCTATAAATGATGTATGTTTCTAATATACGCATTTAACAGAATAATTATTTAGTAAGAAAATATTTTTTAAGATCTAAATAAAAATCATAAAATAAAAAGAACTCCATCCCGTAATTAAATTATATTTTAAATCTGCAATATATTTATATCAGATTTTTTTACAAAACGAGCATTTATAAGATTAATAACCTTATTACAAAATATTTCACTCTAATCACGCATATCATTCTTAAACGAAAACCATAAATACTCAATGTCCTTATTGTAATTTCATTAATTTACATTTTCCCGCTGTTTCTCAAGTTTAAAGCTTAAAAATAAATTTATAACGTTAACTTAAGGTGGAAAAAAAAAACATTAAAAACGATATATCGGTATACGCTAAACCAAGCGCAAGCGTTGAAATCAATTGACACGCGGCTTGTAAACACGCGAGTGAAAAAAAATAAGAATTTGTTTTCTTTATTATGCAAGGTGTATATAAAGATTGAAAGATGTGCAAATGCACTTTAAAGGAATAGGAAAAATTAAGTGCATCTTTGTTTTTTTTTTTTTTTTTGAAGGAGACTTGTACTTGTATTTTGCGTAAAAATAACATGAATGTATGTATTATTATAGCAAAACACCTGTCGCTATAAATCTTGAAATCTCTAGTGGTTAGAACGAAAATCGTGTTTCAAGTGATGAAAGAAAAAAAATATTGTTTTGAAGGTTGAAATAAAATTATTTCGAATTTTATCACTTTTTAATGCATTATAAATAACGCTAAAGAGTTAATTAATGTCTTAATTTTATTATAAATATACTTGCAACTCAATGTTATTATTTTTTTTTTAAATTAAATTTTTATTTAAAACTTCATCATATTAAAACTTGTATATATTATGTACTTTTAATCTTTAAAAGTTACTCTTACATGAAAATTGTTTCTTTCCACGTTATAAGTAAATGTTCAATTACAAAATTTTGAAGAACATGTTTTGATAAATTAAATAAAACATAAAACATTTTTTTAAATAAATTTATTTAATCTTAAATTAATGATAATCTATTTAAAATGACTCGAATTTTTCGCAACAAAAATAGTTTTTTCTGATTACTTAATGAAAATTAATTTTATGTAATTAAATGTTTATGATTATTCCATTTCTAATAAATAGCTGTATATAGCTTAAATTTAAATAAAACATTAAACATTAATTATCTCACCCGAAACATGTTTAAAATTGTTTTGCAAGTTGTATATCTTTAGCTCATAATTACCATAAATAATTTCAATTCAAATTAGCCTAACTTATCACTGCCATTAAAATCATCAGCATACACGATTTGTACGTATACTTTTGAAACGTTTTCATATTACGTGGTTACATCGTCTTTAAAAACGTATCCATAGTATGAAAAATTTCAAGCGCAAGCGTAGTAAAAATTTGCATATATTAAGATGAATAAAAACGTTATATTATAAAAGAAGCATAAAAACGACATTGTCTATGTATTTTCTTATGCGTGAAATAGAATCAAGTTTCAAGCTTATACGTTAGATATACACACGTCGTTTACTTGCGGTGTACGGCTGTGGGGTCTTCTTTATTTATTCCTTTTTTTTTTTTTAATTCTTGCCTTGGCCTTTGGATCTGATTCTTTCAACTCGGATGTCCTCGTTTTGCATATCTATGTATATAGAGAAAAAAGGTCCAGAAGAATTCGAATTGTTACTCTGCGACACAATACAATATAAATGTACCCGTTGGAATAAGAAGAAGCGCAAGCGCACGCGGACCTTGGCATCTTTTTTTTTCTTAATTTTTTTTTATTTTGACTATACTGCGGTTGTATACTACGGGTGCATTAGACCAAATAGTACTTAGGAGAGATAGTCAAGGGAAATGGATTGGTGAAATAAAAAGAAAATGCTAAATGGGAACTCTCTAATTGTAAGACTTCCAAAGTATGGTTGGATGAATAATTTTTTTTTTTTTGTTTGATGAGCAAAAAACTGTTTGGATAAATTTTCGGTCTTATGTAATTTTCAAAAATTTTAGTAATACAAATTAGTTTTTTTTCACTTTATTAACTGTGATATACATAGTTACTCCCATTCGCTTTCTAGAAGAAAATATGCAATCTTTGAATAATAATTTAAACAAACTTCAAGAATCATTCAAGATTTTATTTTTTTTTATAAAATCTGAAATTTGAAAATATTAAAGATCGACCTTTTTTTCAAACATAATCTTTAATATTTATTAACTCATATATAAAACAAATCGTATACAAAATTTGCAAAAACAGTGTATTTTGTTTTTCATGAATATTGTTTACATTAAAATAATTAAAAATATAATAAAACAAGTTTAAGTAAGTCTGACGTAATAACTATCCTTCGATACCCAATTGATTGATTAATATGGTAACCTTTATCTATAAAAAATAAACTTACTATACGTTATCCTGTTAGGTAAAATAACTTGAGACTCTCTCTCTTATTTTTTTTATATATATTTTTTAACGTAGAAAGAAATGAAAGTTCCGTGTATATGCAAGCAGCTTCCGTGGACGTCAATGCAATATAAGAGGAAGTGACGACCCGAGCTTTCGATGCCTCTCGAAAGAGTTTATACTGACGCGCAGACGTCATAAAAAGATAAAAAGAGTGGGAGAGAGAGAGTGTGTTTAAAGATTTATTTATAGGCTTATATAGTAAAATATTATTTCTTTTCTAAGTACTTATTTTTTTTTCTTCTTTGTCATGTTCAATATGTTTAATGTTGCATAATAATTTATTATGTAAATATTTACAAGTTATGAAGAAAAAATATAGATAAATATTAGATAACGTGGAGATGGTATAAACTACAATATATGTAAATTATACGACGATTGTGATTTTTAAAATTAATTGTTCATTTTATTTTACAAATAATTAATTATGAAATTTCAATTGAATACAAAAATGAGAAACTATATCATTAAAATATTAATGTCAATTCTAAACTTAAAAGCTTGTTCATTTTTAATTAAGCGACTGCCAAATCTTAATAAGATAAGAACAATAATTAACGATTGCCCAAAAAAAGTCATCAGTTAGTAAAGAACGCAGTTAAAAAATAAAACTAAAAGGCGCCAATAAAGATCGCTAACGTGCACGTGTTTGCGGTATAGTCGCCAACTGGTACGAGTAATGAATCTCGATTTTCCTCTATAACGAAAGCGAAAGTTTTAAGCCCTAGATATAGTATAAGTGCAACGAGAGAATCAAACGATATTTATATTATATTCTCCAATGATATTTTCAGCTACTTTTACTATTATTAATGGCATAAAAAAGAGAAAATGAAATGCTGATATGATTGTTTTGTAAATAAAATAGAAAAATAAAAAAACAACAAACGAAAAGATAAAAAGTCAAAGAGTGTAAAAGTGAGTGGCCGATAGGTCGCCAGCTCTTGTGGCGTCAGCAATTGCTGGCCAATTTACCTACCCCCGCATCCGGTCAAGTCATATACATAACACATGTACACACATATAATATATACATATACATGTACTCTTTTTTCTTTCTCTCTCTCTCTCTTATTTTTTTTCTCTTTTTAACGCATGCAAATGCCTTAACAGAGCAACTGTACATGTATATATATAAAGCATGAGTCCCACACGGTTAAAAACTATGTATGTATATATGTATTTACGCGCGTTCTGGATTCGTTGTGACGTAAAGCTTATAAGTTATGCTACGGCGGCTCTCTTCAATGGTTACAGTATATAGTTCGTTCGTGTGTATGTACTATGGGTTACGATCCTTTTCGGTACAAATTTCTGAAGGGGACACGGAAGCGGATACCAAAAGATACTCGGAAGTTTAACGCACACCCGAGCTCTGACCTTTTTTTTCTCTCTTTTCTCTTCTCTTTTTCATTGTATTGATATCTTTTTTTTTGCTCTTGTCCCTTGAGTAAGCCTTTTTTTTTCTTTCTTCGAGGGATTTATCTTTTTGACTTTGAATTTAATGCTGACTGATAAATGAGCAGGGTTGTTGAGAACTTTTGGAAACCAATGTAGGGTTAAGGAGTTGGAATGAATTTTTAAAAATAGTTCAAAGATTCAATCTCTCCTGCCTTATTGTAAGAAAGTATTATAAGATTGAATAATTAGCACTATTGAAATAAGTAATATATCCTAATATTTTAAATTTTTATAAGCTCGACTACATAAGTTTTATTTGAGTCTGGAATCTTTTGAGTAATTTTAAAAATTTATAATACTTCACGTAAAAGGAATTTGAATTGACGAAATTGAAAAAAGGATTTTCAATTGGATTTTAAACATTTAGGCAGATTTGGGAGGTTTATTTCCTTGAATTTAACTTATTTATAACTATGCGTATCTTTTATCAAATTTCTTTGATTTTAATCTAATTTTACCGAATTTCAATAGAGTTGAAGAAAGCTCTGTTTCAATGGGTACATCTTTTATTGCCTTTTTATATAAGAAGTTCAAATACCAAAATGTGAAAGCTACGGAAAAATGATAAAATTGTTATTAACAATAATTTTATAAATTTCTTAGATCAATCAAAATATTTAAGATATTAAAATTAAGAATTTCAATTTGAAAATTCCAGACACGCCATAAATTATTATAACAAAATTTCTAATTTCCTAAGTTAATATCATTAAAATAATGCTCCTTTTCTGACTTATGTAGTTAAAAATGTATATAGATATTAGAAAAGCACCTTAATTTTTTTTAATTTAAACGTCTTTTTAACTAAATAAGCTAAAATTCGAGCTTATTTTTCAATTAATTAAATAAATTCAAAGGTCTTATACACTAATCAATTAGAATTAGAATAAGTTTTAGAAAAAAAATAAGTAAACTTACTAGGAGAGTATCAGACCTCCGGATCACGGATTTTGCTCAAACTTTGGGATAAGTTTTAAGATGTCAAAATATGGAAGGAAACAAATTTTAGACCCCAACGCTCATATTTCCTGTTAAGGCAATTAAGAAAACACAGTTTAATTTAACGCGTTCTACATTATTTAGGAGAAAACTTTTTAAATGAGCTGAGCTAAATCCTTTCGAAATATAGTATAGCATGTCAAAATATTATTTTTCCAAGTATAGCGTAAAAATTTAGACCCGATTTCAGCTTTTGTTATTAATTAATGTTTTAAAAGAAAAATCGCAATGTTTATCACCTATAACTTTGGAAATAATATTTTGACATGCTATAACCACTATTTTGAAAGTATTTGAGCTAACTTTCATTTAAAAAAAGTTTCATGCCTTAAGTATCAATGCTAAAAACTTAAGCGTTTGAAAATCTAGTAACTTTTTAGTGATTTCTTTAATTGCCTGTAACTAGGAAATATTGAGCGTTGGGGTCTACAATTCTGTTTCCTTTCATATTTTGACATCTGAAAACTTATCCCAAAGTTTGAGCAAAATCCGTGATCCGGAGGTCTGATACTCTCCTAGTTAGTATGAAATATAATTGAACTATTAATTTTATTTGTTTCAAATAAAAATATTTATTAATTTCCTAAATTTTATATTCCTTAAATCATTATATTGATAAAATAAAATTCTCTATAAAAATTATTGCCTTAATTCGAATTATTTTTACACTTTTTTTATTAGCATATAAGGCAGAAATTTGACCATCCTATACATAATTATAATTTTTAGAATAAATAGTAATCAAATAAGTAGTTACAGATATAAGATCTATGTTTAAACTTTTATAGTTTGACAAATAGAACTAAAGCTATTAGTTATTGGCTATAAAGTAACCGAATTAATTATTAATATATAATATTTGATACAATTTTCATACTTTTTTAATACACTTGTTTTTTAAAAAAACTAATCAATTATCATGAAATATTAAAATTCGTCATTTTTGAGTCAATTTTATTCATCTAGCGGAAATGTTTAAATTACAACTAATAAAGTTGCATAAGAAAATAAGTGGAATGTTATAAATGTTTCTTTGGAACTCGAGCGATTTTAATCAGTCATTTGGTGTCAGAAACAATTTTTTAGAATCACTCTTCTTCTGATTTTCTTCTCATTTTTTAAAAATTTGCATTAACTTAGTTTCGCTAGAAATTAAACTTCTTAATTTTGAACGATGTAAAAAACAATGAAAATAAAAAATCAAAATTTCTTATGAAAAATTGGAATTTAAATAGAATTTTATAGAAATAATGATAATTTGCATCCAAAAAATTAATTTATTTTTATCGATCCACAATACATGCCACAATAATTGAATACGAATTTACCAACCTTATGAGACTAGTAATTGTTCATAACTGTAATGTATAATTTAGTCTAAAAATTTTGAAATTCAACATAAGATTTATCAAACAATACAAATACTCTATAGTGAAATACCAAATTGATGAAGGTCGATTTTCCAAAAAAAACCACACTAATGCTTTCCTTTAAACAATACATCAATTGTCAGAGAGCAAACGTCGCTTCATCAGTGCTATAACCATGTTGAGCGAAAGAGAAAGAAAGAGAGAAAAACGTCAAAGCACGAGCATATACTTTCAGAACATTATTTGATATGCACAAAGGCATTATCTACTTATTCCCTCGACTACACATTTGACCAACACTATGCTTATATACGTGCTTATGTATACCAAGTATTTCAGTCTCTTGTAGTTAAATCGACTATTAAACTAATATCTAAGGCCCTTAAAATTCTCTAATTTTTTATACAGTTTTCACTATTGGTTTTCTCTTTGATTTTTTTCTCTTTTTTATTCATAAAATCTTATGTATTTATGATTATTGTTCCGTGTCTATTTATAGCATTCAACATAAATACGTTTTTAGTTTTTATTACTTGTCTCCTTCTTCATTTCATGCTTGCATTTTGGCAGTCTTTTTTTAAATTTAATGTAAGATTGAAAGAATAGTATGATTTCAAGAACGATTTCATTAACATTTAGTTAAATGATAAATAAATTTTAATAATTATTATTTGATTTTTCACAATTGAAAGGGATAAAGATTATAGATAAGGATATATAAATTAAAAATCTTTTAATTTTTTATTCTACATTAATTTCTATCGCTTAAATCCTACTATTCGATAACAATTTAAAACTTTATCAGTCTATAAATCTAAATCATTGTAAAATTTTTCTAATGAATACATCGTCACAATAAAATGTATTATGTACAAGATATCTCTCGTTTATTTGAAAATACATAGCATAAAAATCATATCTTATGTCCTTTTCAAATATTGATTTTTCTTCTACCTGTTACATTTTCTTTTTATAAAATTCTATTATCTATTGTGTATTCTAACTAGTATTATAATGCACTTATATTACTGTACTAAGCGAGGTACACCGAGGAAATTTGTTATGCCGAGTTTTATCTTTAATGTGTTGCTTGACTTCATTGCTAGTTGTACTTGGCCCATATGCTCACTGACTTTGTTTTCTTTTCTTTCTTCTTCATCTTCTTCTTGTTTGTTTTTTTCTCTCTCTCTTTCTTTTTTTGATTCTGCCCTTTTCTATACGTCAATAGTGTTCTATTTATTAATTTTTTTTTCTTCTTGTCTGCCTCTCGACTACTTACATAATTAATTATAATGAAAATTTATTGGCATTTAACAAACAATTTAAGCCTTTAAGTAAATAGAATAAATTATGTCTTTGTAATTGTTGATTTAATGTTATGATAAGAAAATTTAATGAATTAATAAGAGAAAAAAATGTTAAAGTCTTTTCATTGCAAGTGATTGTAACTTCACTTAATTAAATTATTAATTTTATTTACGATATAAGCTTTAAAAAATATTTAAATTTGAAAAAAAAATACGACAAAAGTAACTTTAGAACAATTATTTTTTTTGTTAATTTTATTTAAAGTTGCTGCATATTTATGCTATCATTGCGATGCTAATTAGCGACAGAGGTTTGCGGTGTGTTTGCGAACAAAGCACATGTAACATACAGTGGTGCTTGTATCAATTAACCAAGAGCGGGATTCGAACTCGGGTCCTCGAGATTACAAATTCATTGCTCTACCAAGTGAGCCACTAAAGACCTCAAGGATGTATTTGTAACTGTTATTGTATTCTATTAAATCAGTTGCACAAAAATAAAATTCTTAAATATTGACCCAAATCATTTATTTATTTATTTTATTAAATTTAATGATTTCAGACATAAAAACAACTGATGTATAAACATTTTTCCAAATAAGTATCAAAAATAAAATTTTGTTTGTCAGACTTTATCATTCAAAAGTAAAATTCATCATAATAAACCACTAACATTAATTTTTATAGTTATACATACATCCTTCAACAGAAATTGTACAAGTGCTCTACGTAAATTTCACATTGTTTAAAAAATTTATTTTATTTACATTTCTAAAACAATTAGAATCACAGGACTAAAATTCACTGACGTTTATCAATAAGATAATCAATTAAATAACAAACAGTATATTTCTTTAAAAAAAATATTATAATTCTTATAATTTTATTTATTTAATCGCTATCTATCTACAAAATTGATTTTTGTGAACGTATGAAACTAGTATAATGTTTTCTTAAAATTTTAAGAATATATGAATTTAATACAAGAAATCATAAAAACTTAATAAATTAAACTTAACTTGAAAAATCAAAAACAAAATAAAATAATTACATTTTTGCTTGACATAATGATTAATAAATAGATAGAATAATTAAACAAAAAATAACTACATTTTGAATCTAATAATGAATCTATACAAATCAGAAAAACAAAACGTAATTATTTCAATTATGATTGACTTCTGATAATCTTAATTTTTGAAATGATGCACATATCACTTTGTAATCGATAAAATATTAAAATAATGATGTTTTTATTACTCTTATTATATAATGCAAATTCTTATCTTTCGTTTCATTCAGATTTTATACATTCCATAAATCTATCTTTTATCTTTCGAGTAATTGAATTTATTTATAATGCAAAAAAGCTTCGAAATATTCAATAAAATTTTGTTGTTTGAAAGTTTTATAAACTGGACTTCACCCCAAATAAATTCAAAAGATTATTTAATTAACAATGATTCATTAAGTGCATAAGTAAAAGCTATAAATAATAAATTTTTTCCAATAAATTAAAAATTTATTACTTATAAATCAACAGGTGCCATTGACTAATTATAACCAATATTTATTAATCATTAATTAGCGCTTGTTGATTTTAGTTTATACGCAAACATTATTATACAACTTCTTTCAATTAACAATATTGTGATTTTAAATAATTCTTCATCTGCTATTTTAATTATGTTTCAGTCCTACTTAATATCTATGAAATACTTTTTTAATTTTCCATTTTTAAAAATAAATATTTTTTTCAAATATCCATACTTATTATTACAAAATTTTTTTTTTTTTATATAAAATATATGAAAATCTGTTGAAAAAAATTTCAAAGACGTTGTCTATAATTGTTCGTTTCCTAACAAACGTAAGCTTTAAAACAAATTGTTTTGCGTGTCGTCAATTTAATTTTCGCCGTTCTGTACACCGCGCATGTATATAAACGCGTTCCCATATAAATTCTCCTATGATATATCTATTCAAAGAATAATATGTGTACGGCGCAAGTTACACACTTGCGTCAGAGAGTGCCTCAATCGTTAACTTTAAGAGCGACAGACAGATTACAGAACGTGAATTCGAAAGGATGTTCTTCTAGTTTCTCTAACTCGCTTTGATTAGATTATTTATGGATTAAATTTTATCTGTTTGAAATTGTTTTTATTAAAAAATTGCTCATATATATTTGTTTAATTTTACTTTTTATACCAATTAAAAGGAAATAATTATTGAATTTAAATACAAACTTTGAAAGAAAAAAAAGAAGAATTTACCTTCAGGAGTACGATGGAGATTCAAATTAATCGATGTAAATGCTCTTGTATCTTATCGTTGATGCAAATAATTTTATCAGAATGCATTTGAAATCTGAGCATATTTGAAGATTGTCAAAAATCTTAATTACATAAAAAACATAAGGGGCGATTAAGAGTTTAATGAACTGATAAGGAAATTTACGACGTTTCAAGTGCATAAAAACAGAAAAAAAAATTTGAAAAATTCTCCGATGTAAGATTTAATATGACGTTTCTATTTTTGCCTGTTTGTATTGAGTCTTGGTGATCACTGATAAATTAGCTGAGATTTATTGATATCATTATGTACGTACAGGTTTCATTGCAGATACAGACAATAACAAAACTGTTGAGACTTTATAGATTTTTAAGAAACATTTTAATAACCTTTAATATTATGAATAATAAATTATCAATGATAATTTTATTCATTTTTAATGAACATTAAACTTGAAACTTGTTTTTAGTAATCATGCAATTTCAATATTCTTAATTAAAGAAAATTTTTTTGTAAACAAATAAAATTTTTAACAATCTTCTTATCAAACCATTAATTTTATCGAGTAGATTTTACAAAATCAAAATACAATACTGCAGATTTAAAAAATCTCTTATTAAAAAGGTATAAATGCAGTAATAAAATAAACATTGACAACACATTAACAAGTCGTGATCTTTTTTTTTAAGACCATACGCTTTTTATCTTATAAGCGAATTTTAAAAGAATGATATTTGCATCATTCACATTTTATGGTTCAAACTTTTTTTTGCAAAATTTAAATGTAATAAATTTTGAAAATTAGTCATTTTGCATAAAAATTTTTGAAATATCGCGTAAAATTTTATTAAACATTTTTTAAGTCGACATTACTCTATAAAAAGTAGTTAAAAACTGTTACTATTAAATTTACTGAACTTTATGTATACATACGCAATTGTAGTTGTAAAGCATCGATACTTTACAAAAACTCTTTACACAAAAATATAAGCATTAGGAGAAAGGAGGAGAAGATTAAAAAAAAGAGCACGAAGAAAGGGGAAAAAGGGGAATACCACGTTCCTACTGTCAAGCTTAGGGTGATGGATACCTTTAATTGTGGGAGATATGCACATATATATACACATACATATATACATACATGGAGGTCGATATGCTCTTCATATGATTTCATTCTATCTCTTTATCTCTCTTTATTTTCATCACTTTTGCATGTCGGTCCTTTTGTATTTCGTTTCACTTGCTGCTTTTTCCGATGCTACAGATACATAACTGTATGATATGCAAAATTTATAAGAGAATATTCTTATTTTTTATACATTCAATAATATATTTAATTCTATTAACTTTTTTTTTTTAATTTCACAATTAACATCGAATAACAATATCAGAACAATATCATTAATAAGCAAAACCATAATAATCCTTTTTTTTGTAATTTAACACTCTGGATGAAAGCAAAAGAATAGTGAGTACTAATAGAAACATCTGAATTTCAAGATCATTAAAAAAATCCAATAATGCGGTCAATTATTGGGCCGTTTACCCTAGTTCCGTATAGCACGCCATAATACGCACTGCTCTTTAGTACATACCATATCAATGTGTGTGGGTATATATAGACACATGTGTTCCGGTGCAAAACAATGTGTCCATGATAAATCGGAGCTTTTATTCGATGACGTTATAAGCTTATGATACGTGCACTATGTCTTGCACATACAGATGATAGTACATTGAATGATAAAACCTATCTAGTTATATTTATATATTACAGAGGTGCGAGACGAGCCTCCTCTATTTATTATTCATTTTAATGTAGCAAGTATATAGCAGTGCTTTTCGAACAAATTTCATTCTTTAATTTTATTTCAAACAGATTTATTTATGTAGAGAATTAAATTTTTAATTGAAAATTATAAAAGTTGTATAATCACTTTAAATTGAAGCTATTAAAGTATAAATGATTTTTTAATCAATTTTCATATAGCGTAAAAAGATGATTAATTAATTTTTCATGACAGAGATTCACATTTTTGTAGTTCTCTGATATTCTTTTTTCTAAAGACTAGAAAATATTATCTGCTATCTAAAAATGTCATGCATCTTTAATTCATATTAAAATTTAACTTAAATACAGCTTTTCTAAAAATTTTTGGACCCAAACTTTATTAGCCTAATGTTAAATGTTTACATTTATTCATGCAAATCAGAAATAAAAAATAACAAAACAAAGGCGATCCAAACAATAAACTAATTTTTTTTTTTATTTAACGTTGCTGTGTTTATGCTATCATTGCGATGCTAATTAGCGACGGAGATCGTCAGTATGTTTTTGAAAGCACAATGTAACGTACAGTGGTGCTTGTATCAATCGGCTGCCGAGATCGGGATTCGAACTCGGGACCTCGAGATTACGAATCCATCGCTCTACCGACTGTGCCACTGACGGCCTCGTTGATATTAAAAGTAGATATAAAGTGATGAAATTGCATTGATTACTAATCATGCTGGAAAAAAATATGTTATTATACGTGCATTATGGCAAGGTTTTAAAAATTAATCGGATATTAGATGTTTGACCATAGGCCTAGGGTTAGCTTGTAAATCAATCAACTATGTATGTGCTTAGTCACTTTGTACTTCGCTTACTTCATTTAACGCGATCAAATTGATTACATTCTGTATTTTTTTTTCTTTTTTCATTTTTTAATAATTTTCCTTCTTATGCATAAAACTTCATTTGAAATATTATTCGTTATCGAATGATGTTACACGAGATGTATTAAATTTATTAATATTATTATTATAAATTCGCTCTTTTATTAAAGGCTTTCTCAATGGATTAAATCCAGATTATATTATTATATCGATTTTTACTTCAATGCATTATGTAATGAAAAATATTGATTATCTTATATGAGTTATACTATCAAATATGATTTTGATAAAATTAAAAAATACTTGATTTTTTATTTTACAGTGTAATTTTTTAATAAAATCATTCCAATAAATCACTTAGAATTGGCTAATTTGTTTCTTCGTATACTAACGACCAGGTGCATCATTCATATCCGTTATCTTTTTCAAAGAAAAATAAATTTACATCATATTCATTTGTCTGGAATATTAGTTCTCATAATAAATTATACTAATTGATCGAATCTATAGTTTCTACGAAAAAATAAACTACTTAATAGAAACCAACTATTAATATTTTTTTATTTTTATAAATTAATTAAACATTATAAGTTAAACAATTGAGACAGATTTTTCTGATTTGATTATTCGAACTGTGCCGTTTAAAGTGTCGCAGTTGTTTCGCGCCTATATACGCGTAAGCTTTTCAAGCCGGATGTATTTTATTCCGGCATATGTCAAATGTGTCCGATTAACATCGTTTTAACGCATTTCGTCGAATGAAAATTGATAATTGACGTAACTCAATCTTTCCCTACGTTACTGCTCATTACAAAAGGAGGATTAAATTTTCTGGAATTTTATGTTTTTTTGCTTTTTAATGCAGATTTAATATTAAATTTTTGTTAATTCATGCGGATTAATTTACGATTTATTCATTCTATTTCTAGAGATGAAATTTAAATTATTTCAATTTAAATGACCATTAAACAGTATTAGTAATACAATGTAATGTATAGTGGTATGCTAAGTTAATAACAAGTTTGAAATTCAAACGAGAGACCTCCAAATTCAAAATCCGATATTTGATAAACTAATTTATTGATTCGTGTAACAATTCGATTTTCAAAAAAAGAAAAGTTAACCCAATCGTATCATGCTTACGTATTTACAATCAAACAAATTGAACTTGAATTTTTCATTATTTAAAAAATAATTAAAATACTTCAACAAAATAGATATCATAAAAACAGAAAAAAATTCAACTCGTTTATTTACACTTCGTGAAAAAAAGTTTGAGCAATGTATTCTATAAAATTAAACAAAAATGAAAAAAAAAAACTAGTAACTGTAAATATTAAAGAAAATAAGTTAATACACTGACATTGTAATTGCATTTCTGTATTTACATAGCTAGATCTCGTATGCGACAACAGCTGGTGGCCCTCAACATCGACGACCTTCTTTTTCGTTGGTAGTTTATTTGGTAACGTAGTTTTTGGTTGGATAGCCGATAAATGGGGCAGAAGGACAGCCTTTTTAGCAATTATATTTCTCGAGGTTATATTCTCGATAGCAACGAGTTTTAGTCCGAATTACGTTGTTTATACGGCATTAAGGACCGTCAATGGACTATTTTTTCCTGCCATTTATCAAATACCTTTTATTCTTGGTAAGTTTTTTTTTACTTTTCATAATATATTATTCAATTAATTATATTACATTTATTATTTCGATTTTTATTCAATTAAAAGATTTGTCTTTTCTTTTTTAACTTATTACAGCCCTTGAACTAATGGGTCCGAGGTATAGGACATTTGCTGGTATGGTTATATGCATTTTTTTCGCCACAGCCATGTCGTTACTGGCACTTTTAGTAAGTGCTATCCATATACATATTTTTTTAAAATTCAAAATTAAAGTTACTACCAAGTAATTTTAACACTAAATAGATTAAATTGTTAATTCTTAAAATAATCTAACACAGAAAATTTTTTTTCTAAATTTCAGAGTTACCTATTAAGGCATTGGTATACATTGTCACTCGCCATTTCCGTACCATTTGTATTACTCTTTAGTTATTATTGGATTATTCCGGAATCGCCAAGATGGCTACTTAGTAAAAACAGGATAGACGAGGCTGAAGTTATCGTGCAAACAATGGCAAGGGTCAATGGTAAAGCGGTGCCGCCGAATTTTCTTCGGACAATGGAGGTAATATTATTATTTTTCAATAGAATTGTATCATTAAATAAAAGATTGATAATACTATAGTTTGAAAATTTTCTTCGTTTTCTTTTTAGAATGAGATACTGAGAAGACAAGGCATAGCGTGTAACGGTAGGAATTCAGGTGAAATAACGACAACAGATCTCGAGTCGGAAAACAGGGTGCAACCGATCTCGGCAACGCCGATGGACCTCCTAACTAATCCAAATATTAGAAAAAAATTCTTTATACTTGCATTTGACTGGGTTGCTAACGCTGTCGTTTACAATGGACTTTCCTACAATACAACGAATCTTGGAGTCTCTGATTATCTCGCTTTTTTTATTGGTATGTATTGATTTTTTTAAATACGATATATTTAAAATTAAACTTTTTACGTTCGTTTATAATTTTAATTATTGTGACTGCAACATAGAAATACGAAGCAACATCTAACGAGAGGATAATATTCTTAACTCTTCCGAATGAAAGGGTGATGGTTTGCACCTGCTTGAGAATATTATCCTCTCGTTAGATACTAGTTCGTATTTCCATGTAACAGTCACAATAATACGTTATAATTAATTTTTATTAATTTATTTTTTATAGTTTCTATTTCGAAATCACATTTTGAAAAATGATATTCAAAAAGATAATTTACGTATTGAAAATATTTAGGTTATTCAAAAGTTATTTAATCGATTTCGAATATTGAATATTGAAATTGACTATTAATTCAATTATCAAAATAATGAAATTTGGAATGAACAATAGATTGATTAAAATTAATTTTAGATATCCAAAATTGAAATCTCTACATAATAACAATATATTATTGAAATATCGATTAAAATCATAAGCTGATTATTAAATTTCATATTTAAAACATGCTTACCTGAAATTGTTATTACACAATTTAATCAAGGTTTTCCATTCAAATTAAAGCTGTGATATTAAAGTAGAATTGAAAAAAAAATAAAAAATTATTTATTGATTTATGCTAAAGTAACAAGAGAGCATAAAATAAATCGCTCGTATATGCAAGAAATAATTTGTATGCTAATAAAACGAGTAACATCTACTTTATTGCCCAAGATAGCGTTGCATAGTTAATAATACATACATTTTATAAACCGCATTCAAACTAATATTATTAAGAATTATATGACAATGATAATTTTCTCTTTTTATTTTTTCACACTCGATATGTCTGATTACGAAAATTGAACGTAATTAATTTTCTAGATATAATTTGTGTGAAAATTATGAATGTACGTATACAGGACTTGAATAATTTAATTAAATTTATTGTCCATTGTACGAAAAAAATATAAAGATTTGAATCGAGTGAACGTAAATTATTTGCTATCATTTATTCATTATGTAAATTCATTCAATTAATTTGAATGAAACAACTTATTTTGTAACAAAGTAACGTACGTTGAATTAATTTGTTATTTTGACATTTAATAATTGTGCGATCTATATTAATGAATAAGCAAAATTAAATTATTACTTAACGTTGTTATATTAAATTATCATTTTCAAGTAATAGTACATTACGTTCCGTGGACAGATAGGCTTTTTTTACGAAACGAGAAGATTACAAGCCGAGCCGAAGGCGAGGTTTGTAACGAGTTTCGTTAAAAAGCCTTTTTGTCCAAGTAACGTAATGAATTTTACGTTCTGAGAGCCGAAAATGAGAAAATAAGTTGCGATTTTGAGGTTAGAAGAACGTAAAATATTTATATAATTATTAAATATATATAAGAGAAAAGCGAAAAATTAAATGAAATTTTAAAAAAATAATTGAATTTATGTACACAGGAGGAGTAGTTGAAATCCCATCGTACGTAGTTACTTGGTATGCCATGGATAGATTAGGAAGGCGATGGGTCTTATGTATGACTATGCTTCTCGGTGGAGTTGCTTGTGTCTCTTGTATGTTTGTCCCTGAAGGTATGTACATTTTTTAAAGAAATTTTTAGATGATTAATTTTTTTGAAGAAGAAGAAGAATTGAAAACAATTCTTTTTTATTTTGGATACTTTTATTTAAAATTGAATAATTCAACATTCAAAGAAAAGATTCAAAAGACTGTATATTAAATACAATATCGAAATATGAAATATTTATCTGACAGATGTATTTTCAATAATTATAAAGTATCCAAAAAAGTATTCGTTGAATATTTTATTTAATATTATAAATATTACATGTGACTATACCTTACGTATAAATGGAAAAATTGACTCTATGCAAAAAAACTATGAACTAAAAGAGTTTATGAAATTTCGAGGAATATTTTCACAACTCAAGAATGAATAAAAAAACATCTTTACTATTAAAAAAATTTATTGATTTTATTATAAAATTAAGAAAACGCGATATTTTAAAATGACGTTCTCGAGTTTTTAAATTTTATATATTTAAAATTTTTTTTCAACCTCTCATTTTTTTTATTTAAAAAATCATACTCTAAAGATATTTATAAAAAAATTAGAGATTGAATTGAAAATTTTGATAAGTTCATATCAATGATATAATAATATTTGGCATTGTTTATCTTTTAACATAAATTACAGATGCAGTATGGGTGACGGTATCACTGGCGATGGTCGGTAAATTTGGCATAGCCGCATCGTTCGCCGTATTTTACGTGTTCGTGGGTGAATTATTACCAACGGTGCTTAGGTCTCAAGCAATGGGTATAGCATCATTTATCGCTGGTATTGGTTTACTCACATTTCCTTATATCGTTCATCTTGCTGTTTATTGGAGGGTACTGCCACTTATTGTCATGGGCTCGTTAAGTGTCGCCGGAGCCATAACATCAATATTCTTGCCTGAAACTTTAAATATACATTTGCCGCAGACGATAGAGGAAGGCGAATTGTTCGGAGCTGATTTTAAACTTTGGTCTTGTCCAACACTTCCGACAAAGTGAGTAAGAAATTTTAAGGAGATTCCAAACAAATGGTTCATTTTATTCTACAACCCTTCTCTTTCGTATTTAAATAAATATTTATTTATTATCATAAAAAATTTAAAAAAAGAAGACAAAAATATATCAAATTAATTATTGCAAACAAAAATAAAAAACTATCACAAACTTCATTAATTCTATACTATGATAACTATAAGTTATAATAGTAATAATGTAAAAGAATCAAAGTAGTAGTAGCGTAATATATATTATAGTAGCAGTAGTAAGTAGAAAAGTAAATATAATAAAATGTTAAATAATTATGTCGATTTCATGTTAGGTAAGCCTCACAAAATTCCTGATCCTCTGCATATGAACTGATAAAAAAATTTTAAAAATATTTATTTTGAAAAATATCAGCAAGTAAATAATGAAAATCAAATAATAATATACAATTTTGTATTTATGATGATAATCTTATAATAATAATTATTTATAAAATTTGTTTTTAACAATATCACTTTTTAACAAATTACTATATGTTGAGTTAGATAATTACCATTAATTTATAAAATAGGTAAACAAAGATTATTATTATCATGTTGTTGATTGGTCATCGTATAAAAAATAATTTTTATAGAAAGTAGATTTAATAGAAAATTACAAGAAAAATACGTAAATATCAAGTAATTAATATTGTCAAGCTTTACAATTTATATTCGAAATTAAGAATGGAAAACTTAAGAACATTTTAATTTATCCTTATACATCTTAATCAGTAGATATTTTTATATAATTTTAACATCATTTTGAATAACAAGTCTTAATTTATACTTTTCCGTAAGCATGAGTGTTTATTTATATTTTATGAAAATATTTTAATTAAAGACTTGAAGCTGCTTATCCATAGATAAGCTAATCCTTTAGCATCGATAAAAACTAAAATAGAAATTTTAATTGCATATAATTTCTTTAGTTTGTTTATTTACGAAAAAAATTTTTCATACAAGAAATTCCATTATGAAATATACGACATAAAAATTAGGAAAATATTTAATAAATAACAATTATTTGTAAAATTTGAAGAATTTTCAGAATGTAGTAATTATTTACATTATTAAGAAATTTTTTAATTTGGTTTTGTTCTTTATGAAATCCGAAGTCTTTACGGCATCTATAGAAAAAAAATCTTACAAAATTGTTATCTAAAATGTTATTGTAGTAATAATTAATTCTTTTTTTAAATTTATTCATCTTTAGTTAATTTTTTTGTAAAAATAATATTTTCTCAGCATATTTATTACCACTTAATACACCTACTATTAATTTAATTATAAAGTATGCTGAAAATTAGCACCGGTGAGCTCTGAGTTTGTAACTGCAATTCACCCAAAGTTTCGAATTTACATTAACTTTAATTTATAATTAACATAAATAGATTACGTATTAATTTGATTTAGTTTTACTATTAAATTATGATTCAAACCATAAAATTTCGCATATTGTTAATTGCAATTTGAATTGTATGTGTTTACATATATTAATGCGATGTTGCCATGTTTTCAAAACGTGTTTCGAGAGTTACAAAAAATAGGTATTTTTATTCGTTTTATACTATATATTTCTTTTAAATGTTCAACTTGCTTGAGATCAATCAAAAATATGAAATAGGTACTTTTTTATTTTATTTTGTGAAATTGATATTACTACTTAGGACCATACGACTTAAGTAAAATCGCGTGTATTAAAGAAAAACATTTTTTAATAACTTTTACTGGGAAATTCACCCGGATATGGAAAGTTCGGAATGGTTTCTGTACAGTTTACATTGGCAATAATAGACTTTTTGAACAAACAGAATCTTTTCACCTCTAATAAGTAATCTTCAACAGTACAACAGAATTATATTTTTTAACCATGATTCTTACGTGAAGTTGGGCCGTCAGGGTTTAACGAAAAAAAATGACTAATGACAAAAGTCAGTCTAATTACTTTACATCAAGTTTACTATTTTTTAAATTATTTAACGTCGCTGTATTTATGTTATCATTACGATGCTAATCAGCGACGGAGGTAATCAGTGTGTTTGTTAATAAAATACATGTAACATACAATCGTGCTTGTACAAATCAGCCGAGAGCAGGATTCGAACTCTGCACCACGAGATTGTCAATCCATCACTCTACCGAGTGAGCCACTGACGACCTCACAACAGAATTTTGTTTTTATTCGTAAATACACATTTTTATTTGATTTAAATATATTTCTGCTTGGTCTTAACATAAATCTGTATTAAAAATGGAACTGTGTCACAGAGATAACACTAACTTAAAATTTATTTAAAAAAGGAAAAATATGTTCTCTTTAATTTTAGCAGATCATAAACTAAAAAATTTTCTATGAGAAGCATGATTCTAAAATTTTTTAACCAAGCAGACTTCTTTTATATACAAAATTATTTCTTTTCATTTTAAAAGTTTTAGCGCAACAAGACCTAAGCTCTGATCCAAAATAATATTTTTGTCAGTATAAATATATATTTATCAGATGTTTTTTTCACTTTCTGAAAATAATTATACTTATACCACTTTAATATTAAATTTAGAAAAAGGAATTTTTGTCGAAAATTCATCTATGCATTTGATGTGTCAATTTCGAGAAATCTTTAAATACAATTCATATTAGGATATATAAAGTTGAAAGGTTGTTGGTCGCTCTCTCTTTTATCGGTTCTCTCACATATTGTCATCTCTACTAAACCAAATTGACGAACAAAGATTTCGTTTCGAACATGATTTTTTTGGTCCACTAGAATGTAAAATAATATTTAAAATACCCATATGGACATAATTTTTATAAATAATAGTAAATAACTGATGAAAAATATCGGAGTTGAGACACAAACAATAGTTATTCAGTTATTTATTATAATTGACTATTATTTACAGTTATTTACAATTATTAACAGTTGTTTATAGTTATTTACAATTGTTTGTAATTATTTACAGTTTTTCACAGTTTCTTTGCAATTATTTGCAGTTATTTACTTTTATTTGCAATTATTGACTGTTATTTATCATTATTTCCAGAAATTTTTTCCATATGGGTACTTATTATTTTTTAATATATTTAGCAATAATGTCACGAAATACATTTTCTTATATATATCTTTTCTTATAGTACCTTCCAAAAGTTCTGGTCCACCTGTATAATTTTGGAACAACTTGAGATATTAAATCGAAATTTTCAGGGGTTTAAAGGGGTTACAAAATCTATTATTTAACAAAAAAATACCCACTCTAATCCCCCCGGTAGGGGTATTTTTATATTTTTCGATGAACTAGATATTCAAATTTATTCAAACGATATAGTTTTTAACGCTATTGTTAAATAAATAAAAAATTTAATAAATATATTTTATGATTATAGTACAGTGACGTCAAAAAGGTATTTTAGTTTTTATCTATGATTTAGTAGAGGCGATCGTATGAGGCGCTGAAAAATTAACATCTGCACTTATCTTGCACTTTTCTGTAATAAGAATAGTTTATATAGTTTATTGTGAAGAATATGGCAATTTATCGTTTTTGTCTGTAACAAATAATATTTCGTTTTTGATTGAAGAAAAGTAACGTGTCCTTTATAGCCAAAAAAACATTGTTTCTCAATTTTGCTTTAAAAAAGGTGATATTTCGAAATTTTTTTTTTATATTATATTACTATTTTAAACTGTCGCACTGAACTGGGTTCAAACAACTTAATTTTCATTTTAAGTTCAATATCGTAGTTTAATCATCTTATAAACAGTTATTCAATTATAAACATATAATTAATGCAAATATTTTTAGTGATGCTAATTAAAAAAAATTAACAAAAATTATCCTTTAAGATATCACTTCTTTTCAATCGCATCTAAGATACAACCTTTCTTCAACCGCAAGCAACATATTATCTTTCTTCAATTAAAGACAAATTATTACCTTTCTTAAAATATAAGCAACAAACGACATCAAAAAGATTGATTTTGTACTTACAAATATCATTAATTTTATAATTCAAAAATATATTATAAATTCGTTATTTAAAAATTAAATTGTTTGAAACGTTTTAAAAACCGTTACTTTTTTATAGCAAAAACACACGTAAATTTTTATTATGATGAAATAGAGATTGATTAATTATTAAAACTAAATATACTTAGCCTAAAAAAGTATATAAATTATTTAATATATAACTAATTTTATGATAAATAGACTCACCAGAAACGAAACGAGATCTTGTGACATTGAAAATGATTACTTTTTTTGAGTGCATTAAACGCAAAATTTGTAATGGAAAATCTTATCTCATTGGTACTAAATTCATCAAGATTTGTATATTTGCAGAAATGAAAGTCTTTCATATTTAATAATGATTTATTCTTTTGAAAGGTGAATTCTTTATTCGAAAAATCATTATAAATTATCACAAATACTAAGAAATCATAAAAATCAATGTCAGAATATTTCCCAACGTCAGCAGATTCTCAAAGAGTGATAATTCATGCATCTTTAAATACACTTAAAAACATTGTAATAAAATATTTGTTTTTCTTTCTGTCAATGATTAAACAATTAAAAATTATTAAACGTAAAATGTTGAAACAAAAGTTTCGATCACGTATTTGCTTATAAAAACATTTTGAAGATTAGAATAATATATGAAGAACTCAGATTCTGCTCAAAACTTTTTCCTATTTTTTAGAGGTTTTTATCTTGAAGTTTGTTTGTATTTGATAGGAAATTTACATTTTCTGAAAAAAGAAATTTTGAAGATTTCCCTTTTTAACCTAGACCCTTCATATATCATTAAAATTACATAGTGAAAATAAAAAAATATTTTTAATGAAATTCTATTAATTAAAATATTTGTTTTCGCAGGAGTTCGAAAAAACGTGGTGGTTCAGAACGTGTACCACTTAAATATTTAGTTAACGGTGGTCCAGATAGGCGTACATCAGCATCACCATCTGAAAATGCAATTGATATACCACCAGCATTAAGTGTAAGTAATAGCAACAGTAGTGGTAGTCGTAGGCGTTCAATTGAACGACAAAGTTGTTTACTACGTAGTTCAAGTAGCGAAGATGAACAACCTACAACTCAAGTTATACCGCAACAAGTTGAACTTCGTCGTGCTGTTGTTGTTGAAGGTCCGGTTCGTGCAACCCTTGTAACTATACGTACTGATAAGTGAGTGTTACGAAAAATGAATAATCAAAGTGTCGTTTGAACTCGTATTAAACATAAACAATATTATTCGATATACCAATTGTAATAATTATTACAATTGTTTAAAAAAAAAAAGATGTGTGGTTCCTTTAAATTTCTTGTAGAATGGTATAATCACTTAGATTTTTTTTATATATATTCATTTCATTTGAGTGATTTGCTGTTTAAAAGAATTTCAAAACGTATGTATTATAATTTTAAAAACTTGCTGCTTTAAGTAAATGTAATTTTCTTTTTATAAATATAGATATATACGTATATAGTCTTTTAATAACTGCGTTTTGTAATAATTTGACGAAAATGAAAAAAAAAATGGTCCTCAATGCGTTTATAAAAATTTATTTGTATGATTTTTTTTCTGTATAAAATAAAAAATACGTGTTCAATGTATAACGTAATAGTTAGTATTTATCGTGTACAGATGTTTAGTATTTTAAATGAAAACGTGTGACAGAAGATTTTTCTGTAAATGACATAATCAATGTACAACTTGTAATAATCATTCATAAGAATTGAAAAAATATATATTATTATACATTATTGCATAACATCGTTGATCGATAAAAACAATATATATTTTAAAAATTATTTAAAACACGTATAATTTTTAATGTAACATTAGCATATTCTCATGCGTACTAAACTATCAAGAGGCGCGTTCGAGCCTTGACAGCAAGTTCATTTTGGTATTAAATTATGTATTATTAATTCTCTGTATTTTCAAGATTTTTATGTTTTTTTACAGTTTAATATTAATATAAAAAAATATCACATGAATATTATTATAAAAAATATATATAAAAAAACAATGTTAGGATTAAATTTTAACAAATTCTCACTATCATCCAAAGTTTGAATAATCATATCAATTATAACATTAGCGGAATTTTCTTTTGTATTATATTAATATATCTATAAAAATCATTGCGCAATTTTGTATTTATTCGATATACTTATGTAACTGAAATGTAATTTATTCTTCCCATTTTGGTCTAAGTCCCTGCTTGTCTGCCTGCCAAAGTGTAATTTTTAAGTATAATAATTTAATAATAAACATATATAAGTGAATAAAAAGAATAACTAAGAAAAAAAAAGAAAAATAAATACAATCTCGCGAGACGAGAGATCATGTGCTTGAAAATATTATTTTTATATAGACATATTAATTTCTCTTTTTTTTTATTATAAAAAAAATATAAGCTAAGATGGAGAAATGATATTTTCAAATCAAAAATATATAAACAATGTATTTCATGATATGTATCCTGTAAAAAGTATGACATTAAAAATCATGTAAAAAATATAAGTGTTTACTATAAGTATAAGAAATAGTGAATATTAAAAAATATATCTGAATTTCTTTTTAAAGCATTGATCATTTATTAAGAACAGTATAATAATAAAGAAAGAAAAATTTCAAATTATTGTATATAGAATAAATTGATTTTATTGCTGATTGCATTAAAATATGCAACAATTAATGATGATATTAACATTTTGACATAAGTATTAACGTTCAATTAAAATAAAAGTGCTTAAAAAAATGACTGAATGTTACCGATAATTCAAAATAACCATAAAAATGTATTTCATAAAAACAAAGAAATGAAAATACGCAGATTTAAGAGTTAAGTTTGTAACTATAACTATTTTCATTTATTTTCAATATTGTAATTATTTATTCATAATTAATCCAAAATTTTTTTAAATATATTATTAACATATTGTTTTTCTTAATATATTGTTTATTTTAAGAAATTTGTTTTTTAATAATTCTAAAAGTTTAAACTGAAATTTACTGAATGTTTTTTAAAATGTAAATGTGATTGTAAAACATGGCACTGAACCAATATCGGTACTTACCATGTTTAAAATATTATCGCAACACTAAAATACTGTAATAAAAATCATACTTTAAATGGCTGATGATATAAAAGTTAATCAATCACTTGTAGATTAATTAAAATGGTTTCCTTCAAATAAAGGCCGAATAAATAACAACTATACCGTGAAGGACGTAATTTCTGATCACCTAAGAGGTATTTCTGATCACATATTTACATGTGAAAAAGTAAAAGTATATTTTTTTTTCACACAAACTAAGCATTTCTTACGCTCAATCTATTTTTCCTCATAAATTAAAAAAAGCTTTTTCCTACTAAAATCTTAAAGATTATGATTTATAATAAATAATGATCAGAAATTACGCCCTGATCAGGAACTACGTCCTTTACGGTATTTGTAAAAAGATCTTAAAAAAGTGTTAATGTATACTAATTTTAAGACGATATTTATTTATAACTTAAAATTGTGTATAATTACACATAACAATGTCGATTAATAATCAATTAAAATAAATGTTAATTAAGAATCAGTACAAAAATATTGATATTTTTATTTTCAACATAATATTAGCTACTGCAAATCAGCTATTAATTAATGAGAACATTAATTTGAAGGTTTAAATTGGTTATAAACTTTTAATTTTTAGTTTGTATTGACATACAATTTTTTAATTTTATAACTCTTATTGTTAAATTCATTAATAATTTTATTTATACCACTGCATGGCATAAATCCGCATTTATGTCATACTTATCCATGACATAAGTAGTCCATTAATGCACCGTGCTTATTAGTCTTGCTACATTCGAGCGATAATCGCACGGTACGTAAATGGACTACTGATGCCACGGACAGGCAAGACAGCGAATTTATCAGTGCTGTAAAATACCGTATGATATCGTGATATATCGCACGGTGTGGATTATAGGGTATAACAGGCTACTTATGTCACTAGTATCATAATATTATTCTATCTCAATAGGAATGACCATTTTATTGACTTCAAAAGTGTACCAAAAGAAAGATATTTCTTATGTTTAAAATTATTAAAAATAAATAATTTATAACAATTTATTAAATAATTAATAAAAATATGATATCTTATAAAATTCATAAAATTTTAATATTCAAATTTTCATTTGTTTTTTTCAATAAGTTCGCTTTTTTTAAGTTAAATAAAATGGCCATTGTTGAGATAGGAACAAAGTACTCATGTAACTTACCCAAGTAGCAACTTGGGAGTAAAATATTTCTTCATCAGGTATTTATACTTATCTCGCTTCACTTTACTCGTTCGGGTTGCCAATTCCATCCTTAGAAAAAATCGAAGTTCTTGTAATTTTAAACAATTAAATAAATATATAAAAATGCCATAAAATCATGTTTAGTTTAGATATTTTGCATAAAAACAACAATGTTGATTTAGTTAACCAGGAGGGGTCCAGGACTTCTGGATCACGGATTTTACCCAAACTTTAGGATGAATTTTCGGATGTCAAAATATGAAAAAACCCTATTTTTTCATATTTTGACATCCGAATTATTTTAGATTCTAACGCTTAATATTTCCTTAGTTACAGTCAATTAAAGAATTTCACTGAAAAATGTACTAGATTTTCAAGTGCTTATAATATCTTAGTATTGACAACTAGAATAAAAAAGTGAAAACAAAATACTAATGTACTAATATTACATTAATGTACTATGAAATGTAATATGAAACGTACTATTATTTATTTTATTAAAATTATCACTTATTGCTCTAAATTTTTATTCACTTTAATTGATGATACTGTATTGTGTACTGTATATATGACCAAATTACGTTAACATTTATATTTATTTGATATTTACTTTTCATATGTATCAGAACAATGTATTAGTAACATTAAATGAATATATTAACAAATAGATGAAATTTCGAGGGGATTATTGCATATGATTATAGGAAATTTAATTTCTAGGGTTCAATAAGCATGTATCAACTTAGATTATATTTGTTTTTTTTGTTTCCAGAATGATGAGTCTTGATCTGGGCTCATAATTTTTAGAATAATATATTATAATTATTTAAAAAAATAAAATCGTATTTTATGACTTTACAATACATAAAAAATAATACAAATAATTAATAGATTAAACATACTGAATTCAACAATGTGATATATGCTATATGTCATAAGTTATGAGACAAAGGGTTGTATCTAAAAGCATCGTTCAATCTTATACTAAACTATATAATAGATAATCTGTTTTATGTTTTTAAATAAGATTTAATATATTTAAATGATTTCAAGTAGTATTAGATTAAATTATTAAATCATTTATTAGAAAATAAAAATATAAAGCTCAGTAAATACTTAGTTGTGCAATATCTTGCTTTTAATTAAGAATCAAACAAATATGCTATAAAATTTATATGAAATTCACATAAAAATTACAGAAATGTTTCTTCTTAATTATTGTAATACAATTTAACAAAATTTTCGAAGAAGCACTGAAAATTACTCTAAGATATAAAATTACTATAAAATTTATTGAACGAACTTTAAATTTTGTTTATGTATTCAATAATATATAAAATAAGATAAGGATTATGGTGTACCATGAGTGTTATGACGGTCATTGTAATATTGATAGAAATATTCTCTTTATATAACTAATATATTATTTAAATCATTGATCACCCCTGTGAATTTCACTGTTATTTGGTCATATTTTACCAGTTTTAGAAAAAATACCAAGAAAACCATATAACAAAAAAACCAATTTATCCGCTTTTACGACGGTAATACAAAACTTAATTATATCATTTTATTATTTATTAAAAATAATATTTTTTATAAAATTATCAATAAATATTAAATTTGTAACAAAATACTTTATCAATTTCCATAATTTTATCGTAAATTATTTTTTTTTTAACGCTAATTATATCCGCTTATTATCTTTTCCACATTGTTTCTTTTTAATAACCTCAAATTTTACACTTTCCCTCTTCTCCAATAGACTGTTAAACTTATTGACTTGATGATATATTAGTCTATTTTCTTCCTTTTTTAAATTTTCTTTTCTTTTTGAAGACTCCGTACGTTTCAAAAAATGAACTACTTATTAATTTGTGTCTGTTTTGCAGTTCTCTCAGTTTTGAAACTCTACCACTTTTTCTCTTCTCGTTTTCTTTTCTCTCTCACTCCTTTTAGCTACTTAGCAAGGTTAAAACAATATGACCTAGAACTAACCTTAAATCTCTAAAATTTTATTTAAGTTCTGTTTTTTTATCTAACATTTTTTAGGCTTTTGTGATCCATTTTAACTTTACCGATTAGCAGTTAATTTTTGTAAAGAAATTCTCTCGTTGAAGAAAAGAAGTATATCTATAAATTTATTTGCATAAAGTATATATCTATATATATTAGCAATTTCACCATATTTTGGTCATTTTGTGATTAAAAAATTAGTCATAAAAAAATGACTAATAAATGACTAATGGCCATTTTTGAATGGTCTATTTTCTACCAGGGACATATTACTTTTAAGAGTAATTTTACATTATACTTTTGATAATTATTTTCTAAAAATTTTCAACCAGATTCAAAAAACGTTGAAAAAATCAAATAAATTTTTAGGAAAATTAAATTTTTTTTGTTTAATTGAAATATAAATAAGGTACATAATTGATTAATTCGAAGCAACATATTCGATTCCTGCTCTTGGTTACTTTTCGCTTTCTGTATCTCTACCTTGACTGGCTTCTCGTAAATACATACTCAACGAACTTGGCAAAGTACACTTTCAACTGTGTATTGATAACTTGTTAAACAGAATACTGAAACTGAATAAAGCCTTAATAAATCTAAAAGAGCAATTGCTCGTAAATATCTTAAAAATTAAAAAGTAAAATAATCACTTTTAATTTTACATTGGTTTATATACGAATTCACATCTTCAAAAAGCGCCTTTAAATTATTCCGCTCAGAAAAAATATAAATATTCGATTTTTTGTCAAAAGGAATTGAAAAAAAAACAATTTAAAAATAAAATTTTTGAAATTTTTTAAAGTTATAACGAAAAATGAACTTTAGAAATATAGAATTATTTTGAAATTTATCCAAATTATGCTTCGATAAATTTGTCGGTAAAAGTAAGTGTAAAATTTAATGAAATAGAAATTTTAAGCCTATAAAACTTATTTTATGCTGAAAATCTCAGTAATAACTTAAAACAACTGATAAGTGTATAGTTTAAAATAACTATCAACTTGATAACTATTAAAAATAGCCTTTCTCAAATTTGTTTGTAGTTAATGTTTTTGTATGCAATCAAATCTCGTTTTAAAATAAAAATGAAAAAAATATCAAACTGAACAACAACAAAGTGGAAGGGCTGACGGTCATGTTTTAAATAAAAAAAGCTTCGTCTTTTATATGTTTTGTATCGCGGAACACGAAGCGGCATAAGACGCGAAGGCATTCAAGCTGGGCACAACGAAGTGGCAAGCTAGTTAATTTATTTACTTTAAATAATAATCAATTTCCATGACTATTGCTACGCTAATTATGAAATAAATTTGAAAATGTTTGTTTTTATTAAAATTTTCTTAAAACAAAGAAAATTTTTTATAGACTTTATAGTAAATAAAGAATTTTTTGAGTTTTATCCTTTGATAAAGAAATTTTTTGCATTAATTGATCAAATTTAGAATGAAATCACAAACATCATCATTGATTCCATTCATTTACTAATATTAATGTTTAAAATATTTTTTTTTTAATTATCGATTAATATTATTCCATTTATTGCTTACGTTATTATAATTTTTAATCGCAAGTCAACTTATTACCAACAGTAGAGATATGGTAAAATTGTTAAAAATTCGTAAAATTAATGTTTTCAATATAGATGATAAACCTATTTAATAACAAACAATTTTCACATCGTAGCTGCATAATCCATATAACTTACTTCGAGTAGCTAATGTATTTAATCTGATGTATTTTACTCTACGATGGCAAGGCAGAAAGTAAAAATTGTCAATTGGATCGCGCGTTAACCATCTGGATTATCTTATCCATCATAGGGGGCTAAATCCATAAATTTAGTGAAACCTTATAAATATACTGATTGATCATAATAGGTAGATAAAACAGATTTTCTAATAAATAAAATTAGAAAATAAAATTTTTTTTATTGCAACAGTATTATTTACATACTCAAAAGTAAAAGCGATAAATGCACTGATTAAATAATATTGAGATTATATATGCCGTATAATAATCTAATTGTTGATACAGATGAGTAGTTTCTTAAATTGTTGCTTGATATTGCATAATATTTTTTATAACATACACGTGAAATTCACTTAATTAAATTTATTGATCGATTACATTTTTAAATTTTAGTATACTTAAAAGAAATTACAAAGTTCTGGTAAAATAAATCTAGCTTTTATATGAACGTATAAAACGTATTACTAACAGTTATATTAATCAGAATAAATTAATCTAATAGATTAATTATAAAAATATATTAAAAAATCTGAAAAATTAAAACTAAATTTGTATTTTAAATTAAAATAATCAATAAAAACCAATTAAAACAGACACAAAACCAAAAATTAGCTTACATCTTTTTGCCTACATTGTGGTAATTTTAACGAAACTATAGTAGTAGGGATGTATCTGTATATATAGTCTCTACTCATTTCAAGCGTTATAGCAGTTTTCCCTGTCTACTGCTATTTGCAGTAATGTAGTTAGTCTGCGAACATCAACCGGTCATACGTGCACATGACAAGATTAGTAAATTACAAAATAAACGCAGAACGGAATAGTTCGTATACACGTGATAAGAAAACAACACAATTAGAATTTATAGTTAACGTAAAAGGTGCTTTATATTGAACAAAAAAAATCACAAATAATATTGTAGAATTATTTGAAATGTGTAAACGTAAATAAATGGAAAATCATACAGTGAATCAATTTTGTGGCTCTAAATTTTGGGTAAGTGTATGGTTATAAAATTAATTAATAAGTTTTCTTCATGAATACACATGCACAGATAAAATGAAATATTATCGAATAATGAACTTTTATAAAACACTAATTACGTTAATTAATTTAAGTACTCTTAATCAAGTAAAGTAATTCACTCTGTTAACAATAATTGTTTATTTTTGTCAAAGCGAAAGATTAATTGAAAGACAAAAAATTTCTTTTATACAATGAAAATTGCGGAAAAAAGATTATGCTTATATCAGTAAAATTAATAAATTAACGCTTTCAATAGAGATAAATAGACTTTAAATAAACGTTAAGTAGATATTTATTTATTTTATAAAATGTTATAAATGCGGATTAATATTTATTTAATTATATTCGTAAATTAATAAAATATTACATAAAATGATATTAGAATTGTAAAAATTGGAAATAAATTTGTAAAAAAAGTTATTATTTAATCGGTATATCAAAGCCGAATTAAATATGTGCAATAAAACTATGAATATAATTTAAAATAATGACAGAGAAATTAATGTCTATCGTTCAAATTGATGAAAATCAAATACAATAAAAATTTAAATACTAAAAGTACTTTTTACATAATAATACCAATATAAGCACTATATTAATAATAAAAAAAAATAATAATAGTAATAAAAATAAATATAGTAAAAATGCACATCTTGAATTTATGTTTTTAACAAATTAAGAAATAATTTTGTTGATACTAACAAATAATTTTCCAAAAGTTTCATTCAAAGTAGATTAAGTTACCTTGTTAGTGCTGTCTCAAACCTGTTGAGAATGAAAGATGTTTTATTTTAATATACAAGAAACTTCAAGAATTCACACGTCGTATTCGACAAGAATTCCTTCGAGTTTCAGTGCGCACAAGCGACACTTTCATATTTTAACTTTTTTAAATCTTTTTCGTATTCGTTGATTTTAACTATATAGATGTTTAGTAAGGCGACCTATTAGAAATAACCTACAAGTATATTCACGCGTAAGATTTTCCATTGAAATACATGAGCCTGGAAATAATATTCTCTCGTACTTGTAAGCAATCGACTCGGAGCAATTATACGCAATCGTATGCGCTTACCCAACACGTGTTTCACACGTGCATGCTACACAGCTGTATTCGTCTGGTATTGATCTATACAATTATATGATTCATGAATAATAATTAATTTTTATTAATTTTTATTTACCAAATCAATCTGTGATTGATATAAGTAGAATTCATTTAAAAATTATATATTTTCTTAGTAATTTCAATGCTGATTTTATATGAAATTATATATAATAATTTAATATTTTTATTCGATTGATAATTTATTTTTTTTTTTATTTTTTAATCATTGTTGGAAAATAAATCTTAATTTAAATATAATAAATAAATTATAAAAATAATTTTAAATATATGTTTTAACAATATATTTTGTAAATTTCATGTATTATATTGATGAGTAACATAAATGTTAACATTCAACAAAGTACTGTTGAACAACTTTACTTGTATATAAGCAATTGTAAATCAGCTTCAAATTCCAGGAACTCAAACTCAGTAGTTAAAATTAACTTTTTAATTATAAAAATTTTTAAAAATGAAAAAAGGAAAACATTAGAATTATATAACTCCATTTTAATGTGTTTGGATTTGACCTTTACTTGCAAAACTACTATAGAATTACATATTTGCCAATGCCAATAAGTGTTATAAAAAATAAAGTATTGAATATTTTTACTTGAAAATATCTTGAAGAATTTACTTTGAATGATCGCAAAGTCAAAAATAAAATTTAAATATACTAAAATAAAATAAAATAAAATTTTTGAAAAAATGACTATTTTTACAAAAAAAAAAGAAGTGATGAGATTCACTCGTATATGACAAGTAATACTTAATCACAGCTGAAGCAAATATTTTAAATTTTTACCTCGAAAACTACGTTCTATATTATTTACTATCATATTAGACTTTAAACTAATTAATTATTCGTATAGAATTAAAAATTAACAAATTAAAATATTCTATTTTTTATGATTATGATTTATTTATCTTATAAAGCTTTTGTAAACATAATTATTAATATAATTCTTAATGAATGTAAAAAATTCATTTTATAAACAGCTCCTTAAGTACTTTTTAAGTAAAGTTTTATTGCACTTAATTTCATAAATCGTAATTTTGTTTTTGATTTATTCATCAGGTACAAAATTATAATGAATATAAATAATAAGAGTTTGTTATTTATAGCCTTTCTGGATTTAATACATAAGAAAAAAAACTTTAAAAACTGTAGTTAAAATTTTTATAAAAATATGTTGCAGCTTATGTCATACTAATGCCATAAACTCATTAAAAAATGTATTAGCAGATAATTTTATTTTTTATTGTATCAAAAAACACGTTCATAAAAATTTTTCTCTTATAATACAGTTCTACATATGACATAAAAATATTTTTAAATAATAAAACTTATGAATACAGTATGACACATATACACATATACATTATTAACTAAAAATTATTTATTTGTAAAATAAGTATTATTATTATTGAATACTAAAATTCATACACGTAATAATCTTAGGAATCTTCCATTCTCTTTTCATGTTTTCCAATATTAAAGTCTTGAGTTAATTTTATTTTTTAGGATACAGACCTGTCATGGAATACCAAAGATCCAGATCTAACAGAATGTTTTCAGAAAACAGTCCTTATTTGGACACCTTGCATTATTCTATGGATATTTTCTCCCATAGAAGCTTATATCCTACGTAATAGCAAACGAAGAAACATTCCTTGTTCACGGTTATTTATTTTAAAATTAATACTTACAGTAATACTAATAGCACTTACAGTTATCGATTTAGGAAAATCGATACGTGATAATTATTTAAATATAAAAGTTTACAATGTAAATTATGTTACACCTAGTATGAAAATTATTTCTTTTGTAAGTACCTTTGATTTCTTAAATTTTATTTATTCTTATTCTGATTAACAAGAAGTACACACATGAAACCATCACATAATTTACAGAGCTTAGTTATTGTATTACTGTTTTATAATAAAAAATATGGCATGCGAACATCGGGATTACTTTGGACATTTTGGATGCTTCTTAGTTTATGCGGAATAGTTCAGTTTAGAAGTTTATTAAAGAAGAAGAATCACGATAAGGTACATGTAACATTAGAATTTTTAAGATAATTCATTTTTACATCACAGAAAAAATTATTTTTAGATTGATTCGGAGTATGAATTCATATCATATATGATATATTTTCCAACAGTAGTACTATTGTTCCTATTAAATTTTTTAGTCGATGCAAAACCACAATTATTAGAATTTCCACCAGTAAGTATTCATTTAAAGTATTGTAGTATAAATTTATAACTCTGCAATAACTTCAATTAAATTTACAGATAGAAAAACCATGTCCAAAACAAAATGCTTCATTTCCATCTCGTCTTATTTTTGGATGGCTAGATTCATTAATTTGGAAAGGATTTAAAAATCCTCTCGAAAGTTCTGATTTATGGTCTTTAAACAATGCTGATACAACTAATGCAATCGTATCTCAGTTTCACAAACATTGGGACAAAAGTCTGAGTAAAATTAACAAGTAAGTTTCACATTTGTTGATAAAAAAGGGCACATCAAGTTGTAGATAAGACATTTATTTATAATTCTCAATTTTGAATTTCAATTGTAAATTGTAATTTAAAGTTGTTAACCACTTGAGTGCTAAGACAAAGATTTTTATATGGAGATACCAGGTCCTGACATTCAAGGAGTTGAAATAATTAAATCATAAAACGTGATATATTATAGCTGAATAATTATAATCTATAATTAGTTTTCAAATTATTTAACCTTTTAGAGTACAAAACGCCACAACTGCCCAAACGAATTCATCAAATCAAGTCAATTCTAACAATGATACAAAAAAGAAAATAGCTTCAGTCTTACCACCATTATGCAAAGCATTTGGATCTGTTTTCATAATTAGTGCTATATTTAAATTAATTGAAGTTATTATGGTATTCATTAGTCCTCAAATTTTAAGGTAAGTTCTGGAAAATAAATACGAATTTTTCTTTTAATATTTAAAAGATTAGATATTATTTTAATGTAATATATTACGATCATATGCTGATAATATAGTATAGCTATTTAAAAAATGTGAATATGTTGTACATTTAATTATTAAATTTATAAATAAGCCATTTAAATATCAAACATATTGTAATATAAAAAGGCTAAAAATAATTTTTAATGATTAGAATTTTAAATATGTTTATTTTTAGATTACTCATAGATTTTACATCGAATCCAGATGAACCAATGTGGAAAGGACAGCTCTATGCTGTATTGTTTTTTCTTATAGCCTTAATTGAAACTTTGGTGTTAAATCACTGCTATTATTACGAATTCACGTTTGCTTTACGCATGCGATCAGCTTTGATGGGAGCAATTTACAGAAAAGTTTTACGATTATCAAATCTATCTAGAAAAAGTTCTACTGTTGGAGAAATTGTGAATTTAATGTTAGTAGATGCTGAAAAATTTTTGAATATCGCAACATCTCTGGATATCAATCTGATTTGGTCAGCCCCATTACAGATTGCTCTTGCATTATATTTTTTGTGGCAAATCTTAGGATCGGCTGTATTGTCTGGCTTAGCAGTATTAATAAGTTTAATTCCCATCAATGCATTAATAGCTCATAAAGAAGGAAACTTAGAAACTGAACAAATGAAAATAAAGGATGAAAGGGTGAAGTTGATGAATGAAATTCTAAGTGGAATGAAGGTTTTAAAATTATACGCTTGGGAACCTTCCTTTGAACATCAAGTTTTAAAAGTCAGAAAAGAAGAAATGAAAGTATTAAAAAAAATGGCATACTACACAGTCGGAAGTAATTTTCTTTGGTCATGTGCTCCATTTATAGTATGTAAATTATCAACATGATTGTTCAATACTTTATTTAAACGTTAATTATATTTCATTTGATTGGACAGGTATCTTTGGTATCATTTGCTACATTTCTTCTAATCGATGAAAAAAATGTATTAGATACGTCTACGGCTTTTGTATCCCTCAGTTTGTTCAACATTTTGAGGTTCCCACTGTCTATGCTACCAGAATTGATAAACGAAGTAGTTCAAGTAAGTTTTATATTTATTTTATTGGAATAATCTTAAAATTAAATAGTTTTAGGGATACATGTCCTACTTAAATTCATGATCTGAAAATGTTTACATAAATTAATTAAAAATAATAAAATTATAAATTATTTATTGAATATTAAAAATTTTTACTTCTAAGAGAATCACATTAACTGTGATAGAAATTACAGTGTTAAAAATGTGCATAAAACTAAATCATGACTAATTTCTAATTTGAAATAAAACGATATTTTCAGTATTTCATACTTGTTTTTATGGAAATGATATAATCTCAAAATGTTTGCAATGAATTTTCTCAACAATTAATGTTTAAATCTTAGGTAAACTAATTTTGGGTTGACCTTTAACAAAATGTTCATTTTACCAATTAATTCTGTTCTTACCAATTTTCATAAATTACTATTTATTATTGATTAGCTTGTATATAATTAAAATGACGTGATTGTTTCATATACTCAAAATGTTCTTAAATTGCATGATACATTTTTCGTAAACATAATTTACTAGAGAAAGCTTTAAATTCACGTCCAAAAATCGTAATATCAGAATAGAAATTGATAGAATAAAAATAATGCATCAAATTTCGCAATGTTTATGTGTACATATTTAAAATTCATTTAAACATATATGTTCTTTCAGACTTTAGTTTCCGTAAAACGTATAAATAAATTCATGAATTCTGAAGAACTGAATCCTAGTAATGTACAACATGATCATTCAGAAGGTATATATTGTATTTCTTCCAATTATTTACAAAACACAACATTAAATGCAGTAAAATATTTACGATACGAAATGATTTTCCATTTTAGTGAATCCTCTCATCATTGAAAATGGTAGCTTTTCATGGGATTTAGAAGGCGTAGAAAGACCTACATTGCGTAATATTAATCTGCAAATTGAACAAGGTCAGTTAATCGCTATTGTAGGAACTGTTGGCTCGGGTAAAAGTTCTTTGATATCTGCTTTTCTTGGAGAAATGGAAAAACTGAGTGGTAGAGTTAATGTCAAGGTAATATTTAAGAGATAATTAGTAATTTTTAATTAATACTAAAGACTTTTTCATTATGAACATTTTCATTTTTTAGGGTACAACAGTTTACGTTTCTCAACAAGCTTGGATACAGAATGATACACTTCAAAATAATATTCTTTTTGGCAAACCACTTGACGAGAGTCTATACCATCGCGTAATTGAAGCTTGTGCATTGACTGCTGATCTAAAAATATTACCTGCTGGTGATCAAACTGAAATTGGCGAAAACGGTATAAACTTATCTGGTGGACAAAAACAACGGGTCTCATTGGCCAGAGCAATTTATAATGATTCTGATATTTGCTTCCTTGACGATCCTCTCAGTGCAGTAGATTCTCATGTGGGCAAACACATTTTCGATGAACTGATAGGACCACGTGGTTTAATAAAGGATAAAACACGACTTTTGGTGACACATGGATTAAATTATTTACCTGAGGTGGATAATATCATCGTATTGAAGGATGGCGAAATAAGCGAAATTGGTACTTACGAAGAGCTTGTGAGAAGACGTGGGGCTTTTGCAGATTTTTTAGCACAGTATTCACAGGAAAGTATGTATATATTTATTGCATAATCATTATCACAACGCTGTTAATAAAACTTTTAATAAATTTTTCAATAAACAATCTAAAATTTTTATCGTTTATTTGATTTCATGATTATCAAATTCAATTGAATATCTTTTTTATTTATTAAAATTTTTCTTAAGTATTCTTTATTAATTGTAGTAAAATCTGAAGATGAGAATAAATCTATCATCTCGATCAGTAGCAAAGAATTACAATGCATAGTTAATCATGAGGAAGATATTCCAGTTAATGTTAGTGAATCTGCATCAATTTCGACTGTGAGATCTTCAAATGAACCTTTGTATAGGTAATTTTGAAATTTTTCTACAATAGTTCATTATTATTTTAATATTGACTTAAAGTATGATAATAATTTTTAAAAATTTTTATTGCAGACGGTATTCTACAAATAGCCAGAATTCTAGAAATTTTTTACAAAAAGAAATCCCGCGCGTAATTGGTGAGAAATTAATAGAAACTGAAAATACCGAAACTGGCAGTGTAAGTAAAATTATGAGGTGAATTGATATAACTTTTTTATAAATTTTATCACCTTATTATTTTTTTCAGGTTAAATTGACGGTATATTTTCATTATTTAAAATCATTTGGATGGTTTCTGGCTGCATCTACGATCTTTATGAATGTAATTTTTCAAGGTATTGATGTTGGTTCAAATATGTGGTTGAGCTATTGGTCTAGTGATAATGAAACTATTGTCAATGGCACAGCCAATACTTCTAAACGTGATATGTATCTTGGGGTATACGGTGCATTTGGTTTAGGTCATGGTACGTTTATTTGTTATTATATTTTATTTGAATTCACCTTATAATTAAAAATAAAAGACTAATTTATTTAATGATATTACAGCGCTGTCACTATCCCTTTGTGAGTTAGCACCTCAACTAGGTTGTTGGCTTGCCGCACGTCGCATGCACATTATTATGCTACATAGAGTAATGCGTGCGCCATTATCATTTTTTGATACAACACCTTCTGGTCGTGTAATTTCGAGGTTTGCTAAAGACATGGATGTTCTCGACACAACGTTGCCTGAACAATTTTCCAATTTGATTTATTGTCTGATCGAGGTAATTCAAAATAACGAGATCTTATTTTTTTAAGTAAACAAAGTTCATAGCAGTAATACGATATTTTAGAAAAAATTTTTTTAATTTTACCAATTATTACAATTTTTTTGTCTATATTTTTAAACGTATCAATTAATTAAATTTTGGGAAAAATTACAAGTATAACTTATATTGCAGGTAATCGCCATCATTGCTGTTATCTGTTACAGCACGCCACTATTTACAACTGTACTTTTACCTTTAGGAATTATTTACTATTTAATACAACGTTTTTATATTGGTACTTCGCGACAGTTGAAACGTATTGAGTCAGTTTCCAGGTCGCCAATTTATTCGCATTTCGGCGAATCGATTACTGGGACACAAACGATAAGGGCCTATGGTGTTCAAGAAAGATTTATTGAAGAATTTGAAAATAAAGTTGATCTCAATCAAGTTTGTTGCTACTCAAGCAATACTGCCAAAAGGTACTGGAAATTCATTAATTGTTAATTTATTAAAAATTTGAATTTTTGATGATTGAATACTTCATTGTTAATTCATATATTTAAATATATGTATTTTTTCATAACTTTAACAAATTTGCATTGTTATTTAATTATATTAATGTTAATTTATCGCGTTTATTGTTCAGGTGGCTATCTGTACGATTAGATTCGGTCGGAAGTTTTATAATATTATTTGCTGCTGTATTTGCTGTACTTGCTAAAGGTACAATAAATGCTGGTCTTGTTGCTTTATCATTAAGCTATGCATTACAAGTAAGTAATAAAATAAATAAGAGGATTTTATTGTTATAATATTAACTGTTAAATAATTAAAAATAATACTAATTATGTAAAAATGTGTGATTTTGTATTTTAGATGACATACGCGCTAAGTTGGTTAGTGAGAATGACATCAGAAGTGGAAACAAATATTGTAGCCGTCGAAAGAATCAAGGAATATAGTGAAATACCGCAGGAAGCTTCATGGGAAGAACCAAAATATGATCCACAGAATGGCTGGCCTTCACGGGGTAGCATTGATTTTCAGATGTACAAGCTGCGTTATAGAGAAGGCCTTAATCTTGCACTCAATGATTTAACTATTAATGTCAAAGGTGGTGAGAAAATCGGCATTGTCGGTAGAACTGGTGCTGGTAAATCCTCGCTTACCCTCGCGCTCTTCCGTATTATTGAAGCAGCTGATGGAAAAATTTTCATTGATGATATTGATATTTCTAAACTTGGTCTTCATACTCTTAGGTCTAAGTTGACTATTATACCACAGGATTCGGTACTCTTTTCTGGTAGCTTAAGGTTTAATTTAGATCCGTTCGATAAGTATTCTGACTGTGATATATGGAAAGCACTGGAACATGCTCATCTCAAAGAATTTGTTGAAAGTAAATTATGTTGCTTTTTTATTTTTTATAATTAGAAAAATTTGATGAAACCTTTTTTCATAATTCTATCATGCTCGTAATGATTAGAAAAAAAATTAAATTTGCAAATGTTTATCAAATCTTAAAATGGCTATTGCATACTGGATGAATTATTATTTGAAAAACAAAATTAATCTACAGAAAATTTTCCAATATTTATAGGTTTGCCAAATAGTTTGATACACGAAGTGACCGAAGGAGGTTCTAATTTAAGTGTCGGTCAGAGACAATTAATATGTTTAGCACGAGCTTTATTAAGGAAAACTAAAGTTTTAATTTTGGACGAAGCAACGGCTGCCATTGATCTTCAGACTGATGATTTTATACAAAGGACGATTAGAGAACAATTTGAAGATTGTACAATCCTTACTATTGCTCATAGACTTAATACCATTGTTGATTCAGACAGGTGGATTTGATAAAATTTATTTCAGTCTTTTATTAGATCAATAATTTATTGGCGAATAAATTTATTGTTTTAAAATATTTACACAACATTTTATTAAAACATTTAAAAATATATGTATTATTTTTAGGGTGATTGTCTTGGACAAAGGTTCAATTGTCGAATTCGATGCGCCACACTTTCTACTTGAAAAGCCAGACAGCTCTTTCTACAGTCTGGCTAAAGATGCTGGAATTGTATCATAAAACATAATAATCGCTGATTGAACAAGATTGTTTGTAAACTTATCGGTTATTTTGAAGATTTTAGAAACAATTTAAACAATTTTGATAAAGCGTTTTTAAAGACGTATTTTATAATTAATTATTATTCCAAAATGAATAATAATTTTAATATAATAAAAAAGGTTTATTAAAAGTTTAGAAAAATCTAGTTTATATAATATTACAATGATACTTGGTATGTGATATTCAAAAATAGCTCTTCAGTTTTTATTTAAAAATTAGTCGATGGACTCGCTGGAAGTTGAGCACAAAAATTCAGGTCAATGAATCCTAAGCTATTTACAATTATTTTTTATAATTTAAATTTTCGTGATTTTATTAGTTTTGAAAACAAAATTTTTAATTCTCTTTTACTTTATTTTTGATAAAATTATCTTTAAAATAATATGAAATTTCTTAACTTTTCACGTAAAACTTCTGTTGAATTAAGTAACTAATGTAATCTATTATTTATTTTTATAAAGTTTGTAACGATTTCCGAATTTTATACCTTATTATGCATTTATTAATTCTTTTATATTTTAAATAATAAAGTGAGATTTCCTAATATTTCCTTGACTTAATTAATTTTTAAAATAATTTTTCATTCGAATATACTTCACTAAGGTTTTTCAAATAAATCTGAAAATTATGTATTCCATTTAAGTACGTCTATTAATTCTAATTTATTGCAAAAATATAAGGAAATTTATTTAAATTTGTTCAATTATTTATATAAATTTTAGATTTAAAAACTGAAAATTTATTAAAATTTAACTTTTGATTTCATCGACTATTTCGAACAAAATTTTCATAACGTTTTAAAAAGTTTAAAAACTTATAAATTTTATTTAAATTACTTTACCAACTTTTTTATATCTTTCATTTTTTAATATTTTATATGAAATATTTTTTTATAAAATCAACATTTTTTATTATTTTTAATCATATATTTAAATTATTTTTTTATGATAACTTATATTATGGTATTAAAATACCTAATTTTATACTTTCTGAATTAATTAAATATTTATTTATATTTATTCATTATAATAAATTATTAATGATTCATTTGTCTTTAGTAATAAATACTTATTTTTATTTTTAAAATAATACAGAAGATCGTAATCATTAATTACTATGATTACGATCTAGTACGATATAGTAATTGATTATTATCTAAATAATAATCAGTATAATTGCAGATCATAGAATCGAACTACGTACGTAATTATAATTTTTATTATAATTTTGTTATTCATTTTTATTCGAATTTAATTTTAAATTATATATAAATTTTTTTTATTTGTTTTTACATTTTCTTTTGCTATTAATATTATGTAATTAATATTCGCTAAATTTTAATACAAAGTGGCTATTTATAAGGACTTTTACCTTACTACTTTCTTTCTACAGTTTAGCTGTAAACGCATGTAATTTTTCACTTTCTCGGTGTATTTTAATTTAATTATCGATCAGCTTTATTAGGCCAGACCTACATTAAAGATTCGTTCCATGATCTTTTATGGTATGACTTGTATAATTCATTGTAGGTTTTCTACATTGGATGAGCTGTTGAAATTTGTCCAGAATCAGCTAATAAAATGGAAAGAACTTTGAACATGCTGCACACGGGACTGCATTTTACGTATAGACACGGCCTTAAACTAATGTTCGCATCGTGTGTCCGGTGTTCTTTCTCTCTCACGTTCAATTAGTCTTTCTTCTGCTAAAATTGGTTAATCTTGATAAATATTAAAAGACATGAAAGCTTAATATACGTGAGCCTCGTTCATACCTAAATTGTATTTTACGTCTTCTTGATTACGTGCTTATCAACAATTACTAATACAAGTGTGTATATGGGTAAATATTAATGTATTTGAGGCAGTTTAAGTGCATTTTTTCATATAAATAGCTTTAACGTTGAATTGAAACTTATTTATTCAAAATTTCTGAATTAAATCTGTTTATATCTAACATTGAGAATAGTAAAATTTTAAAAAATAAATAAAATTTATACTTTCAGCATAGATATAATAAACTGATTTACAAAATTAATTATTTATAGTGCAGCTTAAATATGCAAATTACTACAATAAATTGATATATTTTATTCCATAATGTTAAGGAAGAAAATGAAATTGTCAATCGAGTTACGCGTTAATCGTATTTTCATAAAAATTTAAACATCAACTAACTATATAAATTAGTTCTGTCATAGAATATTAATAGGTAGAATATCTCTATTATCAAAAAAGAACTAGCAGTGACACTCTATTATGAATTAATATATTTACCTAATCATAAATAGTAGATAAAACAGATTACTTTATAATCAAATACGGTGGATAACTTACCAATCGATTAATTTATTTTGAAATATAAAAGTATAGTTTGGATTTTAATATATAAAAAATAAAAATAAATTGATTGGATCATATTCAAAATTATTAAAAGTAACATTATTATTAATATTCATTGTATTCCGATAAGAATATTTTATTTTTTATTTTATTTTTTAATATATTATTTATAATTATTTAACAGCCTTAAATAATTATAAATTTAAATGAATTATTTTTTAACATAACAATTTGATAGTTAGAGCAAAAAATTCACTGTTAAAAAAATAATAAATTTAATGTAAAATATGAAACTAGCTTTCGAACCGTGTTAATTTTTAAAAATTAATTCTTAAAATTAATAATTTTACCAGAAAATTGCATAAAATTTAATAATTTTATCATAATTTTAAGAATTAATTTTTAAAAATAATGACATGGATTGCTAGTTTCATATTTTAAATTAAATTTAATATTTTTTTAAACAGTGTTCATTTGAGTCAACTTAGATATACTTTATGATTTTATATCATAACATTTCAATACAACTATGCAAAATTTGATATTTTAGTTTTACTTTGCAAAATAAAGTCTCTTCAAGCAAAAGACATAAAATTCTTTAAACTCTTATTTTCTGAATTATTACTTAGTATTGCACAATATTTTAAATACCATACACGTGAAACTCACGTGGACAAATTTTCTTTTGAATTCTCTGAAATTAAAATCTGTAAATTAAATTACCAATATTTAATGAAATAAAACTTTTATTGTTATATAAAATTTATAATATGAATAAATATACTCGAAGAATATTACAGTAAAAAAATATTTAAATTGATTAATAATCAAATTTTTATATACAATTGAACACCTACAAAAATCTATTCTAGTAAATGCAGACTAAAAAAAATTAATTTGTATTTTCCTTAGAAAACGACGTAAATCCCCACTTAATTATAGAAGTGCTGTAGATATACATATATCTTTGCCCGATTGAAACGTTATGCCGGTTTTCCTCGTATGCGATCAATTGCAACAATGCAGTTCATCCAAGAGCGTCAAAGTGTTGCATACGCACGGCCGCATGCTCAATGAATCATAGTACAAGAGAAAAAGACAAGGAAAAAACCGCAAAACAGTTCTAAACAAAGTTAATACTAGATCAACATTAAGTTGTTTGAATTGAAAAAGAGAAGATACTTCAATATTATTAAGTGATTTGAAATGTATTAAACGTAAATAGATGGAAAATCATACGGTAAACCAATTTTGCGGCTCGAAATTTTGGGTAAGTTTAAAGATTTTTTAAAAATTATATTTCGTTTTACTATTGTAAAATAAAACATTGAAGAATTTTAGAATAAAATTTGACTTAGGCCGTGACTTTGAAGCATTAATACAGCCGACTTCATGTTGTGTTATTAAAATGATATACAAATACTGTTTTGTCATTTGGATGTATACGCGTAGCTAAGTGTAATTATTATGTATTAGTTAATTTTTTAATATTTACGACTACATTTATGGAATTGATTTATTTATTTACTGTTTTTTAAACACCGCTTTCATTTAAGAATACATTTTTTTATTTAAACGAAATATAATTATTTTTGGATGATATTTTATTAAAATAAATTAAAAGAGAACCCTAGTAGAAAATTAATTATAATCTGGCCAAGATATGCTAAATTGACATGTTAATTCAACATATCTAGGCAAATTGTGGTTATTTTCCTACCAATGAAGAAAATTCGGAAAAAACTTAAAAAATAAATATTTTTCATATCAATAAAATAAATGAATTGATGTTAATGTATAAACGAATAAATAATATTTTTTCATAAAAATCTATTAAATTTTTCATAAAAATATAAAAATTTATTTGTATAGTAGTGATACAGTAAGCCTTTATTTAAAAATGATATATTAAAAATGGAAATGTTGAGCATAAAAATACGTGTAAATTATATTATCAAATGTCACAATTTTTACATTTGTTTATTAATGTAATTGAGTAACGGTAACATTAGAGACCAATACAGTATTGGTGAAAAAAGTATCTTGTTTTTAAAATTGAATACGTGTGCTGACTAGACTTAAATTACCGCAAGGCTCAAGTTCAAAAGTTAAAATTTATGTTCAAAGCAAAAAAATTATATTAAACTAAAATTAACAAAAGAAAAATATGGTTACTTAAAACAAAAGGCCTTAATATTATATTTTTAAATGTAATTTGGAGCAAATGTCTCTGCATAGAAGAATTCTATCCTGTTAACTATAAACAAATGTGTTAATAATTACAATTAAAGCGATAATTTTTGAAAAATAATACACTTTTTAGTAGCATCACCGATAAAAATTATACAGTTAAATTTTAACAATCAAAGTGATTTATTAGTTTGGGAGAATTTTAAATTCTCATATTTGAATAATAATATTTTGAAAATACTGACTTTTGAATAACATTTTGTAAATTTAATAATGTTATTTTATTCAGAATTTCCGAAATTTTCTGAAACTAATGATTCAATTTGCTTAAAAATTCAACTATAGTCCCTGGTAGAAATTTGAACATTAAAAATGGTGTAAACAACAATTTATGACCATTTTCAATAGTAATATTTTGTCATGTCAATATTGGCGAATAAATGGCAATTTTTTGCTGAATCTGCAGAGCTCAAATTTTTTGGTATATTGGTTAGCATCTTATAGGCAAAAAATGCTAATATAAAAATGTTGTTAAAAATTTTTGTATTTAGCCGAAAAAATACGCATTTTAAGTAAACGGAGAGAAAAAATCAGTAACAGTTATCTAAAAATTAGGTAAACTGTGGACAACTTTTTTTGACTAGTTATATAACTTTTTAGTAATGAGTCCTTAATTTTTCAGATCATAGGTAAAATCATAACCTCACTTTTGCCACGTGGCGAGAAAATATAGATTAGTATTTATTCACATTCCTTCGTCAATGTTTATTTTTATTGGAATTTATAAAAATAAAAATAATATTAAATTTTATTAAAATAAAAATATGAAACGCAGTACGAAACGAGTATAAAAATATCGTTTTTTAAAATAATAAATGGAAAATTTTATTAATCGTTTAAAAATAACCTCTAAAAATCCGATCACAACTCAAAATATACGCGCGAATATATTAACAAAAGTGATTCTATTAATGATTAATGATAACTTTGAAGAAAAAACCTTAAATGATTCTTAATAGTAATCAATTAGAGCACAATTTGATAGACTCTACTGTTAACTATCTATATTCAAATAATAGTGGATCAGACTCAACATTTTATTAGCATTTTTTAGCACTATGAAGGTTGAAAAAAACGTTTCATATTAGTTCAAATAATGGCCATAAAACATTCCCATTTTCTGCTCTTCACTTTAAAGAAATGGCCATAAAATGGTAGAAAAAGCGTTTCATTTTCTACCAGGGGTGTTTATGGATTATATTGTAAGTTAATATATTCTGTTTGTTTAAATTATTGTTTAAATTGTAATTAATATGTGATCGGATATTAGCTGATAAGATTAGATATTTTTATATAATTACATCACTTCAATTAAAATTTAAAATATTTAAAAATTTTTTATATAATAGTTATAATTTAGATTATCAGTCCTATATATTTTAAAATATAAATATTTAAAAAATTTAGTGTTAATATTAAGTAATATAAATATCACAAATCCTGACTTTTGTAAATATATTTACTTTATAATTTTTAATTATTATTTTTACGGGATAAACTGCAAGAAGAAGATCTAATTTTTAATTAATCTTAGTTGGCTAAAATCAATATATTATTGAATATAAAATTTATAAATAAATTCAATAAATTACTTGAATTCTCAATATAACTACTAATTAATGTATTGATCAACCCCGCCGATTAAGTAAAGTTTAATGTAAAAAATTCGGCGCGAAGGTTTGAGAATGTTTTTCTTTTGCTCGGTTAAATTAAGTTTAACCATAAATAATGAATTGAACATCTATTTTCTTAATAAGAAACTTATATTTCTTAATAAAAGTTTCTTATGCGAACATAAGTAATTAAATTATTGTATTTTTCAGGATATAGACTTGTCATGGAATACCAAAGATCCAGATCTAACAGAATGTTTTCAAAAAACAGTTCTCATTTGGGCACCATGCATTATTTTATGGATGTTCTCTCCCTTAGAAGCATATTACCTACGTAATAGCAAACAAAGAAACATTCCTTACACATGGTTATTTATTTTGAAATTGCTACTTACAGTAACATTAATTACACTTACAATTATCGATTTGGGAAAATCGATACGTGATAATTATTTAAATATAAAAGTTTATAATGTAAATTATGTTACACCAAGTGTAAAAATTGTTTCTTTTGTAAGTATGTTTGATTTTGGTTTTTTTTAAATTTTATTTATTTCGATTATCAAGAATTATAGATAGATATAACTATTTATTATTGCCTTAATTTACAGAGCTTAGTCATTGTATTACTGTTTTATAATAGAAAATATGGCATGCGAACATCGGGATTACTTTGGACATTTTGGATGCTTCTAAGTTTGTGCGGAACAGTTGAGTTTAGGAGTTTATTAAAGAAAAATCACAATGAGGTTCGTAAAAAACTAATTAGAATTTTTAAGATGTTCTTAATTGTATCTTATTATAAAAATTATTTTTAGATTGATTCAAAGTACGAGTTTATATCCTACATGATATATTTTCCAATAGTAGTACTCTTGTTTCTATTAAATTTTTTAGTAGATGCAAAGCCACAGTTATCAGAATATCCACTTGTAAGTGCTCAGATAAAGTTTTATGAGTTATTAGAATTACGGCATAATTATTGCAATTTAATATTACAGATAGAAAATCCGTGCCCAGAAAAAAATGCCTCATCTCCGTCTCGTCTTATCTTAGGATGGTTAGACTCATTGATTTGGAGAGGATTCAAACATCCTCTTGAAGCTTCTGATTTATGGTCACTAAGCAATGACGAGACAACTAGTGCAACCGTATCTCAATTTGATAAATATTGGTATAAAAGTTTAAAAAAGATTGATACGTAAGTTTTACATTTATTTTTAATATTCTTTATGAATATCCTACTAAAAACGCTTACTAATTTTCAACATCTTAATAATTTTCATAACCATTGACTGTTTTAGAATACAAAATTCAGCTACTTCAAGAAATTCATCGAATCATGTTGATTCTAACAATGATAGAAAAAAGAAAATAGCTTCAATTTTACCTCCTTTATGCAAGGCATTTGGAAGTATATTTATATCTAGTGTTATACTTAGACTAACTGAAGTCGTTGTAATATTTATTAGTCCAGAAATATTGAAGTAAGTAAATACAAATGAAAGTTTTTCTTTTAATACTAATATTTCAATAATAAAAATATTGAGTAAAAAATTCATATTAATTAATTTTTGTTTGAAAAATTTTTACTTGAAGAATATTTGTTTTATTTATTTTAAAAAGTTATTTTATAAAATATACTGCTAATAAGCTGAGTATCTGGATTTCAGATCACGGATTTTGATTTAATTTTGGAATTTCGTTTTATTACTAAAAATAGTTAGAAAATAAAGCCTTTCTGGTCTAAGGCTTATCTTTTTCAAAAAATGAGATACTTTAGTTTAATTTTTTAAATTCTTTGAAATATCATTTTTTCAATAAGAAATCTTAGGGTTAGTATTCGAAATATTTGTAAAAGTTAATCCAAATATAGAATAAAAATTATTATATAAATTGGTATATCAAACATTTAATATTTCTTGATATTATTATGCTAAATATTTTTATTTTATTCAATGATTTTTTCCTTCATATTTTATTCATATTTTATAAAATATTGTAAAATAAATTTAACTTTGGTTTACTGCTTAAGCATTAAATTGTGATGAATAAGATTTCTTTATAATTTCAGTAATATACAATATTTCGGAGTTAAATTAAAATCTGTGCGTCCCACATTTTCTTTGTAAATCTTTTGTTTTGATTTGGTAATTTCTTTTCTCTCTTTCAACTTATAGAAAAAATTACGAGCTTAATTTAAATAAGAAAACGTTATAGTGATTGAAAAAATATAAATTACCAAATAAATAAAAATAATATAAATTTTAAAATGAAATTTTAGATATATATTTATTTGTTGACCAGATTACTGATTGATTTTACATCTCATCCAGATGAACCTATGTGGAGAGGTCACCTCTATGCCGCCTTACTTTTTGTAACAGCTATAATAAAAACTTTGGTTTCGAATCATTGTTTTTATCGTACATTTTTGTTTGGTTTGCGTATGCGAACAGCTTTGATGGGAGCGATTTACAGAAAAGTTTTGCGAATGTCAAACTCTTCTAGAAAAAAATCCACTGTTGGAGAAATTGTTAATTTAATGCTAGTAGATGCTCAAAAATTTTTAGATGTTGCAGTAGATGTCAATTACACTTGGTCAGCGCCATTACAAATTGGTCTGGCATTGTACTTTTTATGGAAAATATTGGGATTAGCAGTATTATCTGGCTTAGCCGTATTGATAAGTTTAATTCCTTTAAATGCTGTGATTGCTCATAAACTAAGGAAGCGAAATATTGGACAAATGAAAAAAAAAGATGAAAGAGTTAAGATGATGAATGAAATCTTGAGTGGAATTAAAGTTTTAAAACTGTATGCTTGGGAATGTTCTTTTGAAGAAAAAATTTTAAAAATCAGAAACGAAGAAATGAAATTATTGAAAGAAATTGCATATTTTTACGTAGCAAGTAATTTTCTTTGGTCGTGCGCTCCATTCTTAGTACGTAAATTATTAACATAAATCTTCAATACTTTATTTGAACATTAATTATATTTCATTTAATTTAACAGGTATCATTAGTATCATTTGCCACATTTCTTTTAATTGATGAAAAAAATGTATTAGATACGTCCACGGCTTTTGTTTCTCTCAGTTTGTTCAACATTTTAAGGTTTCCATTGGCTATATTACCTGGATTAATAAATAATTTAGTTCAAGTAAGTTTCATATTTTGTTACATAAATTTTATAATTTTAATTATATCATATTTTTTTATAGACTTCAGTTTCTGTAAAGCGTATAAACAACTTTATGAATTCTGCCGAGTTAGATCCCAATAATGTACAGCAAGATCAATCAGAAGGTAGTAATATTGTTTGTTTCAAATCACTTGATATACCAATAAAATTTAATACAATACAGTATTAAAGATACCGTTCATAACTTTAAATTTTAGTAAATCCACTCATCATCGAAAATGGTAATTTTTCATGGGATTTAGAAGACACAGAAAAGCTTACATTACGAAACATTAATCTACAAATCAAACAAGGACAGTTAGTTGCTATTGTAGGAACCGTTGGTTCTGGAAAAAGTTCAATTATATCTGCTTTGCTTGGAGAAATGGAAAAACTGAGTGGTAGAGTTAATGTCAAGGTAATAATATTATATGAATTATGAATACTAATCTGAAAAATTAAAATTGAATGGATCTTAAACAATATTTTCATTTTTAAGGGATCGATTGTTTATGTTTCCCAACAAGCTTGGATACAGAATACTACATTACAAAATAATATTCTTTTTGGCAAACCACTTAATGAAAGTTTATATAATCGTGTAATTGAAGCCTGTGCATTGGTTCCCGATTTGAAAATATTACCCGCTGGTGATCAAACTGAAATTGGTGAAAACGGTATAAACTTATCTGGTGGACAAAAACAACGAGTCTCATTGGCAAGAGCAATTTACAACGACTCTGATATTTACTTTTTTGATGATCCTCTCAGTGCAGTAGATTCTCACGTGGGTAAACATATTTTCGATAAACTGATAGGACCACGTGGTTTAATAAAGAATAAAACACGACTTTTGGTGACACATGGATTAACTTATTTACCTGAGGTAGATAACATCATCGTATTGAAGGATGGCGAAATAAATGAAAGCGGTACTTACGAAGAGCTCATAAAAAGACGCGGTGCTTTCGCAGAATTTATAACCCATTTACAAGAAAGTATGTACGATTATTATTCACACGATATCAAGTTTCATAAATATATGATATCGAATATACGACTATTATTTCGTAAAATCAGAATTATAATAAACTCACATAATAATTTAGAAATTCATATAATTTCGGAAAATTTAATTATTGAATTAGTATATCACAATATCATTTTTCAATCCTCCACATATAAATATTTCATCTTTATAATTTTTACTAGAACTGATTATTTTTTATCAATTATAGTGAAATCTGAAGATAAAAATATTAAAGATTCAGTAAAAACTAAACAAAGACGAGACTCCACGATTACTAACGATGAATCGCAAAGTAGAGCTAATTATGAAGAAAGGTTAAGCAATTCAGGTAGCATTAGTGAGTCCGAATCAATTACTTCCGAAAGACCTTTAATTGGGCCGAAGCAAAGGTAACATTAAAATCTTTTACTATCATATGTTACCATTATACTTGTTGTTCTGATTTAATATTATCTTTATTTAAAAAAAAATATTTCATCAAAAAAAAATTTTTTAGGCAACATTCTGTAAGCAGTCATCATTCTGATATTTCTTTACAAAATAATAACGCAAAAGATCAAAATTCTCACGTGATTGGAGAAAAATTAATAGAAACTGAAAATGCTGAAACCGGTAGTGTACGTAAAATTATTATTTTTTGATCAATATTATTTGATCGTACATTTTTATTCTTAAATTCTTTTATTCGATAGGTCAAATGGACGGTATATTTTTACTATATGAAATCATTTGGATGGTTTCTGGCTGCATCTACGATCTTTATGAACGTAATTTTTCAAGGTATTGATGTTGGTTCAAATGTGTGGCTTAGTTACTGGTCTAGTGATAATGAAACTGTTGTCAATGGCACAGCCAATACTTCTAAACGTGATATGTATCTTGGTGTATATGGTGCATTTGGTTTAGCTCATGGTGGGTTTATTTTATATTTTGTTAAACTTTTATTTTTTATAGTAGATTTCTTCGTTGAAAACTGATGTATTTATAATTTCTATAGCGCTGTCACTATCCCTTTGTGTTTTGGCACCTCTACTTGGTTGTTGGTATGCTGGACGTCGAATGCACATTAATATGTTACATAGAATAATGCGTGCACCAATGACATTTTTTGATACCACACCTACTGGTCGTATTATCTCCAGGTTTGCTAAAGATGTTGATGCTCTAGATACAATATTACCTGGACAAATTTACAGTTGTATCTACTGTGTGACGGAGGTAATTAAGAATGAGTTTGATAAGAATAATTGAAGATCTTTTAAATAATATTCTCAAAAAATTTTATTAATTTATCGTTTTTTCAAAGTATAAATCAATTCAATTTTTTAAGGATTGTTTTCAGATATAATTTTTATTTCAGGTGATCGCCATTCTTATCGTCATCAGTTACAGCACACCGTTAGTTGTAACTGTACTATTACCCTTAGCAATCATTTACTATTTTATACAACATTTCTATATCAGTACTTCACGGCAATTGAAACGCATTGAGTCTGTTTCTAGATCGCCAATTTATTCACACTTTGGCGAATCTATTACTGGGACACAAACAATCAGGGCTTACGGCGTTCAAGAAAGATTTATAGAAGAATTTGAGAGTAAAGTCGATTTCAACCAAATTTGTTGTTATCCTAGTAACATTTCCAGGAGGTATTGAAAATTTCATTTTTTACACTGTGCGGAAAATGTGCTTTAATTATAAATTTATAATTATATTGTATTTGCACAAGATCATTTAATAGTACATTATGCAGCGAGTGACTTTGCTCACTCGAAGCGAGAAGAGTAAATTCCCAAGAAATTAGACTTTACTCACGAGTCGCATATTGTGCTTTATTTCTACCTCAACAGTGAACAATTTGTTAATTTAAAAAAAAAACACACAATTGAAAACAAAATTAAAATTGAAATTTTAATATTAAAATTTTATAAATTTTATGATACATCGGTTTTTATTAAAGTTTGATACTTTTCTAATCATTGTTATTAATTTTTTAATAAATACTTTAATATAATATTTTATTAATAGAATATCAATATTTTATTAATATTTTATAAAAATTCGAGTAATTCATTCAATTTTATAAGTTTCTAATTTAGCGGGAATAAAGTACTTTATTTTTGCTATTTTAGAAGTTAGTTACATCTTACTTTCGGCCCGTTTTTTGAGTTAATAAAGTGACCATTACTATTGAGGTAGGAAACAATTTACCCCACAGTTGTTACAGTTCTATATTTATATTCTTTTATTTATTGCTTAGATGGTTGACAATAAGGTTAGATGTGCTTGGAAGTATTATAATTTTCTTTGCTGCTCTATTTGCTGTACTTGGCAGAGATACTATAAATCCTGGGATTGTTGCTTTATCAATAAGTTATGCATTACAAGTAAGTAATAAATTAACTATATTTCTTAAAATTATATAGTTGCATTTCAAAGTTTATTAATTTATCTTATGTACTTCAGATAACACTTTCTTTAAGTTGGCTGGTAAGAATGACATCAGAAGTGGAGACGAATATCGTAGCCGTTGAAAGGATCCAGGAGTACAGTGAAATATCTCAAGAAGCTTCATGGGATGTACCAAATAATGATCCTCCTAAAGAATGGCCGATGCAGGGTAGCATTGATTTCCAAGTCTATAGAGTGCGCTATAGAGAAGGCCTTAATTTAGTACTTAATGGCTTGACTTTTAATGTCAAAGGCGGTGAGAAAGTCGGTATTGTTGGCAGGACAGGTGCTGGTAAATCCTCGCTTACCCTTGCACTCTTCCGTATTATTGAAGCAGCTGATGGCAAGATTTTTATTGATAATGTTGATATTTCCAAGCTTGGCCTTCATACTCTTAGATCTAGGTTAACTATTATACCACAAGATCCAGTACTTTTTTCTGGTAGCTTAAGGTTTAATTTAGATCCTTTCAATAAGTGCTCAGACTGTGATATTTGGAAAGCATTGGATCATGCACATCTTAAAGAATTTATTGAAAGTAAATTATATTTTTTATTTCAAAAATTAAATTAAAAGCTTTATTATATTAATGCAGACAATATTCTGTACCTATTTAAAAATAAAAATTTTGAATAATTTTATTTTACAGGTTTACCAAATGGTTTAATCCACGAAGTAACTGAAGGAGGTTCTAATTTAAGTGTCGGTCAAAGGCAGTTGATATGCTTGGCACGAGCTTTGTTAAGGAAAACTAAAGTTTTAATTTTGGACGAAGCAACAGCTGCTATTGATCTTCAAACTGATGATTTTATACAAAAAACGATACGAGAGCAATTTAATGATTGTACGATCCTTACCATTGCTCATAGACTTAATACTATTCTTGATTCAGATAGGTGAGGTTTATAAGATTAAAATTATATCAAATTTACATATTTATTTACAAAAAGAAAGAAGCTATTTAAATTTATTAATTTCAGAATCATTGTATTAGACAACGGTTCAATTGTCGAATTTGATGCTCCAAACATTTTACTCAAGAAGCCAGATAGTTCTTTCTACAGCATGGCTAAGGATGCTGGATTAGTTTTATAATGAAATGTAAGCTCTTACTTAAATATTCACCGATTGTTTTAAAAATCTCCAAAGATGTTATTCAAGATATGAATTGTTAAATTTCTAATAGCTAATATGTTAATTTTAATAAGTTTTTGATAAAGCGTACCTGAAGGAGTATTTTGAAATGCTGTTTATATACATTTGTACATTTATTTTTATACACTAATTATTACAATCACATTTAGAAAAAAAATAAGTTTAATATAAAAAAAGACTTTTTTGGATCAAAAGGATTATTTGCTCTGATTAAAATTTTCATTTCAAATTATAGATTATATTGTTTTGATTTCTGAAGAATATCGTGAAATTTTAATCAAACAATTATTTTATTTTAACATGTCATCTATATTAACAATTTATACTTTCAAAAAATTATTCTACACAAGAACATAGTCATTTTATATTTATAGATCATTAGTGTATTAAATAAATCAACTTATGAAAGTATTTAAAATTTTAATATAGATGAGGAAAAAATAAGGTTTAAAAATAGATTTATCTATGAAGTGTTATATTTTTTGAATAAACTATTATATTTTTCTTAATAAATTATCATTTTTTTAAAATTTTATGTAAATATACAATAACCCATTATAGAACGAGAAAAATGTTGACGATAACATTCTCGGCTCTCAGGTTTCATATCATGATTACGACCCTTGATTACTTAAGTTCAGATCAATTATCCGAATGAATTTATAAATCGTTATCTTTTATTCTGAGATAATAAAGTAAAAATTTGAGTTTTCAATTGAGTTTTGTGTTTAAATCAAAGAACTATAAAGTAACTCTCACGCCAGAATAATTTTATTAATAACTTTCAAAAGAACATTTTTTCCATTCAAAGTAATCTAAATACGCTCATTTAATTAATCAAAATAATCAATTTATAGAAGAGTTCATAGAGTAAATGATCAAATTAGTCAAAGAAGAATCCTAAGTTTATATCTAATATAATTTTTCTTGTCTTAAAAATACTTTTAATTTTGTGGTCGTATATGTTTAAAAGCTTTCAATAATATCGAAGATTTATAGTTACAAAATTGATGATTTTCCAATGATACTAATAAACTTCTATTACCCATTCTATCTGTACGGGTTTACTGAAAAACGTACATGTATTTATACATATTTTAATACATATATTTGCAAATATAGTAGAAAAAGATCTCATAATTTCATTTTGGTCTTTCAAAATCCTTTAGAGACCGTTATAGCGTACTTTTGCTAAGTTAAAGAGAGCATGTGTTTTTTGAAAACAGAAAATTTCATATAAGGGAGAGGGGAGCAAATTTCCAGATGGGGTAACTTTAAAAATCCTTAATAATCTCACACATGAAAATTTTTATCCGGGGTCAGTAAAATAGATTAAAAATATGTATAAAAACGAACTTTTTTATGCAACTTCTAGTAGATTATTTGATAATTTGAATTCGTAACAGCCACTTCTTTTTTTTCGCAGCGCCTTCCAAAACTTTTGGGTTGCCTAAAAATACATCTCATAATTACTGTGTGAACGAAACGATTTGTCACGTAATAATAAGTTTATGGTACATTAAAACATAAAAATTTTTACACCTAGTATAACCCGATACGTTAAGTTTAAGCTTAGTACTGACAGTTCAAAGATTTTTAATCATTTGGGGCAACTTTCCAATACAATGTTAATTAATACGGATTTTTTGGAAAATCGCTTTTTTATTCATTTTATATCAATAATAATTTATTTAATATTCATACGAATATTATTATGTTAATAATATCTTTTTGTGATTATTAATGTATTAATGGTTAATAAAATAGTCAAACATTAGAAAAAATTCGTTAAATAAAAAATTTAATTGTATTTTCCAAGTTTAATAGTACAATCGGAAAATAGCCCCAACGCAAAAGGAAAGTTGCCCCATACATGGAGCAACTTTACAAAAAGCAATTTTTTTTTCGATTCAAACTAATGTTATGTTAAATGAATAATAAGGGGTCTGGACCAATTTTTTTATTCAGTTTGAAGTCTAAACTTAGCGTTAATGCTTTGGTAGAGTCAATTAGTTCATTATCGGAGAAGAAATCTTCTCTCAAAAAAATGTCCAGAATTTTGCCCCACTTTCCCTTACAGTGTGTAACAAAAGTAACGGAATGGCTGAAAATTTTTCAGGAAAAGTATTTCTGAAAAGGTTCACGTCATTTCTTAAGTAACTTTCAACGAAGAATCCAATAACAGTCAAAATACTACAAATATATTTTTCTCGTCGTTTTCTCCATTCAACAAATGTATCTTCCGGATTCAGCAAAAATACGATTGAAAAATATTATTTGTGATTCAATGAAATCGGATGGCAGAAATTTTTGCATGATGTTTCAGCTATCTTGTGCATAAATTTCATTAAATTGAATGCAAGCAGAAAGAAACAGCAAGGATTTGAAATTGGACTTTTTAAGATTCTATTACACAAATGCTCAAATTAAAAGTGTCTTTAAGACTAAAATATATTCAGATCTCTTTTCTAAATTAAAATGTAAATTCAAGCAAAATATAATCGAAATCAGATAAGATTTCAATTCTTGTCGATATTTAAAAATAAATTAAATTTATGAATTAAATTAAGTACTACAGTTTTGATCTCTGAAAATGATTATTTTGACTTGAATTTTGATCGCTTGTAAAATTAAATGCTTTTTCGTGTTTGATTAATGCTGGCAAGAAGATTTCATTGCATTTGGATCTTGGGTTTTCTTCTAGCTTTGGAATATTTTTTAAAATAAAATAATGAGAAGTTTTTCAAAGTTATGAATCAGAATTCGGCTGCTGCCTACGAAGTCTGGCACGAAAGGTCTATAGTTATAGCCAGGATTCTTGGCGGAGCTAAGGCTCTTATCGCGGTAAAAATTTCTTTCGTAGTCAAGGATTTTGGCGTGTAACTGAGGATTTTGCAGAGGGCCGACCCCAGGAAATTATTATAGACAACACTATAATAATAATAGTAATTATTATTATTATCATTCAAAACACTCAACTTTTTTAGAATTTGTTTAGAACATTAACGCAGATAGGGTATCCTTTATTTATTTGATTAATTTACTTGTCCTTTTGATATTAACATAAACCATATCCGAGTAGTTGATTGATTTTTTGCTTTGCTCAGTGGGACTTTTTAATTATTTTTTTTTTGTTATTTCGTGATTTCCAGGTTCTATTTCTTGTGGAAAAGATTTTTTTTTAATTTTCTGAAATCGAACTTTAATCCGCTAGAGCGCGAGTTAAGTGTCTTAGTCACTGGACTACCACCTCTCTAGTGTATATAGAAATTAATCTAAAAAGATGATATTATTACAAATATGATTTTTTGTAATGAAATAAATGCAAAACTTGGTTTATTTTTTAATTGTTTTATATTTTGTATATTAGAGAAAGCAGTTGAAATGATGTACGATCAAGTAAAAACTATTGCTGTTCGATAATTTTGGCGAGAATAATTGCATGATCTATACAGGTAAAACATAGAAGATAAAAAAATCTTTAAAATATCCTTTTTTACTAAATATGAGGATTTCCAAAAGGAAGGAAAAAATAGTATGCACCCCAGATGTATTATTGCTTGACCACTTATAAGACGGTGAAAACACATTTACGAACTTTTACAATCTCGGTGCAGATCAACGTATTTTATGGTATAAGGGGTCTATATTTTGGCCATACAATAGTAACGAGACTTAACACTATACAGCTTAAAATATTATTACATAGAAAATACTAAAAACGTTTCAAAAACTAAAATGTTACTGAAAATAATAATTATGAAATCTAATGACAAATATTAATTTAGCATGCATCCAAAATATATAGAATAACTTCGTATAAATATATATATATTTATATATGTGTAATAGAGTTACAAAATATTTAGTTTAAATTTATGTTTTGAAGTAAATTTAAATTAGTTTTAAAGATTCACAATTTTTAAATAACTTTATAAAATATTTACCAAAATTATATGGAAGTTAAGATCAAAACATTTTATTTTAAAAAAAAGTTTAAAAAACTCAATTTGTATAAAAAGTGCGAAGGAATAATTTTTATTTTTTTTTCTTAACTTTTAAACAAATCGACCTAAATTTCTATTTAATTTTGTTTATAATCATCTAAAATTTTTAGTTCAAAAGTTATAAGATGTTAAAGACAATGCTAATTATTTTTAAAAATAAATATAAAATTAAAACCAAATAGTTAATTTAAAAAAAGTCGAGTGTTACGACTGAATCAACCTTGCTTTCTTCATAATTTTATGTAAAAAAGATACTATCTCAAAATTAGAAAATATCCGAGATCTAAATATCTTATACTCTTCTTTATTAGTCTGTAGTAAAAAATACTTTCCTGTAAAGCTAAAATTTATGGAAAACAGGTAAACATTGATCACCTTTGACCGTCAAAAATGTAAAAACCATAAATTAAAATATTTGCAAAAATTTAAGAGTATCAATAATGAGCTCTATACTGAAAAAAATTTCACATCTGCGAGATTCCAGCAATGAGTATAATAATAACAAATCCAACTAAAGCTGTAAAATATGAATACGACTTAATCAAAAAAAGTTTCATACTTGCTCCTATTCCCCCGAAAATTCTTTTTAACCAATATTTTTGGGCAGTATATACAATTAATGAAATTTAAAAATTTTTACTTTGCTATTATTCTTAAGTTGTTATTTTAGTACAAATTTTAAAAAAATAACGTGTTTTTAAAAAAATGATAGATACTGTGTATTGTTATTACTATGTTTTCCAAGTCCCCGATAATTAACTAATAAATCTAAACTATAAATTATTTCAATCTAAATGCTTGGTCTTAACTAAACTTTTAAAACTATGACCTTTGGGTTATAAACATTATTTTTAACACCGCGTGCAGAAAATTTTGAATGCGTGAGTTCACTTAAAGTATAATTGACACTCTCGCTTTCTATACTGGTTATAAATATTAAACTAGCAGGGAAACAGAAAGAAACGAGGAAAGAAGGGTGCCGAAGCCTTATGGGATTTTGGGCCCAGAATGCGCAGGTAGAAAAAATATGTAAAGCTGTTATAGACGGTCTAGCAAACCAAAAAGTTAATGGACGTATCCTTCAAAATTGAGCTGTTTCTAAGATCGTTTTTAATGTCGCAAAGTTTATATGCATCTGGAGTTGGTTCCGCTATCGTTGATCATATTAAGAAAAAAATTATCACCGTATAAAATATAATTCTGAATCATTTTTACTCTCAATTTCTGCAAGATCCTATTGAGAATACATACAAAACAAAAAATATTAAATATAAAATTATACGCACAATACCCAAAAAATCTGGAATAATATACTTTTCTAAGATGGACACATCAAGCCTAAAATTGACACCTTTTGTATCAGTATCAAACTATATAATTTTCATATGCTGTAAAAAAATTTGCTTAAAATTTTCTTTATGAACGTGGGTGAAATTAAACTATATACTCGAATCTTATGTAAAAAGTTTCAAAATAGTAGAATTAAATAAAAATATGTAACGCATATTAATCGCATACAGCTGTGATTTGTCATCGGGAGTGAAAATAAAGGGTGAAAATTACAACCACGCATGCATCACCTGCTTAGCTCTTTTGTCTCGAACTTTAGTTTTTTTAACTGAATAAGTGAAACGAGATTTTCAGATTGAGCATGTAGTAAAAGAGGAAACTAGATTCTTAACAAATATTTTACGGCTGAGCGAAGCGAGGCGATGCTGAAATACATGATTACTAGCCGAGTTACGCATACTCAGATAAGGGGGTTATTGTACTCAGAATCAGGATTATAGGCGCTCTGAAGGGATCCAAAATTTTCTAGCATTTTAAATTTTCCATATTACTTAAACGATTTAAAAATCATTACATTAGTTACAGTAAAACAAAATTAAGATATTTTAGCCTAGGTAATATTTTTCAAATTGATTTAATGAATATACAACTCTAATGATACGTAAATTCCAATAATGATTGTAATTATTCTTAAATTATATTATTTAAATAATCTAAATAGTATCTTAGTCTTTTAAAATATCGTAATTTTACTTTTAAAGTTACAATCATTTTAAAGCCTTTTATTGCTAAATTTCTATAACGACCCATATGGAAAAAATTTTTGGATATAATTGTAAATAACTGTTAATAACTGTAAATAAATGTAAATAAATGTAAATAACTGTAAATAACTGTAGAAAAGTGTTAAAAAATGTGGGAATTGAGACATAAATAACAGTTATTTACAATTATTTACAATTATTTACTGTTATTTACACTTATTTACAGTTATTAACTGTTATTTACACTTATTAACTGTTATTTACACTTATTTGCAGTTGTTTATATTTATTTACAGTTATTTACATTTATTCACTTTTTTCACAATTATTTACAGTTATTTACGATTATTTATAGTTTTTTACAATTATTTGCAGTTATTTACATTTTCGAAAATTATCACAAATTTATTCAATAATTTTATATATAGGCGAAAATTTTTAAAAATGTGAATAACTGTAAATAATTGTAAAAAACTATGGAACATTGTAAATAGTTGTAAATAATTATAAATAACTGTAAATAACTGTAAAAAAACTGTAAATAACTGTAAATAACTATAAATAATTATAAATAATTATTAATAACATTAAATTATCCACTAATTCAAAAATTTTTGAAAATGTAAATAACTGTAAATAATTATGAATAACTGTAAATAATTATGAATAATTGTAAATAATTATAAAAAACTGTAAATAATTGTAAATAATTGTAAATAACTGTAAATAACAGTTAATAACAGTTAATAACAGTTAATAACTGTAAATAATAGTAATTAATAATAAATAATAGTAAATAACTGTAAATAACTATTATTTATGTCTCAATTCCTACATTTTTTAACAGTTATTTACAATTATTTACTATTATTTACAGTTTTTCACATAAATTATTTCCATATGGGGACGTTAAAATTTGTGACTTTGAGAATGAATATTTTGAATCCTAAAAAGTAAATCCTGCTCAAATTTTAACGTTATTAATTATAACATTGAAGATATTCTTCATTATTACTTTATAATCCATTTCTAAGAAAAATTCTTTTGTCCTACGTTATCTCATATGTCAAAACTTTCAATATTTCTAAATTGAACAAGGGACTGCTAAAAATTCTGTCTTAACACTATTATCTAACACAATAAATATAAAACTTCATCTTATAGTCTCTTTAAGAAAATTCATTATAATTAAACCAACTAATTTTGCTTAAAATAAATTTGTTTGATTATTCAATTTTTTTTCATTCTGCATGTTATTAATTCTTATTTCTTTGTAATAAAAGGAGAAAATTTATTGTTTTTGGGAGTTACTATCTTTTGAAGAAATTTTATTTTTCAAACAACTTATTTCATGCAGTTCAAAATTATCATATAAAAAATATAATTTTTTAAATTAAATATCAAAGAAAATAGTCGAACATTTTGATTTAATGGATCTATTGAAATATATATTACTATATCTAGTACTAAATTTACATCAATATTATGGAAACCCTTAATTTTTTAAAAATAAATTGTAACATCTAAGAAATAGAATAATTAACTTCTATTTGCAATGCATAAAATTGAATATAAATAATTTTTGGACAATTTTACTAAATAAACAAGACATTATATTAATATGAATTATTGTTCATAAAAATTATGTTTATTATGTAATAATTTTGAATTGACTGCATAAAATAGTTTAAAATTGATACTCTACTTTATTATAAAATTTGTATATTGAAATGAATATCATTTGAAAAATGATTCAATACAGGGAGAGGTACGTATTTCTTATGCTCTATTTATTCAGTCGAGCGTTGAAAGATACATAATAGATGATCAGTACAGATTTAATATTTATCAATGTTCACTGATTAAATCTAGATGGTACAGGCTGGATAAACCTATGATCTGTAAATATACTAGCCTTATAAAATACTATTTAAGAATATCTTTATGAAAAATTTATATAAAACGACGCCCTTCTACTAAAATAAACGTAAAATACATAAAAATTAATTAAAATGTCCTGAATATTGATCTATACATTTCGTTAATTGAAGACGAAATTATAAACGTCATTTATGTATCTCCCTACAATGATAAACTTATAAAATAATAAATAGAAATAAACCTTTTCTTTTCTTATTTCATAAAGAGAACTGATATATTTGTATACTCTTTTAAACAAATTTGTACCTTAAGTCATATCTAAAGATTGATTATAAAATTAAAAAAAAAATCATATAAAATCGAATGTTCTCTTGTATTGACTATGATCAGTGACATAAAGTTTTTTTAAAAGAAATTTTTATAATTAAAGAGACACATTTTGCAAAATCTTCTGTCTCTTCATTTAGATGTAAAGCTCTTAGTTTTAAGAGAATTTTTAAGAACAGATCTTTTACAAGGTAAATCTTAAATTAAGTGAAATGAGTGATTAGCAAATGAATGTGAGAATTGCTTATCATGAATCTTGTTGAGATTTTTCTTGTGCTTTATGATACTCTTCCGTCACATGTTTCCTGAATTTCAATGGATCACACCAAAGTTGTGCTGCTTGAAGATTTAGGGGGCTTTCATTGTTAGGTTCTGAAATAATAATTTATGCTTAGAATTCAAAATAATAATCTTGCTAACATAACTGATAAACATCAGTACTATTTTGGAAAACATTGTATCTATGACTATTAGAAAAACTAATCTTTTTATTATTGGAAGCCATATTTAAATGAAAATATATAAAAAATGAAATTAATTTTTAGTTTCATAATTTAAACTTTTAAATGTTTTTATTCAAATTAATATGGAATTTTTATTTAAACTCTGACAATGAATTCATTGTCAGAGTCTAAATAATTAATATTTATATTAGACAGAAAAAGTATGCCAATATGGCAGATGCTAATAATCTAGTAAAGTTTATTTGAATAGCTAAAATAAAAAAAATAAAATAAAAAATAAAATTTAGATAGAAGAAAAGATTGATAGTTCAAATGAAAATAAAATACTAAAAAGAAAATGTGAATTTAAGTTGTTTAAAAGAGAGAAAGATTAAAACTAAAAATGAATATTATTTTGTAAATGGAAATTTTTTAGTTAATATATAAAAAAATATGTTTATTTTTGTAAAATATAAAATGTAAAACTAGGTTAAGTTTAAAGCACACACAAACAATACATATAGGAACATATGTATTGATTTAAGGCCTTCTAATATGTCTTATACACAAAAAACAACTAAGGCATAGCTTTATCAAGATGAACATTCATTACAGTTAAGATTTAAGAATAAATGAAACACTTACCACCGAGCAGCGATTGAATTGATAGAAGAATTGTGCGGACATCATAAAGTGCACTCCACTTATCCTTAAGAATATCCAAACATATATTACCCACGTTGTCAACATTAGGATGAAAGCAAGGTGTAACAAAGCGTACAACAGGTGCACTATATGGGTAACTATGTGGAAATTCTAGAGTCAATTTATAAGACAAGCCTGAATATACCTAAATATTTGAATAAAATATCATGATTAACATAATTTGAAAAATTAAACTATCATATCAATGAATCGTTAGAGTATTATTACTGTATCATGGGGTCCATGAATAGTGCCAACCCATTTAAAAAGGTTCTCTCCTTCGGGAAATGCAGATACGCCTTTCTCGGTGCTCATCATCAATACCATGAGCTCCTTTTGCAAACTACAATATGTTCAACAAAAGAAATTTGTTAATTTATAAAATTTTAGGTTATGTTATATTATCATCATAGATCAAAATTTAATAAATTAAAATTCAAGGTTCATGTATTTACTACTATTACGAAACCAAGTACGACATATATAAGGAGAAAAAAAGATTCTTTCTCCGTTATAAAAGCGTTAGAAAAATATTGGGGGAAAAAGGGTGTTCCAATGATACTCTTGAAAAAGCATCATATTTCTCAATTTGATTACCGTTTGCTCACTGCGTGATTGTCTTTAGGCATACTTTGCTTCTCCTCCCTTGATTTTCCTTGTGCCCCGTGAGACGAATGATATGGGTTAACGTTTTGTGCCATTACTTAAACTTAATAAACTATGTCAAACTTTTTTTTTATATTCTATTTTGTCAATAATATTAGGTCTTAGAAGGTCAAATCGTTGAATATTACTTGAAAAAAAAAAAAAACCAATGAAATCTTTACTCTACGTCCGCGCGCGCTCTTCGATACACATACAATAACAGCCAACTCTCTCGAAGGGGGGGCTCTATGCTTGGAAATTTGAATGTTGCTTTATTATACTATTCAATTAAAAAACATTCAATGATTTTCAGACGCGTCAACAGCTGTTTACGTTGGGCGCCATATTCTGCGCATGCGCATTGCCAACTTATCATGGTTTCACTTCCAAACAAATTTCTGATTTCCCTGCAATTTTTAACATTTAATACCAAAACAATACGAAAATATTAGTAGCATTGTAATTTTAGATTATTGGTGAATCATATACGCATGAACGTTTATCAATAAGAAGCAAGAAATTTAAAATATCTGTAATTCATTGTTTGAAAACTAATCGATTTTTCCATAGCTATAAGTTTGGGTCGTAGGTTTTTTGAACGTTTAGTAGTTGCGTTTCTCACTGAAAATTTCTCCCTGACTTTCTATTATTATGGTAGCGATACGTTACGATACAGTAATGATTTAGATAATTTGCGTCAACCTTCAGATAAACTGATTATATAAATTATCTTCAATACTGTAAAATATTTTCTACTCTAGGTGAATCAGCATACCAAATGTTATTTTGAAATACATATAATTGCGTATTTATTAGCAGTGAAGTCATTGGAATCATTCGTAACCATTAGCATTAACATAAGCTTCGTTTATTGCTTTCTCGTATATGGTTTTTTTATTTTTAATAAAATGAGTAGAAAAACAAAATTTTTTTAATTTTTCATGAAATTATTTTTTATTTATAAATTAAATTTGAAAAAAAATAAACAAAATATATAACTTTATCAGAATATTGATGACTAATAATTAAATGAATATCATAATCAAATTTTTCTATAAGTTTGAACACATATATTTTTATGTTCTTTTTAAAAATACATTTCTACAAAATATGACTATATTAATTAATTTAAATAAATTTTAAAACGTAAGCAATGCAAAACAAAATAAATAACAAACAATCATTTTTAATTTCCCGCCTAGCATTATAGTTTATAATAGAAAAGCGAGTCATAGGACTTGTCATATCACACGTAGCATAATTTTTAAAGTATTCTAAAGCTATTCTTTGATAGTGTTTGTAGTACATTAAATGCAAAAACCTATCAAAATTTTTATTTTTTGTGCTTTATGAAAGATTTCATTAAAAGAAAATGAATAACATACAAACAAAAAATAATCTTATGACTACTTTGTTACGTAGATGTTTTGGTCAATTTAAAACCAGCAATGAACGAACGTAGATAGGAAACTGACACAATTTTATGTGGGTTGGTGATTATTCCACCCACGCGCGTAGCGCCACTGGGCAACGAATAGCAGTTAAAGTTAGAAAATTGAAATGAAGAATTTAAATATTTTATATTTTATATTGTATGTTATTAAATTAAATTAAATGAACTTATAAACTTCTGAAGAGGTTGTACGAAATATGTAAATCTTTTTTTAACTTAAATTAGAAGAATTTTAATTCACGTGAAATTTGTATTTCGAAATACAGCAAAGTCATGCGTGTTATATTATGACAACTCGACGCATGTGCACTTGCGCACTTATATATTTATGTGGTGTTCTCTGCTAAACGCGAGATAGAAAATACACGCTATTGTGTTTTGCGGTGAGAAGGTCGCGCTCCATCAAAAATTGACCCATCGGATATCAATAAAATAGCGTTTCAGTGAAACCAGGAAAGCAGGAAAGCATCGCGATAATGTAGCAGATATATACAAACGAAAATCGAATTCCAACTGTTTTGATACATTTACATTCGTGTGTGAAATACGCACGACCGCAAGTTATCATCATGTCTTGACATAAAACTTTTTTTTGGAAAAATAATAAATTGTGAAGATTGAAGAATGGCTGGACTTCAAGGTACTCCTGAATCTGAAGCTGGAAGCTTTGAATGTTTCCAAAATTATACAGCACCTGAAGTTTTTGTACAAGGACTTGCTGGTATCGTTGATCAACAAGATGTTGAATCTATGATACGTGCCCAAAAACAGATGTAAGTTTTGTTTACAATAACAAATAATCAATTACATTTTTTAAATTTTATTAAAGAAGTTTTGTATTAATTATATAATATTATCAAAAATAAATTGTTTTCTACAAAATATTATTGTGAATTATGGATGAAATGCAATTCAAGATTTTATGTAAGCCATCATTTTTCACATAATATGCTTGTTTTAAAAATGTAAAATATGATCAGAAAATTGTAAACTAATCTAAAGATTTTTAATCAACTTTTTTTATTTTAGGTTGCAAAGGTTTGAAAAGACAAATGAGATGTTGACAAACTGTAATCAATTATCTGTTAATCGATTAAAGACTGCAGGTGTTGAATTTAAAAAACATACAGCACTTTTGATAGAAATGAAAAAAGACTTGGATTATATTTTTAAGAAAGTCAGGGTTATTAGAAGTAAGTTGAGTCAACAGTATCCACAAGCGTACAATGGTAATATACATTTTCATAGAAATCTATTGCAAGTGACTTTTTTATTTAGTATTTTTTGTTTATTATAGAAGCGGTAAGAAGTAGTTTAGCAGAAGAAGTAATTGTCGATGAAATGGAACAAGGTCAAAAACCTTTAGAACCAGAAGTTTTACCGGTACCTCAAACTAATGCTGCACAAACAGATCCTGATTCAGATGGTAATGAAAAGCACACTGAATAATCATATCAGTTTACTAGCCTTAAGCATTTTTGTGATACTAAAAGTCATTACAATTTCTTTTATAAATAAAAAACTTTATTCTTTTTTTTTGTTCACGTTTTTACTAAACAGTATTTTAAAAAATGTATTAAATAATAGTCGTTATAAGGACGTTACAATTTATGTAAATAATTTATAATATATTTATGCTCTATTACAAATACAAATATATTTTATTACCTTGAAATGGTGCTACCACGCTTTACAAAATAAACTGAAAGCTTTATATAAGAAACTGAATATAAGTTTCAAAATCTACGTATTAACATTGTTTAGTAACTATTTATAAAATTATTTGTAGTAAAATGCATATATTTAAAATGTTTCTCAAGTTTTCCATTATTTTAAAACTATTTCTTTGAACATATATACATAAATTTATTTATTGTTAAAATATAAACATTCTGATACTTGATATGATGCATTATTTATTTTCCTTGTATCTTCATCAAATTAATTAACTTTTATTTCATATGTCATTTATCAACAGTTCCAATTGAGGAGTTTCAATTTGCTAAACTACGTGAAAGGCAAGTTAAAAGAAAAGATAGTTCATCAACCGATACTGATGAAAATGAACAAACCAAACAGGACTCGACATCATGTTCCTCTGACACTAGTTAATCCAAGTACAATTGTTTTCTATTAAATGAAAGATGTATGTTAAATATTTTACTGCTTTTGAGCAGCTAATTGTACATATAATTTGTTTAAAAATATTGGTGGGTAAAATAAATTTATTTGTATTTTAAAATAATCTCAAATTTCCAATGATTATTTGACGATCACTATTGCTCATGATATTCTTTTGTTATTCTAGTAAAAAAGTCTTACCTAAAAGTATAATCTTATTAATCCTATTCAAACCAGTAAGTTATAAATTCATTATTCTATCTAGTAAGCCATCAAAGGCCTGCAAAAGTATAATCTTAACTGTAAAAAAGAATTTATTTAAACATTTAATAAAAGATTAATAATTGAGCATAAAATATTGTTAAAAATATTTTTAAAATGTAAATTTTAAACTTCTTTCTTAAATTTAAATTTTTAATATAAAATTTCTCAACATTAATTAATTTAAAAATATTATTTTAAGTTTTTTTCATTTTGAGCATTATGATGATTCAATACAATCTACTATTTATAGTATAAAATATGAACTTTAAATTATCAGATATTATGCACATAAATAAATTTATAAAATAATGAAATAAAAAATAAATATAAAAAAAAATTTTTTAAGGGTATGTAAAATATTGACATTACAGTTTTCCAAATTTTTTATTCTTAATCAAATTTTTTTAAAAATACCTCTATATTACAGCCTTTTATTTTAATTAATAAAAAGCATGATATAAAGATATGTCAGAAAATTTTTGAATAAAGATTGAAAATTCGGGAAACTGTAATGTCGGTAACTATGTATTAAACATATACCCTATTACATCACCTTAAGTAAAGGTAATTTTAAACTTTTATTAAATTAAAATAAATAAAAATACAAAGGACACTGATTACCCGAATCATAAATTTGATAAATCTAATATTTTTCCCATCTATAATCGCCTTAAAAAAATTAAGAAATTGTATTAAAAAAAACATGAAAATTGAACTTATTTTTCATAAAGATATAAACATTTTTCCAAAAATATAATAAAAAGAAGTATTTATAAAAACTTGAATAACTAAATAACTAGAACTCTTACAGAAGCTTTGTTGTATTAAAAAAGCTTTTATGGTTCGAAAGTTGTGCCTAATTGAAAATTGCTGTAATATTTTTAATAATTTACTCTTGACGCTATTTCGTTATCATATTTTCATTGCCTGTAAATTTTGAACCAGATGAGCTTTTTAACTCAATAGAGCTTAAATTAAAGTATTTAATTTGTTCTTTTTTTTATTTTCCGTACATTTTTCTCAAGTTCTTATATAAACGCTTCTTTTTAATATATTTTTGAAAAAATGTTAATATCTTTCTCTCTAGAGCCTATTAGCACAAAAGAAAAAACATTGGTTTTTTTTTTCATTAAAGAATCATGTCCTACAGTTACAGTCAAATCCGTTTCCCGGAGGTGCGATACTCTCCTTGTAAGTATTGCTTTTGATAATTCAAAATGAGATTAAAATTATAAAAAAATTGAAATATTAGTATATTTACATCTTTTTAATATCTAACTATAAAAAAAAAAAAATTATTTCCTTGCAAAAAAAAACTATAGAATTAGAAAATTTCATACTAAACTTTACTTAATAATTATAATTTAATAATAATCATCACACCTAACGATACCGCGATTTTATTTCAATAAAATCTGTTAGCAAAATTTATTTTATACAAAGTCATAAGAATTAGATGTTTGTTACAAATTCAGAAAAATAATCCTTATAATGATTACATATATAGAAAAAAATGTTATTCTCAAATACTTAAAACATATTAAATTTCCTTTGTCAATAAAAAGAGAAAAAATAAATTTTTTTTTCTCTATATAATTAACAAGATTATATAAAACTTTCAACTCTTTCTGAAAATTATCTCTATCAAAATATAATAACTGCTTATGAATTCATTGAAAAAGTTTCAATGAATCACAAAAGATTAAAAGATTTATTATAAGATATTAAAAGTGATAAAACAAAAATGCCGATAGGTATATAATTAGCAATTTTTTATTATAATGTATTATAAAGATTATTATCATGAAATCTTATGTACGGAAATATCCGCGTATACCTATAATTGATCTAATTCTTATAACATGTAGCGCAATTTCTCAAAAGAAATGTAATACTATTTAAGAAATTAATTTAAGAAATCTAAATTTTTTTACATTTATAATTTAAACTCTCAAAAAAAATCTAAAATGAATCATTCATATCTATATCATACAGTAAAACTTTACATCAGTAAATTTCCGTCTATATAAAAAAAAGAACAGAGAAAGCAAAAGATATAAAAGAAGCCGTCTTTGAAAAAAGAAGAAGAAAAAAAATGAGACACGAGGCACTTTTATATATGTTCTCTTTAGTTTTTCCCATAGCACGTGACGCTCTTTGCGCGAATATAATGTGTATAATACCACGCGTATATGTACCAGCTGCGTCTCAGCTGTTTTCTTCAGTAACTATACGAACTATATACGTATCATCAAAAAAATATGATGTGTATGTGTGTATATATGCTTTTCCGGATGTGCACAGCTTGCGCGCGCGTGCGAGCTCTGTTCCGGAAGTAGAATTTCTTGCGTATAGAAAAACAGTTTTGCGAAATTGGCTAAATTATCCTTTTTAATGTTATTTCTTTGAGTTTTAATGATACCTTTATAAACTATCAAATCTCTAAATTATTATTAATGGTTTTTACATTTTTATAGGATAAAAATTACATTCTCATTATTAATGGCACTTCTTAAGTGAAGACATTTAAGTTACTTATAGATATCAAACTTTCAAAGAAAATTTAATATAATGTTATTTTTATCATTAATAAAATATTTGAATAAATATTTTTGCAGTTGAATAATTCATAAAAATAATTAAATGAATCGTCCTAAGGCCAAGTTTGCACGAGTAACTTCTTTATTTGTAGAAAGTCGAAATATTATTAATTTTTCCATTATATTGTTTATAAAAAAAAAACTTCGAAGTATCGTCTGATTGCTTAGATAAATCTTTTATTCATATTTTATTTTATATGATGATTCAGAAATTAGGCCGCGACATTGATTGTCAATTATTTAAATATATTTGAAAATTATTATATAATCATTTATTTATTTAAACACTCTTTTGAATCTTTAATTTTTATTTTGATTCCCCTGGTAGAAGGTTAACAGGTTTCACCCGTTAAGCTAATAATAATGAGCTAAAATCAGTAGCTAAAAGCTATGTTTTAAGGGTCTCGCTTATTTCTAGCTAGAAACCCAGTAAGATTTCTACCAGGGTCTTTATCTTCGTCTATAGAAATTATTAAATTATTTATCTATGATTAAGCTACCTATGAAACGTAATAAAAACGTAGAAAATCTAAATAAATGATGAGTAATACAATTAATGATGTTGGAAAATTTTTGAAGTACACGAAAACCATATGCACACGTTTGTTAAATTATCACAAAATCGTGTACCATTTAAAATTTTTATGTAGTATTAAAATTTAACAATAAAATTTCTAAGTTAACATATATAATTCATTATTCAAGGTAACGCAGAAAATCATTAAAATTTTTTTTCAAAACAATATTTTTATGCTGTTTATGTATTTATGGGGAATGCTGTACACGAGTATTACGCTATCAAGATAATAATGAAATAATAATATGACTGACACGAGTACAAGAGAAGAAGAGTGGTCAAGGCGTCTAATTGGCCTTTCTGATAAGTAATTATTATGACTGTATTTTGTAAATTACGTTAGAAAAAATCGATTCATTATCAATCTGCACATACATTTGCCAACATTCATGTTTATATTAATATGCTTTTTTTTCTTTTTTTTCTAGTTTATCTATTTTCGTTTTCGCACTATTTTTTTCTTTATTATCGTACATCGCTTTGATGAAAATCATGTTTTGCAATCATTTTAATTTTTATTATACGTTTTCTTCGGGTAATAACACTTGATTTTTTAAAATTTTAGATACACACAAAACTTGAATTTACTGGATTTTGTAACGGTCGAATTAAGAAGATTTATTGCTATTATTACTCATTAAATACTTTAGTATTAAATCAGAAAATCTCGATTAGATATATGATCATTATTTACTTATAATCAATTAAGTTGATTATATTTAACGGGAACTTTGTGTACTTCATACTTTTAAATAGAATTTATTTATATTAATCAAAATTGCTGACTTATTATATACGTATACAGAATGTTGGAAATTTTTTTTCAAAGTTAACTTACCTCAAGCAATAATATTATTGCAATGAAAAATTTATGTCAAAATAATTACAACTTTTATTTAACTTTTTTTAATATTTAACTACTTTTCATGTGAATATATTGAATAAAACATTAAATCATTTTTGTTGGTACGAATTATCACTAATCAAATTTTTCTTTTTACCAAAAAATTTTGGACACATGTTCAAATTTATGTGCGACTCGAAATTTCACATACAAAATTTTTGTTTGATTCTGTATTCTAATCAATGTTAGACAAGAAAACAAATAATTTGAAATTTTGAAATTAATCGCAATTTTCGAATAGTTTTCCTTTACTACTATATCTATTGTATGAGATCAAAATATGCTATTTTTCTTATTTATTTTTATATAAAATCTATTTTCTAACTCATTACGAATAATAACGTAAAATAAGACATAAAATCTTCCTAGAGCGTATGTCCAAGAACCTATGAAAAGTACGAACTATTATAAATTAGCATCACCAGCCGCATCATCACATTTAATAAAAAAAAGTTCCTTTTTTTTCGATATACCGACTATTATTAAATTAATAAATTGACTATATAGTTGAACTGGAAACAAAACAAGAGTAACATGAAAGGTGATTTCTCATCATCAGTTTCATCGGGATACTTTTTATGATTTTCAAGACTAATCAATAGAACAAATTTGAACTTGGAATAGTACATTATGCAACAATGGAGTAAAATCGCATATTTTTTTCTGAGAGTGAAATTTGTGATCTGAATTCGCAAGAGGAGTAAATTCTCAAAGGCGAAATAGATGTTACTCTAAAATTGTATAATGAACTTTATTTCCACCTCAACAGTGACCATTTTATTAATTTAAAAAAGGGGTCCAATTAAAAAATATTGAACTTGAAATTTTAATATCAAAATTTTATAATATATCGATTTTTATTAAAATTTGATACTTATGACAGAAATGGCCACCTCATTACCTCGAAAAGCGGGCCGAAAGAAAGATATTTCTAACTTCTAAAATTTTGCGGGGGGAATAACCATTTCTTCTGATAATTTTAAAACTTATAAAATTGAATAGGTTTGAATTTTTTTTATTAAATATTAATATTAAACCATTGTTGAGGTAAGAATAAAGCACATTATGCAACTCGGGTGTAAAGTCTGATTTCTCCCTCGGGAGAAATATGGGACTTTACTCCCTAGTTGCATAATGTACTATTTTTCAACAACGGGTCGAAAATACCACATTCTTTTTTCGATATTAGCAAAAAATATGATATTTTCGGGCCAGGTTTTAAAAAAAAAGGTTTTAATTTTAGGTGAATAGATAAATGCTAATTGCTGCTAATAATTGCATATAATTTTTAATAATTATAAATAACTACTTATGATTATTATAAACAATTTTATTTGAGACGGATTAATGAAAATCATATCTAGTTATTTTTACTTATTTGCAATTAATTGCAGTTATTTGCAGTTTTGTTTAATCGAAAAAAATGTAAACGATTTTATGACAACCAAAAGTAGAAGCACTAATTACATTTATATGATAAATAAAGCTCACCATAAGCAAATTATTATTAAAAAGAAGACTTTTCGAAAAAAAAATCATAATTTGGTTCGCTTTGTTTATTTAATAAATTATATTGTATGGAGAGCAAATAACTGTTATTAGCATCTCAAACCAAATTGTTTGTAATGCGTATTAGCAGTTATTAACAGCTATAAGCATTTATTTACAAATATTATTTATTCTGAGAAAAAATTTCAAAAATTTACGATGCTACTGAACTATGAAAATAAAGACTCACTTAAGATTTTTAATATTTACTTTTACGTTCATTGTTACACAGGCTGCAAAAAACATTTAATTTGTGATGATCTGTATGAATCAATCTATGAATTCAATCTGGATCAGCTTCAAATAAAAATGTAGCAATTTTTGGATAATTTATTAAAAATATCAACTTTTATTTACTTACGGATAATATATATTATTTTCCCATAAGTCAAAAATATCGAAATTATTAAATTATTAACAAAAATTTACAAAAATTGAAAGAGTTACTTCTTTTTGTAAAGTTTAAAAAACATATAGTGAGAAATAATCTATGTATCTATTTACAAGAAAAATTAATGAGGAAACGTCTAAAAAGAAAAAAAATATATGAATAGATAAAGAAAACAATGAAGACTATATTTGTTTTATGCATGAAAAACCTTTGGCTCTCGCAATAACTTTTTTTCAAATATTGTATAGTTCAATGTATTTTGTATAAAAAAATTATTCACGCGACACGTGAAATGTAAAATATAAATAAAGAACTATATGATATTTTATTATATAAATTTTTTTTTTTAATTGTATTTAACGTCGTTGAATTTATGCTACCATTGCGATACTAATTGAGGACGGAGGTTTCTCAATGTGTTTGTGAACTTCAGCACATGTATCGTATACAGTGGTGCTTGTATCAATCGGCTGCTGAGAGTGGGATTCGAACTCGAGTCCTCGAAATTACGAATCCATCACTCTACCGTCTGAGCCACTGACGACCTCTTTTAAGACAAATTATTGAATAAAATATTATATAACTATTATTATGTATTATTAAGATATACAATATCAAGCCGTACTTTTTAATCTTATTATTGTAAAGAAGAATAAAATAAGTTGCATGGTTTTAAATTATTATTTTAGCAATTTATAGGTACAATTGACTGACTTAAAAAAAATAAAAATTAAATCTTATCAAGTAAAGATTTTGACACGAATTTCGATTTCCTACAAATTGGCATTATTAAGACAAGACGTGAACCATATTGATAGATTATATAAGTATATTATGTACATCGTCATCAAGAATTAAATAAAAAATGATACAAAGTTAATTAGTTTATTGCAGTTGTAAACTGTTGTTTTTAAATTTGTTTAAATATTTACATTTACTATTCCCATAAAGAATAACACAAATATAAAAAATTTTATTTATTTATTTAAATATTTTATTTTATTAATAAGTCGACAAACTATAAAATTTTGTATTATAATTATCAAAGAATAATACTTTCATTTATTTATTAATATATTAAATGAAAACTAAAAACCCTTTGTACAAATAGCATAATTAAATCAACTAAAAAATATAATATGTATAATATTCAAAATTACAAATGCTTTAAATATTAGTCTGTATACGCCATAAAAAATAAATCATTAATGATTCTTTGAAGTGTATTTAAAATAAATAAATATAAAATATATTTTATCAAGAATTTAAACGATTAACAGTATAATGAAAATCAAAATTAGAAATCAAAACCTCTTCTTGTAAAACTACAAAGCTAATGTAGATTATATATCAAATAATGTTATTAAAAATATCATGAATCATATCATAATCAATTACATTACGAGTAAATTTTCAAGCATGACAATCAAAGTTTCTAAAAATTAAGTAATATTTTATTTATTGACATTTTTAAGATAAAATACATTTGTATTGACTTTTGTATATTAATATATTAATAAAATAAGAAGCTTTTACAATGTAGAGTCATTGCTAAGTCTGTAAAAACCATGTAATTAAGCTTCTTAGCGAGGCACATGACTCTGAGACAACTCAAATTCTTCGTCACAAAGTAAATAAAACTTGCACATGGCGGTAACGTTTGATTTTCAAAAATTTGGGTTATATGACGCAGTAAATAAACAGCATCAAATAAAATTACGATTTCGAGTTTGATCAATCATTGTAATTTATATTAATTTTCTTTTAAGTTGTATTTTCAAAAACAAACTTCCATAAAAAAGCTATGTAAAAACTATAAAACTTAATAACGTAAATGATATTTGTCTATTATAAAATAATAAAAAAATTCTTTCTTATCAGAACCATACCGGTAGTCACGTGTATTTTCTAGGTAAATGTTTTCGTGACAGCAATGAGTAAATGTTCAAAACATACTTAAGTATCTTATTCACATATAAGTGTTTTCAACAAGTATTTCATTTAAAGAAAATACACGTAAAATTTAACTAAATTTTAAAAATAAATAAAATGAAAAATATTCATTTATTAGTATGAGCTTTAGCTTCTAGCTCATAGATGAACGAAATACAAAAAAAAAGACATTTAAACTTTGATTTAACAATGGGCGACGTAAATAACTAATAAAATTTAACAATAAATATGCATAAGTTTTAAGAATTATTCACAAGTAAAAATTTAAATTTTACTTATTTTAGTAATGTCAAATATTTTTATATTCATATACATAGCTTACTTTATTTTAAGAATTATTTAAAATAATATTTATAAGTATGTGAATCATATATATTGTATATAATTAGATATAATCTTTTAACTATTGAGCAATCGACTCTAATCAAAGATATAGAGGATTATAGTTACATTCTTATAAATATTTCTTAGGTATACTGAATTTGTGTATTTTTAAATATCTTAATTTTTAAGTAAAAAATATATTTTATACACAAGATTTGTATATTCAATAAACATATCTTTTTGCATCATTATTTTCCTGTCTCTTGGAGATTTAAAAGATTATCACTTCAAACTGGAAATAGCTTACACTTTGAGATATCTTATTAATAAAATTTTTTTTCCTGTCTGTCTTTAATGTTTTGGCCGAAAAGCTTTGTTGTTAAAAGGTTATATTTTGTTTTTAGTATCTTTGCCCTAATAACGACAATATTATAACAAAGAAAATACGAAATTAAAATTCGTCACAAGCTTAATGTTTCTGCTTACAACTCAATCGCTGGAAACGATTTTTTTTATATCAAATTTATTGATAATATATAATGAATTTGCGTTGTTTGTTAAAAATTGTTGGTTTTTTAGTAGATTTTTAGTTACAAACTATTGAATGGGCACGTTGAAAAGTTTTTCATCAACGATTTAGGAACCAGAAATATAATTTGAATTTCATAGTCTTTTTGTTAACTTTATAAAATAAAACATTATTTTTCCTTTTATTTGTTATGATTATTAGCATTTGATGTTGAATGTTTGTTAGTTTAAACAGTATTTAATGTAATCTTCATTTTAAACGAACATTCACAACTAAAGCATGTACCGCATTTAATGATCTTTGTTAAACTATATAATAATTAATTTCACCTGTAATCTATTTTTACGAAGTTTCTAATTATTATCAAATTCTATGCCTTATTTAAATGTTAGAAGATAAGTGCATTCATGTACTTAATGTACTACATAATCATAAAACACTTTTGGTTTCCCCTTCTCTGCTTGTCACCAAACTTGAACATTTTTGCCCTTTTTGTTTTAGACTTTGCTGTACGCTTCACGTGAAAGCTTTTCTTTTAAAAAGTGTTACAAAGGCTTTTCAAAAGAAGAGTTTTTATAGATTATATCGACGGTGGCTATGAAGACAAACACCAATGAAAAGAGCTGCGAAAAAACACATCAAAATTGTACCGCGAAAAAAAGCACATCTTCAAATGTGCAGCAAAAAAAAACACCCTCTTGAAAATGCGGCGAAAAAATACACATTTCTAAAAGTGCCGCGAAAAAAAAACATCTCCAAAAGTGCGGAGAAAAAAAACACCCTCTTAAAAATGCAGCGAAGAAAATCTCATTTAAAAAAAGTCCCACAAAAAAAATTTCATCCAGAAATGTACTTTGTAAAATACATTAAAAAGCAACTGTGGAAATATTTTAAGTATTTTTTATAAAAAAAATATTTTTAATATTTCCATGTTTGCTGCACTTTTGTAGATGTGTTTTTTTTTCACCGCACTTTTGAAGATGTATTTTTTTTCGCTGCACTTTTGGAGATATGTTTTTTTTTCGTTGTCAATTACACAGCTGTGATTGTTTTCGTAGCCACCGTCGATATATGATAAAGAGTGTTATTTATATAATATCGTTGTTACATTTTATAAAATCCATATATCACCATGTATTTACCAATTTGAATATAAAATTTCTGTTAATTTAATTAGTAGTTGATATAATTTTTTATTTAAAATATATCTTCTCATTTTTAAAAGAATTGAAAACCATTTGCTATATTTAAGTACATTTAGTACTAATATTTCATGGAAAATTTTTATTTTTTTCGTTTGATTTTATCAGCCATCTATGACGTGTTCTATAAAGTTTTTTACGGTTCAAAAATTATGTTTTATTTAAGTTCATTTATTAATTCGTTTATACAACTGATTTGTTATTAATATTTTATTTAAAACATTTGTTTAATTAATTAATATTTTTCATCATAAATATTTCACTGTTTGCAACAATGTGAAAATTATGTACTTTTTTAAAGAATGTTTACTAGTACTTCTGGATTTTTGAAATTAAATAAAATTTCATTTAAAAAATACAATCAGTTTTAATTCTATTTTTTTAATTTTAATTTCTTGCCAGAATAAAGAATTATTCCAAGCCAATTCTTTAAAATATATTTGAGAACAATATATAATGAATAACGATAAAAATAATATTTTTGTTCAATTTTATTGTCTAATAAGGAAACCAGAATATTTGGTTGATATAAAATTGCATATCCTGAGCCTTGAGTATCAAAAAATGAGTATACAAAATTTGAAACAATTTACTAATACAATTTTAGAATAAACAATATAAATGCGAACAAAATTTCAAGTTGGTAGGTATTGCAAAAAAAAAGTGCGCCATTGATTGTTATTTTAAATAGCTGATAATTATTCACGAATTATGTCATGATACTGCTATTAAATCACAAGAATATACAATTTTCGTGACGCTTTTCAACAAAATACAATTTATTTATACACCTGACTTAAGCATATTTTCAAAACAATAATACCTGATTTCACGCTTGCTCAAAAATCCATAAATCCTTAAAAAACAACAATCAAAAATGCATTTTTTTTAGCGAAATATATACAATAAAAAAATGAATCGTAGTAACGTCACATAATCCAGTTTAAAGGCATTTATTAAGAGCGCGCGTGATTTTTGTTTGTATTAATCGTTCGCGGGGTACAATGTCAGCGTCCTTGTCTCGAAGAGCTATGTGCACAGATGGGGTAAAAGTTTATATAGTCTCGTGACCATTAAAGCAAACATCTAATATTTTTTTCAAACATTTTTTTGTTTGCATAAGAAAGAAGGCATGTGCCGTATATACATTATTTTTTCTTCATCTCATGTGACTTTCATTTGATATATATTTGCTTTGAATGAAGAGAGAAAAAATGAGGAGAGAAAAGAGGAGAAAAAAAAATATAAAATTATAAGTCAAAAAGTCATGTGATTACTATATAGCGCCGGAGAAGCGCTTTATAGTTATACGCGCTCAATTCGTTGATAAAATGAATCGGGCTTGTACCGCAAAACCCTCAGTTTACACTTGACTACTGTACACACAAAACATATATATGAGATTTCTGCGATATTGTCAAGTGTTTCTTTTTTATTCTTTGACTCTCTTTTTTTTAAAATTAAACTTAAACGTCTCTGATTATTTCGCGTACTGACGTTTTGTGTACTGACGTCTTGTAATCAGTAAACGCAATTTTCATGTTATTTAATTCAATCGCGTCTATGAATTGACATTTTCATTTCTTTTTTTTCTTCTTTATTCTTTCTTTTTGATCCATAGATAGGTTTAAATTACAAACCGAATCGTGGAATATTTTTTTTTCTCTTCACCTCTTTTAGAAATGCTTACAGAAATACGAGCTTTTCATGGGAATAATATTAGTCCTTTTGTAATTGGTGAGAGTGAAATGTGAATAATTAAAATGTTTAACTTGTTATTGGATTTTTCTTTCTTATTTCTAATGACCTTTTCATGTTCATTGATTAGAAATTCACCATAAAAGCGTACTGTACGTTGAACTTTAAGGTAGGCGTGTTTTAACAAAGTCCACGGTTGGCCAAAAAATGGTGACGATTTCTACCAGGGTTTTGACGTGCAGAAGAAACCGAGGTGAAGCACGAAATCGCTGATTACGAAAAGGCGGTATCAACAACAGGTGTGTAATTTTTATTGTTATTTTCATATTTGATTCATTTTAGGATGTTTATACACTTTATTATGTGCCATTCATGTTTTAGATCAAATAACTATTTTTTTAACTTTTAAATAGCAATAGAATTTCAAATGACAGATAACTGTTTTTATATATTTAAAAAAATATTTTCTGATTTTTAAATAATTTTAATATAAACTACTCTATAATAGAGCTGAATTTTATAATCAAATGATAAGTTATTAGTTTCATAATATTAAAGAACTGATTATTATTATAAAATTTGAAATGTACTTAAAAACAAAGACTTTCTTCTTAAATAAATAAAAGAAAAGATAAGAAAAAAATAAAAACATACGTCATTTTTTAGTGTAATACATGCAAGTTTTATTTGCATTGAAACAAACATTGTGTGCAAATTATATACAGCTAAACGATAAATACTAAATTTCATGAATTATCTAATCACACTGAAAGCCTAAGGTGCGTTTAAATATTTAATTAAAACTTAAATACTAAATTAAAAGGAAAAAAGAAAGTGGATGAAAGAATTCTATCGACAATGTAAAGAATGTATTTTTAGTAACACCGCGTTAATGATTTCTCAATTAATAAATGAATTATCTTTTAATTTTTTTTATTCTATTCATAAACACTGCTTATCTTCAAATTACTTTTTTGAATCTAGAATTATCTCTAGTTACATGAATATACATATTTTTTTTTCTGATTGCTGAATTTTCCGACAAACAAATTTTTTATACGTTAAAGAACATAAAGAAATTATCGTATCTTGAGAAATAATGAATAAAATTATCGACGTTCACGCTAAATGATTTGATAAATTTACGTCATTTTTTTCTTCATAAATCCGTATCTCATTGTATGATATTATTTTCTCTTGTTTCTTTTTTTTTAATCAAGGATATGGACTATTTAACATATTGATGCTTTTGGCAGCATTGCCAGTTGGATGGACATGTGTATTAGATACAACTGTCATACCATTTTTCATACAATCAACGGAATGCGATTTTGAATTAACGTTGTTTCGACGAGGATTAGCTGTAGGCACTGTATACATAGGTTTTTATTGAACTTTTAAATAAAATACATATAATTATTCAAATTGCACGATTGTTTTTATTATCATTTTAATTGCTTTTATTCTATGTAGGAATGATAATAGCTGGACCACTATGGGACTTTATCATCAAAGATTGCGTTCTGTACTATTTAGGAAAGCGAAATGTTATGATTATTGGATTATTACTTGATTTTATTTGCAATATATTTTGGGTTCACGCGAATTCTTATTATACATTTATATTATTCAAGTTTTTCAATGGCATACTGTGAGTATATCGCCGAGCACAATAACAATGTAACAATTCGGCTTTTAAAATTTTCTTTATATTTTCATATACCTTTTGTTTATTGTAGCATTGCTGGTCCATTATCAGTGCTCATGCCTTATCTCTCTGAATTTCATGCAGCTACGTATCAATCCACATTTACAAAGTGGGCAAATCTACTTTTTGCTACGGCTAATATTTTTCCTCCAGGTATTATAATGTATTGTGTAATATATTTGCTTGATAAATATTTATTTTTAAGAACGAACAAAATGAGAAAAGAAAAGTAAATATTATGTTGTTTGAGCATTTAAAAATAAAGATGATTTTTTTTAAAATTAGAATAATCTAATTTCTCTAAAAGTGAAAATGTTTCTTCAACAGGTTTTGAATTTTCTTTCAAATTTAGGACATTTTTCATTACATGACATTATAAAAATTATAGATTTTTTTCTTGAGAATTTTTATTTACTAAAGGTATACATAAAAGTTGGGATGGAAATCTTTTGATGAAAAATAATTGTTCAAGAAACGGCAGATATAAAGAAACAAAATTAATATAGAAATTTAACTCGAAATGTATATATAAAATTATAACTTCATTTCGCTTTAAAATTTATCTGAATTTTTGTTCATTAATAACTTTTTAAACAAAATATTTTTTCATGATAAGATTTTGGTTCCAACTTTTATGGACTTATGGTAAAAAACTTTTGGAATAATTAGCTTAAAAATTACATGACCTTAAAAGCGATACAAATTTTTTTTCAAAACCTTAAAATTCAAGCGAAACATCTATTAACTCGAAAAAGTCGAGTTTTAGGTTGAACGGGCGTAACTTTTTAAAAATTTTCTAGAAAAAAAAAGTATTTCAATGCTAAAAAAAAATCTAAAACCTGAAGGCTAAACTACTTTCCTTATAAGATATAATCATACTTATTATTTTTCTTCAATAAAAATTAATGTCAAATTATTTCATATTTATAATTTGTTTAATTTAAAATTGTTCGATGACGTCATGTGTTGAAAAAGTCATCGTTAATATTATTTAACTTCTTCTTATTTATTTAGAAAAGTCTAGACAGCCATTTAAAATGTACAAATATATGTTAATCTTGATTACTTTTATAATCTTATATAATGAAAATATCATTTCATTGATACGTGTGAATAAAAGAATTTAATGATTTTCAAGAGTCCAAATTATAGATAAAAATATATCGACGTTTCCGGAGTAATTATAGAATTCTTCTTATTTAAGTGATTATAATAACACAACAATATACAAAAATCTTTGCTTTGATAAAAAATTTTAATGAAAATAAAATCAGATTAACTGTTAATGGAAATATATTAAATTATATCATAAACGTGAAATTTTTTATAATTCTATGTGATATATTTTTTTTAGCTGGATTTTATGTTTAATATGCAATGTTGCAAAAATTTTTATTCTTTTCGTTGTATTATTTTAGTTGTTTTAAAAAAAGAAATCGAAAAAATACTCTCAATAATTTAGATTGATCAATTGACTTTGGTTATCCTACCAAAACATTGATCGCTACAACCATAAAAAAATTTTTATATCGTTTAAATAATAACCTACTTTGGTTATAGGAATTAAATATTTTACTACAATAATTAAAGTCTGACGACAAATTACTTTTTTCCGCGTTTTTATCAATAATTCTGGCAAATGAAAATCGTTAAATTCCCTTCCACTTAAGATCTTTGTTAGCGACCAATCAGGTCCTTAAATAAATTAAAAGTTTATTTTTTTCCATTTTATTTTTCAGCGTTGGCCTTTGGACTGATATTGCATACATCTTGGTTCAATTTTACATTTTTTGCACGTTTCTATGCGACATGGAGAGTTTACATGCTAATTTCTACCATTCCATCGGTCATAGGTATTTTGACACTGTGTCTAATGCCAAAAAGTCCAAAATTTCTTTTAATTAAAGGACAAAGTAATGAAGCTTTAAGAGTACTTAAAACTATGTATAGTTTAAATAAACTTAGATCATCTGATTCGTTTCAGGTAATTTCTGTACTTATTAGTAATATTAATAATTGTCGATGAAAAATTATCAATTAATTTTTTTCAATTTTCAAGATTAAGAAATTGATCTCAGAACATAGAATGAAAAACAGTATAACAAGTATGTGTGGAAAAACATTTAAGGACAGTAGTTTAAAATTGAAAACTTTACTCTCGAAACCTCATCTCAGGGATTTCTTAGTTATATTATCCGTTCAATTTTCCAGCATGGTTGGGTAAGTTTTTACATATGTTATGGTAAATAGCAAAAGAGTAGCTTAACTAAAAAGTAGTCAATTATCTTTTTAATAATTTAATTAAATAATATCGAATAATCGAATTAAAATATAAGTACATAATAATCACATCAATTTTTTTACATAAAAGAACTCACTTGTAAACTTCAAGTCTTAATTTATCAAAAATTATTTTGTTTGGACTATGAATATTTCTAATGTTTTCAAAGTGATATAATACAAACGACAACTCATTAAGATACCTAATGAGTGAATATATGTCACTTTAAGTACACAAATAACGCATTGATTAGACAAATCGATCATCTATGGTGACCTTGACATAGACATTAAATTTAATGTATTTTTAAAGATAATATGAGCCAATTATATAATAAGTGTTCTTGTTAAGAAAGTCTTTATAAAACCATTCAATGTCTTATCTTATTCATTTTATTCGTCTTTATATTCTCAAATAACATCCAATTAAAATCGACAGCAGTAAAAATATGAAATAATTAAACTTATATGATAATTTTTAATTGCTTATTTTATCTTATGTTAATTTTATTACGTTTTTTTCTTCGAGTTCTTATTAAGCAAGATTTTTAATTTTAAATCTCTGTAATTTTGATAATCTTTCTGATAAATTAAAATTTCTTTTTTGCTACTTTGATAATTGTGGAATATTTGTTTTTTAGATTCAATACAATAAGATTATGGCTACCGCAAATGTTTTTAATGTTGAACAATTTTGATGTCCTTGTACGATCGTATTATCCTCGTGGTGAAAAAATAACGATGTGCGAAATGATGTTCCCTCGTATACAAATGGTCGACTATGCATCATGTAATTATACTTTGGTAAAGAATAATATTTAATACACGAGTATAAGCTGAATAAGTATTATTATACTTGGTGTATTCACAGAAAATTTAAATCGCAAAATTAAATAATACAAAAAAGTATTTGATTATTACATTTACTTTATTTATTTACAGCCTTACGTTGAATATGCCGTTTACGTTAATTCAACGATTATTGGATCATCGGCAGTTACATTTGGCTTTATTTTCGTTTTAATAACAAACACAAAAATTAAAAAAGTATTCGTCATAAGTAAGTTTTGTGATCTTTTTAATTTTAGAATTGTTATTAATTTATGAAATTAATGTATTTAACCCTTAATGAAAATTAACTTGCAAATATCGAAATCTTCTTTTGCTATTATTTATATTTTTTAAAACTATAAATATTTTTCACTTAATTACACTGAAAAAAATTTTAGTGTTGTTAGGGATGTTGCTAGTATGGAAAATTTTAACTTAAAAAACTTAAGATTTTTCAAACTTTAAGTAATAGATGAGGTTTAACTAAAATTATTGAGTGAATTTCGATATTTCATTGCAGTATTTATAGTATATTCTAAGATTCTTCCAGTTTTCCATATTTATTATTTACAGAATAAAATATAATTAAAATTAAATTTTACCATTTATCATAATTATTTACAGTTTTTGGATTCCTAGCAACAACTGTTGCAAGTTTTGTTGTTAACTGGGCAATCGAAATACCTTACATGCTCATATGTTGTGCATCTATTATTGTGATTTCAAGGATGATAGGCAACATCATTGTATCGTTAAATAATGATGTTACACCTCAAGTATTAAGGTAATATTAATTTGTTATTTAATTATTTTTTTTTAAAGTGGGATTTAATTATAAAAATGTTTTTTTAATCTTGATGAAAATTTTCGATTTCCAAAAATTCAAATGTGCATTGTTATCATTGGATTAATTTAAATGAAAAGGCTTTAGATTCGAAAGTAAAAATAACGCTCATAAAAATTAATAAAAGTGAAAGTAATCAATTATAGATTGATTAGTATCATTTACATTTTAAAAATAATTGAACATTTGTTATAAAATGTTTTAAGACTTTCAATTTTTTTTGGTATAACCGCATTTGAATTTATAAATTTCTAAGTTTTTGAAAAATTAATAGTATAGTACGTTATGCGTCTAGGGGAGATAAAAATTTGTCAGCCCATCATGAAAATTGATACCTGAGTCTTGAATTGATAATTTTTCCTTTGATGGCGTATGAACCAATTTTTTAAACGATGAGCCGAAAATAGTACTGACTAATCCCTTTTCTCCCTAAATACGTTATTTTTCTACATTAAAATATCGACTTTTAACTTTTTAGAAATCATTGATTTAGAAAATAAATTAGTCCGTAAAAGTAAAAGTAATTAATTTTTTATATTTTATTTAATGTCCCTGTATTTATGCAATCATTACAATGCTAAATAGCGATGGAGGTTTTCAATGTGTTTTTAAACAAAGCACATATAATGAAAGTTCAGGAAGTTAATGGCCTTTCTGCCCCCATAAGAATATATCTCAAATCACTTTAAATAATTTCTTTATTCGACGTTTCGGACATTTTTTCTAGTTATGTCCTTCCTCAGGAGCAATCAAGTTAAAATTATTTCACTACGTATTACATCATAAATATGGTGATCGTTAATGTGAAATCACATATAACGTGCGGTGATGCTTGTATATAAATCAGCCAAAAGCGTTTCATGTTCATAATCTAGCAAGTTTTGATTCGAAATAAATATATGATTGTACTTAATATAAATGACTTATAATAATTAAAAAACTAATTCTATTAAAATTTTTAAAGTTTATAGATTTTATTTTCAGCTTGTTTGCGCACTTTACTTGTATGTTGAATTGAATAGGTACATTATTAAAAAAAATAAAAAATTTATTGCGTGTACATTCACTATCAGGTACTGCACACGACATCAATCAAAGTAATTTTTTTTAAATTTTATTTAATGTCGCTAAATAGCGACAGAGGTTTTCAATGTGTTTTTATACAAAGCACATATAACATACAGTGGTGCTTGTACATAAATCAGCCGAAAGCGGGAGTCGAACAGGGTTGGTTTAGCGTTAATGTACGATCACAGTTCATGACTGTAACAGCGCCACCGCGACTTGATTTTTAACTAACACACGAGTTCGAAATTAAAATTCGGATACTTTTATTGTAATTTAATATTGCAAAATAAAATATTTCTTTAATTTTTCCTAATACATATCTTTATTTGTTGAAAAAAATTTATTTTTCATTAATATAACGTTAAAATGATTTGGATTTAAATTTCGAACTCGAGTGTTAGTTAAAAATCAAGTCGCGGTGGCGCTGTTACTCGCTGTTACAGTCATGAACTGTGATCGTACATTAACGCTAAACCAACCCTGGAGTCGAACTCGCATTCTCGAGATTACGAATCCATCGCTCTACCAAGTGAGCCATTGAGACCTCGAAATCTAAGTATTTACTATTGGGATTTAAAATGGACAGATAGTGGGGGAAAAATGGCGTCGACGAGAGTTGAACTTTAGTATTGAGATTCTACTTTCGTTGGCGTCATATTTCCCCCACTATCTGTCCATTTGAAATCCCAATAGATTATTTTAAGGATCTTCACTTTTTTCAAGTATAATGATATTCAAAACAATATATATAAATTTTTGTATATTTATTAAATAAATTTCTCTTCTATAATTTGCAATTCTTTAAAATTTAAATATTCAAGTCGAAATCATAATATTTTTTCCACTTTTAATGGTTAAAATGTACCTTTAAATTTTCGAGGTCCGAAAATTTTTAGTTCTAAAAATTGAATTTAATCTTATTAATTAAAATAATTCAAATTATAACCAGTATATTTTAATTCTTATGATCAAAATATACATTCGAAAACTTATGAGTCAACGATTTGTAGAAAAAAACATTTTAATAATTAAACCTTATTCTGTTATATTTATTTTATCTAATAATTATGCATTTAATATTTTAGGCCAGTAGCTAATAACAGTATAAATTTGATTGGCAACATTGGTGCTGCTGTAGGAAGTATTTTATTTTCAGTGATTCTTAAGCTTAATTGTCTAGCAGCGTTCATGTCGATTGGATGTTTAGCGTTTTGTAATACTTTGATTTTTTTATTTTATCCATCGATAAATTTTTCATTATACGATCAATAATCCAAACAATATATGTTTTTTTAAAATTTCAGTTTGCCACGTGTTATCGTACTTACTAATGATGAAGCCAGCTGAAACAAACAAGCCGGTTGTTGAAAAATTTTAAAAGAAATAAAGAGAAAAATGTTTCTTATCAAAGTTCAAAGTGGAAACAATCAAGGAAAAAAATTATACTCTGTGAATATTATTTAACATCTCGATTAACATGACCACGAGGAAAACGTATATAATTTTTAAAAATTTTAAGTCAATTGAATTGGCTTGCAAAATTTTATATACATATATATGTAAAATAAAAAAAAGGAGCTCAATTAACGAATGACATAACTAGATATAAATGTAAAAAGACTTCATGACGCCGAGCTTAGTGGTATAGTTCAAAGTCATCGTTGAATCTTCAAAAGACTTTGATGTATGTCTTGTGTGCTGTGAATACATATATTTACATCATAATTAATTGACAAATATTTATTTAATTAAAGTATCTTAATGTTAAGTAGCCTTTTTTTAAAATTTTTTATAAGTTGTTGCGACTATGAATATTTATTAAATCGAATTTAGGATTAAATTGTTTAGTTAAATTAAACGTTATCGATAGTGTATATTTTAAAAAATTTTTATACAATTTCTTAAATATTATTAATATAGATAATCCATGTACAAAATAACAATAAATGTAATTAAATTAATTTTATTTATCAAAATGTTTGTTTTGAATTTTCCGAAATAAAAACATATTTATCAATAACTAATTAAGTTGTTGCTGGATTAATGAAGTTCATTTACCTATAAGAAAATAAATTAATTATAATATATTCTTCTTATCTCATTATGAAGTAATGATTTAATGTATAAATATAAAAATGATACAATAATAAATAATATCTATACTTTTGGAATTTTAACTTTGATAACGTTATCGATATTAAAATTCCATAAAAAGCTTTGATTGTTAATAATTGTAGCTTCCATCAAAAAAGATAAAATTTTAAATCGATAAATTTAAATTTCCATTAGCTAATGTAATTATTAGAAAATATCGATCATAAAAAAGTTAATCCTTACACTTTAATTGAACATGAAAAATCGATCTTGTAAAGATTAATTTTTATACTTTAATAATTTATAAAAAGAAATTTAATAATATCATTAAAGAGAATTTAAACTTTGGATTCTTTTTAAATTTTTATCTTCCTGGAATCAAAAAGGTGATAAAAATTAAAACATTGATTACTTCAATAAAATTATTAATGTGCAATTAAGATATTATTTTAATTTTATTTTATTTATAGCACGTACTTTTCCAATTATTTTATACATTACGTAAAATATCACTTATATAAAATTATTATTACAATTTCCTTTAGCGGATTAGAAAGACACTGTATTAGCTCTGCCCATGATCGAAATTTCATATATGATCAAATTTCTTATATATCAATCCGTGATATAAAATACTATTTTTATGTATTTTCTTTGAGGAATAACAAATACTAAATGCCTTTTCTTTAAGGTGAATAACTTTTTTATTTTTTTGAAATTTTTTGTTTTAAATTTTTGTAAGATGAATTCTAATATCAAATATTAATAATTTATCAATTTCTTTGAACATTATCGTTAATTATAATTTTTAACTTGCTAATGGGATACAAAAGATTCAAATTAAAAATTTTATTCGAATATTTGGTAATACTTAACGCAGAATATGAGAAATAAAATCATCCAGAAAAGTGATTTTTCTCTTGATACGTCAGTATCAATCGGTTACAGTAGGAGCAGGCCTGTTATAAGATTAAAACTAATTTGATATCGATATAATTTAGTTTATTGTTAATCAGTAGGTTTTCTTAAAACTATTTGATTGTTCTCATATGACAAATTTATATTGATTTTAAATAGTTATTATATTTTAAATTGTTAATACAATTATTTATGAAAAATTACCAAATAATTTAAATAATAATTAATTTCTATTTTATAAATAGATCATTCTGACTTGCTATGCGTCAGAAAACTAATTTTGCAAACATCCCCTTTTTTAAGCGTCGTTAATGACAATCATATCGTATTTCCCAAGAAGCTTCTTTTATACTTATATAGCATTAACTAGTAGCACGTGCGGCGCACGTGGTACATATTGAACGAATATAGTTGTATGTATATATAAAACATAAACGTGTTAAATATCTTCTCTTTTACGTATATAGTTATATATACATCTTTTTACTTTGGATAATCATATGCTCGCGTACAAGCGGAGGATATGAGGAAGAGAAAGAGAGAAAATGAAAAGACGATGTCAAAAACATACAGTATGGCAAAGTTTAAGCCCAGCAAAACAAGGAAACAGCTGTTCAAGCTTAATCAACTTCACCTGTTCATTCATACGATATACCTTTTCCTCCTGCTCTTTTGTTTGTATACACAATATAGAAGAACTCGATATAACTTATTATAACGCAAAAAAATACTATGACGTCGAATGCATATAAGGTTCAAAAGCATTTCTTTTATTACACTAGTCAAAAATTTCTCTCAATAATATTTTTAATATTTTTGTTAAAAATTAAAATTTCATTTGTTTCATGTGAATTGATTAATTAATATTTAGAATTTATGAATTGATACTAATAATTGCGCAATATATTTTTTTTTCAAAAATTTAGAAATATAAAAAATATTTTATAAATGATACTTAATCATGTGATTTATGACATATGCCTTCGAGGCGCGACGCGCGCCTCTTGATAGTTTAAAAATTCATTCTATTAAAATTTGAAAAATTCATTAATAAGCTACATTTTTTTGTTTATTAAGGTTTCTCTAATAATTTGTGCTAAAATTAGTGATTGTAAAATCACACTTTCATTTCTTCTTTTTCATTTCACTTATATTTATCTATATTACTTTTTATGCTTCATAAGCTACGTATTTATTTCTTATACTTATCACTTAATTTTTTCAGTATTCATTATACAATATTCAAGTTTAGTGTACAGCAATTGTTTTAAGATTTATTTTTTTAATTATTCAAATAAAGCTTGAAATGTAAAAATAATGTATTTGTATAAGTTTTTATGAAATACAAATATTTTAAATAAATTTTTACAAAAAATTAATAAGTCTGAACCCAATAAATCATCGAAGGTTTTATTTCATATTAGTTGAGGATCCTCCGTGTACTCATATTATTTTTATTAATAATAAATTATAGAAATGTTAAATGATTTTCAGAAGCAAATTATAAAAAAGACGCATATCTTAGGATGCCCACAAAAATATCTATTTTACCGACATAGTCGGTAATTGATAGAATGCGAAAATCATAAGAGAATAGCTTCTAAATTTTATAAACGATTCATCAAATTTAGAAGTAAATGATTTTGAAATTTTACAAACCATTTCATTAATAGTATTATTAATGAATCGATTTGAAAATTTAGCTGTAATAAGAGAGTACAAATATTTACATATTCCCTGATTGTTTTTGTCATTTATTAAAAAAAAAGAAATAATTTGTTATAACACCGACATTAAAAATCTATACGTCATATCTGTGTCATAACAATAATAAAAATTTATTTTATTTGAATGTCAAACTTTTTTCTTATTTAAAATTTTGAAAAAAAACTCGTCTATTTGGTCCATCCTTCGAATTTTTCAAAATTATGAGCTATTTTAACTGACCTACGGGTGGTGTCGTGTTTGAATCCCTATCTCAATCAATTGATACAAGCACCACTGTATGTTATATGTGCTTTGTTCAAAAACATATTGAAAACTTCAGTTGCTAATCAGCATCATAATGATAACAATAAATGTAGCCATGTTAAATAAAATAGAAATTCAAATATAAGATAAATAAATGAAAATTAATTTTCTACATTATGCAAGTATTACTTTACAATCAATTGTTTCACATCATTAAAATTTTTTTCTTTCACTTTATCTAAATTTATACTTTCTGAAAATTAATTTTTGAAAACAATGTATCGACGGTTGCGGGCAAGAAGGTGTAATTTCAATTTGAGTTAAAGAAAGTTGTTATTTAATTTTCGACTGAAAAGAAATATCGTTTCTTAATTTATTTATTTGATTTATGTTGATTTTGTAATTAACTTATCTCTTAAGGATTCCCACTACATAATTAAATACAAAAAATATTTTTTGAAAAAAGTTTTTTTTAACTCAAATAAATGATACATTCTTTCTTGCAACCGTTAGTATGTTCTAATAAACGACCTGTTCAAATTTTTTTTTAATTCTTTACTAGTTAATAGTACATTACTTGTGTATTATGCTTTATCAATGATTATTTTCATTAAATCAAACGATCCCGATGATTCAAATAACGTCTCCTGAATCTTTTTTTAAGTATAAATATTATTTTTATATTTTTTAAGATTTATTTTTTTTCATTTTTTATTCATGTTATAATATAAAATAAAAGTACAATCAAGAGTCATACCTTAATTTTGTTTACACTATAATTGCAATTACGACTTCAAAGCTTTTTCTTCAAATTATAATTTAATATTATGATGAAATAAAATATAAAAATGAATGTTTACTAATTGATATTAATGTTATATTTATAAAATTTTTATAAAAAAAATTCGAAAATGATCTTTTTATAATATAAAAGATATTCAATTTTATATTATACATCTAAAATACCAAGGTGAAAATAAGGTAAATTCTGAAGGACGAGTTTCACTACTTTGATTTTAAAAAATTGTAACCAAAAAGCTTGGTTCGTTAAAAAGTTGTAGAAAAATAATTTAAGAGAGGGAAAAATTAAAGGTTTAATTTATGTTTATTTTGAGTTATTATGTAAATAGTGATTTTAAAAGAAAATCCTTCAAAAATGTACAAAATGTTTCATAACTTTCAAAAAATCCATCGTAAAATGAAAGAACGTAGCTTTTTACATAAATTTAAGTAAAAAGCATATCTTAAAGTTAGATTAAAATCTATGACCCAACATTCTGATGCTCTTTTTATAATATGTAAGTTGTAAAAATATTCATAAATATTTATGAAATAAAAGTTGATTTTAAATTTGAAAAAAACTTTGAAATTTTCCTTAATATATGCAACCATTGACACCCTAACCTTAATTGTATATTTATGAACATATTTGATAATAATATAGCATTAAAAATTTCTATAATATAAAAATTTACATGTATAAAATTGAATAACTAAATGAATAAGACCGTTCAATTAAAATACAAATGACGTAGAAAATTTCCAATAGTAAGTTGAAAAAGCTTGAGGGCAAACGTTCATACGTATCTCGTCATATGCCAATGTTCATCTATCTCTCTCTCTCTTACTCTCTACATACTAGTATGTGTATACCCCTTTTCTAAACGTAAAATCTCGATCGCTCATTCTCATTATAAATTGCGGGATGACGAGAACAGGAGGAGGAGAAGGGAGGGAGCTTTAGCGGTACTTCTCATTCGATTCGACGCGCTTCGGTTATATGCACTTCGGCTTTCCTGCAATTGACATCTACTCCTCGTGGTATCGACATATTTCCCTTTCACGAATTCTGTCCGTGTATATATATATATATATATATATATATATATATATATATATATTCATATATAATATGTATATGTGTGTATATAAGTATAAATACGAACGTTATGTTCCAAAAGTGTATAGTGACTACTTTTAACTTGTTCTAACATATAGCAGCAAACTTTCACGCTTAAATATTATATAAATACTGTACGAATTTTTTTTCCAAAGACAAAGTTGGTAATTAAAATATTAATCATTGATAAAGTATAACTTATAAATTTTATTTTAAATAATGACATATTTATGAAATAAGAAATAATCAATATGATAATTTTTAATAAATATTGTAATTTGTTTGTTTTTGTTTTCTCAACGATAAAGAATTTTTTCACAGTGTTCAATGATACAATTTATAAATGAAAGGTATTGGTCTGGAGGTAGAGAAATTGAGAAAAATTTCCATCATATTTATAACTTTTAATTACAATTTTAATCAACACCTCGTATAATCAGAGTCTGAAAAAATTAATTTCAAGTCATAATGAACTTATAATCAAGGCGTTTTAAATTGAAATAATGTAAGAAAATGGACAAAGTTATCTTATGCAAAATGAATAACCTAATTTTACGTATATTAATTTTGCATTTTCGCTAATAGCAGCAAAGCTTTCTTAGAATCTGGTTACTTATTACTTGGTTATATAAGATTTCAAAACTCACGAATTTAAAGTCGAAAATGAGGTCGTCGGTGGCTCAGTCGATAGAGCGATGGATTCGTAATCTCAAGGTACCGAGTTCGATTCCCGCTCTCGGCATCCGATTGATACAAGCACCACTGTACATTATATGTGCTTTGCTCACAAGTACACTGATGACCTCCGTTGCTAATTAGGATCGCAATGATAGCATAAATACAGCGACGTTAAAGAAAATTTAAAAAACTCACGAATATTACATGTGTCTTGAAGATGGGCGTTATTCTCCAATTTTCGATGCTTTAGGCTACCATTAATTAATGTACTGTGTACAGATTTTATTTAAATGTGCCCTGTACATTTTTTTTACAATTTACCTATCATCAAAGAAAACTTATACGATCTGAATTAATTGGAGATACAGAGATTATTTATTTGAAATTTATATTAGCCAATCGTTTCACAGTTCGCATACTCATTGTCAAATAATCACTTTATAACATGTATATTTTTTTATTAATATTCCATCGTTTTTCGTTTTTATACATGATGCACTCTATGTTTTTTTTAAATATCTTTAATTGTTGGCTATGCATAAAAATAAAATTGTTTTTGTATTTAGTTTATTATTTTAATTTTACTATTGAAGCCTCTTAAATGTATGAAAATCGATTTAGCATGCGATTATTACACACTCGTCAATTTCCCGTAAGTTAAAAGTACTTTTCCCGATTGGAAATAAATCAAACTTTCAAATGACAATTTTTTAACTATTTAACTATAGTTTATAATTTGATTGAATTCACATTATCCTCTTATGTAAAGAGAGTTTTTGGATAAAACTTACAAATTCTAAATAGCAATTAAATAAATATTTTCTTTATGTCATGAAATATCATAAAATTTATAGAGGAGTTCTGTAAAAATGACAGCCATTACGATAAAAGTTATCGGTCAAATTTTGAATTTTATCCATGTATTCAATATAATATTTAGATACGTATCTATAAAATAAACTAAAAATATTCGATGTCTAACGATTAAAACAACGGTTATCGTAAATTTCATAGAAAAATTAGACTATTTCAATTACATAAATAAATAATACATTATGCAACTAAGGAATAAAGTCACATATTTCTCCTAAGGGTGAAGTTTGCGACCCTAGTGAGCGAAGAGAAGCGAAGGGAGTGAATTCCCGAGGGATAAATAAACTTTACGGTCCATTTTTTAAGCTAATAAAATAGCCGAAAAATATTACAAATTTTACATAATAAAAAAAAAATTATATAAAAATTTAGTTTTTATTTTTTCTCGATTTTAGAGCATTTGGAATTTGTTGTTAACTTCCATATAAATCAAACATATTTTTTAAGTAAATTGTGAAAAGTTTTGTGGAATACATTACTGTAAAGAATTTTAAGATTCGTACCCAAAATAAATTTCAAACCTTTGTAAATATAATTTTTAAAGACTACAAATAACACAAATAATATCTAATTATGTCTCATTTTTTATAATTCCTTTTTCATTTATAAATTACATTTTTTAAATATTAATTTTTAATTTAATATTCATATTTCTGTGTTCATTTAGTATGTGTGATTTTTAAAAGCAATATTTATTAAAAAAAAAATTTTTAATATCAGAAAAAGAAACTATTTTATAAAAATTTTTAAAAAATCAACTTTTTTATTAGTTTTTTTAAATTTTATGGTGTTTACCATACATCAAAAAATTAACGCTCTGAGGGTATTCCCATACTGGTTACTAAAAAGTAACAGGAATGATGCGAACGGGCGTTCACGTTCCGATATTACATGTGGCAACAATGCAAGTATGCGATGTAAATCCCAATATTCAGGATGAAGCTAGTAGAATCAAATAAAAATGTTCTTTACATATACGAAATTAAATTTTTCAAGTACTTAAACTAAAATATCAAGGCTATATAATATAATTACCAAAATAGTTTTTTCTGTGTATCTATAAAATATTGTTTTTAAATTAAAAAGCAAATAATGACTTTGAATCAATTCTACTCAAATCCAAAAAGATACCATTTTCACAGAAATGTGAAATGAATAAATATGGATGATTTGTTAACTAAAAATATTATCCTATTACAAAAAAACGATGAGCCAAAGATTGAAGACGAAAATTCTATCGTCAAAATAAAAAACTTTCTGATTGGTTGAAAAGCTAAAGAGTTCTTAAATTATAAATCAAGGCACTGCATTCGAATCCCCATACATAAATTATATAAATTCATAGTTAATTAATTGTTATAAAACTATTTCTTATGAAATTCCATAATTTATTCTACTGTATTTATATATGCATTCACTTTCATTTTTAATGTAAAATAAAAACAATGTTTATGTCGTGAAAGCGAAACAAGATTATTGTTATTGTAGTGATAGAAACAAATGCCTCGCACATATATTAAATATTCTTTGACTATTTTCTGTCATTTAAAAATTCTTTAATAAAAATGAGAGAACCGAAAAAATTATCAATGGACAAGCGTCAAAGAATATATTGCTATCAGTTGTGTATCATATCATTCAATTAACCATTTATTAATATAGAATACAATATTCTATAATTAATTATGAAAGATAATAAAAACATAATGATTTTAAAGGATATAAATACTTCTGTACCGATTAAAAAATTACTATTAATTCTTTCCATCAATTATTAACAGATTTTTTTTATGTATATATCAAAATTATATAACATTTCAGTAATTTTATAGTACTCAAAAAATATTTAGAAACAATATTTCATTATTTTAATTTTTATAATTTTGCTTTCATGTTTTCGAAAACACTTTACAATCAACATTCTATTAAAATTTAAATTTAATGAATGAAATGAAGTTTTTCATTTCTGTCTTACAACTAGAAATAATTTTATTTCGCTTAAAAAATTTATTTAAATTTCTTAATTTAAAAGTTTAAATAAACACAATTTAGATTTTCAAATCCTGCGCATTAGTTTGTTTAATAAATTCTTTTATAACAAATTTATCGAAGAGGTCGTCAGTGGCTCACTCAGCCGATTAATACAAGCACCACAACGTTAAATATGCTTTGTTTACAAAACACACTGACGACCTCCGTCGCTAATTAACAACGCAATGATAACATAAGTACAGCAAAGTTAAATAAAATTAAAAAAAAACTAAATCTATAGCACGCAGAGTGCGCTTCAATGGTAAATGTAATATTATTATTTTATTTTATAATATGAATGACCGATTTTTTATTTTAATTACTTAGATTCTCAAAACTTTTTTTAAAGTTACTAATGCGTTCCGAAATTACATTAGAATTATAATACTTATAAATTTCTACGTGCATAGTATATTTAAAAAAGCTCGAATAGTTATCGAATTTGCTTGCCAACTCTCTTTCCTTTAATTTTTTATATATCCCCGTAGCCTAAATACATCCTGATTGTTTTGTTATAGTGTTTAATATGGTCTAGGATAGATAAGCACGGCTGCACATTGTGGAGCGAATATATGCTTTGGAAAATTACACGAGCTATGAGGTGTACGCAGTATTTGTTAGATAAGTCGTAAATTACAAGCTGGCGTCGAGCACGAGAGAGCGAGAGAGAGATTGGCTTTGGTATAATCAAGTCGGTCTATGCATATATGTGCAATTGACATCCTTTGATTTTACTGTACATACCAGAAGAAAGCAGAAAAGCGTTGATTAACGCGTATTCATCTTCCATTCGTTTCTATAAAAAAAAAAATAGCATCCTCTGTGTTTCTGATTTGTGTCAACTTTTTTGATACGTTATGCAAGCCTTGAAATCTTTTGTTTAAATAATATACAGATTTTCTTTATTAAATGATAACTCAATTTTAAATAAATGTCACGGCTAACTTTCATGAATAATATGTATTAAATAAACTGTTATGTTAAATACTTTTGAGTCAAGTTATTAAATAATGATCGGAATAATGTTAAAATCAGAAAAAATGTAGCATAGGAAAAAACTTGAAATAAAATTGTAAATGAACCACATATAAACTAAATATAGATTTAAAAATATATGCTAGTAGTAATATTAAATTTTACAGATTTATCATTAAGAAAAATGATTGATAAAAAAAATAAGGAAATTAAATTCTTTGTATTCTTATATCATGAAATTTTAATTAAAATAAATTAAACATAAAAATTAATGAAAATTAAAGTATTTAAAAGTCATGTTGCACAAAGTGAAAGAGAGTAAAGCAGGAAGTAAGAGAGAGGAGAGAAAATAGAAAATAAGAGAAACAGAGAACAATGATCAAAAGGAATATAGAGAAGAAAAGAGGGAAAATCAACAAAAGATCGCGCGAACCGCCCAAATACCAAAGCTATTCCTCAGTTTCAAAAGCAGAACTTTTCTTCGTTGTGAAATATATTAATCGATGCGTCAAATGCACGTGCAAAAATCCTTAGCGTAAATACATTCTTTTCGTATTACTATCCGTTTATACGATATTTGCAAATGAGTTTTACACTTTGGTTTTTCAATATAAAGCTGAGCCCTCATGTATACTTATAGCTGTACTTTGTTAATTTTTGCATCAATACTAAGTATATCTGACATTAAATTTTACAAATTTTATCATTGAATGTATATTAATTTGAAATTAATTTTGATTAGAAGGTACTATTAAACATTGTAAAAATAAAATCACAATTATTGCTAAAAAAATGTCACATTACAACACCATAAATAGATGTAACATTAATTAGACAAATTAATATTTTTGTTATATTTAATTAAAAAGTATTAAAATTATAATAACTTTTTTATTTTTTAAGTATTAATATTGAGCTACACTTGTTTTCGATCGGAGCACATTTTTAAAGTGTTCAAAATTGTATAGTAATGAGAAACGTAAAAAACTCGACACAAATTAATGTTCCAAATGTTATATTTAATATTTACTTCAAACCCTGGTAGAAAGTTAACAAGGAGTTAGCTAAAAACAAGCTAATTTAGTCATTTTTAAAAAGTTTTTAACTGGTTTCCTGCTACCTTTCTACCAGGGAATAGTTAAAAATTTTAATTGAAAATCCATATATAATTTACTTATAGAATATATAGAAATCATATATAAAAATTTCAGAATCCCATCCTGTTATTTCCCGAATTTAAAATCTTGATTCCTGAAGCCAAGGATGATGTTGTTCTTGAAAAATATGAAAAAATTTTACAAAGAATTTTTTTAAATGTAATTAATAATATAAACTGGAAAAAAATCTATTTTTAATAATAAAAAAGATAAATATAAAAGTAACTACTCTTTTTTACTCATCTGATTGAATGTAGAATGGTTAAAGCCTTTATCATTACCTAATGGATTGACCATATAAGCATTTTATTATCCTATCCCAGATGTTTGTATGTCTACTCATCTTGAAATCGGTTGTTCATTGGTTACTAACGAATGTTCAAGGACACAACTGTTCAAGGAACAACTCTTTCTTTAAAGACATCTAGAATAGTATTAGTTGCAGCAGTTAAAAAAAAATTTTTTTAAAATGGCCGAATAAAATGTTTATATGATCATATTTCTTTTTTCATTAATACAAATTAAAAATTTACATTTTAAATTGTATTTGAAAATTTTAAGCAGCTAATAAAGTTAAAACTAATCCAGGATAGTTTTCGCGAACATATTTTCAAGCGAGATAGTTTTTCTGATACATGATAGTTTTCGTAGACACCTTTTTAAGAGGGACAGTTTCCGTAGTGTTTTTGTAGGTGGGATTATTTTTGTAGCAAATGCTGATAGGGGATAGTTTTCGCGGCTATTTTTAGATGAGATTCTTTTCGTGGTCAATATTTATGCGGGATAGTGTGCGTGGGGACAAATTATGTGATTTTATATTTTCGTTTAGCTAAACTTCTAATTTAAATTAGAAACATTTTTTCTAATATAAAATTTGAAATATTCATTAACCCTTTCTAACTCGATGTCCATTGGAATAGACATTCAAATTTATCGTTTTTTTTTGGAATTATATAAAAACTTGAAAATTTTTTTAATAAAAATATGAATATGTGTAAAGTAAGTAGTTGTCAATCTCAAACTGAAAGCCCAAGCTACTATACGCTTGATACAAACTAAGAAAACTCAAAAAAATATTATATTTTTTTGAAAAATTTATTTGAAAATGAATACCAATCATTTTAAAATTGTTATTAGAACATTTTCTATAAAAACAAAAAATCAGATCATAAAGGGTTAAAAAATTTTCGTTTAAATTTTTTTTCAATAATCAATCAATTAAAACAATTGCTAACGCAATACAAATCGTAAAAAATATTTTTTTTTTACAATTTGGCATTAAAAAATATCAAACCAAAATTACAGCAAATCCGCACTTTGCAGCTGCGACCCATTCCCTGTGTTTCAGTTCATTGCACTGTCTTGTATATATAGCTCAACATATAAAACAACATCTAAATAGCCTTTTCTATTTTGTTAAATTTTCGTTTAAATTTAATTATAAAAATGAAAATTTCATATATTAAATAGAAATAAAAAAAAAATTAATGTTTTAAACTAAAACTTCAATCATTGGATAAGTCAAGAGAGCGATGTACATAGTTATAGATGAAGAGAGAAAAATAGAGAGAGAGAAAGGTTTTGTAGTAAGCATGCCGTCAGCAGAAGCGCGCCTGCCCGTCTCGTGCTCGTGGTTTCTATTATACCATACCATGAGAGGCAAATACATACACACACGTATATATACACACTCACACATACATATTTTAGTTTGCGCTCACTTTGACTGTACTATATACATATACTGCATCAGTATAGCTGACTGACTTCTTTCTCTCTTTCGTCCTCTTTCTCTCTCTCTGTTTTTCTCTTTCTCTCTCTTACTCCTCGTGGGTTCGTACGAGAGAGGAGTTGAGAGAATTTTGAGCTCAGTCGGCCGCCGGCAGCCGCACGAGCTTAAACTCATTCGTATACTGTTTCATATAATACTTTTAAAAAAAGCTGCATTTTTTAAAATTTACTTTTTATTTCGTATTTTAAAACGTGAATTTCTTTTTTTTAATAACTGCGGTTTGAAATTATCGATTCTTTTTTAACTATCTTTCTTTATTTTACAAGAGACAAAGAAGATCGCAGGTGTTTGACACACCTGAGTACACGATTGATTCATTTGATATTAGTGCTTCTTTTCATTATACATATTTTTTTATTCCTTTGCGAATGTTTGTTTTAAGTTTATGAAAATTGACGAGCTATTCTTTTTTTCTCCTTTATTGTTTTATCAGTGCTTTAAGTTTTGCTGTTATACATGTTAAGTTTTTAATTTTTAATTCGATATGAAAGTTTCGTTTGGATTGGATAAGCTTTTGGTGCAGCTTTTGATTCATCAGTGCTTTCAGAAATTTTTTCGGAGCATCGTAGATACAAGGATTTAAAAAGTAAGTCATAACTTTAAGATGATTTTTTAATTTATAAATTTCTATTTGCTCAACATAAATACGAAGCTTGTTTAATTAAAGAATATCATACGTGAATTTTATTAATTTCGAATTCGATATTTAATTATTAACATATCATGTGCTAAGATGCAAATGTCAAAATTAATTATCTAGGTCAAAGAGATATGTGCTTATGAAATTACGTTTTTCAAAGTTATTATAAATTTAAGTAAAGCATTAATTATGAATAATTTAGAGTAATTAATTAAATAATGATTTTATCAAAATTCACTTGCGTTATGAATGTTGTTGTCATTTCCATTTTTCCAAATGTAACATTTTTGATCATTCACGTGAATGAAATATTGAATTTCAGTTTTGATTAGAAAAAATTCTATATTATTAACCGTTTTACATAAATCTAAACCAAAAAAAACGATTTCAAATTTTATAATGCGTAATTGCAAATGATGTTTTTTTACAACTTTTTAAAAAACAATGGTAAAGTTTTGTAATGACTTTGTAATGATAATAAAATTAAATCAACATTTTAGCATGTCATTTTGGTCTATTCAGAAAACATAAAAAATAAATCATAATGATAAAAAAATAAAGCTCACAAAATGACATCATATATATTTTTTTGTTGTCATTAACATAAATGAAAAATATTAAAATTCAATTATCAACAACTTACTTAAATAATAATAATTCATGAAAATCATATTTAATGCAAGTGCAACTAAATGCTACATAATAATAGAAAAAGTATTCGAAAAAAAAACAATACAATGCCTTGAAAATAAAGACATCATCAACCAAATGGTATTACAGCACACATCACACATGACATATATAACGTAATGAAGTCTCAAATGGCCGAAGTATAATCCATTAACTAAAGTTAAATACTCGCTCGCATCAGGAAATCAGTATCAATAGTAAATGAAGGACTTACACATTAAATTCAAAAGTATAGGGTGTGCATATAAATACAAAAGAACAAGTGATACAGCTAACCATGTGTGCATATACAAGGTTGTGTCTCTTGGGGTATTAAGAAGGAAAAAAATAGGTTTTTTTTTTCTTTTAAGTATTAAAGTACGTAGAAAAAACGGGAAAGTATGTAGACTAGCCTATGTAAGCCCGTATGTCGAATCTATATACAAAAGCCGACTCTTTGCGCGCTCTTTTGGGAGTATGCCAATTGTCATGGGACTTGTATAAGGGTAGTATAAAAGCTACTCGTGCGAATAAAAGATTCGAGAAATGATGGAATAGTGTTTGTATTTTTTTTTACTATGTTATTTACATAATTAAATTGTGAAAATTTTTTAATATTTCTCTTTTTTGAAATTTCTGTTCATTGTATTTTTTTAAATTTGGGATTTAATTTTTCATATTATGAACTTTAATTTTAGTTAACATTAAATAATTAAAGTTAAGGGGATGTAATATACTGACATTACAGTTTTCCAAACTTTTTATTCTTAATCCAAAATTTTTAAAAATATCTCTATATTACATCCGTCTATTTTAATTAATAAAAAGCATAATATAGAGATATTTTGGAAAATTTTTTAATAAAGATTGAAATTTTGGAAAACTGTAATGTCGGTAATTATGTTACTACGATAACTACGATAAATAATTTTTGCTTTAATAATATACTTGTGATATTAGAGTTTTTTTATAAAATGAAAAAAATTAAACTGATTTAATTGACTAAAAATTTAAGAAAGAAAACTAAATTATGAATTTTGTTCGGTACAATTAATTAAATATTATAATAAACAAAACTGATTAAATATGTTACTCTCGAAAAGAAGAAACAAAATAAGCCCAATCAAAAAAGTTCATTAAAAAAGATTTAAAATAAAAAATAGAAAAAAAGTTAAAAAAGTTTCCTTAACTAGCAAATAGTTCAAACTTCAAGTCTAACTCGCAGTTATATACATGAATACAACGCAAGCTCTCTCGCTCTCATCTCACACCATGACATCGAAGAATAAGAAGAGAGCGAGAGGAAGAAGAAGAGAGGGAGAGAGAAAGAGATTGGTTGTGCGAGTGGCATACGAAAGGCCGTCAGCTGCATTCCTTCGCACGCGATATTTGCCGATAATCAGTTTTGGCGAGACGCGCGCGGGAACCCACGCGCGCGCATTCTCACGCCTTTACTTCCTCCAACGCTCACGTTATACATACATCCTATATCCCATTTATTTGCAATGAAGAGAGAAGGAAAGTTAAGACGTTTGGATTAATGGAGCTTTCCTTATTTCTGGCATTTCGGAGCATTTATGGATGTGTGGGCGTAAGTGAAAATATGACGACTATGTTTTCAATTAATAATCATCGAAATATCAATACGTATATTTAATGTATTTTTATTACTTTCTCTGGATAATTATAAATTTTCAAAAATTGAGTTTGTTTAAGTAGCTTTGTGACAACTTTTGATTTTGGTGTAATAAATGCGGAAGTAAATTTTTTATATTTATTCGCACAAGTTACAATAAAGTTTCAACCTTAAATTCAATATGATAAAAAAAACTTTTTAAATTTAACATTTTACGATTATCATAAAGAACAATTCTTTTCATTAAACAAATTCTTGTAAAACTGATCGACACATTGATGGCCGGCACTTTTTAACTTTTTATATTACTGATTTAAATGAAATAGATGAATCGATTGAAAGAAATATAATTTTCGATCACGTCACCGATATGTTACATTGGTAAAAACATTCGAATTCTCTTTTAAATTGTCAATAATCAAGTTACTATAAAAAAGTGTTGTCAATAAGTTTTAAAGATATACCCAGTATGAAAGACACTGCAAATACGTATACATGAAATAGTTTGAAAAAGCTTTTAGTGTCAATAAACGGGACAAATACAACAAGTCAATTCCAAAACAAACGAAAAGTTATAATTGACAATATAAAATGTTAAATTTAAGCCTATAAAAACCGCATTGGCTGAAAAGTTAATCAAATACCTGGCAATCACTGCATGTTTTGTATGTAAACCAATCAGTGCTGTTCCAAAAATTCTGTTATTTCGTATGGACGCAAAATCCCAATATAAACAAACCTATATTGTACCAATATTGAATTGACCCTTTAATACAACATGCCACCTACAATCTCGTCAATGTACTGTCTCCAAAGTATAAAAATCAAAGGCACTTGATCGACACATCATAATACCTATATACTCTCTTTATTCTCCAAAAAAAAGACATGACCCACGGCAACATCTTTTTTCTGTATATATATGTATATATGGAATTAAAAAAAAAAAAAAAATAAGGAGGGGAGGCCAAGACCTGCAAAGGATTGAATGTGCTGCACTTGGCGCTTAAAGCCTCGTAAGCTTTTTGATGAATGAAAGGCATACAGAGAGCGAGAGAACGAAAGAGAGAGAGAGAGAGAGAGAGAAAGAGAGGAAAAGAGAGCCCGATTTTCTGTAGCTCCTGTCTTGCTTTTAGTGTGTGCGCGTGTTATACCCGAAGTATTATATCGATTAACTGTTGGTAACAGAAGAGAAGCAGCATAGCCCAAACCCCCCTCCCTCCCCCCCTGTAGCTCCCAAGAGCTTTGCTCGACGAGTGGCTTTGGCTTTCCTATATTATTAATCTTTCTCTCTCTCGCTTGCCAAGCTTTACGATCTTCTATGTATGTATATATATAAAGCTTGTTGAGTTTCTCTCTTGTTAACGTTTATATATATAAATTCTAGCATATATGCGTCCGTCGAGTATCTCACTCTTGCTCCCCGTCTCTCTCGCTCTCTAGTCAGGTGTTGCGGGCAGCTTTCGCGGTTCAAAGGGAATCAAGACTCGCTATTATGATACACAGAAACATTCTATATATATGCGTCTATATACTCGTTCACATATAAATATCTATATATGTATGCGTATATATATACACATCAGAAGGCAGATGTTACTTGTATATATGTGCAAGCTTTATACGTATACAGGTGTATACGAAGAATGTGTTAGAACACCTGCCAGGTATACGCACACCATGTATACAACGAATCCTTCTATTTTTTTTACATGTTGTGCTCATGTAACACACGAGCGTTTTGTAACAATACTGTATACACGTGGTAGGAGATAAAAAAAGGACTTTTAAATTACTTGATATCACATGCTCGCGGATAGAACGAAAAAAAAAGAAAGAAAGAAAATAAACTGTACAAGTATTATGCTTGCATGAAAGTATATCCCGAGGCGTATATGAGGAAAAATTTCAAAGATAGCTATATAGCGTGTACGCATGTTTATATACATGTATATAATAGAAAACAGTGTTTTTGAAGTTTCGAAAAAAACAAAAAAAAAATAGATTGGATCTGAAAAGAGCTTGCAAGCACATGCGTCAGAAGGCTTTTAAAGCTGTTTTAAAGGCCGGTAGAGTACACCAAACGGCTGCTATACGATGTATAAAGTCGATTCACGTGCGGCAGCTGCTACTGTTGCTGAAATTTCTACCGATTTAGATATACGAAAGAGAATTTTTTTTTCTTCTCTTTTTTTATATTGTTGATAGAATGATTTTTGAAAGCTAATTTTCTTTTTTCTTTAAAATGTAAAATTTGAACTTTTTGAAAATTTGTTTATAAATTCTAAATATTAGAATTTACTTATTGCTGATGTAAACATAATTAACAATTAATGCTTGATTAGAAAAATACTTACTTAATTTAATAGTTATACCTCTTACTTAATGATAGAAATCTAATGATCAAGGACTTTAGTTCGAAATCTTGTTGTAAAAAAATATTTTTTCAGTGACAGAAATGGAGCTCAGAGTTGTTAATAAATTTTTCAATATTAACAAAGCAATAATTTAAAACTTAATTAACAAGTTTTACAGGATTTAAAAAATAAATTCTTGACCTGATTTATAATATTGCAGGAGGTGCTATAGGAAGAGAATTCTACAAGCATTAATTTTAATTTATAATTGATTAATAATGATATCTACTAATTTATTTTTAATAAATCTATGATTTTCTATCTATGGTACTCACAATTTAATAAAAGAAAAGAGAATAAAACTTATTAGTTAAAAAAAAATATTTAGAATATGATCAAAAGGATTAAAAAATAAACAATTCAAAATATTTAATTTTCTAAGAATAATATAAAAAAAAATATATCCTTATTTGGCGCAATTTAAAGGATCATATTAAAGGTCAATTATCTAGGCGTAAACATAAACGTCTGATAGAACATCTGCAGAGTGTCTCGATAGTATTTACACATTGCAACTAAAAGTGTATACATGTACGCGTATACAGGTGCATCTTCGGATAAGGAAATCTTCATAGATAGCTTAAAGCTACAGCTGTGTATTTGTAATAGCTTTACTTCGTCGTCTATGCATGTATGCACGCGTGTACGTATAGAGCAAACTATTTATATATACGTATGCGCGCGATAGAGAATGTCTGCGGGGTGTCCGTATATACTATAACGTTCGTGTTGAGACGTTAAAACATCTGGAGCGTGCTGCGTGCTATATAGTAGCGAACACCTGCGAATTTCCTTCAATATTGCGCACACCACATTTCTGATATGCCGAGAAGAAGAGGAAGGAAGAAAGGTTTTAAATCTCGGCGTATGGATGTGTGGGAGAGTGAGAACTTTGATATAAGCTTATATAACTTGGATCTACGTATTAGGAGTTGAAAATTTTTTTTTCATAAGAAATTTTCAATTTTAAACGATAATTTGTAACCCATGGAAGAAGGCAATTCCGGACTGGATTTGGTACGGTACTGGTGCCCGTAATTCCAGTACTGATTCCCAATGCTGGTTCGGTATCTGTTTAATATTTAAATGATAATATAGGACCGAACTTTCAATGCCAATGCAGGCACAATACTGATTACCAGTATTTATCAGTCATCGAATAATTTATCATTTAACTTATATAATTAAGTATTATTTATTTAAATAAATAAATCATCTTTTTCCAACAAAATTTTTTGGAATAAAAACACTTTTGAAATCAATAAATTGCTGTTCATTATATGACCATAATCCATTAATTTTAAAAATAAACTTAACCAATTTTGCTATTATTGCGCCTAAATTTTTATTTTTATTCAAATCAGTTTTTTTTTTCGGGGCTCAAAGAATCGACTACGGACTTTACAGATGTTTTTTACAATGCTGACAAATTGCGTTTCTTTAATGTTCCTTGTTTTTTCGAATAGTAACTACTCTTTTATACATTTTTTTATAGCGCGTATTGAGCACATGTACGTATAAAATTATTAGGTTATAATGAGGTTATATTTAAACAAATATTATGTCATTGCAAGTACTTGCTTAGCAACGACAACAACGGCAAACGGTACTGGAGCAATACTTTAATAATATTCTATCGATAGAATCTGGCAAACGATATTGGAACGATACCTTTCTATATTATTTGGTCCGATATTATCATTTCAATATTGGATACAAGCTTGATTCAATACTGGCATACGTAGGACGGTGACCAATATTTAGCCATTATCAGGCCGTTAATTCAAAGCTGGCAGTTCTTCCATGGGAAGGGAAAAAAATATGGCGATTTTAAATATTATTGACATTTTACAATTTTTAAGGAATGAGAAGTTTTTTTCCACAACTTAGAATTATTATTCTAATTATAATTTTATTTTCTGTTTGACTAATAAAACATTTTACGTACATCATGACATTTATAAAATGGTTAATTAAGTTCGATCAATGTTGATTGATATTAAATTGATAGTAATTTTTTTCATTGCGTAAAACAAAAATGATTGAATTTTTAAATTCGGAACATAGTTTGATGTAAATATTTAAAGACGTGGTTTTAAATTCTTGTACAAGGTCTGATTTCATCAAAATTTCACGTTGATTATACAATCAATTTTACCCTATGTTGACTTATCTGATATGACTATACAAACCTCTATTACAATGTATTATTTGCTAACACTGTATGACGCAAATAGGAATTAGAAATAAATGTTAATAATTGATCTCGTAATTGATTAAAAGAAATAGATATACAAAAATCAAAGAATAACAAAAATAAAAATGTGTATTTTTTAAACTGAATGAAAATGTAGGTTAATAAAATATAAACAAACAGTCGTAAAATCAATAATTAAACTGCTAATAAAAATCTTTGAAAAAAGTAAAAAAGAAAAAAAATACCTTTCTTATACCACAAATTCAAGTTTCACTGACGTTTCATCTCCGCTCTCTTATAGCTTTCATCAAATCATCATCAATTCCGGTGAATAGCTTTTCGACTTCCCACTATTGCAATCAAAAGCACTATACCAAAGACCGCGAGTAAATTTTTTCTTTTTTTCTTTTTTTTTTATTTCAACTCTATATATGTATGTACGCGTATATAAGCGTACATCTGCTTTTGAAGTACGATTGATTGACAGACTTGCGAAGCCAAGCGATCATTGGAGCTAAAACCGACAAAACCATTGGTATAACACAATTCATTCTGAGCCAACGTTATATCGTTTAAACAATTTTGCCGTACAAGTGTTGGATAAAACAAAAAAAAAAAAATAAAGGAAGAAAAAAATAATAGGAACGAAGAAGAGCGAATATGGGAAACGGACGCGATGTGGATGTTCGCGCGTTGAAAAAATTTTATTAACAATAAGTTAAAAAGAACTTTATAAATATTAATAGAAAAAGGGAATAATTTCAAGGTATTGTGCATAATTCAATAAATGCGTGGGTGGTCCAAATTTTACAACGAAATCATGTGGTATTTATTTTTATGAATTTTTTTTTATTCGTTCAATAAAAGAAATTTTATAAAAACTGTATAACATTCTATTTTAGAGATAAATAATTCATTTTATTTAAAATAGGTAAATTATGATTTTGAACTTTAATTAAATTTCTTTAAGCTCGGTTAAAAATCTCTTGAAATATTCATTTTATTGGATCAATTTATTTTACGCGAGTTTGCAAAGAAAAATATTTTTTAGAGATTGAAATTTTACGTTTCATAAAAATAACCGAATGAAATTCTTTATATGGAATATACGAAAGATATGTAAATTTTAAAATTTAATGTACCTACCTAAGAATTTTTCCCATTCAATTTTTTACAGTGTATTATTACTTTTAAAAGTGAAATATTTTATTAATATATTTTTTTGATAAATCAATTTACTTCATTACTGTCAATTCATACGTTTTTGGTGTTTTCATTTTTTTTTATCAAAATCAATCTAAAATTAATCGTTGAACTTTTTCTAAAACCGTTTATCGATTTCAATTAACTTTTTTAAAGAATTCGTACAATCTGGCGAACTTTTGGTGTATACGAACATGTGCGGCACACATATACACGAGCGAGTGAGAGAACATGTGCTGCTTTCATTCACAAGTGTCGACAGGTTTTCTTAATTTATGAGATATTCTAAAAGCGACATTTGGTATCTACATATTGTTAATAATTAAGTGTAATTACGGAAAACTTATAATTAAAAGGTATAGAATTTTTTTGGAAATTATTGATTGTTCTTGATACTTTATATCATTACTGACTTTATACATAAAAAATTCAATTTTATGTTGAATTTATTGTACAAACGTTTAAATTAGATTTTAATGTTTCAAATCCTTGAAAAAACAAGACAATAGGCTTTTACGGTATTGATATCAATTGATTAAACGCTTCAATAACTCATTTTATGATTCAACATTGGAATGACATAACAGTATATATCACTTAACAATTAAAAAAAAAGAAAGAAACAGCAGTACATGACATCAATAGAATAAACACTAACTCGCGCTCAACTGATATGCAAATTGTGATTTCAATAAAATTATTAACCTTTGTTTATTTTCTCTAAAAGCTATAAAACCAAGCACGCAAACTTGCACATTTCGGTCAAAAAAAAAAAGAAAATAATAACAACAACAATCTTGCATAATAGCATACAATGTATAAACGTAGCGTAAAAAAAAAATAAAAAAAAAAACCACCTGCATTAGCCATCATGATCGTTGTAACACGTGCGCTATATATAATATGAGGGTATCTCGCGAGAGAGAGCTTATATACGTTATACCAGATAAAAAGCTTGTATCGCGACTCTCTTTCTCTCTCTCTCGCGACTGTGCGTGACGTTTTTATAATGAAAACCTTTATTTTTATTTTACTTTTTTCTCCTTTATTTTTTTTTTCATCGCTATATGCAATATTAACATTAAAAAGCTATATTCTAAGACTAAAAAAGAAAAGGAGTTTACACAAACGTTGTAGTAAACATCTGGTCTATGTCTATCTCTCTTTTTCTTTCTTTTTTAACTCGCGAGAGTGAGAGAGAGAGCGACAAAGAAAAAGAGAGAGAGAGAGAGAGAACGCTGTTCTAATATTGGAAATTTCAGTGAGTAGAGGAGAGCAGCAAGCCATGTGCGGGACATATGTATAAACATAAGCCTCGCGCAATTCACCGGCTGCTGCTACTACTGCTTCTGCTGTATAGCTGTTGGCTTCAATACACAGCCGGCGTCCTAGTCCTCCTCGTCGTCGTCATCGACGTCGAGTATATCTGACGCCTTATGAGACGCTGTACGCATACACCCTTGAGATCGATTCGACATGCTTTTTTTTCTCTAAATATATATATGTGCGAATTATTAGTAGTTAATGGTCATTGTCAAAAGAGATGCCTTTTTTCATATCGTTGAGTGTGTAAGAGTAGGCCTATTATTTTTTTATCAAAGGGGGAAAAAGGGATTTATATATATAGATATATCGTGATTAGGGTTTTTTGGTGGTATAGAGTGGATGATGAAAAGCGTTATGCGGTATGATAACAGCTGTTGTATAGTTTCATTCTTTTTTTTTTGTGGGAACTTGAATTAGTAGATTGGACTAGCCCATGTTAATATTGAAACTACATATACTGGAAATTGAAATTGCTTTTGAAAATGGTATGATACGGGATTTGATTTTTTTTAATGTAGTACAATATTTATTGATTAAATATTAAAAGGATAATTTTAATTCAAATGAAAAAATTTTTTTTATAATATTTGCAATAGTAATTGGTTTTCTTTTAAATGTTAAGTAATAGAATGTTTTGTAAGTTATATTTTGAAAAATATTATTTTTGTACATTTTTAACGATGGAATTATGTACAAAAGTTATTAAAAGTAAAAAGTTTTTGAAATGAAAAAAAAATTTTTTTTTCATTTTTAAATTGAATTTTAAACCATGTAAACTATATTTATCTCAAAATATTCTCAAAACTTTTAATCGAAATACAACCGACTTAAAATCTTTGAAAAAAAGTTAAAGTTTTACAAATTAATAAAAAATTTTACGTTCCGATATAATAATAATCTTAATTCTTTTCATAAAAAATATTATAAATTTTCAAATTAAAAAAGGTTGCATGTACTTTTTATAAACTTTAAAAACAGTGTTTTTTCATTAAAAAAATGTTATACCTGCGTGTTCGAAACTATTTCTTCATCCTTGTCTAAAGAGGGTGTCTTGTTGACATTGAGTGGTATCAGATTGACAGTATTAATGAACTATGAATAGCTTAACGTATGAGCTACTGACGTTAACTTTTTTAAGTACATTATTGCCGTGAAAATACAAAATTTTAACATATTCTTAAATTAATATACAATATTAAAATTTTTTATATAAAAAAAATATATTATTTTCTTAAAAATTTGTAAGATGATGTTATCATTTTTTTAAATCACCTGAAAAATTTTATAGTTTATACAATACCAAAATTTTCATCACGACTAAAATTAACTCACATGTGTTTAACATTCAGTAACACATGTTTTTTTGCAGATAATTAAATAAGTTTATCGGTTAAATGATAAGTTATTGAAACTTTATTTTTATACCAATATAAAAAATGTTATTTTGTATGCACAAATTTTGATAATTTGAAAGAAAAATTTTATAAAAATTAATAATGAGCACTATAAACAAAAAATATTATTTAATGATATGAATAATTGCTCAAACTATCTTTGTTTGGATTATCACACATTTTTATTAAGAAACTTTTAGAATAAATTTCAGCTAATTTTATTTATTAATTTCTATGATAATGTTGAAAATAGCATCAGTATTTTAGAAAGTCTCAGATAGCAGTTTATCGTGATAAACGGTGTACAAAATAAGAGAGACAATAATATTAAAACAACAAAATTTTATAGTTTTGAAAATAGTTATTTAAAAAATTAAGAATTGATAAAAGAAAATTTATGCTAAATCGCAATAAAGCAGATACAGTTCATTCAGCACAACAAACGACTATAGTATGCTATAGCAATCATCAAAATATCCAGTAGTGCTAATCTTTTAATATTTAAAAAAGCTTTTGTTTTATAAGATATTTAAAATTTATTTTTTTCTACTCATTTTCTCAAAATGTTTATAAATGTTAAAAATTTTTTTAAACTTGTTTTGCATTTTTGTTTTTATCAATTGTAGATGATTTTTCCTATCTTATTTTACTAAAAATGAAATCAATAAATTTTTTAATTTATTCATACAATCACGATATAAAAATTTACTAAATTAGAAAATTCACTAAAAAAATTCGTGCTAACATTTTAAGAAAAAGCGCTAAGAAAAGAAGCCATCAATCATGAAGCGTACTAAAACTAAAATTATTGCGGTCTGTAACGACATTTGGCAAAAAGGTCTTAGGGCAATTAATAAGAGAAAACGTCAATATCCCGGCAAGTGGTGTCGACTATAAAAATGCTAATAATTCGCGAGGCAACTGTAATTTCTTTTTCTCTCTCTTCCTTCTTTAACCGTATTTCTCTACCCTTCCTCTTATAAGCGCGTAAATCCAAGCAAACGTGCTAAAACTCGCTTTCTAAAGTGGATGAAGACAGATTGCTGCCTTGAAGAAAGTAAAAAAAAAATTGAAAGAAAAGTATATAAAGAAAAAAAAATAGGATAAGAAAAGTAAGTATGTACGTGAGTGTAAGTGAGAGGAAAAGTTTCATCGATCCTCTCTCCTTTTTTTTCTTTACTCTCATCGTTAGAAAAGAGAGAAAGAGAGAGAAAGCAATGTGGAGCCTGGTGGCGCAAGATGTTTTTCATCTCTCCTTCGAATTCCAAAGCGAGAAGGGAATTTCGTAAGTCAGCAGCAGTAGTAGCAGTATACCAGCCAGTAGTGGTATATACGAAGTAAGACAGACAGAGAGAGAAAGAGTGCCACATCTGGATCCTGACAGCGGTATAAGTATGTGCGTTCAAGCGCACATGGCACCCTCTAACACTATCCCCAGACTGTTACTATCACTATTACTATTACTATTACTACTACTACTACTACTACTACTACTACTGGATTTGGTCTCAAATGAGTCACAGACGATATTGCAATTTTCTAAGAATGAAAGAGTGAGAAAAAATATATAAAAGCTCAAGCTTTCGATATAAGTACGTGATTTTTGCATATACGTGTATATCGAGGTAGGAAAGCTTTTGCTGAATTATTGAATTTGTCGTATAGTAGTCCAGTGGACTCTCGCGAACTTTTCTAATTACCGAGCAAGGCTAGAGTACAGGGATTTGAATGGATGAAGGGAAAAAAAACGAGAATTACACGATTGTTAAAATTGAGTGAGAAAACTAAAATTAAAGGTAGGAATAGAAAATGAGAGAAAGAATTAATTTTACTAAAAACTTTATAGGTATATTTGTATAACTAAATTTGGTTAGTTCGGTTACAATTAATTGAATTTGGTTAATTAATCAATTTTTATAAGGCAAAAAGTTTTTATGATTTCTCATCATATTTCTATGTTATTAATTTAGGATGATAATTTAAAAATTGTTCTTTAAATATGACTAAAAAATTATTATAATATTATAATTTCAATGAAAAAATAACTAATTATTAGACTTATTTTTTTACACATAATTAAAATCTTATAATTTTATTTTTACACGCATCAACATGTCAAATCTTGCGAGAAATGCAAATATGAGTGTTAATTCAGTTTGGTAAAATTTTAATTAACAATCTGGTCTATATATCAAGCCAGAAGCTTCAGCAAATGTAACATAACGTCATTTAAGATGTTTAATCTAGTTTCATGTTATTAATCATTAATATCTAAATACAGAAAATTACTCTTAAATAAATTTTAAATTATCCTATTTAAATTTTTAAAGATTTTAATTTTAAATGTTACATATTTCCTTAATCATTTTGATTTAACAAAAAAAATTTAAAAATAAAAAATAAAAGAATTTTTCTTTCATTTATGTCTACGAAGGCACATTAATCTAGATGGTTAATATGATGATGATTTATACTTTTTTTATTTATTTTTACCTATTGACCTTATTTTGTAGTTACTTAAATTAGAGTCTCTTTAAAAAAAATAATCAATTCCGATATTATTTCATAGGCTGAACAATATTTTTAGCTGATGTCATACCATACAAAAAATTTCGCTGTGTTTAAGAAATGAGTCAATTGGACCTTTTTTCGCCAAGAAGAAAAATATTTTCTTAAGACAAACCAACGAATGAAAAATTCAATTCAACTGCTTTTTATTATACACGGTTCAAACATTGAAATCGTTACTGTCTAAATTTTCTTCGCATATACTGTCAAATATGAAAACCACCCATGTATAGTCGTCAGCTGTCCTGGTATTCTAACGATAACCAATGTAACTTACTAGGAGAGTATCAGACCTCCGGATCACGGATTTTGCTTAAACGTTGGGATAAGTTTTCAGATGTCAAAATATGAAAGAAAACAAAATTTTAGACCCCAACGCTCAATATTTCCCTAGTTACAGGCAATTAAAGAAAATAACTAAAAAAGTTACTAGATTTTCAAACGCATATAGTTCCTTAGCATTGATAACTAGAAGCTTGAAACTTTTTATAAATGAATGCTGAGCTCAAATCCTTTCGAAAAAGCACCTATAGCATATCAAAATATTATTTTTTCCCAAAGTTATAGCGTAATAAACATTAGACCTGATTTTTCTTTTTAAAACATTAATTAATAACAAAAGCTGAAATTGGGTCTAATGTTTATTACGCTATAACTTTGGGAAAAAATAATATTTTGACATACTATAACTACTATTTCGAAAGGATTTGAGCTCAGCTTTCATTTAAAAAAAGTTTCATGCTCTTAAGTATCAATGCTAAGGAACTGTAAGCGTTTGAAAATCTAGTAACTTTTTTAGTGACATTCTTTAATTGCCTGTAACTAGGGAAATATTGAGCGTTGAGGTCTAAAATTTTGTTTTCTTTCATATTTTGACATCTGAAAACTTATCCCAAAGTTTCAGCAAAATCCGTGATCCGGAGGTCTGATACTCTCCTAGTTAGCTTTGTAAATCGACTGAAGTCCATATATATTAGATATTTGATAAAATCTATAATAAAATACTTCTCAACATTGAAAATTTTTAAATTTTAAATAATAAAAGAATTTTTTAAATATTTAAACAGTATATAATAAAATCAATCCAGAAAATATGAAATGCAATTTAATTTCCGTGATTGTTTGAGAATAAGCCTTGCTGAAAGCTCAAGATTTCCTGTTACGGCACGTACCTATATCACTTTCTCAAAGCAACGATGCGCTTGTTTACTTAACTAAGCGTCTTAACGAGTGACAGAGCTCGTTCATCTTTTGGAACGGAGGTTCAAACTTATTTCCGGATCCTTCCTCTTTGCTCCTGCTTTATCTCGTTTACCTGGCTAAAAAATCATTAAATATTACATTTTTTTATTTATCGTTACGTAAACCTCATCAAGTATTTTTATTTTTATTGAAAAAATTTTAATTATGCTAATGATGTAATTATGAGTTAACTTTTTAAAATTTCACGTATTATTTACCATGATAAATATTTAATAAAATAATATTTATTATGATAACCTTTCAAAGTGCTATAATTTGCACAACCATTTTTATTTGCATAAATATTTGTGTAACCGTATCCATAGAGAATGTGCAAGCTTTCGTGTAAATGCTTACACACAGAGATTTTTAAAAATTTAAACACAAGGTCCCATTATTATTGCCGATGCTAGATCGATGTTAAAATACTGTTTATTCTTGGTATACAGATACGGGTATAAAATACTTGAACTTTTGCGGGTAATAGACCCGTATATCTAATTTTTAAAATTTATTTCTTTTAAAAATATCGAACTAAAATTTTATTTAAAATTTTTTTGGATAATATAGGTCACGTGACTTCGTCGATATAAGTACTAAACCAGTGTTAATTTGCGAGAGAGAATTAAGCGTATGATAGATCATGTAAACATAATTTAAATAAAAGTTATGAAAATGTCACAGATAATGAATTTTTATAAAATATCTGATATACATTAATACATATTAATCTACCATCTTTGCCGTAATTATCCCAGGCACATAAATAAAGCTAATATCATACGGAATACGGGCAGGTAACGATACGGGTGCGTCAGTTATCTGGCTCTTAATTTTTAATGAAAGCACTAAAGGATTTATTTATACAACTAATTTTTTAAAAATTTTAAATTAACAATCAATGATCAATTTTATCTTTCATTTAAATGAAATAATCACAAAATAAACTATTTCCACAAATATTTATGAAAAAAATTCTTTTTTTTCAATCATTAGAAAGATTAAATAAATTTTTTTTACAAACTACAGTTTTTATATAAAATCCATTCAAACCATTTATAAATCACACCAAACAGAATTTGATGAAATTTATATATAAATGTAAAATATTTTTATCTACAAATAAATTAATTTGCATGAAAAAATATGCGAAGTTTAAAAATCAAAATTTTCAAATTTATTGGTTTAATTAATCGCATTTTTAATACTAAATAATTTTGGTTTATATTTCAAGATAGTTATTATTTCATAATTTATGTCATATTACTTATGGTAAAATTATCAGAAATATTTTTCTTTTATTAACCAAAATGTTATTATAAATAAAAAATGTTCATATTCATTAAATTCGTGTGCTGAAAGTTGCAATTTCGAAGCTTTGATTGCGTTTGGTTTAATATGAATCAAAGAGCTATGATTCTTTAACAGTGACTTGATGAAAAAACAGTAGAATCGAAAATGTCAAATAAGTACTATAAATCAAACATATCCTCCTAAATATTTCAATTTTTAGGCGGTTCGTCCAAATAATATGAAAGACCTTATCATGTTTCAAATTCAATTTATTGTTACAAATTATAATTATTTATTATAATAAGAAAAAAATAATGTTATAATAAGAAAAGAAAACGAAATTACTTTGAACAATTATAATTCCATCTACTAACAACATTTTGCATTAAAATTAACTTGTAACAAAGACCAAAAACATTTTTATAAAAGCTCACAAAAATATTAGCTTACAAAACAAAACAAAAAATATTCTCGTTTAAATACTAGTTCTGACTTATACACAAAAAACATAATTCCACAAGCTCTCGCACAAAGCAAAGAAATTGCAAAAAAGAAAAAAATAGTAAAAAAAAGAGAGAAGAAAATAAAAATTGCATTCGCACAAAGCGTCTAAGTGGCACTTTTCTCGCAAAAGTCAGAGGCAAGCATCTGCGTAGCATAAGCTTCATGACGCAGCTGCGACAACAAGAAACTTACACATAAAAGCTTATTCTTTTATCTCTTGTTAAAGTGTGTGTGTATATATGTATATATATACGAGTATTTAATTCAAGCTTTTACTCGATCCAAATTTTTGACGTGTTTCTGTTTTATATCTCGTCCTTATAACTAAAAGATATAAAACAGCTTGCAGAGTTATGCTTTGAATTAACTGTTCGCTGTTGTTATTATATATAAAACGTCGATGCTTGTACAGTGCAAGCTTTTTAAAAAAAAAACTTGTTACTTGGTTCTGCTTTTTATTGTTGATCTGTTTCGCGTTTATATTGTTAACAGACGCGCGTTTGTGCATCGTCGTACGTTGGCGTTTCGGTTGAGTCAGTTTTGAAATTTGATACTAATACACATGGTAATGAAAAGTTTTCAATGTGATAGTCTAACGTGGTATCATGTGTAAATTGCATTGCTGAAATTTTGAATAAATTTTTAGTTTTGTAAAAATTTTAAATATTCATAATTATATGCAAGCATGATTAAAAGAGCTTAAACTATTTTTCAATAAAAAAAAATTTTCATAATAATTTTACAATAAATGCCATAATTGATGATAGTTAAATTCATAGCTTTTCTAATTTTTCAGCATCCATTTTATTCATTTACATTATTTATATAAACCTTAAATTTCAACAATAAATATTAAGTTCGAAAAATAAAAAATTAATAAAAAAAATATAAAAATAATGCTTGTAAAATCATTACTTTACTCATTAACCAGACGAAGCTAGAAGCAAAACTAATGGGAAAGGGTAAAAGCTGTCGCGCTTATATGTCGTATCATATCTCGTTAAAATAGCCAATTGGTATGCAGGACAAGAGAGCTTAAAAGATATCACGTAAACTGTATATGCGGTAAGAGTGAAATGTGTATTATATATATGAGCGCGCGCGCATATGGAATCAATCAAATTCAAATTGCCCGCGCAATGCGTATAACGTCTGTCACCCCAAAACAATTTTTCTTTCATATATATTTCTTTCTCTTTCTGCAATCTTTATCTCGTTCTTGTATTTTCATAATCGTTTTTAGTCGTATACCACCATTATGCGTGTCGTTATTTTATGTTTTAGCTTTTTTTTTTGTTTAAAAACTACTTTTATTCAAAATACTTTGATTTCTTTGTTTTATTCTTACATATTTATAATAGAAATTATTTTATTTTTATAATTATCTATGATGAAAAAAATTACCTTTTCCTTGAAAATGAATAGATATAACTAATTTTTTTATTGAAAAAATTCTTATTTATCATTTAATTATTACGTATATTAGAAAAATATGATAACATATTATTCTTTTTATGCAATATATTATGATATCATTACTCCTAAATACATTAGTTTCTCACATTTTAATAAATGATATAATCTTGATAATGGATTTTTTTGTTAATTGCAAACTTTAAAAAAAAAGATAAATTATAACAAAACGATACAATTAACTGTTTGTTTCATATATAATGACCTGACTGTATTATAAACTTTTGTCGTTTATTTTTTAGTTTTAAAAGAAAAGTTAAAAGAACAGGTTCGAACTTAATTTTTAATTTTACTTTCAATTTTTCTATAATGATAGTTAAGTTGTATAAAGAAATAGATGATTCGTTTATGAAAAATCACTGTTATTTTTCAAGTTATTATAAATATCATAAACCCTATTGCATCGCATAATAATTTTTCATTCTTAATTTACATTTAAAAGATAAAATGATCTCATTATTTAACTGTTAGTAAAGAAGACATAAAATCACGTCAATGGAAAATGCATAAAATTATTCATCGTTGTAAAAATATTGAAGAACATTTGTAATGCCAGAATTTTTCATTGATATAAAATTAAATGTCGTTAGGCGCGTAAGGATTTAGTTTTACATTCATTTGCACGCGCGCTACTGCGAATCCACGTATAGTTATAGCAAAGAAGTAGACGCTTTGGATTCTTCTGAGTTACATTTTTCGTTCGAAAGCCTGGGTAACACTTTAACATTGTTTGTATATCTATAGATATGAAAAATGTGCTATATATATTTTATGTTATAGTATGTCGTATTCGGTAGAATACCCATGGAGCTAGCTAAATGGGCATTGAGGTGTCATATCGCCCTGCTCGTAACTAAAGTATATTCAGTTAACAATACACTATACAATGGAGTATACAACTTTAAAATACTCTATAGTATGGAATATTATTGCATACGCTACACTATATTGAAGTGTATTGGCAAATATTCTACAGTCTTGTTGAACAACGTTCAGAGCAAAACACTAAAATATGTTTTTAGAAGCGTAGTAGAGTCAGCGCGCTGCTACAAGTCTGCTATAGTAAGACAAAGACAGATAAAGAAGAGCGCAGTTAAGGCGACTTCGGATTTTAGGTTAGGTTTTATTTTTGAGTTTACAAATTACTCTTTCAATATGTAAAATTTTTCAGATTTTTTAATTTTCCACCATTCTACGGATGATAATAAATGGTGAAAAATTAAAAAATTCAAAAAATTTTAGAAACTGAAAGAGTAATTTGTAAACTACAAAATGAAATCGAACCGAACTTCCGTAGTCGCCTTAAAAGTAAACAAACAAGTTCTCCGTCGGCGTTGTTCGATCGTTTCCGTAATTCGTCGTCGACTCTCTCTATAGCATAGGCAGAAATACCGGCACCGCTCAGTTCTTTACTCGCATGAGAACTCTTCAAATAAATAGACTGAAAATTTATATTTTATCATAATGTTTTTTATTTGTATTTAATCTTTTTATAGCCCCTCATACGACCTACGATAACATAAAATCATCTACCCAACTTGGACTAACGAAGGATACATATGACCTCGACTAATGTTTCATAGCTTGAACAGCAGTGAGTCTCGGGCTAAAGCCCTCGATCGGCTACTGCTCAAGCCAAAAACAGTCTCGCTCATATAAATCCTTCGTACGCCCAAGCTGGGTATATAACTAATACATATAGATATAAAAATACATGGGATGTGGTGGCGCCCCTAAGTAGCTAGGTAACAGGACGAACTCATTTTTGGTAGAAATTTCCCATTTAAAAGTACGCTTCGTTGGTTATAGCCTATCTCTCTTTGTTAAGCCGTGGCCGTAGTCTATAGTGTTTTTGATTGTCTCCCAAATTTTTACAATACCGCCAAATATAACAGAAAGTATCCGTGTTGAACCAACTCATTTATAATAAAAAAATTTTTCTTCTTATTTTTATTCATATTGAAAGTAATCATATCGCTATGAAAAATATTTTATTTAATTACGGTAGTATAGTTCCAGATTATACTGATCAACGCGGATGGAAGATAACCTCTTTTAAAAATTGTTGTCAAAATAGTGGCGAATATATAACCTCGCCTGCATTTTCATCTCATAACGGTCGCATGAGTTGGCAACTAAAATTATATCCACATGGCAACCAACAAGTTAATGAAGATTACTTATCTTTATATATTGTGTCGTTAAATAATTTTAAGGTGAAATTAAAATGTCAGTTCGTTATAACCGTAAATGATAGATTTAGGCATAAAATCGATCAAATAATACTACCAAATGAATCGAAGGGTTTTGATCAATTTTTTGAGAAACAAAAAGTTTTTGATATAATAGATAATAATGTATGTTATTTACGTTGTAACATTGATGATGATAATACTTTCTCGGATTTCGCTATTTCAACGGAAACTACTGAACGAAAAACATTAAAAAATTTAAGTCGTTTGTTGAATAATGAACATTTTTGTGACGTGACTATTGTTACAAATGGAAAAAAATTTCGTGCTTCTAAGGCAATATTAGCTGCTCATAGTCCTGTTTTTGAAGCCATGTTCACACATGATATGACTGAAAAATAGAAAAATACTATAGAAATTGAAGATGTTGAACCTGAAATTTTTGAACATTTATTAACATTTATTTATACTGCTGAACTTAAAAACAACGAAAAAATTATTAAAGATCTATTAGCAGCAGCAAATAAATATGCAATGGATGATCTAAAATATCTATGCGGTTCAAGAATTTTTGAAACTATAAATACAACTAATGCCTGTGAAATTTTAGTTATTGCTGATCTGCATAATGAAGATAAATTAAAATCCTCGACTATAGAGTTTATCGTCAATAACGCTCGAGACATAGTTTGTAAACAAGAATTTCAAATGCTCGAGAATACAAATATAAAAACAGTCATGGAACTTTTTAAAAATGTAGTAACTCAGAAATAATTATTTTATAAGATACCATATTAATTTTGTTTTATTGTAATGTTACTTAAATAAATATTGATTTATGATAAATGTTTATTAATTTTATTTAAACTTTTATTGATAATTTTTAAATAAAATATTTATGAAATTATATTTGATAATTAATTCAGACTATAATTAAATACTTTTCAAAATATTTCAAGAAAATTATTAGCATAATTAAAAATAGAAAAATTCATTTATTTTCTGTAATTGTTCTGTATACATTATCTTTTTCCAATAAAATGTATCATAACATATTATTAAGATTGTTAGAATGTTTTCATATGAATATATGCTCCAATATTATTTTATTAAATTTACATTTTAGATTATTATAAATAATTAATCATTAAAATTGATTGATTTTTTTAATAAATATTAAGAATAAACAATGAAGCTAACATCCTTATAATTATTTATTTCGTTTTCCAACGACGTTCGTCATTTTTTAATATACTTTTCTTTAATTATTTATAATTTGTTGATTACAAAAAATATTTTAAGATTTTCATTCAATTAAAAAGAGTTTATTGTAAATATTCTAAAAGCCAGAATAGGCAGATACGTCAATAAAGTAATCAATAGAAACTCTTTATCAATATTTTACTCTAAAAAAACATGACTGGAGACTATCGCAAAGATTTTATTATTGAGCTGCATATATGACTTGTGATGAAAAATTGCAAAAAAACTACTGCTCAAATATTTAAGCTCACCAAAAAGAAGATATTATAGTACATTTGAGGTTAGAATGACAAAAAATATTTTTCGATACTAGTGTGATAAATTATAAATACTCATGCGATTGCAATGACATTCGGGCCGGCTTCACCTAATACCCGCGTGCATATCAATCGCACGAATATTTATAATTTAACGCACTAGTATCGAAAATTACTATTTTGTCCATGCGAAAAAATTATCTCTTTTGCACATGCTTCGTAAAATTTTGAAAAATTTTCGATGTAACTTTAACTCCCACACAGCATGAAAGAATTTCGAAATAATTTCATGAAATATTACAAGTAATAATACGTTGAAAAAATTTAAAAAGGACTTAAAAAGATAACCATATTCTTTTGAAAAGAATTTATGAAATAATACACAGAAAGATTACAAAGTCTTTACAAAAATAATACCAAGAAGGAAATGAAAGTTAAAATATGAAATATTACACGAATCCTTTCTAAAAGGACTTTGAAATGACTTCTTGAAAGGAAACAAGAAATAACTCAGAAATCTTCCAAAGATTGTAGTCATGAAATAATTTAGAAAGATTTTTGAAATAATCTAAGGTATTCTTTCAACGAATCATTTCAAGATACTTACAAAAAGCTTTTATGTAATAATTCCAAGCAAGGTTTTGGTAATATTTCAAGTAATCTTACATGAAATAATTTTAAAACCTTTTTGAAATAATTCATGAAAGAACTTATCATGACGATAAAAGTTATTACATGAATCCTTACTGAAAGGACTTTGAGAGAACTTCTTGAAAGGAAACAAGAAATAACTCAAAAATCTCCCAAAGATTCTAGTCATAAAATAATTTAGAAAGATTATCAAAATAATCTAAGGTATTCTTTCAACGAATCATTTCAATATACTTACAAAAAGCTTTTATGTAATAATTCCAAGCAAGGTTTTGGTAATATTTCAAGTAATCTTACATGAAATAATTTTAAAACCTTTTTGAAATAATTCATGAAAGAACTTATCATGACGATAAAAGTTATTACATGAATCCTTACTGAAAGGACTTTGAGAGAACTTCTTGAAAGGAAACAAGAAATAACTCAGAAATCTTCCAACGATTAAAATCAGAAAATAATTTAGAAAGATTTTCGGAATGATCTAAGGTATTCTTTCACCGAATCATTTCAAGATTCATTCAAAAAGCTTTTATGAAATAATTCATGTAATATTTTGGTAAAGTCTCAAGAAATCATACATGAAATAATTTTAAAACCTTTTTGAAATATTTCATGAAATAACTTATGATGAGAATAAAAGTTATTACATAAATCCTTACTGAAAGGACTTTGAAAGAACTTCTTGAAAGGAAACAAGAAATAACTCAGAAATCTTCCAAAGATTCCAGTCATAAAATAATTTAGAAAGATTATCAAAATGATCTAAGGTATTCTTTCAACGAATCATTTCAAGATACTTACAAAAAGCTTTTATGTAATAATTCCAAGCAAGGTTTTGGTAATATTTCAAGTAATCTTACATGAAATAATTTTAAAACCTTTTTGAAATAATTCATGAAAGAACTTATCATGACGATAAAAGTTATTACATGAATCCTTACTGAAAGGACTTTGAGAGAACTTCTTGAAAGGAAACAAGAAATAACTCAGAAATCTTCCAAAGATTCCAGTCATAAAATAATTTAGAAAGATTATCAAAATAATCTAAGGTATTCTTTCAACGAATCATTTCAATATACTTACAAAAAGCTTTTATGTAATAATTCCAAGCAAGGTTTTGGTAATATTTCAAGTAATCTTACATGAAATAATTTTAAAACCTTTTGAAATAATTCATGAAAGAACTTATCATGACGATAAAAGTTATTACATGAATCCTTACTGAAAGGACTTTGAGAGAACTTCTTGAAAGGAAACAAGAAATAACTCAGAAATCTTCCAACGATTAAAATCAGAAAATAATTTAGAAAGATTTTCGGAATGATCTAAGGTATTCTTTCACCGAATCATTTCAAGATTCATTCAAAAAGCTTTTATAAAATAATTCATGTAATATTTTGGTAAAGTCTCAAGAAATCATACATGAAATAATTTTGAAATCTTTTTGAAATATTTCATGAAATAACTTATGATGAGAATAAAAGTTATTACATAAATCCTTACTGAAAGGACTTTGAAGAGACTTCTTGAAAGGAAACAAGAAAGAACTCAGAAATCTTCCAACGATTAAAATCAGAAAATAACTTAGAAAGATTTTCGGAATGATCTAAGGTATTCTTTCACCGAATCATTTCAAGATTCATTCAAAAAGCTTTCATGAAATAATTCATGCAATATTTTGGTAAAGTCTCAAGAAATCTTACATGAAATAATTTTGAAATCTTTTTGAAATATTTCATGAAATAACTTATGATGAGAATAAAAGTTATTAAATAAATCCTTACTGAAAGGACTTTGAAAAGACTTTTTGAAAGGAAACAAGAAAGAACTCAGAAATCTTCTAACGATTAAAATCAGAAAATAATTTAGAAAGATTTTCGGAATGATCTAAGGTATTCTTTCACCGAATCATTTCAAGATTCATTCAAAAAGCTTTCATGAAATAATTCATGCAATATTTTGGTAAAGTCTCAAGAAATCTTACATGAAATAATTTTGAAATCTTTTTGAAATATTTCATGAAATAACTTATGATAAGAACAAAAGTTATTACATGAATCCTTACTGAAAGGATTTTGAAAGGACTTTATGAAAGAAAACGTGAAAGATAACAGAATCATTTAGAAATATTTTCGGGATTAGTTTATAATTTATCCGCTTGATGGCGGTATCTCTTACTCTCGCAAGCGGTAAGAGTGCTTCCCGTTTCATATATAAGGAAAATAAGAATCTTAAATGGAAACTATAAATTGTTATGCGTGCGATGTCTGTGTTATGATAACTTCGATTTTAACCGCTGTAAAACTATTCGTAATCCTATGAATAATTATATCATCATATATCCGTTATATATATATATATATATATATGTGTGTGTGTGTGTGTGTGTGTGTGTGTATATTGATTCTAAATTGATTCTTAAATAATACAGGAAAGAATAAAATTTCTAGAACTTTACACGTCTCTCAACTAAAGATAGATGAAAAGATTAATGCATTATTACTAAAAGAATTCATGGATCCTTACAGAATTCTTTCATTGAAAGGATTCTATAATAATTTTATGTCCGAGGTATATTTCTTTCAGAAATAATACAATGAAATATTTTTAAAATATTTTATATCATTCTTACAGAATACTTTCAATAAAAGATGTATGAAAAGATTTAAGAATTATTACCAAAAGAATTCATGGATCCTTACAGAATTCTTTTATTGAAAGGATTCTGTAATAATTCTATGTCCGAGGTATATTCCTTTTAGAAATAATACAATGAAAGATTTTAAAAATATTTCATATTATTCTTACAGAATCCTTTCAATGGAAGATGTATGAAAAGATTTACGAATTATTACCAAAAGAATTCATGGATCCTTACAGAATTCTTTCATTGAAAGGATTCTGTAATGATTCTATGTCCGAGGTATATTCCTTTTTAGAAATAATACAATGAAATATTTTAAAAATATTTCATATTATTCTTACAGAATCCTTTCAATGGAAGATGTATGAAAAGATTTACGAATTATTACCAAAAGAATTCATGGATCCTTACAGAATTCTTCCATTGAAAGGATTTTGAAATGACTTGTGAATTCTTTATGAAATATTTTTATGTATTATTTTTAAAAGAATAATACCTCGGACATAGAATTATTTCAGAATCCTTTCAGTGAAATATTTCTGAAAGATTGTAGTCCTTTTATGAATCCTTTCAGAATCCTTTCAAAGTCCTTTCATGCTGTATGGGACTGTTTGTCTAGTCGGAAATAAACGTATTTTAAAAAATATAAAGATGTTTTAAAGAAAATTGAAAAAGTTTTAAAATCAGACTTTGACTTTGCACCGATTTTTCGATGTTTTCATGAAAAATTACCATTTTTTAAAAAAAAGTAAAGGAAGGTAAATAATGATTTTAAAGTAGAAGAAAATTAAATATTCATGCCTTTAAGTAACGCAGTCTTTTTATACAAATTATTTTCATGTTTAAAAAAATAATTTTAATAAAATTAGATTAATTTAAGATTAATTAAAAAATTCATTATTTTTATAAAGAATCGAAGAAAAATTGAAATTCATTCATGAAAAACGCCTTGTTTATTGGAATTTTAAATGATTTCGTCAAAGATTAATAAAATCTTAAAGTTATAAAACCCTAGATTTCGTATTTTAAAATAGATGTATCAATAAAGAAAGCAGTAAGTTAATAACAATAAATTTCTTAACGGGATGTCGGAGCTGCAGCAATCAAATTTTCCTTTTTTATTTTATCAATATGTTTTTAAATTCATGAATTAAACTAATATAATGACTTATCCGCACTAAAACTATGTTAATACAATAATTTTTGTTAAAATAAAAAATCATTTGGACTTGTTATTTTTTTAATAGTTTGGATTGGAAATTAGATATGAAGCTCGACAAACCTAACCTTAAAATACGATACATTGAAAGTTTTTATTATAACTTATTATGATAGTATTTTGGTGGATTTCTTGAGTTGTCCGCACTAGAGTTTAATCTTACAAATTTTTTCTTTGTAGTAAAAAAACTCGATTAAACTATTCATAAGTTAGAATTGGAAATATTATTAGAAGGCGGGCAGCTTCGGCAATAAGTTCGATAATTATGAGTATTCTTTATTATCTGTAGAGAATATTAGCTATTCTTATATCGGTGTCTGGTCATAAAATATAAAAAAAATAATTTAATTAAAAAGAAGAAATTACTAATTCAAATATATAGAAATATTAGACAGTATGTAAAATGTGTAATAAATAATAAATAAAATAAGCTTTTGCTATTCATATATACATAAACTTTGGCGTAGCGCATATAAATAAGCACCTTCAGAATTTGAATAAAATTTCTTTCTATAGTTTGATTACACAAAAGAAAAAATCACGAGCGTTTAATGGTTGAAGTAGAGAGAGCGCGGTGGCGCACGGAGAGAAATTTGGCTATACTACATTGACATAAAATATCCTTCGTAGGTTCCAAAAGAAAATACGTTATATTCACGCGATGTGAACGATAGATTAACATCTGCGTATTAGCCCGTTAACAAACTTTGTTTCTATCCGAGCGAAGTCAAAACAAAAGTGAACATTGCATCATCTCATTTCAACGATGTCAACGAAACATTGACATCGTTGAAATGAGACGATGCAATGTTTACCTCTACTGTGAGATTCTCATTTTGAAAATAGAATGTATTCATTAATCCAATTTAAGGTTATAATATAGTTCGCAATTTACGAGTGATATTTGTTGTCAATGTAGGATAGCCAAATTTCTCTCAGTGCGTAATACCTTCAACGCGGAGGGCATGGGTTCGAATCCTGGCCAGATACCTCTAACTTTTTTTCGAAAGAAAATTAGTGTATGTGCCATTTATATCGCGACTCTTAAAAAATCCGACCTGATTGGGTATCGGTTGATTGTTGGTCACAAAAATGTGGCTGACCATCCATCGGTAGTCAAAGTTTTCGGTATATGGTGAGTCTGACAGTCTAGCCTGATGTAATGTGTTAAACGGAAACCGGGCTGGGCTCCCTCGACATCACCATATAAAAAGGTAATTATACTTCCATAAGAAAAACAAGAATAGAATGATGTTTAATACACGTAAACTGAGAGCTGAGTGCCAAGTGTGGACTATAAATTCGAGCCTTAGTTTCTTATATTTTAATAAATGATATAATCTTGGTAATGGATTTTTTGTTTATTGCAAACTTTTAAATAAAAAGATAAACTATAACAAAACGATACAACTAACTATTTGTTTTATATATAATGACCTGATTGTATCATAGACTTTTGGCGTTTATTTTTTAGTTTTAAAAGAACAGTTAGAACAATAGTTTCGAACTTAATTTTTAATTTTACTTTCAATTTTTCAAAAATGATAGTTAAGTTATATAAAGAAATAGATGTTTCATTTATGAAAAATCATTGTTATTTTTCAAGTTATTATAAATATTATAAATCCTATTGCATGACATAATAATTTTTATTTCATAATTTAAATTTAAAAGATAAAATGATCTCATTATAAGACATCAAATCACGCCAATGAAAAATGCATAAAATTATTCATTGTTAAAATATTGGAGAACATGTAATGCCAGAATTTTTAATCGATAATATAAAATAAAATGTCGAACGAAAAAAAATTCCCTTATAAATCTCCAATTCAGTATTCTGTAACAGTCTCACGAACGAGAAGACCCAAAGAAACTCTTTGATTGGTCAATACGACTCGTGCCACTTTTGAGACAATTATTAGAATAATCTTCTAACTTTGTGAGTGAGCGTGAGATGAGCTGTATCGACTAATCAGAAAGTTCCTTTGGAGTCTTACGCGTTTTCACACGTGACAAAGTCGGAGGATACGGCCGCTGGGCGCGGAAGGACCAATATCACATTTATTCACGCGCGCTACTGTAAATCGACACGGGCGTTTGATGGTAAGGGTAGGATAGGTAGTTAGTCTATACTTCTCTTTCCTAAGCCGTGGTCTTCCAGTCAAGTGTTATTCATTCTCTCCCAAATTCTCACATCACAAAATAAATCAGAAAGTAACAGTGTCTACATATACTTAGTTCATTGAGAGTGTTGAATTACCTTATTTGTAATAGAGAAATTTTTCTTCTCATTTTTATTCATATTGAAAGTAATCATATCGCTATGAAAAACATTTCATCTAATTATGGGTTTATAGTTCCACATCGTACTTATGATCGTGGATGGAAAATGACTAATTTTCTAGATTGTTGCGAAAAAAGTGGCGAATACATAACCTCGCCTATATTTTCAACTCATGAAGGTCGCATGGATTGGCAATTAAAATTATATCCACATGGTAATCAACAAGTTCATAATGATTACATGTCTTTCTATATTGTGTCGTTAAATAATTTTAAGGTGAAATTAAGATGTCAGTTTATTATAAATGTAAATGGTGAATGTAGAAATAAAATTGATCAATGGATTTTTCCATATCAATCCGTAGGTTTCGATAAATTTTTTGAGAAAAAAAAAGTTTTTGATCTAGTGCAAACACTTAAAAATGTATGTCATATATTTTTTAAAATTGATGATGATAATACTTTCTCAGATTTTGTTACTTATAGTGTATCAACGGAAACTACTGAACGAAAAGAATTAAAAATTTAAGTCGTTTGTTGAATAATGAACATTTTTGTGACGTGACTATTATTGTAAGTGGAAAAAAATTTCGTGCTTCTAAAGCAATATTAGCTGCTTATAGTCCTGTTTTTGAAGCAATGTTTACACACAATATGAGTGAAAAAAAGACAAATACGATAGAAATTGAAGATATTAAACCAGAAATTTTTGAACATTTATTAACATATATTTATACTGCTGAAATTAAAAAAGATAAAAAAATTATTGAAGACCTATTAGGAGTAGCAAACAGATATGCAATGGATGAACTAAAATATCTTTGTGGTTTAAGAATTTTTGAAACTATAAATACAACTAATGCCTGTGAAATTTTAGTTATTGCTGATATACATAATGAAGATAAATTAAAATCCTTGACTATAGAGTTTATCGTCAATAACGCTCGAGACATAGTTTGTAAACAAGAATTACAGATGCTCAAGAATACAAATATACAAACAGTAATTGAACTCTTTAAAAGTCTAGCATTAACTCAAAAATAATTGGTTTATAAGATATTGTATTAATTTTTTTTATTGTAATATTAATTAAATAAATGATTCATTTTAATTATTGTGTTTTGATTTATACAAAATATTTACATTGTATGTATTAATTTTATTTAAATTTTCATTGATAATTTTTTCAGAAAATATTTATAAAATTATTTTTAATAACTGATTCTGAGTATAATAAGAATATTTCAAGAAAATTAAATAAATAATTAGCATAATTAAAAGTATAAAAATTCATTTATTTTCCATTTACGTATAAGAATCGTAATTTTTCTGTATACATTATCTTTTTACAATATTTTACAAATTTTTTATCATAACATATTTCTAAGATTATTCAAGTGTTTTCATATAAATACATGCTTAAATATTATTTTATAATTAAATATACGCCGTTTTTATATAAATTAATAATAATTAAAATTTATTGATTTTTTTGATAAATATTAAGAATTGACAATATTTATTTCGCTTTTTAAAGACGTTTGTCAATTTTTAAAATGCCACAATAAGTCACGAACTTGAAAAATTTATACTGCGAATTTAAGAAAAGAAATGATGTTATTAATTTAATCGATAGAAAAAAGTCTTGTGTTAAATTGTAAAATGTATGTAGTTTCAACGATATCGATTGTTTTAGTTATAATCAAATAGAAATAGGAAGCACTCGTATCGAGTTATCAAAAAACATGGAAGACTTGTTAGAGAGTAAAGACTTTTATGATGTAACAATAACTTTAGGTGCGCATAAAGCAATATTAGCTGCACGAAGTTCTGTATTTGCAACTATGTTTGAAAAAGAAACAAACTCAATGAAAATCCAAGATGCAAAAACTGAAATTTTCGAAAAAATTTGAAATTTATTTACACTGGTGAAATAAGAAATTTTGAAAACTTTGAAGCTACAGATTTCATCGCTATGGCATATAAATATTCACTTGGAGAATTAAAAAAATTGTGTATTCATAAAATTTGCCAAACTATAAATATTGACAATACTATTGATTGATTATTATTTGCCTATATTTGCATACGGTTAGTGTGCTAAAAAGAAATACTTTAATTTTCATTATTTCTCATGCTTTAGAAATAATGAATCGCAAAACGCTCTCTCAAAACTTTTATTAGAACTTTTTTGTAAATTAGCATCACACGTAAATGATAAACATTCAAACTTTTTTAGTTAAATTTTTATTGATTATATTAAATTCATAAATAAATTATTCAAAATTTTAGATTTTTTAAGTATTTATTTCCTAACAAACGTTTTCTACAAAATACATTTAATGAAATTTGTAACTCTGTTTCCTGTTAAGATGTCTGTTTATCACATGTCAACATATAGCCATAATTGAAATAATCAGTTTCATATAAAACATAAAGACAGAACTTGGAAGAAATTTAATTTTAAATTGTTCCATACAAAAGTAAAAAAAATAAAATTTTCAAAAAATATTTTGCCAATTTATTAAAATTGAGATTACGATTAATTTGATTATTGTTATACCAAAAAACATCAACTATTTATACTATGATTGAATAAAAAAAATTTTTACATAAGTAATATTTCCAAAAATTATCAAATCTTTTGAGCAAACTTTAAATAACTAAAAACTAAAAGTAACAATATTACTAATTGAAACTCTTTATCAAGTAAATTTGAATATATCTAGAAAACCTTTAAATATTCCATATTTCATCTTATCTGATTCTTTTATTACAGAACCAAATAAACTAACAACAAAATATCATTGAATTTTGCTGTTACTATTAAAGTAGATATAGTTGTAATGTATTTTTATGTAGAAAACATAATGGTTTCCTAAAATTTTAATTTCTTAATAGAAATTAGTAATTCAAGAAATATTTAAGAACATCGGAAGTAATAGAATTTTTCTGAAAATGATGTTTGTGTGGATCCATCTCCTAAAAAAAATTTCTTTAAGATGAAAATAATTATTATCAGAAATAACACCACGAAGATTTTATATTGAACTGCAAATGTGAATGCTGATAATAGTAAATTACAAAAATCATTTGTTTTTTATCCAAAAATCACTCATTAATTTTCCAGGCTTTCGAATCGCTGATTTTCCACAATTTTTGGAATAATCTTTCAAGTGTCCAAATATGGAGGAAACCAGAATTTTATTAAACTCCGACGCTTAATATTTATTTAGTTGCAAGCAATTACAGAATGCCAGAGAAAAAATTACTAATTTCCAAGCGCCTTTAGTCTTTTAATATTAATAGTTGGAAGCTTTAAACTTTTTAAAATTAAATTGAATTTAAATCCTTGCGATATAGTAGCTATAGTTTATTGAAATGTCATTTTTTTCAAAGTTACAGGAGTATTAAAAACTGGATCAAATTTAAGTATTAATGTTTTCAAAGGAAAATTCAAGTTCAATTCTTATTACGATGTAGTTTTTGAAAAAAATACTATTTATGTGTACTGTAATCGTCATAATGCTGAAGAACTATAAGCGTTTAAATTTCTAATACGTTTTGCAATGAAATTTTTTTAATTGCCTGTTAAAGAAATATTAAGCATTTAAATTAACAATTCTGGTTTTCTTTTATATTTTCATATCTTAAAATTCATCTCGAAATTTGAGCAAAATCCGCAATGCGGAGGCTAGTGTACCTCTATTAGTTAGTTGAAATTCAAAAAAATAGAAATATTAAAATAAAAAATATCTAGCAATTATCATTACATAGTCTTAGATTGTTATAGAACTTTCTCGTAAACTTATTATGATTAATAATATTTTTTGTTAACTTAATATTTAAATATAATAAATCTATATCACATGTTTTCCTTAGCGATTTTCTTATACATTTTTTATGTATGCTTGCATGAATATTATGTTTTACACTACGCAACGCCAAAAAGAATATGCAATGTAGAAAGAATCAAAAATTTTTTTCTATTTTCGATGTTCTTTCTATTTTGATTGTTCACGTATATATTTGTCTTTTCATAAAAATTATTTTGTATAAAAAATAATAATTACAATAAAATTTACTCATCACTCCCTTAATTACAGAATAACACCCCAGCGCGATGTAGTATACTATATGTACTACTTTGCCCTAGAGATAGGCTGCTAGGTATAGTAGTACATGGCGCTACTTTCCACTTAACATGACGAATTCTATCTCTCTCACTTTTGGGAGAACACACTCGTTTAGTATTGGCGAAGAAAAAAAGAAAGCTCGGTTTCTCTCATAATCTCTTATAAAGAAATCATTTGTATCGAGAGTGAGTAATTGTACTTTAGTTGACATTGCCTAAACTAATAATTTTAAATAACTTAAGGTGGCTCAAGCGATTTTTTCTAAAAAAGTGAAACTATTCAAAATTTGTATTAAAATATTCTTTATATCGTAATATTTCGATATTTATTTTGAAAAATAGAGGTTGACGAACTATTTTTAAAGAAAAAGGTGTTTTAATAATTGTAATTAATACATGTGCTCTTATGGGACTGAATCATAAATTAGGTTTTACGCTAATATAAAAAAGTACAAGTTAAAATAAAAATTATACACTTATAGTTTGTTTCACGGAGATCATTTTTCAAGAAGAAAAAAAGGACTTGACGAAGAAATACAAGAGAAAATAAATCTAAAAGAATGCGAAATAGAATTTGCTACACATAATGGCAGCTTCTGCGCATGCGCGTCAGATACAGACGCCATACGTAAAGCTAACGTGCATTCAGAGTGCTCGAAACCAACAAAACAGCAGGGACGTACCATAGTAAAACTTGTAATGAGAAACAAAACAAAAAATTTTTTTTCTTTTTTATTACTTTTGATTACTTAAAATTGTTTTCTTATCATAAGAAATAATCAATAATACTATTTAATTAGTTATAATAGCTCTATCAATAAAAACATTTTGATGTCGCAGACAGGGCCCCGCTTGATACGGCACCAAGCGCTTGAGCCACCTTAACCTAAGCTAATAACCTAAACTAATAATTTTTTATAGAGGATTTTCGTTCTTATTTTTATTCGTATATGTAAAACTAATCAAAATACTATGAAGAAAATTTTATCTGATTATGGAATCATTACTGATTTTGATAATGAATATCAGTGGAGATTGAACAATTTTATTGATTGCTGCAAAAATAGTGGTGAATATATTACTTCGCCAAAATTTTCATTCTATAATAAAAGCCAAACAGATTGGCAATTAAAATTATATCCACATGGTAATCAACAAGAAAACAAAGACTACTTATCACTATATATTGAATCGTTAAATAATTTTAAAGTAAAATTAAAATGTCAATTCATTATCCAAACAAAAGATGATACAAGTATTAAAGAAATCTATGAAGTGTTAGTACCACGCGAATCAAAAGGTTTTGATCATTTTTTTGAGAAACAAAAACTTTTTGATTTTATAGAAACTCGAAATAATGTATGTTATTTATTTTTTCGAATCGATGAAGTTAATACTTTCTCAGATTTCTTTACTTGTATGCAAATGGAGATCGCTAAAGGTAAAGCATTACAAAATTTAAGTAATTTGTTAAATAACGAAAATTTTTGTGACGTGACTATCATAGTAAGCGGAAAAGAATTTCGTGCTTGTAAGGCGATATTAGCTGCTCAAAGTCCCATTTTTGAAGCAATGTTCACACACGATATGGTTGAAAAAGAGACCAATATGATAGAAATTAAAGATGTTAAACCTGAAGTCTTTGAATACTTATTAACATTTATTTATACTGCTGAAATTAAAAAAGACGAAAAAATTATTAAAGATCTCTTAACAGCAGCAGATAAATATGCAATGGATGAATTAAAATGTCTATGTGGTTTAATAATTTTTGAAACTATAGATACATCTAATGCCTGTGAAATTTTAGTTATTGCTGATCTAAATAACGAAGATAAATTAAAAGGATTGACTATAGAGTTCATCGTCAATAACGCTCGAGACGTAGTCCGTAAACCTGAATTTCAAATGCTCAAGAATACAAGTACAGAAACTGTTATGGAACTTTTTAGTAAACTTGCATTATCTCAAGAATAATTATCCTATATAAGATATATTTTTTTCATTGTAATATTATTTAAATAAATAGTTTATAATTTTATTTATTGGGTGTATTCATTGATACAAAAAATATTTACCCTTAGTGAAAATACTATGAAATTATGTTAAATATAATTAATTTAGAACATTGTTAGATTTTGCTGCAGCATATTTTAAAAGAATTGTAGAAAAATTATTAGTATAATAAAAAATACAAAAATTCTCTTGTTTCCTAATAACATGTAGGGTAGTATTTGTTTTGTACGCATTTTTTTCTATATTCAATTCGTTATTGTGTAAATAAATAATCATTAAAATTCAATGAGATTTTCAGTAAATATATTAAAATGTTACTAAATCTAATATCCTTATCATAATTATTTATCTATATCGTTTTTCAAAGACGCTCGTCATTTTTTTAACAAGTATCACAACGTCGAAAAATTATTTGTGTGTTTCATTTGCTTCGAAGATGTGGCAACATTGTAGGGACACGCATACGACGAAGCAAAACTTTATGCTATTCGTCCTGTTATGTCACGTGATAATATATGATTGAGTATAGATGATTCTCATTTTTTATACGATACTGCATACTGCATTCCATTATAATATAATAAACATTCATTAGCGTCGTAGTCACCTAACCTTACAAATATGTCAGATATATTCGTACAGTGATATTCTTTGTGATTCAGTTCAGTTACGATTCGTGTTGTTTAGGTGTATAGAATACATCATATCATTCTGTAATTTTCATATTCTTTTTACCTTTTTTGTCTTAAAAAACTAAAATGACTACGACTAAATGTATTTCATCCGATTATGGATCTTTGCAACAAGAAGTAACAATTTATAAATGGAGTATAACTAATTTTGCTGAATGTTGTAAAACTGTTGGGGAATTTGTTGAATCGCCTGTATTCTATTTTAATTCTCAAAATAATAATACTAAATGGAAAATAGAATTATATCCATATGGTGAACAACAAGAAAATTCAGATTATATATCTTTGCACCTTCGATCTCTAAATGATTTTGATACGAAAATATACTGCGAATTTTATCTAAATTCAACCAACAATATAGTTGTAATAATAAACCGAAGATACAAACCATATGAAACATTTGGTAGTTTCCAATTTAAAAAAAGAAATGATATTATTAATTCATCAACTAGTTTTAACTTAATTTATAAAATACAATCAGTTCACACTTATACCGATTGTTTTAGTTATAATCAAATAGGGAACACTCATATCGAGTTATCAAAAAACATGGAGGACTTGTTAGAGAACGAAGACTTTTATGACGTAACAATAACTGTAGGTGTAAAGAAATTTCATGCGCATAAAGCAATATTGGCTGCACGAAGTTCTGTATTTGCAGCAATGTTTAAGCACGATATGCTTGAAAAAGAAACGAATTCGGTGAAAATTGAAGATGTGAAACCTGAAATTTTCGAAAAAATTTTAACATTTATTTACACTGGTGAAATAGAAAATTTTGAAAACATTGCTAAAGATTTGTTGGTAACTGCAGATAAATATGCACTTGAAGAATTAAAAAAATTGTGTGCTCATAAAATTTGTCAATCTATAAATGTTGAAAATGTTATTGATTTATTATTATTTGCTGATGTGCATAACGTTAGTGTGCTAAAAAGAAACACTATAATTTTCATTACATCTCATGCTATAGAATTAATGAAGATACCAGGATTTAATGAATTGCAAAACGCTCCCTCACCAGTTTTGATAGAACTTTTTTGTAAATTAGCATCATGTGTAAAAGATAAAACAAGTTTTTTTGGTTAAATTGTGATTGATTGTATAAAATTCATAAATAAATTATTTTGAACTCGAAATTATGGAGAATTTATTTCCTGACCAACTTTGTTTACAAAAAAAATTTTTTTTTATTCATAACTTTGTTTCCTGTTAAGACATATGATTATCATATTTCAATAGTACCATAATTGAAATAATCAGTACCATATACAACAGAAAAACTTTATTTCAAATTATTCATTCATAATTAAAAAAAAAAGATTAAAAAAAAATATTTTTCTAATTATTTAAATTGAGATTATCATTTAATTTTATTATTTTTCTACCTAAAAATTATTAAAATATTTACATCATATTAACAAATGTTCGAATTTATCGTTCAATAAATAAAAAAATTGTTATGCATTTTGAAAAAATTTGATGAAAGAAATTATTCAACATTTTATTAAAAAATGTATTAGAAACTTTTTAGTACTTTTCTATATTTTAATATTTTTTAAAAATTTTAATTAATTTAATATATAAGCATGTGTAAGTTTTTTCTCAAAATTTTGTACTTTTTTAAACATTTTGTACATACTTAAATTTCTTTGAATAAAAATAATTTCAATTAATAATCTGAAATGATTAATAATTCAATAAGGACAAACAATAAGTAGTAATAATTAAAATTTATTAATATTTTTCATGTTTATACCAATAAAATGTATAAAAATTTTGGCGGAATAGGCTAACGTTGGGAATTATTTTATTTTCTTGAACGTACTCAAAGTCGGAAACAAATACCAAAGAAACCTCTCTTTCAATCTAATGATATATTTTTATTATTTAAAGATAAAACTTTTTATTAATCAAAACTATTTCAGATGAAAGAATTATAGATAATTTATTGATTTAAAATAGTAAATTTTACAATTAGTATAGAAAGGCTTTATTTATGAAAAGAGAAGTTTATGAGCCGAGCCAAAGGCAATAAGGGCTGCGAACGTTTTTTTTTGCCACGAGAACCAAAAAAGTGTAACGAAGTTACGATTTTGATGTTAAAATGGTGAAAAAATATTTTCAGAATTTCATGAATTGAAAAAAAAAATTACTATGAATATCTTAAAAACCAGAATAGACGTAATCATTAGGAAATCTATAACAATACTTTTCTTTAAAAAAGTATTACTTGGAGATCATCACAAAGATTTTATTATTAAGCTGCAAATGTGAGTGCTAATAATAATCAATTGCAAAATAGAACAAAAATTTTTTGTTTTTTTTTCTATCCAAAAAATCACTTATTAACTTGCCAGGAGAGGTCCAAGCTTCCCGATCGCAATTTTCCTCAAATTTAAAAATAAGCTTTTAGGTGTCCAAGTATAGAGAAGACCAGAATTTTAGACCCAATGCTCAATATTTCCTTAGTTGCAAGCAATTAAAGAATGTCACTGGAAAAATTACTGTAATGTTATTTTTTTCAAAGTTACAGAGTATTAAAAGCTCAAATTTCAACTTTTATTATTAATTAATTTTTTCAAAGGGTAATTTAAGTTCAATTTTTATTACGATATAACTTTAGAAAAAATTCTATTTCGATACAGCTATTTCGAAATAATTTGAGCTCAGCTTTCATTTGAAACAAATTTTGAGCTTCTAATTATTAATTTTGGTGTCATATTTATTAGTTTTCTGTAATTAGGGAAATATTAAACGTTACACTGTAAAAAATAAGCAAAAAATACATTCAATTTTATGTAGTTGTGAATGAAATTTTTACATGAAATTTAACGTGTTTTGCCCATTAAAATGTTATTAAAGTGTAATACGCATGAAAAATAATGTTATTTAACATAAATTTAATGCAGATTTGAATAAAAATTAATACATTTTGTATTAAATTTTATGTTAATTCATGTAATTTTATTATGGAATGTATACGCAATGTAAAAAGAAAGATCCAAAAAAAAATTTACTATTTTTTCTATTGTTTATGTATAAATTTTAGTCTTTTTATAAAATTTTTTTATGTGTAAAAGATAATTATTATAAAATAAAATTGATTTACGATTAATTAAAAAACTATATAAAAGAAAAAAAAATTGAATCACTGATAAATCCACAATTCACTTCATTACTTTTCATGTACAAAATCATTTAAAACAATTTCCTATATTAAAACATTCATATTTTTACATTAGAGCAATTGAATTATTAATAAATATATTTACAATTAAAAAACGTATAATTTATTGTAAATAAACTTAAATTGCAATGTGAAAGATTAATAAAATCTTAAAGTTATATAATAACTTTAGATTTTCTATTTTAAAATGAACACATAAATGAGAAATAATATGTTAATAACAAATAAATTCTTAATGCTGTATTTCAAAAGTGGTTTCACGATGAGCTCGATTTATGAGTTTGTGATATTTTATATTTTCTCATTAAACTTCTAATTAAGAATATCTGTAAATTTTATCGATATCTGATGGTTGAACAGCTCTTTTATCACCATTTATATATGAAATTATTGATGTATTAAAAACCAAGTGTATAAATTTTCTGTTTACTTTAATATAAAATGTTCTTTTGAAAAATTTCATAATTATTATTTATTTGTAGATTTGTCTGTAATTTTTTTTTATATATACAGTTTACAATAGATTAGATATATTTAATATTGGAAGTTACATTTCTTAAAATGTTTGGAAAATATTTATATGAAAATATAAATTGATTTCATACTAGAGAAGAAAATTACTAACTTAATTAACTATATCGAAATTTTAAGACAATATTTAAAATGTGTAATAAAAATAATACGCCCAAATTTAATTTAAAGATTAAATGAAAAGCTCTTTTAAATTCTAAACAACTGCTGTCCAGTTACCTTGAGAAACTATGAATGCGTACAAACTCTGTTTTCGCGCCATGACCGTTATAGACAAGTATGCAACAAACGTGGAGCAGTAATTGTCTAATAGTTTGAAAGGGCGATGAACATCACTTTTACATATATTAGTATATTTTGTGTATATGAATATTCGTATATTATAGTTTATCAATCAGATAAGAAAGAAACAAATTTGGTGAAAATTGAAGATGTAAATCCTGAAATTAAAAAAAAAATCTTAACATTTATTTACACTAGTGAAATAACAAATTTTGAAAACTTTGAAGCTAAAGATTCGATGGCGATGGTAGATGAATATGCGCTTGAAAAATTAAAAAAATTGTGCGTTCATAAAATTTGTTAAACTAGAAATATTGAGAATGTTATTGATTTATTATTATTTGCTGATACTAATAACGTTAGTGAAATGCCATAATTTTTATTACATCTCATGCTAAAGAGATGATGAAGATACCAAAATTTAATGAATTGCAAAACTCTCCCTCACTTTTATTAAAACTTTGTTGTAAATTAGCATCTCGTGAAAATTAATTTTCATTCTCTTGTTTACAAAAAGCATTTATTTCATAAAATTTATAAATTTGTCACATTTCAACAGAGCAATAATTCAAATTATCAGTTTCATAAAAATATTTTCAAATTTATTAAAATTTAAATTGCCATAGATCTCATTATTTTTATATTAAAAAAATTATGTATTCATAAAAAAATTTTTTGTACATAATTAACTTTTTCTAAAATAAACTTATCTTTCGAGCAAACTTTATGTAACTAAAAAATAAAACTAACAAAATATTACTATAATTTAAAATTTTTATCAAATAATACTTGTATCCATCTAGAAAACCTTTAAGATTTCCATGTTTTATTTTATTCAATTACTTTATTACAGATCCAATAAAACTATCAACAAAATATCATCGAATCTTGCTATTACTATGAAAGTGGAGGGCGGTGGCGGAGTGGCGACGACTACGAGCGCCGCAACAACAGTCCTCCACAAAATCAAAGTCAAAGAAGAAGCTAAAGAATGTTGCTCCAATGTCCTTCAGCAATCCTCATCATCGCCACCACCTTCAGGACGTGGTGCAAGTTTAGCAATTGGTGCTATTGCTACTATAACAATAAGCAGTGCTGCTGCTGGTGAGCTTGTCACTACTGTTGCTAAGCAGAATAGTGGAAATGTTACGATTACACAATCTACTGGAAACGCTGAGGCTTTTCCCGTCGATCTCGATCTGAAAAGTAAAGTTAAAAGTACGTATATAGATACATTGTTTTGTACAAATTTTTTCATGCGAGCATATTTTTATTTTTCTACAATATTTATAAAACATTTATTATTGCTGATTTACGTTATTTAAAAATTTTTAATTTAATAAAAATTCATAATCTACTTTCTTTATTGGAAAATAGTTTCAATTTCTAGATATATTAAATTTATATTGTCATAATTAAAAAAAAAATAAAATTAATTATTAAAAATTTTATAAATATAAGGCGACATGAAATTTGAAATTTATTAATTTTTAACAACTCTTTATTTAAATAATTTTATTTTATTTATACGTATCATTATTATAGATTTTTATTTAATTTTTCCAAATTTATTATACTACAAAATAAGTTAAGATTCAAAAATCTTATGTAAAATTAAGATCATTTATTAATCTTATTACATATATGTATAATCACCGATCTCATTAAGAAACTTACTTTTATTTTAATAACATTAATTCAAATGAAGTCTTTTCATATGTTTTTTTTACAAATGTAATTTTTTCCATCTTTAAAAAAAGAAAAATTTTATAATCGTTTCTATTTAATCTTTGTTGACGCAGAATTTTTGGTTGCGTTACTAGCGTAGAATTGTATATATAAGGGTGCCCGTATAATTTTTGATTTTTCTCTCTTTTCTCGTTATAAGTTTTAAATCCCACTATAGAGTTTCGGCAACACGAAAACCCGCAGTTCAACCTCACATCGTACAGATGCAGAAACTATATACGTTCACAAAATAATACTTAAACTGATTCGATCTCTTTAACATCATAATCAGTAATATGAATAATTTTATGAGATATTTTATAACAATTCACTATGTGCGTCTACAGTAAAAAATATAACAATATACTTGTATTATACTTTCAAGGTAATATGAGAAAAAAGAAATTTTTATTCAATGTTTTGATATTTAAATAAATAGATTTCAATTTTTGTTCTTATTCTAAATTTTTTCCTATTTTTTTTCAACGATAATTATCGAGATATCAGGAAAAGGAATATCGAGAAATATATAAATTATATTAAATAACTATAATTTACAGGATTAAGAATATTTGATTATTTTGAAAAATATTTATTAATTCAGAAATTTTATTATGAGCTTCTTGATTCCATAATCAGAGTCAATAACAAATATTTTTATTATTTTATTTTAGTTAATTTAATAATGGCGCTTCCATTTTTCGACACTATTGAGCGTGTTCGATTAACGCTGTTAGAAAATATGAATACTATCAGTTCTATGTATTTTCCTATCTTATAACTTTGTAAATTAAATGTTCCTATTTATTTTTACACATTATTTGGTACAAGATTTTTAACCTTATCTTTAGATGAAACATATGATTGAAATCTTTAGATGTATACTTTTATTGTTCTTTCTATAAATTTGACAACACCGCATTATGAAACTAGTAAAAGGCATACACTCATTTTGATTCTTGTTAACATCGCGAATTCTTGTGATACATGACTGTTGCAAAGAAAATCATTATTTTTAGTTTTTTTTTACAAAAGTGACAATATGACAACTAAGATTAATTCAGTTAACGGTGAAATAATTCAAAATAAATGTATATATGAGTGGAAAGTAACAGATTTAAATTGCTGCAAGACTTTTGGAGAATACATACTATCACCTAAATTCTCATCCAGGAACGGTGAATTTCAGTGGCAATTGAGATTATGGCCCTGTGGCGAAAAAAAAGAAGATGAAGGATATATATCTTTATACTTGATGTCATTAAATTCTTCGACTGTAAAGCCAATAGTTCGATTGATAATAGATTCAAATGATTATAACACAATTACAAGAGAATTCAGTCATGAAATAGAAATCGAAAATGGACTAGGTTATGCAAAATTTTGTAAAAAAAAAAATAATACCGATTCCGCGCAATTATTAAACAATAATTTATCAATATATTGTGAATTTTTCTATACCAATGATCCTTCCGATTTTCTTACTTTGATCGAAAAAACAAAACTTAAAACTTTAGATAACGTGGGACAGTTTCTAGAAGACGAAGATTTTTCTGACGTCACAATCAAAGTCAGTGAAAAAGAATTTCGGAAACATAAAATTATATTAGCTGCAGGAAGTAAAGTTTTTGCAGCAATGTTCAAAACTGAAATGATTGAAAAGAAAACGAATGTAGTAGAAATCGAAAATATTGATCCTGAAATTTTTGAACAAGTATTAGAATTTATTTACACCGGTGAAACAAAATTTGAAGAAGAAACAAACAAACCTTTATTAATCGCAGCAGATAGATATGATATTAAAGGATTAAAAAATCTTTGTGCTCACAAACTTTTACAATCTATAAGCATCGACAATGTTGTCGAATTATTAAAATTTGCAGATACTTATAATGTTGAAATATTAAAAAATAATACTATCGATTTTATTGTGACTAATGCAAAGAATATAATTGATCTACCAGTCTATGAATCATTAAAAACTGTATCATCTGATTCTTTAGCAGAACTTTTTCGTAAATTAACTTTATCACATTAAAGTCTAATTATTTTCATTTAATTTATTATATTAATCTTTTTAAAATATTATAATGAAATTGAATATGATAATCTATTATTTTTTTATCACGTCAACATTTGAAATCAGTTATTTAAAATAATTATAAAAATAATCAAGAATATATACACCTTTTTGTTCTTTCTATGAATTTGGCAACACCGCGTTATAAAAGTATAGTATTAAAATTAAAAGATATACACTTTTTATTCTTGTTCCATCAATAGTCTACGTCGTCAATTCCTATGAGACTGGTATTGTTGTAAAAAAATCACTAATTTTGAAGTTTTTTTTACAAAAGTGCCAATATGACAACCAAGATTAATTCAATAAACGGTAAAATAATTGAAAATAAATGTAGATATGAGTGGCAAGTAACAGATTTTGTTTGCTGTAAGAGTTTTGGAGAGTATTTATTATCACCCGAATTCTCATCCAATAACGGCGAATTTAAGTGGCGATTGAGGTTATATCCCTATGGTAATAGGAAAAAAAATGAAGGATATATATCTTTATTCTTACAATCATTAAATTCTTTGGATTTAAAACCATGGATTCAATTGACAATAGATTCAAATGATTATAATACAGTTACAAAGGAGCTTTATGATGAAATAAAAGCCAAACACTCAAGGGGTCATTCTAAATTTTGTAAAAGAAATACCGATTCCGCGCAATTATCAAATAATAAGTTATCAGTATATTGTGAATTTTTTGATGCCGATGATTCTACCGATTTTCTTACATTAATAGAAGACACAAAACTTGAAACTTTAGAAAACATAGGAGAGTTACTAGGAGACAAAGATTTTTCTGACGTCACAATCAAAGTCGGTGAAAAAGAATTTCAAGCGCATAAAGCTATATTAGCTGCAGGAAGTGACGTATTTAATGCAATGTTTAGAAACGAAATGATTGAAAAAAAAACAAATGTAGTAGAAATCGAAAATATCGATCCTGAAATTTTTGAACGAGTACTAGAATTTATTTACACTGGTGAAACAGAATTGGCAGAAAAAACAAACAAAAATTTATTAGTGGCAGCAGATAGATATGATATTAATGGGTTAAAAAATCTTTGTGCTCACAAACTTTGTCAATCTATAAGTATCAACAATGTTGTTGATTTATTGAAATTTTCAGATACTTATAGTGTTAAAATATTACAAGATAATACTATTGATTTTATTGTGACTAATGCAAAGAATATAGTTAATCAACCAGTGCTTAATGATTTAAAAACTCTATCATCTGATTCTTTAGTAGAACTTTTTTGTAAAATAACTTTATCACATTAAAGTCTAATTATTTTCATTGTATTTATTATTTTTATTTTTTTTTAATGTTTTGTGTATAAGTTTATAATAAAACTAAATATATTAATCTATTTTGCTTTGCATTATTTTTCATTACTTCAACATATGAAATTATTTGTTTAAAATAATCCAAAATATATATATATTAAAATAAACCTTTGTTAGCAAAAATATATTTTGAATTCGAACTCTAAATTCATGGTGATTTATATAAAATTTTTCATTCGCTATGTTATATATTTATGATATATTTTATTTATTCAAAATCTCATAAAAATAATTTTTTTAATGACTGTTATTGAATGTGCAAATCAATGTAAATTATTTAAATTTTAAAACTTTTTAATTTTCTATATAAAGAATACAGTTATTGTAAATGACTGCGAAGAAAAGTTAATTTTTCACTCGTTTCAAAATTTTTTTAGTTATAAATAACTACAAATTATCAAACTGTGATTAATGTCTGAATTCCTATAATAAATAACAGTTATTAACAGATATTTACTGTATTTATTTGATGAAAGATGTACACAATATGAAAATTGTAGAATTTTTCATAAATTATATCAAATACATAATGTATTTAATATTATTTTGGAACAATTTTTGCATAAATATTCTGTACGAATAAAAAAAAAACCAACATTAATTATTAAAAAATATGTAAATTGTTATCAAAATATCATGAGGGAAGTACTATATAAAATGAAATATAATTTACAGATTGAAAAATATATTATTATATTTTGAAAAATATTCCCTTCAAAAATTTTTTAATGAACTTCTTGTTTCTTTAGTAAATTTCAATAAAAATAGTTAGTCTAGAAACCAACGAAATGTACACGAAAAGTCAAAATAGCGTGCATATTTTATTTAGTTAAATTTGACATTCCAAAAATTCAAGTACTTGAGTACTTATTTTTTAAGAATAAAACTTACATTCCCCACAAATTTCTATAATTTTAATTATTTCGTGTACGCTATTTTTGACTTCGCGCGTACGTTTTGTTGTCCTATTTTTGAGTTATTGGTTTTAAATTTAAATAAAAAAATAATTTATCTTTTTGGAAAACAACTATCATTCACGTTGTTTCGCGTATGCAATTTTGTCTTTTCGCGTGTTTCGTTGGCCTCCCAGGCGTACTCTAGAAAATATTCTATATTTTATATATCTCTAATTCTCAAATTTAGTTATTTAACAATCGCAGTTCCATTTCTCGACACTAATAACTTTTGCGTACAATCGATTTACGCGGTTAAAAAATAACAATTTCATATACATGCTATGTATTTTCCTGTCTTCTAATTGCATAAATTGAACATTTCTATTTATTGTCACATATTACTTGACACTTTTAATACATAAAATATTCAATCAAATCTTTAAATAAGTCTATATGAAATACTATATAAATATTTGGACATATACTTTTTTTGTATTTTCTTGAAATGTGACAACATCGCATTAAAAAAGTAGTAAAAGACATACTGATTTGTCAATTCTTGTTCAGTCAACATTGTGAATTCCAACGATTCAGATACTATTGCGAAAAAAAATAATTTTTACAAGTTTTTTTTACAAAAGTGCCGATATGACAACTAATAAAATTAATTCAGTTAATGGTAAAATAATTCAAAATAAATGTATATATGAGTGGAAAGTAACAGATTTTGATTGCTGCAAGACTTTTGGAGAATACTTGTTATCGCCCGAATTTTCATCTAATAACGGTGAATTTAAGTGGCAATTGAAATTATATCCCTGTGGCGATGAGAAAGAAGATGAAGGATATATATCTTTATACTTGAAGTCATTAAATTCTTCGACTGTAAAGCCAATAGTTCGATTGATAATAGATTCAAATGATTATAGCACAATTACAGATGAATTAGATGATGAAATAGAATCTGGATGCTCATGGGGTTATGCCCAATTTTGTGAAAGAAAAACTAATCACGATTCAACGAAAACATTAAATAATAATTTATCAGTATATTGTGAATTTTTCTATACCAATGATCCTTCCGATTTTCTTACATTAACAGAAGACACAAAACTTGAAACTTTAGAAAACATAGGAGAGTTACTAGGAGACAAAAATTTTTCTGATGTCACAATCAAAGTAGGTGAAAAAGAATTTCAAGCACATAAAGCTATATTAGCTGCAGGAAGTGAAGTTTTTTCAGCAATGTTCAAAAATGAAATGATTGAAAAGAAAACGAATGCAGTAGAAATCGAAAATATCGATCCTGAAATTTTTGAACGAGTATTAGAATTTATTTACACTGGTGAAACAAAATTTGCAGAAGAAACAAACAAACCTTTATTAGTGGCAGCAGATAGATATAATATTAAAGGATTAAAAAATCTTTGTGCTCACAAACTTTGTCAATCTATAAGTATCGACAATGCTGTTCAATTATTAAAATTTGCAGAAATTTATAATGTTAAAGTATTAAAAGATGATACTCTTGATTTTATTGTAACTAATTCAAAAAATGTAATTAATCAACCGATGTTAAATGATTTAAAAACTGTATCATCTGATTCTTTAGTAGAACTATTTTGTAAACAAACTTCATCAAATTAAAATCCAATTATTTTCATTGTATTTATTATATACTGATTTTTTTTAAATATTTTGTGGACAAGTTTAGAATAAAACTAAGTATATAAATCTATATCGCTGTACATTGTTTTATATTAAATATCTAAAATTATTGATTTAAAATATTTTCAAAATAAATCAAAACATGTATTAAAATGAATCTTTGTTTTATTACAAAAGTATAGTTTCAGTTGGAACTGTGAATTTATAATGATTCATATAAAATTGTATATTCATGTTATATTTAAGATCTTGTACAGAAATAATTTTTTCAAATAGCTATTATTAGATAACTTAAACATTGTCAGTTATTTTAATTTTAAAAAAAATTTAATTTTCTATCTATAGAAAATAATTTTTGTACATAACAATATAGGAAAATAATTTTTACGCAGATGAAGATTTTTTAAATTGTCAATAACTACAAATTATCTAACAACTGTGGTTACTGTCTCAATTTCTATATTTAATAACAAGTATTAATAGCTTTTCTCCATTATTATTTTATAAAAGATGTACGCAACATAATTTTTAGAATTTTTCATGATTTATATGAATAGATTATGTATTTAATAATGTAGAAACAATTTTTGCATAAATATCCTGTGTATTAAACAAAGGAAAAAATCAATATAAATTTAAAAAACCTTAAAATAGTATAAATGTATTAAAGTAATAATTTGAAAAGAATTCACTACATAAATCTAATAAGCAGTAATTCTTGCTTTGTAACATAAAATGTATTTTTCATTCAAATTTCTCAATCTTTATTATTATTAAATTATTATTTTAAAATTTTATCTGACAATCGCTAAAAGAAACAATCAATACTTTGTACAAAGCCTAGTTATGATTTGCAAATGAGCATGTAAGTTGACAAGGTTCACCAGTTAATTTAAAGTAATCTGATAACATTACAAAAGCATAATAAAAATTATAATAATATTCTTGTATTAAACTTTCTGTGCAAAATGAGCAAAAATAAATTTTCATTGAATATTTGAATAATTAAATTAATACATTTCAATTTTTGTTTTTGATTTATTATTTTTTTTTAATAATCATTAAAATAAATTAATAAACTATAATTTAGAGAATGAAAAATATTTGATTATTTTGAAAAATATTTTTTTAAGAAATTTCATAATAAGCTTGTTTCCATAGCAAAAGTCAATAAAAAATATTTTCATTATTTTATATCTTCTACTTTTAAATTTAGTTCTTTCTAAAAATCACAGTCTTATTTTTAGTAAACTATCAACAATACAAAAGCATGAAAAGTAGAATAATATTCTTGTTTTATACTTTCTATGCAAAATATGTTTTAATAATAAATTAAATTAATTTCAATTATTTTTTCTATATGTATACAATTTTTTTTTTTTTGTTATCGAAATATCATAGGGAAAGGAATATATATTTAAAGAATTAATAAACTAGAATTTACAGAATAAAGAATATTTTATTTTGAAACAAATTTATTAATTTACAAACTTTATAATGAGCTTTATGTGTTCATAACAAAAATCAGTAAAAATATTTTAATCATATTATATACTTTCTACTTTCTTTAGTTTATTTAAAAATATTAACAGGGTTAGAAAACAACAATAGTTTCATTTACAGTGCTATGTATTTTCCTGTTTTCTAACTGCGTGAAATAAACATTTCTATTTATTGTTACGCTTTATTTGGCTTTTTTTTTACATAAAATATTTCATATTTAGACTAGTTAAGAAACGCGATCTAAATATCAGAACTTATTTTGTTCTATAAATCTGACAACGTCGCAATAGTTAAAGGCGCACATTTTTTATTCTTGTTCAGTTAACATAGTAAATTCCAACGATACACATATCTGTTACAAAGAAAATCATTTTGGAAAGCATTTTTAATAAAAGTGACAATATGACAACCAAAATGATTTCATGTGTGGGTAAAATAATTCAAAATAAATGTAGATACGAATGGAAAATAACAAATTTTGATCGTTGCAAAACTTTGGGAGAATATTTCGAATCAACTGAATTCTCATCCCATGACAATGCATTAGATTGGCGATTGCAGTTGTATCCCTATGGGGATAAAAAAGAAAATGAAGGATACATATCTTTATACTTAATACCATACGTTTCTTTGGATATTAAAGTTAAATTTCGATTGACAATAGATTCAAATGATTATAACACCATTACAAAAGAGATGGATAGAGAAGTAGAATCCGACAGAGCATGGGGTTATCCTCAATTTTGTAAAAGAAAAACTAATACCGATTCCACGCAATTATTAAGCAATAATTTAACAGTATATTGTGAATTTTTAGATACCGATTTTCTTACTTTGATCGAAAATGCAAAACTTGAAACTTTAAAAAACATGAGACAGTTATTAGAAAACAAAGATTTCTATGACGTCACAATCAAAGTCGGTGTAAAAGAATTTCAAGCACATAAAGCTATATTAGCTGCAGGAAGTGAAGTTTTTGCAGCAATGTTCAAAAATGAAATGATTGAAAAGAAAACGAGTGCAGTAGAAATCGAAAATATCGATCCTGAAATTTTTGAACAGCTATTAGAATTTATTTACACTGGTGAAACAAAATTTGCAGAAGAAACAAACAAAACTTTATTAGTGGCAGCAGATAGATATGTTATTGATGGATTAAAAAATATATGTGCTCACAAACTTTGTAAATCTATTAGTATCAACAATGTTATTGAATTATTAAAATTTGCAGAAATTTATAATGTTAAAATATTAAAAGATAATGCTATTGATTTTATTGTAACTAATGCAAAGAATATAATTAATGAACCAGTGTTTAATGATTTAAAAACTGTACCATCTAATATTTTAGCAGAAGTTTTTCGTAGACAAAATTCATCATCAAATTAATTCTTTTTATTGTATTAATTACATTGATCTTTTTAAAATGTTTTGTGTACAATTTTATAATGAAATTAAATATATAAATCCGTAACAGTTTTAAATTATTTTTTATTATGTCAATATTTAATATCCGTTATTCAAAATAATTATAAAAATAATCAAAATATATGCATTAAAATGAATCTTTGTTTTGTTATAAAAGCATAGTTTGAATTTGAACTATGAACTTATAATAATTTACATAAATCTGTATATTCATGTTATGTTTAAAATAACTGTTATTAGAAGTAAGAATTTAGATATCAGTTATTTTTTAAATTAAAAAAAAAATTTAATATTCTATCTATAGAAAACAGCTCTTGCAGTACATAACAGTATAGAAAAATAAATTTTTACTCATCTAAAAATTTTTTTAAATTGGTAATTATTTACAAATTATGAAACAAATCTTGATCCCTACACTTAATGTCATTAACAACTGTTTACTATAATAATTATTTCATGAAAGATTTGGGCATACAAAAATTTGTAGAATTTCTTATAATTTATATTAAAATTATATTTAATAATATATAGAAAAAGTTATTGTATAAATATTCTTTATTAAATAAAAAACATAAATTAAAAAAAAATATGTTGATATAAATGTATTTAAATAATTTAAAATGAATTTACTAAAATCTGCTAAATATATTGTCCACTGAAAATTTTTAATCTTTATTATTACTAATTTATTATTTTGTAATTTTATGTGACAATCATTATCAGATATAATAAATACTTTTTATATGTACAAGCTTGATATTTATATACGTTGACAAACTTTGTGAGTTAATTTGAAGCAAACATTACATTGAAAAAGTATAAGAATATTCTTATATTATTCTTTTTACGCATAATAAGTAAAAATGAATTTTTATTGAATGTTTTAATAATTAAACAAATACATTTCAATTTTTTATTTTGGATGTATAATTTTTTTATTTTTTAATAATTATCAAAATATCATAGAAGTAGGCATGAATAAACTATAATTTTTTAAATGAAAAATATTTTATTATTTAGAAAAATATTTATTAATTAAGAAATTTTATAGTTTCCACAGCATAAGTTAATGAAAAATATTTTTATTATTTTTACCTCCTACATTCAAATTTTGTGCATTTAACAATAAATGCAGTTCCATTTTTCGACACTAACTTTTAAGTGCATTCGATTTATGCAGTGATAAGGCTAGAATTTATAGTCTACACTTAGTATTCAAACATCATTCTATCTTACTCTTTCACCATAAGAAAAATAAAGACAAAATGATGTTTAAGTGCTGAGTGTGGACTATAAATTCAAGCCTTAATAAACTAGCGCTATGTATTTTCCTGTCTTGCTCTTATCTGCGTTAATCAATCGTTCTCATATCTATTATTTGGCACTTTAATCAAATAAAACATTTCATCAATTAGACGAATTGCGATAAAAAAATCTTACTTATTTTGTTCTTTCTATAAATTTGACAACACTGCATTATAAAAATAGTAAAAGGCATACACTAATTTTGATTCTTGTTCAGTGAACATCTGAATTTCTGCGGTTCATAACGTAATATTGCAAAGAAAATCATAATTAAAAAAATTTTTTTTTGTTCAAGTGCTAATATGACAACTAAGATTAATTCAGTTAATGGTACAATAATTCAAAATACATGTAGATATGAATGGAAAATAACAAATTTTGATTGCTGCAAGACTTTTGGAGAGTTTTTAGTATCACCCAAATTCATATCTCATAACGGTGAATTTAAGTGGCGATTGCAATTATATCCTCATAGCAATGACAAAGAACATGAAGGATATATATCTTTATTCTTAGAGTCATTAAATCCTTTGGATATAAAAATAAAAGCTCGGTTAGTTATAGATTCATATGATTATGACACAATTACAAGAAAATTAACTAGTGAAATAGAAGCCGGTAGCGCAAGAGGTTATGCCAAATTTTGTAAAAGAAAAACTAATACGGATTCGACCCAATTATTAAACAATAATTTATCAGTATATTGTGAATTTTTGGATACCGGACCTACCGATTTTCTTAAATTTAGAGAAAAAACAAAAGTGAAAACTTTATATAACATAGGATGGTCTGTATTCACGGACGATTTTCATGACGTCACAATTAAAGTCGGTGAAAAACAATTTAAAGGACATAAAGCTGTATTAGCTGCAGCAAGTGACGTGTTCGAAGCAATGTTTAGAAATGAAATGATTGAAAAGAAAACGAATGTAGTAGAAATTGAAAATATTGATCCTGAAATTTTTGAACTATTAATACATTTTATTTATACTGGTGAAATATATGAAACAAACTCATATAAAACTTTATTAGTAGCAGCTGATAGATATAATATTGATCGGTTAAAAAATCTATGTGCTCACAAACTTAGCCAATCTATAAGTATCAACAATGTTGTTGAATTATTAAAATTAGCAGAGACTTATAATGTTAAAATATTAAAAGATAGTGCTATTGATTTTATTGTGAATAATGCAAAAAATATAATTAATCAACCGGTGTTTAATGATTTAAAAACTGTATCATTTGATTCTGTATTGGAACTTTTTCGTAGACAAAATTCATCATAATAAAGTCTAATTATTTTCAATGTATTTACTATATTAATCTTTTTAAAATGTGTTTGTATTTTGGTAAACGTGTTTTGTGTATGAGTTTATAATGAAACTATATAAATCTATATGGCTTTACATTGTTTTTCATTATGTCAATATTTAAAATCACTTGTAGAAAATAATCATGAAAATGATCAAAAATATATGTATTATTGAAAAAGTTAATCTGTGTTTATTTTTATTACAAATACATGGATTGAATTTGAATTTTAAAATTATGATAATTTATATAAAATTTCATATGTCATTTTTAAGATCTCATATAGAAATTTTTCCACATAACTGTTATTAAATGAGGAAATTCAGATATTAATGGCAAAAAAAAATTTTATTTTCTATGTACAGAAAATAGTTTTTGAATATAAATGTCCAGAAAAACTAATATATACTTGTTTAAAGTAGTACTGTCATGGATATGTGTCATTCAGAACATTATCAGAAAATTATTTTTTATTAGTATGAATTTTACAACTAAAATGTACGAGAATGTGAGAAAGGGATAATTTAGGATGCAGAAAAAAATGATTCCACAAAAATTGCAACCTTATTGGCGCAGATATTAGTGATTAAAGAGAAACACAAAAAAATGTCTTAAAAACAAAGTAAACTTTTTTATTTTTCATCATATCTGAATGAAACAAAGCTTATTTTGTTCCTTAGAAAATTCCAGAGGGAGTTAACAATGGAATTTGAGTGATAGCATTTACAGTTTGGACGTATATCACAATTATTTATAAAAAAATTGTACAGTGTTTTAATAAACAATTGAATTTTCGTTTAAACTGTAAGTGCTATCACTGGAATTCCATTGGTAACTCTCCCTGGAACTCTCTAAGGAACAAAATGAACTTTGTTTCATTCAAATACGATAAAAAATAAAAAAGTTTACTTAATTTATAGGATATTTTTTTGTATCTCTTTTTAATCACTAATATCTGCACTAATAGGGTTGCAATTTTTATCATATCATTTTTTTCTACATTCTTAAATATCCCTTTCCTACATTCTCATTTATTTTTGTCATGAAATTCATATAAAAACTAGTAAAAAATAATTTTCTGATAATGTCCTTAATGATGCAAATCCATGTCAGTACTACCTTAAATATTTTTAACTTGACAATAACTACAAATTATCAAATGTAATTGTGATTGTTTCAATCCCTATATTCAACAACAATCATTAGAGTTATTCATAGGCAATACAAAAATTTGTGAAATTTTATCATTATAATACGTATTTATAAATAAAGAAGTTAACATGAATTTTGAAAAATTTGTAAATAGTATAAATATATTTAAATAATTTAAAATAAATCTACTAAGCATTAATCCATGCCTTTTAACATAAGATATATTATTCACTAAAAACTTTTAATTTTTATTATTAATAATTTATTTATTTAAAATTTTATGTGACAATTGTTAAAAAAACAATACATGATTTTTGTACGATGCATGGTCACGATACGCAATAAGTACCGTTAATTTAAAGCTAAATGGCAACATTGCAAAAGTTTCAACAGAAATACATTTTTGTTTCGCGGCGTCGTGGGTCGCGACTTGTTTAGTCAACATCGTGCCTTAGATGCGTAAACTTCGTGCTTAATTCTTTTGTTATTCAGAGAAAAAGAACATTAGTTTTAACATTTTAATCTATAACGAGATATAAAGCTAAGCTAAATTTTATTCAAATTGGATTTACTTTAATGCTATCAGCTTTTATTAAATAAAAGCAGCAAATTATCGATTAATTTGTTAAAAGATTTATACGATAACATTACATCTACTGGTTTTTTAAGAAATTTGATTTCGAATTTCATTGTGTTCCTTAGACAAAAAGAAACTTATTCATGGCCATGGCACCATCTGATAAATGTATTGCAATGAATTTCGGTACATTTAGTCAGGATACATTCAGTTATAAATGGATAATAAAAGATTTTACCAATTGTTGTAAATCTGTCGGAGAATATATTAGATCGCCCGAGTTTTCATCTGGCGACAATGGAGAATTCACATGGCAGTTAGATTTATATCCGTGTGGTGATCGTCAAGAAAATGCTAATTTTTTATCATTGGTATTGCATTCGTTAAATGATTTTAATGTGAGGATAACTTGTCAATTCTCTTGCATTAATAAAAGTTATGGTATATTAAAAATTGATCGTTCATTTAATCCAGAAGAATCTTATATTCATTCTCAATATTATAATAGGGCCAATGTTATCAATCAATTAAATGCAGTAATAAGTGATTTTATATTATTTTTTGATATCAACAATATTAAAACATTTAGCGATTTTTCTACCTATATTTCAGATAATGATAAGAAAAATGAAATGTTAATGGGAATCAGTCAATTATTTAACAGTGATTTTTATGACGTCACAATTAATGTCAACGAAAAAGAATTTCATGCTCATAAAGCAATATTAGCCGCTAGAAGTCCTGTATTTGCAGCAATGTTTAAGCATGAAATGATTGAGAAGAAAAAAAATTCGGTTGATGTCGAAAATATCGAATCTTACATTTTTGAAGAAATTTTGAGATTTATTTATACAAATGAAGTTGAGGATATTGAAAATATTGCACAAGAGTTGATGGAGGCAGCGGATAAATACGCTTTGGAGGGATTGAAAAATTTGTGCATTCACAAAATTTACCAAACGGTAAATACTGACAATGCTATCGAATTATTAATATATGCTAATGATCATAACGCTGATTTATTGAAAACTAATATCACGGATTTTATTGTTAACAACGCTAAGGATGTAATAAATAAACCTGAATATCAACTTTTGACAGAGGCACCATCAAAAATTTTAATGGATTTATTTAGTAAATTGACTCTTCATAAAAACAATTAATTATATTGGATTTTTCATTGTAATACAATAAACAACTGTATTGGATTTAAATAAAAAAAATTGTATTGGATTTTTTGTTGTAATAAAATGCAAATTAATAAAATATATTCATTTGTGATTTTCATACTCCCAAGCATTTAATATTATTTTTTTAAATTCTTTAGATATATTATTCAAATATGCAATAAAATTATTTAATATATATGTAAATTTTAAATGTCAAAAAGATAATTTTATCTTCATTAATTTTATGCATACTTTTTCGTTACTGAATACTTTTTTACTGACTATTTAAACCATACTGACTTTGCATAACATAGATGAAAATGTAAAAATAAATAGAAAGATAGTTTATGCGAACAATTAATTGTTTATTTCTTAATTGACTGCGATTATTTTAAACTTTAAAAGTTTCTTCTTGTAAGAAAAAAAACGCTACGAAAAATAAATAAAATTTAGTTCAGTCGTTTATTTTGCAGCTCTATTTGTTCTAAAAAAATTTTCGTAAAAACAAGATGTACATTTACTTTTAATCTGCACTTACGATAATTGAGAATTTCTGAATATTCTTTTAAATACTTGTGATAATTAACATTTTCATTTCATAATACAATTTTTTTTATAAGTATGAATGACAAATAGATTATTTTTCTTATTATTGTCAAATAGTTGGAGAATCTACTAAATAATTCTTTCTTCATTTTCATTTAATGATATTATTGAATTTAAATGAAATGTATTTTTTTTGGTAAATCTGAGGAACATAAAGGATTTGTGTAGTACGTTGAAAACTACTTGTCAATTGTTTTTATATTAATTATTAAGTTTATGCACAGTTAATAATTTGAAGAAAAAGAAAATTTAGTAAAAATTGAAAATAATGCTGAGACTTTTGAAGAAATGTTAAAATTGGTGGTGAAAGAGAAATATTAAAAAAATCGTACAACCTTATTAATTAATAGAAGCTAAATCAATTTTTCAAAGATCGAAAAATCATTCATAAACTAACAATTAATGCTATTGATTTATTAACATTTGTTTATCTTTTCAACATTGATGTGTTAAAATGAAATCTTATTAATTTTATTGTAATTAATGCTAAAAATAAAAATGATTTATTATGAATTAGATTATTGGAAGATGTAACGAAAATTTTCAATAAATAAATACGCCATATGAAAAAAAATATATTAATAATCAATGTATTACAGTATATTAAAAAACATAAATTCAAATAAAATTTAGACTTATACAAGTAATAAAATCATTTTAATAGTGAAAAATTCTATTTACATTTAGTTCAGTATTTGATTTCTTTAAAAATATATTAAATATTTGAGTTTAAATAATCATGAGATTTCAAATAAAATTTTATAAAAATTATTTTTGTTACATCGTAATAAGTAAAATTTTTAATTTTAATTGAAAATAAAACCAAAAATAAAATAGAATCGAAACAGTTTTAAAAATAATTATATAATTATTAAACAAATATATCTAAATTCTTTTTTAGAAAATTATTTTTTATTAGTCTTTATATGAATTTCACAACTAAAATGTACGAGAATGTAAGAAAGGAATACTTTAGGATGCAGAGAAAAATGATTCCATAAAAATTGCAACCTTATTGGCGCAGATATTAGTGATTAAAAAGAAATACAAAAAAATGTCTTAAAAACAAAGTAAACTTTTTTATTTTTCATCGTATCTAAATGAAACAAAGCTTATTTTGTTCCTTAGAAAATTCCAGGGGAAGTTACCTATGGAATTTGAGTGATAGCATTTACAGTTTGGACGTATATCATAATTATTTATAAAAAATTGCACAGTGTTTTAATAAACAATTGAATTTTCGTTTAAACTGAAAGTGCTATCACTGAAATTCCATTGGTAACTCTCCCTGGAACTCTTTAAGGAACAAAATGAGCTTTATTTCATTCAGATACGATAAAAAATAAAAATGTTTACTTTGTTTATAGGATATTTTTTTGTATCTCTTTTTAATCACTAATATCTGCACTAATAGGGTTGCAAATTTTAAAATATAATTTTTTTCTACATCCTTAAATATCCCTTTTCTACATTCTCATTTATTTTTGTTATGAAATTCATATAGAAACTAGTAAAAAATAGTTTTCTAGTAATGTTCTTAATGATACAAATCCATGTCGGTACTACCTTAAATATTTTTAACTTGACAATAACTACAAATTATCAAATGTAATTGTGATTGTCTCAATCCCTATATTTAACAACAATCATTAGAGTTATTCATAGGCAATACAAAAATTTATAAAATTTTTTATAAATTATATAATTATAATATTTATAAATAAAGAAATCAACATGAATTTTGAAAAATATGTAAATAGTATAAATATATTTAAATAATTTAAAATAAATCTACTAAGCATTAATCCATACCTTTTAACATAAGATATATTATTCACTAAAAATTTTTAATTTTTATTATTAATAATTTATTTATTTAAAATTTTATGTGACAATTGTTAAAGAAACAATACATGATTTTTGTACGATGCGTAGTCACGATACGCAATAAGTATGTAAGTTGACAAGGTTCAATAATTAATTTAAAGCTATATGGCAATATAGCGAAAGTTTCAACGGAAATACATTTTTGTTTCGCTGCGTCGCGGTTTGTTTAGTCAACACCGTGCCTTAGATGCGTAAACTTTGTGTTTAATTCTTCTGTTATTCAGAGAAAAAGAACAGTTTTAACATCTAAATCCATAACGAGACATAAAGCTAAGCTAAATTTTATTAAAATTGGATTTACTTTAATGCTATCAGCTTTCATTAAGAAAAAGTAGCAAATTTTCCATTAATTTGTTAAAAGATTTATACGATAACATTACGTCTACTGCTTTTTTAAGAAATTTGATTTCGAGTTTCATTGTGTTCCTTAGACAAAAAGAAATTTATTCATGGCCATGGCACCATCTGATAAATGTATTGCAATGAATTTCGGTACATTTAGTCAGGATACATTCAGTTATAAATGGATAATAAAAGATTTTATCAATTGTTGTAAATCTGTCGGAGAATATATTAGATCGCCTGAGTTTTTATCTGGCGACAATGGAGAATTCAAATGGCAGTTATATTTATATCCGTGCGGTGATCGTCAAGAAAATGCTAATTTTTTATCATTGGTTCTGCGTTCGTTAAATGATTTTAATGTAAGGGTAACTTGTCAATTCTCTTGCATTAATAAAAGTCATGGCATATTGAAAATTGATCGTTCATTTAATCCAAAAGAATTTTGTAGTTATTCTCAATATATTGCGAGGAGCATTGTTGCCAACAATTTTAACACAACAACATATGATCTTACGTTATTTTTTGATATTAGTAATATTAAAACATTTAGCGATTTTTCTACCTATATTTCAGATAATTATATGAAAAAGGAAATGTTAACGGGTATCAGTCAATTATTTAACAGTGATTTTTCTGACGTCACAATTAATGTCAACGGAAAAGAATTTCATGCTCATAAAGCAATATTAGCCGCTAGAAGTCCTGTATTTGCATCAATGTTTAAGCATGAAATGGTTGAGAAAAAAACCAATAAGGTCGATGTCAAAAATATCGAATCTTACATTTTTGAAGAAATTTTGAGATTTATTTATACAAATGAAGTTGAGGATATTGAAAATATTGCTCAAGAGTTGTTGGAGGCAGCGGATAAATACGCTTTGGAGGGATTGAAAAATTTGTGCATTCACAAAATTTACCAAACGGTAAATACTGACAATGCTATCGAATTATTAATATATGCTAATGATCATAACGCTGATTTATTGAAAACTAATATCATAGATTTTATTGTTAGCAATGCTAAGGATGTAATAAATAAACCTGACTATCATCTTTTGACAGAGGCACCATCAAAAATTTTAATGGATTTATTTAGTAAATTAACTCTTCATAAAAACAATTGATTATATTGGATTTTTCATTGTAATACAATAAACAACTGTATTAGATTTAAATAAAAAAAGTTGTATTGGATTTTTTGTTCTAATAAAATGCAAATTAATAAAATATATTCATTTGTGATTTTCATACTCCCAAGCATTTAATATTATTTTTATAAATTCTTTAGATATATTATTCAAATATGCAATAAAATTATTTAATATATATGTAAATTTTAAATGTCAAAAACTAATTTATAAATAATTTTATTTAATATTAAAATTAATTGAATCTTCATTAATTTTATGCATACTTTTTCGTTACTGAATACTTTTTTACTGACTATTTAAACCATACTGACTTTGCATAACACAGATGAAAATGTAAAAATAAATAGAAAGATAGTTTATGAGAACAATTATTTATTTCTAAATTGACTGCGATTATTTTAAACTTTAAAAGTGTCTTCTTTCTAGAAAAAAAAACGCTACGAAAAATAAATAAAATTTAGTTCAGTCGTTTATTTTGCAGCTCTATTTGTTCTAAAAAAATTTTCGTAAAAACAAGATGTACATTTACTTTTAATCTGCACTTACGATAATTGAGAATTTCTGAATATTCTTTTAAATACTTGTGATAATTAACATTTTCATTTTATAATACAATTTTTTTTATAAGTATGAATGACAAATAGATTATTTTTCTTATTATTTTCAAATAGTTGAAGAATCTACTAAATGATTCTTTCTTCATTTTCATTTAATGATATTATTGAATTTAAATGAAATGTATTTTTTTGGTAAATCTGAGGAACATAAAGGATTCGCGTAGTACGTTGAAAACAACTTGTCAATTGTTTTTATATTAATTATTAAGTTTATGCACAGTTAATAATTTGAAGAAAAAGAAAATTTAGTAAAAATTGAAAATAATGCTGAGACTTTTGAAGAAATTTTGAAATTGGTGGTGAAAGAGAAAAATTAAAAAGGTCGTACAACTTTATTAATTAATAGATCAATTTTTCAAAGATTGAAAAATTATACATAAACTAACAATTAATACTATTGATTTATTAACATTTGTTACATCTTTTCAACATTGATGTGTTAAAATCAAATCTTAATTTTATTGTAATTAATACTAAAAATAAAAATGATTTACTATGATTTAGATTATTGGAAGATGTAACGAAAATTTTCAATAAATAAATACGCCACATGAAAAAAAATATATTAATAATCAATATATTACAGTATTAAAAAACATAAATTCAAATAAAATTTAGACTTATACAAGTAATAAAAAGTAATAATTTTAATAATGAAAAATTCTATTTACATTTAGTTCAGTATTTGATTTTTTTAAAAATATATTAAATTTTTGAGTTTAAATAATCATAAGATTTCAGATAAAATTTTATAAAAATTATTTTAATAAGTAAAATTTTTAATTTTAATTGAAAATAAAACCAAAAATAAAATAGTATCGAAACACTTTTAAAAATATTTATTAAACAAATATATCTAAATTCTATTAACGAAGAACGTATACATTGTCTCGCGCAATCCTTATATTACGTTTTCACTTTCATACTCGTCATAAACTCTGCTCTTTCTCTTTCTTGCGCGTTTATTAGGAAAAGCAAAAGGAAAAAAGGCAAGAGAATTAGGGGTGCAAATGGAGGAAGAAAGAGGAGAAAGAGACAGAGAGTTAACGAATGCCTGGTATGAATGCGATAAGGCACGTCCAACACTTTCACCACTATGCTGTTACCTGCTGATATCGTCGCATACGCAACGGACGTCACTTTACACGAACTCTCATACGATGACGACAAGGTTGTGAACAGTTTCCTATAACATATCTACGTTGGTTAAAATATTATGAGATTTAACGTATTAAAAAGTAATGAAAACAGTGAAATTTTAATTGATAAGATATAGAACGATTTTTTCAATCGGTATCTATTTTACAATTAGTAAACATTAGCTGATAATACAGATATTTAGTATTTTGATCGGTGCTTATTATATCGCAATGATTTATGAAAATACTATTGAAATATTCATTAAACGTATGTTCAAGCAACTTTTTAAGTAGATATATTTTTAATTAAAGTCAATAAAAATGAGTTATATATTTTTCACAAATTTTTAGAATACATAATGGTTATTGATCAAATTAAATAGAAAATAATCAAAAATTTTGAAAATTCACACTATTAGAAAAATAACATTTTTAATTAAACAAAATAAGATAAGACCATGACCGATAAACAAAAATAATTTATCTTAAATTTTTTTTTACTATACGACCTATTTAGTGATTATTTTTAAAAATATTACCATACTTAATTTTTAATTGAAATGTTAATTAATCTAATAAGACTTAAAAATCTGATCATTTATAGATTTAAAGTGTTCGTTTTTTATATGAATAAGATTTTTTTTTAAATGTAAATTGATTAAAAAAATTTCATGATACTATTACAGAATGGATGCGATAAAGACATAACTGTAAATTATAATAACTCTTTTTGAAAAATAATAAAGTATTATAGTTAAATTTACATATAAAATAATAAATAAATTAGTATATGTAATTAATAAATAATAAGATAAATTGTTAAATATTACTGGATTCACATAAAAAAAAACATTCCTTTTTTACAGGTTAAAAATAATTACTTAAAATATACTTAAATACATTTTTATTATTGGTACAACATTTTAATTGAGTTCTTAATTTTTTTTTTGTTTTTACGGTCTTTCGATAAATTCTGATAAAAATACTTGAATTAAATTTACTATAGATACGTAAATATATTACTGTGGGCACACAAAGTAACATAAACTGTACCTATATTTCATTAGAATTAAGTTGGCAACATCGTAGAAACTTCAAAAACATATTGCATGTTCATGTTATTGCTTTAACGTATAGTTAAACGTTGATGGCAGTTTATCAATGTTTCTTTGTTAGTCTCTACAAAGTTTTAAAATATGTCCAGAAAGTGTATTTTATCAAATTGTGGTAAAGTCAGTCAAAATTTGTATAAATATGAATGGGAAATAAACAATTTTTTAGATTGTTGTAAAAATGTTGGTGAATTCATTAGCTCGCCCGATTTTTCGTGCGGTAATAATAATGAATTCAAATGGCGATTAAAATTGTATCCTTTTGGTCACCAAGAAGAAGATAAAGGGTTTTTATCAGTATTTCTCCTTTCGTTAAATGATTATTCATTAGAAATAACACGTGAATTCATTATATTTCAAAATTTCAAAAACGCTACATCTGCAAAAAATCTAAGCGATTCTAAATACAAACCAAACGAATCATGGGGTTGTAGTCAATTTATTAGAAGAAGTGATATTGCTAATCTAGTGCAAGAGTCAAATAATTGCTTAACATTAACTTGTCAAATCAGCAATATTATAACTTTTACCGATTTTTCTAATCATGCCCATAGTTTTACAAAAATTAGTGATATAAGACTTGACATGTTAAATGATTTTGGAAAATTGTTTAAAGACGATAATTTTTGTGACGTCACAATTACTGTCGATGGTAAAGAATTTCGAGCGCACAAGGCAATTTTAGCTGCTCGTAGTACCGTTTTTACAGCAATGTTTCAAAGTAATATGATTGAAAAAGAAACAAATTCAGTAAAAATTGAAGATATTAATCATGAAATTTTTGAAAAAATGTTGAAATATATTTATACTGGAGAAATAGGTAACATTGAAAAGATTGCCAAGGATTTATTAGTGGTAGCAGATAAATACGCGCTCACAGGACTGCAAAACATATGTGCTTCTGAAATTTATAAAACTATAAACATTGAAAATGCTATTGATTTATTAATGTTTGCTGATACTTATAATATTGATACATTAAAAACCAATGTTATTGATTTCATTGCAATTAATGTAAAAAGTATGGTGAATGTACCACAATATAAATTATTAAAAAATGCATCACCTGAAATTTTTATGGAAATTATTCATAAAATAGCGCTACATACATAAAATAAATATTTTTGTGTTCTATTAATCATTGTATTAAACGAAATCAGTTAATTTTATGAAAGTTTTTATGTGTAAATTATTTAAAATATTTAGTTTCAAATCAAAACATGTTTTAAAACAGTTCAAATAAATATTATATGAAAAAAGAAATTTTATTTTTTTAATAGTATACATGTGTATCATTTCTGTTTTAATACCAAAATGATAAGGTTGACTTTGTGAACAGCTTTTTATAAAGCATCTCCATTGATTAAAATATTATAAGAGATTTAACGTATTGAGAAGTGATGGATATAGTGAGATTTTGATTGATAAGACAGGATGAATTTTTTTTCAGTCGGTATCTATTTTACGATTAGTAAATATTAGTCAATAATATAGATATTCATTTTGATCTAAGCTTATTATATTTTGATCTATGCTAATTATTATTATTTTTATTCTCAAATTGCAATATAATTTATTAAAAAACAAATGAGATATTTAGTAAAGGTAAGTTCAGCAACTTTTTTAATAACGATATAAAATTTTTAATAAAAAATGTCAATAATTATAAGAGTTATATATTTATCACAAATGTTTCAGATAATATTATTGATCAAATTAAACAGAAAATAAACCTAAATTTTAAAAATTAATTATTAATTTTTATCCGGAAAATAATATTTATAGTTGAATCAAAATAAGATAAGACCTACTGGTTAAATGAACATCCATTGGTAAATAAAAAATATTAACAATTTATCTTGAATATTTTTTTTGATACAACCTATTCAATGATTATTTTTTAAAATATTAGTACTTAATTTTTAGTTGTAATATTAATTAATCTAAGACTTAAAAATCTGATTATTTATAGATTCAAAGTATTCATTTATTATATGATTGAAATTGATTTGTTAAAAATTTAAATCTATTAAAAAATTTTTATTTACCAAAAAATTAAAAAAGGATCTGAAATAGATGCAATAAAGACATAAGTAAATAACTGTAAATTATTATAATTCTTTTGAAAAATAATATAATTAAATAAACAAATATAGTAATAAATAAATTATATGTAATTGATTGACAATTAAACAATTTATTTAATATTACTGGACTCGTAAATAAACATTTCTTTTTGCGGTTTAATAATACATATGACACAAGTAATAGAACTTTTATTAATTAATATTTTATTTTAGTATTTTTATTTCTATAACATTTAAATTGAAATAATTATTATTTGTTTTTACGGTCCTTTAATAAATACTGATAAAAATATTCAGTTTTATAATGAAAATATTTAAATTAAATTTACTACAGATACTTATATATTAGAATAACACAAACTGTACCTAAATTTTATAGATATAGGGTTGGCAACATCGTCAAAACTTTAAAAACATAGTACACGACACTGCCAGTCATTGTTTTGACGTATTAGTTGAACGTTGATATCAGTTTACCATTTCTTTGTTAGGCTAGAAATTCTTAAAATATGTCCTCAAATTATGGTGAAGTCAATCAAAATATGTGTAAATATGGGTGGAAAATAAACGATTTTTTTAATTGCTGTAAGAATGTTGGTGAATGCATTTTCTCGCCCGATTTTTTGTGCGGTAATAATAATGAATTTAAATGGCGATTGCAATTATATCCTTTTGGTTACCGAAAAGAAGATGAGTTTTTATCTATATTTCTCCATTCGTTGAATGATTATAGATTAGAATTAACATGTAAATTCATGGAAAATACTACACATACAGTAGAAGCATCATTTAAATTTAGAGCTGAATTCAAACCACATAAAAGATGGGGTTTTTATCAGTTTATTAAAAGAAGTGAAATCGCTAGTCTAATGCAAGTGACAAACAATTGCTTAACATTAACTTGTGAAATCAGCAATATTATAACTTTTACCGATTTTTCTAATCACATTCATGGTTTTACAAGTTTAGTAATACAAAACTTGATATGTTAAATGATTTTAAAAAAATTTTAAACGATGATTTTTGTGACGTCACAATCAGTGTCAACGGTAAAGAATTTCGAGCGCACAAGAATATTTTAGCTGCTCGAAGTACAGTTTTCACAGCAATGTTCCGAAATAATATGATTGAAAAAAAAACGAATTCAGTAATAATTGAAAATATTAAACATGAGACTTTTGAGAAAATGTTAAAATATATTTATACTGGAGAAGTAGATGACATCGAAACGATTACCAAGGATTTATTAGTGATAGCGGACAAATATGATATCATAGGATTAAGAAATATATGTGCTCATAAAATTTATGAAACTATAAACACTGAAAATGCTATTAATTTATTAATATTTGCTGATACTTATAATGTCGATACATTGAAAAATAATATTATTGATTTCATTGTAACTAATGCTGAAGGTATAATCAACGTATCAGAATTTAAATTATTAGAAAATGTATCACCTAAAATTTTTACAGAAATTTTTCGTAAATTAGCACTACAGAAAAAAAAATAATTTTTTTTGTGTTCTATCCATCATTGTATTAAACAAATAAAATTAGATAATTTTATTATAATTTTTATATGTGTACTATTAAAAATATTTATAGTTTCTAATCAAAATATATTTTGAAATAATTCAAATAAATATTAATTAAAAAAAGAAATTTTATTTTTTATTCTTATACCTATGTATAATTTTTGCTTTAAATGTGAACCTTTCGTTTATTAAAATCATCAATAAGATTGTTAAATAGCTACAAGTACTCTTCAGCATCTGTCTATCTTACAAAGATTCGTCTCTTGGAATTGTTCATTCTTCGATTTTTCTTCAATTCGAAAGATTGACTTTGGTACAGTGCGCATAAGCAAATAAGAAAACTAACAGAGAAAAAGCTGCTATCTGCATCTTTCTAACCTTATATATATATATGCGTATAGAAGAAGTGGGGTTGCAAGTTGTGCGGGAGAATTTGCGATCAAAGCCATCTGTTGCATTGTCCCGGGGTCCCGCGTGGCAATTAGAAGGCGACAGCTGAATCTCACACCGCCTGTGCTTATACTTACTTCAGTGGCTCTCAACCTCTAGTAACCTGTAAGAAGGAAATGGAGCTTTCTGAGCTTTCAATAAATTCTTCCGACTTTATGTATATATTTTTTTAGTTTTTTAATTTCATGAAAGTTTATTTTTTTTTAAAAATTTTTAGATCTATTATATATGTTTAAAAAAACGATAAGGACATCTTTGATTTTCCCAACTTTTAATTACTCTTTAAATAAGTGAAAATGCCTATTTATATTTGACAGTTTATTGTATTTTTATTTCTTTCTATTTATTTCGTTAAAAATTGATAAAACTGAACAAGTTTTTGTTATTAATTTTGATAACATTTAATAGAAATTAATCGTATTTGTAAAATATTAAAATTTATAAAAGTTGTACAATCTTTGTACACGAATAAATAAAATATCCCGGTTGAATAAAATATCAATGGTTGAAATTTAAGCTTCAATAAAGTAAACAATAGTTTCTACAAGAAATATCGAGATTGCTAAGACCCAATCATTTATTATATATAAATAAACGGTTATGTCCATACCGTTTTGATCTCATTTTTTTTACCTTTGTTATGTAATATCTGGAATAAAAAAAAGATTTTCTTTATATTAATAAAAAAAAATTATTTTTCCACATAAATATCGAAATTAACATACAGTGTATTTTCACTATATTAAAGCCTGCTCAGTTGAAGATTTTTATTAACTTTAACAATAAATATAAGTTTAATTTAATAATTGAAGACATTTCGAACTGATTACCTTCGTAATTTTGATTTTATATTCGAATCAATTTTTAAAAAACTATCGTATAATATTAAAATTTCATGAATTCACTGAGATATTTTAGTTTGTTTAAAGGACTTCAAAACATTGATTTATTTGTCATATTTTCTCTCTTATGTGTATAATAAATTTCAGAAAAATTTTGTCAACCAAAGTATTATTTTTAACTTATTGGCATATTAAAATTTCTCAAATCAAGAAAAATCAAATAGTTTGGTAATCAAATGATTATTGAACCTAAAAAGTAGAAACTTCTCCTATTATATTATTATCTACAAAAAAAGCAATTAAATTTTTTTGAAAATTCTTGATTGCTGATACGTTATTCAAAAAAACAATGTATAGTTTATTATTAGACTGAAAGTACAGCGATTGAGTTTTAATTAAAAGGAGCTTTTCATCAAACTTAATATAGAATATACAAAATATAAAATGCAATCGACATTTTCGTTTGCATATCTACAAATAATAATTTTTTTTTATATAATCTTATGCATACTTTTAATGATAAAAACGTTATTTTTACAATCTATTTATTAATATAACATCATATTTGAAAAATCAAATTTGATTTTTGAAACTTTAAAGTTCTTTAAAATTCTTTCACAATATTTAAAAATTTATCAAAAATATTAAAAATTTTTCGGATAATAAAAATTCACGGATATTTAAAAAAATTAAAGAAAATAAAACAAATCGATGCCCTAACTCGGCGAAGATTTTAAAAACCCCGTAACTTGTCGTTTGCTTCAAAAGCCCCGTAATTCAGTGTCTGTTTACAAAACTTTTTATATAAGATATTCAAAGAAATTTCAAGGAAAAAAGATCATTAAAGCAACTGCTATATAAATAAAAAAAACTTTATTTTATTATTTTGTGTTTTCGTAAAATAAACCATTAGATTATCATTTAAGTTATTCAATGTCTTATTTAAAAACATGCCGAGAAGAGTCAAGCTAGTAAAGGTCATCATCCCTGATTCTTTTATTTTAAAGAATTTCGCTAATATATTAGATTCATATATGAATCTATGCCTTGAGAAATAGTACTCTCTTTCTTCTATTATTCTTCTTATTATTTTTCAAAAAATCAGTATCTTACGGAATTCCAAGGAGACAACATCTTTTAATAAATAACAGTTAGTTACACTGTTTTATAAAACTTTACGTATAATATTCGTGTAGAGTGAAAATTATAAATTTAAGAACGATAATTTATTTAATTTTATATAAAACTAATCTCAAGTAATTACTGTTTTCAAAGATAAACTTATATGCTTGCAAGTATGTATATGTTTATACCAATATGGCAAATTTTTAAAAATATTGATTACTGTAAAGAATTCATTAGTATGTTTAAAATTTGACTATAATTATTACACCAATACTATTTTTTTCAGGCAAGTTTTTAATATAGTTATATTTGCAGAAAATAAAAATTATTATTAGTATTTATAGAATGGAAAATAATAAAATTCCATCTACCCAAGTTAATTTCAGATTCGGTACGTGAAAAATTAATATTTAATAAATATTTTAAATTAATTATAAACTTATGTCTTTTTTGTTGGAATTCTGTAGAAGCATCAAAATTCATCCAAAAATATTGCCCAAATTGTTCGGAAAGTTTTGCTTTAAAAATATTGCGTAGAAAATACGGACCGATACGTTGTCCAAAGTGTACATTGGTTTTAAAGTTTCGGTGTATAAAATGTAAAAAAGTTAATAAGAGTTGTGGCTCTTTGATTAAGCATGTGAAATATTTCAGCTGCAAGGATTTTTTTTCTTGTGTTCACTGCGAATTTACAACGAAAGTAAAACGTGATCTTAGACAACACCTGATGCGCGAACACATGGAAGATTATGAAGAATGTCCTGATTGTAAAAAAAATGTTAAATCATCTTATTTAAAAGAACACAAGAGTAAACGATGTAGAAAATCTCCTCGTAAAACTGACCGCGTAATTGATGTGAAGATAGAATCATGTAAGTTTTATATTTTTTTACAATGCTTTTTTTTTATTTCATCGAATCAAAAATATACTTTAAAACAAAATTCTATCTCGTTTGATATCATTATAGAATAATATCTGTGATTAAATTCTTATTAAACATTTAAAAATTAATTTTATAGTTTGATAGTAAAATTATTTTTTTGCTTCATCGGTGTAACTAAATTAGAGTATAACTAAAAATTTATAAAATAATTTTTATTTTGAAAATTAAAAATTTCCTTAAAATAATATTAGAGAAAAATTGAAACTTCAAAGTTATGGCAGTCACATAAAATGACGTTCTTTTGCGTATTACTTACAAAAAAATTCTATGCTTTATTTTTAAAAAATTATAGCAAAAAAAATTTTTATTGAAAATTTTTAATAATTTTGCAAATTTTTTTCATAATTTCTTCATTTTTAATTGATAGTTGAAAATAATTGATTAAAAAAATTATCAAGAATTAAAAAATCGTTATAGTTTTAAAATTTTTTTATAATAATCGCAACATTTATATTTATCAAAAATATAATGATGAACGATGCAAAGGCATAATAAAAACTTTTCATATATGTAAATTTTTAAACTTATTCAGTGTACTTATATTTTTTTTATTTAACGTCGCTATATTTATGCTATCATTGTGATGCTAATTAGGGATGGAGGTCGTCAGTGTATTCGTAAACAAAACACATGTAACGCACAGTAGCGCTTGCATAAAACAACAACCAGGAACGGGATTCGAACTCGAGTCTCTGAGATTCTGAATCCATTGCTCTACCGAGTGAACCACTGACGACCATTGTTTTAATAGTACTAAATAAAAGTCCATTTTTATGCTAAACTATTAAAATTTTTCTTTTCTAAACGCAAAAATGTATCTTTAGCGAGTTTTTTAATAATTCAATCAATTATAATTACAATTATAATCAAATCAATAATAAACGAGATAATTTATTATCGCATACATGTTTCATGTATTTTATTATGATTCATCAAAGCTTATTCTTTTACAGACAAGATGAGATTGAACGATAGCAAAGAAACATGGAGTAAGTTTATTTAATTCGTAGTTTTCATTAAAAATAATCAATATAAAATCTGATACAATTTTCTAAAAAAATTAATAGGTTTGGAAAAGTTTGCCGACTTTTATTGCTTGAAATGTAACGTTGAATTTGATAAAACAAAAAATGGATTAAAAAAATGCGAGATCTGCACTGGTTCATTGGTATACAAATGTTTAAAATGCAGTGAACATATTAATTCAATTTGTGGATTTTTCGATCATTTGCAAAACAGATGTGAATACCGAGAGAGTATGTCTGTTTAGAATGTAATAAAAAAATCGACATGAAAAATATTGTAGAACACAAAACTTTTATGCGCTAGAATACAAGTTGATATCAATATTGTGATTTGAAACACAAGTAAAAAAAATTCTATAAACTATAAATTTTATAAAGATTGTTCAAATAATAAAATAGAAAAAAAATAATTTATTTCTAATTATTTCAAAATTTTCTGTATATCTTCAGACTGCCTAATAATAATAATTAAAAATTGGATACATTTTTTAATAAATTAAGTCTTTATTTTTCGCTAGATTTTTCTGGTCAAAATATATGCAAAAATGTGTAATTTATAATAAATCCAAAAAGAAAAAAAATATTTAAGCTTATCAGGTAATCAGTTTAATGAATTACTATTTCTTCGATAGTAAAAAATATTAAGTTTAGCATTTTATTTGCAGAAATATATGCTTCAGAAGTATAAGCATAAATTCAAAAGTTTGCACTAAAAATACTATATATACTATAATATAATAAAGTTTGCCCGCATATTATTTTAAATTATCAAAAATTTTAAATACTTTATTTTAAAATTTGTTCTAAGAGGTGATTCAAAATGAAACTTTTCTCCCATGAAGTACTAAAAGAAGTGAAGTTAATTTTTTATAATTAAGTTAAACATCATTTAGAAATATTATTTGAAACCGGTTTTGATATCACTGATGCATAAATTTTACTCAAAAGTTGCTTCCAGACTGAATAAAAACAATTGTCTTGAAAACCATTACTTTTGTATTAATTAAAACATTAAAAAAAATATTTTTTTGTTGAATAATTTTGATTAACCTACAAATTTTAAAATGAAATTAATTCTTACTTTTTAACACATTCTCACTTTTTCTCTTATTTATTTACGACAAAATGCATTCGAAATGTATCAACTTTCATTTTACTCCATAATAAATAATTAAAGAGAAATGATACAAATGAATTACTGCTCAAAAATTTGTTACACTTATTACGATCATGAACATTGCGTTTAAATGATTTTCTAATGATATAATCTATGATATGTCAATTTTTAATAACATTAATATCCAACACAATTCTTGGTAATTTTAAAATTTTAGCTAACCTTAATATTTCTACTTTAAAATTTAATGACAAATATTGTTATTTTTTACGAAGTATATCATAAAATATTTTGCATAAAATATAAAAAAAAATTAATAAAAATAATTTATTTAACTTCTTTTGATTTTGACTTCAACAAAAAAAAATATTTATATGGTTTTTTGTGTCAAAGAGTTCCTTCAAACATTCAAGACTAAATTTTTAAAATACTTTATTTATAATATAATAAAGTTTAATTTATAATTTTTGTATTTATATCAATTTTACATACTAGATGGGTAACATATACATTATATGCGTAAACAAATAATTATCTCTCGATATTCTTTGAATTGCATTGTTATGAAGCGAGTCGCTTTTGGATGTATAATTAAAATTTGCTTGGAAAACAATATACAAGTCTGTAATACTTTATCATTTAATCAATTGCTCGTTAATTGTATGGTTTAGTCATCTATGCAATTTAACAGTTAAGATAAAGCTGACAAAGAGAAAGAAAGAAAAAAATAAGTTAATCAATACCTGATAACAAGGCAAAAGTGAAGTACATAAAAAATTTTTTTATTTATCGAATAAAATTGTGCCATTTATCTCTTGAAGTTTTACTCAGCTTGGTAAAGCTGGCATTAATACCGGTGTAGAAATTTCTTGCTATATTGATTTCGTTTATTTTTTGAAAAATGATTTCTTCAAATTGTGTCATGTCAAATTGCGGTACAGTGAATCTGAAGAAAAACGAATACGAGTGGGAAATATGTGATTTTTTAAATTACAAAACTTTTGGACAGCATATAACGTCCCCCATATTTTTGCACAGGACCAACAACGAAGATACCAAGTGGCAATTAAAATTATACCCGCACGGCGAGGATAAGGAGAACGAAGATTATTTATCCGTTTATTTGACATCGATGGATAATAGTTCAATTAAAGCTACATCTTCATTTTTCGTTAAAGACAATACTTATCATACTGCTGCATCTCCGGATAAATTTAACTCAACAAGAAGAACTTGGGGTCATCCACAATTTATTAAAAGAGATAAAATTATTGATTTAGTACAGATATCGAATAATAATTTGACTTTATGCTGCGAGATCAGCAATGTTACCGTTTTAAATTCTTCCAGTCGTGCACAAATTAGCGATCCAAAAAAAGAGATCGCAAGAGACTTTGGTCATTTATTGTACAACAGTGATTTTTCTGATGTGACGTTCACGTTAGGTACAAAAGAATTTCAATTGCATAAAGCAATATTGGCTGCTCGAAGTAGCGTTTTTGCAGCGATGTTCAAAAGTGAAATGAAAGAAAAAGAAACAAACGAAGTCAAAATCGAAGAAATTGAACCTCATGTTTTTGAAGAATTTTTAAAATTTGTTTATACTGGTGATGTAGAAATTACAGAGAAAACAGCCAAAAATCTGCTAATGACAGCAGACAGATATGCGGTTGAAGGATTGAAAAATTTATGTATTACTAAACTTTGTCAGATGATAAACATAGAAAATGTTATTGATACTTTAATGATTGCCGATTTTTACAAGATTATTGAATTAAAAGATTTTGCCATAGATTTTATCATTGGCGCTACTAAAGAAGGGATTGATATATCAGAATTGAAGTTGTTGGAAAAAATACCACATATTTTAACAGAACTTTTCCAAAAATCAGTATCACGAAAAAGTTAATTTAAAAGTTTTTGTTAATATTAATATTTTTAAAAATTAATAAATTTTTAATATTTTAACAGTTAAGTGTATATTTTATTATACTTTATATATCTACTGACTAAACATTTTTTATTTCTATCTTTTACGAATAATGCAATAAATATTTTTAAGTTATTACTGGACTTTTTAAAAACAAATCTTCTGATTATTTGTCTTATTAGAAATTATCAATTTTGAAGATTAACTGTAACGTAATTGTTATTAATATCTCTACTTGCTATAATTTTTGTTAATAACAGTTTAAAAAAAAATGATTTTCATATGTGTGAGGTATTTATAAATATTCGCAAAAATTCTTAATTTACTAGTGTACTTATATAGTATCAGTAAAGACTTTAACACGTGCGCATATTCGTTCAAGCAGTACTGCTGGCTAAGTAGGAAGTAACAGCTGAGTTTACCAAATGCAATGTATGGTAGCATCGGTTCTGTGTACTGAGGAGGATGTTGCCATATCATTTTTATCGTCAAAATATTGCTTGCCAATCTCAACATCCATAAAAAGAATATTATATTTTTTTTAATAAAAATTTTTATATGATCTTGTGTTTTTTGTTAGTCTTAGTCTACACGCATACGAATAAACTGTTGCAGTAAAAAATTTAAGCAAATAATTAAATTGCCAGTTATGTTATGTTTGTTATACATACAATCAAAACTTATAGAGAAAGTGATTTTGAAATATCTTTTCTTTCACAAAATATTTAAATAATCTGAATCGATTTGGTTCAACGTCTGATTTTTATAAAGTTATCAATAGTTTTGTTCAAATTTTTAGTACACTTAAAAAAATTTGCATCCTTTCAATGTCATATGGATTTTGATCATAATATTTTAGAAGTAACTTTTTTCTAAAAGTATATATAAAATTTAAGATAAAAAATTTGTTTGTAAAAAAATTTTTTTAAAAGTTCTATTTTTCCAAACTTATGAATGAATAAAATTACGATAAAATTTAGAGCAAAATTCAAGATTTATTTTTTATGCACATTTCAAGTTAAATTTTTGCACTATTTTTGTTTATTTATAATTTTATAAAAAATTGAAAGTTTATTAATCAAAATATTGTAAAATTATGTTCTATAAATATTTGAAACTCAAATAGAATTAGACATAATATTTAAAACATCGAGCGTTGAACCAATTTGACATGATTCCTTTTATGATTTTGTAAAAAAAATATTTCAAAGCTAGAAAAATTCAAGACCGGATGATGAAACGCTCTCTTGGTTAAACACATTTGTATAACTTACTTTACGTTATAAAATTAAAATAATTTTTACATTTTATTAACTAATTCTATTTAATGATTCATAAAAATTTTTTATCGTAATTAAAATTCTTTTTATTCATAATTGCAAAATGTTTTTGTGACAATAATCAGATCGTAACAAATGCTCTCAGGTCTCATGTACTATCGTTATTACAAACTATTAAATTCTGTATAAAAAAAGATATGATTTCACATCATCAATACATTTATAATCTATTCTTTGTGCATCGAGTATAAATCATAAATTATATGACTTCCTTTTAAAAAAGATAAATGCATACTATATTAACGAATACAAGTTTTCACTTAACACAAATTCTTTTTCTGTTATATCTAGAAAATTTTTCTTAGAAAATGAAATTATGATAACGATATAGCAATAAAGAGGTAAAACATTGCAGATAGCTGTAAATACGTACGTATTAAATGTAAAGGATGAAGGCAGATAAGTACATACATTTGAACGATCGAGTTAATTTATTTGTGAGTGAATCACTACCCTGGTAACATGGTCAACGCAATTCTGCTGCAATTTTGCTGCAATTTTCTTGAAAATCAAAAACTTGCAGCAGAACATGTGCTGTCTGTTTCCGCATTTCATAGGGTTTTTATGAAAGAAATTACACAGATGAGTGCAACAAAATTGCACGTTTCTGGCAAGAAAGTGCAATCTACGGAACGGAAAGAATCGCAGAATCTTGAAGATATTTTGCAGTAAACTTGCGGAAAAACTTATTACAGACACTAGCAACAAAATTAAGTAAATAATCCCGACAAAGTTTTGCGCACAATTACGTAAGAATTGCAAATTTCATCTGTTCTGCGAATCGTGATAAGTACACAAGCATATACAAACGAAACAGTCTACAGAAACTTGCAGCACTACCTCAGATACATAAATAATTACCATATACGAGAAACACTCCAATAAACATCCCGAAGAACTCCAGATATAAACGTTATGCAACATACGAAAATAAACACGAAACTTGCAGAACAGCAGTCTTCCGTAAGATCTTACCTTTACCCCGAATGACATAAATATGACAAAAATTAAGTGTAATTTAATGATGAGAATAAACACGTAAATGTACCGCAGAGTTGAAGCAGTTTATTGAGAAAAGATTTGCGCTAAAATTAATCAAAGACAAAAGAAATGCAATCTATAATATAAACATCAAGCTATCGATAAGATTTGCAACAAAACTTTCTACAGAATTACTATGAATGTAGAACAATTCCTTTCTGAATTTTTTAAGAGCGGTCGAACAAACGCTTGCGGATATCGCATTTTTCCTTTACATATTTTTTTTTTTATGGTTTTAATTTTATTTCTTTATATACTACTAAGAAATGACTATATTTTACCATAGTAAGTAAATATTATTTTACAAATAAAACTACACATATACCATGCAAAAACTTGTTTGTGGATTTTCCTTTTTTTTTTTTTGTGCTTTATTTTTATTTTTTTAGCTAAGAAATGACTATATTTTTACCATATTAATAAATGAATAAATTATTATAAGCATTTATTACAAACACCGAACTAAGTCACCGATTTGGTTCCGACCGCCTCTTAAAACTTTTCTAGATAATATATTTTTTTACGTTTTTATATTTACAGTCGCAATGGTCTCCTCTCTCTCCCCAATGCAATGTATAATTTTATCTATACATCAGCTCCACCCCTTGTATTGTTTTTTGGTTTCTTCTTTATTCTTTTAGCAATATAGCTATAGGTGTAGATTGTAGTAGAACACGAGTTTAAAATTATTATCCTTTTTTTTTTTTCAAAACTGCACACATTTATGATATTTCTCTAGTTAAATTTATAATAATTTTTAAAGTTCTTCATTACTTTGACCATTGTACACCTATTTTTTTTACCATATTCTTATGTCATTTTATGTTGTTTTCGGCTTTTTTTTTTTTATACATTTTTTTTTCTGTTTCCTCTTCCTGTTTCATATCCTTGTCTCTTGTTTTTCACCTTTTTGGTGTTTTTCTTTTTTAAAACAATTTCGATTCTCTGTAAAACTAGTTTACGATAATCGATCATAAATGTGAACAGACCGCAGTCTGCGCAACTGCGCAACAGATTGTGTTACCAGGGTATTATGCGATCTACCTCGTCCAAATGTATTAAATATCCATCTCGATAACAAATAATATCTTTTTCCTCATCCTATTTTTTTTTTTTTTTTAATTTTTTAATACTCTGAAATACAATGAAGATTGAGCACAAAAGTCAATTTATACCACAGAGAACACATTTTCTCAATTTTTTAAAAACTTTAAAATCTTTAACTGAATGACGGTAAGTTATATCGTTTTGTTGATATGTGCTTGATCTATATGAACAAGGCAACTTATACAATTATGGTGTTGAGTTTCATTTACAGGTAAGTTTACTTAATTTTTAATTTTTTTTAAATTTTCTTTTGTATATTGATAAAAAAAATTAATTATATAGACTTACGTATATAATATACTTATAACGTTGTATCAGTAAAAATTTTAAAATTTACCAAAATAGAACATTTTACGTAACGAGGCAAAATTTAACAGAATAATTGATTCCACAAAGGGCTTTTCATTCAAGATTAAATTTATATAAAAAAGAGAAAAATTTTATTTAAAAATTTTTATATAAAAATTTATATAAAAATAAAAAAGAGCCTGAATAATAGAAGGAATTAATAAAAAAATAAATATTTGTTTTTTTTCACTGGTGTTTCACTCGATAGAGCAGCTCGTGAGTCCGAGTTCGATTCTCGGTCTCATCGAAATGATACAATAGCACCACTGTACCTTAGACGTGCTTTTTTCACCAACCTATTGAAAACCTCCATCGCAATAATAGCATAAATATAGCGACGTTGAATAAAATAAAAAAAAATTTTTATCCTAAATTGTCTTTAATGTTTTGTAATAAGTGAAACTTATGATCTTCATTTAGGTTCATTAATACTTTTTTAATACTTGAAAAACAAAAACAGATTAATTAAATTTTATATAAACCATATGAGCAAGCACATTGTCAAAGCAATTGACAGTGTTTTTTAAATTTCTGTAACTTATTGATTTTAATTAAAAAAATATATCTGTACGTATAATTTATTTGGTTGTGAGAGTTTCATGTTTGCTCATCAGTTTATTATGAAATATTTTATTAATTCTGTTAAACTTAAAAAAACTTTTAGCTCTTTGGTTTTCTAATTTGGTTCTTTCTTTTATAACTCATCGTTAGATAAGTTATTTTTTTAGATTTTAAAATATTTATAAATCATTTGTGTATATCGTTAATTTGAATATATAATATATTAATAGAAAATTAGCACAAGGCTCTACTAAATTTAATGCTGCAAATGTCTGTTTTGAAAAAAAATTATTATTTAAAAAGGGAAAGATTAAAAAAAAAGGTTTTTTAAATTTTAATTCGGAAAAATTTTAATCCATCCTAAAGTTTGCTGACTCTTTATTCCTCCTTCTATTTGTTTTTGAATAATTAATCCAACAGTTATCGCTATCAAATAAATAGTAAAAATAAAAAAAATTTAACTAAATAAATAAATTGCTAGAAATGAAGGCATTGCAAAAGCTTCATCGCGCTTACCATAACTTTTTTCCTCCACCGCCTTGTCATGTGTATAATTTTAATACTCATCTCGCAAGCGCAAGGCTTCGCTAAGCGCCTGGAGAGCAGATGGAAATGGAAGGGGCTTCGCGCGTATAGTTCGGATATACATCCATGTGGCGGCGGTAGTTACGGGTACGCTTTCGTCTATGCTCATCGACGAGCACCACAATCACTGTACACTACCACAGACACAGTAGTTTCTGAACTCCCGATCGGAGTAGAAGTTTACGTAGCGTACCGGCATAATATAGCTTAGCAATATATTATATTGATAAAATAAATTTTAATTCTTAATCAAGCAAAATGGTAAGAATATGTGTACAATTAATAATATAATAATAGAATTTATAATCAATAAAAGTATAATCAACTATTATTTGTGAAAAAGTAGAGGTTATGTATGAAATGTTTAAATGACACTGCATATTTTTTTTTAAAGTTTTATATTTTTGTATGATTAAAAACTATTTTTCATTTTTAATTTTTTTATTTGATAAATACGTATTTACTATACAAAGATTATAAATGTTTCAGAGTATTTTAGCATATAATGGTGGTGCTCTTATAGCAATGAAAGGCAAAAATTGTGTTGCTATAGCAGCTGATCGTAGATTTGGAATTCAAGGGCAAACAATATCTTGTGATTTTCAAAAAATATTTGAAATGGGACCACATTTATATCTTGGTGTTCCTGGACTTGCTACAGATGCTCAAACAGTTACAGAAAAGTTGCGTTTCAGACTCAATCTTTATGAACTAAAAGAGAATAGAAAAATTCATCCTAAAACTTTTGGTTCAATGATCTCAAATCTTTTGTACGAAAGGAGATTTGGTCCATTTTTTGTTGAACCAATTGTAGCAGGATTAGATCCTGAGACATTTGAACCTTTTATTTGTAATATGGATTTAATAGGATGCTTAAATATACCAGAAGATTTTGTTGTTGGCGGCACTTGTACTGAACAATTGTATGGTATGTGTGAAGCACTGTACGAGCCTAATTTGGAGCCTGATGATTTATTCGAAACGATTAGTCAAGCACTTGTTAATGCTTATGATAGAGATGCTATTTCTGGATGGGGTGCTATCGTTCACTTAATGTAAGAATTGCTTATCATTAACAAATAATTTTTATATTTACTCGTAAACATATCTAATTAACAAACTTATTTATTTTCAGACAAAAAGACAAAGTTATTACAAGGTCTATCAAAACACGTATGGATTGAACATATTTTTTTTGCCTCGATTTTGCAATGGTGGTAATAACAAATTTAAATGACATTTGTACAGAGATGAAAAAACAAAAAACATTTATTTGGATATTTGGTTCAGATGATTGTGACATTACTGTATTACATATATTATCCATCAGAAATACATAAACAATGAATCTACCAAAAAAGTCAATCTTATATTTATATCAATGGAAGAATGGAAGAATAGAGTTAAACATGATTTACAATCATAAATTACAGTTACTGAATAGTGCAGAAATCAGATATCTAAAAATTGAAGTATCAATAACGGACTTTTTTAATGGAGCAATCATTGTAGGCCAGAGAAATTTCATGCATATAAAAAACATTACGCAAAATATAATATTTGGAAAACAATAAAAAATATAATGAAAATTGAAACATTTTTTGTGAAGTATTTGAAAAAGCATTAAGAGTTATCTATTCTAGTGAAGTGAAAAACCATCTAATATTAATTAAATAACTATTCGCAGCGGTTAATAAATAATTATTAGATGGATTAAAAATTTATACTCGACAAAATTTGTAAAACTTTAAATATAAATAATATTGATTTTTTAATATTTTCTAATGTTTATACGATTGATAATTTGAAAACAAATGTTATTAATTTTATTACAACTAATGCTAAACTATAATAAATATGTCCAATTTTTTTATCGAATGGTGTATTGTTCTGATCACCCATAGAACATTTTCGTACAATAACGTTAATTAAAAAATAATTATTGTACCGTTTTATATTTTTAATGCAAACTAAGTTAAAATAATAAAAAACATTGAAAAGTACATTATTGTGTTTTATTTAATCTTCAAATAAAGTGAACTTATTTATCCTTGAAAAAATTAATATTTTTAATGTTTTTGTATTTTAGTAGTTTAAGAAATATTTACTTAATATTATTATGCAATATTAACATTAAGAACATATTTATAATTTATGATTTTTTTATTAAAATTTTTTTAAATATTATTTTACTTAAATACTCAATTAATTATGATTAAATTCATATTCTACAATATTTTGTGTTTGTTCCTATTCAATATGTATGCATATTAAATACCCTTATCCTTGTAACCATTTTTAAAAAACTGCAAATGATAATTAATATTTATAATTAATTTATCATTTTCTATATTATGTTTCATATTATTGAAGTCTTTGAAAGTATAATTAAAATAATTCAATAAACTATATTTTTTCTATATTTCTCATTACAATGATTAAAAAATAAACAGTCTTTGAAAGTATAGTTAAAACAATTCAATCAACTTTATTTTTTCTATATTTCTTATTACAATAATTAAAAATTAAAAAAAAATAAAACTTTAAAAAAATATAAATAAATTATTAATTTACGTGTAAAAAAAACTTTAATATTTAAAAAACTTAAATCATATTTAATTAAACATTACTAAATAGCATTATTATTATTTTTTTAATCCACAGATAATATATCTCGTGAAAAGACATCAACGCGCGACGATGTTAATGGTACTGAAAATCAAGCAAATTCCTCATCGCCGTCACCCTCTTCGTCGCCAGGTTCCCACAGTCATCAATCGCAAATAAATAACAATAATAACAATGTCATTAATAAAACGCAGCAACAATTGCGCACAACATCGTCGTCATCGGTACGCTCACCCGATAGCGATGCTGATCAAAATTTATCCATACAAAATTTAAAAGCCGAAACCGATGACCCAACGTCTCACAGACAAGACGATAACAAATGTAATATAGAAACAAACGGTACCGGCGCAAGATGTATATCTGGTATATTTGGAGCACATGGAAAACTCAAAAGGTTATTGGGTACTTTGGTACAATTTGCTATGGACATATCTCCGGATACCGGGGATACTGTGCGTACTTTGGTACTCGGACTTTTGGTAAGTTTCATTTTAATTTATTTTTTTATGTATCAATTTAAAAGAAAATTCAATAAAAGAAAAAAGTTTTAAACTAGATGTAATTAAAAAAATTTTAACATTTAGTTTTATATAAAATGTTAAAAATACTATTTTTATACAAAAAAGTTGAAAAAAAACATAAATCAAACAAATTTATATTTAAATTTAAAAAAAAAAGAATAAAAATTGAACATCATTTTAACCTTTTAATTTGCAGTTTTTATCATTTTAATATAAATTTTCCAACATTCTTGTGCATCTGTTGAATTTTATTTTAGAGTGGTACGATGTCCGCAGAAGAATTTCACTCAGCTTTGCAAGAAGCGACAAATTTTCCGTTGCGCGGATTTGTTTTGCCGTATCTCAAACATACTTTGCCATCTTTGCAACGAGATCTAAGCGCTGCTGCTCGAGCTGACAATCAAGTAAGTGGAAAAAAGAAATATTATAAATAAATGTTTAATTACAATGAGTGAAAGATACACTAAGTTTTTTATTAAATAAAGTAATTATTAATTTACAAAGTAAAAAGCTTGAATTGCTGTGAAACCATCATGTAAAATCTATGAATAAGCTTTATAATTTTAAATTTTGGTTTGATTAAGTCTCAAAAGATTTTTAAGCTAATTAACAAGTAAATATAATTTTTAATTCATTGAAAAAATGTAATTTTTTAATTAAAATTACATCTTAAAATTATATTTTTTTGAAATATTTTAGTATCTCATTTTTGTATGCATCAATTTTAATTTTGAATGAATAAATTAAAATTTTTTTTAATTATTATTATATTACAAATATTTTAGTGAAAAAAATCTTTTATTATAAAAAGTTGAAAAAATTCGCAAATTGAAATTAATTTAAAAGGTTAATTTTACGTTTCAACAGCCGCTTAATAAAAAGTATGATCATTCATTGTAATTATTATTATCTAAAAAATTTAAATAAAAAGTATAAAATTTTTTTTTAAGTAGCAAAAGGTATTAAATAATTTAAAAAGTTGAATAAAATTAATAGTTTTCAACACTTTTATCAATCTAATTTATCTTTGAAAAATCAAACTACTCTTGATAAAAAGAAATAAAAATAATAAACTTGAGGTCGTCAGTGGCTCAGTCGGTAGAGCGATGAATTCGTAATCCCCCGAGGTCCTGAGTTCGAATCCCATTCTCAGCGGCCGATTGATACAAAGCACCACTGTACTTAAACATGTGTTTTGTTCACAAACACACTGATACTCTCCGTCGCTAATTAACATCACAATGATAGTATGAATACAGCAACGTTAAATAAAAAAAAATAAAAAATTGACTAAAAAATTCTTGTTTTTGATCGAACCGCAAAGGTTTATCGAAGAATACAATTTTTTATACGGAATTAAAATTTTTAAATTTTATTTTATTTTCTCTTGCATAAGAAAGGAAAAAAGATAAATCATAATAGATCTCTAAACAACGAATTGATATTATAAAAAAACGAACATCTAGTTGATCCATAAAGGAACAGGGATGTTTTATTATATTCGTATATAGATACCGGGGATTGTAAATAATTACATTAGAAGTGCATGCATATGTTCTACAAGATAAAAAAATATACCCATTTAAAATAGTTGTAAGTCAAGAAATAACATTGAATTCACTTTTACTAGGAATTAACTAGCTAAAAATCGAATCATTTCTACCAAGTATATGTCTATTAGTATTTAATTTAATTTTTAATACAATTATATTTAATACAAATTTTAATCAATTTAAAAATTATTATATTACATTAAGAAATTACACATTTTTTTATATCTTTCAATAATAATAAAAAAAAACTATTTACTTTTTAACAAAATTAATTTTAATAAGAAATTATATAAATTATTTTTTAAATTTTTCTATATAATATTTTAAAATTTTATTTTTTTTAAAACATTTAAATTTATGGTCTTAAATGAAATCTGTATTTTTTTATTTTTTTAAGATTTTTCAAAAAGTGAAATTGATTTTATTTTGTTTATTATTATAAAAAAACACAATAATCTTGCACTTAAAGTCGTAACAATTTTTGTATGGCTTTTAAGTCATGCATTTTTGAGCCCTTGAGATTTCTTCAGTAATTATTCCATCACTATATATTTTCGAAACTTAATTAAACTCTAGAATTCATTCAAAAGCTTAAATATATATTTTTATAAAAAATTAAAATTAATTTTTTATTAATTTGATTTTTTAAATATGAAAATTAAAAAATTAATTTTAGTTAGTTGATTAACATAAGAGAAAAAGTAAAATTATGTAATACTTCATTTCAATGTACAATTTCATACAGTCACTGTTAATTTTAAAAAAAAATTTATAAAAATGATAAATTTGCATTTTTAAATCTAACTCATTAACAAATTTCACAGAATTAATTACAATAAAGTTCATCGATAATCTTTCGAGTATATTGAAGTTAAAGATATTAGCAAATATTAAAGTATCAACAGCATTGTTTATATTTGTTGTTTTATGAAGAGCACTAATTATAGATTGCTGCTAATTATAGATTTTTAACGATTTTTTTTCAATATTTATAACTTTGTCGTCGTAAATAAGCTTTAAAAGTTCTTTGAAAATGTGAGGTTTGATATCTTAGATTTTTACAAAATTTTTATTTTATTCATTTATGTTGCTCGTATGCGCTGCTGCAAAGCTTGCACTTTGAGCAGTAGCTAATGCTTTGTTAGCACAAAATTCTATTCCAATTGGTAGTATCTATTCTATATTTTTTAGTATTCCAATTTTAATTTTATTAATTTCCGCAAATAATCTGAAAAAATAACAATTTTCAAAGGATGTATCATACACATGTTTTATCGTTTATTTAAAAAAATATAAATAATTTTAATTTATTTTTTAAATTTACAATTAATAATATTTCTTTTTAACTGATTCAATAGTCTTTTCGAAATTTAATATGAACAACTAAAATTTTAATCTTTAAAAAACTTAGTAATATACATCGAATAAAACATATTTTGTTTTTAATTTTTTATGGAGATGATAAAGTACATTTACAAATAATCAATGTCTAAAAATATTTTACATAAATATTTGAATCTGAAAATATGAATTCTCTATCAAACGAAACAATGCAAATACCAACAAGAAGATTTACTGTACAACATATCTCTAATCTCAATAAAACAGACAAATTTACCAAAAATTTGAAAATTAAATCCCCAACTTTATCATAAAATACAAAACTGTCCTACTTTCTCGAAAATTTTAACATGCCCGAAAAGCTCCCAAGAATTTACTTTTCTCACCCTAATTCGTTTTCTATATATAACACATTTACATCAGCTGTGTTCTCTGCTTCAAGTTCTTATCTACCGTTCGCCATACACGTTGAAAATAAAAAAAAAATATATATCCTTGGTACGATGACATCCCCAAATATAACTACCCTCTCTCCTTTTTCATTCTAATATTCCGCCTTTCTACATATCTATATGGTTATGTATACGCGAATGAACATTCTAAATCCAAAATAATTTCTACGTTTTGCGTATATCGCAGTTATTCCAGAATTTTCCAATAAATCTGTATTTCGAAATTTATCGATATGCGAATGAAGTATGGTTAATAGGGTTATTAGTCATATTACTATGCAATTTTCTTATTTTGTTTTTTTGTAACATCGATAATTATTAGAATAAGAAAAAATTATATGCTTTCTTGATAATTATACTTAATTTCTTTTAAGATACTCTAATAAGGTATTAATTAATTAAATAATTAACTTTTGCAAGTTAATCATCAAGGAAAGATTTTAGATATACACCAGAGAAAATTTAATTTCATAAATACATCAACTTATTTAGATATTAATTTTTGAGTATTTAATATTTATCTAAAAATACTTTAAAATAAAAATTTAATAACCATTTTGAAATTTCAAAAACTTTATTTGTCATACATATTTCATCTAAATTTTGACAATCCAACTAGTTCAACTTCTTAATAAAAACTTCTGCAAGAACGAAAAAAAAAAAATAACAAAAACAGAATTTTGCAGAAGCAAAAGGAAGACACAAGCATTTGTACAGTTATATCCTCTACTAGTATGTATATATATATATAAGCTATACCCTGAAAACGTTTTCATAGGGAAAAATAATATCGAGTCCACTTGGCCAAAATGACTAGGAAATCTGGCGCTCCTAACGTATACGCTTGCTTGCTTAAATTGTAACGTATATATCACCAAAAGCTCAACCAACTGGTCTTGCAGCTGTTACTTTGCTCTCTCTTTCTCTCTCTTGAAAGAAAAAGAAAGAAAAGGATAAAGATAACGTTAACGTCTCAAGAGAGAAGGAAGTTTTAGCTGCCAAGGTAACGAATTGCAAATTAATAGCAAAAGCATTTACATTTTCCAACGGTTAAAGCTGTGATATTCGACCGTATGACGGCGATGGAAAGCTTTTGTTGGATATACGTGTATTGAGTTATATACGTACACGAAATTTTGGCTGTTGACAGTAAAAGACAAGATGATTTTCTTTTTTATTTATTTCTTTTTGTAATGGGCTTGAATGAATTAGATATTTCGAGTTAAGCGCAGGTGCGCGATATTATGTAGATCTTGATTTCATTTTTTTACTTTGAAAGGATAAGATTTTAATAGCTAAAGCGTAATTTTAGTTTTTTTAATAAAATTTTTCATTATAAAAAATTTTTTGTTCAATTTTAATTACGTAAGCATTATGAAATATTTTTGAAATTGTAAATTTTTTAAATGACACATTATTTTCCATTTTTAATCTAGAGTCAACAAACTATACGAATCAACTTTTTATCATTGTAGTTTTTTTGTAGGTTTTCATTAAACTCAATAAAGTTTCTAAATTAAGCCGTGAAAATGAACGAATTACCATAAAGTCTTTGGTACGAAAATCAATTGCGTAATTTAAATTTCAAAATAAATTAGCTTATTTTCATTTTATAATTAAAAAATTGTCGAAACTTTTAATACATTTCGAATAGTAAGTTTATTAAATGTAAAAATTAAAACTTTTTAAAAGAAAAAATCTTATACTTGTAGTAGTTAGGTCTTATAGTAACCAAATTCGTATAATTTAAAATTTATAGAAAAAAAAACAATCAATAATAGTAATTGAATAAATTTCAATTATAAAATTTTCTAGTTTTTCATACTCAATCAATGCCCTTTTCATTTGCTTTTGGTTCGTAAAAATATTCGTAAAAATAATAACCATTACCAAATCTCTTGTACGAAAAAAAAAATTATAAATTGACTCCATTAGAGAGAAACAGTGTGAATTTTAATAGTACATTATGCAACTAGGGAGTAAAATCTTATATCTCTCCCGAGGGAAAGTTTGCGATTTGCGAGCAAGCAAAGCGAGGGAAGTAAATTCCTGAGGGAGAAATTGACTTTGCTCCCAAGTTGCATATTGTGCTTTATTCCTACCTCAATAGTGGCCTAATATGAATATTTAATAGAAAAATTCAACAATCTATTCAAATTTATGTTTTTAATTTAGCGGAAGAAATTTATATTTCTCCTCCAAAAGCGGGAGAAATGTATATTTCTTCCTTAAAATTTTCGAAGTTGGAAATATCTTTCTTTCGGCCCGATTTTCGAGTTAATAAGGTGACCATTACTGTTTAGGTAGGAATAAAATCTATTTATTTATTTCATCCTTTATTCTTCATAAATAATCCTTGGTTTTCAATTCAGTCAAAAATAATATCGTATACCCACATACTCAGACTTACTCTTAGCCTATTGAATGCAGGCAGGTTATATATTATTGTGCAGTTGTACACGAATATGAAAATGATATAAGCTTTATTCTATTTTTCGAGAACATAGTTTTACTATGATGTATACATGCAATGAAAATAGAGAGAAATGAGCAGTTACTTAAAAACACAATGTTGGAAAAGTTTAATAAAAACAAATATATTATAGTGTTGTAGTAATGAATTTTCTTATTCGAACTAAACTTTTAAATGAAATATTTAAAAAAATCTATAACAAGTACCTGTACATAGACGCAAATTAGGATCCCGAAATAAACAAAAATAACAGATAAAAATAAGTTGGTCAAATAAGTTAAAAGAAAAGGATTTCCTGAAAAATTTGAATTATCGATACAAAAAGAAAATTTTAATCGTATATAATATTTTCATAGATCAAATTTTTTTTTTTAACATATTTAATGAAATATTTTGTCTCGTTTATATAAATATTATTTATTACATGTTGCGAAATGATGATTTATTTTTTTTCATCTGCTAATTATTAAATAAACATAATATCAAATAATCAGAAAGGGACAAAGAATTTGACCACTTTTTGTCATGGCTAACAATTAGAAGAAATGTGCAATGAAAATTCAGACATAAATCAAGATAAATTATTGGAAATTTATTGAATCCTATCGATATTACAAAAAAAATTAATGTTAATTATTAAATTGAAATCATTCATAAATAATTGCGTTATTTGACAATAACAAAAAAAAACCTGGTATTTGTTATTAAATACCATAATTTTCGGCTGACTTTTAGGAAAACCTTTCGGAGGTTTTAATAAAAATATAACTGCAGGTATATGCAATTTTATTAATAATAACTGTGAAAGTTGAGGTGATTGAAATAATTGTTTGAAATTATTTACATGTTTTTCACAAGACCATCTGTCAAATTAATTATCACCTTGACCAAATAAATACAGTACATGTCATCAAGCAATTTATTAAATTCAAGTAAAACATGAAACAGTAAACAATTTAACAGAAAAATACTTATCGAGAAAAATTTATAATTTACTTTATTTGATTTTCTAATGTATTATAGAGTGTGTAAATAATAATTAATAAGATAGGTACATTTAAAATGCGTTTATAGTTTTAATTCTAACTTAGCAATTAATAGCTTTCAAACTTTTTCAATAAAGTAGAACATACGAAAGTTATTCATAATAACTTTTATCAAGAAAATAAATGAGAAATTAAGATATTCATAACCTGCTATAATATAAATATATTTGTTATAAATTAATTTTTATAATGCTCGATGACTTAGCTGGTTCAGATGCAGAGTTTGTAATTCGATCCTTGATTTGATTACTTTTTCATCCACTGTATACCAAAATACTTTGCTATTAATACCAAAGTTGTAATGTTATTTTCTAATATAAATGTATAAAATCGTTCCTTCTGTTACCGAGATATTAAAGAATTCCTTATTATTAGTGAAAATAAAAATATTTATTACTTTTTCAAAGAATATTGTCTCGATTTTACTACATTTAAAAGATGTATTTAACTGTATGTAAAATTTGCGAATTTTTTATTCTCAAATCGAAAATATAAAGGCACGGCTTAGAAAATATATGAAAACATTCTACAAACTAAATTTAAGCCTGATTTGATATTTAAAAAAACAATTTTTATATTAATGATGTTCTTCAAACTGATCTTATTGATGTTCAGCCTACTCCCATACAGCATGAAAGGACTTTGAAAGGATTCTGAAAAGATTCATGAAAGGACTACAATCTTTCAGAAATATTTCACTGAAAGGATTCTGAAATAATTCTATGTCCGAGGTATTATTCTTTTAAAAATAATACATAAAAATATTTCATAAAGAATTCACAAGACATTTCAAAATCCTTTCAATGGAAGAATTCTGTAAGGATCCATGAATTCTTTTGGTAATAATTCGTAAATCTTTTCATACATCTTCCATTGAAAAGATTCTGTAAGAATAATATAAAATATTTTTAAAATATTTCATTGTATTATTTCTAAAAGGAATATACCTCGGACATAGAATTATTACAGAATCCTTTCAATGAAAGAATTCTGTAAAGATCCATGAATTCTTTTAGTAATAATGCATTAATCTTTTCATCTATCTTTAGTTGAGAGACGTAAAGTTCTAGAAATTTTATTCTTTCCTGTATTATTTAAGAATCAATTTAGAATTAATACACACACACACACACACACACACACACACACACACACACACACACACACACACACACACACACACACACACACCATACTATATATATAACGATCTGATGATATAATTTTATAGAATTACGCATAGTTTTACACGGTTAAAATCGAGTTATCATAACACAGACATCGCACGCATAACAATTTATAGTTTCCATTTAAGATTCTTATTTTCCTATATATAAACGAAGCACTCTTACCGCTTGCGAGAGTAAGAGATACCGCCATCAAGCGGATAAATTATAAACTAATCCCGAAAATATTTCTAAATGATTCTGTTATATTTCACGTTTTCTTTTTATAAAGTCCTTTCAAAGTCCATTCAGTAAGGATTCATGTAATAACTTTTATTCTCGTCATAAGTTATTTCATGAAATATTTCAAAAAGATTTCAAAATTATTTCATGTATGATTTCTTGAGACTTTACCAAAATATTACATGAATTATTTCATAAAAGCTTTTTGGAAGAATCTTGATATTATTCAATGAAAGAATAACTTAGATTATTCCAAAAATCTTTCTAAATTATTTTCTGATTTTAATCGTTGGAAGATTTCTGAGTTATTTCTTGTTTCCTTTCAAGAAGTCTTTTCAAAGTCCTTTCAGTAAGGATTCATGTAATAACTTTTATTCTTATCATAAGTTATTTCATGAAAGATTTCAAAAAGATTTCAAAATTATTTCATGTATGATTTCTTGAAACTTTACCAAAATATTGCATGAATTATTTCATGAAAGCTTTTTGGAAGAATCTTGAAATTATTCGGTGAAAGAATAACTTAGATTATTTCAAAAATCTTTCTAAATTATTTTCTGATTTTAATCGTTGGAAGATTTCTGAGTTCTTTCTTGTTTCCTTTCAAGAAGTCTTTTCAAAGTCCTTTTAGTAAGGATTTATGTAATAACTTTTATTCTCATCATAAGTTATTTCATGAAATATTTCAAAAAGATTTCAAAATTATTTCATGTATGATTTCTTGAGACTTTACCAAAATATTACATGAATTATTTCATAAAAGCTTTTTGGTAGAATCTTGAAATTATTCGGTGAAAGAATAACTTAGATCATTCCAAAAATCTTTCTAAATTATTTTCTGATTTTAATCGTTGGAAGATTTCTGAGTTCTTTCTTGTTTCCTTTCAAGAAGTCTTTTCAAAGTCCTTTCAGTAAGGATTCGTGTAATATTTCATGCCTTAACTTTCGTTTCCTTTTTGGTAATATTTTTGTAAAGACTTTGTAATCTTCCTGTGTATTATTTCATAAATTCTTTTCAAAAGAATATAGTTATTTTTTTAAGTTCTTTTTAAATGTTTTCAACGTATTATTACTTGTAATATTTCATGAAATTATTTCAAAATTCTTTCATGCTGTGTGGGCTGCCAATGAAAAGTTTTAATACCTAACTATTCTTAATTAATAATGTCTTTCGATAAAATAAAATTCAATTACTATTAATTATATTAATTTAATTATGACAATGGCAATTTGTTTTTAAAACAATAATTACGCGAATCATTTACATTCCCTCTTCAAAAACAGATTAACAAAGGACATCCAATGAAAGTAGATACTTACGTAATTATAATAACCGATTAGTCTTTTTAAACGTACTCTTACATAAGAGTATATTTAAAAACATTTGTTTCTTTACAAAAACTATTAAATATGTGTTTATAAAGTTTACACTGTCTATAGAATTATAATAAAGGGCATTTTCGAGTTATCTTTCGAAAACGATATGAAGAAATTTTTTATTTTGCACTACGGAGAATATTTGTAAATATATGTACATGCAATATTTTCATAATAAAAAAAAAATAAACTTTTTCTACAACTCAGTCTTCAGCTGAACTACAAGCTAAGTATAGGATAATGCATTGTTAATATTATTTTGCGGTATTTTTACCTTTGTAAAGAATATATGTACCTTTGATGTGGCTAGAACCACTTTGCTACTTAAATCATATTCTTCGAGAACAATTATGATTTTCGCCACAATACACGATGAAGCAAAAAGAGAAAATAGAAATACTAGAGAAATTTAGACGTTTTTGACTTGAAGGGTTGCTTACAAACAGAATGTCAAATAAAGTTAGATAAAAACAATCAATTTTACAATAATATTCTCATAAACAATAATGGTTTTTATAATTTTTCAAAAATTTTTCTCGTATGTAATCATTTCTTTTTTTTATTATTTTTCATAATTCTCTTTTTAAAAAATTTCTACTTTATACGTATGTATAGATTAAATCGATTTCAACGACGTTAATTAACGCGCGAAACGTGAAAAACGTGTATAACAACTTACTGGCTATGGTAGAAGTAAAAAAAAGTATAAAAAGCCTACCTCGATATTGAATTAGAAGCAATAAATCGCATTCTGGCATGGCTTGGACGATTATTAAGAAAAGAATAAGGAACAACTCTCTTATTCTTTTATTTTTTTTTTCTTATTATTTCTTTTCGTTTTCTTACACAAATGGCTTGAAAAAGGCAAAAGCTGGCAAGACGATAAAGTATCTGTAGCCGAGCGAATATTAAAAACGAAACTGATTGTTCTTACTGCTAAAGGAATATAAGTGCACGAGGCGAATAAGATTTTTAAAGCTGAGTATGATGTTTGGAGAAAATTATTGCAGTTTTTATTTTTTTTATTTATGTCATGCTAAAATGAATTGATTAATCTGATTTTAAATTATTTATTTTTTTTCAAATATAATTAAATGTCAAAATTAGTATCGGCCATTAAACTATCAATGTAAATATTTTTTTAATTGGAATTTTTCTTAAACAACCATAAATCAAATAACTTTTTTTTTAAAAACAAATACACAAAATACTTAATTCTAATCTAATATTGAATCATTTAAATTAACATCATGTGTTCCATTAATTACCGTTTAAATAGCAATAATTATTTATTCGTACACCACTTTGATTAAAAGAACCAATTTTTTATGATTAATTTATTGAATGAGTAATATAAAAAATAATTATATCATTAAAGTTTTTTTGAAACATTTTTCTAATTTGGAACACAATTAACAAACTAATATTATTATTATTTAAAATATATTATACTGATATTATTATGGAAATTTATTTATTTTTATAGAAGATCAAAATGCTTATATTAAATGAACTTGTCGAAATATCTTCATTTTAAATAAAAAGTAATGCAACAACTGTAATGGTTTTGAAAAATGTGTATACTTGTAAAAAACATTTTCTTACGTATCATATGCCTTTATACAATATATTTGATGCAAAAGTCTAGACATAATTTAAGATAGATATTTTGACCCATAAATAATTCAAGATCCACAATTGTAATTTACACTAATAGATTTTATCTCTGACGCACGGAAAGCTACCATATTTTTGACTTTTCAATCCTTCTGTTTCCACCAGTTGTATAAATAATCGTCAATTATATGAACAAGTGTTTGGCGCAACTGTTACAATAATTCCGACAAAATGTTCTTTCTATCATCATTAAATTCATAACACGCATATGAATGGATAGTCCACATGATCGAATTTATAAGTTATGAACGATCGATATAACATCATTGCTAAAATTATTATAATTTTTTTTATAGACTTGCGCGCAATATTTGCGTGCAAACGAATCATCGGTATTAGAAGCTGTTGGATTAGCACCGGCTGGTGGCGATTCAGTTGATCCGTTTGCTGAAAATGCAATGCCCAATCATCATTATAACATGAGACCAATTGGATCGTCGACAAGTACAACTGGTTTGCCAACAGGTTTACATTCGAGTGCTACGTCGCATCTTGGATTTGCTCCTGGTCATGCTGTCAAAAGAAGGGCCAACGATGCGCTGTAAGTGTTTTTTATTAATTTTTCAAAAGTTTTGAATATTTTTTTTATTTTTAAGTTGAAAAATTTTTAAATGAAAATGCGTTAATTAATATTTACGGTAATAATAGAAAATTAAAAAGAATATTATTTTCCTCATATTAATAACAAATGTTTTTAAAATTATCAAAATTTTAATTTATGGTTTTAGATTTATAGAACATATGTCTCGAATAGATAAGTATATTATGTTACAAATAAAATGTTAATACAGAATTTATTTACTAATGGTGACCTTATTTTATCTTTGAATCATAATCGTATTTTCAAATATTTAAATTATTTAAATATTAGAATATTTTTATAGAATCTTATACATAAAAAATATTCATACTCTTAACTACATATAAAATGTATAAATTTAAATTAAATGCATTTTATAATTTTAAATTTAATAAAGTAACCTTTATAATTGCATCAAGTTTCATTATTTTGTTAAATCCATATGTAAAAATGTTATTTCAAATTTGTTTTAACAGATGAAAAATTTTGTTAATTCTATAATTAGAAGCACGCTTATTTTGAATTTAAAAATATGCACGAAATTTGTGCAAAAATAATTAAAAGGAAAATTAATTGAAATTAATTTTTTACGAATATGAATGTTCAAGTACGAATTCCATTTCTGAATTGATAATTTTTAAAGATATTAATCAATTTAATTTACGCATATTCTATCCAACTCATCACAAAATATTACAACATTTGTTTTATAATTTATATTTTATAATTAGTGTAACTTTATAAATAGTTCTACAAAAAGAACAAAAAAACAAGAAAATCTATTAAGCTCCCAACCGAAATAAGTAACATCGTTTATTATTCAACTAAAAATTTTCTTAACAACAAAAGTCTCTACAGTTTATTATTTAATAAATCTAATTGAATAATATGAAAATTTCGTAATAGGCATAAAGCTTAAAAACAAAAGCTCTTCTCTTAAAATAAAATGGTCAACCATAAATTCATTGTATATAAACGCGAAAGCATTTTCTGTCTTAATTAAAATGGCTTATATATATATATAAATATTATACCTAAAGGTACACCGCGCTGCATTTAATCTTTCACTCAGCCGCTACTTGTTTCATCCAATATATCACTTTATATATGCAATGTTGTTAAATAAATTCTTCATAGGCATTAATATCTAAGAAAAGCTCCTTTAATCCATAATTTTAAACTTTATTGCCATTATAACGCACAATAGTTTCTTTTACGAAAGCTTATATCACTTTATTTCTTCTTTGTTTTTTTATTTCTTTTCTTTTTTTTTCATGTCATACTTACAATGATGCTTATAGCATTTCATACAAAGGCTTTTGTATAATGCATATTTTCATTCTTGAGAGATAAATCTGTAGTAGAGGTGAATTTTAAATTGTAGTTGAGTGTCTGTTAAATTCGTTCACGTCTGTTAAATATGACATTCTACGTAACATTTTTAATTAACGCTTGTTTTAAATAAAAATCTTCAATCTTTTTACAGCTTGCAAATGATTTGTAAGCTCATTTGAAAAAAAGGAATTTTAATTAAATTCAAACAGTACAATGGTTACGAAAAATTAAAATTATTTCAACATTTAAAATAAATCCACTCGACTCGTGCTGGTAAGGAACGGCAGCCTTTAAAATAACAAAGAAAATAAAAAGAACTATAAAAGCTGACCATTACAAAAAGTCTAGTAATCCAGGATGAATTTTCCAATCGCACTTTATATAAAGTACATTCTCTCAAAAGCGAATCTACGTGTATGTATATACATATATAACACATACAAGCATATATATATATACACCAATCGTTTCACCTATTACAGTACGATAGGTCGCAGCTGTGCGGGCGCTTCAATCGTAAATTAAAGGCAAAGCATTATGAGACTGAGCTATATAAACTAAGCAAGAGTTTCCAATGTCTTCGGATAACTATATAACAACTATAATTCAAAAAGATACGTCTATAGAAAATTAAAAATACCACCGAGCTCATAATTTGTTTAGAAAATATGAAAATAAATTTTCTGCTTTACGTACTAGTGTGTACAACGTTTTTAGCCAAGCCGCAAACAAGTTAATAGCTACTAAACGTGTATTAGATGTATACGTTACTTGTATTTTGTTACCTTTTTTTAAAAAAAAAAAAAAAAAAATTTTTTTTGGCTACAAGCCCATTATTATAAACCCACAGCATGCAGGTGTGTACAAATGTTATGTGTACACCGAGATCAGAGCTTTTATACGTGCGGGTTGTACTATGAGGTATACAGAATGGATATTTTACACGTTTATTAGCATTGGCCTAAACGTTGTGTAACGTGAGATTTAGAGAGTTTGGGATGTTGTACAAGCGATAAATCAATGTCTTTGTGTTCCTTTTTTATCGCCTTTTTTTTAAAACACAATGTGGGCGTTTAGTTTGAGAAAAAATTTAAAAATTTTATTGCTATAAAAGGTGTAGGTTTGATAAAAATTTGATATCGATGTCTGACTTGTGCGAGACTTATACTACTTGTTTTTTTTTATTTGTTTTTTTTTGTTTTTTTTTATGCAAGTAGAAATAATGTTTTTTTACTAAATTTTTTTTAATAAGTATTATTAAAAAAATTCTTTAAACATATAATTTATTGATATAAAAAAATCTTTTTAATAAAATATAGAATGTTCAAAAAATAAAAATTATTGTATGATCCAATACAGAAAAATTAGTACAGCTTTTGATTTTAAATAACTGGATACGCAAATATCTAAAAAATAATAATATGTAAAAATCATAAAATATTGTATTGTTATATTAAATTTTTCTGATATTTTTAATTATTTCCCACCAAAAAAAGAGTAAAAGAAAACTCATAAATATTCCGATTGGCTCATCTCTTATTCTTCATTCTTGATTTTTAATTATCTTTCAAGCAGTCGAAAAAAATTCTCCATTTGTTTTCCCTCTTCGAAACGTTTTATACTATTCAATCGATCTCTTATTCTATATATCTATTTTTTTTTTGTTGCGCGCAAGGTACAATCCCTTATATATTCCCATACAGCGTATATACATTAATATAGCTCAAGCATTTTGCTTTCGCATTCCGGCAGATCGACTCCTCTTTTAGTATTTCGCATACATAATAGCTCCTATCTATCTATCTTTCTTACAATTCTCTCTCCCTCGCTCTCTTGGGAAGGCGACCAAGCGAAGGCGACAAAACGTTCGCGCTAACGCTTTAGTCAGAAATATATATATACATGTATATCTATATATACGTATACATACGTATAAAGAGAAAGAGAGAAATAGAAAATAAGAGAAAGAGAGAGAGAGTGCGAGAGAGAATAGAGAAAGGTTCTCTGGTTGTGCCACATCCAATGGCCACGTCCTCTCGATATGTCTGTTGCTGACGTTTCCATATATCACCCTATAAGCCTGAAGAGAAAGAGAAAGAGAGAGAGTGAGTGAGATAAAGCTAAAACGCTTTACCTTATACTATAACGTACCTATTCAACTTTATATATATATTCTCTTGGAAAGTACAGAGCTTGCGGTCCTTCTCTATCTCTTTTTGGAGTGCCTATCGGCACCCTGCTAATATGCCATCTACACGCGTGATATACACACATCTCCAACGTATACTCGTTTTATAAACGATTCAAATTCAACGGGCGCATGTATACGTTTTCGTACATGTATCACGTATATATACGTATGTATATGTCTAGGTTTGAAAGTTTGAAATATATTTTGAAACGTGCATGATGATGCTGCGGGATTTCGAATACACCTGCATGTTTACCCTACCGAGAATAGGCTATATATGTATATACATATGCGGGAAAGAGATGATTTCGCGGTTGATGTTTTGTTGTGCGTATACCATGGTATATATCTTGGGTGACGCGCTTCGAGGATTTCTGAATGCTTCCAACGTTCATATTATATATACGTTATATGCTTTGATATGAAAGAGAGATTGGACGTGTTTTGTATGTCGAGCGGAGCTTTGAAATTGTAAATCAATCGTATAATTGCTGGATATTATCGGATATACATTTGTTCGATAGAACATTTCTGTCTGCCTTTTGTGTTTTCTTTATTTTCTGTTTCGTAATTACAAAGTATACGTTATATTGAAAAAAAACTTCATTTTAAAAATAACGTTTGAACTTTTGCAAAATAAAAATATGTATATTTGTTATTTAATTAAAAAATTGAAATGAACGATGTTTCTTGGTTAACAATTAATTGATCAATCAATTTAAATAAATAACCAATCAAGTATTTTAATTAATTTTTCATATGAAAAAGATTTTCCGGTTTGAAATGAATAACTGATATAAAATTAATAAAAAATATCGACAGTAGATTGACTTTTTTCATGTGCTTAAAAAAGTTTGAATATAAAATCGATGAAAATATGGTAAAAGTAACGTAAAAATTATAATGATTATTAGATTTTTTAATTAAAGTTCATAAATTAACTATTAGTACTACAGTAACTTTTTTTTAATGAAATATTCTTAATTACTTTTTGGAACATAATAATTTTAAAAGTCATATGAATAAAAATATAATAAGAAATAATTATAAGATCGTTTTATTAATCATAATCTACACTATACTATTCATCATACAATAATGATTAATTCCTGAAATCATGTAAAAATAATATTGAAATTTATTTTTTATAGCTACTACGAAAACAGCACAGCATTTGACGAAGGGCCACCGTACCAAAAGCGTTCGACGAATCCTTGGTTACAACATCATCATCAGCATCAGCATCACCAGCAGCATATAGCACATCAACAGCAGCATCCATCAGATGTATCATATTGTTGGTATACACATCCATTACATTCGTCAAATTCGGTGCATCACGCGCACGGATCGAGTGGTTCATTGATTCCTAGTCTTGTACAAATTGGTAACAGTCAACCTGGCGCTACTAATACAAGTAGTTATGGTACATTACAAGCACACCTGTCGCATCAGCCGGCAATAACGACTCACGGAGCCAGTTCCGGTAAATATAGATATAGATATATTTCATTCAATTCAGTTTGACGATTACGTAACTGTTTGCCATTTGATTTGGCTTTTGAATTAAAGTGTAAATAAAAAGAGAACGAAAAATAATGAAAGAGTATTTTTTATGTGGTTTAATTTATCATGGTGTGTATAGGTACTACAATAGTTTTTAAAATTCAATACTTTTTATTTCTGAAATTAATCTTTATCAATTTTTTAAATTTGAGTATCAATTATCATTAATTTTTTCTAATATTTTTTTAAATCTACTACTGTTATTGATTAGACTGTACTTGAGCTTATTTTGAATAATAGATTAATAATATAATTTAATTAGTATTAACGTTCAATAATAATTAAATAAAATTTAATTTTTTTTATTGAATCATTTTGAACTTTTTAATAGCAACCAATCCCCTTAAATTTAATTTTCAAAATCAATTAACACAACAATAAAAAAAAAGTAAAAAAAATCCCGACTATAACAATTAAAATTCTTAACAGCTGCGTCAGGCGCACCAATGCAAAACGGTTCAGCGAGCCTTGACGATGAATGGAAAAATATCCACGTTATGTTAAATTGTATTCTCGGTATGGTTGAAAAAACAAAACGAGCCTTAGCAATATTACAAAAACGCGGCTGCACGAGTCCAGCAGCTGCCACCGCAAACCCGTCAAACTTGCAAGTACCACTGGCTAATGGCGGACAAGTATCAAATGGTACGGATAATACAGTTGCCGATGGTAATTTTAAAAGACTTTCTGGTGACATTGTCGCGCAAACAATTAGAGCTACGGAAGATCGTGTTGCCGAAGTCAAAAGAAGAGCAGGTACAATCAATAATTATTTATGTTCTACGTATATTATTTTTTATTAATTAAACTTTAACAAGTAAATAATAAAATTTTATTTTTTTAAAATAGGTATACTTTTGATGTGTGTTTAAAATAGTCAGTTAAAAAATCAATCAAACAAATTACAATAATTTAATATTCCAAAGTAAATTATATTCCTGTACATAATTGACTCATTCATCAATCTTTTTGAATGCACATCAAAACATAAAACAACACGAGTATCTTGAAAAATATCAAAAAGTTATATTAATACATATTTAAAATAATATTTTTAAATTAAAATAATGTCATTAATTTTACAGAGGAGGCAGTGTTAGAAGTTAAAAGAGCCGCTGTCGCAGAAGTTCAACGAGCTGTAGCAGCAGCAGTTGCAGAATCTCGTGCTAACGAAAGATTAAGAAGTCAACGATATATCGATAGTTTACCAATGACACAACAACGTGGACATACACCACAACACGGTAGACCTAGTCCATTTTTAAGATTATCAGAATCGTCGACACGCGCTCCAACTGCTAGTTCGACAACTACAAATTCGACAAGTACTGGTGCTTGTAATGACGATGTTGATAAAGAAACACATTTGCCAAGTGGATTGAATTCTGTAAGAATTTTTTTCTTTTCATTGGATGAATTTATTTCAAAATTTTTAATAATAATTTGAGTTATTTAGGTATCGCTTAAAATTATGAAATTATCTTTTATTTCATTCTAATTTTAAAATCCAAAATATATTTTCAATAAAAAATTAATTATTTAGTTCGATCTTTAAAAATAATTTTCATAGATATTTATTTAGAAATTCTTTACGAATTTTCAAATCAATTTAAACGCAAAAATGTTATAACATTTTATTATTTTTTTTATAATTTACTAATAATAATTGTTTTTGTTTTATCAATAAATAAATTTTATTTGTTTACAGAACTGTTGGAACTGCGGTAGGCCAGCCTTAGAAACTTGCGGAGGCTGCGGGATCGCTCGTTATTGCGGTTCTTTTTGTCAACATCGCGACTGGGAAGCTGGTGGTCATCACGCAAATTGTGCTAACAATTCAACATCTCACCATCAGCAACAACAACAGCAGCAGCAACACCACGAACGTGCAAGATCATCAACACCAAGTCCACCAAGAACTGGTAGTACAGCAAGCGGTGATTCGGATGCTACTAAAAGCGCGACATTATCTACAGCCTCGGTGCGCTCGACTAAGTGACGTAGCGTAGATCAAATTACGAATCGTGTAAATAAGTGGACAGCACTGAGCTTTTGTAAAAATTAGATAATTTTTGTATGTTTTCTTTTTAATATTTAAATTTTTAAAAAATGGAGAATGGTAAAGAAGAACGAATTTAAGAAAATTTTAGACAAATGTCGATAAAAGGGTGGGTTTTCACATCGTTTGATTAAGAGATTTTAAAGTTATATTTTATTTTTTAAGATTTTATAATTATTACGAAGTACTATAAATATTGTTAATGAAAATGAACGATTTTTCAAAAGATTTTTTATATCTAGTTTTGACTAATTTTAAAAAGTGCATGAAATATTCTTTTTATTGTATTCAAACAAACTATTTGTTTAAAGTAAAATTTCTATTTTTTTTGTAAAGTTGATTAAGTACTTTCAGTAAAATTGTATTTATTTACAATTTTATGAAACCCACTTTAAATAAATTCAAAAAGATTAGTGCTGTCTGACTATTAAATTTTTTTTTAAATAAAATTAATTTAGAATTATATTTTTACCAAAAATCGCTTTGATTTCTGCAATTTTTTAAAAATACTATAAAACTTTATAAATTTCTAACTATATTTAAGAACCATTAATTATATTATTTTTAGAATTTATATTTTAAATATGTTCCTATTATTTTTTATCACATGAAATATACAATCCTAAATACATAAAATAATTGTCTAAGAAAAAAATTAATATAAAAATTGTATATATATATATTTAAATTATTTTTATCTTATATTTAATTTTTTAATAATATTATATGTAAATAAAAGATATTGCAGAAATCAACAAAATGATACTTTTTCAATTGTATTATTAAAAAAAATACTGGCATTTATCAATAAATTAATGCATTACTTTATACAAATTAATCAAGTTTGTCCTAGTCAATTGATAGATTTAATATGCACAAACAAGTCAGTATATTAATATTTCATCAATTTCTTCTACCAATCTTTGTACGTGTAAAACAAAATGAACTTTTTTTTGTCAATGCATTTTTAATGTTTAAGATTATATGTCAGCACGAGGCTTTTTAACTGTAAGTTAATCATTTAAGAAAGTGAAAACTGAATTTTAGCGTTAATTTATTACAAGATGTACAGAGACAAAGAGAAAATATATTTCAATATTAATTATTAAGAATTTTTTTTGTTCATATATTAATGAACTTTATTATTAAAAAAGTAATTGTTATGTATATTATCATAATTCAAGATTTATTAAACTTTTACACCACAAATTCAACATAAATATACGTCCAACCAAACATAATTTTAAAAAATATATTAGATTTAAGAATAAATTACTTCGACAAAATGAAAATTATTATATAAAATAATTAAGTCTAGTCACTCACAATTCAAACGTAAAACGACGTTTGTCAATCAATCTTTGTTAGAACATTTTTCCTCAAATTTAGATTGTTATTGTACCAATAACTGTAATTTCTCTTAATCTAATAGGAGTTTTACGTTTCAAAGATGTACAACGGATTCTAATAAAATGTATTTACGAAATAAAATTGATTTTTATTTATAAAATAATAATTTTTACATTTCATTCATTCATATTTTGTCAAAACATATTTTGACAGCTTTATGTACAAATGAAAAAATTTTACCTAATAAATAGGTAATAAAATCATTAAAAATTATAACAGATTTATCAAGTATAACACTATCGATCTGGATAATATTACAAAGTGTACTTTAAAAACTCAATTTCACGACCTCTCTTTTTTCTTCTTCTTTTTATCTTTTTTATCATCACCGATAATGTCTGCAAATAGTGCTTTTGTTTTATCTTCTTTTCCTTGTGATTCTAACCATTCTTTTCTACTCCTTGCAAATAATGGAACGTTCAATTTTGCAGAGATTAATCGTCCCGAGTTTGTTGATCGTAATACTTCTCCAACTTCAGCCAATTCTTCCATAATAATAATCTGCTGATTTGGTTTAGCCCATTCCCATATTTTGTCCAAACATCTCGAACCATGTGTGCTACTAGCAAATTTAGCCCACATACCTCTAAGATGTTTAGCAAGTTTTTCTCGACTTTTTTCACCAATATATTGACTACTCATAAAAGCATCCATAATTCTGCTACCCTTTGGATCTTCAAGTATTTCAAATATTTCTTCAGGATTCATTTCAAGTAATGAGTTTACTATTTTAATAGGTTTATTGAAATTTAATATTGCTTGCACCGACAGACTTCCATGTAAATTAACAGGTACTTTTGTTTTAGCCTCATTTTTATTCTTTAAACTGTGATAATCTTCGTAAGTTTTTAAAGTAGCAAGTAGCGGAACAACTTCATTTTGTCTTTCGTTTGGTTCATTACAATGTAAAAGTTCAAGCATTACATTTACAAAATTGCCCTGTTTGGCACGAAGTCTACAACATGCTTTAGCCAAACTTGCAAAAATACCTGTATGACCTTTATGAAGTATAGCTTCTAAATGTTCCGATACCTCATCAAATATCGTTTCCATATCTTCTTTGGTATGACAATGTTCAAATAATCTTTGTACACTGAAATTAGCACCTTTCATTAGAGATAATTTCTTTAAATTATTTTTAAAATACCTTTCATAAATAGCCGAAAAATCTTTTGGATTTGAAACTGCAAGACAAACTTCTAATAATCTCATTGAACATTCTTTATTAAAAATATTTGACAAATTATGATTTTCATTTGGAGTAAAACAAACTGAATTTATTTTTTGAATAACAGAACTATTTAATTCTGAATCAATGTCTTTGAGAGAATACAAAATTGATTGCGTAAAACCAGAAGTTAAATCATCATGATTAAATTCTTGAAATTGTGGAAAATTAATTACTCTTTTACTAGTTGTAATAAGTAAATCTTTATAATCATCTATTACTTTTCTTCTATTCTCTAAGTTTGGACCTGTTTTCTTTTTGTTATTATTTTCACTAAGATCTACAAGACCACCAAGACATTCCATAGCTGTTCGAAGTACATGATTAGCATAAGTATCCCAGATAAATTCTTCAATATTATTAATTACATATTTACACAACTTTAAAGTAATTTCATTGTACTTTGAAACTTCTGAATCCTTAACTTTAACAATATCATCTGTATCTGATTCATTTAAATTTCCTCTATGTGCACAAACACATATTAACTTCTGGAGAACATGAGAGGCAAATCTATCACTGCAAAATGGCCTTAATACTTCGTTAAATGCTTCAAATAATCTTACTATTGTTTCAAAGTTAGCGTACTTGATTAAAGTATCAAGAACTATGGAACCAACCTGAATATATAAATAAAAGATTTAATTATGGTAAAAAAATTTAAAAAAGGTTTTCAATTCTATAATCATAAATAAATACAAGCTTAACCTCACCTGATTTTTTGCAAAATCGACTTCCTTGCCAATTGTTTGTTCATAAATATTATCAACAAAAATTTGTTTGTCAGTCATCGTAGGAAATTCAGTACGAATCATTTCCATAACATTAACCATATATTGATATGTTTCAGTATCAAGTTCACCATGATCTCGGCGTCTAGCAAATTTCTTAGCCATTTGATTTGCAGATCTTTTCTTTTTTCGTTTAAGATTTCGTTGTGCATTGTCTTCTTTATTTTCCATTTTTGCTTATTTATATTAAAAACTTTAAACAATTTCTTTTTGTTTTAATTAAATATTATTTATAAAATGTACATCGATGTAAACTACGATCTTGATTGTAAACATCAGAACACTTAACCTAAAACTCCTAAATAAAGCTAATCCAACGTTAACTTTAAAAACCACGTGGATTCATAATAAACCTGTTTTACCAACTAAGAAGTTTCTTAAGGTAAATAAAAAGGATAATTTAGAAATGTCATAAAAAAATAGAGCTAAATGTATTTGAGATATTTTATTCAAGAATTAATAAATTTATATACAGTTTTTAGTAATTTATTTTATTCTAAAGAACGAGATCTTGTAATAAACTAAGGAAAAATGTTTACTATTTTACATATTAAATTATAAAACAATCTTGTAGTAGTTACATAATTTTTTTCACTTAATAGAATCATGCATTAAAATAATAAATTATTTTATAACTTAAATAATAAGTATAATCTTAAAATTATTCTAATATTATGGATATAATTCATTTGATTTTGATCACAAAGAAAAAACAATTGAAGGTTTTTTTAAGGTATTAAAATAATTTTGAAAATAAATGAAAAATCACAGAAATTAATTAAAATTAGTATATCTTTTTGTTTAAATTGTGATTATTTAATATTTTATCTAACTCCATTGTACGCACATAGTATCACTTGTGCAGAGCTATGATAATCGAACTGTATGCTAGTTTCAGGACACTCTGTTTATAGGAAATTCATACAAATATCCCTCTAATCTACTTAATCTTATTTTAAAAGGCAGAAGAACTCTCTTCTAAAGGACAATTTTCTTAAAAATGTTTTTACAAATAAAACTTACTTTGCTTGATGTATTTAACATATTTATATTTGTTGCAATGTTTTATCGTAAATCCATATTTTAAAATTTATGTATACAAAATTATTTTTAAAGTATCAATGACGAAGTAAATGTTTTCTCATTAGAAAATATACTTTTGTTTTATATAAATTAAAATTTTACTGTCAAGAATCCATTGATTAACACTTTACTTTTGTAAATAGAATTTTTAGTTTTAATAGTAATCTATTTACAAAAGCAAATTTACAAACTCTTAAGAAAATTGTCCTCCTAAAAGCACTTCTTTGGAACTCACTAGCCGTCACAATATCTCGCGCGATTAAAGTGAACATAGGAAACTAAATTGTCTTCAAACTTATGCGCTATACAAATTTGTAAAAGCTCAACTTTAATGCAACTAGGATAAGAACCTTTACTTTTTTTTTGACAAACTCTCAGTCAGTCACGCGATGATAATCTAACTTTGTTTAATTATAATTACAATGTTTTACAACATCTAATATAAATAAAAAAAGAAAAAGAAAATTGAATGCATTCTATAAATTTCTCGAAGTTACAATTCACTTTAGCTTTGTAGGATAGAAATTCGTTCCAGTATTTATTAATCAGCTCTAATTGAGCAAATTCTTCCACTAGTATTTTAGATGCAATTCTTATTCTAATAACAGAAAGAATGACATATTAGAAATTCCTTCGTTACAACCTTTCAACGTTAACTTTTTTCTTTTCTGCATGTAACAAACATTGTAGTAATTAATTTTTACTTTGAAAAAATAATTTTTTTAAATTTATTTATACAAAATTAATATACTATGCGTTTGTACATTAATTATTTTTGAAAAATTAGTAAACTAATTTTCAAAGCAATTCAAATGAAATTTGATTGTACACACTTTTTCAACAGCAACGAATTCTCAAATTACTTCTATAAAATGCACCAACTATTTGTATGTAAAAAAATAAGCTAAATTTTAAATTATTAAAAAATTATTAATGTAAAATATAATCGCACTTTATTTTACAAATTTTCTTTTTTAATTTCACTGACACGCTAATCTCGGTAGTCAATGTTTCAAACAAAATGTTTATTTTGATGAAAATTTTTCGCTTAAATTAGAAAAATCTTATTCCAAACCTTAAAGTACTAAATATTTTTATAAAAGAATAAATTTTTACTCTACAGAATTGAAAAACTAATTTTTTTTAATAAAGCTCGAACTTTCTTTCCAAATCACATTATTTCGATATTAAAATAAATTACAAATCTACCTATTTTAAAAGCTCCGTTAACCCAATAATAAAACGCTCTTTATAACTATTTCACACTTAAAAATAAAAATCCTCACAGCATCATTTTATCATCGATAAGAAGCAAAAAAAAAAAAATAAAAACCACACACTTCATTTAACAATATCCTAAATCGTATATCTGTACATTGAAAAAAGCTCCTATTTATAGAGTCCTTAATTATCGTAATAATTATTTTTAAACGGCACCATATTCTTCACTGGACGGAGACTCGTCGCTCGGTGGTAATTTCGAGCTCCTTACTGACCTTGAAGATCTGTGATGATGATGGTGTGAATGGTGATGATGATGATGCGGCGTTGTTGGTGCAGGACGGCGTGGTGGTGGCGGTGGTTGTGATGTACCATATGACGTGTCGTCGCCTTCTTCGCTACTTGGCGATGGCGATGGGGCACGATCTTCTTGTTCTTGTAATAATTGACGAAATTCTTGGATTGATTCGTTCAGAGACCAGAGCTGAGAGAGTAACGAGAGGTCTAATTGTCTTAATCCAAACTGTAATGAGAAAAGTTTTTTGTTAATTGCATATACTGAATTAAAAATTATATAAAATTAAATATGACATATTAGTTAGAAAGAAAGGTAAAATCATTGAAACTCAATAAGAAAAATATTTGAATAGTCATTTTGATATCGAATCTTACAATGACACTTTTCAAATGATTTTTTCATGAAAACTCATTTAATATTTAAAAAAAATGTATTTATGTCACTGAATACTTGATTTATTTGTGAATCCTGAATTTATTTTATTTTATTTATAAAATGTCAAAAAAATATAATATTTTATAAGACAAAACTCAGACGCTTGAAAGTCAAAATGAATATAATTACTAATGTTTTAAATTATCAACATAAAGATTTATAAGATACTATAAATTCTTGACTAAAATAAAGCACATTAAAAATTTACTACAAAAAGAAAAGAACAATGCATAAATTATAATTTACGATGTATCTAAACTGTTTAGTCGCATGGTCGACATAAACGTGATTATAAATTATTATAATTGATACCTTAACATTAAAAAACTACTTAATATTTCATAGATGAAACACCTCGATACTGCTTATAGTGAAAATATATACCGCTATTAGGAATATATACATGTGTATTACAATTTATAATTAATATATTTATATCACAAAATTGTAGGCTTAAGATTGATTCATTTTTTGTTTTAAACCATGAATAAAATTATTGCTTAATAAGTTTGTAGATTAGAAAATTTTATTATGAAAGTTTAGAGGGATATAAATATTTTTTCTGTTAGTTTTTTCTTGTTCTCAAGGACATTATCAACTTCACAAAAGAAAAAGAAAGTATGAGATATTTTAAAAATGTACACTATAATAATTTGATTATAGGCTTCTTTTAGGAAGACATAAAACATAACTTAAAAATATTTGATTAACTTTTTTTAATAACACGTTTAACAACTTTTTTTTCAAGTCGCTCGTTATTAAGTGAACTACATAAATATTTATTTTCTAGTTGTTATTAATTTTACGACTGATTTTATTAAGTTAAATGATACTTTCTACATTTGGAATTACTAATCCTAAATTGTACTTTAATTTTTATGATAAAGTTTGTATACCATTAAAAGTCCATTTATGATTTTCAAATGAATTTCAACAAAATCAAGTACAAGTCAAATTTTATGATCTTTCGAGTAGTTTAAAGTTAACATTATGTAAAATTAAAGAAAAAAAATAAAAAAACGAAAACCATAAAATTTTATCAGATTTTTATCGCCGTATTTATAAAGTCAAATTCAAATGTGTATTGGCTGTATGAATGTTGCCGATGACAAGCACATCACTACGTTTTTTTTAAAACATCAAACTATATTAAAGTCAACCTGCCACCCAATATCACATAAACATTGACAAAATATACCTTCATTAACGATATCATCTTCGCTCGTAAAATCTTTCAAATGAAAAAAAAATATTCATCTCTGGTCGAACAAGATTAAACTCAAAAGAAAAAAAGAACATAAAAAAATAAGAAAAATATCAAGAAGTAAAAAAGGAATAAATGAAACGAAGAAGGAAGAAATATCAGTAATACCTTTAGAAAATGTCCTCCCCTTCCCTTTTCCCTCTTTTTCTCTTTCGTTCTTTCGTTTCAATCGCTTTAAAATTACAGCGCAATCCACTATAACGTCAAGAGAGTCTCCTCGAGACTAGCCTTTCGAGTTCGTGGGAAAGGATGTGGATGTATACAGGCATAAAATGAAAATTAGAACGACTAAAGGGGGAAGAAAATCATAATCGCAAAAGCAAAATGAAGAACAACAAAAAAAATGAGGACGAAGCAATACAAGAAAAAAAAATGAAGAAGAATAAAGAGAAGAAAGACAGAAATGTAATGTAAAGCGAGCAGAGAAGAGAGGAAGTTTGAGTAAGAAAAATTAAAGGAAGAGGAATGAGAAATCAGCATGTCTAATGAGATTTTTTAAATATTTTTAAATTATATGCAAAAAATGAAAAAGAAATAAAAAAAATTTTTTTAATAAAAAACATCGTTTAATATTTTAAAATTATGGATACAAAGTTAATTTTTGAAAAAGTATAAATACATTTTGAAGTTTTGCTTGTTAGTTTAAAAAAAAATGAATGAATTAACTTGTTAAAGTTTAAAACTAAAATTACAGAGGATAATTATGAAACCAGAACCGGCTTTTTTGTAATTTTCAAGACTACTCATTATAAATCTCGAGGCATAAATTGCAAAATATCTGTAATCTTTGAATTTGGTAATTCAAAACTCTGATTTGTAATCAGATAATTCAAAAAGGAAAAAAAAAATATCTCCATGTTCAATTTTATAATTCAACGATAATCATTAAAATTGTTACTTTACGACTATTTTATCGCTCTTATCACACTCAAATCATTAAAATAATTTCGAAATTTAAAAATTTTAAAGTATCTTTAAGTTTTGAAGCACGTAGCATTACATATTATTTTGAATAAACAATGTTTATTTTATTTTAAAAAATATTCCTTTTCATAAATAATGGAACATTTTAAACTCCCTTATACAAGATAAAATCTACATGCTGAAAAGTAAATAAAACTTTAATGAACTTGATTTGCAACGGCCTAGACATTATCAAATTAAAATATAATTAATGATCGCTTATTAAAAGTTGACGATGATTTTCATTTGAATTATTAAATTTAAAAACAAGACGAAACAAAAATTTTGATACAAAGCAGTTGAAATAAATCAAACTCAGCGTAAAGATAAAATTTACAAGCTTTTATTGGATCACAAATGTAAAATGACATTGAAAAATAAAAATTAATGATATATCGTAGCAGCATAGAAAATTACTGAAATATTAACGGTATTTGTAGCATTAACACGTGAAATATTAAAATACTAAATAAATATGTTAGTCACAAATCAAAGTTTTAATGAACTCGCGAGAAAGTTGGAAGAAAGAAAAAGCGAAGATTTAAGAAAACATATTGAAATTTGCAATTTATATCACGTACGCGTAGCTTCTTTTAGGCAAAAATAAACTTTATATATACCAAAAGAACAAGATCAACGAGTTACAATGTAAGTTCTACTTCCTCGTTTGACTAATGTCAATACTAACTTATATGTATAACTAGTTAAATGTTTTTGAAAAAAAAAAGAAATCATCGTTATAAAAATTTTCTAATTGCAATCCGAGATAAATCAGTAGCAAACTACATTTTAACCATGACATATTTAAGTTCTACAAGTTACAGTGTAAAATATTTTTATTTTTCTTTAATTTACTTTTTCTTTTGCAATAACTATAAACTTCGTAGTCATTAGTCTTTCTAATCAATTCCACTATACGTGTAGTCTTATTACAATATTAAAAAAATTTTTAATAAAACGAGAAAGTAATTAAAATTTTCTAGAAAATTATTTCCATAATTTGTATAATAATTTATGACTCACATCGCTAATAATAAAGTTTTAAAAAATATTTATAAAAACAATGAAAATTATATTCAGTTTATTAAATTAAATTCCGTGATAACTATATGCATATATAATAAAAGACGGAAAGCGTATGCACTAGGGTAAAGAAAATGTACGCAGGAAATATTAAGCGTTAAACTTGAAGTGAGACAGAGAAAACGAGGGAATTGAAAGGATAAAAAAAGAACGAGAAAAGATAAAAGGAGAAAAAAAGCGTAGAAACAACGATATGCGTTCGCATAGAAAAAAAAATGTTATGGAAAGTTAGACGAACAGAGACGGACAAAGATAGACAGGATAGAAACTTGAATAAAAAAGAAAAGAAACAATACAAGTAAAATAAGAACATCACAAGAAGGAAGAACAGAGGGAAAGAAAGAAAGAAGAAGAAGAGGACACGAACTGGCATAACGTCGGTGTATAGTACAGGCAAAAGACTCGAGGAATAAACAAGCAGGACGTGCAAGGCAAATGTAAAGAAAGGATGTATATAAAGGACTAAAGCCTTTTTTTCTTTTAGTGTGAATAAAGAGAGGAGAGAAAAAGATATGTAAAACAATTTGTTCTTTTAATGTTAAAATAACATAAAATTTAGCAAATTGTAAAATTGAGGGTTGATGATAGCTTAATAATAAAAAGATTTTTATAAAATAATATAAATCTTATATTACATATATAAATAAATTAAATTAGAATATTATAATACATATGTAAATTAAAATTAAATTACTTTCATGAATTTATTTTTATTTTATTCTTATAAAATGAAAAAAGAATACTACTCGATGATTGTCATAAATTTTTTTAAAATGTTTTTTTAATTTTATTTAACGTCGCTATATTTATGCCATTATTGTGATGCTAATTAACGACGGAAGTTTTTTCTCAGTGTGTTTGTTAACAAAGCACATGTGTGATGTACAGTGGTGCTTGTATCAATCAGCCAAGAGCGGGATTCAAACTCGAAACCTCGAGATTGTGAGTCCACCGTTCTACCGTTCGAGCCACTGACGACCTCATTTAAAGTGATGATGATTTAAACATAGTTACCGACATTGCAGTTATTCAAATTTTCATCTCCATCCAAAATTTTTTCTTGCTTTGATATAAATTATGAAAGATTTAATATAGTGATATTTTAAAAACTTTTTGATTAAGAATGAAAAATTTGGAAAACTAATCTTAATATTTTATACTCTCTCAAAGTTTAATACTTTCGTTTTGATAAAAGCTACTATTGATAACATTTAGCATACTTAAAATTTCGTAATCTAAAAATAACTTTTCCTTTCACCAAATACCACTAACCTCAAAAAACAAATAAAAATTTTTTCCACCAAAACCTAAATATTACATAACTTTTAAAACCATTATATATACAAAAACATATACACACATATATTATAATATACATCGATTTATTCAGTATAACGTTAAATAGCAACCAAACTGCAAATGCTTAATAGACTAGGCTAAAAGTTAACCTAAAATACATTCCCTTTATAAGCCACGTATAAGAGATATATAGAAGTAAATAGAGAAAGTAAAAGAGACAAAGAGAGTGAAGAAAAGGAGACAGTTAAAAGAGAGCGCTTATATTTAGTGTTTATTCGCTATATAAGCTAATGCTCGCGCGATAGATGGAGAGAAAAGATATATATATGTACAAAGTCTCGACCGCAAGGGTCACGCCTGAGAGAATGCAGCGTGGGAGCGGCTTTTAAAATCTCTTTTTTTCTTTATTTATATATATGTATATGTACACACATATAAAAGATGAAAATAAGAAATAAGAGATTCGATGATATCAGTATGTGTACAAGATTTTAATTTGAAGAAAATTCTTTATCTTTACGCATAATGTATGTATAATAGGCATACGAAAAAAAGAGAGAAACAGAAAAGAGAAAAAAGGAAAATAGTAATAAATAATAAGCGTTGTCTCCTTTCGCTCTCGAAGTTAACAACCGCAATAGAAGATGAACTTCCTCTTCCTCATAACATTGTTGTCCTTTTGTCTTTTGCCTTTTACTATATAAGTGTTATTATTGCGATTATCCAAGGATAACGGAGAAGAGAGAATAAACCTTTTCTTCATTTTTTTTTTAACTTTTTTTTCATGGTTTTTTGCACCTTGACCGGATGCGAAACGTTGGACGTACGATGAAATTAATATATTCCTTATAGACTTTGTTTTTTTACGTTGTTTTATCAAAAGAAAGATGAGCGAATATAATTATGTAAGGGTTTTGATAAGGCGGCAACAAATTTTTTTTTCTCTTCTTCTTTTGGCAAAGAGTTTATTATCGTGAGGATGTTATTTTCTCATGCAAGCGAGTTCCGTGATTTAGTTTTTGTTGCACGAGATGATTTTTAAGATTGAGTATAATTTTGTCGAAGTAAAAAAATGTTAAAGATGGTGAGAAGTTGATATGTTAAATACTTTATTAGACTATAAATTTATGTATATATATTAAATATTGTTGTCGTGTTTTAGATATAATAAAAGGATTTATTTGCGAATTTTTCGATCGAGATAATAAATCTTGCGGTAATCGGGTACATTGGAGACCAAGTAAATTAAAACATTTTCTTATAAGAACTTTCACGTTGATTTATTACTATTAGCATGAAACTTCGCTTAAAATTTTTATTAGTGCTCAGATACTTGACGAATAAAATTTACGTTAAAACATGAATATTAATATGAGATAGTTGTAAAAAAATGTTTTTTTTTCATTTGCTTAAAAAAAATTTAATTGAAATTTTGTAATTTAAAATATTTTTTATCTTTACAAATAATATCTAAGACGTCATAGTTGAATTAAATCATCATTTTTAATTAATAAATATTTTTAATCTGAAATTTTATCTTTATTACTTTAATTTATCTCATTTATTACATAATAAAGTATAAAGTATATAAAATTCAAAGGTAGCTTTAAAACTGATTACAATTTCTAATTAAAGTATTAGAAAAAATGACTTTGTCATGGTCAGGTAGCTAAAATTTGTATTTCAAGTATTTTTAAGTGTAAAATGATGAAAGATGACGAGGCATGTATCGATGCTTTTCATTTTAAGTTCTTATTACCATCGAATTATATTTTCGATGACTCTATTTACTAATTCTCGCTTCTAATTTCAAATACAATTTGCATAATAGTTATGAGTTTATAAAAATTCCGTTTTAATAATAAATTTAATTGATACATAATTTTCAACTATAAACGTAAAATATTAATTTCAAGATAATGATGCGAAAATTAATCGTGTCCACTATGTATGAAATAAAAATAATATATTTTGATACAAGTGTGTAAAAGTTTAAATGCATGGGCATAAAAATAATACAAATATATAAAAACTTTATACATCTAAATTTATTACGTAAAAATGCTACTTTACACATTTATGAAAATAGTTAAAAATGTCATACAAATTATAATAATTAATGATGAAAGAGAAAAACAAATAAATTTTTTTTAATAAACCTTACAATTATGATGAATATAAACACGCATAAATGTATACAACTCTTTTTTTTATTAATCTTGCAATTGCCTAACACAATATAAATGACTACTAAAACATTAGTTTTTGTAATAGCAATAAATTAAAGAGAAACTTTATCGTAGCGATCTTAAAAAACAAATGTATACCACGATTCTCCCACGCCAAAAGTAGAATATAATTACTCAGTGGGTATCGATTCAACAATTTGTTCTTTCAACATCTTTTAGACTTGTTTTAAGATACCAATGCAATAGACATCGATATCACGATATCGTTGAAAAAGAAAGAAAAAAAATGAGAAAAAAAATATCGTTGTAACTAAACGATGCGCACAAAGTCAATACTTTAAGATATCTGGCGCTCATAGACTAGATTTATTTCAAACCCACGTGAAATCTGATGGATTTTTTTTATCATGATTCTTATGACGGTATTTTGAGACTATTATAACTTAAGATCAATTTCAACAAATTTATTTTAAATCTTGATAACTGTAAGAATAGTACATGAAATAATTAAATTTTTTTTTGGGTATCAGTTTCTTTGATTATAAAAGACAACAAATAACAAAATGTTTTAAAAGATATTCTAAACAGATTTTTACAAAACCAAAATTTTTAAAGACCTTTATATATTTAATAAGTTTACTAGAATACTTATATTGAAATTAATAAGTTTAGAGAAAAAATGAATTTTTTTAAATTATGACAAAATGAATATCATAAGTGAATATTATAACTTTATTTTTAATTGCTGCTTTTGTAACCAATATTTCAATATTTTTAATTTAGTATTTATTCATATCACTTTTTTATATTAATTTCTGAGAAAAATTTTATAAAAAATAAATTTAAATAAAAACAACGCATAATTAAAAAAAAAAGTCATAAAAAATATTTGACCATGTTTATCGAATTCTTGAAAATATTTAAAAATAGAACCCAATTATTAATTCTTTTTTTTTACTTTTCCATTGTCCTCAATCTCGATAATATCCAAAAAAATCGTTAAAAAAATATCAAACTAAATGACTCTGACTCATAATATAAACGGCACGGCTAAAATTAAAGCGCAATTTTAATTCATGTTTATATTAACTTCAAGCTCACATTTTCTTATTTTCTTGTCGATTTAATACTCATATGCATATTATACGCGATATCGATGAGCCGGAGTGCTCATAATACAAGTTTTGCCCACGCACGATCAAAATCATTTTCCGGTATACACCAAAGTCGTAAGGATCATACATAATGAATGTAGAAAAAATTGAAAAAAAAAATCTTATTTACGTTAAGATAATATTCTGTTAATTTAGGCTCGAACGTATATATTTTAAATATCTAATTGAAATTTGAATTTATTTACAAGATTAAACTCATATTAATATGTTCTATTAGATTGAAGATAATTCGACTTTTTCACACGATTTATTATGTTGGATTACTCGTGCGGAAAATTTTCAGATAAAGTAAGAATAAATATACATTTTTATTGGTAATGAACTTTGTTAAGGTAACTTTATAAAGATGTAGAATTTCGAACAAAAGTTTTATTAAATTCTTAATAATTCGTTAATTTGTTATAATCGTCATTTAAAATTCACTTGTTTATAGATTTAGAAAGGAAAGCTTTAAACTTTGTTCGAAAGATAATTTTCTATTATTTAGAAATAAGCCACAAAATTCGCAATTTGTATCAATAACGGACTTAATTTCGAGCTCCATAAATTTGAGATTATTAAATATATGTCGAAATTGGTAAAATCGCTAACGCAAGTTATATAGATTCTTTTATTTTAAGTATCAATAAATATTTTTTTCTTATTTCAAGAAAATCTAATTTGGTATTAAAATAATTCTTAATTGTTAAATTTACAAAAGCTACAATTACTCAAGATATCGTTTAAATTTTCTGAAATCTTTTACATTTTTCCGTCTACTTTGAACGGTAATTTCATTACTATTTTAGTTTGTTTCGATTTCTAACATTTCGCAACAACTTAAATTATTTAAGAAAAAACTACTTTTAAATTAAACCTTTGTTTTACATATAAAAAAAGAAAATTTTAATTTTATTCTAAACAATCGATTTGATACAACAAATTATCATGATCCATCTCTTAAGCTGAACATTTCACTTGGCTTCTATCTAATAAATCCTACCTAAAAGTTAAAGACTCTCCCATCTCTCTTTGTAGCCCCGTTTCAAAAAGCCTACAATATAACGGCTCGCTATATGCCTTTATAAAGAAAGAAAGAGTATGAAATAAAGAAAGAAAGAAGAGAGATATTGGCGTCGATGAGTTTCGCTTTATATAGGTACAGACGTACGCGGAAGCAAAATAAAGATAGAGGAGAAAGAAAAAGGTTCATACGTATATACCTCCTCCTCCTCCTCCTCTTAGCAAATCTTATAAATGCGGAGGAGTTTTAAGATACATACATAACTTATATACCTTCTTCTCTTACTTTATTCATCTCTCTTTCTCGCTCCTTACTCTCTCTTACTCTCTTGTCGCCGTATAGTTTTCACGAGCGTCTAAGAAGAGTTTGCGCTTTCGAGGAAACTATTAAGGTTCATCGCTTTTTACAAAAGTCTCAGAGAGTGTAATTAATGCTCTATACGTTTGGAAGATTATTCGAGCACCATATACGAGTGCATTAGTTATTTTAATGGGCCTTGTAATTAGAAACTTCAGTATATACGTACATTTAAAAAAAAAAAAATTTTTTTTATTCTGTTTTTTTTTTCAAGTCAGCATAAGATGAGTGAAATAAAAAATAAAGTTGGCATGTGAATTGAATGATAATGTCAGTTGATTTAGTATTTGGTATTTATTTTTCTTTGAGATCAGATGAAATTGTTAAAGGGTTATTTGTCTTTGTCTGTTATCGTTTTTTTTTTCTTCTTCTTTTATTAAAGATAGTTAAGAGACTTTGATTGATTGTTTATGTTAAGTTGGAGTTAAAATTAAATATAATTTAAAGCGTTTCTCATTTAAATTAATAGTTGTAATGTGCATATAATAACTGTAAACAGCGAGAATAAAAAATTTCTTTTTTTTATCACTAATTCTCATTTAATTCATACCTACAGAAATCATGTTGATTTTTGTTTATACACTCGTACACGACTTTTGTAAATTTAATTATACACAAAACTGCAGGATGAATCAGCTAAAAAAATTTTCAAGTAAAAAAATAAGAACTCATTAGTTTCAGCAATTTTGAAGTCCAAGTTAAAAAAATAATATTCGTCGCTAATTTATAATAATAACGAGTAATAAAATAATAAAATAATAAATTATTTTATGAAGAAATCAACGTAAATAATTTGCAAAAAAGTAACTAAAAATTTTCTTTTACTCAATACAATAGTTACATAAAGAAAAAAAAAATTTATTATTACTTAATAAATGAAAAAAAGCGTATTATAATGAAAATAATTTCGGTGTTTTAAACTAATCATTATTTTTAACAATATTATTATACAATAGATCAAAGTAAAAAGTTATTGAAGTGTACAATTACATTTGAGGAAATGAAAGTACCATAAGATTGTCGCTAGTCAACGTTGTTGTTTTTTACACGCTTTTTTCCAGTTGAATTAAAATTTAATTATTGAAATAACAGTTAAAATATCATTTTAGTTATAATAAGAAAAGTAAGCAATTCCAAACACTAAAAGTATAATAAAAAAAAAAGAAAATTTTTAATATTCATTAAAGCTATTAACTTGACAATTTTAGTAAACACGTTTAATTTCAGGAAACAAATAAAAAAAGAAACAATAAATTAGATAAATAATGAAATTGTAGAAAATCTATTACAATATCTACGCTATCTTTAAACTAATATAGGTGTTAATACAGTCTATTGTTTTCAAGTGTTACAGACATTGTAAAGTATATGTATTAGAGCGTACATTGAAAAATCGATCAAACGTACAACATAGTGATTGATCTATATATTGTTTGCTGTATCAGCAAATCATTCTTGAAAATGATCTTTAAAAAAATAAACTACTTTCCATAACTTTCTATTTTAATGAAAACTGTTATATTTACGTAAATAAAAAAAAAGTTTTTGTAGTTTATAATTAATTTTGTAAACATTATTTATAACTTTTATTGAATAAAATAATTATAGTTTATTATTTTGATAATTTTAATATTAACAATAGTAATATTTTGGCTATAATAAATGTAATTTAAACTTATTAGATGAAAAAAGATGCTCACATATTTTGACACATTTGCTTTTTGATTATGTAGGAATTATTAAAGATAAAATTTAAAGCTACGGTGATTCATCGAAAATAAAAATAATAAAATAAAAATTAGGATTCTGACTCAACAGAATTAATGAGTTCTTAATATGTAGAAATATGAAAGTGAAAGAATAATAAATGTAAAGGATGAAAAATTTTTTTAAGGTCAAAAGATTCATCTTTCGACGATTCAAAAAAATTATTGTGCTAATTTTTAACATATAAAATAGTAGATTTATTTTATTATTACATAAAAATAATAAAAAAATAAATAAAAATCCAAGCAAAAAATATTTAAGAATTTAGTTAAATCAGTAGAAATTTATTAACATAACATATTGCAATTAAAATTTTTATCCAGAACTAAAGAAATATTTCTGAAATGTAAACTATTTCTTTGGAACAAAAATGAAATCTCACACAAAAAAAGATTTAACTTTTACAGTATATATTGATGAACTCGATCTCGCTCGGTTGCAGCCGTACGTTAAATTACTCTCGTGAAAATCTCACCGCTTGCACAAACAGTGAAATAAGATCGATTTCACGTTGATGGCATATATAGGAAATTGCATTGCACCCTCGCTTGTCGCGCGAAAAAAAATCCTAAAAAAAAATTCCACATTAAACTAGCCGACAACACGCGGTTTCGAAACGTAGTTCTACACTTGCGCGCAATACGATTTTTTTTTTTGTTTCTTTGTCGTTTTTTTCATTCTATAAAGTGGTTGTATATAGGCTTGTAACAGGTGTATTTTATATGCAATACGCGACATGTGCGTGTGCTGTTGTTCGATTTTTCGGTTTGCGGTTTTACGAGAGGACGTTATTTTTTTTTTTTTTTAAATCTCAGGTTTTATACAGGTAGGTGTTCGCAAGGTATTGGCTTTTTTTTCATAAATTGTTCGCGGAGTGATTGGAAATTTAATTTTTGTTGGTTGCCATAAAGATTTTTTTTTCTCTTTGTAACTAGTGGTTAATATTTTTATAACGTATATAAATTAGTTTCTTTTATAAAATAAAATACTTCCACAATACAAGTCCCTTGTAAAATTTATATGATTTATTTTTATATCCAAAGAATAAGAAGATTAAATTTAATATTGAAATTCGATAATTTTGAATGAATTTGAATATCGAATAAATATATTTTATACAAAATAATTGTAATTTAAATCTTTTAAACTAAAAATACTCAATTAATAAATCAAAGCAAATTTTCATAAGATATAACTTCTTATGCGCATTCTTGTTATTGATAATACACGATAAGATATGTACACGATTATTACACAAGAAAATTTAAAGTGTAAACTTATTGGAGAAGATCGGAGTGGTTTCATCCGTTTAATAATTACAATATATCCATAGTGGTATCACGTAATTTTTTCTTTTTTAATTTTGCAATTGATGGTATTAATTAATCAGATGACTCGTTATAATGTAATCTGTTTATCAAGGAGGTGATGTAAGACAATTGACAGGTTCTTAATGAAGTTTGTTACTATTAATAAGTTACAAATTTAATAATGCTTATAACTAGTTTTGTAACAGTTGATAGTTGTTAAAGTTTAATTAAATTAAAAAAAAAGTTTGTATTAAATTTAATTGTTAAAATGAAATAAAAAAATTTGAAGGAAAATTCTTTATTACTTTAAGAAAGTAAAAAAAAAGATTTTTTTAACAGAAATGATTTTTTAAAAATTGATTTCTTTGAAATTTATTACTAGAAAATACAATAGCATAAAAAATACATTTTTACGTTTTAAATTATCGCTAAACTGTAGTCAATGCTCACATTTCAACAAAAATAATTTACTCTAATTGATTTGTTGCTTTCACTCTAACAAGTGTTAATTGCTTGAAAATAAACTTTCACTAAAAATAATGGACAAAATATCAATAAAATTTATCATATTTTTTCTTCATAATTTTCCTTTTCCAACAATAAAATTTAAAAAAAGAAATTAACTACAGAAATAATCATTTAAAAATCTCACCATTTCTCTCCTAAGTATCGCCAATTGTGTATCTAACGTTGTGAGTTGTCTACCTTGTGGCGATGGTCTTGAACCTTGGCTTGACAACGATGTCGTTGACGTTGGTGTTTTTGGTGCCCTTTGTGATTTGCTTGTAGATCTTGCTGGTGGTGGTGGCGGTGGTTCGACAACCAAACCAGCACCATTTAAATTAAAACCACTTAAGCTACGCGGTAATGGCGGTAATCCTTGTAACGATGACATCGCTATCCTCTCTATGATACTGTAAAATAAACAAAAGAAGTGATAACAAAGGGTTTAGCTGGTTATTTGGATATGGAATGCATTGTTTTTATAGAGTATAGTGAAGCGTAATGATGACGATAGTAAATCTATCCTTCACGGGAAACGTGATTGCTTTACTGGATGATATAGAAAGTTATATTGTGCATGACGTTTGCAATATTTTTGTTGAAAAGAAAATTTTATTTTTATAAGATATGGATTATTGAGAAAAGTTTAATGCATAAGTTGGATGATTTGAAAATTTTTTATACGTTATTCTTAAATTGTTAGAAAAAATATCTATATTACTCAATAAAACACATTGATTAACTTTGCATGGCAAAGCTGTTTTTATATAACACCGATAATTATAGTAGGACAATAAAAAGAAATTATAATTAAAATTACTAGAAGAAATACCCTGACGCTGAATAATCTTATAATGAACTAGAAGCGTTAGAATATTTAGCAGATAACGAAAAATTCTAAGAGTGCCTACGTAAAAATCACGGGTTTAAAAAACACGTTAAAAATGACCTGAAAAATTTATCATAAACAAAATTTTGGCAAGTTTAGAACTATCGATCAAATTAAAATCAATCAATTGTCTCGCAATGGAATTCAGAATAAATTCTATATAGAAGTATAATTAAAATTACCCAGATAAAAATTACTTAACATATTTTAAAACTTATATTGATTTATTGTAAAAATTATTAATTATTGTTGTTTTTAACAAATGTAAAAGTAAAATTTATAAATGGCGTGATAAATCATTTGAAATTATGTAGGAATAATTTAAAAAGTTATTTGTCAAAGATTTCCGAAAGTCATTTTGTCTCATGATAACCGTGATGTTAATGGTGATTATTACAGAAATATTTTCTCCCTATAAAAACAAATAATCAATAAATTTTAAATATACTTTCTACCCTGTTTCTTTAAATACCTAACTTTATAATGATTTTTTATAAATTTATTTATATAGCAAAATCAAATTAAAATATTGAGTAACATGAAACTTACAATGTATTGTTAAATTTACTGCGTGGTAATAAAACAAGAAAATAAAACTTTGCTCCAATACGTTAATCTGATCAAGTAATAAAAATGATTTCAATTAAATATCTGATATTGTACTGAACCACAAAGTATGTTTACTATATATTTAGCTTATTTTAAATATAACTAATAATAGGTATACTTGTCCCTTCCCCAACATTTCTTTCCACCTCACGTGACTCTATCGAAATAAATTAATTTAATAATAACTTTATTACAATCACTTATTGATTTATCTAAAATATAATGTTTCAATTTATTTTTCATATAAAAAAATAAGTATTGATATTTCAAAAAATTGAAATTTTACATTTGCTTTAACAGTAATCAATAGCTACAATAGTGTAATAAATCTTAAAAAGTCAATTAGTTTAAAAGAGTTGATGACTTCTTGACTTTATTAACGCCGTTAATAAATCATTTTCTAATCAGTTTTAATCTTAACGTTCAACAATAATGGCTTAATCGAAGCTGTAATTTATTGTTAGATCGAACTATTAGAAAAAAAACCTTTGTTTAAATAAATTTTCTCAAGCTTTACGACAATTTTTTCTCTTAATAATACCGTACTAATAATGCAAGCACGTAATATTAGAAAGTATTATAATACTTTAAAATTATAATACATTTTAAAATAAACGTATTTAAAATCTCAATATACTAAAAACACATAAACTAGTAAATCTCTCTAGTCCAGAATTGTTACTTCCGTGAATACCACAAAAAAAAGTATAATGTCCTTTACTAAATTTACCTCAAATCTTGTGTACAAAGCCTACACGACCACACGACTATTATTTCTTTATGCACGTGCGCGTCCCAACTTCTATAATGAAGTTAAGCAGTTCAGGCACGACTTATTTTCTAGTAAAAAAACTAATTAAAAAAAAAGGCAATTTTTTTACTTTGTCTTATAACCTTGTACCTTAATAGAGTCTTACTTTTACTGTCATATAAGATTTATTTTTATTCTAGCAGTGATCAATTATTTAAATAAATATAAATCATTTAAATGAAAGACGTGCGCTATTCTAAATTACAAAATTTCAAGATTTAAATTTCATCATAATGATTGTTATAGAATTTACAAATGTTATTTTATGTAAATAATATTTTGAAAATTATAGTACGCAAATATTTATTAATAGTATTAAAAATAATGTTCGTAATTTTGAGAATTAAAGGGTTAGTAAACTAAATATCTGCAATAAGCTGAAAATTTAAATACGCTTATAGTGCTACGTTTAAGTGGTATTATGAAAATATGTATTTTAAAGTTAATGAAGCAAAAGTATAAATTTAAAATAATAATCATTAATGCCACGTCATTAAATATTTCATAGTTAAAAAGTTTGCCTTTAATATATTATATTTACTGTAATCTTAATTTAATGTAAATAACAGTGCTTATTCAAAAATTATATAAAATATACATATGTTCAATTATATCATATTTATGATACGATAAATTCCCAGATAAAATTAAAAAAGTTTACGTAAAGAATCAATTAAATGTATTACATTAATTTAAAAGACCATTAAGGAATCTTGACTGAAGTAAAACGTTAACACTTGTTTATCCACCCACACATCATAGTAAATTAAAAGCCATTCTTAGTTCCCTAACATCCTGAAAATATACCCTCGACAAAGAGAGAGAAAAAAAAGAGGTAAAAATAAAAGGGTAAAAGGAAAGAAATCCCTTAACCTCTTATAAATCCATGCATGCTCGCGACTCGCGAGTGTTCCCACGAAACATAAACAAAGAAAAGAGAGAACTACTACTACTTATACTACTACTACTATTACAAGAACTCTGCTGTCATTCCCCCTTTCGTGAATACACACGTGCTTAGTCTTTGCAGCTAGTTTGCTCTCGCTCACTTTTAATCGCTCCTCAGGCGAAAGTCTCCCTACCTGGAAAAATCGAGGTCACCGAACTCCAGCTGGTTCTCAATTTCCCCTTCTTCTCCATTATCTTGATTCTGTTGCTGTTGCTGCTGCTGTTGTTGCTGCTCCTGCTCCTGCTGCTGCTGTTGATCAAATCCATTGACCACAACGTTGACCTCTTCAGCTGGTAATGTTATTTTAGTTGAAGAATATCGTACTCCAGCTTCTAACCAATCTTGACGTTGAATATTATCGTGTTCTTCTTCGTTACTACTTGAAATATGTACGTTTTCTGATGCATCGTCTATTACCACGACTGTTGCACATTTATCTGTTGTAATTGTCGGACTACGGTTATTTGGTTCAACGATTACTGGTTCTTCTTTAAATGATACATTATGACCTTTTTTCTTTTTTCGCTCAGCACTACCTTCCGCTTTAATTTCAGGTTTTATTGACAATTCTGAACTATTACATTGATTCTTTTCATTGTCATTAATATTGTTATTATTATTGTTGTTGTTGTTGTTTGATACACAATTTTCTTCATTTTTTCTTTTGGACGTATCGTCTATTTTTATCTCATTTTCTTCCTTGTGATGTTTACCATTAACTGGCCTATTGACTTGCTGTAATTGTTGCTCTTTACTATAATCTCTGGATAAGGGTCTCTTCTTTTCTTCCCTATCGATGGAAGGCCTTCGTTTTTGTTCGTCTATTATTTTACCATTACTTTCAAGCCCTGGAGGGCTTGATGCTTTGGCTAAGTGGGCAGAATCATATATAATTGTCCTTCCACTATTAACATTATTGCCATTACCTTCTTGTTGCTGTGGCTTTTGTTCTTCCTGACGCCATGGCTTTTGATTTGGAGGTGGTGGTGCTTGGCGTGTTGGGCAAGGTGGCCTAGGAGATTTTTTTAAAGCTTCAGCAACGACCTGTCTACTTGGCCGAGGTGGCACTGGCGGCGGGTGCGCCCGTTGAGACGCCGCCAGCTGCATACTCTGAAGCTTCGTCAGTTTATCTAATTTTCAAAGTTTTATATTAATTTATATAACTTGTTTCGTCGATAATTCTTCTTGCTGAAGATAGGATAGATAAACCTTATCAGTCGATAAAATTTTATTTCTTTCTTATCGTTACTGATGAAAACAAGAAATTGATTTTGCAAGGGAAATTTTATTACCTCTTTGTGATTGTATTTTGCACTTACAGTGAACAGATGAATCACAGTAGAAAGTTTTGTTTGTCAATAGAAGATAAGATAGTATCCAGATCATTGGACTTGATCAATTGTATAAGCTTTTTATACGTTTGTAATTTATAACATGGTTAAATATATCTATTATCTTCATAATATATACATGTGGTATATATTACGTCTTTTAATTAAAACATTTTTATTACTTCGATGAGTAAGGAATATTTTTAGGAAATTTGTTGCAATTTTTATATCAATACTAAAATTAGTCAACTGTAAATTCCAACTAAATTGAAATTATGATATTTGAATGTTTCCTTTCTCGGTATATCTAAATTATTTGTAATTTATTGTTAGATGGATAATCAATAGTGAAAAACAGTTTTAAGACTTCAGTTATTTGATGTTTTATTATTTATCACTTTTTGTTTGTTGTAACAGCCAATCAATTTAATGACAGGTACTAACTCAGACTTTGGTAAGTCGATTTGATTAACTTAAGGTTTGTATCACTTTTGATGTGATATACAACATGTACTATTAAAAATTTCACTTTGTTTATCACTTTAGATTTTCTCAAACCTTTTCAAATGGCAAAACAATACGCGCTAATATTTTTTGGTATCGACATCAATAATAGATGAAAACCAAAAGTGGAGTCTCAATTACTGTCTGACAGTTATGATCGTTTGTCAAGCATTCGTTTAATGATACAAAAGAAAGTAGACTTTCGTCATAATCCTTTTTATATATATCGACCTTCTTTTTTAACACCAAACTTAATTTAGATTTTTAGGATAAGCAATACCAGAGTCTCTAGAGTGGCCAGCGAAAATTTGGAGGTCGACGATTTAGATCAATTCGTTAAGATTTTATATAACAAAACAGCGTGCGGGCACCGATTCATATTTCTTTTTCTCCTTTTTTTTTATTAACAGACGTCTCTTCGTATGAATCTTAATGAGCGTACACCACAGTACTTGTAGCTATTTCTTTTGTTAGTTCTCCTTTTTTTTCGAGGTCAAGCCGCTACTGAATTTCGTGAATACCTATTCTCCCGCAGCTCCGCTTCCGTTTCCACCCACTTTTTTTTTTAGCTGAAACCAAAGAGAAATCAGCGCGCACAACCGGCGAAATTTTCGGCGTCTCGCTCGTCTCTTTTACGACACTATTATTTTCGCATTCGCAAGGCAATAATGAAAAAGTGTGCTCCTTGAGAGAACAAGTTTTCGAGTTCGAGATCAGAATAGGATTTTTCACGATGCAAAAATGGTCATGTACACACACACACTGTAAACTGGATGTGGCTGTTAAATTTCGAATTTTGTTTCGCTTGTACCAAAAGTAAGTAGCCGTAAACCTTTTTTTTCTGGTACATGCAGTTAAAAGATGAAACAATTGTATGTTTTACTGTCTCGGTTATAATTGACTTGGAAATCGAAAGAGTATTTCACTATCAGTATTAATTCCAATTTATTGATCTAATCTATGTCAGATATTTTATTATCCGTAATTTAATGAGAAATAAAATATTTTCTTCAATGTTTATAGCACACCTAAAAAAGAAAGATAATTCAACATCACAAGATCAATCGAAGATTCTTTAGTTTTTCAGAGAGAAAGAAGAAACTCGATTAATTTCTAACATAACAATATTTATCAATTTTTAGAACCACATTGATTTTTTTTATTGGATAAAAGTTTTCATAAGACACTTTTCTTTTTATATCCAATAGAAGATGGACGATCCGTCAAGTTATATAGCAGTCGATGTTCGGTCACGCTTGTTTGTTGGAAATTAATTTCCGAAGATACTTTACTTCCGTTCGTTTCTGGTTGAACGCTTCTGTCTCATCCTCTCTCTGTTTCTCTTTCGAATGAAAACCGGTTGCTGGCTTTTTTTTATATATACCTTTTGAATCGATCCTTTTCGGCTTGTTTAGCTTGAAAAATATCAAACAAAACTCCCTCGTTCAAAAAAACTCAAAGGTCTTGGTTACGTAAAATTCATCCTTGACGCATTGGTGAGAGAAGAAAATTAAAGCTTCGCTTTATATATATACGTGCATTCCTATATTCTATACCGAGTGTCATTAGTTGCTGCGTTGCTCCGGCAATGACAATTTTCTAAAACGAAGTACTCATAGTTATGTCACGTGACTGCTAGTGCTACTGACTCGATGATATATACCTCTTTCCTTCTATCTTTCTTTCTGTCTCTCTGTCTGCGCGAATTCCAGCGAGGCTGCGGTTTATGATTGCTGCTGCGTTTCCTTCTCTTACTTCTTTTCTTTTATTTTCAACCTTTTTTTTTTTATTTTCTTCTTTAAAGAAAAGAAGATATAAGGTGCACAACTAGGGAAGTTTATATGTTTTTCTTTACTTTCATCGAAACTAAAGAAGAATGTACATGCGATATTTCAATGGAATTCGTTCGTTAGTATGTTAACTTAGATTACAAGTTAGTAGTGTTTTTTTTTCTTTTGATTAGATCTGCGTAGTTTTGCAAAAGAATTTTAAATTCAGTGAATTTTCACGTGGCTGAGAAAACTTTGCTTTGTTTTGTAAAGAATTTTTACCTAAAGAAGTTATGTAAGCTTTTTTTTTAAAGATTTTATCTCTTTTATTTGTTTGAAATTAATCATTCGATGATTAATTGTACAAAAATTTTAATAAGTCTGAACAAAAAAATTTCTTTGGCGTTGACGATTCTTCGAATTATTTCACATTTTATACTTATGCACAATTAATTCTGTCACGTTGTGTACGGGATCAAGGAAAAAAGTCACTATTTTTACATACAATAGAAACGAACACTTTATTGCTCCGATTTTCAATACGACGTATAGAATAAATGTTTAACTTCTACAAATGGCACTGGCTAAACTTGTTTTATCAATCACTTTTTCACTTTATTATTTTGTTTAAACGACGTTTTCTATTAAGAGTAACATGTATTGTTGTGTACTAGTTTATAAACGACCTTATACACGCGCACAATAAGAAGAAGAAGAAAAAATAAACAAATTGTAATCTTCTGTCCTCAAACTCTTTTGCACAGCATCGTTTTCCATTCGTAGACTAACAATATAAATAACCTTACACAATGCAAAATGTTACATACGAAACTTTGTTATCAATTTGACCGTATGTTCTTTATATGTATATATATATATATATATATATATACCATAGTCAATGTTTTATCATCGTTGCGCTTCTTTTTACAAAGCCGAAAACATCCGAGCACGAGTAGTGTCGACAACGAAATGTATAATACTACCAGATACTAACTTTTCTCAGTCCACGTGCATGTGCAGTAGCGTTGATATGTATCCCTTCCACTTTGTTTTTTAAATTATTTCACTTGAATAATCGGGTAGCACGCATCACGTTGGAATTGTCAGATGTAAAAATCAAACGATGTACCTTAAACGTATGTACTTGTCATTTTAGTTTCAATTCAATCTTGATATTTTATTTAAAGTTCATTATTTTTTTTTACTATTTATCAACGATTAAGAAGTAATTATCGTTACGTAAGATAAATTAATAAAATTCCAATGTAACAAGTGATTGTAAAGTTATTACAATGGAATGCGAGAGATACCGATAGAAAATGATTTGGTTACCTTGAAAGATTCGATTTAACTATCGAAACCATTCGCCACGACAAGAACTATTACTTTTTCCGCAACGACGAAAAAGAAAAAAAAAATATCTCTTTTAGCTTATTACACTTGTAAGCACGCTGCTTTTTTTTTATGTTACACCGTAACTTCACGTGTGTCCGGTATACTTACGTACCATAAAAATCATGGATACAAGCAACACTAACAATTAACTCTTTGTCTTTTGTCAGTTCACGTGAGGTAAGCGTTACATATATAAATATGTAACCTCGTGATTATCTTTACTTATTTCTTTTTTTTTTCTTTTACTTCGGTGTTACTTTTTTTTTTATGTTTCTTGGCACCTAGCAAATTTTTCCTTTTATTTTTTTAAAACTGCGACTCGAGTTATTTCAACTTATTTTTTTTCTCTTATTATTGCTCATTTCCTCTCTTTTGAGCGCAAACCTTCAAAGAAAATATCTTAGCAGCATTAAAGTGACAAGGAGAGGCTCAATGACGGAACTCGCAATTTTTTTTTTCCTTTATTTTTTTTTTCAACTTTTACACTCCTCGCCTCCTTTTGTCCATCCTGTTCTTTTTTTTATTCTTCTCTTTTAGCGGCTTGCACGAAACTGCCAGGAAGCACGCGATTTTCGCGCTTTCTACATTTTCTTCAAAACCTCAAGTCTTTTTTTTTAAATGTTAGTACATTGATGTCTTCTTATAATGTATTTTTAAAACCAAACTGGTTAGCTGTCAACATCTTCCCACTGGTCGTGAGTCACTTGTGAGATTATTTTTTTTTTCTTTCCTTTTATCAATAAAGATTCATTTTCTAGATAAGTCGGCGGAATTTCATTAGAAATCTCACTGTTTTTTTCAGCGATAACGGATCGAAAGATCGATCGTCATCGATCACGTCGATCACAACATTATCGATCTATTCGTCGCGTATACAGACTCTTTTTTTGCTGAAAATTCCTCGATGTTTTTTTTATATTTTTTTAATTATTCTATTCTTACACGGATGATAATAAAAATTTCAAAGAGAAATCGTTTAACTAATGGTCTTCTCGATAAACAATTAACAATGTGCTTTCTAAGTGTGATTAATTGAATTTAAAAATTCCAAGTGATCAATTAAAAAAAAAATGCTGTTTTTATTTTCTTTCACAAAACTGGTCTTCGATTATTTTTGTTTTTTTTTTCACTTTGTTTCAATGACAACAAGTTTTTTTATCGTCAAAAGAAACCAGATGTCAAAATTTAAGTGTATTGAGACAAAAAAAATGTACAAAAAATAACATAAACGACCACACGCGAATCTCCTTGTCTCTATATCTTTACATATATAGAGAACTAGTGTGCGCGTTCTCCAATGTTCCTCTTTGTTCGATGTATCTGCCCCGTTCTCCAGTATATTCACTTTTAAACTCAACGCTTTAATCTTTATTTTATTTTATATTTTTCAACTTCGCCACTTACGTGTACAGGTAAAAATAAGGTATGAAATAAAATTGATAAAAGTTTTTCATCTCCATCTTAAATCAAGTCCATATAATTAACACATATTCATATCAACATATATTATATGGTACATAAAACTCGGTTATATTGTGTGTATAGACCGGGCGCGTTCGAAAATTTCTTATATTTACTCGAGCCAGTACGAGCGAGCAACTCGGACTAAACTCTCTTTTCTCTCGCTCGGTATACACGAATCCCCGCAAAACATCCTTCGTATATAATACAAGCGAGCGAGCGAGCGAGAGCGGCGGTATAAGCTAGCAATAGGCAGCAGTGTTACAACCACGTGATATACACCAACCTCTCTCGTATAATACCAGCTACAGCTTTCCTGGTCAGAACACATCAGGTAGTAGTAGTAGTAGTAGTAGTAGTATTGCGCTTTACTTCTATCTTTCTATCTCTTTCTCTCTCCATCCCGCTCTTTTTCTATTTGCTCTGTCTTCCTCCAGCTCGCTCAGTCTGTTTCTCTTTCTGTTGTCGGCTTCGCTTTCGTGGGTGTACAGCGAGAGAAAGAGAGGCTGATCTCTGTACACAGCGAGCTATATCTATATATAATGTGTGTATATTCGTTTGTGTATGAGAGTCGTTTGACGAGTTGAGAAAGATGGAAAATCCGTGTATGTATATAGCGTAATACATGCTCAGAGTTTATAAGCGGCGTGTGCCATGTGTATATATATATACGTACAGCGAGAAGGAGAGTTTTTAGTATGTTACATTGGTTTGTGATATAGCACAAAATCCAATGAGATGGATGAAGATGGAGCATTACCGAGTTTAAAGAGGAAGAAAAGTTTTTAGATGAGGTTGCGGGGATATTTAGCGTTCGAGTTCTCTCTTTCTCTCTCTCTTGGTTTTATACAAGTTTTAGAAATTTTCAGGAAGCTTTTACACGAGAAAATTTGCAATTTAAGGAAAAATAAAGGAAATAAAAACGAAATTTTAGTTTTATGATAGAATAATGTTTTACGTGGAAAAATTCAAATATTTGAAACATGTTTATAAATTATTATGATTTAATACTGTATGGAACACATTATCAACACTAATATTTTAAACCAAATCTAACTTGTTTAGTTAGATCGATAAAAAAAATGTTATCAAAATGTTGGTTAATTTTTTTTAGGAAATAATTTATCAAAAGAATTAATAATATTACAAAAATTTCATGTCTGATTGAGCAAGATAACATTTTTTTAATAAATATATAATATATAATGTACGGTATTTCATAAATTTATATTAGTTTTAGATAGTATAATTTAACATTGGAGCAATAAATAAGATAACATCGTAATTTACAGTTGCCTTGATTAAAGTTATTAGCAACTAATTAATAAGAATACAAGTTATTAATAACATTATTTATAACTTATGAATAATTTAATGAACTTTTATAGGAGCTATTGAATAAATTACTATTTGATTTTATCTTTTTAAAAATATAAATAAAAAGAAAAGAATACTTTGGAAAGTATAACGTACTAAAATTGGATGAACGTTCTTAATTTTAGAAAGAAGCCACAGAAAAATACGTGAAAAGCACAAAAAATAATCAAAACAAAGTAGGAAAAAGAACGATGTAACTGCTTAGAAGGATTCTATTTTACCAACGAATTGTATTAATAATTACAATTAAAATAATAAATAATTTGAGAAAAAAATGTATTAGTATATAATACGACCCATAAACATTATTTAGTTAAATTTTCAAGCAAATCCATTCATGTATATCTAATTCTCCATGAATCACGCAAAATTTTGAATTCACGAATTAGAATAATTATATTTTAGAAATATTATAAAAAATTAAAAAATATTGACTAATGAATCAAATTTGTTTGAAAATTTAACTGAATAACTTTTATAAGCCAAACTAAAAAATGATGCCCCTTATGTAAAGTATTTGAATTGTGATTATTTATATCTTGAATTATTAGTCATACTATATGTAGGTTCCATCTATACAGTAACATCACTTAAAAAATCAGAAACGAAAGAAAATAACAGATAAAAGATAATAATGCACACAGAGATCTAGAAGATTAAAAATAGAGAAAAAGGATGAACACAAAGAATTGTAAAATAATGGAACAAGTAGAAAAGAAGCGGAAACAAAGAAATATGGAGAATTGGATATGTATACATGAAAACGAGTAACAAAAATCCACACGAGGATTCCGAGATGCATATAGAAAAATCGTTTGAAGAAAATAATAGCGCTATACGGCCATCAAGATTTGCATGCACACTTTCTAATAGATGCAAATAAAAAATAGAACGTAACACAAACATTAAATTAATAATATTATTTTGTTATAATATCAATGATTTCGAACTTGTACGTATTAGTTTTTTTTTTTATTTATTTTAAAAGTAATAACTGTTATTATATGAAACTTGAGAAAAACGATATTTTAAATGTATGCGAATGTACATACACATCTTTTGAATAGAAAAAAAAGGATAAAGTATCGAGTATTTTCAAATAAATAGCTTTTAAAATTGCTCAATTTATAATTTTATGTAGAAAATATGTATTATTCGGAAGAATTGTGCAGAGAAAATCAACTTTACAAATTATTATAAAAATTGATTGGTTTCTTTTTCAGTCCAATAACGAAAGCTGTGAGTATCTCAATACAATGATAAAATTTAATTACACATAAGGCGTTCAAGTAGATACAGACTTCATGGTCAGACAAGTTTTTTTTAATATTAAAAAAAACAATTCTATTGTATACTGTAAACATCTGTACACATTATCACCTAGTGGAAAATTACTATATGAAAGTCTACAGGTACGTATATACCGGATTGATGAACCAAGTTGAAGACAAATGGAGAATTCATTAGTCATTCATTAGACTAAATAATAAATTACAATCGGTCATTTTCTCTTTTATATTCAATCTATTCAAGATATTACATTTTATAAAATGGAAAAAAATATCAAATAATTGTCAGTCTTATTGATAAAACGTATTATAAATGTTTAAAAATCTATTTTTCAATCGAGCTACAATGTATCATGGCTGTGAAGTCTAATCATTAACATTAATTTCTTTGCATGAATAGTTAACACATTTAAGTAGTTTATTTATGAAATTATATGTGTAATGTGCTGTTTGTATATTTCATTAATTTCATTCATTGAAAAACAATCTATTATTAAAAGTCATTTTTAAATACCACGTTAGAAAAAAAAATTAACGATTTAATCAATTAATTTCTTTTATTTTTCAAGAATAAAAATGAAGTTATTCCAAAGAGACTGATTGTATTTTCTAAGAACAGTAAATAATATCTAGATTATTTAAATTTTCTCAGAAATAAAAGTTATAAATTACTCCGACAATAACTATTTAAACCTTTTACTTATACATGATCACATTCTAAAATGCCCTTCGAATTTTTCAACAACACAATCGCAAAATAAAAATAAACCTATAGTCATACTTCAGAATCGCATACCTTTAAAAACCCATTTACAGACCATAATAATCGAATTAGAAAAAAAAATCAACATAAATCAAAAAAACAGGCTCTACAGAATGAGAGTGGCATCAAAAATTATCTCATAACAGTTCGCTCGTTTCGAAACCAAATAGCAGCTGTCTGTATATCCATCCTCTGCTTAGAAATACCTATTACTTTTTTTTTGGTCTACGACTTTAAACATTCATCTATCTATAGGAGATCGAAGCTCTCTTTCTCTTTGCTTGACCGCTTACATTAAAGTCATTCTATCTTTTTTTTTCTCTTCCTTGTGCTCGCTTTTGTCCTGGAACACTAACTTTAAAGTTTAAAAAAAAATGAGAGAAAAAAAAATAAGGAAAAGAAAAGAAAAAAATGGTTCGAGAGGACTGCCGTCACGTTTCGCCTTGTTTTTTTGCACGCTTGGATTTCTTACGGTAATACCGTGACGTTATATATGTATGTAATATCCTCAATAAGTGTAATATCCTTACAAGTAGCTTTTTATCATTCTTTTTATGTGTTCAATTTGTGGTTTCAACGACATCGATTTTAAAAAATTTTATATATATTTTTTAATTTTTTTTCTGCCTTTTTTGCAATGATTTTTTTACGGGTCATAAATTAAGTATGTAAAGTTACTTTTAAAATGCATGCGTAAAGTATTATTACATATTTTTCTTTACTTTTCATCGGCATTGTAGTTAAGGATCAGTTTAAAGTGTGGAAAATCATAATTTACTATTATAATTAATGAAGAGAGAAAAAGGAATTTTGTTCAATTAACAATTAGTATACATAAAAGCATAAATGGTATACTTATCACATTCAATAGAATAATTTCAAATTCGATGCAATAGGCGATAAAAAAAATTATTGTTAATTACTATCGGCATAATTTTTAACAAAAAAATATAAAATTTAATAAATATAATAAATCGATGTAGTTAAGCATGTAGTGAAATTTTCGATTAACAATATAATTTCCGTGAGAAATTTTGATTCACACGAATATCTATGTATACATAACTTTCATTAATACAAGTATCCAAAGAAGTAAATAGAATAAAACAAATCTGTGTATAAGTTAAGCAAAGTTTTAAAAAATGTTAGAGAAGAAAAAAAAGGAACGAAAAAAAATCTGCTAGATAAACATTTAGTCATTGAATAATCACAGAAGTATAGCAGACAAAGAAAACGCGAAGGATTTCCTTCGAGCGTATATTCTTTTTTTTCCATTACGATTCCGTGACATAATTAATTTGTTTGAAACTACAATAAATGAAAAGTTATATCACCCACGTACAATATAAATCAAAACTAAAGTTTAACCATACGCAAAATGTTTAATCGAGCTTTTTACAAAACCTTATACCGTGTACATAATTGATAATTCATTGAAGAAATCGTGACTCCATTTTCTAAAGTTACAAAGCTAAACTTCTCTTTGTATAGCAGAGGTACGTTGTAAGAAAAAGTCGATATTGCAACAGTTATGCAGCCACTCGGGTCTATATATATATAAAAAAGATGAAAATAATGACAATCCTCATGTATCATAAATCGAGCTTTATATAAGAAAATCCCTTTTATTACTCGTATTCACACGAATGTCAATCTTTTCTAAATGTAACCCAACGAGAGACAGATAAAGAAAAGTTAAGAAAGAACGGAGTAAGAAAGAGACAGAGAAATTTTCATGCGGTAAATTTTAAAATGTACAATTGAACTCAATTGTAAGGTTTAAGGTTACAGATATCAACGGAGAATTGAAAATTTCACAGCTCTTGTGTATACAAAAGCCACACAATGGAAAATCGAGCACGCGCGCGTGCGATCTTTTTAAAAGTAAACGTTTTATTAAACGACGTTAAGTCTCTCTGTCAACTGTTAAAGCCGTCTTGACATTTGACAGCCGCGTGTGTAACATATAAATATATATATAAACTAGACGTCGCATGCTCTTATATTTTATACAACAATAAAAAGCGAAAATCAAATTTTCTACCTATTTTATTTTTAATTTTAGAATTGTTCAATGGCTATCCACGCGTTTACCTTTAAGATTATGATTGATTGTACATTTCCGGATCTTTTGTAATTTACTTTTAGAATTTAATTTTTTGTTTCATACTTATGTAAAAACCGATTTATCCTTTAAGTCGTTAAATTAAAAATGTTGCTATGTTACTATTGAAATAATTCAAAGTTTTAAAAATAATAGCCATATGCATTAGATACAATAGAAATGTCAAAGTATCATAACAGTTAGTCTAGGTCAAACGTTGATCAAAAGCAATACGCGTATTGATATACATTGTAAAATTAAGGTTAATCTGCCAATGTCGTAACGTTTAATGTTAATAAAACGTATTAAACAAAATGCACGAATAATTTATTACAAGTTAGTTAAATGTTTAAAATTTTTAAAAAATCTTTTTTTTCTAAACAGACAAATGTTTCTTTATTTTGTTTGATATAATTCATGAAGTTTTCGTTTTATGTAAAAAGGTGCGTTGGATAAAAATTTTATTTGTAAATTAAACAAAAAAACTAACATAAACATTTTGCAAAATTAAAATCTAAACATTTTTAATCATAAGAACATAGTTCTATAACATAAATATAAAAATTACTACATGCATTACGTAAATGAAGGTTTTACTTATGAAGTTTAATACGACATTAGAAACATATATTAGTAACGTAGTAATATTTTTCTTTGTTTATGCTGTGTTTAGTGAAGTTAATATTTTTATAAAATATTATATACATATGACAAGTATGTAATATAAAATTTTAAAAATTATTATACGCCATACGTATAGTGAACAAAATTATAAAATATACTCCCATATTTTTGTATCTGAAGAAAATCTTTGTTACCAATGTAAATTTCAATATGTATACGTACTCGAGGCGAAAAAGCACGGTCAAATTCTCACCGTTATTATGTAATTTGTAAGCGTAAACTATGTACTTGAGTTGAATATAATAAATATTCAAAGTTAATAATGATTTTGAAATAGGAAGTAAACTTAAAAATTTTCTTTTGAGTATTTTTTTTAAATATAATTAACACATGAATGTATAATAAAAACTTAAATTTTACTTCAGAAAATAGAATTGCTCATGCAGTATAGTAGTTCTTTCATAAAAATAATATAAGTATCGTTTTATATTAGAATGTTTAATAATAATCTTTTCGAAGAAACGATTAAACTAAAAAAAGATGTTAAAATAACAAAAAAAAAATGATACATAATTGTATTAAATGTAAAATTTTTCAATCGTTAATTTAAATCGCATAAACTTTTAGCCATAAAACATTAATAAAAATAACAAAATACAAATTTTACAAATTAAAATTATAAAAAAAACTAATAAAAAGAAATATTTAAAAATATCCATTACGCAAAGTAGAACATTTAAAATTCTCAACTTTAAGAGCTTTTTTCCGCGCCGGTATAATCTTCATTCTAAAGAGCTTTTATGCTCATCTTAAAACGAAAAGAAGAGCATTTCGTATTGTTAGTACACATTAGCGAAAAGTATTTTTCATAAGCGGAAGTAACAAACTATATATAAGCATGTAAGTTAAACTCAAAAAGATATGTTACGATGAAAGATGTAATGTTTCGTCTCAATTTATATATAGAAAAGTACTCGTTGAAGTTAAGTATGATCACATTGGCAATGATTATAAATAAGATGTATAAACGATAGTTAAATATAATCAAAACACGCTTAGTGGGTGGTTAATAAATGCAACTTGCGTGCAAGTGGCTTATAATCGGGATTAATATTTTCAATAAGATGCAAAATCTTTTCTTTTTACATTGAGCGCTCAAATTAATACATAAGAGAAATTGAAAACTCGTTTGAAGTGTAATGCTGGCTTGAAGATGAAAGAAATCAATGGAGAAAAGTATACAGTTTGTGCTAATAGCTGTAGCAGATACACAAAGTGAAAACTTCATCAATTTTCATATTAAGGCTATTTGAATATCATACATATTAATGAACGAAAAGAGAAAAATTAAGAGATTATTTTAATTATTTATAATCTGATATTTTTTAAGGTATTAAAATTATTAATATTGTCGCGTGTTTACTAACCTTAATATTCCTTTAATTTAATGCTTGAAGTATAATGTCAGGTAAAAAAGTAAACCATACCAAATCCAATTTCAGAGTGTATAACTTCGATACCGTTATTTTACATCTTTTCTTCAATAGTTTTTTTTTCTTCTTTTATTTTTCATTTGAAGTTATAGATGCATCGTTAATTCGTTTAATTTATTTAGATGTTATAAATGATCAGATTTCTATCAATGAATATATTTTCGTTTATTCGTAAAACGATCGATTTAAAAAAAAAAAACACTTAAATTAATATGACGAAATTAAAAGATTGCACGGGAATAAAAATGTCTGGCTAGATCCAGCTGCTATCTACTTCAATGAACATAAATTGTTATATGAATGTTAAATTGCAGTTGCAATAGTTTTCTAAGCTTTTTCTCTTTAAAAATTTACATTTAATGTTACGTTTGAATGTGTTTTATTTTCATTCGTTTTTATTGGATCCAATTTATAAATTTATTGGATTTAATGTGTTACGAGGAAAAATATAAAAAAAATAGTTTTATTCATTAGAATGTTTTCAATATTAATTTTAGAAACAGCTAATTTCCAATTTAAAGTTTTAAAAGTTTTTTTAATTTTATTTAAACGTTGCTGTATTTATGCTATCGTTGCCGATGCTAATTAACGACGGAGGTCTTCAGCGTTTGTGAACAAAGCACATGTAAAGTACAGTGGTGCTTGTATCATTCAGTCGCCGAGAGTGGGATTCGAACCCGAGACCTCGAGATTACGAATCCATCGCTCTACCGACTGAGCCACTGAAACCTCATGCCATAAGTATTAAAAGTAAATATATTTATAAATTTTTTTATTACATAAATTAACATATTTTTACATTTGAGCAAGTTGAACAGTTAGTTTCATCCATCATTCTTCAACAAAGTTTTAAAAATCTTTGAGATTAGGTACACGTGAACTATGAGAAATAAAAATTATTCAAATTTGAAATAGTGGTTATATTTAGAATAGAAACTCAAATATGAAAGTATTAAAACCAGCTAAAAATGTATTCAAAATTGAAATACATAATTACACAAATATTAAAATCATCCAACTCAAATACAAAAAGAAAAAACGTCTCGACATCCTAAATTTTAAATTTTTTCTTCCATTATCATCGCGCTATATAAATCCTGGCTCAAACATTAAATCATCTCATTCGTCGGGTGTGTGCACGTAAAAATTCCCCTCTCGTAATGTCATTCACGGTCAAAAGTTAAATCGTTTTTATGTATGTGTGTATATACATTAAAGTAAAAAAGAAAAAGACTTATGCCTTACGGCTTAAAAATAAAAAAAAAATGTTGGCCGCCCCCTTCTTTTTCTCTTTCTACTTTAAAACGTTAGTTGCGCAAGACGTTGCATTTTAACGATTACCGTACCGTAGAGCGCAGCGTTTTGCACGCTCTCGGAGGTCCCAAGCGTACCTATAAGAGTTCACCGAGTAAAACATTTACATGTGTATATATATGCACAGTCATACACACAAACACACATATATATAAATATATATATATTTTTATTTAGGAAAGTGCGCGTTGAAAATCGTGCGCGCACGTTGGGAGAGGAGAGTTTGACTGAAAATTGTGCCTTTTGTTGTATTCATAATGCTTGTTGTAAGATCTTTTTTTTCTCTTTCTTTTTGGGGAGGAGAGTAATTATAGAGGTGTTTAAGGTTGAAAGGAAATGTATCGGTTTGTTTAGGATGGTAATTGTGGTTGTTAAGATTTCTATGCTTTTCTTTTTTTTTCATTCTTTTGTATGTTAATGTTAAAAAAAAAATTTATTAATAAATAGAAAAGTAAGTTCACAGGATGCTTTTTTTTCTTAAAAAAAAGAGAAAAGAAAAAAAAAGGATGGAGGAAATATTGTATACATATATTATACATACATTGACTTGCATACTTAGTATACACATGCGTATTAAAAAAAAACTAAATGAAAAGAAAAAAATTATAGCTTCTAATTCTAAAGAAGGAAAAATGTTATTATAGATGATTATAACTTGCGAAGGAAGTGTATCTTTATACTTTGTGTAAAATGAGCCAGGATCAATAAAATGTGTAACTATAAAAAGAAAATATAAAACCATATAAAATTTTTCAACAGTTCATTAACTAATTTTCAATAGATAACATATCTGCGTAACGAATCTTCGTTTAATTGGCAATAATTAATTGCCGATAAATTTGTCAATTCTTTATCTTTCATTAATTTCTAATTTATGCATGTATGTGTTTTCTTTTTAATAATCGTTAATACATTTAACATGTATCATCGATATTTTTATCCAGCTTAGTTGCATTTTACAAAATTTCGTTTGAGTGTGTATTTTATGTACTTGATGTAAATTATAAATAATTACTTGCGATTCCATTTATATTATGAAAAATTAGATATTAAATTTTTGTAATAATTGAAAAAATCTAGCACATTTAATTAAAGTTTGAATATAAAACATAGCTGCAATTGATAAATAAAAGTATCTTATAAAATAATAATCAGTTCCTTTTTCCTGATTACGAAATTTCGCTCTAAAATTCTCCTCTTAGAAAAAAAAGAAAAAATGAACACAAAAGCATTTTCATCGAAGTTAAGAAAACTTAAACAAAACCTTACCATTATAAACGTTCGCACAAGAATGAAAAAAGAAAAAAAAAACTAAAAAAAAAGTGTCAATTTGAAAGTAACGAAAGGTTTTATAATTCAACTCTTGTCGTGTGCCTTTCGAAAAACATACATCTTAAAAGCGTACTTTTATAATGCTATACCCGGTGAAATAATACATGCAAAAAGGAAGAAAAAAAAAGTAAAAGAATAAACGATACCAAACAGATGATTGAGCTAACTTTATACAGATTGTCTTTGACAATTGTCTATCTTACTCACGCGAGAAATTATTGTCTATAGGCTTTTTTTTATTCTATATAGGTATAAGTTTCTTTGTTACCAGTAGACAATAAATTTTAAAGCTTTTCTTTAATGGCACTTTTTTTTGTCTCTTTGTATTATACATGCGCACACGTATATACACATACCTTTTTCTTTTCTCTTATACATGTATATAAACGTTCGAGAAATAGATGTGAATTGTGTATCGTGTATAGAAGCAGTAGATCTTAAAAAAAAAATTATTATATTGCGAAGGACCATTTTGAATGACTAAACGTGTTCCTAATTACAAGATAATGAGTCTGAGAGAGAGAATATACCCCCCTCTTCCACCTTGACGAGAGACACATATAACGTTGCGTAAATAAAAGAAACAAGATTTATTTAGAAGCTGATATTAAACGAGAAAGATGAAACAAGATTGAAAAAATTTGTATTTTTAAATTATTATGCTAATGTTTATCGAGTATTGCGACGAATAGTTTGATGCTTTTAACGAATAGGCATTTGATATTGTGAAGAAACAATTTATTGGAAATCTTATTTCATAGCAATGAGTTTTTCGTATAATTATTTTCGGATTAAATAATGAATGGAGAAGCTTTGGCTACTAGTTTAATATGTAATGTCTATTCAGAAGCAATTATTAAATTATTATTTTAATCGTTTAAATACATTGAGATAATTAAATTGAATGACGAGGAAAATTATAAACGTTAAATTAAAATAATACGATAGAAGGAAATTATAAAAATGTTGAGAAATGTTTTAATGGCAAGTATTAATTTTTACAATTATGTAAACATATTTCAGTTGAAAAATTTGTTTGAAAATTTTTTTTTAACGTATCATTATAATAATTTATTGATTTCTGCGAAATATGTACATATTTTGCTTTACATAATACTCAAGAGTAGTTTTTTATTATTTTCCTTAAACTATTCGAAATTCGTAATATTAAGGTGCGTACAGTAAATTTTACAGTAAAATACACGTTTCATCGAATTCGAAAATTGGCATATATATAAGGGGGCATTACGATATTTTTTCTTTAGAAGTAAAAGTTGACTAACACGTTATAAACAACAAAGTTACTATTTAGAAAATTCCGCGTACACATATATGTGCGGATGGTTGTGCAATATCTCATTTTTTATAGTCATTCATTTATAAACTTGTTAATAATGGCAATAATTTTAAATATCTTTAAATACGTTTCGCATATACGCACGGCGCTGATGAAATAAAAGTTATCAAAACTCAATTACAGCTTATTTATTGGTATACCATAGTAAAAAAAATAAGTAATCTTGTCGTACGTAAATAATTGCAATAATATAAAAGCTTTGATTATGCAAATTAAAATACGTATTAGATCTATATCTACTGTTAATTAATTTTATTATTTAAAAATTATTGGAGCATAATATTACAAATTATTAAAATAAAATTATTAATCAAAATTTTTTGAAGTTTGAAAAAAATTATTTTTTTGAAACTAAATAGAAAAAAATTTTTGGATGAGGTTCAACGTGAATATACATATATTATTTATAGTTATGTTGATTCATGAATTTTATTGCATAAATTTGATTATCATTATCATAACATTAAATATCAGATTTATTTTTATTGTTTTACATTATTAACTATGTAAAAAATGTAATATAAAAGTTATTTATTATCAATCGTAAGAACTGTATGATTAATTCATATAATTTTGAATGAAATTAGTACTGAGAAATACTTCTATATACGTACGTATATGTAAAGTTCATTCGATGTCAATGTATTCAGGTGCATGAGAATAAAATCTTATAAAGCAACCATTCCGCGAAGGATAAATGCTTGTACATATGGATCGTGTAATGTAAATAACATTTTCAAGCGTTTAATAATGAAGTCAAAAATTTTCTCGCTACAGCTCGGGTTTGATCTGCAGTGCTTGCTTCCGAGCAAAATGTTACAAGTGTTACATTATACATTGAGTTTTAAGCTATTTCAAAGAGGTGAACCAAAAAATAAAGCTAAACTAAAACTTATGTAATAATTGCCTTCTTTCTTTCTTTTTTTTTGTACATTTATTCAATAGCCATTAATAACTTCGCATTTGAAAGTGGTCATACTTCTTTCGTATTATAACGTGCAATTCAAATTACTTGTTACAGTGCAAAGCTAGTAATAGGTCACATTACACTAGATACAAAAACACTACCTTAGATGTTTTAAAGCTAAAATTATAATTCAGAGATTGGAATGAATATTACGATTCTTTTTTTTCTGTTTCTGTTTTTTTTTGTTTTTGCTTTTGAGAATATAATTACGAATGGTTTTAGGAAAATATTAGTTTCATTATAAGCATATTCCTTTAATGTTTTTATTATTTTTTTTTTCGAAAACAAGGCTACTTTAGGTTTTACGTAATAGCATGTATTTTTTGTGAAGAATTTTTAAAAGTTACGAAAAGTTGTTTTCTTTTACGAGAAAAAGACAGAATTGCATATTTGATTCATAGATTTAAATGAAAAAAAGTTAACATAGGAGTTGATTGTACTAGTTATTGAATTCCAGCTTTAATATGTTTAAAATTTGTGAGAAATTTTTTATTTTTTTTAAAAATAATAAATTAAGATAAGACGATCTTTTTTTCAAAGTATATATTTTACAAAAGAGTAATTTACAAAACACTATACAAGCTCATATAATACAATTCTCGCAATAAAGATATTTTTTGGAAATTATTCCTGTACATTAATGTTTAATTATACTAACGGCTTTTCCCTATTTTTCATTTAAATTAATCTATAAACTTATTAAATTAAATTCAAGTCTTTAGTAGCCATTAAAAATAAAATATAATTCAATACATAATTTTTTTCAGCAATCAGTTCTACAATCAAATACAAAATTCAAATTACTTCTTTAAAAAAAAAAATTTCAACACAAAAAAACTACGTCAAAATTTAATAGTTCAAGAGTACATCTGCACTTTCAAAAAGATATTAGCTATATAGATACATAATTCTAAAACGCATATAGGCATATTATATATCAAAGGTTGCAACGATCTCAAGAGCGTACGTACACATATACATGGACTTACCGTTGACCTGCTAAGCAGCACCAGAGCTTGCTTTGGCAAGGTAGTGCTGACACCTATATTAGATCGGTTAATATTAAATGTCAAACTATTAATCCTTGAATTTCCATTCTTGACGGCACATTGGACACAGAGGATTTCCCGTTTGTGAGTGCAACCACTTCATTATACAGTGAATGTGAAAACAATGCGAACACTGGCCCCACACTATAAACAGTAATCAATATGAAAATTATTTAAAAGTTTTTTTCTTTTATTTTTTTATATTTTATTAAAATTTATTGCCAAAATTTTGAATTATTAATTTAGCTAATTTAATTTAAGTGAATTATTGCTCCAAATAAAGTAAAATTATGTTTCACCACCCTAACCTCTTTTGGTTAAGTATTGAATTTTCGTATTTATAATTTATTATATAAATAATATCCTATTTTGAGTATCATATTTCACTTAAAACCAATCGTACAAATATTTTTGCCTTGTAAAACTGGAATATTAATTAACATTGTAAAAAAAATATGTTATGCAAATTGCAATCTAAGAATATGCATAAGAATCATGTGCTTATAACCTTGAACAAGAAAACTCGTATTACTCAACAATCGCACATCAAATCTATAAACAATTAAATTTAAAAAATGTATTTTAATTAAATTTCACTACACAAACAAAAGTAGCTAATTTACTTAAAAAAAAAACTCTTCTATCCACACCTTTTCATTTAAAATCCGCTTCACATCACTCAATTTCTACTATTTTATCACGTTAATTAAGAACCCGTCAACTTGCGTTACTTTTCTTTATTTTATTCTTTTAACTTTACTTATAATATATATCAAAGCTTAAAGTCTTTTAGGTGCGCCTTGGGTAATAAGAAGAAAAAAAAGAACGAGAAGTCTATCCGGCTTTTCGCACGCTGGATAAAACTGACACACGAGGCAAAGTTGTAATATATAAGTTGAAAAAGCATGAAGGGTGAGGCCAAAACAATCCACGCGCCGATCGATATCGTATACTGTTGTACACCCTTTGCGCGCCCCCGATATATATAAAGTGCATATATATAGCTATACGTTAGAAGAGAAGTCCTACATTGCGCAGATGCGGTACACACAAACTTAAAAGATGTATGTACACATGCATACAAAGCAAATGTTCGAAACACGCGCGACTAAATTTTTCGTTATTGCATATCGGTCGCCGCTGTTTTTTTTTTCTTTGCTTTTCAATATATATTGCATTGTTTCTTTTATTTCAATGTTTAAAGTATAGTTTTTTGTATGTACATTGCTTAGGTCAATGATGAATTATTCTTTAGGAAAATTTTCTTTGTGAAATATTGTATTTTAAACAATAGAAATTTATTTTGACAGTTATTCTTACGTCTAACAGTAGCATTGTTTTACTCCTCTGTTACGAAGAAAAAAAAGCTAATTTTCATTTCATCCTTGAATTTGATACCTCGTTATTAATTTTTATTTTTCATGTATTATTTTATCTGTATGATCTAAAACTTGAGTATAATATTACAAAATGAAAATTAACGTAACTTATTTGAAAACGAAGTTAAAAAAACAACTAAGTTTTTGTGCCTCCAAGCTATAATACAATTAACCCGTTCATGAACATGTGAAAGATATCATTAAGAACGTTACAGTTAATACAATAATTATAAACCATAAAACTTTTTTTTTTCAATTACGACTTTTAATAACGATAAACGCTGATAAACAAAATTGCAGGAAATTTAGAAGCTTGTAAAATTGCGCGTTTAATGTTTATCATGATGCGATGAGCATATAAAAAAATAGTGGTGAAACTTATTAAAAATATAATTTACTGATTTAAAGATTTTCTTGCAAAGGATGTATAATTTAATAAAAAAATTTTTATAAAATACATGAAAAATTTGGCAATAAATTTGTATCAATTCAATCTTTTAAAATTTTAATTTTAATTATTTTTATTTTTTGTTCAAGGTCCATGAATTTAAATTTACATTTAAATTTTGTAAATAAATTTTGTAAATGTAAAAAGCTTGAATTCGCTGTTTTTTCATACTAATACAAGATTCAATTAACTAATAAACTAATTACTTTCAAAAATCCCGCAGTCCTACATATTAAAAAGCTAGACTGACTCGATCTGTAACTAAAATGTAATTCGAATGAAACTTATTGTACGGCTCGTAAAATAAATGTGATTTTGTAGAAAAATAAAAACATCGCATCCTTATGTAATATGTTTGAGGATATTACGAAAGCAATGTATTTACCATGTTTAATTAAGTAAAGATAATAATATTTCGTTATGTTTTTATTATAATAACAGTCGATTTTCACTTTGATAACACTCAATTAGTGCATCTTGCTCATTTAAAGAAAAATAATCTAACTAATCATATACATCCGTTAATTAATCATAAGAGTAACTATTCACTCGAGTAAATATTATTTTCTTACAAAAACAGACGGTAAAAAAAGTAAAACTCTTGCATTATAAAAATTTAAAAATTCACATAAAATTGGATTTTAGTCTTAAAAAATTTATTCATGGATAAAAATTTAGAGTTATTTTAAAAAAAAATAAAGTATGCATAATAAAAAAAAGTATCGTCAAAGTGTCGGTAATAGCGAAAGTATTAAAGTACACGAAGAATATCGTATTAAAAGATAAAGAAAAAAAGGTGATCAAGGTAGTAAAAACATACATACCTAAAGGGCATTCATCGCCGGGTATTTTGCAATCAGGACAGCTAGCATCGAATGGCATACGACAAATACCACAGTTATCATCGTTTGCTATCCAACGCCAGGTGGCGACGCCTCTCCAGCCTATCGAAAGAAATATGTTTAAATATACAGATTCTTACTTTACCAGCTAAACTTTAATGTTTTAAAACCAAATGAAAAATATTTATTCGTTCATTTGAAGATCATAAACGTGGGAAAATGATAACTAACTTTGCATTTAAATATGGGAAAAATTATGCTACGTTATTTCAATTTATATTGTATTAGATTATTTTATTATTACTTTAACTTTTGTTAATACAATGTTTGATAATACTTCAATATTATTGAAGCATTTTGGTGTTGTATACATTCTAATTGTAGAATACAATTGAAATTTGCTGTTTCTGATTATGAAATACATTAAAATTTGCTGTTACTGTTTAAATAAACTATATAATTTATAAAGTATTCATAATATAAATTTTTTACAAATAAAAAATATAATAAATATAAAATGTAATAGACGTTTTTTTTAATTATTTGGTAATTACTTAAATTTGTAATTAAATTTTTGCATAATAATCTGAGAATTTAACTATCAAAATATAATCCATCAGATAATAACAGTTCAAGTTCAAAGCATGGAACACAGTTTGATAACATAACCAATAAAATTTTTGTCAATTTTTTAAAAATTATAAATCATAACGTAGTTAAGTACACATTAAAATTTACTCAACTATAATGAATAAAATATATTAAATCTATTTGAATAAATATCGCTTAATATTTAAAAAAAACAACAACAAAATGTTTACGTAAACATAAACAAACTTACTATTAATCTTAACTTTCATGTCTTCGTCCAATTTTTTTAAACACCAAACTTATAACTTTTTAACGTTTTCGAAATGAATAAATTTAGTTTTCATCAGTAGAATTCAATTAATAAACTGATAAATACTCAACGTCTTGTTTTTGTTGAACTTTGTCATTGTAACATTTTTTTTAAGGTTAGCGCTGGTGAGAAGAGTTGAGAATGTGCGCGCATCAGCGCGCGTCTCAACGCTACTCGGTTCAAATATCGGAGTTATCGGAGTAAATTCATATTTTCTTTCTTTAGAATTCAGTTTCTCAACTTTTACATTTTACTATTTTATTTTACTGTATAAATTTAATAATAACAGAACATGTCTGAATTCAAAATTTGATTAAATAAAAGTATAATAAAGAAGCTTTAGAACAGTCTCATTTTAAATTGAATTTAGGCGTATTACAATATACCTACTACGCTTTTTAAAAACGTAAGTTTCACATAGTACAACATAAATTGCACGTTTTTATTATTCAATATCATTTTATAACGTATTAAAGTCAATTAATAATAGTCAATTTTATAAGAGTTAATTTTACAATTGTGCCATGAAACTACATAATACAATACAAAGTAAACCAGAACAAGTAGTTAAAATTTTTTTTCCTTATTTGGTTTACATAAGATCAGGAAAAATTTGTTTTGATTAGTTAATAATATGTTTTAAGTTCTATTCATTATGCGATGAATCATCGCGCTTAATGCGTAAGCAATTAGTTAATAAAAAGATTCATCATTCATTATTTCTATCCATATATTTGTTATTCAATGATAAACACTTTGAATTACTATATTACGCATTTTGAAAATTCTTGATTATTATATATAATAAAATTACTCAAAAAGTAGTTGTTAAACTAGACTCCTTAGTTTTTTTATTTAAATGTTTAATCTAATTATTAATATTAAACAAAAATTAAACTAAATTAATTTAAAAACTTAAATATAGAAAATGTTAAAAGTAATCACCCTCGGTGAATAAAAGATATAAAAAAACAGATGCCCTACATTTATTCAACTACGCATTAGCTAAAATAAATTCGTGGATTTTTCCAGTCGAATACGCATGATCATCCGTTGTATTGTACCGGCAATTCCAGCAAAAACATATATAAGGTTGTGCGTATTACCCTGGGAATAACCCTCCATTCACACAGCTAACATACACATATATAGTTTAAATAAAAGGGGGTTTTTCCCAGAAGCTCTCTCTTCATAAGAGGGGTAGTTGATATAATTCTCCCACCTTTCTCTTGAAACAAAGACAATCGCATTCATATAACAGCAGCAATGCCCTGTATAAACGGTTGGTTATAATACCATTTCCTCTCTCTGATCTGTCTCTCTCTTTCTCTCCTCTCCTGCGCAGTCAGAGAGAGTATAACATAAATCAATAATCCACTCTTGCAAATGCAAACAAAATATACAAAAAAAAGAATAATGTAAGAGATAGAGAAGAGACTAACAGCGCCTCTATTATATGTATTTTATATATATGCAGAAAAATGATCTAAAAAAATAGGAGAGTAAGTAAAGAGAGAAGGAGACAATTGCGCGCATGGATTTCTAGAAGTGTCGACGCAGAAAGAGACGCCATCCTTTTTGTTATATATGCATTGCGCTTATATGTGCTCCATAGCACACTGGTATTATCTATATATGTCTCGTTTAAAAAAAAAGGGATGAGAAAAGGACAAACTTATATATACCCATATACACGTGAGCATTATAAAGTTTTGCGTTGGTTGCGGCTGCTGCTGTTGCTGCTTGGTATGAGGCGCAACACATATATGTATATACTCGCAACGATGAGAGAAGAGAAGAGTATACCTTGGCTCTCTCGCGAAAAATCTGCGCGTCGCTCGGTGAAAAACGAACCTTGTGCGAGATCGAGAATGAGAATAAGACCCTTTTACACTGATACAATAACGTTTTATATTTAACGACTTTTTAATTCTAATTAAAGTCTTATTCATTCTTTATTAACTTTTAATTACAGGATTATGAATGACATAATAATTAGCTCTTTAGTTAGCTAACTTTTAAGAAATACATTTTGTAATTTTGATAGATTAAAGCTTGAACTTTTAATTTACAATTCCGTTTTCCTAAATTTTATATTAGATGAATTAAACTATGAATAATACTTCATAAATTTGATGTAAGGTGTTTCATAATTGGTTGAAATTTCACTTTTCTGCTCCGAAATTGATTTTGGAGTTTTCGGAGTTAATGAATTAAAAGTCGAATAAAACGCAGCTTCAAAAGCGTAAAATTTAAAAACATTAAATTAAAATATTACTTTTCATTACAATTCATATATAATAATATTATAATCATTTAATATGTTATCACTGTATGTAATTATAAAGCCGGCAATTTGGAAAAACCGTTTAAAATAACATTAAGACAAAAATCGATGCTTAAATGAAAAACAATGTAATTAATTCACTAAAAGAATTTAGTGTTATGAAGATAAAGTTGTTTTTCGTTAAAACCTTTTTCAAGACGTTTTAGATAATGACGTAATACTGCGCAACTTCTAATCTTTTACGCAGTTCTATTAAAGGTGTTTCATAATTAATGGAAAACAGATTTTGGCAATCCACCGTAAATATTTACGTTGCTTTTCCAAAAAAAGAATTTATTTGAATAAATGATTCTGGAATATTTAAAAATGCATTTAAAACATTGTAAAAGAAAGTTAATAAAAAGAATCTTTTTTTATTAAATGAACTTTTAGTTTTTATTAGTTTAAAATAATTTTAGCAATTTTTGTAAATTTTTCTTTATATGTACACATATGTATATATCTTATTTTCGGCAATCTAATGTAAATTATTTCCATTATAATCTAACAAAGAAACAATTTCCGGGCTCAGGACTAAAACGCTAATAAGTCAACCCCTCGTGCGTCTAAAAAGGAGAGAAAAAAAGGAAGAAAAAAAATATGATAAAAAAGGGAAAAAAACAACAGTAGCGTGCAAGGGGCGTTTGTGCACGCGCGCATTTCTTCTTTATCCAAGAGTAACCACTGTATAGGCATACATTCTCATAAAACCGATACCAACACAAATTAAACAAAGTACCTTCCTCTCTTTCTTATATATTCGTTATATACAAGTACATAACGTCCGTTGAACGTCCACGCGCGCTTGCTCTGAACTCTGCGCTGGCTGCTGCTCCTGCTGCTGCTGTTTTGGCCAGCTGCGTCGTAGTAACATGTATACACATAAGAGTGAGAAAGAGCAAGATAGAGACACGTGTATGGTAAAAAGTGGCAACGACAACGTTTCGAATATATAAGGTAGTAGTAGTAAGTGGTAGTATTAGTGCGTGCGACCAGAAACTCTCTGTATGTATACATGAACAAACGTAAAAGATAAAGACAGAGACACAACGAGGTAGGCGCGTATAGTATATAAGTAAAAGAAGAGGAAAAAAAAGGAAAGCGGGATCGCACGGTAGTGGCGCGCCAACAGCCGCCGAGACAAGTCAAAAAGGAGAACGAAGATATATATTATATATATATAGATATATGGAAACACATATATATATATACACATATATGTAAGGAGTTGAAAAAAAAAAAAACAACAACGAAAGCCGAGTGCGTGCGTACGCACAACAAGTCTCTATCGCGACAAATACGAAAAGAGAGTAAAAAAAATAAAAATAAATTGTAAGGGAAAAAACAGAAATTGTTAATAGAAAAAACGTGCGAATGTTACCATCGCACGAGAACGACGAAGGTGATGAGGATGAATCGAGAGAGCAGCAGATGCTGGGCTACTGCTGAATTAATTAACGAAAAATAACATCTAAAAAAGATTGTGTGTGTAAGTTCTGGATAAATTAAAGAGGCCGGTATAAAAGATCGACAAGAAACAAGTAGTAAAAGGTGGAAAAGAAGACGAGAGAAAGAGAGAGAGAGAGAGAGAGAAAAAGTGTGCGCGGCCTTCGGGCAGCTGCCTCGCGCGCGCGAAAATAAGAAAAAGAGGAGTTATAAGAAAACGGAGCGTTGGGCTCTTTTATATAAAGTAAAAGAGAGTGCGAGGCCAAGGTAACCTTTTCCGTCTTGTGCCTATAACCGTGTATACATATATCAGTGCTTTTATATATATTTTTTAATGCTCCGAAAAATATCATTCGGCACAGTGCTTAATGTTGGTTTATATAGAGTTTTGCGCGCGCAAAGAGAGACAGCGAAAACTGGCCAGGCCTTGGCGCTCAGTTTTGCCGCTTTTCGAAAACTCCAGAATTATAAAGGGCCCCGCGGCTTGTTGCCCTTGTAACGCGTTAACTTTTACAATATTCAATATTTTTAGGTATTATTTTCATTTTATTACATTGAATCAAAAGATATATTTACTAAAAGATGTCATTTTTTATATAATAACGTATATTTCATAGGCCTAGTTCACAATTTTATGTTATAAACTACGTAAAATTTGACTTGATCTCCTCTTTTTCTACTGCTTTATTGAGTTTATTTAAATTTTTAAATAAAACATTCGAAATGTGTGAAGTGTAAAAAAGTGTTATTATAACAAGAATAAATTAATTCAAGTGCCCTTTCAAATTCTTTACTTTCACTTTATGATCATTTCTATCTTGTGTTTAACCTTAAACATTTCAATGAAAATATATTTTTTAAATTCATTTTAACATTTTACTCGGGCTTATTAAAAGCTTTACAAATTTTAATAAAAATTTTTCAATTATTTTAATTTTTAAATTTATTATTTAAATAAAATAATAATCTTGAATAAATAGTAATATACATTCATTTTTTATATTTCAATATCTTGATACATTTGTTGCAATAGAATTTGCATGTATGTTAAATGATAGAGGTTAAATTTACTATGTATACGTAATTTTTAAGGATGAATGTTATTTTCAAGTTATAAAACGTAAAAATTCATAGAATATAGAAATTTAATAGAATTTTAAATAATGATTAATATACTTGGTATAAATTAGTGTTTTCAATAATAATTTTTTTAATTTTTAGAATATTATAACGGATGCCAATTCACCTCTTCTGGTTATATTTAGTCCACCATTATGGTTGGTTTTCTTGAAGAGGATAAGGGGCTTTTTCCTCTTCACAACATTTCTTCCGTTGTGCAAATTTTCCAGAATCAACTGGAAAATAGTGCAGAGCCAGACTTGGCTTTACTTTCAATTCTTGTCGGAGCTATAGAGAATTCTCTGACATGCAATCGAAACTTCTTACCAGAAGAAGTAGCTACTTACGATGAGTCTAAACTCCCACCTGTGGAGTTTCAAATGGCTGAGTCTATGTATACAAAGTTTCATTCAATAATCAAAGGTGCAGTAGATCTGTCAGTGTATAATACCAAATATGCAACAAGAGAATTGGTTAAAAGAGTGTCAGATGTCATATGGAATTCTTTAACAAGAAGTTATTACAAGGATCGTGCTCATCTACAAAGTTTATATAGTTATTTGACATCTAATAAGCTAGATTGTTTTGGAGTAGCTTTTGCTGTTGTTGCTGGGTGTCAAGTTTTGGGCTTCAATGATGTACATCTTGCAATGTCAGAAGATCATGCTTGGGTTGTTTTTGGAGAAAATGGTGAAGAAACCGCAGAAGTTACATGGCATGGTAAGCTCCTTACTAAATTGCATACAAATTTTTTTATTCAAGTTATATTCTTTTTAAAGTTTAGATTTATTTAATAGAAATTATTTTTTAATCATGATATTTTACTTAGGGAAGGGTAACGAAGATAAACGAGGCCAACCCGTTGATTCTGGTATAGCATCGAGATCATGGTTATATTTGAATGGAAATGCAGTTGTATGTGATCGTGCAATGGAAGTGGCTACAATAGTTTCTGCTATAAATCCTAGTTTTACTGCAACTGCAGATGCTGTGGAAGTTGCATTATTACAACAGGAATTATTATGGTTATTATATGACTTAGGTCATTTAATGAAATATCCAATGGGCCTTGGTAATCTTGGAGAATTGGAAGAAGTTGCACCTACTCCAGGAAGGCCACCAGCAATTAATCTTTTCCAAGTAAGGAATATAGTTTTTCAAAATAACTATAAGTATTAAATCAATTTTCGTTTTTAATTTATTTCATCTAATAGGAAGCTGTTCAATCAGCAAGAAAGTATTATGACAATGCTCATGTTTATCCTTACACTTATCAAGGAGGATATCTTTATCGACATGGTTTACATGCAAATGCTTTAGCTTCATGGGCTGATGCTGCTGACGCTTTGAGAAAGTAAATATCATTTTTAAAAATGACAGTTATTCTTTTATAAAAACTTACAAAAATTATATAAAAAATATTTACTCTATCTCATTATTAAAATTTAATAGGTATGATTATTCTCGAGATGATGGAGAAATATATAAAGAATTACTTGAAATTGCTAATGAACTCATACCACATACAGTGAGAGCAGATGACCATTTACTACGACAACCACGCTGCTTTGCTTATTTACTGAGGTTTTATGATGGTATTTGCCAATGGGAAGAAGGTGCCAATACACCAGTTTTGCATATAGGATGGGCAAGGCCACTTGTTAATACTATTTCAAAATTTGATGCAAGTATTCGTGCTCAAGTTGTAATCGATTGTTATGAAGAAGAAACCAAAGTCTTGGAAGGAAGTTCTGATGAATCTCTGAATAACAATAATAACAACAACTATTATAAAACAAAGGTTTCTCTTTTTATATTTTATTACTGGAAATTTCATAAATTTTATAAATATTTATTTTTTTATCTTTGAAGTAAATAGTTTCTTTTGTAAATAGGAAATGCGATTAAAGGAAAGTTTTTATTCATTAAAATATTAAATCTGTAATATTTTAATAAGTTATTGATACGAAAATGAAAAGATTAAAATAATAGTTTATATATATAGTTTTACTATAATTCAAGCACTGAATGTCAAAAAAAGTAAAATTTTATAAAAACTATTCCCAAAACTAATTTAATTTTTCACTTTATAGGAGAGATGCAATTCAACGCGGGATCTCATAAAAAGCCTTGAATCAAAAGTACCTGAGAATCCAGAGCCAATGCATCCGAGTATTCAAGCGCTTGCAGCAGCTTGTGGTGAAAAAATTTTAAATAGGGATTATTTACTTCAAGGTGATGGAGAACCATTTGTCGCTCCAGCAGATACTATGCTTGATCTACCAATGTCATCATCTTCAATTTGTGGTATCTCTACGCCATCCACTTCACAAGATAGTCTCGACGACGGCTTGAGCGAAGTAGATCTTGAGCTTGATTCAGATGAAAGTGAAAATCCAAGAATCACGCTTTACAGCCAAAAGATGAAAGGTCTAAAAGATTTACTATTAGCAGAGAAACTTAACACACATGCAGTTTCTCTACAATTAACAGCACAGAGTCAAGTACAGATTGGTAAAAAGACGAGAGGGAATGAGGAGACTGTTGGGGTTGGACATAGGCCCAAAAGATCAAGAAGAGAATAGGTTTCAATGAAGGTTGGAATTGTGACTGATTTTCTTTTTACTAATTGGAAAGCCATGCTTTTTGTTGGCATGGTATAAAAGTTGCCATGAAAAAAGATTGAAGGGCTTGTTTTTAAAGTGAAATATATTATTTCATTAATGTTAAAAGTCTTTTGTAAAAAATAATATTTTATTTTTTAGAATGTAAATTTTACTAAACTTTCAATTAAAGTAACTCTTTACTTTGTTACTTTGTAAAATTTTCTTTTATTTTATAGAAGATTGTAAAATAATGTGATATAAAACAATTTTTTTTTACTTTTTTACTGTTTTTTTTTGTTTATTGTAAATTCAATAATCAAAAGACAAATCCATTACATTTTAAAAACTTGTACCTAAAATCTGCTATTGATCTTCCTTATTATGGATTTCATTAGCATGGCGAAATTAAAATAAGGCTATATCAAAAAATGCAGAATTAATGCATTTATTATCGTTTGGTATAGAATGTATAATATCCAAACGAAACGGAATAACCGTGGGGCAACAAAAATTCGTAGAAGAGTACAAAATAAAACAAAAAATTTTATCTTATATTGTAGTCAACCGCTGCGGGCATTCGTGCTTATTGTTTTTTTTAATCGCTTTCAAAATACTTGTCGAGGAAAGGTTTCAGTAAAATGTTTGGAAATGTGATGTATGGTGAGAAGTAAGAATTTATACCTATCTAATAGGTATCATCTTTTTATTTAAAAATTTTTATTGAATTACAATGTTTATTGAGAAGTTGAAATTTTATATTATGACTTTTAAATATTTTTAAAATATTATAAAATTACATTTTTTTTAAAAAAGTATTTTAAAAAGAACGTTTTACTCGGATCTTCACTCAGCATTGACTGAGACTGGCGTGTTAGCACGACTATTTATTTTGCAACTAACGCAAATAAATATTTTTTATTACATATTATATATCTGTGTCTATTGTCTTGTTGCACTTTTGCTTATTTATTGAGAAGAGTTTTTTCCTCTTGTCTTTATATATATTTATATCTATTGCACTATCGATTGCGATTGACAAGTTGCCGTTAATGTTTTTTACATTTACAATATTGTGAGACGTAATTGAGAAATTTCTATTAGAAAGACGCTTTTATAATCTAGTTAGTGAACCACAACATTCCGCTCCTTTTTTTTAGTGGTGCAGAACTAAGTTTTACTCTTAGAAATTATATCTTAAGCATGAAATGCTCGCTTATTTTTATAATTATTTATTATGGAGTAATTTGTAAATGCGTAAAGTAGTGTAAGTTTTTATTTTCTTTAATCGAGCACTCGTTCTCTGCTCATTTCAGCTGTCGCATATTAAATGAATTTTCTTGTTTTGAAAGAGATATAAATATATTTTTTATGCCATTTTAAAAATACATTTAATACTTTTTAACGTTTATACATTATTTTTATTTTTAATTTTTTTAATAATTAAATCAAGCTTTTACAAAAATGAAAATTTAATTTTTAAAACATATGGCATAACAAAAATAAAATCTTTTTCAAAATAAAGAATTTCTTTATTTATTTCATTTATCATGAACATCAAATATTATCATTTAATATATCTTAGCAATACATAATTTTTAAAGTATAAAATTTTCAAAAAAATTATCCTCTTATGACTGATTGCTCTGAATGAGCTACAACTTCTTTCCAAACTGCAGGGCTTGCCCTTTTTAAGGAATTTCTCATCTTTATCTTAAAGATTTTTTCTCTCATCTAAATACCTAAAAAAACTCATGATGAATACGTAAACGCACTTTGACGATAAAAAGCGTCACGGCCAATAATTCGAAAGAAACTTCGTCGATGTTTTAATGGACTGTTATTTTAAAAAATAATTGTTAAGAATAAATAAGTGAATGATGATAATTATAAAGTGGATATAAGAACAGAAAATTTAACAATAAACAGATTTTGCAATGTTGGATTTTTACAATATTTTTAATTAAAAAAATTTTATAATTACTGATGATTAAAAAAAAGTTTTTTAATATTTTTTAATATTGATCTTTATTTTAAAAATCTTAATTGAAAACATTATTTTGTAAGTTCAACTTTGCAACTCTTTAATCAAATAAAATATGGTTTGAGTATATCATCGACGATTATATAAAAATACAAAAAGGGCGCTATCATACTGTGATGCTGAATATACTATATATATTATACTTGATATAATAAATTATTGAGATAGTTGTAGTGATATGTATAAATTGACATTCGACGCGATGCAATAAGCATATACAATTAATATTGTTATAGGTGAAATGTTCAAAATGAATTTCTGTTTTCAATATAAATTAAATATTTAGTTAATTTGTAATTTATGAAATGTAAGAAATTGCCAAAGCATTTTATTAAAATATTTTACATTGATTGGAAAGTTAAAGAATAATAATTAATATAATTTTATTGAATCATTTGCATTTTTAACATTTGAACAGTTCACCTTTTCTTTCTGTAATTCGCACATACAATTTACATCCGCGTTGCGTCAAAGCCATAAAAAACTATTTGATAAAGGACATTGATGGTCGAGATATGATATTTGAAAAAATGAAGTATGAAAAACTCAAATTTTCTTTGAATTTGCTTTTATAATACACATTAAGTGTAATAAAAAAATCAAATATTATTTACAATCGGATAGTATTTTTCAGTGGCCTTCTTGTTCGTTAAAAACAATTTATATTGATGTTATAGAAATTAGAATACATGATAGAAATTAGTATGTAGTCGTAAAAAATTATTAAGAAACAAAATGTTTATGATATTTTATATATTTGTAGAAAAAAATAGAAGAAATCAAAATTTTTTATTTTTCTTAAATACGTAAACGTAGCTGGTAGGATCTTGAAAAAATTTTTTTCAATTAAATTATAAGAAATATTTATTAATGCTATTTAAATGTCTTTTAAAATTTACAAAATGTCAAAACAAAAAAGTTAATATATAAATCTTTTAAATATGTAGAATTAGCTGTTGATGGTTTCACGCAGTGCGTGGCGTAGTCATTTTTTAAAGATATTAAAGTATTATACCTAATTACGTAGAGTATTTTGAAAAGCATTATATTGTGGCTTATTTATCTTAACATACTAAATAAGAAAAGCTATAATTATTTTAAGAAATCTCAGAATTTGACCACTTAAAAAATCATCTAAAATGGCTTAAAATTTATTTTTGTTTTAAGTAATACTTAAACATTATAACGTTTACTATGAGCCTCGCACAGTAAATTATATTTTTACTTATTAAGCTTTTTATGATAAAATTTAATTTTTCTAAGATTTTTGTGTGTCAATTCTATTGAACTTCGTAATATTAAAAAAATTAACTTTGTGTGTCAAATCAGGATATAGATATATGCATGTCTAGTTTTAACGAGCAAGATAAAAATGAATTTAAACAAGCTTTCCAGAAATTTTGAGTTTTTTATGCTTTATAAATTTATACTATGCGTATTTTCACGTGTCTTCACTTGTGTGTTAAGAACCGCGCGTGCCCGATTGATTAATCATGTTGTGATTTTGCGATCGTTGCCTCTATTTGGAGAATTATTTTCTCCTCAATTGTCTTGCCATAATAATTGTCATCGATGAAAAGAGAAAAATCGTTTTATATTCTGTGAATACGGAAAATGAAACGAAGTCTTTTTTCTCAGACTGTACGACGCTCTTTTTGGTAATTAAAGTTTTTTTCTTTAAATTTTTTATCCTATAAACATCACAAAATAATTTTAATTATTAACGATTGTATGTAATTATCGTTTGTCTGATGAAATACATTGTGCATAATGAGTGAATCCCCGTAATTTTATAAGTTGCTGGATGTATTTAATTAGTACTAATTTAAGAATTTAAGTACTAAATACTTTTTTTTATTACAAATTATGAATATATTTGATTTAAAAAAAAATTTTATTGATTAGTCAATAAAATTATTGTATTTATAGTTGTAAAAAACAAAATTCTGATAGTTCAAAATTAGTAATACGCAAATAAAATTTTAATATATTGAAAAAATTGTTTTTAGTATTTAGCGGGTCTAATTTAGTTTTAAATATTTGTAAAATCGAATTTTAGTCGATGACGTTTAATTTATGTAAAAAATTTTTATTTAAAAAATAGTATTGATATCAAAATTATCCCTTTTTATATCAAAGAAAGATATATAAATATATATATTTTTACAATGTATTCGATTTAAAAATAAAAAAAAGCATAATATATTAACAATTTTTTTAGCATATAAGTTTCGAAATTTTTCAAAGCGTCGTAAATTTTGCGTCGCAATTAGAACAGGGGCTTTAGCGTAGAGAGTAGAACGAAAGCGATTATTGTAGAAAAATCAGTATTTTTGTATTGTCGTTCTCGTTTGTGTGAAGAAATCTAGCAGCCGTCGCATAGATCTTAACTTTTGATTCTCGATCGGAGAAAACAGATTAATTAATGGTTAAAAAAGAATATTGAAAACTAAGAATTTTAATAATGGACCAAGTGAAATGAGAATGAACATTTTTAAATGTTCTCAACAACAGTTTATAATAAAATTCTTTATGTCAGTTAACATTAAATTTAGATTTTTAAATCTATGAAATATATAAATAGCATACAGAAAAAAAACTTGTATTACAACAATTGTTCCTACTATTGATATTAAAAATAAAAGAAATTTCTGATTACACTTGGTTCTGTAAGTTTGGGCATCGTGGTAAGAAATAATGTATGTAATACAATCTATAATAAAGCGTTAAAAATGGAAATAATGTACTACTCGCAATAGTTAATCTTTATCTTATCTTGCTCTCATTCTTATGAATTTCTCTTTATTCGCTCGTTAGCATAAACTTTAAGAAAAAAAAATGTCCTTAAACCAATGTTAACATTGTTAATAAAGCAAAAAAAATAGTTACTGTAATATTGATATACTACTTAAATCAAGCAATCAATAATTTTAACTCAAAACATTGATGTTTAACCCAGTGTATTTTCTCAGTGAAAATAGTTAAAAAAAAAAAGATTTGCGCTAATTCCGAATGTAACCGACAAACTAATATTGTAATTGTAAACTGCGCGTAATAGAATTTGTGCCATCTGTATTTACTTCTTAAATCATACAAAAGAAAAAATGTGGATCCCTCCGATGTTTAAAAGCTTTTCAAGTTTAAGGCAACATTGATTATATTGCTAATTATGAATTACGCGTTGTTCTTGGCGCACAAAGTTTAATCTGGTTGTGTAGTGCGTAGCAAGTCTTATTGTAAGGCCAATCCAATAGTAGATACACATTTATTGTACGTATCGTTGAGCTCGAAGACTGATTGTACGTAATTTATAAAATATCAATCTTGTAAAGGAAAATATCGTTTAATTTTTGTATAAATTAAACTTTTTATAAATTCCTAATTTTTTTCTTAAAAATTTCAAGTATAAATCTATCTACATACACTTAAAATACATTAAATGATGATAATTTGAAGTATGTACTTTTGAATAATATTAAATTAATATTAGTAATTATTTATTATATTATAGTTTTAGAAATAAAATAAACAATTGTGAAAAATTTCCATAATAATAAAAATAGATGTACAGTATTAAAATAGTAATTCAAATGAAAATAATTAATATGCTACATAAGTAGAATTCCGGCTCTTGAATTGAAATAGTCTTCGAGCTCATGTCAAATTCATTAAATATTTAATCAGCAAAAAAATTAAAGAAAACAATCTACTTCCACGGGGGCATATTAAAACTAGACACATAAGAAGCTACTAGAGCTATAGATCACAATTTAAAATAACACAATATACATAGAGTACAGACGAATAATTACAAATAATTGATTTTGGTGTATGAGAACGTCTACGAGTACTTAAGTAGAAAAACCAGTGAAAAAAGTAAAAAAAAAAACTAATGCAGATGCAAAAGATATGAAAAAAAAAATTTTCAATTTTACTTTATAATTTGGTGGCCAAATTTTTATTTAATAAACGACCAAATTTATAATCTTGCGTGATACAATTTTTATATAGATATATGTGAAAACAAAATTAATTTTTCATAAATTATTTAATGAAAATTCAGCCATACATTTCCTTATTAAAAATTTAATATTTTCAATGAAACCCTTAATATGACTTTGTTTCCGTCCCTTGATATGTTTTAATAATCAAATGTAAATTCATTTATCATTTATAAGTGAACTCATTTTCATTGTATCTAGTCTTGAATTCATTTCACTTTTTTAATTTCATTATTCGTGTATTAATAAAAAATTTATCATTAGTGAACAATGGAAAAGAGTTCAATTCAATCCTGTAAATTAAAAAATAATGTAATGATGTTAAATAATTATGCAATGAGAAAAAAATTGTCGACATGACTTTTTTCTATGTGTATTGAGTATTTTGGTCAAATATAAAGATCAAATCCTGTATTTGTGCGTTTCGATGAATAATTTGAGAGAAAGAGAGAATGAGAAAATTAAGTGAGAAAGAGAGCATAAGGGACCGAGAGATTTTCAGAGATATTTAAAAAAAAATTATATATATATATATATATAAAATAAATCCCCCCGAAAAGTTGCTTCCCTAGACAAACAAAGAGCCATGAGTTTAATAAATAAAAAACTTCATGGGCATATTTCCGTTTTTTGGAAGATGCCGAGAATACGTTTGAAAGGGCTCGAGTAGAATGTAAAACGCAGTTATATTGTTGACTGACAGAACAGTGATTTGTAAAGGCATCTTGAAAATGTCTTGTTTTTTTGTGGATTATAATAAACTATTTTATTCTATATTTAATTGTTTTTATTCTCACCTAAATTCCTATTATTCACTAAATTTTTTTGGTAAATTTTCTTTAATTACCTATAACTTTTGAATTAATCGTCTTCAGTATTTTAATAAAATAATGCTTCAAGACAAAATTAAATATTTTATTAACATTATGTCAAATATTTTTAAATAATAAAAATCTATTTTGCAATTTTTTTTAAGTATTATATTTATTTAAAAAATAATTTCTTACCGTCGTAATCTAATTTAAATGTATGATATGAAAATTATTTTTTTATGAATTTTGCTATTATTTTTCACCATTAAAGCCTGTTACCTATTAGGCTTGTAGTGTATGGACATAGTAAGCAATCAACTGTAATTATTAAAAATCAATTATATCTTGATATAGTATCAGGATTATTTAAAATTTTGATTTCAATACTAAAAAAAGTTGCTAAAAAATATACCTATGATATTTTTTATAAACTCTGATTAAAAAATTTGGTAAAAGTTAAGAAATTCATGAATCAGAAACATTAGAATCAATTGATATTTTATGTTGGTTGATAAAATCTTGATAATACCAAAATGCTATCGTTGAGAAAGATTGATGACAGTGCTTAAAGCTTTCTGTTCATAGCGTGCCTGGAAAGGCAGTGAGTATTTTCGAAGCCATATATGAAGCTTGTACAGTAAAGGATTTTATTGAATAAAACCAACTAAATTCAATGAAAAAATTGAATCATGTTATATGGATGATTAATTCAACATAAATGCTTTATTTTATAAAGCTTTTTATAATGTGTATAAGATGACAGAGCAACACCACAATAAGTATTTATTATGAGTTTCAGAAGAATATTATCCTCCAGTAGATAATATTAATAATAATGAAGATATCGTAAAAATATATTCTTTTTAGGAGTGTGAGTTGCTAAAAGTAAAAAAAAACTGTTAATTCATGAATAAATAATAATTATTATTATAAAAGATTTTTAGTACAAAACTACAGAAATTCTTATATTTTTTTGTAATTTAAAAATAATTGATAAATTAATTTTAAAAACAAATAAAAAAATATTTTTTATTTACTATATTAATTGTCCAACATTCAATGAGGTTTTAACGTACGATCTTATTCCGGCGTCCGTGAAACACGTAAGATCCATCAGTAAAATGTAAAAATTAATAAAAACGTACATACAGTAAAACATAAGAAGAAGGTCACCTTGTCTCAAACTGGTATACAGGTATCTGCTCTCAAGGTCGAGCCTCTGAATACTCGTTTTTCGTTTCTTTCTTTTTCTTTTTTACCGATAATACGTCTGCAAATTGAGCTCAAGAAAGCCAGAAAGAATTTTTCGCTAGACAAGTTAGAATCGTTGGTCGTACAACATACAGATATAATTCAATATCGTAGAATTTACTAATATTTATTGTGAGTAGTAGATTTTTAAACATAGAAGAAATTTTATTTGTTTGTTACAATTTTTATTTAAAAATTTTAATTTTAAACAAAATAAAATTGTTTTCATTTTATTAATAAATATACTTAAGTTTAAATTATAATGTGATACTATTAGAAAACAAAAAACTCAGAATTGTTATATCTATAACTTTTCTTTATTGCAGTGATATACAATTTTTTTCCGCTATGTCGCACTTACAATATAAAACGTGTAATAAATTACAGAAGAGTTACATCTTATATAAAGTAATAATGCTTAAAAAGTACAGGTAATATTTGGTCATTTTTGCTTTTGTGTAATAATATATCATATAAATCTATGCATAATCAAATATAGCTAACAATTCGTTTTCTTCTATTTTTTCGTTACAACTCTCTCCGTACAAAAAAAAATACTTCATGACACGTTCTTACTTAACGATGGTAACACTCTATAATTAAAAAAAAAAAATTGGAACTGCTGCTTATTTCTTTTTTTTTTCATTATTTTACAGTGCACAAACTATGCTTACAATGATCCGACGGGAATTGACATTAATACTGCATTTACACGCGATAAAAGAAATATAAAAACGAAGATTTCGGTTTTACATATAACGTCGGTGTGAAGAATAAACAAAAAGCTAATTTCGCAAAGAAACGAGGTACGAAAATAAGATTAAAAAAACAACAATAAGAGGGATTTAATCCCGAGTAATTACAAAAAATCTACTCAACAACGTTAACGCCAAGTAAGTAATCGAAATGAATTACATAAATCTACATTATTAATAGTATAACGTGCACAGGACCAAATTAGATTAAAAAAATATTTAAACTTTTTTCATTAAAACAAATCACGATTTTGTTAAAATCAAATCAATATAACTGATTTCTTTTTTCATTTTAAAAAAATAAAGAAAAAAGTAAAAAGAGAGGGAAAAACGTGACTTTAGCGACAAAGTTAATGATAATAAATCATCAACCATTCGGTGAAGCGTTTGATGTGTTGTGTCGCCGCATGATTTTCATCCTGGAGCCGACGATTTTCATCTCGCAATCGGCGAACCTCATCTTCCAACGAGAGCCTACGGCGCGTTTCGCGCGCTACACGCATCTCTAGGCTCGATAGATGACTCTGCAAGTCTGTTACTGAAGTTCTGTAACAAACATTTTTTATCAATATGTATTACATATCTTATATATATATATATATATATATGAAATTTATTGTGTTCAAAGAATAAAAACATATTGAAATTTCAAATATGTATGATTTTTCGCTAATTGACTGTATGGAACTTTATTTTATATGTTTTAATTATATTAATCAATCACACAAGTGGTGAATAATTTAATTTATATATTATAACCAATCAATTTAACGATTCTATTTAATGATAAAAAAAATATTGAAAGCGTTTTTAAAAGCTCTTGTAAATAGTTACAAATAATGTTTTTTTACAAAAGGAATTTGAAAACGAACTTACGGAATGGTATTCGATGCATCTACTAGTCTATCATCTGACCATTCTTGATTATGTTTAGATGTTCCATTATTCGAGTCATCTTGATGATTTGTTGTCCAAGATTCAGTGTCAACGTCTGCTGAACTTTTTACATCTTTATTAGTCAAATTACTAGAAGGCTTTGTCATCTGTTGTGGCGTTTTTGTTACTCTTGGGGACAGTCTGTAATATTTGTAGTAATTAGAAAAATTCAATAAGATTTTTAATCTATATATAATAAAGAAAAATAGAAATAAAAAAAAAAGAAAAAATTAATGTTCATACATTTTATGAAAATAATTATTTATAAATATGAAAATAAGCAAAAAAAATAATAGAAACATAAAAATTTTTCTTCAAATATTTTTTGAATATTAGAAAAAATGTATATTGTTATAGGAAACTGGAGCTGAAAGGAATATTTGGGCAAAAAGGAATATTAGTTGCCCGTTGGTTAATAAGGATCTATCTATAAAAAGTCGATAAAATGAATATTTATTGCATTTATTGGCGTTATTCTTGTAAACTTTATTAAAAAGTACAAATATTGAATTACATAACTAATTTAGCGAATTTTCAAACACATTGCAACTTAAATAAAAGTAGTCTTTATTTATTTTAATGATAACGTCATTTTTATGAAAAATTCTTATACAATAAAATTTGTCAACGTCGCCTTATTATTTTTATCACTAACCATAGAAAATTTTAAAGTAAATATTGATTTAGTAATACAAATTAATTATTGATAGCAACGAAATTTATTTTATATTTCCATTTAAAAAATAACAGGATACATTTCTTACAAATATTTTTATATTTGTCAATATTAAAAGTTGTGTTAATTAATAAACAATTAAATTAAAAATATAGGCAAGAAATGAAAACTATTTTAAAACTTTGTTTACAAAAATTTATATTTCTTTAATTCACTATTAAAGATTCAATTGTTGCGCGAGATTAACTAGTAAGGTAAGTATCACATGTTGATAAACATCAGTAAAAATATCTTTCGTGATATCTTTTTATTATCAACACAAACGAAAATATTATTTAAATGTTTTAAAAATGTATTAAAAAACGCATGATTATAAATTATTTAAATTCTTAATTTTATTGATTTCATTATTTTTATAATTTTATTTTTTTTTACTTTTTTTAATTTGAAAATCTAATTAAAAGTCAATTTTGATTTAATTAATACTTTAGATAAAAAGTTATTTAAAAGTAGTTTATTTCTTAAAATGTTTTATAAAATATGATCTTATAAAATATTTAATATGTTGTTTAGAGAAGGAACAATAAAGTTATCTTTATAATTTTGTTTACTGTTACATGTAAAAGAAAATCTAAAAATTTTAAAAACATTTTCACAAGTGAAGATTGCCAGTGGTTCACTCGGTAGAGCGTTGGATTCTTATTCTCGAGGACTCGAGTTCGAATCCCGCTTTCGGCGGCTGATTGATACAAGTATCACTGTATGCGATACATATGCTTTGTTCACAAACACATTGACGATCTCCGTCGCTAATTAGCATCATAATAATAGCATAAATACAGCGACGTTAATAAAAAAAAAAAAAAAATTTTCACAAATCGCACTGACTTAGATTTTAATCTCTGAATTATTTTTTATAAGTCTCAAAAAATTTCTTCTCCAACAATTTTAATATTTTAAAAAATTTCATTAAAATTTCATTAATACATAATTCAAAAAATAATTATACCATAGTTTCAACGGATATAGTGCTTCAAATTATTTATTGCAATTAATTACATTGCAGTGATATCTATTTTTTATAGATTATTTACCTTTCCTCTTTTGTCATTTTGTTTTCACTAGGCGCTGGACTCGACGCCGTGCTGGCATTTGAAATGACCGTAGCCGGTCTTGCCATTGTCAAAATAACTTCAGAACTAGAATTTCCATTTTCTTGCGTACCATTTGTTAATGCACTTAACGTTGATGCACTATTACCACAAAGATTTTCGCGCGATCTACATCTATTCTGAATTTCTAATAAATTATTATTAACTTTATTTGAATTTTGATTATTTTTTGTATTCTGATTATTTACGGAATGCCCATCGTCAGCTATGTAATCAGGATTAATAAGTTTCATGAGATCTTCTTGTAGTGTGCTGGATGTTAAATTTGCAGAATTCCTATGAGAATTTCGAGCACCAGATTTCGGTCGTGGACTTTGATTTCGAGAGCCAGTGCTTGATGGAGTTAAGTTGCCGGCTCGATGTTTATTTGCTCTTCTAAGTCTGAAAACATTACAATAAATTACTATTCCAATATTATATATCTTTAATTAAATTAAATAATTAATTTATTTTATATTTTTTTTTTAATTGATAAGTAGTAAAATATATTTTTTGAAAAGTTTACCATCTTTTGAAATATAATTTTAAGCATATTTTGAATGATTAGAGTAAATATAAAAACAATGGAAGATATTTATAAAGAAATTTATTTCTTAAGCTAGACAAACGTAATCGGATATTTTTCTTTATATATATATATATATATATATATATATATATATATATATATATATATATATATATATATATATATATATATTAATAACAAAATAAAATTTAATCACTTTTTATATTTTTAAGTTTTTCCTATTAAAAATATAATTTTCACGAAAATAGTTTATGTTAGGATTCAAATAAGCAATCTTATCATTATTACATATTCTTATATTTATATATTTTAATTGATAGAAATTAAATATTTAAGATAAAGTAATTACGATGTAATAAAAATTATCTTATAACATAAAACTTTTTACCTTACATTAATAAAAGATAGGCTTATGCGTACCTAGGCGAGACACTTCCAGATCCGTTAGATAATTCATCTTCGCTCGGTAAAGTGGAAATGTCGGTCGCATTGCCATCGGAAATTCTCACCTCTGGAGGCAAACTAGATGTAAAATCCTTTGGCCTGTATTCAATGCTTACTTTATGTGGCACAGGTCTTTCGGACATAGTAGTTTTAAGGCACGTCACTTTTTCGCCAACTTTAAATTCTTGAGGTTGTTGCACTTCATGATCATCTTTACGATCGCTATTTAAATCCATCTGTTGCAATAAATCCGTGTCGTATTTACTTCTCCGTCTTTCGTAAATTTCTTCATTGTTGATTTTCATTTCCTCGTTATAAACGTCATAAGACTTTGAACTACGATCGACTTTATTTTCGCTATGAGAACTCATTGACTGTTCATACTCCGTATAACGAACGAGATTATTATTGCTACCCGATTTTGGAAGACTATAAGGTGCATTTTGTACAACTGGAAGTGAATTTGAAACCGATAGTTTTTGATGTCCTGAGAAATTTAAAATTATTAAACTATTAAACATTTTAAAAAAATAATGAGTAATAAAATATAATATTAAAAATAACAAAAATATATCATTATTTCTAATTATGAAAATAATTTAATATTACCTTCATTTTTATGTAATTCTCTTTGAGAGGCGTAAATATTTTCTTGTTTCGTTTCATATTTTTCCTTTTGTAGTTTCACGTAACTAGTCGTTACATGATCCTGATTGCGATGAGTGTTTTCAAGCCTTTGATAATTTTCGTGTCTAATACTTTCTTGAATAGCTCTTGGCGAAACGTAATTACTCTCTTTAAGATCATGATTGTGCAAATGATTATGATGTCTTATATTATCATAATTTTTTCCAATAGCGTAATGTGACTCTTTTTCCTTTTTTGGCGTACACGAGCTAGCTTTATTTGGGGTACCGGTTTGATAATTTTGTCTCGCGGGCAGAGGCGGCGGCGTACCATCTCTTCGATGCGACGAATCTTGATCTTGCGGTTCTAGAAGTTCGTACCTACAAAATTTAAAATAAGTGATGAATGGAAAGAAAATTTAAAATAAGTGATGAATTGGATAAACGAATTAATTTAAAAAGTATAAATTGGGCACATGTTCTTCAAGTTTCGTTCATACTACTAATTTATACGATAAATAGAATTTTATTAAATAAATCACTTTTAAATAATTTAATTTAACAAAATCTTTTAGTAATAAAATGTATTATAATATTTAAAAAAAAATTCATTGAAAGCATTTTTCAAAATAGAGGCTACACAGATAATTAAATATTATAGAAAATTAATAAATTTATCTTTATTTTATTTGTATCACAAATTTAATTAAAATAGTCAAACTTGTAGCGCATGTAGCCCAAAGGTCTGGCGTTGTCGTTCAACGATAAGCGGTTTCTTTAAGCTATCGTAACGCACACAACACTCACCATCGATCGTCAGTGCTACTACTGTGTCCGCTGCTGCTGCTGGTCATGGTACCTTCTAAGGGAAACCGCGGATCGTTGAACGACCTGGAGCTCGAGCCTGTTCCATAGCCCGAACTGTTACTGGAACGTGGAGGACTAAAAGACCTTTCGTACCTCCTTTGATGTGGCATGGCTGTCTGTTGGCTCGGTGTATTATCGGGATTAGTTACATTCTCGTAGTCCCCCTCGTAGTTTCCCGATAAATACTGGCAGTTTTGGAGTGAACAACCTCTGCAAAACAAGAATTTTTCATTACTTTTTTTTAGAATATAAAATTAACTATATCAATTAGTTTAATAAAAATGAAATGATTAAATTCTTTTGAATGGGTACAATGTTTTAATAATTTATTGGAAGTAAATAAAAGTAAAAATTTCATGTTATGTATTAAATTTATACAATTTTCCATAATCACTTAAATCTGGAAAATCCCAAAGTATTTATGGTATTTACAAGAAATGCTATTGTTTCGTAATTATTTTTGTACAATAAAACGGAAAATTAATTATTATCATGTTTTCTTTTTAAAAATCAAAACTGTAAATTGATTATCATACAACATGCTTTTTGATAGTTAAATTAATGAATTAATATTAAAAAAAAAAACATTATTAAAATTTTCACAGTATTAAGAAACAAACATTTATAAAGACTCAAATCATTTGTGACGTACATACTCTGTAAGTCTAGATTGTAATATTTGTAAAAGATACTGAAGAAAAATCTAAATAAAAGTACAAGTAAATTTAAAGTATTTGGCACTGTGCTAGTTTTCCAATAAAATTCTTATTTCCACGCTCAAGTAACCTGTGAAAAATTTAAATGCTATTTTTAAGTACTTAATTTATAATTAAATAAGCAATACTAAGTAAAATCGATCCAAATTTTTGTAAATAAAAAATTAATTTATATTCTAAATTACCTTCTTGGAGTGCCGTCATTTGTCGGTGGTATAACCGTGACTGTAACTTGTGCACTTGTTTTTAATAAATCGACCATCTGATCGTGGCTAAGAGTCGATACAGCAACTTTACATATTTCAACAAGTCTCGAACCTTGTCTAAGTCCAGCTTGCCAAGATGAACCCATACTTTCAACCTGCGTCACTACACCGTCCGGTTGTACGTGAAAGCCTAATTGACCAAGCGCATTTCGTTTAAGCGAAAGCTCGGAAGCAGGAGCACCTTGGGTGACAGCACGTAAACGAGCTACGATTTCCATAAGTTCATCACGGTCACCGTAATCTCCACGTACGTGAATTGTTATACATTCGCCTTGATGATGATATAATCGTAAACTGAAATTTAATAACATAAACATAAATTATTTCGAATTTAATTACTTCTCAAATTTTAATCCGGAAATTAAGAATGAAAAATAAACTATTAAAATTTATACATTAACAAAAGCTCATAATAGAGAATCATGTTAATTAATAAATGACACTAAATAAAGTATCAAAGCTAGTATTTTATAAATCTATAATTAAATTATTAAAAACCATGAAGAAATTTTCATACCTATTCGTTTGTGCATGCCATCCTAAAACGCTGATGCAAGGTGTGACAAAAACAATCTGCCTCGAATGCTCCTCTATCAAGACTATCGTGTCGATGCTTATACCGAGATAACAGTCTGTATTTTGATTACTGTCTTCGAGAATAACTTGCCAGCAAATTGCACCACGCTGTGAGGCATCGCACGAAAGTCGAGGACGAACTGCCGATTTCTTTTTACTACTAAATGATAGCATTGCTAAAAGAAAAGAAAATATTTTAATTATACATCGTTGGAATATAAAAATAAAAATTTTTTGAATAATCTAAAATTTTAAGTATTATTGGAAATTTAAAATAAAAATAAAAAAATCACTTAACACTTACAGAATTTTTGCCCACTTTCCACAAGAGTTGAAGATGAATAATTTGTAGCTAGATCCTTGAGGTACTCCTGTCGAGTGCGAGTGGCCATGGTCGCGAACTTTTCCGAACGATGTGCAGCGTTTTCTGCATTTATCACCTTGGCGAGAATAAAGTCAGCAAAGTGTTTGCCTTTAGAGAAGGTTGCACCTGGAGGTACCGGTGGTCCAAATACTGGCACTTCTTTACTACGCGACACCGAGACGCAATACTGTGTATTTTCTGTGCATGGATTAATTGCACGTACGATTATAAAGACATGCTGGAATTGGGAACGTATTCTACGTGGACTGAATGGTAATGCGCCTGGTTCCTGTGAATATGTATAGAAATATAAATAATTAAAAACTTGAAAAATTAAATGAAATTCAACATTTCAACATTTTAAAATGGTTGATTTTTTAATATGAATAAATAAAATTCCAAAATTTAATTTAACCAAAATTTGAATAAAATTTAACATTTTAATAATTTTTAAAATCTTAAAAATTTAATTTAGTAAATGATTTTTTAAAATAATTAAATTATAAAGAAAAGAAATCTTTATGACCACTGCTACCGAGATGCTAGAAAACTATTGTAACAAAAGTGTTAAGCCAAAGAAAAAAAAGAGAAAAATAATTTTACCTGAAAGACAATGGTAACTATATCGTTACCAATGTGCCGCTTTCTAAGTAGCTGCTGACGGTTATTTGGTGTGAAAGGAAGCATCGTCGAAACATGAAAGGTGACTTCCGCTCCTCTATGAGTCGCGGCAACCGCATGAGTTCCCGTTGAATCTGTTCTTGTATCCAGACCAGCCTTATATCCTTCGAATCCACGCAGTCTTATTCTTTGGCCTGTTTATTTTAATTTATTAATTAAACAATGAAAAATTGAAAAAAAATTTTATTCTTTAAAATAAATTTTATACTGTACCAATTGAATCTAAAAATTCAAGAAATGCTGGACCAGCATGTTGATTGTTGTACATTTCTTCTTCCGTTCTTTGTCCAGCTCGACAGTAGAGGACACCAACTTTGTACCTGTTGAATAAATCATTTCAATTTAAGTAATAAGATAAAACATTCAAAATTTAAGTTTTTTTTTTAATGTAATTTTAGCTATATTATATAAAAGTGTACAATTTCACCAAAGTTATTTACCAAAACAAAGTCTTTTAAATAACTCCGTATTTTGTGAAAAATCTAATTAAGCTTTTCTTTGAAATTAGTTTCTCTAACATTTTTCTTAACTTTCACGAATTAAAAATGAACAAGTTTTTCTGTCATTTAATTGATTTCCTTGTATTTATACGTAAAGCGTAAACCAATTTAATCGCGTAATTAATCTAAAATCTCTTCTTCCACTATATAAAATTATAATTAATAAAGATTTGAATATGGTTTATAATTTTTATAAATTCTATTTATTAAAAAAATAGTATTTTTCTATATCAGTCTAATAAACAATGTTATACTTAAATTATTTTAAGTAAAAAATAATGATCATTATAATACTATAAAAAAATTTTTCTTCTATTCGGTTAGCATTAGATAATTCATTATTAAGCGTTTTGTATTTTCTCATGTAAATTTATGAATGTGAGATTATTTTTTATGAAAAAAATAATTAAAAACAAACCTATTAGATAATCCTTGCTCATCAAGCCTGGCTAAAGCTTCTTCAGCAGCGGTATTACCTAATCTTAAACAATTCATCTGTACTTCTGGTGCAACGAGTTCTAAAATCTCTCTAGTAGGTAATTTACTAGTTTGTGGTCTGGTGCCGGGTAATGCTTCTTCGGGTATTGAGCCTCTTAATGTTAATAATTCTGATGTCCTTACAATAATTCTATACTGCTGTAAATCTTTACGTATACTTAACGCAACAGGACCAAGCTGCTCGTCCATACCAAACCAATTTTGATGCTCACGACCGAGAAAATAACGACGATAATAATGTGCTCCTTCGTCGATACTTTCAATTGGCAATGGACGTTTTTGTAATGGGCACGTATGTTTCCATAATGTTTCACCGGGTGCCGGCTCGAGTACGCTGATACCGTATGCAAGTGCCGGCCGATGTAAACCGTTGCCTTGTGTACGACGTGTTAGTCCAACTTCACGCTCACCTTCGCCACCCGTTTCGTTACGGAAGAACGGACAAGATTCAAGCAAATCGTTACCTATTAAAAAAAAAATTAAAAATTAAAAAAAATTTTTTGGATTTCTTTAATTTTAAGAAAATTATTTTTAATTAATTTTGGTAAAAATTAATGATGATTTTTTAACAAGTGTTAAACCAAAAGTCATAAAAATTTATTGTTAAAAAAAATATAAAAAGTTTTTAAATTCAATAATAATATTATTTTTTTATATTGTATTTTCTAAGTAAATATTATACTTATTTCAAAGTTTTTCGTGTCTCATACCAAAACTTACAAGGTGAGATATTTAAAATAATTTTTGAATGATAGCTTAAGCTAATTTGGTTACTTTTTTGTTTAAAGTTAAATGTCTTTTTATGTAGTTTAAAAAACAAATTGTAAAAACAATCAGACTCGGAAAACTTGTTAATTCAAAAATAAGACATCAAGACTAAAATAAGACAACATTTAACAAGAAACCTAAAAGCCATTACCTTTACCATCGCCAGCGTCCTCTTCGGGCGCCTCGTCAGGTGTAGAAGCTCTTAATGAGCTAGCGGCAGACGCCCCTGTCGCCGTATTTCTTCTCCTGGCTAATAAAATACCCCTTAATTTAGCAGCGTAACCTAAATTAGCAGTAAGCGATTGACAATCATAATGCGCAAATGCACGTCTCCTGTGCCTTTCTTCAATATCGGCTGATACAACGGGGCTGGTACACGTTTGTTCCTCGGTCGGATTGGTACTGCTATTAGTACGCGGTGGTTTACTACCCCATAATCTGTTTAATTTCAATCGTAATTTTGGACTTGAACCGCTCGGTCCGCATACTTCGTCAACGTCTGGCGATTGTGGATCTGTTGAGGATAATTGCTGTTGTTGATGGAACAATTGTTGCTGCTGCTGATGATGATGCGATTGACGACGCATTATTATTTCGGATGCAATTGGACTACGCAGTATCGAGTTTGGATCGCTTGGTCGAAAGTCTTGTAGCATTGCTAATAAATTGTCGTTCATAGATACCGACTGTGCCACCACATCGATACTACCTGTTGATTCATGAACAGACAAATTCGAAGGATTATTGAAGGGTTAATATTCTTTTGAGCTGGGGAAAATTTTCAGGGGTGGAGCTGTCTGTTATTTTACCTTAAAATTATTTACAATGGATAATTCTATGAAAAGGTTATTAAAGTATATACAATTCAAGCCATGAAAACTTTTCAAACGTCTATTGAAAGAGTACATTTAACCACAGATTGAAAATTCATTTAAAATAATAATAATTAATATCGATTAGGACACCAAAAATTATTGCCTGATTCTTTCTTTGATTTTATGAAATACTTAAAAAATAATAATCATCATTCTGTATTAACGCAGTGAATAATGCCGATTTATTCTTACCTTATCATTCCCATTGTTTTATTTAATTATTTAAACATAAAATATGTTTTTGAAAAATACTATGATAAAATCTGATAAAAAACATGTATGAGACCTTTTTTTTTAAATAGAGTAATTATTTAAACAAAATATTTTTGTTTCTGAAACAAATTAAAAACAAAAATTGTCTTTAATTTGGTTAAATAATCACTTTACATTTATATAAAAAAATATTTTCTTTTATGCATTTTGGAACTTTTGAAAAAATTTTATTGATGTTAAAATATAATAATCACCAGACTCCATAACGTAACAATTTGCCAATAAAATTTCGAATTATCCATTTCTTTAACAATCAGTTCTCCACTCAAGAATGGAGATACTTATAGCAATGATGAAATACTATAACTAAGAAATAATTTTTAAGTTTTACAATGAGTCAGGTATAATAACTAGATGGCGCTTTTGTCGACAAACAGAAATAAAATTAAGGTAAAAGTATGCATTACTACGACGTTTCGATTATTCAGAATCTTTCCATTATTTAGAATGTTTTGGATGTATATTATTACTGTGATATAAAAGAAGTTGTGAATGCTCATGAATAGACTCCTGTACATGAATTAATATTTAGCTTCAGAGCTTAAAGTTAAAATCCTTGCTTTTAGTAAAATTTTTAATAGATTTCGTCATTTATTTGTATTTGAATAAGTATGATTATAATTTCCCCATGTATAATAGACACAAAAGATTATTTTAAGGGGATGTAAAATCTAAAAAAATAATAAATGAATTTATTTGAAAATTCAAGTGAATAATCTTTATGGTATCTCCTTAAATACAATTTTATAAATTGATTAATAAAGATAAATGATTAAGTTGCAGAGAAAGTTTAAATGCAACACGGTGGTTATGTGAACTAGTTTTTATTTTTTTCTAAAAGTTAGTTTGATTTATTAAATTTTAATGATGAAAGTTTTTGTAAACAAAATTAAGAATTTATTCTTAATTTTGTAAGGGTAGACTTTTTTAACAAGTTCTGGCCGTTACAAAGAGAGTTACTGACAAACATTAAAATCGAGATAATTCAAATTTGACCATATTCAACATATGAAAAATTATAAAAGATTAAATATTTTGACTCAATATACCTATAAAAATCACCAGTCACAAAACATTGTATCATTACTATTATTCTAAATATAATGATATGTTCAAAATGATTTTATTTTTTTTGAATACATAAATTTCATAAAAACTACAGTATTCGATACGTCCATAGCAATACCCACTTTTATCCTAATTTTATAGATCGAAATTTATAATAAACGAATTAAAAATATATTCATATTTATACGGCTTAAGAAATGCAATGAATCTATTTTCTAGTATATGAACTAAACTGAAAAAAATATAAAGCCAATATAAGAAGTTTTAGTTATCTTCGCATGGTCTAGTTTTACAATCAAATAAATTCTCCCTGTGGTTTCTACCGTAACATATGTAACATTTTTACATGTTTTACATAAGAAAGTTGATATGACCAAATATGTATGGTAAAAACTATCATATGAGAACTGATTTGACTTTAAAGCTACTACATATTACGATAGATAGAACGACAGCGTCACCCAGTCTATTGGTTTATATTTTTATTGGTGTATGCGATAATCTCAATAATAAAAACATGATTCACTTTATTTTATGATATAGCAAATTATAGATACAATGAAAAATGAACTATTTTAAAACGTCGAAATGATTTCAAATGATAAATAAAACTATTCGCTTTTAATTCTGGCTGTACTTTTGATAAATCGAATTGTAAAATATTATACATATTATTTAATGCTTTTTAAACAATATAAACTTTCTGATGGAATGATTTTAAAATGTATATGCATGCTACTAATACGATGTATCCTTTGCTTGTAAAGTTTCGATTTTCATTTTCTTACCAAGCATCACTCCTTCTGATGTAGTTAAGAACGCGTTATAGAGGAAAAAAATAAGAAATTTTTTAATTAAAAAATATCATTTGAATAAAGATTTTAAAAGGAAAAAATATTTATATTTATAATAAATATGAATTACCAGTCATAAATGATAATAAGCGACACTATAAACATTATAAATGTTTTTGATTAGATAATTTCCGATGAATAACATTCCTAATAGAAAATATATTTTTCTTTTCTTTTTGACAAAATATACCAAAACCGATCTCATTATAGCTTTCATATTAGAATTTCCTTTTTATTTTAAAAAATTGTAATAAAAATAAATATTGTAGTCATAATACTAACCATGTGAGCCATATTCTCGGCGTAATGGTGTCTCAGGTACTCTAGAGCCGGGATCGGGGCTATGGGGCAGCTCGAGACTTGAATTCGAGCGATGTAGAGCAAGCCCACGACCAACCCGACTACTAGGGCCAATGCTCCCTCCTCCGCCGCCTCCTCCACCTCCGTTCACCGGCAGGCTTGCAATCATCTCGTCATTCTGAAAACAAAAAGTAATAACACTTATTAATATATTCATTGCGTATTATTTTTAAATATATTATAGATATGATAATAATTAGTAATGTTTGATATAATTTTGGAACTTCTTGAAAATTTTCATAAGAATTAATAGAATGAGAGATTTTTTATACTACTTTCATAAATTATTTATTATCAAATTTATTGAATCTTAGTATATTACATGAAAATGTATAATTAATAAATAATATTTTCTAATATTGTAGAGTTTAATTTGGAATATATAATTGATTCAGCGCGTATTTTTTGAAGTACATTAATTTAGTACTATTTATATAAAAGAGTAAAAGCATAATCAAATATATTTTTATTTGACAGTCAAACAATTATCTTCTAACTTCACAAGTAAAAATAGAAATATTTCCTACTTTCTAAAAAAAATATCCCATTCGTTGGAAAGAAATTAAGCAAGCTATATACGTGTTAGAGAAGATTTATTTATTTAACTCAAAAAAAATAGTTGGATATTTAAAATCAATTGGTACATTTTCTAATTAATCATATATCACTTTTATTAACTCGTCTTATATATAAATGGACACATACTAAATTATTTGAACGACGAATTCTTCTATAATTCAAAGCCTAATAAATATTAATCCTCATACGATAAATATTCATAAGTGCAAGTAGAAGTGATTAAACAAGAAAAAAATTTCTTCATAGAGAATAAAAGAAATGTGAAAATCATAAAAAGTCAAGTTCGTGAAAAGTACTCTCACGCGTCTCATCTTCAGCTACACCCTCAGAATAAGTGAATTTAATTAAATTGGGTACTAACAGTTTCTAGTTTTTTTTTCTTTCACAATCATACTTAACAGCAGAGATGCTCGACTGCATTAATAAATTTTTATTTATATTTTGAAAGTATGTAAATTTATTAGGTCGAAGTTTATATATATACATAGTTTTTCAAGTTTTTAAATAATTTAAAAAAATATACTGAATTTCATACTTTTGTCATCTAAAAATTAATACATGGTATATATTTTATTATTATTTAGTTTATCTTTATTTTTTATTTCAGTACGAAAAAGCACATAAAATTTCAAGTATAATATTAATAAAAATAATTATTAATCCATTTATTAATAATTATTAATAGTATTTAAAAAAATTTAATACTCGTTATAAATAAAATATAAAATCAATACTTAAAATTTAGTTTTTAAATATTAAATTTTCTATTATTAAATGAACGCATTTTTAATTTTCCATAAATTCATATAATTGGTAAACATCAATAAATAAATGTAAATAACAAGAAAAAAAAGAGATAATGGCAGAAAATGATGCGTGCAAGTTGACGTTAAAACCATTAATTTGCGACTGTTCGAGCTACTTGGCTATCGCACGCTAATTCCTTCTCGAGTCGGTCGTGTCTTTTTTAATTACAAGTCAGAGAAGGCGGTCTTTTTCATTAAAAGCAAAGGTTCGACAACCCGCGACTCTTAAAATGGCAACGCCCATATATACATATATAAGCCGGATATGCAAAAAGACTCTTTATAAAATGTTTACGTCATCGAATTGAATATCAAGGCTTATAAGATAGATGATGAGCATATACTACGCTTTTAATTGAATTACTTTTGCTTGCTTTAAAAGTCATAAAAATTTTTCTTCTCTCTCTCTCTCTTTTTTTTATATTTTCATATTAGTATACGTATATAGTATGTATGTTAATGAGGCGTTGATGATAGGTTATTGTTTATTTTTTTTTTTCTCTTTCTTCTTTTTTTTATTGTACGGAGACTCTGATGTGTGATGAGAATATAAATGATTGTTTATATGTGCATAACTTTTGCGTGTTGTTAGTTTCTCTAATGATCAGGTTGCGCTGCAGGTGATTTCAATAGAAGACGTAAACTTTTTTTTTCTTTCTTTTTATTTTTTTGCAAGGCTTCGTTACCAATCATGGGATTTAATATTGTAATACTTTTTTTATTGTGCGTTCTCTTTACTTACTTTGCCAGCTTTTGCATATTTATTTAATTCGAAGAAAATTTTAATTTTATGGATTTTAATAACAAGTTGTTTTTTTTACAAAGTTTATTTATTTTATTGCGTATTGTTTGGTTAAATGAATAATTTAATTGTAAAATTAAAAGGGTATCTTATAAAAAATAATAAAGTAATTTGCTTTTTTAATTGTGGTTTTATTTAAATAATTTATTCAAAATATTAGTGATTTTTCTTTTATAAAATCACAAAATATTAAAAAAAATTTTTTTTTAATAAAATTAAATTTGAGTGTTAAATTTATTTTTTAAATAAATAATTAAACTATTAAAAAATAATAAATTAAAATGAAAAATTTAAAACAAATTTTAAAAACGCAAATAAAAAATCTAGTATGCAATTTCAAAATTCATCGCTAAACTTTATCCAAATGAAACATAATCTTAAATGCATAAAAAATGCACAATAAAAAAAAGGACTCGCATGTCTAAACCAAAAGTTTGCTCTATATTCTCTTTCAAGTATATTTAACACACAAGAGAAGAGCATATAATACATCCGCATAGTTATATATATATATATATATATATATATATATTGCTTACATGGTTAAAGCATCCGATGTCGAGTATATAACGCACTGGCGCCGTCTGGACTTAAAATTTTCTGAGATCACGTTAATTAACAAACTAAATGCTACTGGACAAACTCAAGCACCGGTGTAATGCTGCTATACTTGCTTACGCATTGTGTTCAACGAAATTTAAAGCCGGCAACGATTATTTTATTTGACCTTCTCTAATTCCGTTGTTTTGTGAAACTTTATTTCTTTTTCGTTTTTTTTTACTCGAGAATGTACGTGTAAGAGAATCTAGGTTTTCTTCATTGTTTTTTATTTTTTGCAGTCCTTAATTTGTTGAGAACAAATTATGTGCTTAAAAGAATTTATTTGCTTTTAGAGACAATTTAATTGTCTGACATGATGAAGATAGTTTAAACTTGATTGATGATTGGGTACGCTCGTTTTGACCCAGTTTTTAAAGAAATATATTTTTTTTGTAATTTAAAAATTCAAGATGGAACGATAAACTATATAATCTTTTTAATTTTTTATATGTATGTCACAGTTAGTTAAGGATATATTTTTTTTATTTTGCCAAATACTGGATAGGATATTTAATATAAGTAACCATTAAATTATAATTTGTTATTGTGGGAATTCTTTAACAATATAACTTAATTACGTTTATCCGGAATTCCGAAAACTAATTTTCAAGTAATTTACAGACTGACGGCTATAATTTTTAAAAATGTAAATTAAAAATAATGTTTATTAATATATTAGATAAATTGAATGAAGTTAGTTACGTCATCATAACACGTCACTACTTATTTAATTAAATTCTGATCTATTTGAATTCTTGTCAATCTTACTACGCTAATATTAACCACAATCAATCAATGAAAAATCCTACGCTAACTCACAGTCAATCAATATAAATCACTAACCGAAACCCAATTAAATCCCATCACTATATAATACACAGACACACATATTCAACTTATAACATCAGGTCGTTCACTCTTTCTCGATCTCTGAGTCACACTTATATAGTCGAGCGCATTCTGCAAAAGTTACCCTATTAAACCAAAAGAAGAATTAAAAAAAAAGACGAAAGAAAAGAAACGAACGTAAAAGGAAACGAACTGAAATTCCTGCCGGTAGGAGGATAATCTACTCTCTTACTCACTTTTTTTGATTCGCATATATATACCGTATAGGTTTATGTCAAGTACACGTTTTATATGTATATATATAGTTATGTACTTTAAAACGAATCGTGTAGGGTCGCATTCCGTGCATACTCGTTTCGCACAAAACCCTTTTTTTTCATTCCGGAACTTTGAAGAAAAGAGAGTATAAGTAAAAGAGTGTAAAGAGAGATAGAAAAAGATTCGTCATGGTAGAATGGTTTTCCGAAAGTTCGACCTGTAAATTTAAATGTTTGCATAGGAAGAAGCTGCTTGATTTTAGCCAAGAGCCTGGGAAAAGTATGTTTGAATAGTTTAAATTTTTTATTTACAGAAGCTTTATAGGGAAAATTTTTCATTTTAGTTACTTTTTTGATTAATTTGTTTAGGACTTACATTTGAATTCAGTCAAGTAGAAATGAGTTTTTATTTAAAAGAAATAAAAATAAAAAAAAATAGAATCGTTATTTTTTCATTATTATTTCAATAACTGCTGTAATAAGCAAGGTCGATTGTTTTTTCAATTGGAAAAAGTTCTATTAAGAAAGACTTGATTCTTTTATTACTTTTATGTTTTCTTCCAGATAATTAATAGATTTTTTTTCATAATTTTTCTACTTTTAATTTTAACACCTACATTTTCCACTTTATTTCATATCAATAATTACGCCATTACAAATTTAAACTTATCTGATTTCAATTATTTATTGAATGAAGATTACGCTCTTAAATGTAAAGTACACGATAAGTAAATGAAAGATAACAGATATCATTAAGAAATTTCCATTTCATTCATTAGATTACAGCTGGAAATAAGTTTTTAAAATGAGTCGAATTTAATTATTTAAATTCATAAAATTATTTACTTTTTATAAAATAAAATATTTCCTATAAATGAAATTAATAAAATAATAATTTTAAATTGTTAAATTGATATTCCATCGTCAAACCAAATTCAATGTTTACGATAAAAATCGCAACGGTAAATATTATTTCTTGCAAGAATAAATTCAAAACCAGAAATTTAATTTATTACAACTTTCTCGAAATTTATAAGAACAATAGACTGTATATATTTTAATCATTCAAGCTTATAATAGACACACAGACTAAATCAATGAATGGCGAATGATAAAACGACTTTATAAAAATTATGAATGATAAGAGAAAAAAAAGTGTAAGAATGAAATCAATTGAAAGCAAAATTTTAATTCACATTTCAGACTGGTAAAATAAAACACAAACGCGATAAGACATTAACTCAATGTCACGCTTAGGTCGTTAAATAAAAAAAAAAAGAAACTCGCGACAAAAGCGATTTCTTATCAATAAGTAACTGAAATAAAAAAAAAGTTAATACATATCATATTGGATTAACTAAACGTGTTACGTAAAATAGAAAATCTAACGTTGTTATACTTATTCAATAAGCAAGAAAGCAAAAAGGTGTATAAATAGATAAAAAATAAGCCAAAGCCAAATTGATGAGTAAATTGATAAAGACGTTTGGATGCATGAGAATAACCAGACGTAAATACATATTCTAAACTTTAAAGATAAATAAACATTTCCACGTATAGAACTGTTTGTAATGCAAAATAAATTGTTTTAACTCTAACGTACATAAGCGATATTGTATATTTGATAGATTTGACCGACTTATTCGGATGCTAAATGTGTTGCAATTACATTTGAATTCTGAATGGTTTTATGAAAAAGGTATATATACGATAATAATCAAAATGTTAACATTTTTTTTCGCGTTGTACTATTGATATGTATATATATAGAAATAAATTATAGTATAAAAGAATTTGATCAGGAGCTAATTTTCTATGTAGCATTACAAAATTTACATTGAATTAGAACTTTGTTACGTGTTAATAAATGATTTGTAAACAATCGTGCCAATTTAACTTGAATAACATGTGATACAAGAATTTAATATATGTTGCTCGTAAAAATAGCCTTTTTTCTCTATTTAAAACTGTCTAATATCGTTGGTGAAAAATTTATTCTCTTATAGATGAATTAAACCGCGTTGGCATCTACGTAGAATATAACTGAAAGTTGCAAAAGTATAATGCAGTAGCAGAATTTTTTGAAAATAATTACCGAGGTAATAACATTTTTTACTGAATGGTTTGGGTTGAGGTATGCGAAAAAAATGTTGTAAATTATATGTTTTCGAAGAAATTTTACTAGCTAATTAAAAGTGGAATTTGCTAGTAGTTAAAGACGGTAGTGTAATGAAAAAATTATTATTTTAATCGAAATTACATTGTTTTATAAAATTAAAATGTAATTATCGACGATTGTAAAATTTAAAATAATTTCGAAGATATTTAATAAATTAAGTATGCAGTATAAACATTTACGGGATTTCTATTGAAATTTTTAAAATTTTCTACATTTTATAAAATTTAATTTACAGTAATAGAAAAATCGATGTATGTTAATTATAATGATTTCAAAAAACAAAAAAAAAGTGAAAAAAGTACAATTCGTCAAACTAACACCTATAATTATTATTAAAAAAAATCGAAATTTTGTTCATCACCAAAAATTCTTTCTTAAAAAATAACTTAATTTCAACCCACACACATGCATATTATACATTCAGAAAACAACATAACTCACAATCACCCAGAGGCAATTTAATGCAATGGAGGCGCAGTATTTTTTTTTTTAAAGACAAGTATAGACTCGACTATAGTCGTTGGATGTAAATTAGGATCGATGATACCTTTACCTTTAACATATTCTTGCTTATATGCACAGACGCACACATACAATAAGATTCCATTTTTTTTTCTTTTTGGTGTATGTGACTCAGACATGTAGGAATGTGGCTTATGGCTATTTGGGCGGCTTAACTCTCCAAACTCAAAAGTGTGGGATGAATGAAAGGAAAGAAGAAGAAAAAAAAAGACGAAACGAAAAGAAGATTCGCGTGAACATATCCATCTGCAGCTGTGTTTAACAGAGTTTAAAACTTTTTTCGGTATTTCCGTAGCTCGTAAATCTTTAGTTTAAAAGATTTTCAATATTGTCATTTTGTCGCTGTTTAGCGCCCACCCAATATTTCGTTTCTTTTTTTTCTCTCTCTGTTCGGTAAAAATTCTAATAAAGACTTATCACCGTAATGAAGATTTTAACTGGTTATGGTATTTTTATAACGATTTTTTTCTTACTTTTTGGGATATTGTGGTCATATACATTATTTATACTCGATAATACGTGTGAGGTTTTTGATGTTTTATTTTCTAATTATGCGCGTATGGAAAAATAACAAACGGAGATATGGCAACTTTAACTGAAATTTTTTATTCTAACCATTTGAGTTAGTCATATTATAAATTATCATATAACGAGAGAAAGTATATGTACACAAATTTATTTTTATTTATGCATTTGTGTTAGCTTTAATTTTAAGTACATTAAAAATTTATGTATGCTCATTTCATAAACAACTCAATTTGCATATTTTAAAAAACGATTAATATTAATAATCAATAGAAAATTATTTCTTAAGAATTATTAATAGCGAATAATATGAATTTTCGATTTTGTAAGATGTTTGATGATAATTTATTTTCAAAGTTTTAAAAATATAAAATCATGTTAACTCATTTGACCAATTAGCTGCATATTATTAAATTAATTAAAAAAAAATAAGCATAATAAAATAATTTCTTTGAAACACCATAATTACCATCATCATTATCAACGATGAAGACCTTGACAAAACGCGGTAACTTAATCTTGTAGCTAACTGCACGGCAAGTCTTATAAGTTGCAACAATTCTTCATTATCTTTGCTTACCATCGGACTACCGATAGAAATCGAAAATATCTATATGTGTATATATCGAATAAGTAAAGATTGCTTCTGCTCGCTGCTCACACAAGCGTAACATTGCTCGATTCTCTTAAAAGAATATGTACATTATACTAAAAGCAATGAATTTCTCTTCAATAAAATTAGTATATCTATTCTTGTTTATAGTGTTATTCCGGTAACATGGTGAAGGCAAGAGAGTGAAAAGCTTTACATATTTAAATATGTTTGTATACATATACACAAGTACGTTAAAAGATGATAAGACGTTTGTTTTTTTTTCACGAAAAAACTAGTAAAGTACTATGGAACTTGCAGCAGGTTCTATTCATAGAGAAATATATACTGAGATAGTTCATGTAAAGTACGTTGAGAAATCCATAATTTTAAAAACGGGTTATTAGTAATATGAAAAACTACGCTCAAATCAATTATGTTACTTTCAATTAACATTTTTTTTGCTTTTGACCAATTTATGCAGTTTAAAACGAGTTTAGAGTTGAATTTCCAACTATTTTTGTAACGATTTTTTAATTTTTATTTGCAAATCTTAAATTTTTTTGTATACGTATTACTGAATTTCAATAAATTAACAATATGATTTAGTTAAAAATAAAATAAATTTAACTAAAGAGAACTTAATCTTAATATTTCATGTGAAATATTATTACGGAGTTCGCGAGATTGGCAACCGACGTTAAACTGCAATAGAAGAATAGTTAAGTAAAGAAAATAAAATGAGTGTGTGTGTGTGTATATATATAAGGTCGAGGGCCTGAAATCCGGTCCTCATGCTTCGAGCTCACGCTTAACCGGAAGTCAGGCGTGTCCGCCCTAAAAGAGAAAAAGAAAAGAGAATCGCGCTTGGTTTATACAAGAGAAAGAAGCAACTTCTCTTAGTTATATGTTTTGAGTGTAATATATGTGTGTGTGGTTGCGCGTGTGTATTTGTGTCGATATAAACTGGACATACTGGCTTTAAACAGATATATACTGTACTAACATTTGACTTCGATCTTTGTTGCGAACGTATAGTTTTAATTTTGATTTTCTTAGTTGTTTTATGGAGTTGATTGGTTATTTGAAAAAAAAAATAATTCTTATTGTTATTGCGTAGGTAATGATTGATGGAGAGAGTAATTTATTGGATTTTATATACGTAGAAGTAGTGAATTTTTTTTTCTGTATTAAGTATTGCAAGACTCAGCTGAGTCTTACTTTGAAAAGTAGTGAATTAAACAAATTTTTTTTAAATTTACATATTTGCATATAAATTAACTTATTTCATTCAATATCGTTATGTAAATCAATTATTTTTTTTAAATAATAAAAATCAATGAATGCAACTTAAGTTTATTTTTGTTAAATGGTTTTAATTTTTTAAAGATTCATAAATTCATTATAATTTTGAAAAACATGTACTTTTGTAAGGCTATCATTTAAATTTTAATTTTAACAGTAAAATATTAACTGTGAAATTAATCGTGGAAGTTGCAATAAAATATTTGTAAATCGAAAAGTCGAAAAAAAGCTTTTACGCAAGAAGACACGAGACTTTTTCTTAGGTACTATGAAAAGAATAAAAATTTTTTCCATTTTTTGAAGGATTTTATCAAGTTTTCTTTAAGATTATTTTATCTTGTAATCACTAAGATAAATACGTTTAGTTGATTTAAATTCATTTAATTGATTTTCTGAAATTTTTACGTAAGACTTCTTTTTACCAACCAAAAATGATGTTTATAGTTCATTTTAATATTTTGAAATTCAAGTAATACAAATTACCACCACCAGCGATTCAAGAGTAATGTACCTTGTTTTATGTGTTACCAAGAAATGTTAATTAGAGACTAATTTTTATAAAAAATCATCGTAGAAAATATTTCCTTAGAACAATTAGTTGATACGATCAAGGTGGTCAAATTATTTGTAGAAAACTTTTTATCGAACAAAAATAATAGTACCGTTTTATATAAATATTGAAAATTCTTGAAAAATATGTCTTCAAGCAATCGTTATATTCTAAAAGCGTATAATGAGGAAAAAATATTCTGATTAATGATTTATTATGATTCAAATTGTTGCAATTTTTTTCAAAGATTTTTATTACATCGTTAAATCGTTTACCATTTTCACCTTGAAACAAAACGTATAATCTATTCATGGAAAAGTATACTTTCTTTTTATATCAAAACATCAGGATCCCAGTTTCTTTTTTATCATTAAATATGAAAATCTTACTTGTTTCCAACTTCTGTGCGGTTTTCGTGATAATAAAAAAAAATTTTTTCTTAAAAAACTTCTTTTTCAACGAAATCTACCTAATTTCCATCGTCCCTTTAAGCAATTCTTTCAACATAATTCAACTTTAAGTAGCGCGTGTTTAACATTGCTATTATACAAGTGTACCTTAATTCCCTAGATTTCTACGTAAAACAAAAATCACTTGCACTTTGAAGAAGATTTTTAAATTTGCCGAATAGACAGTTTATCTGGCTAAACAACAATGCACAACAGGAGCGTTTGTATACTTAATCTAATACAAAAAAATTTCTTCTCTTTTTTTGTCCCTGGGAATGTTCACGATGCGTGCAACCACCGACGATTCAAGTGTAATGTACCTTGTTTTGTGTATTACCAAGAAAATTTATTGTACATGTATGCGTTTTACGTGTACACATACATGTACACTTACACGTACGTTTACAAAAGCTTGTTCGGATATCTGCTTCGATAGGTTTTTACGGATGACATACTCTTATACGAGGATAAAAGAATTGCCCTTGAATGAAAAAAAGGACTACCAAACGCTTTCATTTTTCGTTCTTGTATGTACATAAAAAAAGTATGGTATTTTACCTATGGATTGTTGGTGTTACAGTTTCGATGATATACTATTGAACGATTTAATTTTTTTTTTCTTATTTTTCATAGAACTTTTTTTTTTCTTTCCTCTTCGTAACAAGTGAAAGCATGTTTTTGATGTTAATGCTTTAAAGTATTTAGGAGTGAAATTATTTATCATTTAAAGAAGGATGATTTGTTTTGCTTTCTATCATATTTTACTGTGCTAATGTTTACTTTAAAATTAATGAGAAGTATAAAATTAGTTAAGTGTATAATTAAATAATTTATAGGAACAATTAATGAATTATTTAGTTATGAATGTTTGATCAAAATGCTTAGGTCGAGATATTTTATTAAAATAGAAATCCGTAACAATTTGATTTATTTGATGTTTATAAAACTGTTTTTCTACAATTTTAAAATAACAAAGAACGTTTTCTCTTATTATTCAATAAAAATATCCTTATGCCATGGAAATAATCATAATTAAAATAATTAATTCTCAATATTGGCATGTATATCTTATAAAATGAAAGTTATATCATTGATCAGTCCTTGCATTTATTATAAAACTTGGCGCCAAACAACATTCTTGCTCTCTATCAATATTAATATATTACAAGCTATTAAAAAAAATTAAATAATTCAACATGTAAAAATACAAATGAAAACGGCTATACTTCACAGTTAAAAAAATCAGCTGATAAATCATAAGAATTGTTAATGAAAAAAGAAATATTAAGATTGTAAAGAAAGAAACGTGGTAATTTATATCCAAAACATCTTCGTTTCTTCTGCGTGTCTTATTATCAACGTCTAGCAAACTAGTTATGCAAATAAATACGCATTCTTTAACGCGATTTACGAACAATTTGCATTACTTTAATATTTTTTCGTTAAAGCAACAACTGGCACTTACGTTTATATACGTTTTATGGATAAATTCGTAATAAGAATGAGTTTATTCTTGTAAATGGTAATATTTGCAGCTGCGACTCAGGCTAAGATTAGATTGTTGCATTGGGTAGGGTCGTGTACTTTGTTCAATACAATTTTGGTCAATGTTTCGAAACTTTTTTGTGCATAATTATTAAAATTGGAATTAAGTTCATTTTTAAAAAACACAACTTTTTAATTAAACGAATGAAAAAAATAATTTGAATTATATAACATGAATGATTATAAAATTTATGAATTATTATGTTGTTTTTATAACTTGAATTTCATGTTTTATTTTATTTAACGTCGCTGTATTTATTCTATCATTGCAATGTTAATAAGCGACGGAGATCGTCAATGTATTTGCGAACAAAGCATTTGTAACGTACATTAGTGCTTGCATCAATCGGCCGAGAGCAAGATTCGAACTCGGAACCTCGATATTACGAATCCATCGCTCTACAGACTGTGCCACTGAGATCTCATTCCATTTCATGTTACAATCGAATAATCATTAGATCATTCGAATGTAATGATTGTTCGATGTATATATCATCATACTAGATCGCAATCATTCTTCTTTTTTAAATTTAACTGTGTATTATTTAACATATCAATCAAAAATGTAGACATTTTATAAAACATATTTCACCATTCATTAAATTAAGTTTATATTTTGTGGCTGTAATTATTTTGGTTTGGTATTTCATGTGATCGAAAAGTTTTTTTTTTAATTTTTTAGTACATTATATACTTTTATTAAACTTGCTTGTTTAAATAATATGCAGAAAAAGTTTATCTTAAAAATGTTTTTTTATATTATTAAATACTTTATTAAAAAAATATAAATTAATTAATTTTGATTTTTAAAATATCGTTCAATATATTGTAAGATTTAAGATAATTATATTACAGGTAAGAAATTAAAAATTGCAAATGGAAGAACAATAAAGTAAATTCACCTAGAAAGTAATTTCATAATATTTGTTATGCAGTATTAGCTGTAAAATAAATTTTTTAATAACATCGTATTTATTTTTTATGATCACCCACACTCATTGTTAATAATACTTATAGATATTAAAGTTTCTTAGAACGTAATTAAAAAAAAAATTATCAATGCTTTATTCAAATTTAACTCAACGCATTATAGAGTATATATGTATAAATAATATATTGTTGTTTGACCAATTAGCAAGATTTACGCTTCGTGAATTTCAATGTGGAAACTGTATTTTTTTTCTCTTCTTTCATCATTAATATATGCCAGATTCGCTCAACTTATGAGAAGAAAAAAAAATTTGCTATTATAATTGCACCACCTTTCTCTTATATTGCCTTTTTTCCACAATAAACAATAATTGGTTTCCTTGTTATATATAGATGTTTAATAGTTGTATCTAATAATTTTAACTGTATTTATTTGATTGTGATGTATTGTCTGTTTCCATTGTTTATTTATGTTAAAAAATATATTCTGTGTATTGTTTATTTTGATTTTCCCATTTTTTTCCTGACAAATAAGCATTGTTTATTTGCGTATTATGAATTATAATTTTTAATTTTATGATATAAGTTACTTTTTTCTATCATTTGGTTTTAAATCATACAATCCTAACAGAATGTAAATTCTTTAACGTTATAAGTAAATAATCAAATGTGATACGAAATAAATCCAGCAAAATTAAATACCAAATACTGATTCATATAAAGAAAGCTTCTGACTTATCTCACAAACATCCTGAAAATAAAAGACAAAACGTTTTAAAGATTTGCGTATATGCCATTATTACGAAACAGTGACCTAAACGTGCCTTACAATAAACGAGTCAACCCGTAAAAGTAGCAGTTCACTTTTCTGCACAAAGAACCTCGTGACTTCTCGTATAATCCTGGAACAAATACTATTGCGAAAATCAAAACCTATATAAGTAAGCATTTACAGCTGTACGTGCATTTAATTTTTGTGTTTGTGCGTTTATGTGTGTGTTGTATAAACAAAGATGAAAATTTGGTTACGGAACTATAAATAATTTCTTTTGTTTTATTACATCTAAAAATGTAGCATGAATAAAAAAAATATCTTGATTCCTAATAATTAGGCTCCGATCTAGCATTACAATTCGTATAATACAAGAAAACAATTTAGTTAAGACTTGTAACTACAGAAAAGTGAGAAAGTTTACAGGAAATCAGGAACGATTGTTTAATGTACCGCAACTATACTATTTACTTATATGGCGTTCCTCATGATCTTTTTATTTTTTTTACTTTTATTTTTTTATATATATAAATGCTTGTCTTGTTTTAGCTATAGCAAGCGCGCTCCTTTTCTATTATGAGACATAATTGTTTTCTTTATGGCCTCGTACAAAAGTGTCTTTTTCGCTTTCTTATTTTCTCGGTAAATTGATACGTTTACGATTGTATTTTCGTGTTACATTTGAAACTGATGATTTACGATTTAAGAATTATTTATAAAAATGAAATATTTTAGAAATGCCTTTTTATTTTATATAATTTATTTATTTATTTATTTTATTTGAAAGTTACTTTTTATCTTGATTCAATTGTACATAAATTTTATTTGAAAAAATTTTAAAAGTCTGATATGTTGAAAAAGTGAAAATTACTTGTGCACATTAAATACATATACATACTACTTTCCAATAAATTGTAAGATTTATAAAATATTACAAACAAAAATACATTTAATTTAATTATATAATAAAACTAAGTCTTTCATCCTTACATTTTCAACTTTCCTCAATATCAACATTAAAGATTCAATTAATTAACGACAAAATCTATTACAACGTTAACAATCAACTAACTACACCTAATATTTCCCAAAATTAATAGAAAATAAAAAATACAATTGGAAACATTATCATAAATCATTATTCCATTAATCACTCTCCTCATTTAACTTTCATTAATTTCCATTTCACGGCTACTCGTTGCAAAAATTCCGTATATACGTATACGTATGTATGTCATTTTCCATGATAATGTTAAGAATTGCTGTATGATAGTGCAAAATTTATTCGACTATGAAAAAAACTTTCTCTCTTTTAATTTTTCCGTACATATGTTATAAATATGGTCAAGTCAATGATTATTGCATATATTCGCATTACGGGGTGTGGCTTTTATAAAGTTTTACAAGGCTATGTGTAGTGTATACTTTGATCAACTTTTACCTGCTATATAATTCTTATATATGTGTACACCACATGCTTATTTTATTTTTTATTACTTTTTTTTTTAATTGCGCGACGTTACTTGAGTGTTCCGTTATAGGCTCTGGTCTTAATGACAATGTTTTTCTTTTTATTTTTTTTCTTTTAGAAACGTGTCGCATTTTCTTTCGTGTTATATTATATATTATACATGCTTTCAACGCTGCTATAAAAAAAGTTGTGAAAAATTCGTAGAAAATCGTGTTGGAAAATTGAAACGTTCTATAAGACTGATTCGCGTATACAATGAAAGTTTAGGTTAAAAAGAGAAGAAAAAAAACAATGTAATATAAATATTTTTATGATGTTGCGAATTGTACCGTAGACTTTTTACGGTATTTTTTTTTTGTTCAACTTTAACTTTATATGAAAAACGTTTTTCAGAGAATTTTATTTAACAGTTTTACCTTATGATTATTATGTTAAATTAAATTGCGCATCATAACTGTCATGCCGAAGTGAATCTTTTTAGTTTTATTTTTTTCTTTGGAAATATACATATTTTATGGATCGAGGAACTTATTAAAAGTGTTAATAAAGAAAAATACCTTATTGTACGTAATGTTTGATGCTTTTTAAAGTGAAAACCACGAGGCTTTTACTACTATGGTAACTTTTATATTTCAGTAATAATCATAAATTATTAGCGTTAAGAATAACGTAAAATTTCATCCAAGCACTTTTAAATATATACATTATGGGTACATAAAGCTGCACTTCACAAGAAACTTATCTTTAAATTAACTCGAAATATATTATTGTTCAGTATTAGCTTTTAATAATTCCTGTCTTGAATAATTATTTTTTAAACATTATTAATCTAAATAGCGGAGTTTTTTCTGGCAGTATTAATGAGTTGAAAAAAGCCACGTAGAAAAGAAAAATAATTGCGTTTTCTTCATAAAAGTAAAAAAGTAAGAAGAAACGCGCGCAAAGTAAAAAAAGTCTGAATCTAAAATTATTTATTATTAAATATAATTGCGTTGCTAAAAAATGCACTATAAATTTTATACACATATCCAGATATAGTCTTTTTTCATTGATAAAAATTGTAAGGTACGTCTTATGCGAATATAATGCAAACATTATAAGATGCCACGCTTGGAGTCTGAAGTTTATACTTCATAACGATGTTATAAAGCAGCGTGAGTCTACATGATCCTCGTTATTTTAATGAAAGTTATTTCAAAATATTCAAATAGCAATGATCTTTTTTTTCAATGTAATTTTAGTTTTTATCGCTAAAGTAAATAAAAATAAATTTTATTTTAATGATGAACTTAATATTTTTATAACTTAAATTTTTTCGTATTTGATTAAAGTATCTATAACTTAAAAATAACGAAGTGAATGTAAAAATTTAAAAAAATAGTTATTTACTCGGAAAAAAACGTTTAACATACTTTTAGAAATACCTAACGAATAGGGAAACATTACTAAAAGTTAAAAATGTAATTTATTTGACTTTTAAAAAAGCCAAAGAAAAATTATCGCAAAAATGAATGAATTTGTGAAAGTATGTCTATTTTAAGCTTGTATGAAAAAATATGATCGATAAATACTAAAAAAAACTTTCGCTCAAAATATTAATAACGTTAATTTGAAAAAAAGTATATGAAAAGAAAAACAAATGCACTTCATCCTGTTAAAGCTTTTATCATTCTTATCCACCTATCTAGTTACTCTTCTAAAAGACAAAGTCATGGCAAAACGTTTTACGCGGATTTCCGGCCGTTATTTTTTCTCTCGTCCTTTGCTTCTCCTAAAAACAATGATGATATAGTAAAGAAAAAATTGCTTCTTCCACGTATGCACATATGAATTATTGAAAACTCGTTTTTTTTCTCATTTTCTCTCTCGCTTTTTGTATACAAGTAAACGAAAATAAAAAAAAACGGAAGTGTAACCTGTAAGTCGTGAGAAATCGCAAGTTCCTCTTTTACATCGACCTTCAGTTTTATATATATGTACGCGATAGTTATTCGCGTAACGAGTTAATTTTCTCACATGTTTTCTCGCGTGTCTACTGCAAATAGTCCAACGTTATTTCTTTACTTTTCTGATTTGTATTCGCTGCAGGAATTTGTGATTTGTGCTGTGAGAATTATAACAGAAAATGAGAAGAAAAAATATCAGGACTCTGAGAATAAAATTGTGAAAGAAAAAAAAATAAATAAAGGAATCGATCCACCGAAGGACGAAGATCTTGAAATGAGGAAGTGAAGGGTAGCAAATAGAATAATTAAATTGAAGAAGTGATTTTATCTTTGTTATTAATGATATAACATATATTCGGTTCTTAAATGGATATAGTGAGGTTGTCAGTGGCTCATTCGGTAGAGCGATGGATTCGTAATCTCGAGGTCTCGAGTTCGAATCCCGCTCTCGGCGGCCGCTTGATGCAAGCACCACTGTATACGTTACATGTGCTTTGTTTACAAATACACAAAAAACCTCCGTCGCTAATTAGCATCGCAATGATAGCATAAATACAGCGACGTTAAATAAAATTAAAAAAAATTAAATTTTCATAGCGCAGCTTTAAATTAGATGATGCATTCATTACATCAGAATAAGTATTAATGATCATAGATTTTTTTTAACTTACCAATTATTATTATTTCTTTACTAATGGTTATTTTAACGAGATGATCGACATTGAAGGATGACTTACCTGTAACAAAATAAAAAAGAAAACATTAAAGCTTTTATTGAAATAGTAAAACATTGATATAACATTTTTAAAAAAATTGTCAATATGTTAAAAAAATTTTGTAAAAAGGTTGATAACACACAACTACGTCTTAGGGTTAATTTTTATATTTATTTATTTATTAATCAGTTAATTACAATGTAATTGTACATGGGCAATTTAATGCTGATCGCAGGTTTGTTATAGATTATGAAGTTCTTACAACTATTTAACCCTAATTTTATAAACTAAATAGAAAATACGTGTAGTGTACCGTTGCTACTTTTGTGCTCATATAAGAAAATAAAATTATTTTATGATTTTGAAAAAATTACTCGTTCATTATTAATGAAATTAATAATTTTACTGAGAGTTAATGATTAATAAAAATTCAAATGTTTTTTTACTTCCAAACGAAGATAAAAAAAGTCTATTCTAAAAGAAATATAAAATATGGAAAAAATAATAAAATAAAATATGACTGGATTTGTCGCCAAAGATGACATAGCCTTTTTTTACCTCTAAAATGTTCTGTTCTGTCAGTTTCAAAAAAAATAAAGTAAGACATTTTTAAAACTTTTTTTAAATAGGTAGACAGAAAATGTTTTAAAAACCAGCAAAAAGTATTTAACTTTTTGTGGTAATGTAAACATTTTATTACAGTAAAAAAGTAGAAAGTCAAAAGTTATGTTTTATTGCCGAGTCACTTCTTTCTTTATGTTTTTCTATAGGGGTGACTATTTATCTTCGTTTTAATAAGATACACGATTTTCTATTTAAAATAGGTCATAGTAAAATAACTGACTGGAGAAAATCATGTAAGACTTATTTGCATATGTGTTCTTTTATTGCTTTTTCAAGACCAGAGATGTCATTCAATTTATAAATAATGAGATACAACTATAAACATCCTTACATTGTCAAAATTTCTCTAACAAGAAAGAAAGTTTAATTTTTCAATGTATAAAATGTACAATAATAAATACATCACATCAATTAAATCCTCACTGTAAGTAATTTATAAATAATTACAAAAATTGAAGAAACGAAAAAAAGTTAACTGTAATATGTACATGTGTTAACAAGAGCCATGCGTACTTACTAAGAAACCTGAGCACAAAAGAAAAAAAGAGCGAAAGATAAAAAAACATGAGACAAAAAGAAAGAAAATATGTAGAGGATGTTACACAAAATGCTATCAGGCCACGCCAGGATTTACGCGAGCCGTGCCTACTTTTTCTGCACCTACGCAAGCTTACATCTAATTGACTAGACGCAACATATTTGTTTTCTTTTTTTTCTAACGACTCTGCACTTTACTTTTCTTTTAAGTTTGTCATTTTTTTTTACTATTAGACAGAAATTAGAGAAAATTGTTGTTGTTTTGCGGTACGTTAATTGTCTAGGACAAAATCTTGGTACAGGTTTATTTAGCGTAAAAACTTAATTAATTTAATTAATATAATAGCATTGGACAGTTATTTGTCAAAATTAACAAGATGATTTGAAAATTTTTAAAACGTCTAATAAACTTCAAATGTATTGTGTAAAACAACTGACATAAATATCTTTATTTAAATAAATTTAAATTCTTAAGTAAAGAAAACAAAAATTAAATACAGAAAGTTATCTCAGAATTCATAATTAAAAATCGAGTTGTTTATCAAATGATTTAACATTCCCATCATTTTATAAATATAACTTTCCAACAATCAATTGTTGCAAATTGTATGTATACAGTTTTTTTTGTTTCTTTTTCAAAGTTAATGTGTAAAGGATGTCCATATGTATTTTCTCTCCAGATTAATTTTATTATGATATTAAACTGAATTCAGATCAACACTGTTTCTTATGTAATTTAAGTTTTCAAGTTCGTAGCAGACGACTTTACTATTTTTCTTCAGTATTAGATTTTTTTCCATGACTATTCTTTATTTTTAGTTTTTTCTTTGAACTTTTCTTGAATTTCAACACAATATGGCACTATATACTCATATATATTAATTTTTCTATCTTCTATCCTTTTTATACTTTTAACTTAATTTACGCTTCTAGAATCTTCGATCGTTCCACCTCTTTATCTTCATATCATTTCTTTTATTTTTTAATTTTTATTTTCTACCATCCTATCTAACGACTTTAATTTTTTCATAACTTATTACCTCACTTTTCATATATACTTTACCTATTTCATTTTTTTTAATACTTTCTACTATACATGATGTTTGCCAAACAAAGAAACTTCCTATCCTGTCCTAGCCTGTTCATAGGTCGCTACCTATACCTTTCGTTTATTTTCCTACCTTTTATCTAATATAAATTTAATTTACAATACAATCATTGATCCTAACTTATTTAAACCTTTTTTTTTTACTTACAGTCACTATTCTCTGTTTTTCACATATTTTACAGTGATATTTTCCATATTCTTTTTCCCACACACTATTGGCCGTACAAAGAGAATCTCGAAATAAAGATAGAGCCACCCGCCATTTGTCCACCCATGACCTCAATCGAAGTCCCATCTGTATCTATATATTTCTCTCCTATTCGTTTGAATTCTTTATTGTAGACATTAAAGTCCCAACAAATGGGATCCCTTATTTTGGACAATAACTTCTCTAACGTGCCCAATTCTGTGTTTTGTACATAGCGTAAAGATGCTTTGCCCTGGTTTATTTGTTTATAACTGAATACGATCTTATACTCCTTAATGCAATTTAAATAAATTGAAATTTCGTCTAAGTATGCTTGTACTCGTTCTTGATAAGCTTTTTCTATTTTAATTATATTATTTGCAATTGTTTCGTACACTGTACCACTCACTCTTAGGCTAAATGCGTCAGTGCATTTTTTGTTGCCACATCCATAGGGCATCATATAAGTTTCGCCCAATTCGAAAGTGGCTCTCTCGAATAGTCTATATCGTTGAAAGTGGTTACATATTTTTTTATAATCTTTTATTACGTCTTCAAAATTTGAGTAAACATTTCTTACTTCTTCTCTTGATTGTACGTAAATTTTTCGTATTGTTTTCACTATAATTTCTAATGAGATTAACACTAAGGAATCAGGCGACATAGTAGTAATTGACGTCATATTTATGAAATAATTATAGAAGTTGCAATAAATGGTGATTTTACCTCGATTCTGAAGACGTAGGTTTCGTATGTTTAGAAAATGCTTCTTCGTGTGCGTGTTACTTTTATAATGTTTAGATTCTTGAGCGTCAAAAACTTTGTCTCTAACAAATAATTATTTAAAAAACAAATTACACAAAGCATGTACTTGCACAGAAGTGAAAACTTTCTAAAAAATGCTTGCCGTGCTTGTTCTCGTATAAGAAAACTTCGAAGAGATGTGTTTAATAACAAAGTTGAAACGACTATGTCAAAATTTAAAGAAGAAATCCTTGCTATTCCAGATATACAAGTTATTTTATTCCTACCAAAATGTGGATTATTACTTTCTTTATCCGCTTCCTTTCCTGGTTTTTCTCAAATTTTGAGACCTTTATTAGGTATTTTAGGGGTGGGTTTTTTTAAAATTTATGTCATTATTCAGGTAGCATGATGTTAAATTGTCTTTTGTTCTTCTTTTTTCCTTGTATTTCTTCCTAACTTGAAGAATTTGTTTAAATAATGAGGAAAATGTTAATAATAATAATGAGAAACAAAAATAAAAATTGAAACATGAATTGTTAATGCAATAATTTTTAATATTTTTATAGTCAATTTATTTTAATTAATTTTCAATATTTTTTTAGTCAATAACGAATTACGCAAAGCATGTACTTTCAGGGAAGTGAAAGCTTTTAAAAATGCTTGCTGTGCTTGTCCTTTATAAGAAAACTTCGAAGAGATGTGTTTAATAACAAAGTTGAAACGACTATTTAAAAATTTACAGAAGAAATCTTTGCTGTTCCAGGTATACGAGTAATTTTATTCCTATCGAAATATGGATTATCGAAATTGGTTACTTTCTTTATCCTTCTTCTTTTCCTGTTTTTTTTTCAAATTTTTAAGCCTTTAATATGTATTTTAGGGGTGGATTTTTTTAAATTTATGATATCCCCCAGGTAGCATAATGTTAGATTATCTTCTGTATTTCTTTTTTCCTTATATCTTTTCCTAACTTGAAGAATTTGTTTAAATAATGTGGAAAATAGCAATAATAATAAGAAACAAAAATAAAAATTGAAACGTGAATTGTTAATGCATTAATTTCAATATTTTTTTAGTCAATATCCCTCTCAGTTATTATATTTTATTATTGCTGGATAAAGTTAATAAAAATTGTATATGATTATAACACTGATGATATAAAAAATATTTAAAAGAAACGGAATGAATGAATAAATATTGGTGATAAAATATTAATAATCAATTACGATTTTATATCAATGAGGATATTAATGGAAAAAATAGACGCCAAAAAAATAGCATCAAGGTAGGCGCTAAAATATTTTAACAAGAAATTTTATCTTTGAGTAAATAAAAGTTTACATATTTTATTTTAATAAAAGAATCCTAATATTAAACATTTGGAATTTTAAGATAAAAATAATATTTTACAAAATGTTATGAAAATATTTCTTAATAAAATAAAATTGCAAAACATTGTCTGGTACATCGGTGGGGTTAAGAAACTACACTGAGAAAAAAATTTCATCAAATCAACTGAAATGTTATTGATTTAACAGATCTGCTGTTAATCTGACAGAATCCTTTTCATCTAACAGAATCTGTGCACTTAAAATAGTACAAATACGATCGTGCTGCCAATTTAACGGCACGGCTGTTGATATAATTGAATAACAATTAACATAAAAAAAACATAAATCAAAATAAAAGCATGAATTACATTTCAACAAAATTTTATGAATAGAATCAACAAAATTTGCATGCTCAAATTAACTGATGAATTATTTCAATACAAATGTTTCAATTCAATTATATCAACAGCTAACATAAAAAAACAAGTCAAAATAAAATATTTGTCATTTATGTCGTTGATAAATTTATTTTAAAGATTTTTATGTTATTCAATAGAAAACAGTTACCTTTCGATAGTATAATAATAGATGGCGTATTTCTTGTAACCTGCAAGTGGTAAGATTGCACGTCAGTTAGTATACAAGAACAAATTAATTTATCCGCTGTATGTATAAATGCGATACGTAAAACATTTTTTCACACTCAGGGCGTAAAATTCAATTTTTGATGTCTATTTTTAGGGGCTAAATAGCTCTTTTTTACCCTAGAGCAAAAAAGTAATTTTCTCACAAGCGTGATTGATTTTTTCCCTGTTTCCAATAAGAAATTTACTTTTTATAACGGCACGTGAAAATTTAGCATGCGCAAAATGAATTCAGCGAGCGTAAAATGAATGTAGTGATTATTAGTGCGAGTATTTGATTCTGCGAGCAACTCGAATAAATTACTCTACACGACAAGTTTGTGTCCAGTATTAACTCGAATTTGCCCAGTTATTAGAATTTATCGAGTTACTTGAAAAAATATGAACTACTCGATTACTCGAAAAAAATATGAATTACTCGAATAACTCAAGTCACTAGAAAATATAATTACTTTTCTTATTAATATTTTCTGTAGTAACGAGTTTTTCGTGTAATTCGATTGATTTGAATAGTCAATATATTTTCATGGAATTTCAGTTTAATTGTTTATGTAAAATGTGTTTTTTTTTTTATAAAAAATCATTATTTTCCTTTATGGAAGCGGGGTGGGGGGGGGGGGGGGCTTCGCCCCTACAAAGGTTCTTTGCCACATTTTTATTTTGATTTTATAATGCTGTTGCGTTATGTATTATTAATGAATTTATATTTAATGTGGCTGAATTGAACGCCCTTCGTGTATGAAAAAGTAATGTTATCCACGGAAGTAAAGGTGTTTTTGTCCTCGTCTTTATTGTCACCCTCGCTTCACTCGGGCGCCAAATTCGACTCGGGCAAAAATCACCTATTTTACTCCCTTGGTTAACAATGTACTATTAATTTTTAAAACTAATTTCTAAAAGAGCGTTTTATTTTTTTAAAAAGACGTTACCCTGGTAGAAAGTTAACAGGTTTCACCCGTTAACCTAATAATAATGAGCTAAAAGCTATGTTTTAAGGGTCTCGCTTATTTTTAGCTAGAAACCCAGTAAGATTTCTATCAGGGTACATTTATACATTAATTGAATACAAATTTGACAAATGGTAATTCTTCATTCAATATCGGAAATAATTTATTTGATAAAAATTCTCTTGTTTCGTTGTTTTTTAATATCAATGTCTTAATGTTCAGTTAATTGTATTGCATTAATATTCTTACATTTTAAGTCAAAAACTTTGATATACTATATCGTCATCGTTAAAATATATATCATCGAATAAAGATGTTTTTAATATTAAACGTTGGCCAGACACAAAAACACGATTTTAAATAATTTTGAATTAGTCAAGATGAAATGACGTGTGAACCGACTTTTTACTTAAAAAAATAATATTTGAAGAGGAATTTTGTCAAAATTTAACCTGGAGACTTCGATATTGAAAAAATCAAAACATTTCTTACGCCTGTATGCCATTGCTCTCTTTCGAGCAGATATGTGCGTGTCTGTATATGTATACAGTGTACAGTAAAGCAGGATTATAAACGCATGGAATAAAAGCCGCACCCTGAGGGGATTTCCCAAAGGCTTCGTATATGGACTTCCGCTTTTCTACGAAGAGGAGCGCAAGAGCTACGAAGGAGACAAATCGTTTTTATAACCTCAAGAAACTCATTGCGGTTTATAAGTATACATATTAACAATGTAAATATATTTATAATGTACATATATACACGTACAATACATAAATGTATGAATAGCAGGAATTGTAAATCGTAACGTTGTTGAATGTCTCTGATTGTTGATTCAATTAGATTTTACATAGCAAGAGGGATTTAGAGAACAATAAGATAACAGAGAATGATTAAAATTATAAAAAAAATTGTATATAAATTAAAAAATTTATAGATATTATTTATAAGGCATCAAAAATTTCAAAATTACTTATAGATCTACTCATCCTTCTTCACTCAATATAACTCAAATTCAAAATAAAAATAATTTGTAGAATTATTAATACTGCATTTTAAAAAAGTTTAACAATTAAATTGTTTTTTTTTCTATATAAATAATAACATAATTTTAGCAAATAATAATTGTTTATGCGAAATTAAAGTAATTTGAATAAGGAAATAATTTAATTGCTATTTTTTTTATAACGTTCTTGTAATATGGCAACGATTGACATAACACAAATTAGCGCTCCTTACAATCTGATACTACTTTATTGTTTAGAGCAAATATCGTAAAATTCTAAGAAATAGATACCTTTACTAATATGCTTATTTGCAAACATTCTTCAAAATATACATGTGAACATGATTAAGTGAAATGTAATTCTCTTTTAATAAATAATGCTGTCGCTACATAAAAACGAAAATTTTTAATTCGCACAATCTAATATTACATTTGTAGTGACCACGAAAAAAAGTTTTTTTTTTAAGAAATAAACGAAATACGAGAGGATAATATTGTTCAACTTTCTTTTCAACTTTTATCATTGTATCGTTATAGTGTATGTACTTTCAAATTTATTTTTATGATTTCACGATAAATTCTCACTGTAAAAAAAGACAATATTATTAACTGTAGATAAATAATTCAGTTTAGCAATATTTTGAAAAATAAGTTATTTTTTTTTAAACAGATATTTTCAAAAAATTATTGTAGGTTTTACAAATCTACTCCAAGCACGTAAAAAATTTCTATAAATATGTAATTTAATTAAGTAATTATACGAATAAAGATTTAAGAAAAGTATAAATATGAAGGTCTACTATACGAGTTAACAAGGAAACATGTGACTAACGGTATAACGTTTCTCTGATAAATTTGTTTTTAGTATAAAAATATTGTTTATTCCAATAACTTAAAAAAATTTTTTTTTTGTAAAATTTAACTTTTTTAAAATATAAGTTAAATTAAGTTTATAGATTAATAAATTATTTACAAGAATTAATTGAATTTAAAATTATTTATTTACTTGCTGTTCATTTACTGATCGTTGACCCTGCAGCATCTAAGTTTCCTCTAATAAATTTGAAAACACTTCAACGCATTCATGTTATGAACTAATGTACAGGTGTTCTCATTTAATTTTCTACAGGAAGATCGTTCTGTTAAAAATATCATATAGCTTGAGTTATTAATTCCGTGCGCTTAACTTAATAAATAGCATACCTAAGCTCTTTTGTATTTAGTGACCCTGATCTTCGTAATAATGTTACATGTATTATACATAAAAAGAGAGAAAAAAATTAGTGGGGAGGGAAGTTTGAAGTTCCGGTATCCATTAAACGTCGACGCACTGCTGACTTTATTGTTATTCTGGCGTTACGATAACTCATACCCATCAGCTCTGTTTTATTTTTTTTTCTACGTTCGTTCGAGGTCTACTTGCTGTTATTTTAAGCAAGTGTGAAATGGATATTATTTTTCTTTCCTTTTTTTTACGTGCTGAGTTTATTGGATTGTTATTGTTGTTAATAACGATAATTATTTCCGGTTTATTGTCAATTCAATTTTTGTAAATACGAAGTTAATGTAAAAAATTTGGTCAAAGTCAAGTTTCGTTTAATGAATGAATGAATATACTATATTCATTGATAAGAAGAATGCAAAGAATAAATTGATTGTGAAATGTCTTTTTTGGTTTATTATTGAATTGAATATATTGTATTTATGTAAAAATTATATATAATGCCAACAATTTTTGGTATATCTTTAATGCACAATACTTTATGGAATTTAAAAATAAGTATAATTCGTTTAGGTCTAATTTATTTTAAAAAGTTCAGCTAGATGAAAATACTTAAAACTTTGTCATTATGAATTTTCTTGATATGAAATTTTCGATATTATGATTGTAATGTGAGTTTTTTTGAATAAAAGAAAATTATTAAAATGTAATTATAAAACTATCAAAATAATAAGTAAAATTTTAATTTTGAATTAAAATATTCGGGATAGCGCGAACGCAGTCCCGGCTAACAAAAATTATGCGCCCGAGATATCCACATTAGGGATATTCGCAAGGGTCAGCTCAACCGTAGTGCAATGGGAGAGCCTCATCCTGGAGGAACCACCTTATTGATCATGGTAGCCTCTGCGCCAGGTAAGTATGCTTTTCACGCCCCTACTACATCTACTTAACCCTTGAACCCTACTATTCTACTTGTGCGCGCTTTAAGGCATGCAGAAAATCCATAGGACGATTTACCTATTCGCCACCTCACGGTTACATTTTGAAATGGAACGGTAGTTTTATTCTAAATAATTCACGTTTCTATATTTGCTCATGCGCGAAAGGCGGGGTATTTAAAATAAAAATAACAAATAAAGAAAAAATGTTTAATATAATATTTTTAAATTATACAAATTTAAAAGTGATATGAATAATTTATTACTTTATATCATTGAATGGTTTTTATTCTTTGATTCTTTAAATCGTTGATTTTTCAAATGTATTAATTAAACATAAAGATTAACAAACGTCTTTTATTGCATCAATATGTAATACAAATTTTTATATTTATAAATATTTTGATTGTTTTCAAAGGATACAAAAATTAATGGAATCTCAAATGATTTGTATTTATATAATTTTAGATTCATGGAATATAAAACAGAAGAATATGTTGAGATTTGATAAATTCTTTTTATAAAAATTATTTTCCAGAATTATAAAAATGTATTGTTTATCAATAAATGCTATTTATTCAGTAAATATTTTTTTAACCTTTTTAGAATCAATATTTTATTGGGCAAAAAAAATTTTAATTATGTTTAATCAAACAAATTATTTTAAAATTATTTCCAGAATATTTTCTGTACAAAAAAAATTAAAACCTGAGAAAATTAAAACAATAAAATAAAATATTTTTTTCAATTTCTTATTTAAGTTTAAATGACGCCTTTTTATATTTGTTTAAAATTTAAAAATTTAAAACAAATATAAAAAGTATATATTGTATAATTTTATTTTTAATTATTTCTATACAAGAAGATTGAAAGAATTATACTGTACAATGTTAATCACATTTAAAAATCAAATAAAGTGAAAATAATTCTCTGATTTTTCTTTTTGTTTTTAGTATAATTCATTTAATATAATAATTAATAATAAAAAATGTAAATAAAATAAAGTAAATTAAATTGCTATCATTCGTCTAATATAATAATAAATATAATAAAAAAAATTCATATATTAATATTAAAATTTCTTTCCATAACAAATCCAAGAAGTAAAGTTACCTCCTAAACTTCTTAGCAGGAATTTGGCATCATGTATATATAAGATAACTTTGAAGCGAGCCAAAATTCAAAAGACCGTCTCCCATTAGAGCATGCAAAACTCTTCTTGTAACATGAGCCTCTTTATGGGAGTCTGAGAGTAGAAACATTTAATTTAATTTTTCGCGACATGAGTATGCATATAAGCATCGCTAACCAAAGAAAGAGAGAGAGGGACATCCAAAGAAAGATAAATAAAAAGAAATAAATAGAGAAAGAGAGTTCACTGACCAAGATCAGCACATCATTTAATGTGTAGGCGCAGCCAAACAGCCTACATATCTCGCGTCGATTATTTATACGTCTTTCTATCTCTCTCTTTTTTTTAATTCTCCTTAAAACTTTCTTCGAGATGTATTTTAGCATATAAGCGGTGGATATAATATCTGGCTACCAGCCAGTTGGCTATGCTACAGGTTATGCTATTTTACTATATATACATAAGAATTTCGTCTAAGATTTCTCATATACATTAGAGTGTATATATACTTTCGCTCTCCGCTACTTACTCAGTGTCCTTTTTTTTCTTCGTGTGTACATACCACGTGCGAATTATTCATTTATATATGTACATTATACGTTTGTTATGTTTTGTATACGGTTGGAAATTTTAAATAAACCGTTACGCGTGAGGGTATTTTGAAGAAAGTTTTGTAATATATTCCGTTTATGAAAATTAAGAACGTTTTGCTCTTATTTTTTTGTTCCTTTTATTAAGATTCTTTGCAATGTAAATTAACGGTTACTTTTAGTTATTAGAAACTTGTTTGTTAAATGTCTTTGACCCTGCGTTTGTGTGTGTATGTATGTTTAGTTGTACTATTTAGCTTGCCAAATAATTTATATTCGTGGAGCTTTTCATTGTATCTTGTACGCTATTAAGCTTCATGTAATATGATCTCAATTTAAAGTTTGTTTCTTGTTACTATTTAAGCTATGCAGTTGTTGGAGAAAAGGTTCGGTAATATATGCATTATGCTTAATTAAGGGATTTATATGGATTTAATGAAATGTTAAGTATTACGTGGTATTTCTTTGTGGCTTCTGTAACTTTGAGGATTATTTTAAAATGAAAAAAATTAAAGTGTTTGAATCATAAGTTTATAGCGTAAATATATGTTTTTTAATAAAAAAGTAGTACTTAATTTCAAAGATATTTTTTATTCTTTTTCAAATATTAAAAAAATTAATCATACACTTAATTTCTAATAAATTTTGAAATCAAAGCAGGGTTGAATCAATAAATTATTAAACATTAAGAAAATTTATTTTCAAGATCCACATTAAAAATTTTTTTCTTTTATTTTAAATATTGCAAATATTTATTAAGGTTTGAATAGTTATTTATTACATTAAATTGATGAGACGTATATGAAATACATAACAAGCAACTTAACATAAATAATCACGTAATTCGAGTAAGAATTTTGGTAACTTTCTAGTAATTGACAATTGGCTTCGAGTATAATATTCTTATATGTAAATTAATACTTTATATTAAAATAAAATAAGTATCGATGTAGGTAAAGTATTTGTCACTGCAAAAAAGCAGCATTCACGACCTATTATTATATTCAAGAAACTTTTTCAAACAAAATTATTTTCATTTACTTACACTGAGAAAAAGATTTTGTAGTTTCAAAGAAACGTGTGTTTCAATAGTGCCAAACACATAATTTCTTTAAATCAAAAAAATTTTTTTATTTTCAAAAAAATATTTATTTATTTGAAATATTTTAAATTAGATATATTTGATGTTCTTGAGAATAATTATTTTCAATATTTTCATATTGACAACAAAATAAACGTATTTCATAGCTATAAGCATTTTTCCACAAAGAGGTCAACTGCGCATTTCTATAAAAAAATTTTCAACAAAACCATATAAAATATTCCGTAAAAAAATTTAACATGTTCGCAACTCTTCGTACAATGTACGAAAAAAAAATATTTTTCTTTCTCGTCATCCTCGTATTCTTCATATACATATTTACGCATAAACCATTACCATTACAAAAACTTATATACAAATACATTCTATAAAGGAGGTCGCTTTTTAATGTTCACGTGTTTTGCAGCTCTTCCCAGTTCTTTTTTTTTTCTCTCCTTTTTTTTCATTTTCACTACTACGTCCAAGCTGGTGAGAACAGTGTTGTGTTACAAAAAAGATTCTTGCAAATACGCGCACATGTGCTGTTTGTATGACGTTTTTTTTTATTTTTCAAGTATAAGTATATTATGTGAAGCGCGGGTGTATAACATATCAGGCTTAAAGATCGTTACGCCTCGCGGAATTGCAATCATCCTATATATACGTTTGTCTCTCACGCGTTCATATATAAGAGACTTTATGTACTTTTTTTATATTATGTATAAAGGGTCTAATGCTAAAGGACTCGAGGGACATTCAGGGTGCGTTGGTAAAGCTCGTTGACCTCATTTTTTTTATGTGCACGCTGTTTTACTATGAGTAAAAATGATACGATGTTTTGTTTATAAAGGTTATTAGGGAGAAAGGGTTTTTGCATTATATAAGTATATAGGTAAGGACGTATTTTTTTATGAGCTATAAACAAATGATTTTTATGAGATGATTTCCTGCGGGAATTTCACTTTGTTTTTTTTTAGTTTATTGCATAATTTAATGTTATCTTTCTATAAGAGGAAATGTAAAGAAATTTCTAAATTTATGAAATTTTATGAATTATGATAGAAAAAATTTTTTTTAATAATTATGTATTTATCTTGACACAAAATTGATCTCACATTCAAATTTCATTAATCGATTCGAGAAATTAGAAAGTAATAATTTAGCAATTCTCACTGTGTTTATTCAAATAGAATTTCTATGCATAACATATTTACCTACTTTATAATATGTGTTTTCATGAAGAAAAATATTGTATGAGAATTTTATTAAAATATAATAAATAATTATTAGATAAATAACATGATACATTATTTAGTTTAAATAAACTAATAAAACAAATTGTTAACTACAGCATAAAGAATCAATTGAAAGAAAATCTGAAAGAACAATTTTTATAATCTCACACTTAATTTCAAAACTAATCTCTATCATAAGATTCTTCAAACAATAATAATAACAACAACAATAACCATAACAACGAGAATCAGCATATATGGAATATAATAACATAATACATATTATACGTATATTAAAAAGTTTCTTTGCGCAGAATATCAAAAAGAATAAATATAATAGGAAACTAATAAAAAGGTTGCAAGGTAAAACTGCGAATATACACCGGAGTTTCCTTAATTAGATCACTATACATATACGCGTTACTCCAATTCACTTCCTTTCTTCTACTTATATACAACGAGTTATTCGTTAATCAATTTCTCCTGCCTTATAAGTTTGTGTATACGCGAACTTTCGCTCCTTTAGTGAAAACGTTTCTTCGTGTAAAAATAAAAAGAAAAGAAAAATAATAATAATAAAAGAAAAGAAAAAAGTCGCTCACACCATTGTTAACCTTTGCAAAAAGGAAAATGAGAAGGCGCGAGATCGATTTGCCTAGAAGGTTTAATGAGTCTATATATGCACTACAACAATTGTAGTACTATGAAAGAGCGTAAAGTCTATATATACGTATTTACGGAAGTGCAAAGGACGAATACGTAAAGATGGTGCTTTGAAAGTGCGGGAATAGGTCTGGGATATTATTTTTTTTATTCTTTCTTTCTTTTTATTTTATTTTTAAAAGGAGATACTTGCGCGAGAGGTGCGGAAGAGTACGTTGGGAGTATAGTTAACGCAAGAGAGGAAAAATATAGGATGAAAATGCGCGCGAACTGTAATTGTAATATTATGCGTTGAATTGAAAAGGTCTTTTCTAATGATTATTTTCTACATTTTTACGTATGAAACTGTGCTGGTAGACTTTCTAGAACAAGGAGGTGTTGTTGAATGAACTTTTTCAATGATGTTATACTAGTTTTTATGTAATGTGGTATAATTTCATATCAACGTAATTACTGGAAAATAATTTTTTTTTTAAATATTTATTGTTTATTTAATGAGAATTTGATATTTGTGGTGTAAAATATATATAAATTAAATTGACATTTTTTGAATGGATGAAAATATATTAATTTAAGAAAGTTGTTTATTTACGCTCATATGTTATTTATTAAAATATAATAACTTGTAAATACGTTTACTAACTTAACAGATAAACTATATATGTTTACACACTTTTTTATGCACTAAATTTTCTATAAAAATAAATAAAATAATACTAACCCACTATTTCTTATTTAAATATTATTAAAACGACTTATTCCATTAGTTTCTACATTTGTTTCCATTAACAAAGTCAGTTGAATCACCAAAGAAGAAAAAAGATACAATAGACCCAAGGTCTGGGTGTGTATATTCATATCTGTTACAGTTAAGGCATTTTAAACTTGAGATGGTTCTAATTTCGCTTGCAAATACTATAATACGAGATACTATTTTTTCTCTGCATTCGTCGACACCTGTATCGAATCATACAGTAGTTTTAATGTCATCATCGTCTACATAAGCATATAATGTTATATTATTATTTTCTTCTCCAATTTAATAGTCTACAAGTTTATTTATACTTGCGTTTTTATACAACGCTATTTTTTCTGTTAATAAGCGAAATATAATAAATTTATGATAAATATATTTTACACTCCTGAAAATGATACGTCGTTAATTTATTAAAATCATAGTTAGCTGTAAGGCGGCTTAAAGAATCGATGTGATTAAATGACAGATGGCTCAAAAAAGTAACGTTCATTAGTAATCATATTTGTGTATATATACTGTTTTGTCCTGAGTAAACAAAGGCTAGGAAGGTTTGTACAGTATTACTTTTTATAATTGACTTTTTTTCTTATTACTTTTTCTATGTTACAAATAATAAAAGTATTATATACTTCATTAATAAGGTTGTTTGATAAAAAAGGTAATAAACAAAAAGAGTTTCGAACAAAGCATGTTAAATATACGTCTAGTATATTAAAAATAAACTCTTGAATAAAGTTAAACAAATATTAAGAACAATTATGATACTTCCAGGTAACAATTATATTACTGGACTTAAATAGAGTGAAATCCTGTGAATTTTTAAAATAATTTATACATAGTACTTTTCTTTCTTTTTACAATCTAAATATTTTATTAGCAAAAGGCTTGAATTGCGCGGCTGCGAGTTAAATGCATACAAAATGCAAACGTGTCGACGGGAAAACGCAAATTCCATTGTCGCATTTTCTATTCGAACAAGAAGAAGCACCTTAAATGAATAAGGATACGCACATTTTAGATTTTCCACAGCCTCGAGAAATGCATATAGATATATAAGTTAAGCATGTGAAAAGTTTACCCCGTTCAAGTCATACCAGACGCGTTTTATGCACACTGAACTTTTACGAGCAAAGAAATTCTGCATATTATATATATATACCCTCTTCGGAAATCCGGTGAATTTTAATAGGTTACACTTTGCTTTGCTTTGGCCTTTAATACTTTCATAATGTGCACAGAGACTAATTATGAGAGATGAAGACGGCATAGGGTAGAAAATAAAAAAAAAGCCCGAGAGATTATTGTTTTACAAGCGAATATATTTATAAACATTGTTAAAGCTTAATGCTAAGTTGGATTCGTAATTGGTGAATGATGGACTTTAAGTTTTTCTCAACGAGCGTCGTAACATATGTTGGAACTTTGAATTGATAATCATCCTATTCTCTTTATTTATGCGTCGGTTAATTTATTTAAGTGAAAGCTTTTATGTTAATCCGTGAGAACTTGTAAATCCTTGTGATAATAATTTTTTTTATTATGGAGGGTGCCCGATAAAATCTATTTTGATATTATAGAATAATTTATTAAATTTCTTTACTTAATAGTAAATTATCGCTATTTGTTAATAATAACTTATTTTTTTCCGTTGAAAATTCTTTATGTATAAACTTTTGTACGAAAGGAAATTCTATTTAATTGTCGAGAGAATTGCATAGTCAATGAGGTAGAGTCACTTAACGTTATCAGGATAATTGAATCTTTTTTGAGCTACGCACGTTACTACAATAGAAAACTGGGAAAATAGTATATAAGGTCAGGAAGAGTTTATAAAATAAATCTTAAGATCAAATCTAAAGATCCAAAGAAAAGCAAAGTTGAAAACGCTGCTATTCTTCTACTATGCTTTCTCAAATAAATTATTAGATTTAAAAATTTGTAATTTAACACTGTGGAAAACCATCATAATAAATATTATAAAATTATATCAAAACAATAATAAATAATTTTAATGACAATTTGAAATAAATAATATGGGCAAAAAAAAGATAAGTTTATGAATATAAAAAATCTTGGTAGAAAAATTTCGTTCGAGTTTTTACAATCTTTGATTACAAATACAGTATTGATAATCACAAAGGAAGGCTTATCTTATTTTGCTTGAATTCTAAATATTGACCTGCGAAATCAGTATGGAAACGAGAATTCAATCTTTTCAACCAATCGATTCAGCTTGTACAGTGATTCACTTTTTTAAAAGTTTTACATTGCTATTTTTTACATTTCATTGTATTTTACAATAATAAAATTATTTTTATTCTTTATTAATGTAAAAAAAAATTATCACATTTTCGAACATTGATTTTTTAATTTTTTTTCTTATTAAATTAATTAAATTGTTCGTTTAAGAATGCAGTAATATATATTTCGCATAAAATCTTACAAAGTTTGCTAATTCAAATTTTAATCGATAATGGAGCGAAATAAATAGAAAATGAAAGACAATAAAATGAAATTAATAGAAAATGAATAAAATGTTTAATCGTCTAAGTTTAATTAGTTGAAATTTCAATTTGGATTTGTACAAAAGCATTTTATTTAATTTGAAAGCCTAAAGTAATGTGCAATGAGGTTGTACACTTATATCCAATTGGAAATTCAATTATCATCATCATTTGAAATTTCTGTCATTATTAATTTTGTCGGATTCAAAGAAGAAAATGGATTTATTTTTTCAAAAGTTTGACTGTTTTACCAAGTCTCTTTGAATAATAATTGTGGTATTTCAAGAGAATAAAAAACTCATCAAGCTATTAATAATTATTGTAAAAAAAAGAAACAATAATTATAGATTTATACTCTACAAATATACTTGAATTTTTTTAAATTTTATCAACTTTGTTTTATCGGTCATGCAAAAGTTCTATTAAATGAAAAATGTTTTACATTAATAAAAGATAAAATTTACGCTTAAAAAAATTTGCTTGTTTGGTTTACTTTTTTTATGATGTAATAACCGAACCGAAATTGGAATGCATAGATAAAAGTCCAAAACCCGGTCGGCACTCTTTCACATTAGATAAAGGCGTAAAAACGCTTTCTGTTTAGCCTTGCTTATACGTTATTTTTTTTCTCAGTTTATGAAAGACAACCCGCTTACAGATAAAGAACAATGAAAGTACTATGCTGTACTACGTTTTGAAGCGTAGCTTTCATAACGTTAACATTTTCTTCAGGTATATACAAAAGATTTTTAAACCTTTTTTACAATTGAATTTACACTTATTATTTTAGAATTTTTTGGGTACATTGTGTTTAAATTTACCAATTTGATGAGTTGTATTAGATATGAAAAATTATTATTCAGATTAAAGCACAACAAAAATAAAAAAATGTTTGATTTAAAAATTTATTATCTGATATTATAACATTTAGTTAAGTTCAAGATCGACAGAATAGAACATAATTTTACTAAAATTTATATGTATTCTAATGAATTCAAAATTAATAACTTAAACTTTAAACATCTTATAGCTACAGGAAGACGACTAATTTATTTGACGAATTAATTAATTAAAGCGAAGTTTTTATCTATCAAGTTTGCTATAAACGGAAAATAAGACATATGATATTGTCAAAAAAAAATGTTTTGGTTTCACGGAAATGGCTAACACGTGAATTTTATATTTATCCAAAAAAGTACATAAATAACATAAGAATTACGTTCACGTCACAATGTTGTAAACTTATAATAAAAAGAAATTTTGATCATCCGAATTCATGAATAAAAGATTTCATCGCTTTGACGCAAATTTTAACAGATGATGAAGCGACATATAAACTTGATGTTACAAGATGTTCAAAACATACGGGTATTATACGTTTTTAATTTACACAATAACTATTCTTTGAATAACATAATTAGCAAACACTCTGCCAGTGAATTAATTAGTATTTAATATGCATATAGAATATACATTTTTTTATACTTTATTTTTCTTTTTTTTTTTGGTTGAACTGATCCAAAAAATAACATTCTAGAACTTTTAAACTTTTACATTCGTACTTAATACCGAATTCCATTCTTGATACAGTTTAAGGTCCACGTGGCATTGATTATCAGGATGCAGTTACAACCTTCGTTTCAATTCGCTTATATGTATATATATATATATATACATATTCACGCACCTCTCAGCACCAAGATTTCTATGTCAGTGGATCACAAGCACAAGTCTTTTTTTTTTCTTTTAGCCGTATACCGGTTTTTTGGGTTCGTCCACGCGTGCATTATACTCTCGACGTTTATATATGTATATAGCTATAAGTATATAGATATACATATTAAAGAAAGGAGAAAAGAGAGCTTTTGCTCATACCGTATACACATTGGGTCAAAATACTCGAAAAAAAATGAATATACAAAAAGCGAAACGTGCAGGCGACAGTTAGACTAAACAAAGATAACTCGCGTTTTTTCTATATGGTTTGTATGTAGACGATGAAGAATATATATCACAAAGATGATGCTTATTACTGTACCAAGATAGAGGTTCAGTGCATGGAATTGCTTGTTTGCAGATGTAGAAATTTAAAGGGTTTGTGTGTAGCATTTCGTGGCGTTTCAGTTCTTTGATAGCTTCTTTTTTTTCATCAACTGAGTGTTTACCGTTTGGAATTTTGGTTTGTATGTTTTGAGAGAATGTTTACACTATTAACGATATTAAAGGCTAAAAATATAAGTGTTAGTATATACTGATACCCATTAAAGAAGACTACACATGGAGCCTTGGTCTTGAAATATTGTAACATGCTGGATGCTTATTTATACATTAGGCTTAATTTCAAATGAAATTATTTAGAAATTTTTTCTTAATTGCAAATTGAAATAAGGAAAATTTGAAAATAAATAGCACATAAATTTAATATTTTTTAAAAATAAAAAAAATATCCTTACATTCATTAACTTTAATTGTAATCCAACCTTTTAATATTAATGCATTTATCGCATACAACTATTAAACCAAACTTTCACTCTAAATTATCCTTCGATAAATTTTTTTTGATATTCGATAAATTATCAAAATTGAAGGATATCCAATAACGTATAAAACATAACTAAAGATTAGAGTTTTGATTATTCTCATTAAATTCATATCTAGTGTTCGTGCTATTCGATATGGTGCAAATTCACGCTTTACAACAAATTTTGTTACGCAACTTCACTAGCGATCAGAGTATTTTTTTTTCAAGACAATTTTCAGTGCCTAATACCGATTGAGTTCTGCGAAAGAAATTTTCTTTGCTTTTTATGACTTATTTGGTTACCGGCATATACTCTAAATCACCGAGTTAATTGGCGAACGTTTCGTCAGTAATCATCGTAGTTTGTAGTAATTTTCTAACGCACTTGTATAACACATATTATACATGAGTTAAAGAAAAAAAAGACTAATAATATCCATTCTGCATCGAGGTTTACTTTCCAGAAATGGCATTAACCGAAGCTTTAAACAAATCATTTGCGACAGTTGATTTACAAATTTTATCGTAATTTGATCATTACAATCAAAAAGACAAGCATTGATTTATTGCACGCATTATGAATAATAATCTTGTGGGAAAATTGTACGACTTACCGCTAATACTCTACTAACTGTAATTCTTTGATAATAAAGTTGAAGAAGACGGATAACTTACCTGTAACAAAAAAATAAATAAATTATTAGTTACGCGAATAATTTGAAAAATTAATTTTAAACAATCACTAAATTTATTACGTATTACATTAGAATAATGCCATAGATGTAATAAATTATGTATTTTTTTGAGCGATTTAAATTTTCATTGAAATGTTTTGTAAAATAAACAATTAAACTATAAATTCATTATAAACTATTTGAATATCCGTCCGCATTCAGTATCATATTCTTAATAACTTAAATGGACCTTATCACATTCCTAAGTACGAAGCATTAATGATTCATTAAAAAAAGAGCATATAAAACATATACTATAAATTAGAGTGTTTATGAGATATCAAAAAGTAAGAGCTGAAAGTGTACAAAAAAAATAACAAAAAAATATAAAAAAACATATAAAGGAATAATGGATAGACTGATGGAAGTAGTTTAATTAAAATGAGAACGACAGATGCCTCTGTGTACCAGTCTGTATACAGATATCTGGCGCAGCGGGACAATTAGCATATTTATTAATGAATTCACCATTCACGGTCCACAGAACATACGTCATTCTCGGGATATCACGCATTGCGCATATATCTATATGTACGTGTGTATATACGCACATCCAGAAAGAAAATACCAAGCGAAACGAAACGAAACGCATGAGGCATATGTTACCAGCTCTATTCTGTCGGCATATGTGACTTCGTTCATTTCATTCCACACTTTTATATATATTAAATTTGTCGCCTACACACGTGCTGAGTTCTTTCCTTTTTTTTTAATTTTATGTTTAATTTAACGCTAGGTTCACTAATTGCAAGTGAACAAGAAGGGGGTGAAAATTGAAGTGACTAAAAAGTTGCGGAGGTACAGGAAGGAGATATTTTGGATAGCAAGAGAGGGTTGCTTTAGCGCGTCTAATGAATAACTTTTAGCGCGAGAGTGACACCGTTTTAATTGAATTTCAAACATTAGAATAATGTATGGGTCAGTTTATGCTAGTACTAGGATATTAAAAGCTTGAACATTTTTTATTTTTTTTTCACAAAGAGTTTAATTAAATTTTTTCTAATGAAAGTTACATTTTAAAATATTTCCAGACCGGAAATAATTCATAGAAATAAATGCATTCAATTATTTATGTCCAAATTTGTGGTATTATATAAATGCGTTAATATTCTGAAGCAATTCTGGATCATATTTTGATAAAAATCACTAAAATCCATCTATTAAATTAATATTTAATTAATATGAAATTTTTAATTGATTTTTTTGTATGCCTTATAAACAAATATCGCATCATGAGACCGTATTATTAAAACTCTAAACTATTATCATATACTTATTAAAGGCGATAAATTAAATACGGTATGAATTCTTAAGAATGGACATACTATAAATAGATACAATATAAAAAAAATCATCAGAACAAATTTTTATTAATTTTTCAAGCGAGCAAGCAAACTGAATAGCCACAAAAGAAAAGAAAAAAATAATGCATACAAGCAGAAAAATAAAGAAATGCAGCGTGATCCATTTTGTCTGGGTAGAACGAAGGGTGCACTATTGGAGACGATTAAGCAGCCAAACAAAAGAAAAAAAGAACTGGCTATAGCATAGGCAAAAGCTGGTAGCTCTTGGTTAAAAAATAAAAAAAGTAAAGTGAAAAAAAAAGAGTCGTTAATCGGAAGAAAAAAAGGGTCTCTTATACCGCTTGCTTGGAGAACATGCTGTGAGCGCATAGGCATTACGATGAAACGATTAATGATTGACTTTTACGCCTTTAATGGTGCTTGGTATGGAGCGTATAATACCTTTTCTATACTAAAGCTCTTAGGTTGAGATTTTCAGTACCAATAAGGGCTAAAAACGACATGCAACGACTTTTTGATAGTTGCACTTAACTTCGATTACGAAGTTCAAAAGAAGCAATTAAAATGCTTCCTGGAGAACTCATATTGTAAAGCTTGATTACATTTGTATAACTTTTTTTTTATAGACATAATGTAGATGAGTGACTTTTGTATCAAGATTAAAATAACATATGTCCATTCCCTGGAAGAAAATTGACCATATTGTAGGCATAATTGCTGGTCAACAAATGTTAAAATGGCACTTATCTAGAAATTCTAGAAATGATATAAAAAAAATTTCTAGATAAGTGTCATTTTAACATTTGTTGACCAGCAATTATACTTAAGATATGGTCAATTTTCTTCCAGGGTTGTTCAAAAATTAAAAGTGAAAATTTTTTTTTTCATTATTGCAATTTTTTTTATTTTTAATTTTTAAGTTTATAACAACTTACTTAGTCGATGATTATGCAATTAAAAATCACTTTTGAAATTTTTAAATGAAACATTTTGAACAGAAATTAAACTTTAATAAAATCAGTACTGAGTTATTCTTTTATCAATCATTACTTAAGAATTCATTAATTGCAGTTTTTATTTACATAAAAATACTAATTACTTTGTCTTTTAAACTATAGTTAAGTTATTATGCGTTATTAAATTACAAAATACAAACAATGCATTTAAATGCGAAATAATTGATCGATCACTAACAGCTTTCTAATTTCACACCTTTTTTTTCATAATAAACATTAATGTAAAATCTTGAAATCAACTAAGACAAATTGCTTTCGTCATCATCATCGTCATCGAATGTATAATAAAACAATGAAAATTTCTATAAATAAATAAAAAATAGCTAAAGAAACACGATATTTCAATTACGATAGCTAACTCATCTTTGTTCTTATTATTATTATTATTATCTGAACAAATAAAGCTACAAAAACCTTGAACATAAGCACGTGGGTAGTTGCAAGTAATGTCTGTCTCTTAAAAGATAATACATCGTCATACTACGCAAACTTTTATGCGCAAGGATTCACATTAGTTTAGAATTACAAAACAAAGACTCAATTGCATATATAACGAATCCTCGTATTCTCTATATATTGAAGTTTCAATAGAGAATAAAAAAAAACCAGAGATGATGAGCTTTCTTTAAAGAAAAAAAGAAGGATCCATCAGTCGCGATTGTCATACTGACTTGTCAATATTTTACAGTACGCATGAGTGTAGGGTGGAGAGATAAATAATGAGAGTTAAAAGTGGTGAATTAATAAGGCTTTGTATTTTAATGCGTCGCTTAGTAATGTTACTACGAGGACTTTTCAATTAGGCTATGGGCAAGGAGAGTTTAAGCGAGATGGAAATTTATTGGCGTGGCACATTTCCTGAGTTTGCATAAAAACGTGAGCTGTTTCGTTGATAAGTCTAAAATCAAAATTTCTTAGTTTTTTTTATTTTAGATTGGTGATGAGTCTGAAGTTTTAAACGTTCGTAACAACGAAAAAATTTTTTTTCTTTTCCAGTCCGGGAAATGACTGGAATTAGATTATAAGGACCTAAAATGATGCCATATAAATTTTCAGCAAGTTTCTATGTCCGGAACCTTTTCAAAATGGCGACTGAACATATGAAAAATTCAATGAATAGAGAAAAAATTCTCCTTTCTACATTCCAGTCTCGGAGATGATTGGATATTAGAATTAGACATAAAACTAAGCCGTATATAAATTTTCAGCTAGTTTCTATGTCCGGAACATTTTCAAAATGGCGGCCATACATAAAAAAATTTTAATTAATAGAGAAAAAAATTCTGCTTTTGACATTCCAGTCTCGGAGATAATTGGATATTGAAGTTAAGCATAAAACTAAGCCGTATATAAATTTTCAGCTAATTTCTATTTCCGGAACATTTTCAAAATGGCGGCCATACATAGAAAAATTTTAATTAATAAAGAAAAAAATTCTGCTTTTGACATTCCAGTCTCGGAGATGATTGGATATTAAAATTAAGCATAAAACTAAGCCGTATATAAATTTTCAGCTAATTTCTATTTCCGGAACATTTTCAAAATGGCTGCCAAACATAGAAAAATTTAAATTCATAGAGAAAAAAATTCTGCTTTTGACATTCCAGTCTCGGAGATGATTAGATATTTAAATTTAGCATAAAACTAATCCGTATATAAATTTTCAGCTACTTTCTATTTCCGGAACATTTTCAAAATGGCGGCCATACATAAAAAAATTTTAATTAATAGAGAAAAAAATTCTGCTTTTGACATACCAGTCTCGGAGATGATTGCATATTGAAGTTAAGCATAAAAGTAAGCCGTATATAAATTTTCAGCTAATTTCTATTTCCGGAACATTTTCAAAATGGCGGCCATACATAGAAAAATTTTAATTAATAGAGAAAAAAATTCTGCTTTTGACATTCCAGTCTCGGAAACGATTGGATATTAAAATTAAGCATAAAACTAAGCCGTATATAAATTTTCAGCTAATTTCTATTTCCGGAACATTTTCAAAATGGCTGCCAAACATAGAAAAATTTAAATTCATAGAGAAAAAAATTCTGCTTTTGACATTCCAGTCTCGGAGATCATTAGATATTAAAATTTAGCATAAAACTAATCCGTATATAAATTTTCAGCTACTTTCTATTTCCGGAACATTTTCAAAATGGCGGCTATACATAGAAAAATTTTAATTAATAGAGAAAAAAATTCTGCTTTTGACATTCCAGTCTCGGAGATGATTGGATATTAAAATTAAGCATAAAACTAAGTCGTATATAAATTTTCAGCTAGTTTCTATTTCCGGAACATTTTCAAAATGGCGGCCTAACATAGGAAAATTTCAATTAATGGAGAAATAAATACTGCATTTTACATTCCAGTCTCAGAGATGATTGAATATCGAAATTAAGCAGAAAACTAAGCCGTATATAAATGTTCCGCTCGTTTCTATTTCCGGAAAATTCTCAAAATGGCCGTGAAATATATAATAAACTCAATTAACAGAGAATAACATTCTGCCTTTTGACATTCCAGTCTCAAGATGATTGGATATTAAAATTAAGCATAAAACTAAGTCGTATATAAATTTTCAGCTAGTTTCTATTTCCGAACATTTTCAAAATGGCGGCCTAACATAGGAAAATTTCAATTCATAGAGAAAAAAATTCTGCTTTTGACATTTTAAGTCTCAGAGATGATTGAATATCGAAATCAAGCAGAAAACTAAGCCGTATATAAATGTTCCGCTCGTTTCTATTTCCGGAAAATTCTCAAAATGGCCGTGAAATATATAATAAACTCAATTAACAGAGAATAAAATTTTGCCTTTTGACATTCCAGTCTCGGAGATGATTGCATATTAAAATTAAGCATAAAACTAAGCCGTATATAAATTTTCAGCTAGTTTCTATTTCCGGAACATTTTCAAAATGGCTGCCAAACATAGAAAAATTTAAATTCATAGATAAAAAAATTCTGCTTTTGACATTCCAGTCTCGGAGATGATTAGATATTAAAATTGAGCATAAAACTAATCCGTATATAAATTTTCAGTTACTTTCTATTTCCGGAACATTTTCAAAATGGCGGCCATACATGAAAAAATTTTAATTAATAGAGAAAAAAATTCTGCTTTTGACATTCCAGTCTCGGAGATGATTGCATATTGAAGTTAAGCATAAAACTAAGCCGTATATAAATTTTCAGCTAATTTCTATTTCCGGAACATTTTCAAAATGGCGGCCATACATAGAAAAATTTTAATTAATAGAAAAAAAATTCTGCTTTTGACATTCCAGTCTCGGAAACGATTGGATATTAAAATTAAGCATAAAACTAAGCCGTATATAAATTTTCAGCTAATTTCTATTTCCGGAACATTTTCAAAATGGCTGCCAAACATAGAAAAATTTAAATTCATAGATAAAAAAATTCTGCTTTTGACATTCCAGTCTCGGAGATGATTAGATATTAAAATTGAGCATAAAACTAATCCGTATATAAATTTTCAGCTACTTTCTATTTCCGGAATATTTTCAAAATGGCGGCCTAACATAGGAAAATTTCAATTAATGGAGAAATAAATACTGCATTTTACATTCCAGTCTCAGAGATGATTGAATATCGAAATTAAGCAGAAAACTAAGCCGTATATAAATGTTCCGCTCGTTTCTATTTCCGGAACATTTTCAAAATGGCGGCCATACATAGAAAAATTTTAATTAATAGAGAAAAAAATTCTGCTTTTGACATTCCAGTCTCGGAAACGATTGGATATTAAAATTAAGCATAAAACTAAGCCGTATATAAATTTTCAGCTAATTTCTATTTCCGGAACATTTTCAAAATGGCTGCCAAACATAGAAAAATTTAAATTCATAGAGAAAAAAATTCTGCTTTTGACATTCCAGTCTCGGAGATCATTAGATATTAAAATTTAGCATAAAACTAATCCGTATATAAATTTTCAGCTACTTTCTATTTCCGGAACATTTTCAAAATGGCGGCTATACATAGAAAAATTTTAATTAATAGAGAAAAAAATTCTGCTTTTGACATTCCAGTCTCGGAGATGATTGGATATTAAAATTAAGCATAAAACTAAGTCGTATATAAATTTTCAGCTAGTTTCTATTTCCGGAACATTTTCAAAATGGCGGCCTAACATAGGAAAATTTCAATTAATGGAGAAATAAATACTGCATTTTACATTCCAGTCTCAGAGATGATTGAATATCGAAATTAAGCAGAAAACTAAGCCGTATATAAATGTTCCGCTCGTTTCTATTTCCGGAAAATTCTCAAAATGGCCGTGAAATATATAATAAACTCAATTAACAGAGAATAACATTCTGCCTTTTGACATTCCAGTCTCAAGATGATTGGATATTAAAATTAAGCATAAAACTAAGTCGTTTATAAATTTTCAGCTAGTTTCTATTTCCGAACATTTTCAAAATGGCGGCCTAACATAGGAAAATTTCAATTCATAGAGAAAAAAATTCTGCTTTTGACATTTTAAGTCTCAGAGATGATTGAATATCGAAATCAAGCAGAAAACTAAGCCGTATATAAATGTTCCGCTCGTTTCTATTTCCGGAAAATTCTCAAAATGGCCGTGAAATATATAATAAACTCAATTAACAGAGAATAAAATTTTGCCTTTTGACATTCCAGTCTCGGAGATGATTGCATATTAAAATTAAGCATAAAACTAAGCCGTATATAAATTTTCAGCTAGTTTCTATTTCCGGAACATTTTCAAAATGGCTGCCAAACATAGAAAAATTTAAATTCATAGATAAAAAAATTCTGCTTTTGACATTCCAGTCTCGGAGATGATTAGATATTAAAATTGAGCATAAAACTAATCCGTATATAAATTTTCAGTTACTTTCTATTTCCGGAACATTTTCAAAATGGCGGCCATACATGAAAAAATTTTAATTAATAGAGAAAAAAATTCTGCTTTTGACATTCCAGTCTCGGAGATGATTGCATATTGAAGTTAAGCATAAAACTAAGCCGTATATAAATTTTCAGCTAATTTCTATTTCCGGAACATTTTCAAAATGGCGGCCATACATAGAAAAATTTTAATTAATAGAGAAAAAAATTCTGCTTTTGACATTCCAGTCTCGGAAACGATTGGATATTAAAATTAAGCATAAAACTAAGCCGTATATAAATTTTCAGCTAATTTCTATTTCCGGAACATTTTCAAAATGGCTGCCAAACATAGAAAAATTTAAATTCATAGATAAAAAAATTCTGCTTTTGACATTCCAGTCTCGGAGATGATTAGATATTAAAATTGAGCATAAAACTAATCCGTATATAAATTTTCAGCTACTTTCTATTTCCGGAATATTTTCAAAATGGCGGCCTAACATAGGAAAATTTCAATTAATGGAGAAATAAATACTGCATTTTACATTCCAGTCTCAGAGATGATTGAATATCGAAATTAAGCAGAAAACTAAGCCGTATATAAATGTTCCGCTCGTTTCTATTTCCGGAACATTTTCAAAATGGCGGCCATACATAGAAAAATTTTAATTAATAGAGAAAAAAATTCTGCTTTTGACATTCCAGTCTCGGAGATGATTGGATATTAAAATTAAGCATAAAACTAAGTCGTATATAAATTTTCAGCTAGTTTCTATTTCCGGAACATTTTCAAAATGGCGGCCTAACATAGGAAAATTTCAATTAATGGAGAAATAAATACTGCATTTTACATTCCAGTCTCAGAGATGATTGAATATTGAAATTAAGCAGAAAACTAAGCCGTATATAAATGTTCCGCTCGTTTCTATTTCCGGAAAATTCTCAAAATGGCCGTGAAATATATAATAAACTCAATTAACAGAGAATAACATTCTGCCTTTTGACATTCCAGTCTCGGAGATGATTGGATATTAAAATGAAGCATAAAACTAAGTCTTATATAAATTTTCAGCTAGTTTCTATTTCCGGAACATTTTCAAAATGGCGGCCTAACATAGGAAAATTTCAATTAATGGAGAAATAAATACTGCATTTTACATTCCAGTCTCAGAGATGATTGAATATTGAAATTAAGCAGAAAACTAAGCCGTATATAAATGTTCCGCTCGTTTCTATTTCCGGAAAATTCTCAAAATGGCCGTGAAATATATAATAAACTCAATTAACAGAGAATAACATTCTGCCTTTTGACATTCCAGTCTCGGAGATGATTGGATATTAAAATTAAGCATAAAACTAAGTCGTATATAAATTTTCAGCTAGTTTCTATTTCCGGAACATTTTCAAAATGGCGGCCTAACATAGGAAAATTTCAATTAATGGAGAAATAAATACTGCATTTTACATTCCAGTCTCGGAGATGATTGAATATTAAAATTGAGCATAAAACTAATCCGTATATGCATTTTCATCGACTTCCTATTTCCGGAATATTTTAAAAATGGCGGACGAACGTAGACAAATTTTTAATAATAGAGAAATAAATATTAATTTTTACATTCCAGTCCCAGAAATGATTGGATATTAAAAGTAAGCATGAAAATAAGTCCTATATACATTTTCAAGCATGTTCTATACCCGGAACATTTTCAAAATGGCGGTTGAACATATAAAAATTTCAATGATAAGAGAAAAAAATTCTTCTTTTTACATTCCAGTCTCGGAGATGGTTGAATATCAAAATTAAGCATAAAACTAAGTGGTATAAGAATCTTCCGCTACTTTCTATATCCGGAACATTTTTAAAATCGCGGCAAAACGTAGGGCAATTTCAAATAATACGGAAATAAATACTGATTTTTACATTCCAGTCCCGGTAATGATTGAATATTCAAATTAAGCAGAAGAATACATCCTATATACATTTTCAAGTATTTTCTATTTTCGGAACGTTTTCAAAATGGCGGTTGAAAATTTAATGAATTCGATTGACAGAGAAAAACATTCTGCTTTTTTACATTCCAGTCTCGGAGATGATCGAATATTAAAATTGAGCATAAAACTAATCCGTATATGCATTTTCATCGACTTCCTATTTCCGGAATATTTTTAAAATGGCGGACGAACGTAGACAAATTTTTAATAATAGAGAAATAAATATTAATTTCTACATTCTAGTCCCAGAAATGATTGGATATTGAAAGTAAGCATGAAAATAAGTCCTATATACATTTTCAAGCATGTTCTATACCCGGAACATTTTCAAAATGGCGGTTGAACATATAAAAATTTCAATGATAAGAGAAAAAAATTCTTCTTTTTACATTCCAGTCTCGGAGATGATTGAATATCAAAATTAAGCATAAAACTAAGTGGTATAAGAATCTTCCGCTACTTTCTATATCCGGAACATTTTAAAAATGGCGGCAAAACGTAGGGCAATTTCAAATAATACGGAAATAAATACTGATTTCTACATTCCAGTCCCGGTAATGATTGAATATTCAAATTAAGCAGAAGAATACATCATCTCCGAGACTGGAATGTCAAAAGCAGAATTTTTTTCTCTATTAATTAAAATTTTTCTATGTATGGCCGCCATTTTGAAAATGTTCCGGAAATAGAAACTAGCTGAAAATTTATATACGAATTAGTTTCATGCTTAATTTCAATATCTAATCATCTCCGAGACTGGAATGTCAAGAGCAGAATTTTTTTCTCTATTAATTTAAATTTTTCTATGTTTGGCAGCCATTTTGAAAATGTTCCGGAAATAGAAATTAGCTGAAAATTTATATACGGCTTAGTTTTATGCTTAACTTCAATATCCAATCATCTCCGAGACTGGAATGTCAGAAGCAGAATTTTTTTCTCTATTAATTAAAATTTTTCTATGTATGGCCGCCATTTTGAAAATGTTCCGGAAATAGAAATTAGCTGAAAATTTATATACGGATTAGTTTTATACTTAATTTTAATATCTAATCATCTCCGAGACTGGAATGTCAAAAGGCAGAATGTTATTCTCTGTTAATTGAGTTTATTATATATTTCACGGCCATTTTAAGAATTTTCCGGAAATAGAAACGAGCGGAACATTTATATACGGCTTAGTTTTCTGCTTAATTTCGATATTCAATCATCTCTTAGACTGGAATGTAAAATGCAGTATTTATTTCTCCATTAATTGAAATTTTCCTATGTTAGGCCGCCATTTTGAAAATGTTCCGGAAATAGAAACTAGCTGAAAATTTATATACGGCTTAGTTTTATGCTGGATTTTAATATGCAATCATCTCCGAGACTGGAATGTCAAAAGCAGAATTTTTTTCTTTATTAATTAAAATTTTTCTATGTATGGCCGCCATTTTGAAAATGTTCCGGAAATAGAAAGTAGCTGAAAATTTATATACGGATTAGTTTTATGCTAAATTTTAATATCTAATCATCTCCGAGACTGGAATGTCAAAAGCAGAATTTTTTTCTATATGAATTTAAATTTTTCTATGTTTGGCAGCCATTTTGAAAATGTTCCGGAAATAGAAACTAGCTGAAAATTTATATACGAATTAGTTTCATGCTTAATTTCAATATCTAATCATCTCCGAGACTGGAATGTCAAGAGCAGAATTTTTTTCTCTATTAATTTAAATTTTTCTATGTTTGGCAGCCATTTTGAAAATGTTCCGGAAATAGAAATTAGCTGAAAATTTATATACGGCATAGTTTTATGCTTAATTTTAATATCCAATCATCTCCGAGACTGGAATGTCAAAAGCAGAATTTTTTTCTCTATTAATTAAAATTTTTCTATGTATGGCCGCCATTTTGAAAATGTTCCGGAAATAGAAACTAGCTGAAAATTTATATACGGCTTAGTTTTATGCTTAATTCTAATATCCAATCATCTCCGAGACTGGAATGTAGAAAGGAGAATTTTTTCTCTATTCATTGAATTTTTCATATGTTCAGTCGCCATTTTGAAAAGGTTCCGGACATAGAAACTTGCTGAAAATTTATATGGCATCATTTTAGGTCTTTATAATCTAATTCCAGTCATTTCCCGGACTGGAAAAGAAAAAAAATTTTTTCGTTGTTACGAACGTTTAAAACTTCAGACTCATGATTGGTGACAGGTGCATTTTTAAAATCATAATTCAAGTACGTAATATTTCTTTATATTATTTTATATTTTAATTAGTTTTATTTATATTCAAGTAAAATAATAAAATGTATTTAGTTTTAAGATAAATTTTATATAATGATATTGTAACTATGCCTGTTTCTATAAGCAGCATGAACACATTCATCAGATATTCTCACTATTTAATAGCGTTAATATAATTGTTAAACTTTTTTATGTTTCAAAAATACGAACACATTGTAATCTTGTTATCTCAAGTAAAGAAAATGCTTGTTCTAAGTGATTCTATGAAAGACAATGTAATAATATACAATTAAACATTTTGAGCGTGATTGTTGTAAAAGATGAAGGTTTCTAAGAATTGAAGAAGTGCTAAAAGATTTTTTTTTTTGGAGATATAAGCTAATTGATGGTTGTTTTTAATGTAATTTGTGTAAAACAAACTTGATTATAAAGCAATTAATTTATAAATTATAATTTTATAGAATGAAAGCATAATTGCAATAAAGATGCAATACTATTATAGTCACTATTAATTTAATTATTTACTAAAGAATTTATTTGTACAATAATATGATTTTTAATTATTATACAAATAGTTATTTATTTTTAATTGTTTTTTCGAAATGTAAGCACCAATTTGCGTATAAAATGAATAAATTATCATAATTTAAAAAAAGCCTCACATTATATTACATCTTATCTATATTATAGATTCCTTTCTTTACATATTTTCAAAAAGTTTACTTTCTTATATATTGAATTATCATTTAAATGCACCAATGATCAGCATTAATGCATGTTATTTAAAAAAAAAAAGTGTTAAAACTTCAAAAAGTCTAGAATTTACGTTTAAACTCTCTCTCGCACCACAATATTAAAAGATACATAAAAATTTAAGGTGAAACGTGGGAAGGAGAAAAAAAAAATGATAAAACTTTTTTTACGCAAAGAGAAACTTGGTCATTCCGTTTCAAGTGCTCTGCTTTTATACGGTTTATTAGGTTTCTACGGAACGTTCCAATAAATTGATAAAAGGCTTCAACTTTTTCAGTCTCGCAAATATTATTTGTCGCTTGAGATTTGTACATTTTACAATGATACATTAATTTTTACATGAATTCTTATTAATTTATCATATTTTTATAAAAATTATTGATTTTTAATAAATATATTAATTAATTTATAAAGGTAAGTTGCTATAAAAATTTTAGTATTGCAAATTTCTACAAATAATTCTGCGTTCTTAATAAATTCAAGAATATCTACCAATTAAATTAAGAAATTTTAATATTTCCTTTAGACTAAAAAGTGTTAATTATAAAACATTAATTCATTGCTCATAAATACTGTAAAATTTCAGTTCTTTTCTTTTAAATTGCCTATGATTAAATCCAGAACTTTGAATTTTTCCCGAAGCACGCACTATAATCTCGCAGAAGAAAAAAAAAGGGAGCTTCATCCTAATGCATCATCATACAGCTCTGTACTCCAGGTATACGGTTCGTCAAAAGCGAAAGAAGCATTGAGAGAGTAGGTTTCTTTCTTTTTCTAAGCTTATTTTTTTTACAAAAGTCACGGCACTACGTGTGAGTTAAGACTATCTTTCTCTCTTTCTCTCTCGTGGGGGGAGCATTGTTATTTCGCTGAGAAAAGGCACACACATATACACAAACCGTGCGTTCAGTCCAGTATAGCAGCTGTTACTTTGCTCGCACGATGCTTTTACTATAACGGCACTATATAAGCAAGCGAGCAAGCCAACAGTAGCTTCCGTGAATGTATGTATATATACGAATGCCTTGAGGATGACGATGGGTGACGCAAATGATGCATAATTAGTGATTTCACGGAGATATGTCTATGTGTGTAAGCTAATATTATATGGTTTGCAAACGGAATGTTACGCAAACTCTGTGAAATTTCAAAATCTATTTATAATCATGTGCTTTAATTTTGATTTATAGAAAGGGTTAATGATATTTATCATTAAAATTTATACTATCGTTAATTGGTTTATTTTATTTTTTAATACTTTCTGATATATTTTATGATTATATTAGACAATTAGGAATATGCATAGTTTTTTTAAACTTAATCAGAAATTTTTCTATAATATTTATGAAATTACATAAATATTATACAAAAATCTTTTAATCAAGTTAATTCGGTATTTGCTTTATTCCAAGAATATATTCTGATAATCTTCATCAATACGATTTTAATTTGAAAATGTTACACAAATACATTAGCTAACATTCATAAGCCACTTTGAGCATTCAGTCATTAACACAAGCTTATGAATAAACTAGTTAGGTAACATTAAATTCATTGGTGATGCATACATTGTACCTATACACAAAACAAGTACTAATGTACGAGTACACATACGTACGCTGCTTATTTCCTTCATCAATGATTTGCTCTTGAAAAAAAAGAAACAGTTTACATTCATTCATGTTATATGCCAGCTGTTGCACATCAATCATCGCTCAACTTATTTCATTAATAACAACGTCCCAAGCAAAATAGTATTGACTTAAATTTTAGTCTTCCTTATTAAACGTAATCAATAAAGGCAAACATTAAAAAAAGAAAAAAGGCATTATACTTTTTATTCTCAATTCATTAAATGATTTTAAAACAAAATAAAGTTTTTTCTACCAGTCTAATTATTGATATGAATATATGAATAAAATATTTTGCTCAAGTAGTTAAGAATAATTTTTTTATCATAAAACTAAAGCAATCAAAAATACCCTAAAGCTATGCTTATTAGGAATCAACCGTAATAAATTAAGCAAAACACAACCCTATTATTATTATAAATACAATTAATTGAATAATTAAACTATCCACTTTGAGTTCCACGACTGTACACTTATTCTCTCTCTTTCTCTGACAAAAGCACATGCAACGGAAGAATGAACGAAGGCATAGAGCTCAAACGCAAAGCTCTCAATGCAAAAGAATAATATAGAAAAGAAAAACTGTTCGAGGAAATGTCAGTCCTGGTACACGCAAAGGAGTTTCACCCCAAGACACCACGGAATGTCGAAACCTAGAGAGGAAACTATACTTTGAAAAATAAAAATAAAAGAAACAAAACAAGAGAGAGAGAGAAAAAAACGATACAATTCACAGGATGAAGTAACTCGGCATTGGTATTTTCCGTCACGTTTGTGCGCACGATGCAACCAAAAAAAAAAAAAAAATGCAAAAAAAAAAGATGTAGACGAAGTATACACTTGTACGTGTCTACAACGATGCCCATCTATTTGAATACAATGAGTATACACGTGAAGCGAGGTCGTCTCTCACCTTCTATTCTTGGACTTTAAAAAAAAAAAAGAGAGATACATTGACGAGGAGACTTTAAGACTTAAAGTAGGAGGGTCGAGGTTAAGTTGAATTATCTTAGAAAATGAGACTAATACAAATGAGTGTAGGATATCTTTTTCTATCCTTTGAAAGAAAAAAAAGGAAAAAAATAAGAAAAAATAAGACTAGTGCATGTATTTCCGGACTAATTAGCCTAATTAAGGAAACACTTAGCGCTAGTCACTTAGTATTTTACGCATTTTTCTATTTTTTTTTTCTTTTGCTCAAGTAGTTTATTCATTTACGTTGAGTCTTCTTCCTTTTTTTTAGAGCTGTTTGGATGATGCGGGAATGTTGATGGTGTATAGAATTGCGTATGCTAATGCCTTAGTGTCTGTATGTGGGTGTTAAATGAAATGGGAGCTTTTAATTGTTAAAATGAGAAATGTGTGAACTGAACATTTATTGTCTAATATAGTTGCGTGCGAAATAAAAAATTTTAATACTTTTTTTTGAAAATTGCATTACGTAAAAATGATAAAAAGTTACGATCCTGTAATACAAAATATTTGGTTATAAAATAAATGAAATTTTTTAAAAATAATTGAAATGCCTAAATATGTGTAACAACAAATATTTATATTTATTAAATGACACTTTAACTTGATGTTGAAGGATCTATCAATTTGTATTAATGAAAAAGCAAAGCATATTTTTGAATAATGTGCCCGGTAAATTTGTAAACGTAACATTTAAGGTTTTAAATAAGAAGAGATCCAAGTCTATAATATTACATAGCACCACACTTTTAAAAGTTTACAAAGCGTAAGGTTGTCGTTCCGAAGGGTGCACATAATAAAAATGACAAAAAAAAGGAAAGACGCAAGAGCGGTACATCTGGCACAGTTCTCGTTTGTCCAAAAATCTTGAGAGGTGTTGTTCGAGCACAAGATATAAAGTATAAAAACGAACCTTGGCCGTAAAGCACATTCCAAAGATTCGCCGCGGTATTCTTTCTTCCTTTTTTTCTTCTTTCCTTCTTGGTCTTCTTCTCTTTCGGCGTCATCTGGTAGTAGTATGAGATCTTTTTTAGTTTTTCGAACGTTCAAACGCTCTGCACTTTTCTTACAAGAGAGATAGAGAGAGGGAAAGACTTGGACTCTTTGGTTTTTAATAACCGGAAGAAAAAAAAATACGCGACGATGAGAAATGAAGCGAGAGAAAAAAAGGAGAGAAAGAAAGACAAGTAGTGATCACGTAACGAAATATGTAAGAAGACCATGTAGTACATAGTGCTAGTAAAGCTTATGGGACCGGAAGTTCCTCCTTGACCTGTCACTCATGCAACTTTTTTTTTTCTTCGTACGATATAAGTTACTACTTTATGCTTCTCTCTTTAGAACCTTGTTTTTCATGTCGTCGATCGTGTGCTTTAGTTTTATGTGTCGTTCGTATTTTTATCTATATAGATGTTTTCTACTTCTTCTCTCTCACAAACTAAATTACAAATAAAAATTTTGCTTGTGAGGGAAAAATTCACTCTGTTAGAGTGAATTTTTACTCTAATTACAAGATTATTTTTTAACAGATTTATAAAAATAAATTTTTAAATAAATTATTGCTTAATAAACATAACCACAAGTAAATTTTGAATTTGAACAAATCCATATAATAACTTGAACGTCTCTATATATCAAAATTTAAAATATTACTTAAAGTATAACCAATCTGCAAATATCAAGTATTGTCATTAATCGTTGAAGCATGTCGAACATAATACATTAATCAATGTAATAAAAATAATGAAAAAACATCAATTATATTTAAATGCAAGGACTCTGCTAAAACAACCTTTATTCATCTATACTTAACAAGCAAATTTTTCGTTTTTTTCATAAAAAATTACTATAAACGCACGCTATAATACAAACTATAACAGAACATAAGACCATATTGCAAGGCTAATTTTATCTTGGTAAATATATCCGGTTGACGCAACAGCGACGACGCTTTTCTGTAATTCCATTTCATCCTTATACACATACAGTCTTCTCGTAGATAGAGAATATGCTTTACTAAAACTGCAACGGCAAATGATTTACGCGACGGTTATATGGATTTCCGCGCTTTATTTTCATCTCTCTCTCTCTCTCTCTTTTCTTTCTTAGGTTATTGTTATGCGAGCCTCATACCAAGCTGAAAGATAATTGGTTGGAAAATAAATAAGGTGGTGTGTGTATGGTTTTTAATATAACGGACTTTTAATGCTTTTATATGGATGCAAAGAGTTTTAAGGTAATAAATCTTAATTTACTTGGAACGATGAACTCCATATACATATTAGTAAATGTTAAACTTATAAATAATAAACACTCGTTTGTTTAATAAACTAACCGTCTACTTTGAAATATAATGAGTGTTAAAGTTTAAATTATAATGTAGTATATTTCTTAAGTTACCAATACATTATTAGTTAAGCTATAGCAATAAAATCGTAAAGAACATTTTTTTCAAAGAAATTTATAACACTGAAATAATGTATGCTACTGTTCTCGTAAAAGATTGATTGGTTTAAATTGATATCTGTCAGATAATGAAACTTCAGTTTTTGCTATTAGATGATTTTCAAATTGAGAGTTTACGATTTTTATAGAGTTTAAAATTTATTAACAGCCATTAAGGGTATGGTTTCACGCTACTTACGATCGAAAATTATATTTTAAAAACAATTTTGAAAAACATACCCGGAATGAGTTTTCCTTTTTAGATCCTTCTTTATTTCGATGAGGGCGGAAACCTAAAATTAGCGGGTTACAATAATTAAAACAAATTTCCGTTCGAAAACTTCAATGTTTTGGAAATTTTTTCGACATTTATCTTTGAAAAAGAGCGACTTGTTGATAAACATATCCAAAAATACTTCTACACAAACAATAAATTACACTTATTTTTTTTACCACCAAAACTAAACATAAAACTTTTTTTTATTTCTAATAATCTATCGTTCTTTTTTAAACAATTTCTACTTAACCGCCCATCGTTTTTCTTTTACCAAATTTTTTTTAAAAACAAAACTAATCATCATTCCCAATGATTCTTTGTCAAATAAATTTTTTCTTTTTTTTGTTTTTTTATCTTTAAAAAAATTTGTCAAATCAACCCTAAACAAAATTTTCGTTACTTCTTTTGTTTTTCAAAAATATTCCTTTTGTTTTTTCCTAGTATGTCGCAAGCACTTTTTTTAGACTTTGTCCAATGCTTGTTTTTTACTTAGAATTTTTTTTGTATGTTTATCAAACCAAGTTTCCGCCCTCATTTTTCAAAGTAAATGACCTGAATAATTTCTCGGTTTAGTTTGATTTTTCGAACGAGATTGTTTCTAATTATCTCGATTACGCTTCCCAATTTTATAGTTTCCGCCCTTCATCGAAATTAAATGAAGTGATCTATAAAAGGAAAACCAGCCGATGTATAGTTTTTTCAAAAATTGTAATTTTATAAAATTATAATTTTCGATCGGTAAAGTAGCGTGAAACCATACCCTTAAATTTCTTTAAAAAAGTTAATTTATGGAAAAAAATATTGAATTCTTTTTATAAGAATTAAAACGACTTAATAACCAAGTGTCCCTAAGCAGCATATATACGAAACACGCATATTCTTGTAGCTTTTCTTAAAACTCAATAGACTCACAAAAGTCTTATAAAAAAATCAAGAAAAAGAAGAGCAACGGATAGTAATAGCAAAAGCAGCAGCATCAGAAGCAACAACAGCCAGAAGCAATCTAAAGCAAAGGGGAAAAAAAGGAATCTTACGAGACACGCCACTCCCATCTAATAGCCAAAGCCATCTCATTTTTTTTGTCTTCTTATTCTCTTGAAAATTGCTTTAATCGTTCCTCAAAGTAAAATGAAAAAAATGAAAGTAAATGTAGAAAAAAAATTCTATCTGCAAAACGGTAGCGTTAGATCAACTAGCTACTCTTTACAAATAAGACAAAAGAAGAGAAAATAGAACCTCATAACCCCCTTAAGCCTTTTTCTGTGGCTTTAATAATCCGTGCACGCAGGGTGTTTTATACGTGGCGCTCTCTTTTTTTTCATTTCTAATGCTCCCTCGTAAAAATCGACTACTTTATTTCCCTTCTTCGTTTTTTTTTTGCATACTTTACTTTATTTTTCTCTTTGGTTAGTATATATCCTTAGGCCATTTCTTTAATATACATCAAGTTCTAACGACTTCCTTCTATTAAGGTGTATATCTGTATTGTATATAAGACCTTCGAAAAAAAAGTGAGAAACAAAACAAAAAGAAAAAAAAAGAGAGAAAAGAATGAAGAGTTTAGTATAGTTTTGAACCTTCTGTTTAGAGACGCCTGCAGTGCTCTCCCACGGCTTGAGAAACACGATTTTGTTACTTGAACTCTTCTATAATATTTTAGCAAGTTCGTGTCTCTTGGCTCGTTTCGCTACTTCACTATACTTTTTATAGACTTATACCAACGTCACTTGTCTCTTTTTTTTGTGTGTATATACTTTCTCTTCATTCATCTTTCTTTTTGCTTTGGTATTCGTCCCTGTTTTTTTTTGTTTTGTTTTATGCACGTTCATACAAGTATGAGACACTTTTTGTAACTGTTTTATGTTTCATCGTCGAAGATTTTTATAACGACGTTATATGTTTATATTTTGTAAACTCGATATATAAGAGAAAACTAGTTGAGTGTCAAGTTTTAGTTAGATACTTTTATTTTTTAGCACCTAGTATATATAGATCTTTTTTTCTTTATTTGCACGATACAAGGATTTCGCTCTATTTGTTTATATAGTTGCTTGGAGGAATCACACAAATATTCTAAATTTATTGCATACGTGAAGGTTAAGCTGATAATTTAAATTAACATCGATTTTTTATTTTTAACGTCAATTAACTAAAGTTATATAAACTTAAAACGTTATTTTTCATAACATTATTCTCCACTTTTCTGATAAAATCTGAATTTATCACTCTTTATAAATATTTGTTTTTTGCAAAAGCTCTTTTGCTTTTATAAACTTTTATAAGCAGATTAGTCAGTTTCAAGTTACTCTAATTTTTCGAGTAATTTGAAAATGAAGTTTTTCATCTTTTGGATTTTTTTAATCACGAAAACATGTGTGTAAAAATTTTAATAAAATCAATGATAATTTATCTGTTTAATCAAAATAAATGTATAAATGTATACGTTGATTAATTGTTTAATTAATTTTAATTTAAGAATCTTATAAAATTTTTATCTTTTATAATTACTGTCCATTATAAAAGAGATTTTTTATCCTACAATTTCTTTTCACATATCTTGTTTACTTTTTTCATAAACTTCACTTTTTATCATTCTGATTATCAATGTGCTTTCTCTCAAGTTAATATACTTTATAATCTTTTCCACCTAATATATAATATAATAGCCTCAAGTACTTGTGATTTTTCAAAGAATTCTTTTTTTTCTCGCAAACCCATCATTCGAATATTTCTCTTAACTTGTGCTTGTGTGTGTTATCTTTGCACACCCGCAGGCGGAAATTTATAGTACGCAGGTAAAAATCACTTGAAATAACAAATTTTTTACATATAGTCAAGTAAAATAGTTGTAGGAAAAGATTTTCGACCCACTGATCTGCAACTACTTTTTTTTTAATGCATTTAAAACTCTTTAGAATGATCCTTTTTCGAATATCCTTGTAGTCTACATTAGACCATTCTACTTATTTTTCGTCGAGCGTGGTGAATTGCATCATTGTAGCTAAGGAATTCAACATTCTTCAGTTTCGGTTGAATGCGATTTGTTTTTTTTTTATCTTAAATTTCTTGCGCGGCTTCTTTTCTTTTCATTTATTTCCTTTTTAACTTTTTTTTCCGTTCACAGTTGTTCTAATGAATAAAGTTACACTAAAATTTAATATTAATTTGATATTAAATTAAATAAATTTATAGTTTTATAATTTTACGTGAAAAATTCATTTCTAATAAAATGATAATTATAAAAAAAGAATGATTTATCAGCATAAAAATCTTTAATTGTATTTTTATAAAAAGAAACTTCTTAATATCTGATAAAAGATGCAACAACAAAACGGATACAAAACGATACAGTAGTAGGCGAATGAGTCTATAAAACTGCACATGATTCTACTTGTTGAAGGACGTATATGCGTGCGTATACATGCACACACAAAGTATGCGTTGCGCAAAACTCAGCACATCTCTTCGTGCGAGTCATCCTCAACGGCTGGCGTTCCGGTTGACGTATATACGCCAAGCGTATATATATAAAAATACTACAGAAAAAGATCTCTGCACTAAAAGAAGAAAAGAATGTTTTTATCGACAGCGACTATCTTAGCGTTGGGTTAAGCTCCTAGAATACATAAACTGAAAGTAAAGATATCGTAACGTTCCACGCGACGTAACGCGTATACGAGTTGTTGTTGAGTAGCTCGTTCCGCCTTTATATGAATGATGATTTTTTTTCTTCTTTTTTTTTATTGTAGTTTTTACAAACACGAAACAAAGATATTTCTGATTTTGCTTTTCATTGCTGAAATATACTCTCTTGAAATTACGAGCGTCTAATCGAATTAAAGGTGTTGAATAGAAGGATTCTGATTGTTGAAATATGAATTTATTTAAGAATGTTAAAATGCAAATTTAAATTAAATTTAAAAAAATAGAATATAATTTTTTTAAAGTAAATCAATTGAGTTAACAATGGTTAAAAATACCAAAATATAATTTTAAAAAACAAATCTTGCTCAAACGAAGCGGATTTTCTCGAAACACCCTGCTAATCAACATAACAAACAAAAAACTCAAACGCACACAAAGCGAAAAAAAATATACACGTAACTCCTAAAAACAGAATTGATACTAAAAGATACACTTAAAGTGATACGAAATATTTTCTTTACGGCCACAACTCCAAAACATTAAACAAAATCTATAAGTTAAATATAAAAGTTGAAAAAAGATACATTTTTTTGGTTACTGGAAGTTTTGAAATAACGTTTGAATTAGATTGCATGTTGCACCATAGTAAAGGCGTACAAAATCTTGCATGAAAGCATGCGGAATTGAATTTATATTTATACACATGATCATTGGATTACTAATGCTTTCACTGTTTAGCGTTTCGAGAATTCTTAGAACAAATGGCAAATTACATCAGAATGTAGAGTTTTATTGGCTTGATTTTTTAAAAAGACTTTAATTCTGATGTAATAAGGTAAAAAATTTGTTAAAGTGAGAATTTAAAAATTTTTTGAAAATCTTATATCAAAATTACAAGCTTCAATGGTATGATTAACTATTTCCAAACAAAACTTTAAACTAGTAAAATTTATTAAAAAGAATATACTTAAAAATCAATTATGTTTTATTGTTTTAAAATGAAATCCATTTTGTCAAATGATGAAACATTACATGGTATCGATATTAAAAATATCGTGCATATATATAAAAAGAATATCCTTTCTTTATAAAATCAAGCGATTATATCTAATCTATAAATTGTTACATTTTACAGTATTAACAATGATGCAGCTGGTTAAAACATGTACATGATGTATCGCGTAAACTTATTTAAAGTAAAACTTAATAAATTAAAATAAAGATTTCTTTCATTATTTGAATCGCAAAATTTTTTCTTTGAATGTTTACTTAAAAATAAAAATTGTTCAATGCATTTTAAAAAAAGTCGTGTATGAAAAATATTGTCTTTTTGTATTGTCTTAACTTGACTAATAACTAAAATCTTATCGTATAAAACTTCAAGGTGAATCGCGCACTGATGACAAGTGATACACGTGTGACTCATTCAGCGCAGCATTTACGAAACTTTTTTTTCATCACAGGTTCATTCAAGTTTTAATTTTTACTCAAACTGTCACTACCTGAATGCGTTTTCAATTCTATTTTCCTTGTTTGATCTCACTTCTGTACAAGGTAACATCTTTTTTAATACTAACGTTTTAACTTATTTGTTTGTAAGACAAAAAGATACTCCTTAAAAAAATGTATTTCTTAAGAATTACAAAAACTTATTTCTATTTAAATTTAAGACTGAACTATTTCTGAATACAAAGTAGAATTTTAGCTTCTGTAAAGAAGAACGCAAAAATATTACATCACCTGGAAGAATATAACCTGTAGATATTTAAATATTCATTCAACATTAACAGCGTTAAGGTGACTCATTCTCCAAACTGTCGTATAAATGAATAGTAAACTCATTTATAAATTTTTACGAAATATTCAAGCTCTTAATGCCACTTTGCCGACGACGAATGAATGAAAAAAAAATTAAAAATCACTTTAATTAATGAACGCTCTAATTATTCTGTCATTTTTGTAAACAAATATACACCTATACGTTGAACGTTTTTATTTATCGCTTGGTAATTATTGTACTTCAAAAATGTGAATTTTTTTAAAAATCGTTATCTATACTAAACGTTGATTACTTTAAAAATAAGATGTTCCAAGTGAAAATGTAAACAAGCCATTAAAGGAAAAACAATAAAAGATAACATTGACTTTTTGATTGCTGCATTAGCGATACACGACACATATTTCGTATGCGCATTTTAATAAGGTGTCATAATTGAATTTTACATTAAAGAAATAATGGAATGAAAACAAAGCGTGTAGAATGAATAAAAATTAACAAATCAATGAATCTACAAAGTTCTATACAAAATAAGATTTTAATGAAGCGTGTTGAATTTATTTCGTAACGATTTATCTGTATATACTTTATAAGAATCCAATGCCAATGTCGTTGCAAAAGTTTTACCGTGACACTTTATGGCTAGCTGTGTGTCGTCTCCTTTAGATGTATATCTAACGTATAAGTCCAGTCTTTATTCTTTTTAAAACATAGAATTAACTAATTAGCGAGTCGATGTGAATTTTGTTTTTTCTTTTCTAGTACTGAATTTGTATTGTTTATATATAAAAATGGACGCTTTATAAGAGGTCAGATTAAATAATTTTTGTTTTATCAAAAGATAATTTTTTTTAAGTTATTGAATAAATAAGTGATTATTTTTTTATAATTCAATACTATGTAAATAATCACCAGAAGAACGCCAGCTTTGAATTAACGGCCGATGGCAAATATGGCACCGTCCTAGTGCCGGTCGAAAAAGCGATCAATACGAAGATAATACGGACCAAAAAAATATCGTCAATATCGTGCAGATCACGATGAATGTATTCCAACCGGCCGTTGTCGATAACATTTAACTACTACACTCATACCGCTAAAAAAAATATTATTATTTAAAAAGCTGACATGTAAAAACAGTTGTTCAGCTCAAAAAATGTAAAAAAAGTTTTTTTTTCGGGATACGTTTGTCAAGTCATTTTTAAAAATCAAAAAAAAAGATAAATTTCTGAAATCTGTACGTATTGTGCCGCTTGCTTGTAGTTCGGTCTATTTCTTTAAATATTAAACGGATACCGAACCAGCATTGGGAACAGTACTGGAATCACGGGCACCAGTACCGTACCAAATCCAGTCCGGAATTGCCTTCTTCCATGGGATATGATTTAAATTTTTATGCAGATTTGTTATTGAATATTAGTTCTGTTTTATGGTGTATCAAAAGTAGAGAAATTCTTAAAAATAATATTTCAAAGAAATTTAGTTCAAATTTTACAATGTTTTTGATATTCTTAATTGTTATTTTCTGGAGCATGACCTATTTTTATTTCTTACATTAGGACATGAAATCAATAAAAATATAATTACCTGTCATTATTCTTTAAAATAATAACAATAATCGATAAAATTTAACAATTATAAACAAGTAAAAAAACATTTGTTAAAAATAAAAAAAAAATAAAAATACTATGAGAACGAAAAATACTGAGAATCCTTGAAAATGCCAACATACTGCTGGTAATGTGAAAAAATCACGAAGAAGCCACCATCGGCATGAGAGGAGAGAATCTCAGAGCGAAGTATATGACCAGTCAGTTTAAAAAGAGAGAGAAGGGAGAGGAAAAGGTGAAGCGGGTCTAACGCACCTGCGTGCCAATTACCATCAACAGCAAGCAATCCAGAGCAGCTGAAACCCGAGTTGTGTGCCTCTGGCTGCACATATTGACTATACATATACATATACGCGTATTATAGTGTGTGAATGTAAAAGCACTTTTGAGATTGCAAATAATTTTAAGCGATTTAACTGGAGTACGATCTAGAGTTTGCGTGCATTGATTGACTCTTTTCTTTGATTTTTATAATTGCTTTCTTTTCTTTTTTTATTGTACATAACTACAATGACAGTAGCATGCAAAAGAGGACTATCGATCGTTCTGACAGCATTTGCATTTGATGTTATGCTTATATGCCAAAATAGATTTTGCTCAAGTGTAACTTGTAAAAATACAATTAGCATATGATTTGTGTGTATGTATTTGTGACTATAGGTAGAATCGTAATTAGATGTTTGAATGAATTTTGTATATAATATATGCATCAATAGGTGGGTTTGAAATGATATAAAAGATTCTGAAAAAACGACTAGACTCTCGATCATTTTTTCAAGTAATGAAACTAGTTTCGATTTTCATATTTGAATATTTTGAATCTTGATATAGAATTGCATGTTACTTTCTTTAATCAAGTCAAACCTGTATACTGCAATATTATGAAAGTCATGAGGCAAATCAAACTTCTTTTATTTAATTCGATACTAACACTTTTCAAAAAATCAGAACATTTATATGACTTATAATTTTTATTTGAATAATCGATTATTTAGATTCAAATCCACTTAATATGATTACAAAAATAAATATTTATATACCAAATGATAAATGTACTGTATAAATCATTGTAGTTAGAGACCGTCAGTGGCTCATTCGGTTGAGCGATGGATTCGTAATCTCGAGGTTCCGAATTCGAATCCCGCTCTCGACCGATTGCTACAAACACCACTGTACTTTACATGTGCTTTCTTCACAAACACACTGACGATCTTCGTCGCTAATTAGCATCGCAATGATAGCATAAACACAGCGGCGTTAAATAAAATTTAAAAAAAATAGTATATTATTAACCTAGGGAGAGAAGTTGACCATTAAATGCTCGCGTAAGATTGCCCCGAGCGCAGCGGGGGCAAATACGCGTATTGATGGTCAACTTCTCTCCGAGGTGAATATACGATTTTTCTATTCCCGCGAAAAGTACGTCCAACACCCGTTTGATAATTCGTTTTTGATGATAAACTTAAAATAAAAATACCTTCGCTCGTACCGGTTCTCTATCCTCTCGCCCTCTCCCACTGATGATAAATCAAAATAAACCACAATTTTACTCCTTTTTATTTACACCTTTAACACCTTTTATAATTCACAAAAAAAACAAGTTAGGTTTTAATAAAAAATATTTAAAATACTATAAGAAAAAAAAGAAAAGATATACCTTGTTGTAACCGGCAAAGAAGGCTAGACATAGCCCCCTCCATTCCGGCTACCTTTTGTACATATAGAGAAAAGAGGTCTGCCCACGAGATAGACGCAACCCTCCTATTTTATGAAAAAAAAAGGAATGCACCGCCGAAGGATAGACGTAGCCCTCTCTATTCTAACTGCCGTGAAAAACAGGCGCAAACGATCGACTTGCCCGAGCCGCCGTGATAATCTTAACTCTCTCTCAAAAGTAACGTCTTTCACGTACTTTTCCCAGGGATAAAAAAAACTTTTTGTAGCTATGTTTTATCAACTGAACTAAAATAAGCAATTATTTTTATATTACATTTTTTACTTTTAAATAATTTTAACTAGAACTTTATTTCAACTTTATCAAGTTTTATTAAAAAACAGCATAAATAGCGTAATAAATCATCAAAATGAATTTTTTAAGGTTTTCCTTTAAGGATTACTAATATATACACTATCGTTCTTATTTAGTAAGTACAATTCCTTATTATATTCTTATAACATTTATATCTTTTTGATTCGATGAATTTATTGGCAACTTATACGCAATTAACATTGAATTTTGTTATTTTTTAAATATATTTTATATAATTTATTTGAAAATAATTTAAACAGTATAAAGTCAAATTGTAAAACGAGAAACAGTAGAAAATGCGGGTATACACGTGTAAATATAATTTATCAGATTCTATTCTTTATTCAATCTTTGGCAAAAGAAAAATTCAAACATAACACATCCTCAAGTTACAAAAAAGAGATACGATCTATTAACAATAAATAAATGTAAAATTAGCAAGAACGAATCAATAAAATCAAATATTTTATGGCTAAAAACAATGGTCACAGGTTAAGTATAGAAAAAAAAGAGAAATAATAAAGTTAGTCCTTTGTTACACGAGTGCGAATAAGAGAAAATGAGTAAATTTATTTCCGCAAGAGAAGTATTATATACCCTTATATACCCATTGGGGGCTTGTGTTTAACTTGGTATATACATATACATATATATATATATATATATATAACTGGAAAATCCGGTTTGCATTTTGCTATTGTACGTGATTCAATGAGCATATAACATAAGAAGTCTAACCATATAAATTACATCGTTATTGCAAGCGTAAAATAGTGATAGTCGTATAACCAAAATTAAGACTATTTTCGTATATATATACATATGGAGGTCTTGTTAGGACTTTTATTTTATTTCTAAACTTGTTATAATGTGGAAAAAGGAGGTTAATTTTAATACCATATAGTTCCGTATATAATCATCTAACATTTGTATATATTATAGTCGATCTGTGGCTCATTCGGTAGAGCGTTGGATTCGTAATCTCGAGGTTCCGAGTTCGAATCCCGCTTTCGGCCGATTGATACAAGCACCACTGTACGTTACATGTGCTTTGTTCACCAACACACTTACGAGCTCCGTCGCTGATTAGCATAGCAATAATAGCATAGCATAAATATAGCGACGTTAAAAAAAAAAAAAAAAAACATTTGTATACGTATGTAACTTCAAAATCTTATTTGTTTTTTTTTAGACAAGTTAACAAGTCAATTTTTTTTAACTTCGTCAAAATTAAAATAAAGAAAAAAAAATTTCCTTTAACTTACGCAATTGAAGATCTTAAAAAACGAAGATGATTTGTGTAACTCACCTGTAACATAAAGAAAATAAATTATTAGCTTCTTATTATAAACAAAATAAGATGAATATAGTTACATGTACACTGTTTCAAAATTATGCATGTATAATTTAGTGAACCTGAATTATAATTTAACAATTAAAGAAAAACAAAAATTTTTTTGAATTTTTAATATTTACATGAAATTAAAATGAATTATCAGAAATTATATATTTGTATTGCATTTATAAAAAACATTAAAAACGTAAAAAAATTTGGTTATGAAAATGATTAACACATAAAAACAAAAAAAGGAAATGATCACGCAGCGTTCTTTCGAAAGCACTACAAAAACATTACAACAGTGAGCCACCAGTTTTTCGTTCTTTCTAAAAAAAAAGTCAAAACCTACTATAAAAGATACAAGATCTCGTACAATGAAAACGAGAGCTGTAAAGTAAAAAGAGTGCGTGTTTCCAAAAGGATTGACCGTACGTATAAAACAAAGGCATGAAAAAGCTGGCTATATGCTACGCTACCACATGTTGTATGTGTAGGTAAGCCCATTCACCCGAGTTAGCTTGGTTACTATACTGTATAGTATAAACTATAGATATACATGTGTGCATATACACCGGAATCTCGGTCCTTCGAACAGTGAAACGTGCGTTCGAGGCTCTTGGAGCGAAACGAGCTCTATGAGCAGCATTTCCGTCTGGTTATGAATGTATATATTAGGATGTATATATACGCTATATTTTCTATATACACGTTCGACAAAAACTTGGAAATCTTATGTAGTCGAGATATAACATAAGCCTTAATTGGAATATAAAATATGACATTAAATAGCTTGTTGCTAGAGTAGTTTAGTTAAATTTATTAAGTTGCATGGAAACTCATGGATTTTTCCTTTTATATCACGGTACTAATGGAAAGATAGTTTTATTATAGAATCAAGTTGGTAAAGTGGAAAATTTATATTTTAACATGTTCTTATCTCTTATTGGTAGATGAGTTAGGAATGGATAAATTTTTTATGCTGTTGTTATGGTGTATTTTTGATTAAAAGGTTGGATTATAAATTAAAAATTACAAACTGATGGATTTAAAATAAATAATAATCAAATAAATTGACAATAAATAATTTTTTTCAGAAAATTGGTATTGTAGCGTTAAGTTATAGTGAAATAATATTAATTATATAAGTGAAAATTAGCAACTGTGGCCTCTAGAGAGACTAATAAAACAAAATTTTTTTCAAATTTTTTCGAAATTACACTAATAGTATATCGAAATATTATTTTTCAAAGTTACAGCGTAATAAAAATTGAACTTTTATACCTTTTTTTAAAAGTTAATAATTAGTGATTGAAATTTAAATTTGGTCCTATTTTTATTATTCTGTAACTTTGAAAAAAAATAATATTTTGGTATGCTATAAAAAATTAATATTTCAAAAAGATTTGAGCTCCATTTTCATTTTAAAAAGTTACAAGCTTCTAGCTATCAATGCTAAAGAACTAATAGGCGTTTGAAAATCTAGTAACTTTTCAGTAACATTCTTTAATCGCCTATAATTAAGAAAATATTGAGAGTAAGGAACTAAAACTTTGGCTTTCTTAATGTTTTTGCAAGCAGAATCATCTACCAAAATTTAAGCAAAATTGGCAACCCAGAACCCTCACATTCTCCTGGTTGGTAAACCAGAAAATTTTACATAAAAATTATATGAAAATGAAAAAAAATCTTAAATTTGGTCAAAACAAGCATTTTTCAAGATCATTCTTCAAAATAAACATTTTTTTGTTTCGATATTCAAAAATATCTCTTTCAACAAATATTTCTATCACATCGCATTATCTAACGTACAAAGATAAAGCACAACGTGCCTCCACCATAAGAAAACTCAACAACCGATCCTAAGATTTAGCTCACACGTATACAGCCAATAAACACGTACATTAAGTACATATATCTATACAAGCCTTATACACACGTGTTCTACTGTGTGCAGTCGAGTGTGTCCCAAGTCACACGTGACCCAGAATGTATATATATACATGTACGTATATATGATTGGGTGTCTTGCTAGCACAGCAGCAGCTCGTTTGTTGCTCATGTACGACTTCGTCATCGTCTCGACTGTGATTCAGGGATTAGGATCACTAAGCAGCTGAATTTTGCTCTCTTTTTTTTATTCTCTTTTATACTGCAACGATGACTTACTTTATCGGCTATCGTAAATTTGATTTATAACATGCTCTTCTCTTTTTCTATTTTTTTTTATTGATTTATCGATTCGCTTGAGCTTAGTTCGTTTGCCTTTTTGTGTGAACATTTTTAACAAAAAAAAAATAAAGAAGATATTGATAAAAGTAACGCTGTGAGTGCTTTTTGTGCGAAAACGATTTATGTAACTGATATGACAGTATACAATAGCTGTGGTATTTGTATGCTACACTAGGACGTTTTAGTAACCTTTTCAAAGACGCTTTTTGTGTGGCAATTTTTTTTGTGTGTTGTTTTTTCAAACAATTTTTTTACACAATTTTAAAATGCAATAAAAATTTCATACGTTGGTCACAAGATTGACAATGTAACTACGTAACATATTATTTTTATACAATTCTAAAAATTGTAATAATATAATTAATCAATTTATATGATAATAAAAAAAACCTTGTAAATAAAATATTTATTAAGTTTTTTTTAGTAAATGATCTGAAGGTAGTAATTTGATGACAGCTCCTCTTAATATAATAAATACGTGATCAGAAATATCCATGTGTAATAGCTTCATGTAAACTGTTACATACTATCGAATGATGTCATCAATTATTTTTTATAATTACATTGTATTATAAATTTTATTATTTTCCAGCCTATGAGTCTTACGCTATTGTTTATTCATGAATATTAAAAAAAAACTTTTATTGCAACTTAATTTAAAAAGTTTTTGAAATATTTTATTTGAATACGTAAACAAATAAAAATAATTCTGAAACCTCCCACTTGTATAACAATGAGAAAAATTTTTTGACTCTTCTACCCTGGTAGAAATTGTCACCAATTTTTCGCCAACCGTTGACTATTAGTTAAAAACATAGCCATAACCTATAAAGTTAGCAAACGAGTAACAGGTACAGCATTTTTATTGGTGAAATTTCTACCAGGGTATATATATATGAATATAAATTTTTGAGAAGAAACCAGGTAATAACCAGTTAACTCGATACCATCGACTTATGTTAAAAAGTAATGCGAACAAAATAAGTGGAAGAAAAAGAAAAGAAAGAAAAAAGAGAAGGAGAAAATGCCCGGAAGCTGTTTAATATTCTTGGTCGCGAGTCTTGAAACGTTTTCTTCAGTCGTACATACAATGAGAAAGAGAAAGAAGAAGAAGAAGAAAGAGAGGAGGATCTGTTGTGAAGGTATATAAAGGTATAGAAATATCAAGAAAGACCGAGAAAGAGTGAGAGAGAGGTGCCGTTACTTAAGTGAACGTAAAGACAAGCCTAACCCAACTCTTCTTCTGCACACGTACACATACACACACATGAAACTTGCGAAGAATATATATAACGTATAGAGAAAAGAGAAGACGAAAGAAGACTTGAAACGATTTTTTTTTCTTTTTTACTCTTAGCATGTACGTATATATTTATGTATATATATAAAAGAGCTTGAAACTTCGACTCCTGGCCTCACTTAAAGAGAACTTGCTCTTTCTCTTCTGACTGGGACTTGAATATATAGGTATATGTATATTGAGTTCGCGTGCATATACACAGCGCCACTAACCCAATACGGCTTTTTTTGAGCTCATTTGAGCACATACACACATAAGCATGGTTTTTGCTTTTTTTATGCATATACATATATGCGATTGAAGATGTGACCGTTTGTATAAAAATGTTTATATGGGTTTGGGTGTATGTGAATGAACAAGCGGTGCACGAGTGACCCTGATTTTTCGTTATTTATAAAACTGTTTATTGGAGAGCAGAGGAAATTTGAACTTTATTTTTTCTTCTCTGTAAAATTTACATTATTTTCGAATTTAAAAAAAAAGTAACTATTGTTTTCAATGATATAAATTTACTTCTACAGAATAACAATGAATTTAAAAATAAGAAATGTACGTTCATTTTTATATTTTTATAAGATGCAAAATTTGTTTTTGGAGTGATAAATATTTGGTATATTTTCATATTAACTATTTCCTGAAATTAAAATCCAAATAAATATTTTTTTATAAATAAAAGGTTTGATTTGCTTACAGAGATCAATGCGTTCTTCGCAGTTGCTCAAATCTCTTTTTATTTTTTTCTTTATTTTTTTAGACTTGTGTGGTCACGTAACGTTTTTTTTATAGATTTTTCGACATTTTTTTCTAATGTCTTAATTATATGGATAAACAATCTGATATGTCTATATAAAAATATGTTATGATACCTATAATAAGTTAAACATCAATTTATAACTTGATTTATAAAAAAGTTTTTAACAATTATTAAACATAAGTTTTAAGATTTAAAAAAAAAATAATAAAACATTAATTACTTAAAGTGTACAATAAACGTTTAACATAAAAAAAATAATCTCATAACTTCAGCACTCTCTTATACTCACAACTTATTTTATATCCAATCAAACCCAAAGTATATATAAATGCGTGACAATAACGCTCATCTCTTCATCTTCGTCACTTCCATTACCGAATCAATCGAGAAAAATTTTCATCACTCTTGTAATAGCCTAGAAGGAAAAAAAATTGCGCGCATCTAACACCTCCACCTTTATCCTTTGTTCCTTATTCTATAGTGTAAGGCGTAAATAAAAGCTTAAGGCGATAAAGCGAAGGAAAAAAAAAGAAGCGTGCACACGAGCGTGAAAGACAAGAAGAACATTGTACGTTTTTTTTACTTCTTCTTTTTCTTCTCATCATGTATGCCAAGTGACGTTTATCTTTATTTTTTTCTTTCTTCAAATGCATTGAGAATAGAAAAAAAAATCTTTCACGATTCTTCTCTCCCTCCCTCCACCCACTATAATATTATTTTCTACTTGATAAAATTTAAAGACACGAGCGCTTGTTTTAAAGATGTGCTGAAGAGCTATATGGATGCTTTACAGTTAGCCATAATAAAGACTCGACATTTTATAACAGTATGTGTATGACGTAGATTTTCTGTTTATGTATAGTTATTGAGGATGTAAGGATTATATGTTTTTCTTTTGATAGAAAAAAAAACAAAGAGAAAAGTAATCGGCGTGAATTTGAAACATGTATCAAATTGAGAAAATATGAAATGAATGATGGAAATTTTGAGTTTTAAGACATTTGTGTCAATTTGTTAAAAGAATATATATAAAAATCACAATATTTTATTTATTTTTGCATTGCTTGAAAAATCCTTTCTTTTTTGTTCTATTGACAAAAAAAAATAAATTTTTGGAGTTAAAAATATTTTAACTCCGATTACCTGATTCATCATAATATTGATATTTTTAATTTTTTCACCATACCCTGACTGAAAGTATCACTTTAACCCCAGCTCCGAAAAACGGAAGTGATATTTTCGAGCTAGGTATGGCGAAAAATAACATACACACCACGGGAGGTAAAATGGCGACCCCATAACACTCACCAGTTCTTTGTCTCCTTTGGTGTGTAATATACTATTTTGTCTGATAAAAATCAATATTATAACAATAATTTTTCTAAAAAAGTTGAAAACTCACGAAACAAATTTAAAAAAATTACATAATCAAGAAAAAAATGTAAAAACTAAACTATAGCAGGTAAACTTGAAAAAAAAGTAAGGAGACAAAAGAAAGGAAAAAGATTAAAATTGGATCTTTGGTATAAGTATATAGACGAAGAAGAAAGAAACAAAATAGCTCGAAGAAAGAAGAGCGGGTAGACTATATGTGCATTAACCGCTTTGCGCTGAGACGACGCCACACGTAACAACAGGACTCCTTTCTTCTACTTCTCCTTCTTTTTCTTTCTCTCTCATCCACTTTGCAATGCCGTAATAAAATGTGCACTAACGTTAGCTATACATCCAATAGTTATATGGTACAGTATAGCAGTAGTAATAGTAGTAGTACTATACCCTTATGCCGGTAATCCCACGTGGGAAAACGGCCCTAAACGTTCCTCTGTACCGCCTCTTTTCTTTTCTCTTATCCTCCTTCTCTTTCAGCGGAAATTGAAAATGCATTGAGACGTTCGAATGGAAAAAAGAGAAACATACATATATATGTTTAGCCTAGACAACTACATAGATTATAAACTTGTGTTTATATATATGTATATAAGCTGTATATACCCTTTTTAGATGTTTTTATTTTGTTTTTAAGACGATGTACATAGACGAAAAGTAATGTTAACTGTATAGAGGTTCTTTAGGTAATGTCGCACATTCAACTCCGCCTCTCTCTCTCTTTCTCTTTCGTTGCCTTTTACAGCTTGTAACGACTAAGGTATAGAAGGAAAGATTAGGTTTTAAAAATATTTGATGTTTTCTAATGTCGTAAACATTCGTAATTAAATTCAATTGTTTATGCATTGTTTAAACAGTTAGTTTTTTTATTATTTCTTTCACTTTATGCCTGTGAGAGAGAAATGTAATATGGAATTTGTAAAATTTAAAAATAGGTTTATTTTTATGCATTTTCATGATATTAAGTCGCACATAGCTAATATAAATGCATGTATAAATCTTTATTCCTAATTTAATAAAAGTATTAACAGATAAATATTATTTTTATTATAAAATAAACAAAAGAATTTCATGTTACCTTCCTATGTCATCTCAGTGCCTTTATCATCAACACATTAATCTTTCAATATATATCGTGAGATGAAAATGAAAATACCAAAAAGCTATTCATATATTTATCTCTGCTATGCTACTATACCCAATCTTCTCAACTCACAGCATAATCAACGTTTATATTTGCAAACATATAGGCTAAAATATAGGCTTGGCGCCCTTATAACGCTCACGCATTCGTGAAAATTTATAGGGATATATACGTGCGGCGCGAACGGAAGCTCAAACTCATTCCATTAAAACTATTCTGCGTGAGACTGGTAGAGTTACGTTTTATGAGACAAACGGTTATTTCTACGAAAAAAAATATTAACGCAATATCCAATGCGTAAAGACATTTATTTTCTTTTTTTATCTTGATAATGAAACTTTTTCATTGAAATATCGTGATATTAAACTTATATTTTTGATTATAAAAAATTTATTTTACATCTAAATGATAATGTTCTAATAGTAATAAAAAAAATTTGCGTTCATATTTTTAAAAATTTATTTTATGCAAAAAATCAGAATGGAAATCATTGGATTAATTACTAGATGTTTAATTTAAAAAAATACCTTTCCCGAATAAAACTTATAAAAATAATTTACAAACTACGTATTTTAAATTGAAAAATATTATCTTGAAACTTTGAATTCTAAAAGCAAACAAAACCACCCACCTTAGAAAGAAAGTATCAGAAAAAAGAACTCAAGAGAAAATTAAAAAAAAAACGAGATTATTCGAAAAAAAGATGAAAAGAAAAGCCTTTTCAAAAGCAATACGACGATGTTCACCTGCCCTCAGTGTCATTCATTTTTCCTTTGCTTATACTTGCAGCACTTGTACGGAGCATATATACAGAAAACTATTCGTAAAGGAATGCGTTCGCGTTACCGTCTTTTGTAAAGCGCATACTATTCTTGAAAGCGAATACATAAACAATGCAAGCTAGGCACACAGAGGATGCGGGATCTTATTGAAAAAAAAAAATTCTAAAAAAATGTGTGTAGGGCCACACGCCATCGTATGGTAGAAAAAGGAGCTTATATATATAAGCGCGTGTTCAACAATTTTGGTATTATACCCTCCTTGCTTGTTTATTGCTTTCACTTGAAATCGTTCACTTGCCCCTCCTTAATTTCTCTCTTTGTGTATAACTTTAATTTTAGTGGGTGAGAGCATGTGTGCGATTTTTTTTTTATTTTTTTTGTTGGTTGGAAGAACGCGCACCGGAAATTGCGTCAAATGTTTTCTAGTAAGCGTGTGTTAAAATACTGAGAAGGAATGATGTATACAAGTATGCGCGGTGGATATATACATATGTGTATAAATGTAAAAATCGAATGACATCATGACAATGATGTGCAATAGAAGCAGGTTGGAGATTCTCTTTATTTTTTTTTAAATCTATTGTTGTGCTTATGCTTTCACTTAATAGTACAGAGTATTGTGCTTTTTAATTAGCTTAGTAATAGATTTACTGAGTAAAATTAATAATTCAAATATTTTTTAAAAAGTTAAAAAAATTTTTTTTTATTTAGATTGAAAATGTATGCATGTTTAATAAATTGATGAAAAATATGTATTTTTGATTAAAATAATAATAAAATGGAAATAATATTGAGATATCAGTATTAAATTTTGACGAATTAAAAAAAATCTTTAACCTTTTAGTTAGTAGTTTAATGAAATTTAAATAAAAAAAGCCAGATATTTTTTATATACATTATGTAGTAACAGTTTTTTATTATTCTTTTTTGTGTAACAAAGTTAAGGATCAAATAATTAGTTAAACGAATTATGTAGTTGAGTAAGATTTCTAGGTTTTCTAAGTTGTCCAAGTTGACGTTGTTATCTTCGTTATTTTCGTCGTCATCGTCATTGTTGACGTTTAAAATACTAATACATTCAACATTAATATCATTTCCAGTCGAGAATACTTCGTAATCATTCAAATTTACATCTATTATTTTGTCATCGTTTTCATTATCATTATTAACATTATGATTGTTTTGTGTTTTTGTCACAGAAATATATTCTTCAGTTTGAGTAGTACGTATTACTAAACAATCTTTTTTGGCTTACTTTTGGAAAGATTGCACCTGTTTTTATAATAATATTTTCATAATGATTTTTCTGATCTATTATCCAACGCTCATATATCTTTGCAGTTAGCTTGAAATATTTGATTCATTTAATTAGGAAATCATTGGTAATAAAATTGTCGTAGCTGTTTGTTTTGGATTTCATCTTTCAGAATTTTTTTTTATTGAGTAATCTTTGTTCGATGGATTATGTATACCTACACTATCAACAATATTTTAATACCAGATTTTTAAAATCTGGTATTAAGGAGATGTAAAATGGATACTACACCTGTACTCAAATATTTACTATTTTTTTTATTTTATTGCAAAATTTTAAGAAAATAAATGCTTTATCTTGTAGTATTTATCATGAAGATTATTCAGTTAAATTTTTAAATAAATTCATCCATTAGTTTCTCAGAATTTTAGATTTCTTATACAAAATCTAAAAATTTTAAAATGTATCATTGGAACCCAAAATTCTGAAAAACTAATGAATGAATTTATTTGAAAATTTAACTGAATAATCTTCATTTTAAATACTACAAACTAAAGCATTTTTTTTCCTCAAGTTTTACAATATGATGAAAAGATAGGCTAAATTCATGAGTACAGGTGTAGTGTCCGTTTTACATCCCCTTAAACCATATAATATCTGATGATTTAATAACTTAAAAAAAAATACACAAATTTTTAAAATATTGTTTTTATTATTATTTGTCAAATAATTAAGTAATGAAATATCTTTTACGTAAAATGTTAATAGTATAGTTAAAAAGCAAAGTTCAGACAAACAATTGTTTCGAATTATAAAAATTAACCTTTAAAAAAAATTTTTTTTAGATTGTTGGTTTGAACTTCAAGACTACGTAAATCCCACGGTTCTTTATAATGTCGAACGCTCTCAACTTTAAGCACCCGATAATCATTAATAATTTACTTGTACAGACAACATAAAATTATCAATCGATAAATTGTTTCAGACACCAAATTCTCCCTTAATTTACATAAACGGATTTAACAATGCAAAATTATCAAATTTGTTCGTACATCCGAAGATCCTCGAAAAGGGCCTAAGTTAACTTATCCGTTCCAGACTCTTAAACGCGCGTCCGTTAAGCGTCGATCACTCAGAGGTCAATCGACACATCCGGTGCCGATTAAGTTAGAGCTAAACTGCTATATGACTACTCTTCCTATCTGCATTTTTTTAAGAAGCAATTTCCGCTTGTAAGTGAGGCTGTGTTTCTTTCTCTCTCGATCGGAAATCGCATGTTTTCAAAGATTTCTCAATTTCCTCTGTTCCGTAACGATATGAACGAGTAAAAACTATACACGCGCGCGCCTATATCTCTGTATATATATACTCGTGAGCGTGTTTGTAACGATGACAACTGGACACGAGGAAGTTGATGATAATACTCTTCCAGCAACGACAAGTGCATTAGCTCTCTCAGCTGAGCGTGAACTTTATAATCGTAATTTTGAATCATTATGTTGTAAGCTTTAGCGAGGATTGAATGATGGCATGGATTGTCATTGTTGTTAAAGAATCAATGAGTCGTAGGTTCGATTTTATCATTGAGTTATTTTTATTGCCGGACGTAAAGACATTATTTTTTACTGAAGTCTTGATAAAAGGAGCTGTAAAATCAATAAATTGAGTTTGATGTTTATTAAATATAAAAATATTATTTTTTTAATGATTAAATTAATTTTGATACACTTTTCAAATAACGAACATAAATACATAAACAAATACAATATCAAATATTAAAAATATCATTTTTTTCTTTACAGTTCCGCAACTGACACTTTTAGAATTCCCAAAAATATCTTTTAAAAAAAGGTATTATTCGCAAATCTAAGCATCTGTGACACTTCTCCCTTTAATATCTCGAGACTTGTTACAAAAAAGAACAGATTTTTGCTCAAAGCTACGACGAGAGATCTCTTTCAGGGTCAATAGAGACAGCGAGGGAGGAATGAAATGCTGATGCGACGTTATTTTTTTTCTTTTTATTTACACACATACACGCGTGTGTGTATGTATATATACATGTCTGTAGCAACCGGATGTAAGTCGTCGGCATCGCCATAGTCTCTCTCGCTTCAATCGGCGTATCTCCGCGAGAGCTCGGCAATTAAAGTAAGATAAAAGCTTGGCTCTTCCAGATAAAGGAAAACAAGGACGCAAAGACAAACGAGCGTATAAAATTCAAGACCGAAAAACGCCGCTTAGTCTGCTATGTGAGACCATTTCTTAGAATGTAAAGATAAGGATTTTTAAAGAGCTATAAATTTTTTCTCATTTCCTTTTTTTCTCTTTTATATAAAAGAGTTGCACGATCTTTTTTTCGTGTGTTTATAAAACCATCGTGGTTTAATATGGTTTTTTCTGATCTCTGCGGTTTGTCATGTGTCAAAAGTTTTTGTGATCGTAAAACGACTTGCTCTATTTGCCGAGTCAATTTTCATTGAAATTATTTTATTTTGAACCATCAGAGCATATTAATATTTCAGATAATATTAAAATTAGAAAGATATTACGTAATTATTTAAATAACATTTTATTTTAGTTTACATATAAAATAGAATAATAAATGATCTTAGAAATTTATCGCATAAAGTAAAGACCCCAAAATTCGACCACTTTATTATAAAAATGTCTTTTATTGCCATTTCTTGTAATATATAATTTACTTTTTGATTAATTAAGAATTGGAGTCTAGTTGAGTTTTGGAATTTTTATCTTATCTAAATTCAGGAAAAAAATGTATACTTATTTTGAAAGTCACCTACATAAAATGAAATGTGATATTTTTTAAAGCTATATGCATACGAATTTGTTACAAGACGCGCGATCACTATTTATGTAATCTTTTTGAAAGCATTGTGTTTATGCGCGGAAGTGTCAGCATTTTTCACGATATAAATGTTTGCAAAAAAAAAAATTTTTTAGTTTTTCGAATATTAAAAATATTTGATATTGAAATTATATATTGGAATTGAAACTTAATCTGAAAGCTAGAAAAAAATTGGGACATCTTAAATTGAACAAAAAATATGAGACTTTCTTAATTTAATGAAACAAATTTATTGATAAATATTTTATTTCTTTTTTATGACAATTGCAACAAATGAAGATGATTCGATATCAATTAAATAATTAATTCTGTACAATTCATCTAAAGCGCCGTAAAACTTTCATCAAAGAAACGAAAGAAACCGACACAAATATAAATCTTACAGCTTGCTCTTTCTCTCTCTCTTCCTCTCGTCCGCTCATAAACTCTTCACATCCCTTGAAAGATCAGAAGCCGTGTATATATATATTGCGCGGTTTGCTTTCAATAAAATATTCTCAGAAATCTGTAACATATAACGAGCCTAAATTTGCGCAAAAGAGCTTAGCAAAGCATTTTACTGTTTCCGTGCTATTAATGACCTCGTACACGTCCGGCTTGTCTCAAGAATCAATGTGTATATGTATATATACATGAGCAAGCAGCTCTTACACATACGTCATGTGTGTATATATAGAAGGGATGGAAACACAAGGGCGCTAGAAAAGATTTCTCATTGAATTTCCAATATCCACTTTTTGGTTGTAGTGATACAAGGATCGAGCATGCAGCTTGTCTTCTACTCGCTTTTTTTTTTAAATATGCAAAGAGACGAGGGTTGAAACAGTAAGTATGCGGAGGAGGTAGAAAATAAAAGAGTAAAGAGTGCAAAAGCAGAAGGAAAGAAAAAAAAGGGTCGAGTGGTTTTCGAGGATGCGAGAAAAAAAGGGGGGAAAAGCTCGAGACGAATTCGTTCTTGAGACAATGGTTGAATATATAGTTGTTGCTATATTCATCTTTTTGATTATTATTCCTCCCTTTTCTAATATCAGAGCTTTGACGTATCTGTTTATATAACAGAACAACGTGACTCATGGCAATTATTTTCATTGAAATATGTAGTGTGTCGTTAAATAGATGCTATTCAATATATCGATTTGTGTTAGATAAATTTAAAGCTTTAATTTTTTTGAATTTATTAGCTTTTAGACGTATTTGCTCTTAAATACATAAATGAGATTGTATCTATAATCTCAAATGACAAATCGTAATGTTTAACAATGAAAAATTATAGCATGATGATGTATTGCATAAATTTACAATAAAAAGAACTAATATATTTAATAATTTTTTGAATAGTCATAAATTTTATTACGTGTCGTATAGTATGTCATTATTTTTGTTAAATTTACATTAATAAACAAAATTTAATTAAGATATCCAGAAGATTTAATCATTGTTAAAATAAATTAAAATTGAAAACATTTTTTCAAATTATTATTCATTAAATAAATGTCCACATAAATAAAAATTGAATTAATACTAAAATTCATTAATTATATCCAGACTATATACTTATACGTATAATCTCTGCATCAGGAGCAATCTTTCATTCATATTAAATAATCATCGAAGTCTCGTCTAGAATGCATGGACGAGGACAACGACAAAACACACACGCACGATGGAGGCTCGACATCGTTTTAGTAGCCGACTAGCGTTTATCACATAGCACGCTATATGTATATATTGAAAATTTTCTTTCTCTCTTTTGCCGGCGTTGCAAGAAGTCAATGCACTCCTCCGTATAGTATACATACGGAATCTTTGCTGAATGCATATATAGTATATATAGTTATTCTCTGTCTCTCTCTTTCCTTCTGTTTTTTTTTCTTGCCTGTTCACTTTCAGGTATGCAGCCACGCGGGAAGAATCTTTGAGACTTCGATATGAGTATACATGTTAGAACAAGAAAAAGAGATTTTTTTTCGTTTTGTTTGAAAAGACAAACTATTTGTGTCCGGTTTTGACGATAGCATAATGCGCTTTTTTTTCTATACTTGTTTTTTTGTTATGGATTTTGAAGTATTTTGGGTTTTGTATATCGGGATTGATGCTTCTAAAAATAAAGTTTGGAAAATTTGATAGAAAAAGTGTGTTTTCAGGTGTTTTAAAATAAATTTTCATATTTTAAATGATGAGTTTAGCTACGAAAATTATTTCTCAACATTTGAAGTGAAACCTCATAAGAAAGATAAAATCTTAATCTTATATAGGGATTTTTTAGTAAAAGACAGGTTCTAACAGGTTTCAAATTAGCTTTGTACGAAGGAAGTGTCGAAAATCCGGTAATGAGTTCTGTTCTGTCAGAAATTCAACAAAATAAAAGTAATTAAAAGATCATTTAAGTAATGCCATAAATGAAAATGTTTCACAACTCTAATCCTCAAATAAACAATAAAATATAATGGTTTACGTAATTTATAAAGTTCTTAAAAAGAAATTAAACGAATGTTATCCAAAATATATTTATTTTATTTGCTTTTTGATTTAGAATTAATTAATTTTCTTTCTAACAAATTTTATAAAATGGAAAAATTCATAATGAGGGTCATAAAATAATAAACAATGATTTACAAAAAAATTTTTAGTTCAATGAAAACAAGCGCACAAAAACATCTGCCTTCAACTGTATAGTTTAAATCAATTCATATTCGCCAAACCAAAAACCATTCAATTCATCAAAACTTTCTTTTTCGAAAAAAAGAAAAAGGAAAAAAAACAAGAGAAAGAGAGAGAGAGAGAGAGAGAAAAAAAAACTGAATAGTATAACCGTCTTGAAATTCCAACGTTTGTTAGCTTCACGCATAACCATCGCATGTGCGCCAAGCTTCTCAATAACAACAACAGCAGCTATAACGACGTCGGCAGATGCTCTACAGTTCTTTTTTTTTCCCTGAAACATTATATATATATATATACCATTTTGAAAGAAAGCCAAAGAAACCTATACAAGATCCTTTTCTTTATTTTCACACGGAGCCATATATACACGAGACTTTTAAAAACGGGTTTTCCTAAAACCGAAAGATACGATACAGCGACGAATGCTAGATTTTTACCTGTCGATTTTTAGTCTAGTCGGCGGTAGGTTTTTCCTCGCATACCTTCAGTGTTACAAAGATATTCACATAGATATTTTAAGTACCTTAGTTAAAAGTTAAATGCATGCATCTAGAAGATTTGATTGTTTAACGATACACTTTTAGTCAAAATCGTATATTATTATTGTAATTACTTGATCTTCTCGGAATGAATACAATTGTTTTATTGTAGAAAATTTTAGGTGCTGCAAAGAAATTACTCTATATGATTTATTAGCAGATTGCTGTTTTATTATAGGTGTAATGGATAGGCAGTTTTTTCATATAGGGTCGTGCTAAGTTGGTTGTCAAATTTATTTTTAGTATTGCCTGACAATAGGTTTAAACATGAATGGAAAATTTCGAGAGCCTTTTAAAATTATTTACAATTTTGAATAAAAAAATTTTTTAAAGAAAAGGAAATTATTCTTCCAACGTTGTATATGCTAAATTTCGACATTATAATTCATAATATAAAATAAATTAATTTACAATTAAGATTTCAACGAATGTTTTAGATTTAAGTGAACGAATAAAGCGTGCTTATGAATATTTCAAATAAATTTATTTTACGTTCTTCTAACCTCAAAATCGCAACTTCTTTCCTCATTTTCGGCTCTCAGAACGTAAAATTCATTACGTTACTTGGACAAAAAGGCTTTTTAACGAAACTCGTTACAAACCTCGCCTTCGGCTCGGCTTGTAATCTTCTCGTTTCGTAAAAAAAGCCTATCTGTCCACGGAACGTAATGTACTATTTATTAAATATAATAAAAGTAAATTTCTTACATAATAATATTGGAAATATTATAAAAAAAATATATCATTATTAGCTACTTATTTTATTATCTTTTATAAATAATTAAAATATAAAAAAGTCAATTAACTTTTTCTTTTTGATTTTTTGTCGAATATTTAAAATACTGAATTTTAAGAAAAGTTATTAGTACAATATTGCACAAAAAAATCGTTTCGACAGCACGAACAAAAACAATTAATTTTTTTCCTTTCTGTTGTAAGTACAAAAAAAATATTTCAACACTTAACATGAAGCACACAGACAGTATGCCTATAGGCTAATCTCGATTATGCTAATAACAATCGTACAAAGTATAATCGACTAAGTAAAATATTAAGAAAAAAAAAAAGAATTCGAAGTTTCATGGCTTCAAAGTCATTTCTAATTTCCTGATAATAATTTATTTGAAATTGAAATTAGACGTTCCGTTCGATCGTAAAAATGCCTCTCAATGATTTCGTTTTCTCAATCCCACACAAGTTCATGCATATATACATGTATGCAGCTTTACATAAAGATGAAGAGTAACGCGGATGATACGTTGTATAATCTTTTTGTAATATTTCTTTTCTAGAATACAAAGTTTTTTTCGTAATACGATGGAAAATTTACGATATCTTTTTTTTTTGTTTAAAAAGTTTAACATGTTAGAAATTTTCAAGTTTTATTAGAATAATATAATATATATTTAAGATAAAAATTGAAATGTATTAAAATTTACATATATCATATTATTGTTAATACTTATAAGTAACAAATATTTAAAATTAAAAAAAATATTAATATCAATATAAACTTTATTCGAAATTGTAATAAAAAAATTAAAATAGAAAAATAACTTGATGCAAAGACACAAAAACATTGTTGAACCTATGATAAAAAAGCATCTCATCTACATTTCCCATAAATCCAGCGGAAAGAGAAGTCTTGTCAAAAAAAAGAAATAAATAAAAAAAAAATAAAAATTCTAAAAACTCGTTGGTGCGAAAAAAGGCGGAAAAAGCTTGCTCGTTCTTCATGTGCATACGAACACTTGAAAAAGAAAAAAAAAATATAATAAAAACCAAAGAGAGAAAAAGAGATACGGAAAGAATAGAAATGACAAGGAGCAAAACTAACGCGTTGGCACACCGGAAATAGGCGTAATAACGAACTCGATTGCTACCGTACGTGTACCGAATGCTGATAATTCTTTCTCTTACTTTTTCATTCGTGTATGCATTTGCCATATAGACGAAAAATATTGCAGAACAAAAGACTTTTTTTTTGCATTCTTGTCCACAAAACTTACGTGCACACAAATACACATCCACACCTATGTAGAAACTAATAAATAAGTTTGTTCTTTTTTTTTATATTTTTTTTTTCTTGTAAAGGTCGGTTATGACAAGCGATGCATTTGGATGATAATTAGTCAATGAGAATACCGGATAAGACATAAAGAGTGGAAGATGAGCTGTGATAATCATTTTTTAGTAAAAAAAGGAGAAGCTTCCGTGATGCGTTGCAATGAAAGAATTTAGTCTTTATGACGTGTAACAACGTACACGGATGACAATTAATTTTTTTTTTAATTTCTTTGATGCGTGTTGAAGGTATGATTAAATTTTTATAACAATTTAATGATTGATTTTTAATTTAATGATGTGTGAAAATATTTCTAAATAATTATATTATTAACTTAAATAGTTTTACTAATGATAATTTTTATATTTATTAAAATAAATAAATTTTATGATTTTTTGTTTGTTTGGTTTGCGTGGAAAAAGTTTGTTTTTCTTTTTTCTTAAAATAACATTTATAAATAAAATAAAAGCCACGTTCTTTCTAATTTTTTGTTTACCTCAATGACCTAATAAAGACGAACTTTCATTTTTATATTTATATAAAAAATAATCCAGATGATATACTTCCAATACCACGCAGCGTTATTTTAGACAGTTTAGAACTTTCATAAGACTGAAAAAAAAAGAGATCGACGCTTGAAAACAACGCACACCTGCGTGTTTCAAAATAAATCCAACATAAGTCAGCGACACATCCCGCGCGAGTAAGAAATATTTTGACATTTTCAATCCTGCTTTCCCCTTTTTATCATATGAGAAAAACCGAGAAATTTTTGTCGTCGTTGACGTCGTATAGAAAGATAAATGTTTGATTACTTTAAAAATTTTTCTTTCTTCTAAATTATGACCCTCTTTTGTCGCTCATTTTATAAATTTAACTCTCGATTATTTATCTTAAAAAACGAGAAGCTATTTTTATTTTGAATTCTCGTCTATAGCTATTCTAAAAATATATTATCATTATTAATTGCTGCAATAAACAATCAATTTGATTAGAGCCATAAGAGATACGCAGCGAATAGTTTTATAATTAGATATGCAGCAAAACAATTTGTTGATTATGCAAATGAGAACATTGAATAAGTAGAAGTTAATTATTAATTTCATTGATAGAATAAACAATTTTATGTAATTGAAATAATTTCTTCTTTTTTTTCTTTTAATTTATATCTTCATTAATACAGCGATGTACTTGAACCATCATGAATTACATACATTGAAAAGATAACAATATAAGCTTATGCAGAGCAAATTTGCAAAGCATACACCTACACGAAATTAATAAAAAAACATTGTGTTAATAAATTGCTTGAATCACGATGATTAAAATCTTTTTTTTTCAAAGACATTGAAAAATAAATGTACTTCGTTTCTTAGAACAATCTTACATAGATAATTTAAATTTAATAAAAAATCTATTTATTTTAAAATATTTTTATTATTATATTTTTTATACCCAATAAATCATACAGATATCGAATGTTATTTATTACAAATAAATCACGCTATTTAAGGTACTCATTAAAATAAATTTAATATTTATTTGATATTCGTAAATTTATCTTTCGTGGTAAAATGTAATAAATTTTATAAAACAAGAAGTTAAAAGAAAACAAATCTTTACGTTAGTGTTTTAAAAAATTTTAACTATAAAAAGTTGCATGATTTCGTTTATCAGAATGACAATCATAAATAGATCAATCAGATATTATTTATTTATAATAAGTAAAAATGTTTATTAAAAATTTTATCTTACACGGATCTTCCAAACTCCTTGAATATTCAATTATAATTACACGATTAGAGATCTATAATTATACTACCAAATAAATGTATCCAATGACTCATACTTTAAATGGCTCCTTATGGTTTCTATGAAATTAACATTTTTTTATTCGAAACTGAAACCCATTAGAGAGTCAAAGGTGAGTCATTTGATGTCACCAATAAAAGTTAATGTTAACATCATCGCAAAGATCTATTACTATCTTCTGAGCCAAAAGAAGAAAAAAATAATAATTAACCTTTTCTAGATCAAGTTTTAAAATCATAAATTTTTACGTTCTAATTCGCTTGCGTTTATAACCAAACAAGAATTTTTCCTATTAGTGTCGTATATACTTGGAATCATACTAGTTTAATCCTTTGACCATCATCATAACGAAATCCACGTTACACCTGGCCTTCTCCAAAAGATGATTCAGACTTTAGCACGTCATTCTTTCTTACTCCCAGCGTAAAACAAAAGCGAGATCTCTTATGTGTGTATATGTATATGAAACTTGATTCTTTAGCCATTATTATTCGCTAAGGCAGAATAAGAAGTTGAGATCGCGTGGGAATTAACATTGCGAGAGGTTTATGTTTCTGAGCTCTAGAGAAGAGAGGCAGCATATAATAAACTCGTTTTTCCTTAGATTCCACGTGTTGAGTTGCTTATACTACTACTATACATACTACTTGTTAACTAACCGAAACGACGAATATATACCACACTACGACGACGTCAACACCATTCGGCGCGCCTACGCGTGACTTTCACGCCTACGCGAGCGATTCTTTGATTTTAACAATTGACAACTGACAAACGAGACTAAAGTAGATGAGTTTAAAAAAAAAACATATAATATCACGATTAAAGTCTCCCTCCGTTGTTGTGGCGGGGTATTGTAAACAAAGCTATTTTTCTAATAATATTTTCTCTTATAAAGGCGCTTTATGAGATGTTGGCATGAAGGGTTGGTTTATTTATTACTTTATTAAAATAATATTAAAACAATATTTTTATTTGTACTACAAGTTATATATATTTTTCAAGGTTATGTTATTTTACCTAAAAGATAAATCAAGGCTGTAATCTGTCATTAATAATTGTCGGTAATTTGTGAGAAAAAGTGTTTGGTAATGAATTTAATTGGTTATTATTAATAAGGAAGAATGATAATGCAATAATTAATTGAACAGTAAGTTTTTTTTTTTTTTAACTTAAACCAACGCATGAATGAAAATACATTTTATGATTGGATGAAGAAAAAAAGAATGCGTATTTTCAATAATTCATTTTTATGAATCATACAAATAAAAGTCAGTTTTTAAATACAGTACTTGCAATTAAATAAAATTGCAAATTGTGTATCCATTTAAGATTTATTTTTATCGTATTATTAGTTAATAAAAAGGTTTTACTTATTTTTTTATGACGCAAATTCATATTAAACTACAACAATAAAGCATCGACTAAAGATTTATAAATAATACTTTGCTTTAGTATCCACTTTTAGTATTGACCTTTTTATATTGTTCATAGATGTTTAAATGTGAAATAAAAAACATAAATTGACCATTGCTTCAACTACTAAATCTTTAAACTGTATAATAAAAAGAGCATTTGTAATGTTTTCGCGTGGGTTGTAGAAGAAAATAGTCAAAGGACATTCGCAAAGTCTAAGATAAATGAACTAAAACGGGATAACATCGCTGAAATCCTAATTTTGTTATTTTCTTTATTATCAGAATATATTTTATAAATTTTCTTAAAGAAAACAATCTGACATTGTTTTCTTTAAATATTCAAGGAAATATGAATAGTTTTTTTGCATTTATATATAAAAATCAGGTACAATAGTATTATATATAAATATACAAATATAATTAGTATTATTTGTAATTTTATCATTCCCAAAGATGATTACTAATGAGATCGTCAGTGGCTCACTCGGTAGAGCGTTGGATTCGTAATCTCGACGACTCGAGTTCGAATCCCGCTCTCGGCGACTGATTGATACAAGCATCACTGTATACGATACATATGCTTTGTTCACAAACACATTGGCGATCTCCGTCGCTAATTAGCATCGTAATGATAGCATAAATACAGTGACGTTAAATAAATTTAAAAAAATGATTACTAATGCATACGAAATTTTAATAAGTACATAAGATGTATTCACTGTTTTTTGATATTTTGAATATAATATCAATTTTTTAATTGAATCAATTAATTCACAACAACATCCATGAAGCTATAGTTTTATCTCAAGATTCTCATTATATTAGGTTATAAAATAAGAGTTCATTATATTTAGAAATAAAAATAATTATAAAAAATTATTTAGCTATACATACAATTCTTAATATAAAATTACAAATAGTTTTTCTTCTAAATAAAAACTTATATCTCATTAAAAAAACTACGTATTTATAAAAAATATTTACACTATTTATCCGTGAATGAATTTATTCAGCGGACAACGGAAACATTAAAGTTTTTTTTTTCTCATATGGGAATAAACATGCAGTCCCATGTACACATAATGCAACGATTTAATGGGAATATCACCTTTTTTTTCATCATTTATATAAGCGCCAAAAGATCAAGGAAGGCGCGTCTGTTCAATATTTTCCTACATGCAGCCGTCACTGTTTACAGTTGAATGTATATACGACCAAAGCATTGAATGACTCATACAATTTTAGTATTAAATATATGGATACGCGGATTTAACACTGTTTTCTTCTACTTTTTTTTCTCATAAATTTTTCTTTTTCCCTTACTAATTCCGGAAGTGTGTACATCTATTAAAGCAAATTACCGTCAATAAGGAAAACCGAATACAAATATTTGTACAGTAATTTTTTTTTAATTATTTTTTTTTGTTGTGTGGAATTTTCGTGATTTAATGAAGTAAAGAGTTGAAATTATCCCTGGTAGAAAATAAACCATTTTTTGGCCATTTTTGCTGGTTAACACATGTTAAAATGACACTTATCTAGAAATTCTGTACAAAGAGTTTCCAAAATTTCTAGATAAGTGCCATTTTAACATGCGTTGACCAACAAAAATGGCCAAAAAATGGTTTATTTTCTACCAGGGATGATTTATGAGTAATGGCTACTATATGGTGCAACAAGCCAAGTCCATGACACTTTAATTCTCTTAGCATCGTTGACTATTTTGAAAATTAAAAGCGAGTACGTGAGGCAATTGTAAGCGCATAATAAAGCCGTTAAAAAAGCGGACACGAAAAAAGGTCTCGGTTGAAATCTAAAACGAGTACAATATGAGTGAAATTTTATTAGTGTAATTTATGTAATTAATATTTTCTTAAAGTAATTAATTTAATTTCACACTACATGAAATTTAACTTTATATACTTTTTTTAATTTAATAAATAAAAAAATAATTGTGATATGCATTATGCATGCAGTGTGGTATAAATCTAACATTGAAACTACTTTTTGAACATTATTGTATATTTTACTAATTTACCTTCATATTTGATATGTGTAGGTAATTTGAAATAAAGTCGTCAATTAAACCTAATAAATCATAATTTTTTTTCTTACCATCTGCATTAGATTTTTTTTTCTGACAGCCACAAATAATAATTTAACAAAACTAACCATTAATATCAAATTTTTACTCAACATTTTTTTTTCACATCATATCATATAAGAAAAAAACAATAAAAAAAATTGAAGCCAAGCGCGCATGAAGCAACATAACATTTAAAAACCAGTTCTCATTGACGCAAGCTTGCCCTCGCCATTTTACACGCTCCTAGAACACAAAGTGTAAAAAAGAGAAAAAAAAATAATAAAATACAACGAAAACACATACATACTTACGAAGAAAACCTTATATAAAGACATCATCTTCGCGCGTACAGAGGGAAAACGAGGTCGAGTCTAATTGTTACGGTTATTACTTTCGGAGTCTTTTAAGAAAAAAAAATATATGTATAAGACAGAAGCTATGCTTGTATTTTGCCTTCTTGTATTATGGCAACGTAACGCAAAGCTCGTGAGAAATTCTCACGTGTGTATATATACGTACATTATATGTGTAAATATAAAAAAAATCCATTTTAACGAAGAGAAGATGAAGCAAAAATTAAAATGAAGGAAGGATAGTGATAGAGGTCAATAAGCATTGCGAACTTTGAGATGATCATTCATTTAACGATCTTATAAGTCTTGCATAACAGTCATTGATGATGATTTCTAGTATGCGAGAAGTAAGATTGGTTGACCTCTTGATTGGAATATGCTCGGCGAAAGTTTAACGACGATTGATTCTAGATTTTATTCTTGGGATTTTGGTTGTTTATTGTTTTATTTAATAAGGTTACAATAAAAATATTTGAGAAATAATTGGAACAATTTTTTACGGATCATTAATTATTTTATTACTTTTTTTTATTTTTTCGAAAATCTCATTTTAAAATGTTCTAGATATTTCTCTTTTTCTTCGTTCGAATTTCCTAATCCGTTGTTAAGTTTAAAATTGCTGAATAAATCAACAACCGTTTGATAATAGGTTAAGAGATTCGATATTGTAATAAAAATTCAATTACCACATTATCATAGCACCATCTAGTCTAAGTACCATCATTACATTATGCAAAATTCATTACATAAGATAGCGTACTTTCTTCTCTCTAAACAATTTAAATCCTCCGAAACGCTAAAGCAGCAAGCAACTTCTGCATATATATACAAAGCCTACCTTCACTTAATTTTAATCAAAAAAATTACGCAAATGCATAAATGTATGTGTATGTGTGTGTGTGTGTGTGTGTGTGTATGTGTATGTGTATATACTTTTTCTTAAGCTCGTGCAATGTACTAAGACTTTCCCCTTCTCTCTCTCTCTTGCGGTCTCGTGGCTGCTATATACTCTCGAGTTACCCTTTGATGATCGTCTTCCAAGGTTGGTATATAGCAAGGGATTTCGTCGTTTTTTTTTTTACTTGCGCTTCTTATAACCTTTTTCGACTGGTGTTTAGTTGGGCTCAGGTATAAAAAGCAGATAGGAAAGGTAAAAATTTACAATACTAAAAACAATTTTCACAATTGGCAGAAAATTAGAAAAAGAATATTACTTTAGTTAAATTCCAAGAGGTTCGCGTGACTGCTTGGAATTATTTTTAATTAGTTTTTTTGTAAATTTACAAATAATTAGTTACAAAGTTTCAAAATTCTTTAATAATGCGCTTTTTTAACAACTTAAAAAAATCTTTAATAATTGAGACTTTTGAAGAGAATTGTACAAAAGTGTACTTAAAAGAGCGTTTAAAAATAAAGATAACATAGTACTATAATTAACAATTAAATTTACGTTTGCACATTCATTGCAGCTAATTAAATTTATTTTTTTAAATTAGAACTAATAATGTACCGTATTTAATGAGCGCAATAAAGATGTAAAAAAAATGAGGATTTGCTTTATAAAATCGTTAACAATAAAAAATTCACTGCATTTGAAACCAATAAAATGCAAACGTGTAATCCACTTAGGACTTTAAAATCTTTTAAGCCGATCTAAAATGTATCACGTGACCTACTGATTTATTTATTAATTTCATCTGATTTTCTTTTTGTAAGTAATAAACTATCATTTATTTTATTTTATTATGAGAAAGTATCGCGTTTATTCATTATTATAAGGTTAAAAAATAAAAGATTTAAAAAATCAATCACACAATAATAAACTACAATAGAATTGATGCATCTGATTCTAGCATTGTTTCTTGATTCAGTAAGTAAGAACCTTACTTTATATTAATTAAAATTATTAATAAATTTATGTATTTGGATCAAATTTTTTCTATCTATATTTAGTATTATTACATAACCAATAAAGATAACTTATATTTGAAAGACCTGCTTTTAAAGTAATATAAAATCGCGTATACGGTTTGATTTTGTAATTAGTGACTCCGCACCTGGTCAAGGTTCTCTTCCTGTCACATATTTGGTTGTGTGGATAAATATTATGTTACGCAAACGTTAATACTTTTGGTCATACGCGAAAAATAAATAATAAAACATGCGTTTGTTTTTAAAAATAATTAAGGATTTTTGTTTTTAGTTCAAAGTTTCTCCAGAGAAGAACCTTTAGAATTTCTCTAATGTAAAACTATTGATTTACCTAATACACATAAAAAAAGTTCAATATGTATATATAATATCCTATAAACTAAGGGGTCGTCAGTGGCAAACTCAGTAGAGTAATGGATTCGCAATCTTGAGGGCCCAAGTTCGAATTCCGCTCTCGGCAGCCGATTCATAAAAGCATTACTGTATACGTCACATGTGCTTTATTCACAAACACACTGATGACCTCCGTCGCTAATTAGCATCGCAATGATAGCATACAGCGACGTTAAATAATTAAAAAAATCCTATAAACTACTCTTCTATTCGTTTAGTAGAAAACTACCAGATGGTGAGAAACAAATCGCCAGAAGTGAAATACTATAACTAATAGAAATTGCATCACACTAACAACTCTCACGTAGTTCCATTCTTTTTCCTTGCTCAATTGTTACTCAGAAAAGCCGTCCTTCGTTCTCAACATACAACAAACACACACATCAATCGGAATTCAAATTCTCGGTTCACCTATTAGAATTATCACTGCATTTCTAAAGCTTCAATCAAAAGAGATTTTTTTTTCTTCATTTTGCAAGGCAATAACATTGAGGCTCGTGTGGACTGTTACACGCGATAAGAAATAAATATCAAAGAGCAGTGGGAGGCGAGAGAGAAAGAAATTACCAGATCTTTATGATCGTGAGCTGTATATTACGGTGTATTGAATGACGTGTCTCGCGCTGCTAAAGAACATTACACACGTTTTTTTGATTGATAAAAGCTAAAGAAAACAAAAAAAAGAAGAAAGAAAGAGATTGTGCTAATTTTGCAGTTGCTCGGGCAACACGATAAGATTGATTTTAATTAAACTATAAAAAAAAAAAAATCGCTAGTATATATACGTGTACTCGAGTTGTTTTTTTTTTGGTGTATGCTTTATTTAAAGTAAAAAAATAAGCGTATTACTTAATTTGAATCTGATTGCACCTTGATTTAAGATAAATTATTCAAGGTGGACTTAACGTCATGCACATGAAGCTATAAATGGTCTGACATTCGAAACATATAAGTAGCATTCTGGAAAAAAACAATTTTGCATTTTCGGAGTTAGGTAAGTTACAAAAACGTCATGGTATGCAACGACGATAATTTAACCATTTAAATGGGTTTTAAAATAAAACGAATGTCAATGCAAACAAACTCGAAATTTATTTAAATGCACTTTATTATTAAAAGATTGCATGTTAAATCGATCGTATATTTAGAACGGATTAGCATGATTGCGTTTACGAAAATATCGCTGTGAATTATCGGTAATGTTTTTGTAAATATATTCATGTAAATTTTCATTTAAATAACAGCATTGATTGATAAAATTCAGGTTCATTAATAAGCGCTATCACTTTCTTAGAACCAATAAAGAACAATACATTTGTTTTGACGTTAATTTCCTGGCTTGTAATAAAACAATATTCGTGTTGATCTTGATAGTATTGAAAATATATCGTGTTAAGTGTATTAAAAAACAAAGATTTATCCTTTTTGATAACTTTTGAATCAATTAATATTTTAAAATTATGTAGATTTCAGTTTAAAAATTTAATATCAAGTTAATAACGTGATTTAAAAAGTTTAACAGTGATTAAAGATATTAAAAGCATAGGAATATCGACTAAAGTATGCTAATTTACTATGCAAAAAAAATCTAAACAAAAAATTAAAAAAATAAAATGTACGTATATTTACATTTAATTTGCAACGTGACTTGTTATAAACAAACATAATAAACAATTCATTCATTGTAAATATCTTTCTAAATATTTATTACGTTGAGCTCAAAGCAAAACCGGACGTAAATAATGAGCCATAAATCGTATGAAAATAATCAAGCTATAACATTAAAAGTCATACATCATTTTGCCTCGAGTAACTAACAAAAACAATCTAAATTTAATAAAAGAAGCAACAAACGTTTGCTAAAAAAGGAAAGTGCAAAAATAAAAGAAAATTTTCACTCGGAGCCCTTGGTGTTTAGAATCTCCGAGCGATAATGCCTGTATATACGACAATAAATCAAACACAATATACAACATGCACACATTAAAATGTTTATGTATGTATATGTACGTACATATATATGTATGTGTATGTATTGTAATCAAAAGGAATTTCTGTCGGTCACTTACGTTTTCCGGTTGCGACGAGCGCCTCTGCCGCGGCACACAGAACAGCGGCACGCCGCTTTCCCGCTTCCTCTCCAATATAGCGGCTTCCGTTGCACCGTCTTTCACAAAATATTAAAATTTCTCTTTTTTTAAATTTTTGTTTTCAAAATTTATCAATGACAAATTTTTATTTATTTACAGAGTTAGCTCCTTTTTTTATTAGCTAAACACTTCACGCTTTTGTATTTATCAACACAATTAAATACACTATTTTTTTCTTCTTCTTTACTCAACGTATCTCTTCTTATAAATTCACCATCGGTTCACTATTTAAAAAAAAAGCAAAAAACTAACTCAATAACATTGAAAGTGTAACACACGAATTAATTTTCGTGCTCCGATTTCGATAGTTGAGAAAAAATCTCGCTCGCACTAAACACGGTGTATACAGTATTAAAAATAAAGAAAATAATACTCTTCTGGTTGTATTACCGCTCACTTCTCCGCAAGTAAGTGCGTGTAAAAAAAAAGAACGTTTTCAGCGAAAAGAAAAAAGGAATTAAAAAAGGAAACGAAATGAGTTTGCTATATAGATGTATATATATAGCAAAAAAAAGCGTCTTATAACGCGAGCTCAGTTAAAAACTTCTCGTCTTCTTTGCCATTTTCTTTGTTTACCTCGCGCGCTCTTGTGTCCTTCGCATTTCTAAGGTTTTCTCTCTCTTGCACATGTATACATATATACACACTGTACATACACTGGCACATATGAAAAAGAAAAGAGAAAAAGGAGTAAAAAAAACTTTTGCTACCTCTAGCAGCGCTTGCTTCTCCAACTCACACACGTCCGGTATTATAGTTCGAATATAGCTTGTTGCATGTAAGCACTTAAAATGGTGTGGTACACACAAAAGAGGAGAACGAGATGGTAAAAAAGACTTTATACTTGCAGTACCAAAAGCGTCGCATCACGCGTGACCGTTTTTGAGGTTAGGTATATATACACACACGTAAAGGACCAAAATAAAATATATATATTTCACTTTAAAAATTAAATTTTTTTTTTAAAACAAGCAAAATAAACAACCGTTGTTTACACTTTGGAATAAAAATGAAAAGAATCAGTTTTTAAAAAAACGTGCAAGCATAGCTTAAAAATTGACCGTTTTAATAGAGAAAATTTGAACTAGGGAGACGCTAACAGGTTGCGCTCCGCAAAACGACTGAAGCTAAAAACAAGCAACAGCACAGCAGCAGCAATAGCCAGTCAGCAGCCAGCCCAAAGCAAAGCGGTGAACGCTTCGAGAATCGGATGCCAGGATTCTCCCCACCCAATACCCTCACCATCATCATTGCATACATATACACAACGCTAGAAAGCCCACGCGCTCCCCCACTCTTATACTACGTTCTCTTACTAGCGCGCGTTCTCCGTACGATCATTATTTCATATATATATATATATATATATATATATGCGAGCTCTATACTTTGACACGTTATAGCTGTAAGTACTCGCTACTTTTTTTTATTCAATGAGATTTTTACTATTTCAGTATTGTATTTATATTTTTTTATGGATGCTTATTAAAATTAAATTTGTTTTAAAGAATTTTTGAGAAATCGGTAACTTTTAGAATAGGGTAAAAAATGTTTTGAAGAAAATTGGTACCAAATTAGTTGATATTTTTTTGCAAATGCATAAATCTGTAAAAATTTAAATGTAAAAAGCTTAATCACTTTAACAGAATAATCTTAAAATTTATACTTAATGATTCTCCAATTAGAAATTATAATTTTAACTATAAATGATTTTCAAATTCGAATCCAAAATAATGATTTTATAATTTTCCTAATATTAATTAAAAAATCCTTACTTTTATAGTTATTAAAAATTCTAGAATAAAAAGTTTATTTGTTAGCTTGTATCTATATTTATAAAAATGTCAACAGCAAAAATGATTTATCAGACTCACTATAATAAGTTAATATGTTACAATAAGTAAAAAAAAATCATGACTTTGTAAGTTCCGTTAAAAATTAGAAAACATTAATGTATTAAATGGAATAGCTATAATTATTAAAGTCATTTAGTCGCTGCATATAAAAATAAAAATATATACTATTTTGTTTTAATAATAAGAGAAAAAGAAGCGCTTAATTGATGCCGTGCACATCCGGTTGCAGATGAATAGGTGCATTACTTGTATTATTATACCATACTGTACATTGATTTATTTGTGTGTATTAGTTGCACAAAATATAGATAAATTTTTCGAATGTAGCGGTTGCAGATTAATAGGCGCTTCTACAACGTTATTAGTCATACGTTAAAAATAAACGTTAATTTATTTTATTAAATATAATTAATTTAATGTAATTTAATAAGCACCGTAGATAAAGGACAATTAAACTTATTATTTGTCAAACAAGACAAAAGTCCAGTCCGTTGAAAGAACAGAATTGTCTTTCACAGTTTCTACACACAAGTGTATCTAAGACAACGATAATTTTTTTTTTCTTTTCTTGGAGCGTCTTCCTGTAATTTTAAACATTTATCATCTTCTTCCGCTACTCCAGAGTCATCTGAGCATATCGATGCAATTTTTTTTTTCTTCATTTTTTTACTGTTTTAAAATATGCAGAAACTATATGATTCGTTCATAAGCAGGATTATTCTTTTTTTCTTCTCTTTTTTTATCTGCAATCTTACGTGCATTGTTTATAACAACAAATCTTGTTAAATCGTTAAGGTTACGCCATAACGTTAATTTTTAGCTTTTTAAGAAAATTAAAATGCATATTATTTTTTTTAATGAAATCATTGAATAAATGAATTTAAAATTTAATTAATTAGGGTTTTTAATCAGTTTTACGGCTATATTGCTTGAAATTAGTGATGCATCATTAAAAATTATAAATGATTTGGATAACATATTACATTTTTCTTTTTTTTTACATTACAGTACAATATACGTATTACAAATGCATATACCATTGATTTTCGCTATAATAAAACTTTATTAAAAAGAAATAAATATTCACTCGATAATCTATTCATAACACGTATCAACAGCATTCGGCAAAAAGCGTCTTTAAAATTTTTTCATTGTACTTGATAAGTTCTGCAGAAAAAAAAAGTAATCGCTTATTTAAAAGCAATAAAAATTCCGGACATTTGTCGAAACAACCCTTTCTCGCCAAAAATTGTCACACGAGCCAACAATAAATTTTATATTTTCAATCAGTGAAATAATAAACTATACTATACAGCCATAATGCATATATCTATACGCTTCCACACATACGAAATAAGCGTTCAGTAAAGCTTATAATGATATGCTGATCGAAAGTTACGATTGTTTCAAACTTCATGCTTGCGTACATCTTAAACATTGCTGTGTATATATATATATACCTTTTTTAGATCCAACTTACCCTCTCTTTTTTATTCATAAATACATCTACGGTAAGATTGTTGGATTATTCTCTCCTCTCCGTCCGGTTTTATACGTATACAGTATCGTTGCTTATACATGGATTTTTTTTTTCATTTTATAAAGAAATATCCTCTCTAAAATAAAGTATCGAACGCGTGCCTATGCATAAAAGTAAAGATGATGATGCGGGCTTTACAACTATATATCCATATAAGAGAAGATGGGAGGGAACGGAGGGCTCTTGAGCATCGTCGCGTGTGGCACATATAATGCAGTACATGAGATTAAATCGAATTCTTTTTGCTTTTTTGGAAATTGGATATACGTAATGGAAAATTTAATTTCGTTTTATGTACAGGCGGTATCTTTTTGTTAAGTGCTGCTGAGATAGTTCGACTTTAATATTGAAATTCAATGGTACATAATGTGATATTTTTATTGAAATTTTATCATTGAAAAATGAAACATTTTAACTTTCAAAAATTATTAAATAAACCATAATTATTTTTTTTTCAAACACTTTTTTACCAATAAAAATGAATAATTTGTTTTACTTTCGTGAAGCAGTAAAACTTAGATACATATTTGTAATTAAATGCATGGAAAAAATTAAATTTTTATAAAACCTTGAAATATTAATTCTAAAATAAACATTATTCAAATGTCATTAATTATAATATTTGAAAATAATGTTCATCATCACACAAAAATATCCATAATTTTAGTATTTATATTCAATATATATTATTAAATACTAAAATAAAAATAAAATTTATAATATGTCTAAATCCGCTTTAACAATTTTTTCAATATCACTATAAACATTTTTACTATTTCAAACTCATATTTAATATTTATTCAATAAACCTAAAACCTTAACAAAGAACTTGAATAATAATGATACTCTTTATACATAATATTTCTATTTATTTTTCTCAAACTCATCTCTATATCTTTTCAGTCTTTATTCTTTTTTTTACCCATCTTCATATTTTTTGTGTTCAACCTCATATGCGACACATGGCTTGCGGTACGGTACACATACTCTAGTATTGTTTATAAGTATGCATGCATGGGTGTGTGTGTAATCTTATGTTCATTGCCACAGAGTCAAGTATCGTCAGTTAAAAAAAAAAGGAAAAATAAATAACCATGATGGAGAGTTGTCGCGTGTACACGTATTATAAGAATTGTACGTTACATACGTAAAGGGTAACCGATACCATGAGTGCGGAAATATTGGAAAATATGTACATCTATACATATAATATCAAGTAAAATGATACGTAAAGTCATACAGTTGAATATGTAGGACGGAGAGAAAAATTTTCGAGGAAAATAGTAGGGGATAAATGATGATAGAATAAATGAGAAAAAAAGGGACAATGGAGAGTATAAAGGGAAAGTAAAGATAAACAGAGTGTGACGTTTTAAGCAAATATTTAAAATTTTACCGTGATGCTTATTTCGCTTGCGATGGGGCTTCTGTAATGAATGACTAAAATTACTATTGTTCTTGGCTCTTGACAAATTTCATATTTACTTAAATGCAAGACTTTCCTTTTATTTAATTTTTTTTATTTTGAAATAGCACACTTAAAATGATCACGTTTATTAAAGTCGACATTAATATGTTTTCTCATTATATAATTTTCATGTTTTGTTTTAAAATAAAAAAGTAAAATAAATTATTAGAAAATTTAGAAAAATCTTAATATTTAAAAAAAAAATTTTTTTTAAGAATTTGTAAAAAAAAACACGTTTTTATAAGTGTCTGAACAATGTAGCAATATTTAAAATTAAATATTCAAAATAAGTAATAAAAATAAGTTTTATAGCTATTAAAAAAATGCTATAAAATATACAAAAATAGTTGATAAAAGATTTTGAATTTTACGAAATTACAAACACGCTACTATAATCTTGAAATAAAAAAAAATTTTTATTTTTTCATTAATCTCTACAGTCACATACTGTTACATACAATTGACAAAAAAATAAAGAACCGCAAAAATAGAAAAAAAATAACAAAAATAAAATAACATCTTTGTCCTACATGTCACGCGAAGTAGCTAAGCTAATCACTTCATAATTACATTGCTCGTTTGGTATATATGATGTTCTTCATCTTGGGTGTGTATGTATATGTTAAGCTTGACTGTTACTGCAACGTTACCGTTTTTTTTTCTATTCGCAAGAAGCAAGCAAGCATCGCGTATGTGGAAATGCATTTATTACAAAGATTTTGCAACAGAAGAGTTACAATCTCAAAAAAAAATTTTTTCTCCGTATGAATTCTTCCCTTTTTATTACTACGTTACTACGTTTTTATTAACTCGCTTTGGTGTCTGTCTGTCTGTCTGTCTGTCTGTCTGTCTGTCTGTCTGTTCGGTACAAATTTTGCAACCGATTGTAAACTAACTTCCCGATGAGCTAGAGACTTGAAATTTTAAATATAGCTCAGAACTGGATGACAATGCAATATTATAAAAAATATATATATATCTACCGAACAATATATTAATATATTCAATCATATACGGAGATGTTGGATTGGAGATTTGAAGATCTTATATATAGATACACTTTTAACATTAGTGTCTAAACATCTTCGAAAATTTTAAAAATCCTTTTTTGATATATTAATATATTAATATATTCAATATTATATTTTTGCACGCATTGTTGGATAATATAATTAAAAATATATATTCCCACCGAAAAATATATTAATATATTTAATTATATACGGAGATATTGGCAAAATTGAAGATTTGAAGATTTTATATATAGATATACTTTTAACATTAGTGTCTAACCATCTTCGAAAATTTTTAAAATTCTTTAACTTGTCATGTATTGCAATTAGACATAAATTACAGCATTTTCTATTATACATATAAAATTGGAGACTGTATTTTATTCATTTTATGGTCTAACAATGCATAAAACAATAAATCTTGGTTGAATTTCTAATGGCGTCATTATCGTCAAAATGGCGGGAAACTCACCATGTGATTACGTGTTCTCTAAAAAAATAGATGAAACACGTTTTAGTCCCTTGACAACAATATATATGCTATATAATATGCACTGTTGGACAACACGATAAATAATATTATTAATAATAATAATAATACCAAAATGTATAAGATAATATTTAAATAAAAAAATTTTCAATCTACCACGTTTTTTAATTGAACTAAAAAGTATAAAATAATATTAAAATAAAAAAAAAAACTTTTTAATGTACCACGTTTTATAATGAACCAAAAGTATAAAATAATGTGTAATAAAATGAAAAATGAATAATGATTTGAAATAAAAAAAAACGTGGGGCGCATACAATACATAATAATAAACATGCGCCCCACGTTTTTTTTATTTCAAATCATTATTCATTTTTCATTTTATTACACATTATTTTATACTTTTTGGTTCATTATAAAAACGTGGTACATTAAAAAGTTTTTTTTTTTATTTTTAATATTATTTATTTATACTTTGGGCATGAAATAATAAAGAAATATTGATTTAAATATTGTTATAATACAGACGAATATTATTAGTTTAATTAATTAATTATTTAGAGCTTGAGAATCTAATCAAATGTACCTTAAATTATAGAATAAAATTTAAAAAAATTTATCCAAATTTTTTATAACCTTAAAATCTTATCCAAAAATTTACACGATAAACAAGCAGACCATTTTCAAATTTTTTTTTGTATTTTCAAATTTTTTTTTATTTTTAAATTTTATTTAACGTCGCTGTATTTATGCTATTATTGCGATGCTAATCAGCGACGGAGCTCGTAAGTGTGTTTGTGAACAAAGCACATGCAACTTACAGTAGTGCTTGTTTCAATCGGCTGCCGAGAGCAGGATTCGAACTCGAGACCTTGAGACTATGAATCCATCGCTCTACCGAGTGAGCCACTCACGATCTGTTAAAGAATATCAAATAAAGAATTTAATATAGGCATAAATATAACATAAACATTTTAACTGCGTTTTCGAAATTAAATTTTGGTTTTTTAAGTTTATGAAAATTTATCGAATAGTCAATAAAATATAAAATTAGAATATAAAATCTCTTTTTTTTCTGAAAATTAATCAATAACTAATTAATGCAATTCAAACAGGAAAACGATGTTTAAATTTAAATTCATAAATTATAAAATTTATTTACAAAAAAATCAGTGGGAAATCTGTTTTTAATATCTTAATCATTAAGTATAATAAACTTCTCCTTTTTAAACTAATTCATTATTGGTAATAACTAAAAATTTTTAATTCAGATAAATTTTATGTGCTTTAAAGTATGTGCCTGAAAGATTTGAACTAAAAATGTAATGTAATAACACATAAATAGTTCTTTTTTATAAAAAATAGATTTTTTATTCGCGAAATTTCTTCATTCGACGACTAAAATAAATCACAAGTATACAATCTTTGTTTATAACACTGTTTTATGCCTGATAAAAGACGCTTGCATGCTTATAATGTATAAAGCCACAGCTTTTTGATTTATTGAGTACGTATACTCGCAGAATTACGCACATTTACATAAAAATATCCATTCAATTATATATTTTATTGCATAAATAGTTCATTAATGATAATGAGTTCTTTAGCATTTTTAACTTTTACCAAACTCTAAATAAATACGCTTCTACACTGAGAGAAAAGTTTAATAACTGTTAAAATATCTGTATATTTGATTTTAGTTTTGAGTTTTCTTAGTATTTATTGTATTATATATTAATAATTAATATATATATATAAAGCTAATAACTTCATATATTTACTATAAAATTATACGTATCTTTAGAAAGAATATAATATCTTAACTATTAATATTTGATTTCAACTATTAAGATTTGTATATTTAATTAGAATCTACAATATATACTTTAATAGTTAATATACTAAGTTAACAGTTATGAAATCTTTCTCTCAGTGTAAATATTTAGTTTTCTAATTTAGGTAAATATTTTGAACATTCGCTTTTAGTGATATATATGCTATACTATTTAATACGCATTAATGAGATATATCAAAATCTTAAGGTTTCCTTTACAAACTGTTATTAACTTTCATCTCCTAAACATTATAGAAGAAAAATCTTTTATGATATACAAATTGTTTGTACTATCATTTCATCCTAATTATTATAAATATGCATTTTAATGCTATACACCTACTTTAAAAAATGACAATATTCTTTATTAGGATCAACAATTTGATAAAAATTAAAATTAGACATTATTTTCCGTTTAAAAAAACAAGTATTTTTAATTTTTTTATTTTCCAGTATGCAAATTGTTTGTTTTTTTTTAAATTAACAGAATGAAACTTTGATGATGAATTTGTCTTTTACAGAAAGTGAGTGATCTTCTAAAGAACACCGTGCCAATGAAAATAAAAAAAGTTGATTTAAAAAGTGTAGTACAAAAAAATTTTTTTTCATAAAATGATGTAAAAATTAAAAATTTTGGAGAACTTTTCATATATTAATCATCAAAGATTTGTAACTTAATTGAAGGACCAAATAAAATAACGTCTTCGGCGCACCACTACTTCAGAGGGCCCCTGAATGCATACAAACGTAATACAATTTCCTGCAAGATTGGACGACTGTATTTGTGATTAAAAATTTTCAATAAATACTTTCTTATCATCAAACTTCGAGCAAAGAAGTTGTTTATCGTTGATTTATATAAATTTTTACAGATTTTTAAGAATTTCCATACTGTATATTTGAAAATAAAATAGTATAACTGACAAATAAATTTATGTAATTGTTTTTCTTTTATTTTAAACGTCCACAGGCGTGCAATTCATATTTTATCTTTTTGTAAATTTTGTAAAACCAACTGCTGCAAAATCATTTTCTAACATACTTTACCATAAAACATATAAAAAATAATTTATAAGGTTTCAAAGATGTTATTTCATGGTTTTTGATAAGTTTTTTATAAAGATAAAACTGTTTCATTTTTAAGGTTTTTGAAATATGATTCAATGATTAAAAAAACATTTTCAGAAAACAACAAAATCTTTTAGAAAAAAACCATAAAATCGGTTTGAGGCAATGACTAAATCGGTGAAAAAACAATTGAAGATTTTAATATTTTTAATTGTATTATCTACACACCAAAATTTAGTGCACAATTAATTAAACTTCATTCATGAAATATACTTTAAAATATGAAATTTTTTAAAAATTGGAAAAAATAGGAAAATTTAATATTGTAAAAATTAATAATACACTTTAATAAAATTTTGAAAAATATACAAAGAATAGCTTATAAATTCAGTAGTATTAATAATGCAATGATGATCAGTAAAATTTTAAATTTTAATATGCATACAATTTATTTGATTTTATTTATTTACGGATTATGTTTGAATTATTCTTACTAATGCATAATTTAAAGATGAATAAAATATAAATTCGTGATTATCATCTTATATCTTCCACATGTTGCCTTACGTGATATAATCTTAATTTAACGTGCGCGTGCTTACGATTTACGATTGTTTTCTCTGTGTACCTTTTTCTCCTTTCACGACTTCTCATCTCTTTTTTCTCCGACATCAAAACCATTTTTCTCTTTTTTATTTTCATCTATTTCTATAACATTTCGCTTGGTATTTCATGCGTATGAAACCGTGACCACTGGTACCGTTAGCTTTTACTAATTACCACAAGGATGTTGATAAGAGAATGATAAATAAAAAGGATGAATCTCGAGATCTTGTATATAAAAGAAAAAGAGAAAAATATGAATTTTATGGTGTATAGTAACCGGATCAAATGACATGGTAGAATTAACGGATTTATGTGTCTTTTATTACATTTTTTTCATATACAGATCTAAGAGTAGTTAATTTTAAAATCTTTTCTTTTTTTAATATAATTTAATAGAAAACTTGATTATTACGTTGTTTCCTTGATCGTATAGTATGTGATGAAATGTTTATGGTTCACATACACTCATGATTTGTGATCCATAATAAGATGTTTGTTAATTAAGAAAAAAAAAATAGAAGTTATTACTGTAAAGTTACCATAAAATATTGTACTATACGGGTTCCACCAAAATTTTTTTGTAATACTTTTTTTTGTTTTTTTATTTAACGTCGCTGTATTTACGCTATCATTACTATGCTAATTAGCGATGGAGGTTTTAAGTTTTTGAACAAAGCACATGAATCGTATATAATGCTTGCGTCAATCGGCCGCTGTGAGCAGGATTCGAACTCGAGTCTTTGAGATTATCAATCCATCGCTCTACCGAGTGAGCCGTTGATGATCTCTTTTTAGTAATATGCATCAAATAACTTATAGAGCTTGTTACTACAAATTATAATATTAGTAATAATATTTGAATAAAAATTCTATTTCAAGTGGTAAATTTTCCTGTACCGTATATTTTTCTTTATAATAAATTATTGTTTTGGGTATGGTGTCTATTTAATCATGACGTATGGTAATAAATACCAAAGATTATTATTTCGGCGTTATTAAATAAATTAAACAATGGTAAAAGGTGATATAAGCTCAGTAAATAATTTACTAAATTTTAATCACTTTTTCAAGCTAATAAATATTTTTTTTAAAGAAAAATTTTAAGTTTTAATAATTTAATTTCTCTTATATTTTCTAATTCAACCAAAAACTAAATTACATTTAAATATAATTAAATTTCAATAATTCAAAAAGGGAATCTATTAACAAATTTTATTATTTCTGTTTATATTTATAAATATTTCAATACAGACGCGATTTTTTATAAGTTTTTTAAGTAGTCTCAAAGTTATTATTTTTTTAAAAGTCGCTGTATTTATGCTAATTAGCGACAAAATTTTTCAATATGTTTGTTGAAAAAAGCATAAGTAAATCACAGTGGTGTTTGTATCAATCGGTCGGGATCAGGGTTCGAATTCAGACTGTTGAGTTACGAATCCAATACTTGACTAAGTAAGCCACTAAATACCTCATTTCACTAATTATTAATATGTATTGATATTTTAAAATCTAATAATAAAAGAAAAACTTTAAAATTAATTATGTCGATACATTTGTTTCAATATGGCTATAAAACATTTTAAATATTTATCAAATTGTTTAACAAAAATTTTTTTTCTGTAAAAATTAGTGATTAATCAAATTATTTGAATTAGAAATTTTTATTTTTTTCAATTATATTTTATATTATGTGCGATAAAAAGTATAAAGACATTTAAGATTTTTAAAAGCTATAACAATTTTTTATTGTTTTGTTCCTAGTGGAAATGGAAAATGTGTATAAAAGTATATAAAGGTAAAAAAATGTACAAAAAAAGGTGTAGTTTTGTCATAATTGGCCGCTTTTGCAGTACTTATGTACATTTTTATACATATATACATATTTATAAATATTAATATAAATTTACGTACATTTCAGAAGTAAATATTATTTTTTTTACTAAGGGAGGCATACATAAATGCACGCAAATATATTGATAAGTGCAAAAATGTAAATCACTGCACAAAAATGTATATAAACATACGTAAAATATTTCTTAATACAATAATAAGAAAAATTCAAATGTAAATAAGTGTATCAAGTAATACAAAAATGCACAAAAAGGTATATTTATGTAAACAAACGTTTCGAAACTACGGATTTACGCGGCTAAAGACACATCTTTTTTTATATTTATAACTTTTTTGCATATTTTCATATCTTTTTACACATTTACGTACATTTTATTTTTTTTACTAGGAAATTGAGAAACTTATAAAAGTTTTTCTCTTTAACAGTTTATTTAAAAACAATTGTGTATAACAAAATTTTTGTACAATTTTATAAAATTACTTTTACTATACAATATATTTATTGTGGAATTTGGTAAGCATCTTGCGAATTTCCATCTTCGTTAGATATATCATGACCATCATCTTTAACTTCTGTAACATGACTTGGACCAGAACTTAAAAATTCTCGTTCTTCATCTTTATTTTGATGAATCATATCAACCATAGGAATACTTTTCATTTTTCGAATAGCAAATTCGATTTTGTTTGTAAGAATGATTTCTAAATGCCTGCTAATGAAATTTATAACTCTACAATCCTTTGGACTGCCAATTCTACCAATTCTTCCACATCTGAAATAATCAAAATATAATATTTAGAAAATTTTAAAAACAATTATAAATTATGTTTTGACTAACCTGTGTATATATTCTGAAGTAATCAGAGGAAAATCAAAATTAATCACATCCTTAGCTATGACTGTATCAAGTCCTCGTGCTCCTGCATCAGTAGTGGCTAGTACACTACATCTACCACTTTGGAATTCCATAAATTTTCCACGTCTATATTTATCTGGCATGCTACCATGTAGATTGATACAATTGATATTAAAACTTTCTAAAAACATTTTAGTAAAATCACAAGTAGCTGCTGTATTACTAAATATAATAATTGGAGTTTTGCTCTTAGCTTTTGGCTTAACTAGTTTTAATAATGCTATAGGTTTTTTCGATGGAAGAAGTCTCCAAAATTTTTGTGGAACTTTAATTTGATGTTCGTGTCCAGTTGTTACTTGTTGAAATGAATCAGGCTGAAAAGATTATAAATCAATTAATGTATAATGTTTGTATAAAAAATGTTAAATTTTAATTAATTTACGTACATTTACAATACTGAATAAGGTGTCTTCCAAATTCTGTGGAATCGTTGCAGAATTTAAAGTTATTTGGGCTGTACTTGGATAATTTTGATTATAAATCCTTTCTGAACCAATCTAGAGTAAAAAAAGACTATATTAACTTATATAAAAATATTTTTTATTTTCAACATATTTACTGTTTTAATAGACATATACAAACTTTTAAGTTATTTCTTATGTGAGATTAGAATTAAAATTAATTCGAGATATTAGTTATTTTAATATTGTTCTTCTCTATAAAAAAAATTTGAATAACAGACAATTAAATTATACATTATAAAATTTGTATAAACAGAAAAATTTAATTACTAAACGTAAACTACATATTTAATGAAAGTATTTATATTTTTAAAAAGCTACACTTATGAAGTGTATAGCTTATATATTTATATGTGCATAGACAAAGAATAATAAACTGTTGGAATGTTAAATGCGTTGTTTAAAATACAAACAAATATACTTACTGGTATTTTTGTTAGGAAATTACGAACTAAATCATTAAATGTTTCATCGAAAAGTGTGTCAGCTTCATCAAGAACAACATGTCTAACTTCATTCATTTTATAAATATTAGTTCCGGTTAATTTATTTATAACTCCTATAGAAGAAATTATAAGATCAACCTCTCCAACAGGTGGATTATATATCATTCTTTTGGTTTTCCCTCCAGTAAGTGTGGTAATATTTATATTGAGACCTTTAGCTAAACGTTTTGCTACACTCTTAATTTTTAAAACAAATAATTTTTCAAATAAAATAATATTAAGTAAATAAATTATTTACAATAATTTACACATTCTTGAACTTACTGAAATTTGTAAAGTTAATTCATGACTCGGTGTTAGAATAACTCCTAATGGTTTATTGAATCTATCTTTAGTCATTGGTTTCCATTGAAGTATTTGGTGTAGAAGCGGAATTAAAAATGCATAAGTTTTACCACAACCAGTTTCTGCGGTTAGTACAGCATTTTGACCAGCTAATAATTTTGGTATACCCAACTTTTGAATTGACGTTGGGTAAATTAAACCACTATTTTCAATATTTTTTAGTAACGCTTCATCTAAATTTACATCTTTGAAAGTTAAAGAAGTATCTATCAAATCTTTTGGGTCCTGAAAAAAAAAATAAATTTTAATAACAAAACAGTATTTTAAATGTTTTGAAAATAAAAGGAACAGCTAAAGTTCTTTTAATTTAAATAACAATACATGGTTAATACTAAGAGATAAAAAATATTTACATAAAGATACTACTTACAGGTTCAAAAGGATTTATTACGAAATAATCATCTTGTGACTTTCTGTGTTGCCAGCCTCTAGAAGCCAAAGGTATTGCTTCAAACTTTGGATATGTATCGCCTTTATAAAAATCAAATTCTGATCTCTTACATTTTATGATACAAAATCTTTTAGGTTTTTCTGTAATTTTTTCTACTGGTCGTGCAATATTTTCAAAGTTTTCTTCGTATTCACTTTCTTCATCACTGAAGGACTCTGATGAAGTTTGATTCTAAAAATTAAAGACATTTAATTATTTTAATGTTATTTGATATAAGGAATAATATAAAATTTACACACCGAATGCCTCACAGAAAATCTTCTGAATTTAACAATTGATTCATCAACAACTTGGTAACAAAGTTTGCAAAAACGAGGTAGCATTGTTAAAGTTCATTTACAAAATAATTGTAATTTTTTTAGTTATCTAATATTTAAAATCAAAACAATAGTACAGTGTTATAATGAACTTGAGTGTTATGTTATAATAGATAATTTCTATCATAAAACTTACTAATATTTAAAAACTTTTTAATCATAATATTAAATATATTTTTACATTGCTTTTAAAGCAGAATACATTACAATAGAACACGTTTTCCTAACCTCTTTTGTAACCCGGTTCCTAGCGCAGAATATAGTAAAAAGTATTGATGCGCCTGCGCAAATCGTGAAAGTATATTTTCCCGCAACTCCAAAAATATTTAAAAATAAAAAGTTGGAAAGAAATAATTTTAAAAAAATGATAAATTTACAAAAATTTAATTGATTTTGTTATTATTTTCAAATAAATTCTATCAATACTAGCTTACCATATGTAAAATATCTTAGAGTGAATAATATAAAAATTTATGAAAAAAAAAATAAAACTTTTTACACTAGAATAAGAAATTTATTAATAACTATATAATGTTTAATAAAAAAAGTTTTTCTTTTATTTAAAAAAGATTTTTAGAGTACTTGTTTATTTGTAATTAGTATCTAAATAGTTAAAAATCTAGAATTTGTAATTGAATATTGTAGAAATTCAATTTTATTAAAAACTAGGTATTCTAATATTTTTCTAGTAATAATTATAATTAATTATATTTAATATATAAAATTTTTTTTCAAATAATGAAATATTTTTACGACTCATTTTTACAATTTTTGGATTAAGAATGATAAATGTAGAAACCTGTAATGTCGGTATTTTATAATCAAAACGAGAACAATATACTTGACTTTTTTAAAATTTTGTTTAACGTTGCTGTATTTCAGCTATCATTGCGATGCTAATTAGCGACGGAGATCGTCAGTGCATTTGTGAACTTCAGCACATGCAACGTACAGTGGTGCTTGTATCAGCCTTGGAACTCGTGATCTCGAGATTATGAATCCATAGCTAATAATATTATTTTTAAAATAAAATTTTTTCAACAGGAAATATTAAAGAACAGGCGAAATAATATAACACAGATTTAAAAGTTTATATTTTTTACTTAAAAATATGTATTATTTTACAAAATATTCATTTTCTTACTATAATATTATGGCTCAGTATTTATACTCTTACATAGATTTTAATTATACTTTACAATGTCTATAAGGTATGCCTTATTAAAATAATTACAGTAATCATTAAAAATTATTAAAATCTTATATAATTCGTATCAATTAATTAAAAATTTCATTTTTATTTATATCCACTGATTGTTTGACAATGATTATTTTCATAAAGTTCAAAATTGCAAATTGTCCTTTCTTTTATGTCAGAAGAATTGATAATTTACTGGCATGTTGTATTAATATTAATATACCCAATGTTCATTTATATATTTAGATTTTTATTTGAATTATCTTGAAATACGTATTATTTTGTTAAATTATTTTATAAAAATTTATAAAAAATATAATTTTTTGGACCATTACATTTTGTCTTATATGCTATATAATGCATAAAAACAGTGTGTCAGATGTTCATTTCTTTTGACAATGATTAAATTCTGTTTCTTGTAAAATATCATACAAGTACTTAAATATTTTTAAGATAAAATCATTCAAATTTAAACTAATATATTTTTGTATTTCTAACAAAATTGTTAATATAATGATTAAATTTTTACGCAAAATTGAGATACAAAATACGGTTACATACGAAAGCTATTATAACAACAATAACATATTTTTCAGAAATAAAAATCTGAAAAATCGTTTACATACGTCGAATGTTTTTAAAACGGTACATATGAAAAGCAGTTAAAAATTATAAAAATCGTTATTTTACACACAATTAATTAATTAGTAAATACATCTATATTTATAAGGATACATTTATATATTTTAATAACTAGAAAAAATGTCATGGATGCATAGAAAAAAATTTATAGAAATTTTAAACTTTTTTCACATTTCTTACACATTATTTTGAAAAACAATACAAAGCCCTGCTCAAGTATATCTACAAAGTCGCGCCAACATTTTTACATTTATAAGTAGTTCAATAAAAAAAAAAAAAATAAGAAAAAAAGTGAAACTCTTTTAATTAATGACATCCACAACTTTTAACAACCATATTCTTGTATTTCTTCAAAATAACATTACTTTCGTCGAGGAAATACAAGACTGAAATCGGTGACAATTTTGTTGGTGCACAGCATGGCTTAGGCACTTTTCCCGGATTGACAAGATGCACGAGCGTTTGAACAATAGCGTGATTAGTCGCGTTCATATGTGCGTTTAATGGAAAATTACATTCTCCGCTGCAATAATAAGCGTCGTAGCCATCCGGTGCAATAATCCAATCTTGCCATTGTAAATCTCTAAAGCTAACGTAAAGCGTTTGTATTTTACAAGTACGCGAGTTGTACTGTACTTGTGGATCGGTGTAAGGATTACTTCTGTAATCCAGACTTGTGATTTCGGTTTTTTTCTTGCGTTTTGTGTCACGTTTGCTTCGCGTTTTACTGCGCGTTATACCAGAACTTTTGAAAAAACCAACCATGAACGGTTGCTTCTCAGCACCACCTTTAAAACCAATGATACCAATGTCTTCTGGTTTCATCTCGTGAATGTAACGATCGGATGGATGCACCGATAAATATAAGCCTCTATTACCTATTGGATTATTGACCCAATATTCTAATGCCTCGCTGATGTTTAACGTTATCCAACCTTCGTGCCCAGCAGTCGTATTGATAGCATTGATGTATTGCAATTCACGTTCACCATCTTCCAATCTCAATACTCTGTAGGCTGTTAAAGTAAACGATCCACGATTTTTATTCGACTTAACGTGCTCCATACTCCGGTATAATCTTAATTCTGCATTTATAATATGCTCGTGCGGTGGTACCTCGGACACATCGAACCAAAGACGTTTACCTCGCTCGTGTCTCACACTTGGTACATGATGATTATGCGCGGCGAATGTCATGATGACATCGCTTTGATCAATCGCCTTGCGATCTTGGCCGCTCAAATCAAATTCATCGTTAATTTTTTCCTTGTTATTCTCTTCCAGTGCATTTTTGTAAATGTCCAATAAAAATTTTGGCGCTGAACGTTTGACTTGCGGCGATGCGCTGTGGTGCTTTGGTGGCCTGTCAGGTAAACCAAGCAGATTTAATATCTCGTGCTCGACTTCACGTTTTTCACGCTGAGTTATAACACGGTGCACGATCGTTTGATCAAAACCATTGTCAACGTACAATCCACTCATACGTTCGCTTGATGATTCTTCAAAATTTTGCAAAATGAGTATTAACAAAAAACAATAGATACTCATTTTATTAGGAGTGCACGACATATTTTAGTTTTTAACAAAATTCTACCGATTTTGTTTGGTTAAGATAGCGCAACGATCGATCCTAGATATACAAACGACTAGCACTTGGAATTTTTTCAATTTTCTTTTTCTCAACTTGAAGCAAGATTTCGGAACAACAATCAATAGTCCGATCGTCTTATTCGAAGACGCAATATCAGACTTCGTAGCATTGGATTGAGAAAATATGTTTACACAAAATGTTGTCAAGTGTTTAGCGAGCTTCTTCGTACCTTGCTGTGAATAATAAATGTCTAGTTGAAATATATTCTTTTACCGATACTCGCGTCATCTGGACTTTTTCCCCACTGTTTTATATCACAAAAACTATTTTTTACAACTTAATCTTTTTTAAGCACATTTTGTTTTCTTTGAAAAAAGAAAAGAAAAGAAAATTTAAAAATTCGTTAACTTTTGGTACGGAAAGGTGAAATTTTTCTTATAAAGCGTACACGGAGGCTGTGAGTGATACACTGCTTCTTGCGTGGGCTCTATGTATCTCTTACTCTTTCTCTCTCTCTCTATCTCCTTTTTTTAATCTTTCTCTCTCTCTCTCTCTCTCTTTCTTACATTCCTTTAGCTTTCCGCAGGTCCGTCTCTCGGACTCTCCCACTTTTTCAAATAAACTCGCGACGCATACATAAACGCTAAAACACACGTATACATAGACCGCGACGAGCGTTCTCTCTCCTCCACTTCTTTTCTTATGTTGTAAAGGACGTTATACACTATAAGGTTGAGAATTCAATTGGAAGGAGTTTAATATCAATGCTGATACGTAAAGATGATCTTTTATTCAGAGATTTGTTTACCCGCTCATTGATGATCATGAGATTGAGCTGTAATGCAGAATGAAAAAGCATTAATATTACGTTTTTTTATATTAATTTTAATATTTTTTTTCGAGGATCTATTAGAGAAATCATTATAATATTTATTTAATGTTTTGAAAATAAATTCAAGTTTATTATTTTAACTAAATATTAGCTTCTTGTTATTCAATTTATGCGATCAAAGTAACTTGATTTTTTCAAATCAGAATAATCACAATAAGGAAATAGATACAAATATTTCTTGATTTTATTAATAATTGAAATTAGATTTTTTTATAAAGTTATAACTAAATTTATTTAAACATGTATTTTACTTGCTAAAATAAAAAAAATAAAATAAAACACTAAAACTTTCTTTAAAAAATGAAATTCACTCTAACCTCGTAAAATAGTGAACAACTGTCTAAGCAAAGGAAGTTTTTAATTTTTTTCTTTCTCAAACTGGCGACTGAACAAGTGACTTATACGTAGTAAAGGGCGGAAGAAGACTAAGCAACGTCTCATTAACGAACTGCACAGGTCAGTTTTACATCTTCTCTTTTTTTTTCTTCTTCTTTCCCCTTGTTTTCACTTTACCGCCCAGGTAGAAAAAAAAGAGAGAGACTTTTAGAATTCATTGATTTAAAACGCTCATTCTTTTATATTAGATTTTGTATTGAGGATCACTTTGCATTCTTTTGTTCGTTGTAAGTGATACGCTGTTAAATATTTACTTTTCAATTTTAAGAGTCAATTCAAAAGATTATAATGATGTATCAATTTTTAAGTAATTTTTCATTTTTACATTTAACGTATACATAATAATACATTTTTGTGTTTTCAATTCGTAATCCGTGCATTTAAAAGTTTACAAACAATTTACATTATTATGTTATTTTAATAAAAAAAATGATTATGCAAATTATTAAATACTACTTTTATTTGTATTTAAAGATATTATTCATTTTTTTAAATGTTATCCGTAACTATAAGAATTAGTTGCATTGTACAAGAAAATATTTAACTTTGAATTTCGTTAATTTAAAATTTTTTATCATTAAACGAAAAACCATACGATAAAATAATGAAACAAATTTTAGCGATGCTCGAATGATCAACAATAATTCGTACGTGATATTTGCGCTTCTTATTGAAAAAGGAAATAAATTTAGTTCTAATAAAAGCTTTACCACGAATTATACTATCATAATTCATTTCTATTACAAGAACGCCGAGGTTATTTTTCCCGTTATCGTTGAAATTTATTCGTTCATTATAAAAAAAATTTAAAGTTGAGTCATTAAATAGCAAATGAATTTGGACTTGAAATATTTAAAAATATTTATTAATTTCTTGAAAAAATTAAATTTTTTCAACGACTCTGAGAAGAAAAAGATATTCTTTTTTAACATATTAAAAAATTTATCCGAGAAAGAGCATTGTAAGTGAACTTGTTTTAATCAGCGCGCGCTATCTCCAGAAATCAAAATTTTATCAAAACTGCAGAACAAAATTCAATCTGTAAAATTTTTAAATGCTTAATAAATAAAAAAATTTAGTAAAAATTAGATAATGATTTTATTATAAATTTTGCTATTAAAATATCGTAAAGAAGTGTCATCTTTCCATAGGGGACAGCTGACGGTACACAAACAGAATTTTTCTATAAAAATTACGATGACGGTCACTACAATCGTGGGACATCGTAGAATAGTATGAAAAATTATGAGACGTTATCTTAAAAATTATCAGTATTCTGTAGAATTTTTACGGTAACGTCTATAATTTTTATGGTAGCATCTCATAATTTTTCATACTGTTCTACGATGTCCTTTTATTGTAGTGACTATCGCCGTAATTTTTATAGAAAAATTCTCTCCGTGTACCTGCATTTTGCACTTATATCTATGTCTTGTGCTCACTATATAATTTTTCAGCCAAAAGTAACTACAAGACTTTTTTCAACATAAAATAGTGTACAAAACCGTTGTTTGAATTTAAAAAATTAATCTAAATATTTATTAAAGTCTGAGACACTCTGATTGTCACTTTTTCTACAATATACAGACGCGCGCACTCATACACACACAAATAAGACAAATTAGACCACTCATAAATTCAGTTATTTATTTGATGACTACAATAACGTTTGCGAGATTTATTCTGAAATTTCATAAAAAGAAATAAATACAGTCAAAAACTGAATTTAATCCTTTATGAAGCAAAAAATAACTAATACGTAGTTTACAAATGAAACTGCGGAAAAATAATTGGATTTTATTTTTGTATATATTAATTAAAAAAATGATGTTTCATCATTATAATTCAATTGGTTCAACATATTATTAGAACTTACAATACAAATATCACCTCGTCAAATAAGAATGTACGCTGCATAAAAAAAATATTAGTTTATTGATATGAAATATTATTCTTGAAATATTAATTATTATTCCTCTTGATTTAACAATTATACAAGTTTCTAATGGTAAAAATTTCAAATATTACATGTAAGAGAAAATATTTTTCACGTTGGACCAATTATTTTTATGCATTACGAAGCTAATGGCAATCTTAATATGAAAGTAATTAAACGATCTTAACGTATTACCCAACACCTTAATTCTTTCTTTCATTCTTTTACCTATCCTATATAACCCCATCCCATTCTGCATTCGCCCGGGATAATGCTCATGGAGAGGGAAAAACTTGTAGGCAAACCCACAGTTGCATTAGACAAGCATATTTATTTATATAAAAAGCATCGTCTTACATTAAGATTTTAGAATCAATTTTTCAAAGGATTTTCGAATCAGAAATTTCAAATCGATGACAAATATTATTTAAGCTTCTTGAATTCACAGATGATGACAAACGAAAAAAAATTTTTGATAATTTTTTGTTAAACAATCTAATGGCTATTTTAATTGGTAGGTAAATCATTTCTTTTATTGTTCTCATTTTAGATATTTTTAGAAATTATATTTTATATTTAAAAGGTTTGAGGAAACAAAAATAAAAAATATTTATCAAATACCGTATTCTCAATTCCGAATTTTGAAAATAATGGTATAGTATTACTAATAAAATTTATAAATTATTAAAAATTAGGTATGAATTTAATAAAAAATTTGTATTACTTCATAGAAATTATGTTATAAAATCTAAAAGTAAACACTAAATTTTAAGTTCTCAAATTTATTTTCATTATTGTTTTTTCATACAAAAAGCATTGCTAAAAAAATGTTCTCTATTTTTATTCATTTACACATATTCAAACTAGTGAGTGAAAAACGTTGTATGCAATAAATGTCTGCATGCATATTGTATTACGTGTATGCATTAAATTAGTAAGGTATTTGATTAGTAAAAAAATTTGCACGTTAATTGCGTTTTGCATAAAGTAAGAGAAAGCTATTATCAATTTTTTTTTCGCGTTTTAAAGAATAAAGTACATTAAATAAATTTTTTAATATTTAACGAACTTTATGGGAAACCATAACGCCAAAGTAGTTTGCAGCGCTTTTTTGTTTTTTTGAAAATATTTAATAAAATTTTACTCTATTATCTATAGTATATACTAGTAATCGCTAATTTTCAATGTAGATATGAGTTGAACAATAATATAATTTATAAGAAATTTTGATCTAAATATTTTTACGTATTTAGTAGGCGCATCAGGAAGGTCAGATAGATCTCTTAAATTTTTTAAGCTAATATGCATTAAATGTACTAAAATTGCTTATTAGTTAACAACAAGAATCTCTATATGAGTCGTTCGATGTCACTATGTAGCGAATCCGACTATTCCAGTCACAAGCGGCTAGTTAATATTACACAATAAATTATATTAATTGAATTTTTATAATGTTGATTGATGAAATTACGATCAATTTGCGAATGAATATAATATTGAAATAATAAACAAAATTGTCTCATCATAGGAAGATATAACTGGTTTATCATTCAAAAAAGATTTGCAAATCTCCAAATAAATTAAAAGAATTATAAAAATTGTATTTTCATTGCAGGTCTCAAAATAATGAGCATACAGTATGGATTGCTCACATCGTTCACCATGAAGGTATAGTGGCAGATTGTCAATCAAAAAAATATGATGAATCATCATATCAAGCTTAAGTTTTCAATCTTGGACTTTAACCATAGCTTGTGGTGGGCAGGGGAGAAGAAATTGAATACAAACTTTCTGAGTTTAGAAAAAAAATACAATTGAAATCATTTACATTTGGATTGGTTTATCTACCTGGTAATTTGGAAATGAAGGACAAGATTTTATTTGATTGCAAGAAATTCATGAAAACTATTAGACAAATTTTTTCAGGAATAAGTTGTTAATAGTTGGCTTACTTGATTGTACATATTTAAGAATGTATGCTTCTAATGTTGATTATTCTAATCTAAGTAGAGCAATTTCGAATCATACATATATGTCAATAATTGTAATCGTGAATAGTTAAATTTTTTTTCTTAAGGTATTAGGGTATGAGTCCCGGTTACTGTGCCTGAATCTAATTCTGTACTTTCCATTTGAAATACATGTAAAGCACAGAATAAGGTTCAGGCACAGTAACCGGGACTCATACCCTATGTATAATTTTTTTTTTTTTTTTGTAAAATTTAAGTTTTACATTTTGAACCTGGACTTGAATATTGATCTGTTAAGTGATATAAATAAAAATCATTAAAATAATCTTATTCCAATATATATAGAAAAATTAGTCCATTCGAAAGTTTTTGAAATTTTTTTTTATTTTATAACCGATTTTCATATTTTATATTACATTTAATTTAGAGAGCCGCGGTGGCTCAGGGGCTAGAGCATCCGACTCTCACGCAGAGGGCCGGGGTTCAAATCCCGGTGAGGTCGGAATTTTTCCTCCATTTTTTAATTTAAATATTGAAAGTGGAGGATGTCCCGAGCTCACTGACACCGCGGTGGACCACCCCCGAGAGACTTTTTTCGGTTTTAACAAAAACCGACGAAAAGTCACTCGAGGGCCGGTAAGGCAGAACGCGACTGTTCCACTATTAAGTTGAGCCGGACCGTTCTGCCGGGTAGGTGTTGAGCTCCCGATGCGCTAAAAAGGATGGGTTGAGCGATGCTCCCCGCCTAAGTAGGCCTGCACGATCGAGCACCACCTACCGAAGTAAGGGAAAATGAGGTATGGTTTCGAACGCGAAAACACCGGAACACAAAGGTGGTCGAGGTGTCACTTACTAGGCCAAAATAGGCTGTAGGTGGTTAAACCCCAAAGATAGATAGATATTACATTTAATTTAAAAATAATTTCCTAAATTAAATATTTTGTTAAATTTAATTAATTACTAAATAGAATTTAAAATCGATACCAAATCACAAAAGATGTATGAAATTTAACATTATTTATGCATGAAAAGATATGTACATTTTAAATTCTTTTCAATTTTAAGAGTCAATTGAAAAGATGATAATAATGTATACATTATGCTACATTTTAATATTTTTAATTAGTAATCTGTGCATTTAAAAGTTCAAAAATGGTTACATTATTACGTTATCTAATAAAAAAATGATTATACAAATTATTGAATTTTGCTTTTATTTATACTTAAAAATATTATATCATTTTTTTAATGTTATCCGTGAATATATATTAATTGCATTAAAAATATTTAACTTTGAATTTCGTAAATCAAAAATTTATCATAATTAAACAAAAAATACTAAATTTCGATAAAATTTTATTATTACATTTTAAAAATAATTTTTAATAAAAAAGAAAGTTTTTCTTAAAACATATTTATTTGGCATTTTAATTTAACAATTACAATATTTGATGATTGAATTATTGACAATATTTATTAGAATATATAATAAAATATATAAATTTATATAATAAAAATAAAATATATAATAAAATATAAAACTTTAAAAATAGAAATTTAAATTCATCACAGTTACTGTAAACTTGATGTTTTAAAGATTTTATTTATAAAAATAAATATACTTCAATTGAGCCCGCTTTTTGCAGTTAATAAAGTGGCCATGGTTGGGGCAGGAATAAAATAAAATATGCAGCACGAGAGTAAAGTCTATTTTTTCCTCGGGAATTAACTCTCCTCGCTTCGCTACGCTCGGGTCGTAAACTTCCCCTCGGAAGAAATATGCGACTTTACTTTCTAGTTGCATAATGTACTATTTCCTTCTCAGAATAGTAATTTACTCAAAATACAGTATTAAATTTAGATATGTCACTAAATTTTTATATATTGTATTTTTTAAAAAAAGAATCCATGCCAACTTTATAAACAGTAGGCTGAAAACCAAAGTAGATACAACCGATGCTTTCAAAGGAAATAAGTGCCTTACTGTTTAAACAGCCCTTTGACTTTACTACATGAGCGCTAGATCGAGTGTAGCTATTGCTCGTTTTTGAGGTATAGCTCTGACTTTGACAAATTGGCCTCCTGTCTCAACTTTAATAGTAAAAGTGACGTCGAATTTTTCCAAGTACTTTTCTCAACGTAAGAGGGTAAGACTCTATATGGCCGGTTAATGTGATCTTTAGCTCAGCCGTAAAGCGTTGATACTCTTTACCGTATATTATAAGTTTCCAGGTAAAATTTTTACTGTTACTTTCTACGAGGAAAGGTAAAACTGTATTCAAAGACAATGCATTACTTTTATAACATCCAAAATTCCTTCAACCTTTCGTTTCCATTCGTTAAGGATGTGTACTTGGCAGATATTTACGGTGTAAGAATTCATTTCAGTATCGTTAGTGAACTTCAATCGTTTACACCGTCAATATTTGCAAAGAAAAATTTAACTTTGAACATCAAGTTACAACGATGGAGAATGAAGCAATTCCTGAAAGAATTAGTGCGGTCTATGCTCTTAGTGATGCGATTGATAATATTTGCATGTACTTCAATATGAAAGATCTGAGCCATGTTTCTCAAGTATGCAAGTGAGTAAAGAATAAATATACTAAACCATTTACATGGCAAATACTTTTGATAGCAAATTAATGATTTATGAATCTAGCATCGATTATTTTCTTAAAGGTTAGCGCACTAAGTAAATTAATATTCTTTTTTCAAATAAGTAGAAACTATACATGATTCATTAAATTTCTTTAAAATATTTGCCTTTATTTTATAAAAGTAAATCTTTTAATAATTTTTAAAGTTATTGATATTGATTAATTAAACATTGAAAGTAATATTGAATTTTTTTCATAGAGCATGGAATGAGGGAGCAACGCGAGAGATAGCTAGAAGATGTCATATTCAACGAATATTAATGCCTTACGGCATGGATGAAAAAAACATCAGTAGTGTGATGTACGTAAAACCTTATGTGACACTATTATTTTTTGATCACCGAACGAACAATTACGTATTAAGAAAAACTAGGACCCAATTTTCTTTGCCAAATGAATGTAAGTTATTTCTCTCATATGGATTAATTTAAGTAGGTTTGCATCTTGTTCAGTTGTCAATAAAAGAATGCTAAGTGACTGTCATAATTCACATTACACTTTTAGATAAAAAAATGTAAAGGACGATCCAGTCTTATTCTCTAATAAACAATGATAATAACAATTAAATTCAGAGTAAGAAATTCAGAAAAATGATAAATGTGCTAATAGTGTGATCTATAAATTTTATTTCTTCAAATTCTGAAGTAAATCCATTTATAAATTGCAGAAAATTTTATATTTTCCGCAATGATTATGTCTGAAAATTTGTTTAAGTTATTATAATGAGAAACAAGAAATTATTCTTAATTAATAAATGAATTTACTGAATAATTCAAAGAAATAAGGTTTGCAACTCACATTATAAATTGACATATCTTTTTTTTATTTTTACTTTAATTTAAGGTGGTTCTAACGTGCTGCATCATCCAGGGATCCCGACAAAATAGAATAATTTTTTTTTCTTTAAATTTTATAAAGAATATTTTTATTACTTCAACAGAAATAGGCCATCTTATTAACTCGAAAAACGGCCCGAAAAAAAGATATTTCTAACTTCGAAAATTTTGCGGGAGAAATAACCATTTTTTCCTCTTTTGCGGGAGAAACAGACATTTCTCCTGCTAATTTTAAAACTTATAAAATTGAATACATTTAAATTTTTTATTCAATATAATAACTAATATTATAAAAGCACATTATGCAACTCGAGAGTAATGTACTATTAATCAATCACTATACTTATAATTTATATTAAATTCAATTATTTGACAACAACTATTTGCGATTCACACCTGATAGCATTCTAATCGTATCAATTTTCATCAATTTTTTAAATATCTTTTATTTCTATCCCAACAGTATTGGCCACTTTGTTAACTCTAAAGGCGGGCTGAATATAAGATACAACTAACTTCTAAAATATTAGCGGGTGTAAAGCATTTTATTCGCGCTAAATAAGAAGTTTATGGATTCGAATGATTTTCTTGAAGATTTTTGAAAAATTTGTAAAACAAACTAAAAAAGTTTTTAAAAAATACCAAATTTCTATAAAAATAAATATTTTGAAGAAATTGTATTATTAAATTTTTAAAATAATTTAAATAAAAAAGACATTTTTTCTTAAAACACATTTATTTGACATTTTAATTTAACAATTACAATATTTGATTTTTCAATTATCGATAATATTTATTAAAATATATAATAAAATATAAAACTTTAAAAACAGAAATTTAAATTCATCACAGTTTCTGTAAACTTAATGTTTTAAAGATTTTATTTATAAAAATAAATATACTTCAATTGAGCCCACTTTTTTGCAGTTAATAAAGTGGCCACGGTTGGAGTAAGAATAAAGTAAAATATGCAACACCAGGGTAAAGTCTATTTCTCCCTCGGGAATGTACTCCCCCCCGGAGAAATATGCGACTTTACTCTCTAATTGCATAATGTACTATTATTCCCACCTCAAAAGAGATAGCCACTTCGTTAACTCGAAAAGTGGTCCGAAAGAAAGCCATATCTTACGTCTAAAATTTTGCGGGAGAAAAGTACTTATTCCCGCAAAACTCATTACTCCCAAATTTAGCGGGAGATAAGTACTTTTCTCCCGCAAAATAAATAGTATATTATGCACCTAGGGAGGTAAAATAAAGGACAGGCCATAGCACGAGTGAATTGACACCCGAGGCGAAGCCGAGGGTGGCAAACTCGTGTTATGGGTTGTCCATTTTACCTTCCGTGGTGCATATACGATTTTTTGCCATACCCGGGCCAAAAGTACCACTTCTGCGATTTTGAGCCGGGAGTAGAAGTGGTACTTTTGGGCAGGGTATGGCAAAAAAATTTTTTAAATTTAATATATTATCGAAAGTTTTTAGAAAAAATTTTAATTTTTTTCCAATTAAGCCTGCTTTTTAAGTTAATAAATTGGCCACTGTTGAGGTGGAAAAAGCATTTTAAGCAACTTGGGAGCAATAGTACATTATGCAACTAGGAAGTAAAGTCGTATATTTCTCCCGAGGGTGGATTTGCGATCCGAAGGACCGAAGCGAAGTGAGGGGAGCAAATACCCGCGGGAGAAATAGACTAGACTATACTCCTGAGTTGCATAAGGTGCTTCAAAACATTAAAAAAGCGGGCTTAATTGGAAAAAATTAAAATTAAATTTTTTTCCTAAATTAAAATTCCTATCTCTCGCAAAATTTTAGACGTAAAGTATGGCTTTCTTTCGGCCCACTTTTCGAGTTAATAAAGTAGCCATTTTTGTTGAGGTGGGAATAAAGTTTATTTCTCCCTTGGGTATTAGCTGCCCTCGTTCATAAAAAACTATTATCTTATCACCAAATTATAAGCATGAATGCTGTTTTTGCCATAACAGCCCATGTTAAATTTCCAAATTTCCATAATTTATTTCTTTTCAAGTTTGTTAATGATTTTATACTTTTACAATTGTTATAAGACGCTGGCAGCTTGCATTTTATAGGATTTTTTTTTCACTAAGCGTCTTACTTTTTTATCAAAATTCGTTAGAGCCATATAAATTTATCAGTTGGTGAAGTATAGAAATATTACCAATCTTCAGATGATATTATTTCAAACGATAGCGAAATCCTAAGATTTTCAATAAGCATGCTCGATAATAAAAAAAATTATTTTAAAATTTATTTTATTTGCTTAAATTCAACACGAATATTTTATTTCGTTAAAAAATATAATTTATTCATGATCAAAGATGAGGAATCATCCGAGGTGAGAAATTAATCTTGAATCCGCAGGATGGAAGACATGAGGTTTCCCAACGAAACTAATTCTCTACTCTATAACTTATTATTGAATATTCTTATAATTTGTATTAAATATTCAGTAATAAATAAGTAGTAAAACTTATTTAAGTGAAAATGTTTTGTCCACTTTCGTTAAAATAAAAAATATTTAGTAATAATCATTTAGATACAAATTCTTAATCTACTAAACATGTAATTAATATTAAAATTTTTCAATCTTTTTAGTCTCGCCTCATTATCGAAAGCTATTTCCGAATAATATTATTGGTTTGGAGGTACGTGAGTATTTTATAAATGAAGATGCAAGTTTAAACTCACCATACGATTTCAAATTTACAACTGAAGATTATAAACCTTATATTCTTGGTTTATTATTTCCAATGGGTAATCGAATAGACGTTAAAGTATATTGGGGCAACTATGGCCAGATGGAAAAAATGTCCGATCAAATAATTGAAAAATTAGAAATAGATGAGGTGCAGAAAAAAAATTCAGCATTTTTAATATTTTCTACAGAATCAAAGGGTTGGGATATCGTTGCAAAAATCAACGATGCCATGAAAAGAAGGTAAGATAATAGAACTAAATTTGTGTTATTTTTATTATTCCGTATGCATTAGTATTAACATGTCACTAGCATGTTTGATTTATTTCATTCATTTAAATATTGACTATCTTTTTTTCAAGTTTTGCAATAAAATGAAGAAATATGCTAAATTGGTGAGTACAGGTGTAGTGTTCGTTTTACATGCCGCATGGGGGTGCTGCGGTCAGGTGAGAGAAAAATAGAAAATATTTTTTACATAGCGATTTACAATTAAACAATGATATATCTTTAATGTTGTCAATAACTCTAGCCATATATATCTATATATATATATATGTAGAATAATTATTGATGCTAATCTTGTTTGAAAAGTCTAAAATATTGTTGTAAAGCGAAAAATGCAGCGCATTGGAACTGGCATGAGCATACCCTATTAAAAAATCTCAGGTGAGAAATCACCTGATTTCTCAGGTGATTAATCATGCCAAAATCTCATGTGATTATTTTTTTGGTTTTTACACGATTCAAACCATGCTTAGTCAATTGCGAACTATTTTTGAAAATTTTTGAAAAATTGAACTTAGAAAATTTTTTGTAAAATAAGTCAAAATTTTTTCTAAGACCAAATTTAAAAAAAATTTTCTAAGTTCAAATTTTTTAAAAATTTTCAAAAATAGTTCGCAATTGACTAAATATGCTTTGAAACGTGTAAAAACCAAAAAAATCGTCACATGAGATTTTGGCATGATTAATCACCTGAGAAATCAGGTGATTTCTCACCTGAGATTTTTTAGTAAGGTATGTATTCATCATTCTTTAGTATTACTTTCTCTGTCACACTAAAGAAAAATACGCATATATACATTGGCTCTATCACGCGCAGCATTTTTCGCTTTACAAAAATATTTTAGATTTTTCGAACATGATTAGCATCAATAATTATTCTACGTATATATGGCTAGAGTAATTGACAACATTAGAAGTATATTATTATGTTAGTAAATTGTAAATCTGTGAATAAAAAATATTTTATATATTCTCTCACCTGCAGCGCCACCAAGCGACAAATGGTTCCGACTTCCTCTTAAATTAAACTTATCTTTTTCGTAAATAAATTTATGATGTTGAAGAATAAACGTTAATAATTTTGTATCTTTGGAATACGTTATTAAAGAAAAAACCTATACAAGCAAGGTAACCCATTGTGGGACGTAAATCTTTTTAACACTACGTGTCATGAATTCGCTTTTTTGCTATGATTTTCCGGAGAAAAATAGTCTATCATTCAACAGTAAAAAAAAAGTACTAAAATTTTTAACTTTTTTGCACCGTTTAATCAAGAAAGACTACTTTTGGATGTGCCTTAACACTTAATCAACAAGGATCGTCAGTATAATAAGCAATAATTTGATATCTGCATTATTTATAATTTTTTTTCATTGATAATTGTAAGGTGTAGATTAATACAATTCATTTATATTAACATTTTTCAAAATTTAAATTTGTAATTCCACAGAAGGTAATTTCAACTAACAATTTCAAATTGTATCAATGATATTGATAAAAATTGACTATTATTACATGTTTTAAGTGTATTTTGGAAATTATAATTTTCTCTTATCTTATAGTTGATTTTTAGATAAAATTGCAAGTAAAAATGTTTTTGTTTTTTCTCCCTTGACTGTTATGCAAAACAAAAGTTTTATATAAATAAATAATATTAAGTCATAGTTTTGAGTAATAATTTCATTTTTTTTTAAATTATTGTCAGAAAAACCTTTTGAATCACATTGAATCCAGGATTTTTTAAAATTTTGCCTCTCAAAGATTAAAGAGTAACTTTCATTTTTATCAGAAAGAGACTTTAAAAATATAAAAATTTAATTTAACGATATTACACTGTCAAAAATGACATGGAATTGAATTAGGTAAAATAAATTAATTTAAGGCATCGCAGTAATTAGGTAATAAAATTCATGAAAGTTAATGCAGTTTGCACAAAAATTAATGCATTTTGTAGTAATTATGCTGTAAAATTTATGTATTTTTCTGGTACGCATATCAGGAAGATCAGATAAATCTCTTAAATTTTTTGAGCTAATATGCATTAAATGTACTAAAATTGCTTATCATTTAACAACAAGAATCTCTATGAGAGTCGTTCGGTGTCACTGTGTAGCAAATAGATTATTCCAACCACAAGACCTTTAGTTAATATTATTACAATAAATTACATTAATTGGATTTTTTAAATTTTGATTGACGTAATTACGATCGATTTGCGGATCAATAGAATATTTTAATAATAAAGAAAATTATCATATCGTAGAAAGATGTAACTGGTTTATTATTCAAAAAAGCTTTGCAAATCTCTAAATAAATTAAGAGTTATAACAATTTTATTTTCATTACAGGTCTCAAAATAATGAGCATACAGTATGGGTTGCTCACATTGATCACCAGCAAGGTATAGCGGCAGATTGTCAATCAAAAAAATATGATGAATTATCATTATATAAGGATTTTGTTGTTTTAAGATTATCAAGCTCAAGTTTTCAATCTTGGACTTTAACCATAGCTTGTGGTGGCAGGAAAGAAGAAATTGAATACAAACTTTATGAGTTTAGAAAAAAAATACAATTGAAATCATTTACATTTGGATTGGTTTATCTACCTGGTGATTTGGAAATGAAGGACAAGATTTTATTTGATTGCGAGAAATTCATGAAAACTATTAGACAAATTTTTTCAGGAATAAGAATAGTTGGCTTACTTGATTGTGCATATTTAAGAACGTTTGGTTCTAATTTTGATTATTCTAATCTAAGCAGAGCAATTTTGAATCGTACATATATGTCAATAATTGTAATAACGTATGGTTAAATTTTTTCTTCTAAGTTATTATGGATAATTTTTCTTTTTGTAAAATTAAGGTTTTACATTTTGACCCTGGATTTGAGTATTTATCTGTTAACTGATCAAAATAAATATCATTAAAATAATTTTTTTTCAATATCCATTGAAAAATTAGTATTGTTTAATCCATTAGAAAATTTTTGAATTTTTTTTGAATTTTATAACCGATTTTCGTATTTTATATTACATTTAATTTGAAAATAGTTCCCTAAATTAAATATTCAATTAAATTTAATTAATTACTAGATTTAAAAAGAATTTTAAATCGATACTGAATTACAAAAGATGTATAAAATTTAACATTAAATATACATAAAAAGATACGTATATTATAAATGCTGAGATGTTAACATATTTTTAGATTACTTTTTGTTATACAGAACTGTAAGGTAAATAAATAAAATGTAAATTTAATTTTTTTCAAGCAATGAAACTTCTTTTTTAAATATGATTCATAAAGATTATAATCATGTATAAATTTTTAAGTAATTTCTCATTTTGCCATTTAATGTAATACATTATGCTACATTTTTTTCATGTTTTTATTTCAACAAGTAATTTACATTATTAGGTTATTCTAAAAAAAAAAAATATTATAAAAATTATTAAATTCTACTCTTTATTTATACTTATAAATATTATATCATTTTTTTAATATTATCCGCAACTTTATATATTAGTTGCATAGTTCAAGAAAATATTTAACTTTGAATTTTGTAAATGTAAAATTTTTCATTACTAAACAAAAAACCACGAAATAAATCATAGCGATATTTGGATGATGGACAATTATTCGTACGTGATTTACGCTTCTTATTGAAGAAGAAAATAAATTTAGTTCTAATAAATAGTACCAATAAGGAATTCCAAGAATGATTAATCGTTTATAAGAGCTTTATCACGAATTATACTATTATAATTAATTTCTATCACAAGAAGGTGTAAACATTGATTGTATAGTGCTAGTAAATTTTGTACATGTCTTACAATTATTATATAGACGTAATTTTTAATAAGTATTTCTTTTAAAAAACATACGGTTAGTGATAGAATATTCATTAGGAATGAGTTTATATATTAAAGAATATTTTTGAAGTTTTTATTTGTTTTAAAAATATTATTTTTATTAATTTTGTGAGTATATTCACAAAATATACAATAAAAGATTCAAAATTATTTTTTCGATAAAATAATTAATTAATTTTCATAATTGATTTATCTTTCATTACAAATTGTAGTTAAAAAATGTATGCATTTAGTAGGTATAAACTCTATAACGTTTAAATTAAAAATTTCATTTACAACATAAAAAGTTTTAATTATTTTTAAAAAATGTTTAATTCTACGTATATTAAACAATTATATTATACTTATGATGTATAATATCATAGAATATTAATATATTTCAGCCATTCAATAAATTCTGATTTATCATCCCCTCTCTATTCATATTAACTAAGGCGTCAAATACAACATAAATAACGAAGTATTACTAAATTTCACTTCAGTATACGCCGGTCTTACTTAGACAATATTATTTAATCTTCAATCAGTAAAAATGACGGATATCGGCTATATCTATAAAAATACCGCTGAAGTCAAGTATCCCCTAAGATATTTGAAAGAATTTATATATGAGCATCTGGTACATAAGCTTACCGAGTTCGGTAATTTCACTCGAGATGAACTCAATCGTGAGTGTAATGTAGAATCAAAAATACATACATTTATTGAAACCGTTTTGCACTGTTCCACAAATTTCGTCGCAATGAAAGATGATACACTATTTGGCTGCATCTGTAGTCTATCGAGAGAAATTTCGAACTCCAATGATGAAATTCCTGCGCGACGGTTGAAAGATTTTATTGCGGCACCATCACCAGTATTGACTAAATTTTTTAATTATCTCGAAAACTTATACAACGATCATTATATTAGATCCACCTACAAAAATATTAAGAATTATGAAGTAATCGTATTTTGGTGTGTACACAAGAACTACCAACATCGTGGCATAGGCAGCGAGTTATTAAGGGCTTATGAAAACTTTAAATTTAAAGATGATGCAGATTTTATAAGTATCGTGATAAATTCTGAAAAAGTTTACGAAGTAGCAAAAGCAGCCGGATTTAAAGAAATTGTCACATACGCAGAACAATCGCCACAATTACGCCTGATCGGCAAATTTAAAGAATTTTAAGGTAAAAACTATTTATATTTATAATAAAAATTAATTTCTACTTAATATATAAAAATAGTTTTAATTGTTAAGATACAGTGATTAAAAAGTTAATTTTTAGAATTTTACTATTGACTTTAAAAATACAATAACTAAATAAATTTAAAGTTAAAAAATTATCAGTAATATAAATGTTATATTTTAGATTGTGAAAAGTGACTTTTATTTTAATTAACATTACAGATGGAATGTTGATCCGGCCGAGTTCGATGGCTCGCAACGACGTTTGGTAGCGGAGTATGGTAAGATACTTTTGACTTGCATGATAGTAAATTAATGAAAATTATTTATTTTTATTTTTTAAAAAACTTCAAAATAATTTTTTTTATCACGAGTTTCTTATATAATTTTAATAATTTTAATTTGCATATTTTTACGGTTAGCGATAGATTATTTATTAGGAATAAGTTCATATTTTAAAGAATATTTTCGAAGTTTTTATTTGTTTTAAAAATAGTATTTTTATTAGATAAAGGTAAAAGCTCCTGGACATTATTTTACAAGTTTATAATAAAATATAAGCTAGCAAGGGCGTGTCAGGGTGTATTGGGACATTTTAAAATTTTGAAAGAGGATTTTTTTATCTAAAAACATGAAAAAAAAACCAAGCTACTAGACTCTATAGCTCAACATTTCCCTAGATATAGGTGATTAAAAAAATGCTATAATAGTCACTAGGTTTTGAAACTTTTATAGTTCTTTAGCATCTATAGCTAAAAGCTTAAAAATTTTTCAAATGAAAGTTGATCTCAAATCCTTTGGAAATAGTAATTGTAGCTTATATAGAGCAATAAAAATTGGACCAATTTTCAGCATTTGTTTATGAATAATGTTATGAAAAGAAATTTCAGGTCTAATTTTCATTGCTCTATAATTTTTGAAAAAAATAACCTTTATACGCTGCAACTACTATTTTAAAAGGGTTTGAATTCAACTTTCATTGAAAAAATTTTTAAGCTTTTAGCTATAAATGCTAAAGAACTATAAAAGTTTCAAAACCTAGTGACTATTATAGCATTTTTTTAATTACCTATATCTAGGGAAATGTTGAGCGTTAGAGTCTAGTACCTTGGCTTTTTTAATATTTTTACACCCAAAATCATCTGTCAAAATTTGAGCAAAATCGGGGTCTGAATACCCTGACTGTCTCCTTGTAAGTTAATTAGTTAACTAGAGGACTCAGTGGCTCACTCGGTAGAGCGATGGATTCATAATCTCGAGGTTTTGAGTTCAAATTCTGCTTTCGGCGGCCAATTGATATAAGCACCTCTGTATATACAATACATGTGTTTTGTTCATAAACACACTGAGAAATTTTTGTGGCTAATTAGCATTGTAATGATAGCATAAATAAAATAATCGACGTCAAATAACAATAAAAAAACTAGATAACTAGTTTATAATGATATATATTTATATATTTTATAATAAAAAATTATTTTTTACTTTGTTTCAGATTATTAACAGCGCAAAAACGTGGGTCCTCCCTCACGCCAGGATTGGGCTGGTGTACGAGTCCTTTTAATAGGATACGCGAGATTGCGTCAATTAATTTAAGTTTGAATTTTTTTAAAATTTTGCAAGTATCTTTAATTTTAAGATTTATATATTGTACGAAAGATATCGCTTCATTTGCCTAATTATTTTAATTCATTTTCTGAAATGTAATGTATGGACTCATCTCTATTTTGTGAAATTGATGAAACGTTAATATTTTAAATATTACTTGTTCAACGAATTAATGTTTAATTAATTTTTTACAAATTTCTTAAAACTGATCAGTTGTTGTCAAACATTAGTTGATGCAAGAAATATTAAAATGTTTACGTGTTCATTAATTTTACTTAATAAGCGATGCTGAAAAATTTAGTTTAAGTCGTACCGAATTTGTATTTACTAAGTAATAATAGATAATTATTGAAAAAAGATCGCATAAACTAGTCATATTAATAACGATACGATTTGAATTCAGAAGAATAAAAATTAAATGAATTATAAAATTTAGAGTTTATTTATTTCTACCCTTTAATCATTTATAAGTAAAAATTTATGAATTGTTCATTAGTAATAAAAACATTTTATTTTAAATTAAAATTATGAATGTTAACAAAATTTAACATTCAAATAGTAATGACAACATTTTAGTAATCGTACATGAAATCTATTATAATTTTAGAATAAAATCATTATGTTCCATTTTGAATATATTTTATATAAAAATAATTAGAAATTTTTTTATTTGTTGAGAACAAATATTTTTTTGTTTTTTTTTACATCTTTGAACTCTTTTGATAACATTTTAGCTTAACATTTCTTTCGACATCAAGATTTTACGAGAAATATACTAGAATACAAGACATATTGAGAAAATTTAAAATTAATTAATAAAAATAAAATATTAAGTTAAAAAAATGAATATGATTGATCTTAGTACATCAAGTATAGAAAACTTAATACATTTTAATGTTAAAAATTTTCTTCCAGTCAATAAACAATTCGTTGATTAATCTTAACATTAAAATCGAACTGTTTTTTAAAATATATGGTTGTATTTATTACTGCAAAAAAGCAAACAAAAATAACTATTGAATAAAAAATATTTGAATATGATCTCTTCACCGGAAGCCTTAAAACTTGTTTTGCAAAATTTTCATACAAGTTAAAATCAATTTATCATAATTAAAATGATACCAGAGTTTTTAGAAGATTTTCACTTCTGGATAACTAAAATTGAAGATAAAATTATAAATTAAATACTTTAAAAAAGTTGAATTAAAAAAATCTTTTTAATTATTAGTTAAAGAAACAATGAATTAATAATATCCAATGTAATTAGATTTTGTGCTCGTCTATAACTTCGAACAAATAATGTCTTTAAAATGCAATTCAAATTTTCTAATTTCATTAAGAAATTAGTGTTGTTTAATCAATTTGAAAATTTTTGAATTTTTTTTTTAATTTTATAACCGATATTTGTACTTTATATTACATTTAATTTAACAATAGTTCCCTAAATTAAATATTTAATTAAATTTAATTAAATACTAGATTTAAAAAGAATTTTAAATCGATACTGAATTACAAAAGATGTATAAAATTTAACATTAAATATACATAAAAAGATACGTATATTATAAATGCTGAGATGTTAACATATTTTTAGATTACTTTTTGTTATACAGAACTGTAAGGTAAATAAATAAAATGTAAATTTAATTTTTTTCAAGCAATGAAACTTCTTTTTTAAATATGATTCATAAAGATTATAATCATGTATAAATTTTTAAGTAATTTCTCATTTTGCCATTTAATGTAATACATTATGCTACATTTTTTTCATGTTTTTATTTCAACAAGTAATTTACATTATTAGGTTATTCTAAAAAAAAAAAATATTATAAAAATTATTAAATTCTACTCTTTATTTATACTTATAAATATTATATCATTTTTTTAATATTATCCGCAACTTTATATATTAGTTGCATAGTTCAAGAAAATATTTAACTTTGAATTTTGTAAATGTAAAATTTTTCATTACTAAACAAAAAACCACGAAATAAATCATAGCGATATTTGGATGATGGACAATTATTCGTACGTGATTTACGCTTCTTATTGAAGAAGAAAATAAATTTAGTTCTAATAAATAGTACCAATAAGGAATTCCAAGAATGATTAATCGTTTATAAGAGCTTTATCACGAATTATACTATTATAATTAATTTCTATCACAAGAAGGTGTAAACATTGATTGTATAGTGCTAGTAAATTTTGTACATGTCTTACAATTATTATATAGACGTAATTTTTAATAAGTATTTCTTTTAAAAAACATACGGTTAGTGATAGAATATTCATTAGGAATGAGTTTATATATTAAAGAATATTTTTGAAGTTTTTATTTGTTTTAAAAATATTATTTTATTAATTTTGTGAGTATATTCACAAAATATACAATAAAAGATTCAAAATTATTTTTTCGATAAAATAATTAATTAATTTTCATAATTGATTTATCTTTCATTACAAATTGTAGTTAAAAAATGTATGCATTTAGTAGGTATAAACTCTATAACGTTTAAATTAAAAATTTCATTTACAACATAAAAAGTTTTAATTATTTTTAAAAATGTTTAATTCTACGTATATTAAACAATTATATTATACTTATGATGTATAATATCATAGAATATTAATATATTCCAGCCATTCAATAAATTCTCATTTATCATCCCCTCTTTATTAACATCGAATTTGGAGTTTATATAAACCATACTCATTCAGCTAACCTCAGTCGAGCCATAACCGGCAGCACAGTAAGTTCTTCGGAATCATTAAAATATTTTTGCTTTATTGTAATACTTGTTATTTTGTTTGAGAAAGTTTAATTATTTTTCAAATTGTTAATTTATATTGTGAAGCTTAAATTGTTATTTGTATAATTAGTGTAATTGTTAAAAAAAATTAATTTCTACTTAATATATAAAAATAGTTTTAATTGTTAAGATACAGTGATTAAAAAGTTAATTTTTAGAATTTTACTATTGACTTTAAAAATACAATAACTAAATAAATTTAAAGTTAAAAAATTATCAGTAATATAAATGTTATATTTTAGATTGTGAAAAGTGACTTTTATTTTAATTAACATTATAGATGGAATGTTGATCCGGCCGAGTTCGATGGCTCACAACGACGTTTGGTAGCGGAGTATGGTAAGATACTTTTGATTTGCATGATAATAAATTAATGAAAATTATTTATTTTTATTTTTTTAAAACTTCAAAATAAATTTTTTTATCACGAATTTATTATATAATTTTAATAATTTTAATTTGCACTCATAATTAGAACAATGGTATATTTTATAAAATGTTATTGTATTGAAAAATATTTAAAAGTTATTGTTCTTTTAATTTTTATCAAATTATATTTTAATTTTACATTAAACAATTAGTTTTTGTAAATACATTGAATAATTTTATAAATTTCAATGAATATGTTCATTTATTTTCTGTTTTTGAATATTAATTATTTGTTGGAAATTCAAGATACTAAAAATTATAAATTTTGTATTAACAATATTTAAAATTCAATGATTTTTTCAGTTTCCATCAGCATACGTGGTAGTGTCCGGTATCAAATCTACTTGCGAACGATCAAGCTCGACCGGATCAAAATTCAGGTAATAATTAATCGATTGCATTTTAGAGAATATCATATTGGAATATTTATTTAAATAATATTTGTATCTATATACGAACTTTTAAATTAATTAATAAGAGGTCCTCAGTGGTTCGTTTGATAGATGTGCTTTTTTCACAAACACACTGATAACCTCCGTCGCTAATTAACATCGCAATCATAGCATAATACAGCGACGTTGAATAAACAAAATTAAATGACTAATAATTATTTTTATCCTTTACTCAAATAAAATTATATTAAATAATAAAAACTATGAATTATTGCATATACTATCATTTGTTCGTATAAAATTGTATTTAATAAAAAATGTAAATAGTACAAATTATAAAAATATTTCTTATATATTATTTATTTGTTTCCAGATCAGTCCGGTAAAAGAGAAGTCTACCAACACGCTGAATCCTTCCCCCCCTAATTGAATTTTATGGATTGTAGACTACAGATGACTTATTTGGCTCGAATGGTAATCATATTTAATTATTAATCAAAGTTATAATTTATTTAGATTTTATTTTTAATAAAAGACATTATTTTGCAAGTTCATAATAAAATATAAGCTAGCAAGGGGAGTGTCAGGGTATATTGGGAGACTGACTATTCTCAAGTTTTGGGAGATGATTTTTATCTAAAAACATGAAAAAAACCAAAGTACTAGACTCTAACGCTCAATATTTCCCTAGTTATAAGCAATCAAAGAAAATCCTATAAAAGTTACTAGATTTTTAAACATTTATAGTTCTTTTTATAGTTCATTTATAGAGCTCCAATCCTTTGGAAATAGTAATTATAGTGTATATAGAGCAATGAAAATTGGACCAAATTTTAGCATTTATTCTTAATTAATGTAATGAAAAGGAATTTCAGGTACAATTTTCATTGCTCTATAATTTTTTAAAATAAACAACATTTTTATATGCTATAACTACTATTTCTAAAGGATTTAAGTTCAACTTTCATTTGAAAAATTTCTAAGCTTTTAGCTATAAATGCTAAATAACTATAAATGTTTAAAAATCTCGTAACTTTTATAGCATTTTTTTTAATTGTCTATAACTAGGGAAATGTTGAGCGTTAGAGTCTAGTACCTTGGCTTTTTTAATATTTTTACACCCAAAATCATCTGTCAAAATTTGAGCAAAATCGGGGTCTGAATACCCTGACTGTCTCCTTGTAAGTTAATTAGTTAACTAGAGGACTCAGTGGCTCACTCGGTAGAGCGATGGATTCATAATCTCGAGGTTTTGAGTTCAAATTCTGCTTTCGGCGGCCAATTGATTAAGCACCTCTGTATATACAATACATGTGTTTTGTTCATAAACACACTGAGAAATTTTTGTGGCTAATTAGCATTGTAATGATAGCATAAATAAAATAATCGACGTCAAATAACAATAAAAAAACTAGATAACTAGTTTATAATGATATATATTTATATATTTTATAATAAAAAATTATTTTTTACTTTGTTTCAGATTATTAACAGCGCAAAAACGTGGGTCCTCCCTCACGCCAGGATTGGGCTGGTGTACGAGTCCTTTTAATAGGATACGCGAGATTGCGTCAATTAATTTAAGTTTGAATTTTTTTAAAATTTTGCAAGTATCTTTAATTTTAAGATTTATATATTGTACGAAAGATATCGCTTCATTTGCCTAATTATTTTAATTCATTTTCTGAAATGTAATGTATGGACTCATCTCTATTTTGTGAAATTGATGAAACGTTAATATTTTAAATATTACTTGTTCAACGAATTAATGTTTGATTAATTTTTTACAAACTTCTTAAAACTGATCAGTTGTTGTCAAACATTAGTTGATGCAAGAAATATTAAAATGTTTACGTGATCATTAATTTTACTTAATAAGCGATGCTGAAAAATTTAGTTTAAGTCGTACCGAATTTGTATTTACTAAGTAATAATAGATAATTATTGAAAAAAGATCGCATAAACTAGTCATATTAATAACGATACGATTTGACTTTAGAAGAATAAAAATTAAATGAATTATAAAATTATGGGTTTATTTATGTCTACCCTTTAATCATATATAAGTAAAAATTTATGAATTGTTTATTAGTAATAAAAATATTTTATTTTAAATTAAAATTATGAATGTTAACAAAATTTAACATTAAAATAGTAATGAGAACATAAATATATTTCACATAAAAATAATTAGAAATTTTTCACTTCTGGATAGCTAAAATTGAAGATAAAATTATAAATTAAATATTTCGAATAAGTTGAATTAAAAAAAATTTTTTTAATTATTAGCTAAAGAAACGATGAATTACTAATATCCATTGTAATCAGATTTTGTGTTCGTCTATAACTTCGAACAAATAATGTCTTTAAAATGCAATTCAAATTTTCTAAATATATCAGTATATGCGCAAAGTGATCCGCAAACTGAGTCAGCATTTCATAAAAATAATTCTTATCTATTATGTATTATGTATAATGTATTGTGTAATCTACCATACATTATGTAAGAAGTAAAATTCTTCTAGTTTTTTATTTGTTAAAAAGATCACGTCAGGAAGTTTGGTTAAGAGTTTTAATAAAAACTAGCGTGATTTTTGTCATTTATCATTATGAAGAATGAATCTTTATTTTATACTGTTAAACAATCGGTTTTTCAAAAGATATAAGCTGTTTTGATAAATTTTTCAGCAAAAACTTTGATGTTTGTTATGCAACATTATCTGATTGCTGAGACCAAAGGCTGAAAAGCTCTCTAGCAACGTAATGAAATCTTCTAATTTATGATTTTTTAAAAAAGGGCCTTAAAACTTCTGACTTTAGGAATCGCTCTTCGAGTTGTAAATGTAAATCTAACGTTTCTAAATGTAAAGGTAAGTTTATTAGATAATCAATTTAAGCTTGATTCCGTCCTTTTATGCTTTGGAAAAAAAACCTAAGAGCTATTGTTTTATTATTTGATTTAAAATAATTTCCTGCATAAATTGAGATGAATTAAAATTTTTGCATAACGTTTCTTTCGACATCAAGATTTTGTTGGTTTCAATTATTGCTTTATTTTCCTAATCAAAAAATAGATTTTTAGAAATCTCAAAAAAAAATTGTTAAATTTTTCCTCTATTTCTGAGAGTAACAATGCAAAATCCTCACGCGTTTTATTTGATAAAGTTATCCCACAAGTTTTATGAAATACAATAAAGCTGCAAAAGAAATCTTTAGTCATGTGGTTCTAGAGGGCTGAAATTTTCACCAGTCATATTTTTTTATGTACTACACGAGGATGCTTTTAGGATTTCCAAAGCGCCAGGCGCATTTTTTACTATCTTAATCGACTAGACCCTTTTAAAAAAAATTTTTATTTTCCATTTCTCTTTTGTTTTACGTAAACTACTCGATGGATTTGCTCCAAAATTTGTATGCAAGTTACTTACTATTGTCTGAAGAAAACAAGCTTTTAAAAACTAATTTTCTCAGTGTGGTTTTAATTTTAGAAAATTTTGAAAATTTTGAAAAAAATTTTCAATTTTCTTTATTTTTTTATTTTATGTAAACCATTCGATAGATTTGCTCTGAATTTTGTATACAATTTATTCGCTACTGTCTAAAGAAAAGCGCTTGAAAAATAATTTTTTTAGCGTAGCTTTTCGATCACTTCTGATTTCTGATTTAACGCTTTTACTAATTCTTGTCCTTTTTCCTCACTCCCTCTCTTTCCTTCTATCTCACCTTGATACTCATTTTTACACTATTTTCATTTATCTTTCTCTCTCTGCCTATTTCCTAATCACTTTCTCATACTCACTCTCATTTATTAATTTTGTTAAATGTATTTAAAATTTATCACTGTTTTAAAGTTTTTTTTTTTATTTTTGCTCATTATTATATATAAAATTATAATCTAATGTATATACTATATTATGTAAATTGTACAACACACTGTACATAAAATAAACAAAAATATCTATCTATCTATCTATCTCACACTTTCTTTCATTTCTTAATTTTTCTTGAATAGAAATTATGTTTTTCACATTGAAATTACATTTAAAAAAATAAAATCAAATTTACGTTTTCTAACGTGCTGTATCAAGTAGTTATCCCGACAAAAAGTAATAATTTTTTTTCACTTACAGTTAAATTTTACAAACAATATTTTAAATCAATTACTATACTTATAATTTGTATTCAATTTAATTATTTGCCAACAAACGATTGCGATTTATGCCTGATAACGTTATAATCGTATTAATTTTCATGAATTTTTTAAATTTCTTTTTCATTTCATCGATTAAATTGCACATCCTTAGTTTATTTAAATTTGTAATAAAAAAATCTACAATTTAATTTTTGGTCCATAAAAAACTATTGTTTTATCACCAAATTATAGGCATGAATGTTTTTGTTGCCATAAGTACCCATGTTGAATTTCCGAATTTCAATAAATTATTTCTTTTTTATTTGGTCGATGATTTTATATTTTTAAAATTGCTATAAAACACTGGTAGTTTGCACTTAATATGATTTTTTTCACTAAATGTCTTGCTTTTTTATTGTTCTTATTTTAGAAATTTTTAGAAATTATATTTTATATTTAAAAGGTTTGAGAAAACAAAAGTAAAAAATATTTATCAAATACCGTATTCTCAATTCTGAATTCTGAAAATAATGGTATAGTATTAATAATAAAATTTATAAATTATTAAAAATTAGGTATGAATTTAATAAAACATTTGTATTATTTCATAGAAATTATGTTATAAAATCTAGAAGTAAACTCTAAATTTTAAGTTCTCAAATTTATTTTCATTATTGTTTTCTCATACAGAAAGCATTGCTAAAAAAATCTTCTCTATTTTTATTCATTTGCACATATTTAAACTAAATGAGTGAAAAACGTTGTATGCAATACATGTCTGCATGTATATTGTATTACGTGTATGCATTAAATTAGTAAGGTATTTGATTAGTAAAAAAATTTGCACGTCAATTTCTTTTTTTCGCGTTTTAAAAAAGAAAGTACATTAAATAAATGTTTTAACGAACTTTATGGGAAAGCATAACGTCAAAGTAGTTTGCAGCGTTTTTTTGTTTTTTTAAAAATATTTAATAAAATTTTACTCTATTATCTATTATTTACTAATAATCGCTAATTTTGAATGTAGATATGAATTGAACAATAATATAATTTATAAGAAATTTTGATCTAAATATTTTCACGTTTCGAAAGTATATAATTTTCCTTCTCAGAATAGTACTTTACTTAAAACACAGTATCAAATTTTGATATGATACTAAATTTATATATTGTATTTAAAAAAAAAAATCCATGCTAACTTTGTAAACAGTATTTTGAAAAGTGAAGTACATACAACCGATGCACAGTGGTCCAGAAGGACCTAAAAACTATCAAAATTCTAATTCCACTGAATTTTGCACTAAAAACAATCAAAAATACGGGAAAATGTTCTACTCCATACAAGGAATATGACTCCGTTTCCATCGATGACTTCATAATGATATTTATGTTACTAGTAACATATTTTCAACTGACATTAAGGTTGATATTAATGTTATAATATAAACTATATTTTTGTATGTTCGCATTTTTACTAATGTTGATAAGAAAATCCAAATAATATTGATCTCTTTCTATCAACACCAATCATAATATAATAAAATCAGTTGAAATAGTACTTTTCGTACCTAGGCCGTAAAGTTGAACTTTACGGCCGCGCGTGGAAAGTAGCGTCCGAGGACCTGCGAAGCAGGTCCGAGGATCACTACTTTACATGCGAGGCCGGAAAGTTTTACGGCCGTGGTACTAACAATATTTTTCGATATAGTATCTGTAAAGTTCAATTATTTTATGAATTCTCAATCATTAAAATAATGAATAAAAGTCGATCGTTTTAAGAATTTTATCCTACTTTCTTCAATATTAGGGAAAGTACGGGGAGGAAGGACGGGGTCCAGGGGCGGAGCTGGGGGCAAAGCCCCCGCCGGGGGGGTTCGGGGGGGCGCTGCCCCCCCGTCTCCAAAAAAATAAATAATAATTCTTTAAATAAAAAATTCAATTAAATTTCAAAAACTTTTAAAAAAATTTTAAATAGTACAGATATAAAAATAATTTTCGAAAATATATAAAACAATTTCCGAAAATATATAAAAACAATTTTCGAAAATTTATTAAAAAAATTAATTATTCTTAAATTATAAAAACACAAATAACATGTGACAGCCTATAAATAAAATAATAAAAAAAATTATAATGATTAAAAAAAAAGAAGAAAAAAGTTTTATTAAACGAAACTTATAACACCGTTTTTTCTTTATCTCTCTCTTTTTACAATTTATACTGAGAATTAGTTATTTATTAATGCATATAAGACAAGGATAGCTATAGTAAGGAAAGCGAGCTGATCCTCGATTTATTAATGCATATAAGACAAGGATAGCGATAGTAAAAAAAAATTTTTTAACTTTACGTACAAGTGTCCGTAAAGTAGCACTTTACGGCTCAAAAACAGTTCGTAAAGTTGAACTTTACGGATACTATATCGAAAAAACATTTTTTTTTAAATTTTTACCCCTTTGCAAAAAAAAATCATCTAACTTTTGAAGGAGTGGATGGATTTTAATAAAAAAAAATTAAAAAAATGCGTATTCGTTTTCTCTTTAAAATAAGAGGTGCATGATCTATTTTTATTCAATGGATCGAAAGTGTTTAAAAATCATATTTTTTTTTTCAAGTTCGATTATCTCCGAATCTGCTATTATGACTTCATCAAAGGAAACGAAGCCATAATCCTTGTATCGAGTAGAACATTTTCCCATATTTTTTATTGTTTTAAGTGTAAAATCCAGTGTACTCAGAATTTTGATCATTTTTAGACCTTTTCGGACCACTGTGCGATGCTTTCAAATGAAAAAAGGGTTTTATCGAGTGTAGCTATTGCTCATTTTTAATATATAGCTCTCTACTATGGCAAATCGGCATCCTGTCTGAGCTTCAATAGTAAAAGTTACGCCAAATTTTTCTATGTACTTTTCTCAACATAAGAGGGTAAGACTCTCTTTAGTCGGTTAACGGCGTTAGTTGAATCGGCTAATATCAATGTGATCTTTAGCACAACTGTAAAGCGTTGATATTCTTTTCCGTACATTATAAGCATTCAGGTAAAATTTTACTGTTAACTTTAACTAGAAGAGGTAAAAATGTATTATAAGACAATGCGTTATTTTTATAACATCCAAAAATACTTTGTTGTGTCGTATTCATTCCTTAAGGATGTGTACCTAGCAGATATTGGAGGTATAAGAATTCATTTCAGTATCGTTAGAGAACTTGAAAGTTTACATCAACGATATTTGCAAAGAAAAAGTTTATTTTGAACATCAAATTACAACAATGGATAATGAAGCGATTTCTTAAATAATTAGTGCGGGGTATGCTCTCAGTGATGTGATTGATAATATTTGCACGTACTTCAATATGAAAAATCTGGGCCATGTTTCTCAAACATGCAAGTGAATAAAGAATAAATATATTAAACTATTTATATGACTAATACTTTTGAGAAAAAATTAATGATTTATGGATCCAGCATCAATTATTTGCTAAAAGTTAGCGCATTAAGTAAATTAATGTTCTTTTTTGCTTTCTCATAGAGAAAGCATTGTATTGGTAAAAAAAAATTTTTTCTATTTTTTCATTAATTTGTACATATTTAGACTTAGAGAGTCGAAAAAAGTGGTTTCCAGAAAATGTCTGTATGTATGTGTGTGTGTGTGTGTGTGTGTGTGTGTGTGTGTGTGTATGTGTGTGTATGTATTCAGTACGCCAATAAGATCTCGAGAACTACTCGATGGATTAGCTTCAAATTTTGCATGCAATTTATTTTTTTTGTCTAACTGGGGGGAAGCTATCGAAAATTGATCTTCTTAGCTCAGTTTTTTTTTCAGGGCCATTTTAATAATTTTAAAAAAATTTTGATTTTTCATTTTTTTGATATTTTACGTAAACTACTCGAAGAATTTTCTTGAAAATTTGTATGAACATTATTTGCGACTGTCAAAAGAAGAAAAACTTTTACCAACTGATTTTCTTAGCGCACTTTTAATTTTAGACCATTTTGAAAATTTTGAAAAAAAATTTTTTTTTTCATTTATTTTTTATTTTACGACAACCATTCGATAGATTTGCTTCTAAATTTGTATGCAAGTTATTTGCTATTGTCTAAAGGAAACAAGCTTTGGAACACTTATTTTCTTAGCGTAGTTTTAATTTTAGAGCATTTTGAAAATTTTGGAAAAATCTCTATTTTTCATTTTTTTTCTATTACACAAAAACCATTCGATAGATTTGCTTGAAAATTTTTATGGAAATCATTTGCAATGGCCTAAATAAAACAAGCTTTGAAAAACTTATTTTCTCAGTGCAATTTTAATTTTAGAGCATTTTGAAAATTTTGAATAAAATTTTTCTAATTTTTTTTATATTTTACGTAAACTACTCGATGAAGGAGCTTCAAATTATGTATGGGAATTATTTATGATTGTCAAAATAAAATGAACTTTTGAAAACTAATTTTCTTCAATTTTCTTAGCGCACATTTAATTTTAGAGCATTTTGAAAATTTTGAAAAAATTTTTATTTTTAATTTCTTTTCTATTGCACAAAAATCACTCGATAAACTTGCTCAAAAATTTTCATGCAAATTATTCACTATTATCTGAATAAATCAAGCTTTGGAAAACTTATTTTCTTAGCGCAGTTTTAATTTTAGAGCATTTTGAAAATTTTGTAAAAAATGTTCATATTTCATTTTTTTTCTATTACACAAAAGCCATTCGATAGATTTGCTCAAAAATTTTCATACAAATTATTTGTTATTGCCTAATTAAAGCAAGCTTGGAAAAACTTATTTTCTTAGCGCAGTTTTAATTTTAGAGCATTTTGTAAATTTTGAATAGAATTTCACTTATTTTTTGGTATTTTACGTAAACTACTCGATGAAGTAGCTTAAAATTATGTATAGAAATTATTTACGATTGCCTAAATAAAATGAACTTTTGAAAACTGGTTTTCTTAGCGTAGTTGTAACGTTAAAGCGTTTTGAAAATTTTAAAACAATGTTTATTTTTCAATTATTTGGTATTTTTTGTAAACTATTCGATGAAAATGTTCCAAAATTTGTATGCAAGTTATTGGTTATAGTGTTAAGAAGACAAGCTTGGGAAAATTAATTTTATAAACGCATTCTTAATTTTAGAGCATCATAAAATCACATTATGCAAATGGCAAAAGTAAGAAAGAGTAAAATTCATATAGTTTTCGTAGGTATTAAGACAGCATTCAATACAGAGGATAGGGACATTTATATTAAAATCGTATTTAAAAAAATAAAATCAAAATACTCTAACTCAATGCACTCTATGAGAAAGCATTGCGCCAAAGCACTTGGCAGCGTTTTTTAAATATATTTTTTATTTTATCGACGATATGAAAAATTTTTAATTTTCTTAACATTTTAATTAACTTAAATTTGTTATAAAAAAATTTACGATTTCATTTTTTGTTCATAAAAAACTACTATGTTCTATGTTCTACAGCTTTCTTCACCCCGTACAGATTTTTTACATCTATTTATGGGACACCTCGACCACCTACGTGTTCCGGTGTTTTGCGTTCGAAAGACCCTTACCTTTGTTTGCACCAAAAGGTGTGTGTTTGTGCAGGCCTACTTTGAAGCTGAAAGACTCGCTCAAACCCACTTTTTCGGCGTATCGAGAGCTCATATTCTCCCGGTCAGACTCAATTTGTGATAGTTGATAGTTGAGTCTGACCCTTGATGGTCGCGCGCTTTGCCTTACCGACCCTCTCATGATCACCGGCTGTTTATTCGGTTTTTGGAAGCCTTTGCCTTCGCCGAACAACTGCTGAAAATCATTCGAGAATGGTGTCAATGAATACACTTTTTATTAAAAATAGAAAAATCCCGGCTCTCTGCGAGAGAGTCGGATCTCCTAGCCCCTGAGTCACCGAAGCTCTTCATAAAAAACTACTATTTTATCATCAAATTATAAACATGAATGCTGTTTTTACCATAAGAGTCCATACAAGAGACCTCCAGATTACAAATTTTGCTCAAACTTTAGGATAAGTTTTCAGGTGTCAAAATATGGAGAAAGACAGAATTTTAGACCCTAATGCTCAATATTTCTCTAGTTACAGACAATTAAAGAAAATCACTAAATAAGTTACTAAAATTTTAAACGTTTATAATTCTTTAGCATTAACAGCTAGAAGCTTATAACTTTTTAACGAAAGTTGAGCTCAAATCCTTCCGAAATAGCACTCACAGTATCTCAAAATATTATTTTTTCCTACAGTTATAGAGAAATAAAGATTAGACCTGAATTTCTTTTTTAAAACATTAATTAATAATAAATGATAAAATTGAATTCAATCTTTATTACGCTATTACTGCGGGGAAAAATAATATTTTGAGATACTGTGAGTGCTATTTCGAAAGGATCTGAGCTCTGTTTTCATTTAAAAAAAGTTTTAAGCTTCTATCTGTTAATGCTGAAGAATTATAAACGTTTAAAAATCTAATAACTCTTTCAGTGATTTTCTTTAATGCTTGTAGCTAGGGAAATATTGAGCATTAGGACCTAAAATTCTAGCTTTCTCCATAATTTGATACCTGAAAACTTATCCTATAGTTTGAGAAAAATTCGTGATCCGGAGGTCTGACTCTCTCCTAGTAAGCATGTAATTAATATTAAAATTTTTTCAATTTTTTTTAGTCTCGTGTCATTATCGAAAGTTATTTCCTAATAATATCATTGGTTTGGCGGTATGTGAGTATTTTATAAATGAAGATGCAAGTTTTAACTCGCCATACGATAATTTACAACTGAAGATTATAAACCTTATATTCTCGGTTTATTATTTCCAATGAGTAGTCGAATAGACGTTAAAGTATGCCGGGGCAACTATGGCCAGATGGAAAAAATGTCTGATCGAATAATTGAAAAATTAGAAATGGATAAGACTCAAAAACAAAATTCAGCATTTTTAATATTTGCTGCAGAATCAAAGGGCTTGGATATCGCTGCAATAATCAACGATGCTATGAAAAGAAGGTTAGATGATTGAATTAAATTACTGTTATTTTTATTATTCCGTATGCATTAGTATTAACGTGTCACTAAAATGTTTAATTTATTTCATATTTTAAATCCATTAGTGATTAATCTGAGCGTATGTGTTAATTCCCTACTAAAAAATCTCAGGTGAGAAATCACCTGATTTCTCAGGTGATTAATCATGCCAAAATCTCATGTGACGATTTTTTTCGTTTTTACACGTTTCAAATCATGCTTAGTCAATTGCGAACTATTTTTGAAAATTTTTGAAAAATTGAACTTAGAAAATTTTTTGTAAAATAAGTCAAAATTTTTTCTAAGACCAAATTTTAAAAAAATTTTCTAAGTGCAAATTTTTCAAAAATTTTCAAAAATAGTTCGCAATTGACTAAGTATGCTTTGAAACGTGTAAAAACCAAAAAAATCATCACATGAGATTTTGGCATGATTAATCACCTGAGATTTTTTAGTAGGGTTTATGCTCTTCCTTTTCGTAAATAATTTTATAATGCTTAAGAATATTTATAAATGAATAATATAAACTCATAATTTTGAGCAATAAAGGATGATGTTTGTGGTGTCAATTTTTACATAGATAAAATTTCACCCATGTTTATAAAAATTATCGTTTATAAAAATATCTACTGTAGCATTGGTGGCACATTCACTAAATACATAAAAAATAGACTAACAGGATTGTACAAAAGGTGTGAACCTACTTTAAATAGTGTGCATCATTGGCTAACCCAGTAACAGCTGTAAAATGACTTTTCAAAAACATCATAAAAAGATTAAAAGTTGTAGAGATATGCTCATATCTTCAACTCATTAAATAATTTAGTCTGCGTATTTTAAATTATATAAAGCGCGTTTTACCCTGTTACTATTTAGTAGGCGCATCAGGAAGGTCAGATAGATCTCTTAAATTTTTTAAGCTAATATGCATTAAATGTACTAAAATTGCTTATCAGTTAACAAGAATCTCTATATGAGTCATTCGATGTCACTATGTAGCGAATCCAACTATTCCAGTCACAAGCGGCTAGTTAATATTACACAATAAATTATATTAATTGAATTTTTATAATTTTGATTGATGAAATTACGATCAATTTGCGAATGAATGTAATATTTAAATAATAAAAAAAATTGTCTCATCATAGGAAGATATAACTGGTTTATTGTATTTTCATTGCAGGTCTCAAAATAATGAGCATACAGTATGGATTGCTCACATCGATCACCATCAAGTGGCAGATTGTCAATCAAAAAAATATGATGAATCCCCATACAGCATGAAAGGACTTTGAAAGGATTCTGAAAGGATTCATAAAAGGACTACTCTTCGAAATTTTCACTGAAAGATTCGAAATATTATTCCGATATCTTTAAAAAATACATAAAAATATTCATAAAGATTCAAGTCATTTCAAATCCTTTCATGGAAGAATTCTGTGGATCCAATCTTTTGGAATATTGTAAATCTTTTCATACTCTTCTAAGATTCTTGTAATTTTTTAAAATTTCTTTATTATTCTAAAAAATTACCTCACATAATTTTACAGAATCCTTCAATGAAAAATCTGTGATCCATAATCTTTTGGTAATAATTCGTAAATCTTTTCATACATCTTCCATTGAAAGTTCTTAAATAGAAATTTTTAAAATTCTTGTATTATTCTAATTCCCCTATTATACAAATCCTCAATATTTTTCTTCAGATTTAACCTTTATACCTCCCTAATGCACATAACCAAAAAAGACTAACACAGAAACCGCAACACTTCTTTTTTTTACACTATTTTTTTATCACAAATTTCGTCTTTTATCATTTCCGTATCTTTTGTTCACTTTACCAAATACAAAAAATTTTGTAAGTTTTGATGTCTAGATTTTTCGAAAATCTTTCAAATTATTCTACTAATCTTGAATTTTGGTTTTCTTGTTTCCTTCAAGTTCTCCATCCTGTTGAACTTCGTTGTCTTTATGAAATTTCAAGTTTAAAATTCTGTAGATGATTACCATTTTTTACATAGCTTTTAAGTACATACTTGAATATAATCACAAAAAAATTAAACATTGAACTGTTCCGTCATTCATTTTTAATCTTTCATTTAACTTTCATTTCCCTGTTTTTTTAAAACTTTAATCTTTCTTGTATTTTTCATAAATCTTTCAGAATATGGTTTCTTTTAAGTCCTTTTTAAATTTTTCAACGTTTTACTTGTAATATTTCATGAAATTATTTCGAAATTCTTTCAGCTGTGTGGGATCATCATCATGTAAGGATTTTGTTGTTTTAAGACTATCAAGCTCAAGTTTTCAATCTTGGACTTTAACCATAGCTTGTGGTGGCAGGCAAGAAGAAATTGAATACAAACTTTATAAGTTTAGAAAAAAAAATGCAATTGAAATCATTTACATTTGGATTGGTTTATCTACCTGGTGATTTGAAAATGAAGGACAAGATTTTATTTGATTGCAAGGAATTCATGAAAACTATTAGACAAATTTTTTCAGGAATAAGAATAGTTGGCTTACTTGATTGTACATATTTAAGAATGTATGCTTTTAATGTTGATTATTCTAATCTAAGTAGAGCAATTTCGAATCATACATATATATCAATAATTGTAATCGCGAATAGTTAAATTTTTTTTCTTAAGGTATTATGTATAATTTTTTTTTTTGTAAAATTGAATTTTTACATTTTGAACCTGGACTTAGAGCATGACGAAGCTGTCCGCCTTCTAATAATATTTCCAATCCTAACTTATGAATAAACGATGCGTTTAATCGAGTTTTTTTAATACAAAGAAAAAATTTGTAAGATTAAACTCTAGTGCGGACAACCCCAAAACCCCCAAAAAAAATATAAACAAAAAAAATAAAAAAAAATTTTTTGTTTGGGGTTTTTTTGGGGGGGGTTTTTTTTTAAAAATATTTTTTTCAACCAACCCCCAAAAAAAAAAAAAAAAAAAAAAAATTTTTTTTTAAAAAAAAAATAATATAAAAATATTGGGGTTGGGGGGAGGGAATTTTTTTTTTTTTTTTTTAAAAAAATAAGAGAAATAGAAAAAAAAAAAAAAAAAAAAACACCCCCCCCGCCCCCCCCGCGGGGGGGGTGATATAAATAAAAATCATTAAAATAATCTCATTCCAATATATATAGAAAAATTAGTCCATTCAAAAGTTTTTGAAATTTTTTTTTATTTTATAACCGATTTTCATATTTTATATTACATTTAATTTAAAAATAATTCCCTAAATTAAATATTTTGTTAAATTTAATTAATTATTAAATTTAAAAAGAATTTAAAATCGATACCAAATCACAAAAGATGTATGAAATTTAACATTATTTATGCATGAAAAGATATGTACATTTTAAATTCTTTTCAATTTTAAGAGTCAATTGAAAAGATGATAATAATGTATACATTATGCTACATTTTAATATTTTTAATTAGTAATCTGTGCATTCAGAAGTTCAAAAATGGTTACATTATTACGTTATCTAATAAAAAACTGATTATACAAATTATTGAATTTTGCTTTTATTTATACTTAAAAATATTATATCATTTTTTTAATGTTAACCGTAAATATATATTAGTTGCATTGAAAATATTTAACTTTGAATCGTAAATCAAAAATTTATCATAATTAAACATAAAATACTAAATTTCGATAAAATTTTATTAATACATTTTAAAAATAATTTTTAATAAAAAAGAAATTTTTTCTTAAAACATATTTATTTTGCATTTTAATTTAACAATTACAATATTTGATTACAACATTTTAATTTAACAATTACAATATTGAATTATTGACAATATTTATTAGAATATATAATGAAATATATAAATTTATATACTAAAATTAAAATATATAATAAAATATAAAACTTTAAAAATAGAAATTTAAATTCATCACAGTTACTGTTAACAGGATGTTTTAAAGATTTTATTTATAAAAATAAATATACTTCAATTGAGCCCGCTTTTTGCAATTAATAAAGTGGCCACGGTTGGGGTAGGAATAAAGTAAAATATTCAGCACGTAAGTAAAGTCTATTCTTCCCTCGGGAATTAACTCTTCTCGCTTCGCTACCCTCGGGTCGTAAACTTCCCCTCGGAAGAAATATGCGACTTTACTTTCTAGTTGCATAATGTACTATTTCCTTCTCAGAATAGTACTTTACTCAAAGTACAGCATTAAATTTAGATATGTTACTAAATTTTTATATATTATATTTTTTAAAAAAAAAATCCATGCCAACTTTATAAACAGTAGTCTGAAAACCAAAGTAGATACAACCGATGCTTTCAAAGGAAATAAGTGCCTTACTGTTTAAACAGCCCTTTGACTTTACTACATGAGCGCTAGATCGAGTGTAGCTATTGCTCGTTTTTGAGGTATAGCTCTGACTTTGACAAATTGGCCTCCTGTCTCAACTTTAATAGTAAAAGTTTCGTCGAATTTTTCCAAGTACTTTTCTCAACGTAAGAGGGTAAGACTCTATATGGCCGGTTAACGGCGGTAGTTTAATTGGTTAATACCAATGTGATCTTTAGCTCAGCCGTAAAGCGTTGATACTCTTTACCGTATATTATAAGTTTCCAGGTAAAATTTTTACTGTTACTTTCTACGAGGAAAGGTAAAACTGTATTCAAAGACAATGCATTACTTTTATAACATCCAAAATTCCTTCAACCTTTCGTTTCCATTCGTTAAGGATGTGTACTTGGCAGATATTTACGGTGTAAGAATTCATTTCAGTATCGTTAGTGAACTTCAATCGTTTACACCGTCAATATTTGCAAAGAAAAATTTAACTTTGAACATCAAGTTACAACGATGGAGAATGAAGCAATTCCTGAAAGAATTAGTGCGGTCTATGCTCTTAGTGATGCGATTGATAATATTTGCATGTACTTCAATATGAAAGATCTGAGCCATGTTTCTCAAGTATGCAAGTGAGTAAAGAATAAATATACTAAACCATTTACATGGCAAATACTTTTGATAGCAAATTAATGATTTATGAATCTAGCATCGATTATTTTCTTAAAGGTTAGCGCACTAAGTAAATTAATATTCTTTTTTCAAATAAGTAGAAACTATACATGATTCATTAAATTTCTTTAAAATATTTGCCTTTATTTTATAAAAGTAAATCTTTTAATAATTTTTAAAGTTATTGATATTGATTAATTAAACATTGAAAGTAATATTGAATTTTTTTCATAGAGCATGGAATGAGGGAGCAACGCGAGAGATAGCTAGAAGATGTCATATTCAACGAATATTAATGCCTTACGGCATGGATGAAAAAAACATCAGTAGTGTGATGTACGTAAAACCTTATGTGACACTATTATTTTTTGATCAGCTATGCCACTACTACATATTTAGAAAAACTGGGATCCACCCCTCTTTGCTAAATAAATGTAAGTTATTTCTCTCATATGAATCAATTTAAGTTAGGTTTGCATCTTGTTCAGTTGTCAAGAAAAGATAAAATATTTACATAATATGAATGCTAAGTGACTGTCATAATTCACATTACACTTTTAGATAAAAAAATGTAAAGGACGATCCAGTCTTATTCTCTAATAAACAATGATAATAACAATTAAATTCAGAGTAAGAAATTCAGAAAAATGATAAATGTGCTAATAGTGTGATCTATAAATTTTATTTCTTCAAATTCTGAAGTAAATCCATTTATAAATTGTAGAAAATTTTATATTTTCCGCAATGATTATGTCTGAAAATTTGTTTAAGTTATTATAATGAGAAACAAGAAATTATTCTTAATTAATAAATGGATTTACTGAATAATTCAAAGAAATAAGGTTTGCAACTCACATTATAAATTGACATATCTTTTTTTTATTTTTACTTTAATTTAAGGTGGTTCTAACGTGCTGCATCATCCAGGGATCCCGACAAAATAGAATAATTTTTTTTTCTTTAAATTTTATAAAGAATATTTTTATTACTTCAACAGAAATAGGCCACCTTATTAACTCGAAAAACGGCCCGAAAAAAAGATATTTCTAACTTCGAAAATTTTGCGGGAGAAATAACCATTTTTTCCTCTTTTGCGGGAGAAACAAACATTTCTCCTGCTAATTTTAAAACTTATAAAATTGAATACATGTGAATTTTTTATTAAATATAATAAGTAATATTATAAAAGCACATTATGCAACTCGAGAGTAATGTACTATTAATCAATCACTATACTTATAATTTATATTAAATTCAATTATTTGACAACAACTATATGCGATTCACACCTGATAGCATTCTAATCGTATCAATTTTCATCAATTTTTTAAATATCTTTTATTTCTATCCCAATAGTATTGGCCACTTTGTTAACTCTAAAGGCGGGCTGAATATAAGATACAACTAACTTCTAAAATATTAGCGGGTGTAAAGCATTTTATTCGCGCTAAATAAGAAGTTTATGGATTCGAATGATTTTCTTGAAGATTTTTGAAAAATTTGTAAAACAAACTAAAAAATTTTTTAAAAAATACCAAATTTCTATAAAAATAAATATTTTGAAAAAATTGTATTATTAAATTTTTAAAATAATTTAAATAAAAAAGACATTTTTTCTTAAAACACATTTATTTGACATTTTAATTTAACAATTACAATATTTGATTTTTCAATTATCGATAATATTTATTAAAATATATAATAAAATATAAAACTTTAAAAATAGAAATTTAAATTCATCACAGTTTCTGTAAACTTAATGTTTTAAAGATTTTATTTATAAAAATAAATATACTTCAATTGAGCCCACTTTTTTGCAGTTAATAAAGTGGCCACGGTTGGAGTAAGAATAAAGTAAAATATGCAACACCAGGGTAAAGTCTATTTCTCCCTCGGGAATGTACTCCCCCCCGGAGAAATATGCGACTTTACTCTCTAATTGCATAATGTACTATTATTCCCACCTCAAAAGAGATAGCCACTTCGTTAACTCGAAAAGTGGTCCGAAAGAAAGCCATATCTTACGTCTAAAATTTTGCGGGAGAAAAGTACTTATTCCCGCAAAACTCATTACTCCCAAATTTAGCGGGAGATAAGTACTTTTCTCCCGCAAAATAAATAGTATATTATGCACCTAGGGAGGTAAAATAAAGGACAGGCCATAGCACGAGTGAATTGACACCCGAGGCGAAGCCGAGGGTGGCAAACTCGTGTTATGGGTTGTCCATTTTACCTTCCGTGGTGATATATCTGATTTTTTTGCCATACCCGGCCAAAAGTACCACTTCTGCGATTTTGAGCCGGGAGTAGAAGTGGTACTTTTGGGCAGGGTATGGCAAAAAAATTTTTTTAATTTAATATATTATCGAAAGTTTTTAGAAAAAATTTTAATTTTTTTCCAATTAAGCCTGCTTTTTAAGTTGATAAATTGGCCACTGTTGAGGTGGGAAAAAAGCATTTTAAGCAACTTGGGAGCAATAGTACATTATGCAACTAGGAAGTAAAGTCGTATATTTCTCCCGAGGGTGGATTTGCGATCCGAAGGACCGAAGCGAAGTGAGGGGAGCAAATACCCGCGGGAGAAATAGACTAGACTATACTCCTCAGTTGCATAAGGTGCTTCAAAACATTAAAAAAGCGGGCTAAATTGGAAAAAATTAAAATTAAATTTTTTTCCTAAATTAAAATTCCTATCTCTCGCAAAATTTTAGACGTAAAGTATGGCTTTCTTTCGGCCCACTTTTCGAGTTAATAAAGTAGCCATTTTTGTTGAGGTGGGAATAAAGTTTATTTCTCCCTTGGGTATTAGCTCCCCTCGTTCATAAAAAACTATTATCTTATCACCAAATTATAAGCATGAATGCTGTTTTTGCTATAACAGCCCATGTTAAAATTCCAAATTTCCATAATTTATTTCTTTTCAAGTTTGTTAATGATTTTATACTTTTACAATTGTTATAAGACGCTGGCAGCTTGCATTTTATAGGATTTTTTTTTCACTAAGCGTCTTACTTTTTTATCAAAATTCGTTAGAGCCATATAAATTTATCAGTTGGTGAAGTATAGAAATATTACCAATCTTCAGATGATATTATTTCAAACGATAGCGAAATCCTAAGATTTTCAATAAGCATGCTCGATAATAAAAAAAATTATTTTAAAATTTATTTTATTTGCTTAAATTCAACACGAATATTTTATTTCGTTAAAAAATATAATTTATTCATAATCAAAGATGAGGAATCATCCGAGGCGAGAAATTAATCTTGAATCCGCAGGATGGAAGACATGAGGTTTCCCAACGAAACTAATTCTCTACTCTATAACTTATTATTGAATATTCTTATAATTTGTATTAAATATTCAGTAATAAATAAGTAGTAAAACTTATTTAAGTGAAAATGTTTTGTCCACTTTAGTTAAAATAAAAAATATTTAGTAATAATCATTTAGATACAAATTCTTAATCTACTAAACATGTAATTAATATTAAAATTTTTCAATCTTTTTAGTCTCGCCTCATTATCGAAAGCTATTTCCGAATAATATTATTGGTTTGGCGGTACGTGAGTATTTTATAAATGAAGATGCAAGTTTAAACTCACCATACGATTTCAAATTTACAACTGAAGATTATAAACCTTATATTCTTGGTTTATTATTTCCAATGGGTAATCGAATAGACGTTAAAGTATATTGGGGCAACTATGGCCAGATGGAAAAAATGTCCGATCAAATAATTGAAAAATTAGAAATAGATGAGGTGCAGAAAAAAAATTCAGCATTTTTAATATTTTCTACAGAATCAAAGGGTTGGGATATCGTTGCAAAAATCAACGATGCCATGAAAAGAAGGTAAGATAATAGAACTAAATTTGTGTTATTTTTATTATTCCGTATGCATTAGTATTAACATGTCACTAGCATGTTTGATTTATTTCATTCATTTAAATATTGACTATCTTTTTTTCAAGTTTTGCAATAAAATGAAGAAATATGCTAAATTGGTGAGTACAGGTGTAGTGTTCGTTTTACATGCCGCATGGGGGTGCTGCGGTCAGGTGAGAGAAAAATAGAAAATATTTTTTACATAGCGATTTACAATTAAACAATGATATATCTTTAATGTTGTCAATAACTCTAGCCATATATATCTATATATATATATGTAGAATAATTATTGATGCTAATCTTGTTTGAAAAGTCTAAAATATTGTTGTAAAGCGAAAAATGCAGCGCATTGGAACTGGCATGAGCATACCCTATTAAAAAATCTCAGGTGAGAAATCACCTGATTTCTCAGGTGATTAATCATGCCAAAATCTCATGTGATTATTTTTTGGTTTTACACGATTCAAACCATGCTTAGTCAATTGCGAACTATTTTTGAAAATTTTTGAAAAATTGAACTTAGAAAATTTTTGTAAAATAAGTCAAAATTTTTTTCTAAGACCAAATTTAAAAAAAATTTTCTAAGTTCAAATTTTTTAAAAATTTTCAAAAATAGTTCGCAATTGACTAAATATGCTTTGAAACGTGTAAAAACCAAAAAAATCGTCACATGAGATTTTGGCATGATTAATCACCTGAGAAATCAGGTGATTTCTCACCTGAGATTTTTTAGTAAGGTATGTATTAATCATTCTTTAGTATTACTTTCTCTGTCACACTAAAGAAAAATACGCATATATACATTGGCTCTATCACGCGCAGCATTTTTCGCTTTACAAAAATATTTTAGATTTTTCGAACATGATTAGCATCAATAATTATTCTACGTATATATGGCTAGAGTAATTGACAACATTAGAAGTATATTATTATGTTAGTAAATTGTAAATCTGTGAATAAAAAATATTTTATATATTCTCTCACCTGGAGCGCCACCAAGCGACAAATGGTTCCGACTTCCTCTTAAATTAAACTTATCTTTTTCGTAAATAAATTTATGATGTTGAAGAATAAACGTTAATAATTTTGTATCTTTGGAATACGTTATTAAAGAAAAAACCTATACAAGCAAGGTAACCCATTGTGGGACGTAAATCTTTTTAACACTACGTGTCATGAATTCGCTTTTTTGCTATGATTTTCCGGAGAAAAATAGTCTATTATTCAACAGTAAAAAAAAAGTACTAAAATTTTTAACTTTTTTGCACCGTTTAATCAAGAAAGACTACTTTTGGATGTGCCTTAACACTTAATCAACAAGGATCGTCAGTATAATAAGCAATAATTTGATATCTGCATTATTTATAATTTTTTTTCATTGATAATTGTAAGGTGTAGATTAATACAATTCATTTATATTAACATTTTTCAAAATTTAAATTTGTAATTCCACAGAAGGTAATTTCAACTAACAATTTCAAATTGTATCAATGATATTGATAAAAATTGACTATTATTACATGTTTTAAGTGTATTTTGGAAATTATAATTTTCTCTTATCTTATAGTTGATTTTTAGATAAAATTGCAAGTAAAAATGTTTTTGTTTTTTCTCCTTGACTGTTATGCAAAACAAAAGTTTTATATAAATAAATAATATTAAGTCATAGTTTTGAGTAATAATTTCATTTTTTTTTAAATTATTGTCAGAAAAACCTTTTGAATCACATTGAATCCAGGATTTTTTAAAATTTTGCCTCTCAAAGATTAAAGAGTAACTTTCATTTTTATCAGAAAGAGACTTTAAAAATATAAAAATTTAATTTAACGATATTACACTGTCAAAAATGACATGGAATTGAATTAGGTAAAATAAATTAATTTAAGGCATCGCAGTAATTAGGTAATAAAATTCATGAAAGTTAATGCAGTTTGCACAAAAATTAATGCATTTTGTAGTAATTATGCTGTAAAATTTATGTATTTTTCTGGTACGCATATCAGGAAGATCAGATAAATCTCTTAAATTTTTTGAGCTAATATGCATTAAATGTACTAAAATTGCTTATCATTTAACAACAAGAATCTCTATGAGAGTCGTTCGGTGTCACTGTGTAGCAAATAGATTATTCCAACCACAAGACCTTTAGTTAATATTATTACAATAAATTACATTAATTGGATTTTTTAAATTTTGATTGACGTAATTACGATCGATTTGCGGATCAATAGAATATTTTAATAATAAAGAAAATTATCATATCGTAGAAAGATGTAACTGGTTTATTATTCAAAAAAGCTTTGCAAATCTCTAAATAAATTAAGAGTTATAACAATTTTATTTTCATTACAGGTCTCAAAATAATGAGCATACAGTATGGGTTGCTCACATTGATCACCAGCAAGGTATAGCGGCAGATTGTCAATCAAAAAAATATGATGAATTATCATTATATAAGGATTTTGTTGTTTTAAGATTATCAAGCTCAAGTTTTCAATCTTGGACTTTAACCATAGCTTGTGGTGGCAGGAAAGAAGAAATTGAATACAAACTTTATGAGTTTAGAAAAAAAATACAATTGAAATCATTTACATTTGGATTGGTTTATCTACCTGGTGATTTGGAAATGAAGGACAAGATTTTATTTGATTGCGAGAAATTCATGAAAACTATTAGACAAATTTTTTCAGGAATAAGAATAGTTGGCTTACTTGATTGTGCATATTTAAGAACGTTTGGTTCTAATTTTGATTATTCTAATCTAAGCAGAGCAATTTTGAATCGTGCATATATGTCAATAATTGTAATAACGTATGGTTAAATTTTTTCTTCTAAGTTATTATGGATAATTTTTCTTTTTGTAAAATTAAGGTTTTACATTTTGACCCTGGATTTGAGTATTTATCTGTTAACTGATCAAAATAAATATCATTAAAATAATTTTTTTTCAATATCCATTGAAAAATTAGTATTGTTTAATCCATTAGAAAATTTTTGAATTTTTTTTTGAATTTTATAACCGATTTTCGTATTTTATATTACATTTAATTTGAAAATAGTTCCCTAAATTAAATATTCAATTAAATTTAATTAATTACTAGATTTAAAAAGAATTTTAAATCGATACCGAATTACAAAAGATGTATAAAATTTAACATTAAATATGTATAAAAAGATACGTATATTTTAAATATTGAGATGTTAACATATTTTTAGATTACTTTTTGTTATACAGAACTGTAAGGTAAATAAATAAAATGATAATTTGATTTTTTTCAAGCAATGAAACTTTTTTTAGGAGTCAGTATCTCTGTCCTTTCAATCAAAGAAATGATTTTTCACAAAACTAATAACTTTCTCAAAATGAAGAACCCTTGTATCAAGCATATTTTCTTTGATAAGGAAAATTTTTTTGCTTTCAGAAAACCTGAAAACTAAATTGTCCGCCCTAACCTCTATGATTTAAGTTTTTCAGGTTTTCTTGAAAACGAAGCAATAAAATTAATTCGTTCTTATCAAGAAAATATTGCTTTTTTATTACGAGATGCGGCTTTCTTCTTTTTCTAAAGTTTAGTTTCTATAAAAAACTCAATTCTTTGATTAGAAAAGGACAGAGATACGTGACCTCCTCTTAAATATAAAACGTAAAGATTATAATCATGAATCAATTTTTAAGTAATTTCTCATTTTGCCATTTAATGAAATACATTCCCTGGTAGAAATTTGAACATTAAAAATGGTGTAAACAACAATTTATGACCATTGTCAATAGTAATATTTTGTCATGTCAAATTGGCGAATAAATGGCAATTTTTTGCTGAATCTGCAGAGCTCAAATTTTTTGGTATATTGGTTGGCATCTTATAGGCAAAAAATGCTAATATAAAAATGTTGTTCAAAATTTTTGTATTTAGCCAAAAAAATACGCATTTTAAGTAAACGGAGAGAAAAAATCAGTAACAGCTATCTAAAAATTAGGTAAACTGTGAACAACTTTTTTTGACTAGTTATATAAATTTTTAGTAATGAGTCCTTAATTTTTCAGATCATAGGTAAAATCATAACCTCACTTTTGCCACGTGGCGAGAAAATATAGATTAGTATTTATTCACATTCCTTCGTCAATGTTTATTTTTATTGGAATTTATAAAAATAAAAATATAATATTAAATTTTATTAAAATAAAAATATGAAACGCAGTACGAAACGAGTATAAAAATATCGTTTTTTAAAATAATAAATGGAAAATTTTATTAATCGTTTAAAAATAACCTCTAACAATCCGATCACAACTCAAAATATACGCGCGAATATATTAACAAAAGTGATTCTATTAATGATTAATGATAACTTTCAAGAAAAAACCTTTAAGAGGAGGTCACGTATCTCTGTCCTTTTCTAATAAAAAAATTAATTTTTTACACGAACTAACAACTTTAGCAAAAAATGAAGAGAAAGCCGCATCTCGTAATAAAAAAAGCAATATTTTCTTTGATAAGAAAGAATTAATTTTATTGCTTCATTTTCAAGAAAACCTTGAAAAACTTAAATCATAGAGGTTAGGGTGGACAATTTGGTTTTTCAAGGTTTTCTTGAAAACGAAGCAATAAAATTAATTCTTTCTTTTCAAAGAAAATATTGCTTTTTTTATTACGAGATGCGGCTTTCTCATCATTTTTTGCTAAAGTTGTTAGTTTGTGTAAAAAACTCAATTTTTTGATTAGAAAAGGACAGAGATACGTGACCTCCTCTTAAATGATTCTTAATAGTAATCAATTAGAGCACAATTTGATAGACTCTTCTGTTAACTATCTATATTCAAATAATAGTGGATCAGACTCAACATTTTATTAGCATTTTTTAGCACTATGAAGGTTGAAAAAAACGTTTCATATTAGTTCAAATAATGGCCATAAAACATTCCCATTTTCTGCTCTTCACTTTAAAGAAATGGCCATAAAATGGTAGAAAAAGCGTTTCATTTTCTACCAGGGTTATGCTACATTTTTTTCATGTTTTTATTTCACAAAGTAATTTACATTATTACGTTATTCTAATAAAAAAAAAGAATATAAAAATTATTAAATTCTACTCTTATTTATACTTAAAAATATTATATCATTTTCTTAATATCATCTATAACTTTATATATTAGTTGCATAGTTCAAGAAAATATTTAACTTTGAATTTTGTAAATGTAAAATTTTTCATTACTAAACAAAAAACCACGAAATAAATCATAGCGATATTTGGATGATGGACAATTATTCGTACGTGATTTACGCTTCTTATTGAAGAAGAAAATAAATTTAGTTCTAATAAATAGTACCAATAAGGAATTCCAAGAATGATTAATCGTTTATAAGAGCTTTATCACGAATTATACTATTATAATTAATTTCTATCACAAGAAGGTGTAAACATTGATTGTATAGTGCTAGTAAATTTTGTACATGTCTTACAATTATTATATAGACGTAATTTTTAATAAGTATTTCTTTTAAAAAACATACGGTTAGTGATAGAATATTCATTAGGAATGAGTTTATATATTAAAGAATATTTTTGAAGTTTTTATTTGTTTTAAAAATATTATTTTTATTAATTTTGTGAGTATATTCACAAAATATACAATAAAAGATTCAAAATTATTTTTTCGATAAAATAATTAATTAATTTTCATAATTGATTTATCTTTCATTACAATTGTAGTTAAAAAATGTATGCATTTAGTAGGTATAAACTCTATAACGTTTAAATTAAAAATTTCATTTACAACATAAAAAGTTTTAATTATTTTTAAAAAATGTTTAATTCTACGTATATTAAACAATTATATTATACTTATGATGTATAATATCATAGAATATTAATATATTCCAGCCATTCAATAAATTCTCATTTATCATCCCCTCTTTATTAACATCGAATTTGGAGTTTATATAAACCATACTCATTCAGCTAACCTCAGTCGAGCCATAACCGGCAGCACAGTAAGTTCTTCGGAATCATTAAAATATTTTTGCTTTATTGTAATACTTGTTATTTTGTTTGAGAAAGTTTAATTATTTTTCAAATTGTTAATTTATATTGTGAAGCTTAAATTGTTATTTGTATAATTAGTGTAATTGTTAAAAAAAATTAATTTCTACTTAATATATAAAAATAGTTTTAATTGTTAAGATACAGTGATTAAAAAGTTAATTTTTAGAATTTTACTATTGACTTTAAAAATACAATAACTAAATAAATTTAAAGTTAAAAATTATCAGTAATATAAATGTTATATTTTAGATTGTGAAAAGTGACTTTTATTTTAATTAACATTATAGATGGAATGTTGATCCGGCCGAGTTCGATGGCTCACAACGACGTTTGGTAGCGGAGTATGGTAAGATACTTTGATTTGCATGATAATAAATTAATGAAAATTATTTATTTTTATTTTTTTAAAACTTCAAAATAAATTTTTTTATCACGAATTTATTATATAATTTTAATAATTTTAATTTGCACTCATAATTAGAACAATGGTATATTTTATAAAATGTTATTGTATTGAAAAATATTTAAAAGTTATTGTTCTTTTAATTTTTATCAAATTATATTTTAATTTTACATTAAACAATTAGTTTTTGTAAATACATTGAATAATTTTATAAATTTCGATGAATATGTTCATTTATTTTCTGTTTTTGAATATTAATTATTTGTTGGAAATTCAAGATACTAAAAATTATAAATTTTGTATTAACAATATTTAAAATTCAATGATTTTTTCAGTTTCCATCAGCATACGTGGTAGTGTCCGGTATCAAATCTACTTGCGAACGATCAAGCTCGACCGGATCAAAATTCAGGTAATAATTAATCGATTGCATTTTAGAGAATATCATATTGGAATATTTATTTAAATAATATTTGTATCTATATACGAACTTTTAAATTAATTAATAAGAGGTCCTCAGTGGTTCGTTTGATAGATGTGCTTTTTTCACAAACACACTGATAACCTCCGTCGCTAATTAACATCGCAATCATAGCATAATACAGCGACGTTGAATAAACAAAATTAAATGACTAATAATTATTTTTATCCTTTACTCAAATAAAATTATATTAAATAATAAAAACTATGAATTATTGCATATACTATCATTTGTTCGTATAAAATTGTACTTAATAAAAAATATAAATAGTACAAATTATAAAAATATTTCTTATATTTTATTTATTTGTTTCCAGATAAGTCCGGTAAAAGAGAAGTCTACCAACACGCTGAATCCTTCCCCCCCTAATTGAATTTTATGGATTGTAGACTACAGATGACTTATTCGGCTCGAATGGTAATCATATTTAATTATTAATCAAAATTATAATTTATTTAGATTTTATTTTTAATAAAAGACATTATTTTGCAAGTTCATAATAAAATATAAGCTAGCAAGGGGAGTGTCAGGGTATATTGGGACACTGATTATTCTCAAATTTTGGGAGATGATTTTTTATCTAAAAACATGGGAAAAAACCAAAGTACTAGACTCTAACGCTCAATATTTCTCTAGTTATAAGCAATCAAAGAAAATCCTATAAAAGTTACTAGATTTTTAAACATTTATAGTTCTTTTTATAGTTCATTTATAGAGCTCCAATCCTTTGGAAATAGTAATTATAGTGTATATAGAGCAATGAAAATTGGACCAAATTTTAGCATTTATTCTTAATTAATGTAATGAAAAGGAATTTCAGGTACAATTTTCATTGCTCTATAATTTTTTAAAATAAACAACATTTTTATATGCTATAACTACTATTTCCAAAGGATTTAAGTTCAACTTTCATTTGAAAAATTTTTAAGCTTTTAGCTATAAATTCTAAATAACTATAAATGTTTAAAAATCTCGTAACTTTTATAGCATTTTTTTTAATTGTCTATAACTAGGGAAATGTTGAGCGTTAGAGTCTAGTACCTTGGCTTTTTTAATATTTTTACACCCAAAATCATCTCTCAAAATTTGAGCAAAATCGGGGTCTGAATACCCTGACTGTCTCCTTGTAAGTTAATTAGTTAACTAGAGGACTCAGTGGCTCACTCGCTAGAGCGATGGATTCATAATCTCGAGGTTTTGAGTTCAAATCCCGCTTTCGGTGGCCAATTGATATAAGCACCTCTGTATATACAATACATGTGTTTTGTTCATAAACACACTGAGAAATTTTTGTGGCTAATTAGCATTGTAATGATAGCATAAATAAAATAATCGACGTCAAATAACAATAAAAAAACTAGATAACTAATTTATAATGATATATATTTATATATTTTATAATAAAAAATTATTTTTTACTTTGTTTCAGATTATTAACAGCGCAAAAACGTGGGTCCTCCCTCACGCCAGGATTGGGCTGGTGTACGAGTCCTTTTAATAGGATACGCGAGATTGCGTCAATTAATTTAATTTTGAATTTTTTTAAATTTTGTAAATATTATCTTTAGTTTTAAGATTTATATATTGTACGAAAGATATCGCTTCATTTACCTAATTATTTTAATTAATTTTCTGAAATGTAATGTATGGACTCATCTCTATTTTGTGAAATTGATGAAACGTTAATATTTTAAATATTACTTGTTCAACGAATTAATGTTTGATTAATTTTTTACAAATTTCTTAAAACTGATCAGTTATTGACAAACATTAGTTGATGCAAGAAATATTAAAATGTTTACGTGTTCATTAATTTTACTTAATAAGCGATGCTGAAAAATTTAGTTTAAGTCGTACTGAATTTGTATTTACTAAGTAATAATAGATAATTATTGAAAAAAGATCGCACAAACTAGTCATATTAATAACGATACGATTTGAATTTAGAAGAATAAAAATTAAATGAATTATAAAATTATTGGTTTATTTATTTCTACCCTTTAATCATATATAAGTAAAAATTTATGAATTGTTTATTAGTAATAAAAATATTTTATTTTAAATTAAAATTATGAATGTTAACAAAATTTAACATTCAAATAGTAATGAGAACATAAATATATTTCACATCAAAATAATTAGAAATTTTTCACTTCTGAATAGCTAAAATTGAAGATAAAATTATAAATTAAATATTTCGAATAAGTTGAATTAAAAAAAATTTTTTTAATTATTAGCTAAAGAAACGATGAATTACTAATATTCATTGTAATCAGATTTTGTGTTCGCCTATAACTTCGAACAAATAATGTCTTTAAAATGCAATTCAAATTTTCTAAATATATCAGTATATGTGCAAAGTGATCCACAAACTGAGTCAGCATTTCATAAAAATAATTCTAATCTATTATGTATAATGTATTGTGTAAACTATTATACATTATATAAGAAGTAAAAATCTTCTAGTTTTTTATTTGTTAAAAAGATCACGTCAGAAAGTTTGGTCAAGAGTTTTAAAAGAAACTAGCATGATTTTTGTAATTCATCATTATGAAGAATGAATCTTTATTTTATACTGTTAAACAATCGGTTTTTCAAAAGTTATAAGCTGTTTTGATAAATTTTTCATTAAAAACTTTGAGGTTTGTTTTGCAACATTATCTGATTGCTGAGACCAAAGGCTGAAAAGCTCTCTAACAACGTAATGAAATCTTCTAAGCAATTTATGATTTTTTAAAAAAAGGCCTTAAAACTTCTAACTTTAGGAATCGTTCTTCGAGCTGTAAATGTAAATCTAACGTTTCTAAATGTAAAGGTAAGTTTATTAGATAATCAATTTAAACTTGATTCCATCCTTTTATGCTTTTGAAAAAAAAACCTAAGAGCTATTGTTTTATCATTTGATTTCAAATAATTTCCTGCATAAATTGATATGAATTAAAATTTTTGCATAACGTTTTCGACATCAAGATTTTGCTGGTTTCAATTAGTGCTTTATTTTCATAATCAAAAAATCGATTTTTAGAATTCTCAAAAAAAAATTGTTAAATTTTTCCTATATTTCTGAGAGTAACAATGCAAAATCCTCACACGTTTTATTCGATAAAGTTATCCCACAAGTTTTATGAAATACAATAAAACTGCAAGAGAAATCTTCAGTTGGTTTCATATCTGCAGTAGTTTCTTTAAATTTATTATACGTAATATTATTAATATTTAAACGAAGTATTTTTAAATAAAAACGTTAAACATTTTCGGAACGAAAAATATTTTGTATTTCCACAGCATTGTTTTCTTACGTGTATACTTTTGATACAAATATTATCAGAATATTAATATTTTTTTCTTGCAAACCTATCTTTCATGTTAAGATCAAACCAAACATTAATGTAATCTAATAACTTTACATATCTTTTACATAAAAGAAATTTACATACTTTCCAAGCTGCTTCTGTAGGACTAAGATATCTGCCATTTATAAATTTAATTATTTTTTATTCTTAACAAAAAATTCTAATCTCTATACCTTCTTGAAAGTAATTATAACCATACTTTTATGTTCACAATACGATTTGAATTCCGAAGAATACAATTTAAATAAATTATAAAACCATAATTTTATTTATATGTACCCTCTAATCACTTATAAGTTAAAGTTTATCAATCTGTGATCGATCGACATTAAATTATGTACATGTCCATGTACAAGCGTTTTTTATTTACTTTTTTTAGTTTTATTTTATGTTATTCATTTGATTAAATATCCAAATTATCGATCTCAGTTGTATTATAAATGCTAATTTTATTCAAAGTATAAAATTAATTATTACGAAATGAATTAAAAAATAAATGTAAAAATTTTGTAATCAATGGACATTTTAATTTTTTTACATTATCGAAGAAATATTTTTAGTTTTTATTTTAATAACATAGCCATTTTCATCATGCTAAAATGGTTATCAGAATTTTTTCTAAAGAAATAAAAAATTAGTTTTGAAAGGGTTAATTGATAAGTTATCCACCTTATTTGGTTATAAAGTAATCTGTTTTACCTACTAATTATGATTAACTAAATACATAGGAGCGGCGGTAGCGCAGGGGCTAAGGCTCTTGGCTCGCGCTCTAGTGGACCGGGGTTCGATTCCCCGGGAAAATTTCGGAAAAATTTTTTCGAATTTTTCTGCGGGGAGTAGAACCCGGAGACCACGAAAAACTTATTTACAAAGTCCCATTGGGCAAAAATTGTGTTGTTAAAAAAGTCCCACTGGGCACAACTGAATATAAAAATATAAAAGATTTACCTGGTAATGGCCGAATGACCAAAAAGCCAAAGTGCTTGTCAAGGCCAATGAAAAATAATGAAAAAAAAAAAAAAAAAAACTAAATACATCGAGGAGCGGCGGTAGCGCAGGAGCTAAGGCTCTTGGCTCACGCTCTAGTGGACGTTCGATTCCCCGGGAAAATTTCGGAAAAATTTTTTCGAATTTTTCTGCGGGGAGTAGAACCCGGAGACCACGAAAAACTTTATTTACAAAGTCCCATTGGGCAAAAATTGTGTTGTTAAAAAAAAAAAGTCCCACTGGGCACAACTGGATATAAAAATATAAAAGATTTACCTGATAATGGCCGAATGACCAAAAGCCAAAGTGCTTGTCATGGCCAATGAAAAAGTATAAAGAAAAAAAACTAAATACATCAATTCATAATGAGGTGTCACTACAAGTCTAAAACATTTAACACAAGTTTTAAAAGTTTGCTTTTCAAACATTGAAAAGTAACTTTGATTTTTATCAGAAAGAGACTTTAAAAATATAAAAATTTAATTTGAAAACACTATGTAAAATAGAATATGGTTTGGCATACTCACAACAACGGACATAACCTCGTATAATGGATAAGTACTGATTCCTAATGTCAATGTAAATTATATATTAGACAGTGACAAAGTACTCAACTATTGAGTAATAAAAATCAATGTGTGCTAAACATGATCCATAGGGTGTCAAAGTCTGCCAAACAATAATGCACATTTGGTACCTTTTAGTTTTACTTTATGATTATTTTTAGAATATAAAATAACATGCGATAAATTTTATATGATTAACTCAGTTTCCAAAGTGAAAAGTCGATAAATTTTCATTTTTAAAAATATTTAACTTATTTTAAATTAAATAAAGCGCGTTAACACGACAGGAAGATCAGATCGACCTTTTAAATTTTTTGAGCTAATATGTATTGCATGTACTAAAATTGTTAATCAATTAACAACAAGAAGCTCAATAAGAGTCGTTCAATGTCACTGTGTAGCAAATACAACTATTCCAGCCACAAGTTAGTTAATATTATTACAATAAATGACGTTGTTTGGATTTTTAAATTTTGATTGATGTAATTATGATCAATTTGAAGATCAATATAATATTTAAATAATAAAAAAAATTATCTCATCACAGAAAGATATAACTGGTTTATCATTCAAAAAAGCTTTGCAAATCTATAAATAAATTAAAAGAGTTATAAGAATTTTATTTTCATTACAGGTCTCAAAATAATGAGCATATGAAAGCTTCCTGTAAGATTTCGAACCTTACACGAAAGCTTCCTGGAAGCTTACGTGCTATGTGGGTAATTAATTTATTGATGCTATACCAAATATTTTAATAACATTAGTTTTTTTCATTTAATTATTAAAGTATAATGCTAAGAGACAGCATTATAATATATATCTATAGATAACTTACTAAAATATAACATAATTTTATTCAGAAACAATATTTACATTCACTGGGCGGATCTACCAAACATGACCACGTAAGAACCATGTTAGGTCGATTAATGACTAATGATTTAGCCTTGAAGTTCAATTTCTGTGGGCAACGAGGCAAAATTGCCTTTAAGGATCTGCGAATATATGATTTGATATTAGGTAGAGTATTGTAGTATACTATATTTAAGAAAATTAATAATAAATATAACAAAAACTAAAAAAAAAGAATTTAAAATTTAATTTGTTTTGCTATTTACTAATATCGATTTGCATGAAAATACAATAAATGAATTTTCTTAATAATATTAATTACGCATATTAAATTTTTCAGAAATTGCAGTAGATCCTAATGATCGCAAATATTTGGTGCGTGATGCCGAGAACTCTTGCAAAACTTGGCTAAAGCAAGCTAAAAAGCGTTTGCAAGATGCCCAAAAGAAAAAAACATTAAAAAATACAATTTTGAAGTAATTAATTAATTTTTATTAATAAATATCAATAACAATTTTTAAAATAATATTCAAAATTGTTATTGATATGTACTTTATAAAAAGAAAACTTAAATGTAGAAGTTATAATAAAAATATAGTGATTTAAAAACTGTTATATTTTGAATCATTTTCAGCTTAAAAACAATATAAATAATTATTTGATTAAACTTTTTTTGTTACAGCAATTTGCTAGATCAAGACGAAGGAGTTGCTCCTGAAGAAGAAAATGATCATGAGGCTGATGAACCTTAAAATTAATTTTTTTATTATTAAAAGTGTTACATTTATTTATTGTTATTCTCCATTGTATTTGTAAATAAAAAATTTGTAATAAATGATAGAAGTATAAGTAAATTGTTGAGTCCCTTATTATTATTATTAATATTATTATCATTACTATTATTATTATTATTATTATTATTAAATCTTTAAAAATCATTTATGAAAATATTTATCATTCAATTGAATTTTATTTTTTCTCATAGGGTCTGAGTCCCGATTACTGGGTCATTAAGATGATCTTCTAAAAAATAAATCCATTATTAATTAAAATTATTACCATTTTCGTTTCTATGAATGCATATACATATTTCAATCATTCCTATATCCAATGCGATTTTTTTTATTATTAAAATTATATTGTTTCATCGAATTTAAGCCAAAACAAAAAAAAATTATTTTGTACATATTACTGTGCTTTGCAAAAACCTTTCGTCATATTCCTGTTCCCCTAATTACTGTGCCTTGTCCACAAGTCCGCGATTCCCATTATTTATTGGCGTTCCACTTTTAACTACTTCTACAGCTTTGCACATAACTTCTTTACTATAAACAACACGTTTTTTTACGTTTTTATCCATTTTTGTGTATTACCTACAAAAACAAGATTATTATACTTAATGTTTTATTTTGTTAAAATCTTTACGAACAACGAGTATCACATGTCGATATTATTATATAAACATAACAATAAAAGTAAGATTAACAAGTCGCGCGCGGGAGCACAGAAATATGGTCAAGTTTTGAAATCATGCCGTATTACTGGACTTTGAATAAAAATAAATAAAAAAAGGTTTTTAAAATTATTTTTTTGTATTTATTATAAAATATAAGTATTTTATTGAAATATGTTTCATTTTATAATACGTAAATGTATTTTTAAAAGTAATTAATTAACTTGAAAGAATGTGCTTATTCTTAAGGTTTTCCTTAAGAAATCCGCAATAAGTGCTAAGAAATCAATAGAATTATTTAAAAAATTTTTTTTACGAAAAATTAATTGATATGATATAGAATTAATTTTTGCAATTTAAAGATTAAACTTTCGACTTTATTATTTTTTTTTTCTTCAGTTTTTTTGTAAAATTTTATTTATAATAACAATTCAACATAAGAACACAGTGTTGGGGACAGGCTCAGTAATCAGGACTCAGACCCTACTATTAATAAAATAAAAAATATTCTTGAAATTTTCAATCAGTTTTAAAAAATATAAATTAATGCAACCATTAAATATGGAAGTTTAAGAAAAAATGAGAAAAATCATAAACACAAAAATAAATTATGTAAATGAAACCTTTAATAATATTAAAAAATTTTGTTATAGCATAAAACTTTATAGTAACGTTTGAGAAATCTAATTTCTACAGAAAATATATATTAGATTCCATGAAACGTTACAGAAACGTTGGAGAAACCTAAAATATTTCCCACAAAATATATTTTTGGTTCCATAAAACGTCATAGAAACGTTTGAGAAACCTAGACTAGTTTCTATAAAAAAATATATTAGATTTCGTAAAACGTCATAGAAACGTTTGAGAAACATAAACTAGTTTCTACAAAAAAATATATTTGGTTTCACAAAACGTCATAGGAACGTTTCAGGAACCTTGTCAAGTTTTCAACGTAATTTTTAAATGTTGCTTAATCACGTTTCAGAGACGTTACTAAAACGTTTTAATTGAAACGTTTCTATGATAATCGTTGCAGTAACGTTTCACGACAAGTTTCTCAAACGTTGCCCCCACGTTCTTTTGGAATCAAACGCGGACATTTCAACGTTGTTGAAACGTCTCTCGAATGTTTCTAGCTTTTTAAGGAAACGTTTCTTTGTTTCAAAAGACTCGTTTCTGCGACGTTTCTCAAACGTTCCTTGCTATGTGGGTACAGTATGGATTGCTCACATCGAATGTTATCGATGCATAGTGGCAGATTGTCAATCAAAAAAATATGATGAATTAATAATAATACGATAAAAAAATCATTTATGAAGGTTGCTATAGACTTACTAAAAAAAGAATTTTTCTTAGTTATTGATTAAGAAAAGCATTGCCACTTATCCGGTCAAAATTTTTACAAGTTAAACTTGATTTTTTGTTGCTTAGAATACGTTTTTCAAATATTTCTTTATAAATTAAATAATGTAAAGCACACATCTAAAAATAGTTTATAATGTTTATTATTATTATAATCTAATTATGAACTAAGAGCTTGAAAGTCATAAAATCCTTGTTAGTAATTAACTGTTGGGCAGGGGCCACCATTTCGTACTTTACCTTATTTTTTCATTTTAATTACAAATTTATTCGCAAAAAAATATCATTTAATCATAAAATATAAATAATTTTTCATAACAAACCCACACTCAATTCTTTTTTAAGGGAGCAAAATAATTGTATATTATATCGTTATACGTCGCCTCATATCGATGAAGAAGAAAGAGAAAGAAAGAGAGACTTGGACTTAGACTTAATTTTATTCTGCCGTGAGGTGAAACCCCGTATGGCACAATATATAAAATAATACATAAAAATTATAATGATTATTATAAAAAAGACAATGACCCTGGTGGAAATTGAAACGTTTTTTTTACTAGTTTATGACCAGTAGAAATGGAAACGCTTTTTTTAACATTTAATGGCCATTTCTTTGGCATTATTATTACTAATAACCTCAAATTTTTATATACACCATTTTTAATGCTCACATTTCTACCAGGGTGAATTAACTGATAAGATAAGCAAAATAAAATGCAAAATTTAAAAAAATATTCGTAATATATGATCGATATGAAAAAGACATGTGATAATCTGGTTTTGTAAATCAATGCTAATTTTTATTTTTCTTATAAACTTGTGTACAAATCAAATTAAAAATTGGTTAATCATTTAAAAACTGTCCTGTACAAAATTACAAAATAAATGTTAGTTAAATATTGAATTATTTGATTAATTACAAAAGAAATTTTACAGCAACGTTAAATTATCATTGTGCTTTACGAGTTCTCTATTTTATGAGGATCGTTTGCACGAAAACAACGCTACACTAGTAGTTCTTTAACTATAATGTTTTCAACTTTGACTCATCTAAAATGATCTGAATGCATGTAAACATTGTACTCTCTTAATCGTCCATGAAAGTTCATACAATCGAATATAAGTAAATAAAAAATACATTTTTCGAATCCATTTAGATATTTAAGTTATCGAAAATTAATAATATTGAAATAGAATTTAAATAAATAACTTATCTATTTTGAGTTTAGGAGTTTATCTTTACAGTATTAATATATTGATCGAAGTTCATTTTTACTGCCTTTTCTTTCAATCGTCATTTGGATAAGTTTATCTGAAGGTATTTGAAGATCGTATGCCCATCCAATGAAACTAAATAATTTTATAACCATTGCAGAAAAATCTATCTTCATGCCCCATTCTGACATACGATAATCATAAGGAAAGGCATGATGATAATTGTGAAAATATTCGCTTGTAAAAATGTTGCCCGTAATAAAATTATCAGTTGATTCAATAAACCTAAAAATGAGTTTTAAAATAAAATATTAGATTTATTGATATTGATTTGATAAATGTCTATAATTAAAATTAAAATACGACATCGATTAAATATAAAGATAACAATCAAATGTGAAGACTTACTTATTGTAGGGTTTGTTACCATACATGTGCGAGAAGCTATTGATTGCCAATTGCACATGAACTACGTAAATAATTCTTACAAATTGTATTAATACAGCAAAATAAAAATCTTCATTCCAAAAATAAACTGGTACTATGATCGTTACCGTTTGAACAAAATAAGCGAGTTTTTGGAAATGTCTGCAATGTAAAATTCACTAGTTAGTAAAATGAGATAGTGTAATATGCAATGAAATTGCATCATAATAATCAAAACCTTTAATTAATAATTTTAAAATAAAAAAGTTACTTGTCTACAAAAACGGCGACGGGATCAGCTTTTACATCACTTAAATCAACTTCTTCAATTCTCTTTTTCACTTCTGGAGTGTATTTTAAAAAACGCCAACCAATGTGAGAAAAGAAAAAACCTCTTTTAATACTATGAGGATCAAGATATGTGTCCGAATATCTATGATGTGTCCGATGAATCTTTACCCATTCGCTAATTTTAATCTAATATAATGAAAATATAAAATATGAACTTTTGTAACTAATACAGATTAATTATTATGAATTTAAAAAATTTTTAACATACCTGAAAAGTTAAAAGATAACAAAATGCCAGTATTATTCTTAACGGCACATTAGCTTTAAAAGCTTTGTGACTGTAATAACGATGTACAGTTGCAGTTACACCAAACAAAGAACATTGAGCAACAATAATTCCTGAATATGAAAGAAACAAATGTATTAAAGGAAAGTTTAAATGAGTTAAAACTTGAAATATAAAGCATTTATATGTTTTTATTATATTTTGATATGGGAAAAAGCACAAATTATATCTAAGGTTATGTAATAAAATATACTATTTATCTGTATTTAAAAATTTACAGAAATGTTTCCATTTTTAAAAATTTTTCTTTTTATAACTCAAAGTTGATATAGAAATGATTAAAAAATTTTTGGTTTCAGAATCAAAAATTTGGAAACCTGAAATGTCGGTATTTTACATCTCCTCACATATATTCTTGTCGTGAATATGATAATAATTTTAATCATAGAAACCAATTGATAAATATTTTTTTTAATTTTGAATGAAAGTTTGATAGAATTCAGATGATGATATTAAAATTTAATGTCCATGAAATATAAACTTTAGTATAGAGTTGATTCTAGTTCAAAGTTCCGAAAACTGAGAAATTTTTTGAGAATTAATTACAAGATTCTATGATTAAATATCAGTGTAATTCTTTTTACACTTGATAAATACACTCTCAAAGTATACGAAATTTTTTTTACGTAACAAATATATCCAAAATGTTTATTACCCCATATTGTTGTTTTGTATCGTTCAATATATGGGAAAGTTAATAATCCATATAACGCCATAATATGATAAATTGTAACTTTAATCGTGGCTTTCCATTTTACATCTTTTAACGTGAAACTAGGTACCAAATCCATTTTCTCCGTTTTCTCTTCTAAAGTTTTTGTGAAATTTGATGATCTCATTTCATTTTTAGATAATGCTTCTGCAATTTTCGTGCTTTGAGATATCATTATTATATATATAATATATATATCTAAATCCACAAAATAAACTATTAAAAAAAAATAATTTATTTTACTTGATATTCGAAAGTTTTCTTTAAAATTATCATTGTGTAATCAAGTATATGTTTTAATCGAATATTTTCATGAATGATTTAAATTGTAACTTTAAAACTCAATTTTTTTGTTCTATAAGCTATGAAAATAGAAAAATTCCTTATGAGAGAAATTGAGTGTAAAATAAAACATTAAACTTTTATTCATCCAATAAATTTGAATTTTTTTCAATTTTTTATTTATTTAGAATTAACGAAAATTAAATTCATTATTTACAGATAATGCAAATTTTCCTCGTTAAAGAAAAAACCATAAAGTGTCCATAAGACGACTATACTCAGCTACAACAATGATTATTTTTTTAAGAAAAACTTTAAAATTAATAAATCTAATCTGATGTTTAGAAGGATCAAATATTCAATTAAAGGGTTTGTTTTTTTATGATAATTATAAATAGTAAATTGTATAATTGATGTAACTTTTTACAACGTTAAATAAATAACAAAATAGTATCTTAATTTGTACAATTATCACGATTTCACTGAAATTTATGATCACAACTTCTTACACAAATCGAAATTCAAAACTACCGATAGCGAATTGTAAAGACTATATTAAATCTTGATGTCTGAAGATATCTTTCTAAAAATTTAATTTCGACAAAGAAATTTATTTGCAAACAATAGTTGATTAATAGAATCTACTCGAATACAAAACCGATAAGTTTTTATATTGTTTGTTAATGATACTAAATAATGTTTAATGTCATGAGTTAATATAAAATGTGAACCTGTTAAAATTCAATTATTCAGATTGAAGATGTTACATGCAAATTTGCGGGTCATTCGTTCGTAATTTTAATTTCGTAATTTTCGAACATTAGTATCTTGAGAATTTTCATGTGACGTTTGGTCTAAATAATAGTATATAACTCGTATATTTCTTTCGAGGGTGAAGTTTGCAACTCGAACGAATGAAACGAAACGAGTGGAGTGAATTGTATAATGAGCTTTTTTCTTATCTCAACAGTGGCCACTTTGTTAAATTACAGAAGGCGAGCCCAATTAAAAATATAAAATTAAATTTATAATATAAAAATTTTTTGAATTTTTTAATATATTGATTATTGCTATTAAAATTTTATATTTATTATTTATTTTTATTAGTTTACTTAAAAAATTTCAGTTGCCAATTCAATTTTGTAAACTTTTTATTTAGTGGGAGTAAAGTAATTTTTAACTCCTTCTAAAGTACTTTACGAGAAAGATAATATAAGAAATTCCTGCAGTGAATGTTTTTTATACAAAAATATTTTAAAAAATTATAGACTTTACTGTCCTATATACTCAGGGAGCTAAATGGTATAATAATAATTTTATAAAATAACATTGTTTCAAGCGATCTTTGATGAATACGTGTTTTTCTCATATATATATATATATATATATTCCACCAAAATAGCTTAATAAATTTAAAAAAATATTTCAATTAAAGTCATATTGCATAAAGAAACATTAATTTATTTCGAAATAAAACCCTGGTAGAAATTGAAACGCTTTGTATTACCATTTTATGACCAGTAGAAATGGAAACGCTTTTTTTAACATTTTATGGCCATTTCTTTGGCATTATTATTACTAATAATCTCAAATTTTTATATACACCATTTTTTATGCTCACATTTCTACCAGGGAAGCAACAATAAAAAATGATGGTTAAATATATACACCAATTAAAAGTAAATACATTAGCTATTGAATACAGAGTTTTTAATTTAAATAATATTTTAAACTAAATGTACAAAAATATTAATTTTTATTTTAAATAAAAACCTTTACATCTTGGAAATTAAGCTAAGATGCCAATCATTGAGAGGTCGTTAGTGACTCATTTGGTAGAGCGATGGATTCGTAATCTCGAGGTTCCGAGTTCGAATCCCGCTCTCTGCCGATTGATACAAGCACCACTGTATTTTACATGTGCTTTGTTCACAAACACACTGACGATCTCCGTCGCTAATTAGCATCACAATGATAGCATAAACACAGCGACGTTAAATAAAAAAAACATGTCAATCATTATATTACAAATTTATCAAATTCAAATGCATCAAATTAATACAAATTTTTGTAATTTTAATTATTATTTTAAAAAGTTGCGTACTGTACGATGAATTGTTTACTGAATGAATAATTTCAAGAGAGTTAAATGGAATCAAACTATTTTTCTTAAACTTTCATATTATTTTGGTGATATCGTATAACAAGAATATGTATCTATTGTCGCTATTATTTTTATAGAAAAATTCTTTGTATTAATCAATACAACTTTATTATTATGAATTTATAATATAACTTCAATAAAAAATTATATAAAAAACGGTAATATTTATCAAAATGTTAAAAAAAATATTTTTGACACTCTGTGCGCGAAATTCAATTTTTCTTGCCTTTGTAGCGTACGCAAAATACTGTATTCGGACACACTGTAAGTTGAGCGTACGCAAAATGATTGAGCGTGCGCAAAATAGATTCAGCGTGCGCAAAATAAACTCAGCGTGCGCAAAATAGATTCGGCGTGCGCAAAATGAATTCAACGGGCGTAACATAAACAGTATGTGAACTGATATGGGGTAAAATTAAAATAACATAATTTGTTTTCTATAGGTCAATGGATTGATAGGCGAAGTTGAAAATAATTTTCACCTTTATTTTATAGTTTTGAAAATAATCTTTCAAAATTTAATGAGATCAAATATATTTTCACAGAATATAAATTTAGTTGTTTTATAAATTGGGTTTTTTTATTTTATGAATTATTATTTATATTTCGGAGGCGATAGGCTCCGCCCCCCGAATCTCAAGACCCCCCCCCCTCTTCCGTCTCACACCGAATCCCTGTAAATAAATATTATAAATAATTGACTCTCTCGATATCAACCTTTATTTTATAGTTTTGAAAATAATCTTTCAAAATTTAATGAGATCAAATATATTTTCACAGAATATAAATTTAGTTGTTTTATAAATTGTGTTTTTTTATTTTATGAATTATTATTTATATTTCGGAGGCGGGGAGCTCCGCCCCCCGAATCTCAAGACCCCCCCCTCTTCCGTCTCACACCGAATCCCTGTAAATTAATATTATAAATAATTGACTTTCTCGATATCAAAGCATTATATACAATACTAATGTAAATTCTTATGTTCAAAATAATCGATGTACGCATCGAATTTCGCGCAGCTTGAGTCAAAAAATAGTATGTGTAACACGTGCGCTCAACGGGATTTGTCATTCGTGTGAGTTTGGCGCCCTCGCTTCGCTCGGGCGACAAACTCTCACTCGTGCCAGAATCCCTTATTTCGCGCACTTGTTACACAAAATACTATTTTGACACTCTGTGCGCGAAATTCAATTTCTCTTGCCTCTGTAGCGTACGCAAAATACTGTATTCGGACACACTGTAAGTTGAGCGTGCGCAAAATAGATTGAGCGTGCGCAAAATGAATTCAACGGGCACGAAATAAAAAACAGTATGTGAACTACACTGTTAAAAATAATATTAAATTTAATGTAAAATATAAAACTAGCTTCCAAACATTTCATTAAAATTAATAATTTTATTATAATTTTAATATAAAATTAATAATTTTATCCTAATTTTAATATAAAATTGTATAAAATGTAAAGTAAAAATTGAAGTTTCAATAATAGTATCGAAAGCAAATTTCATAATTTTTAACAGTGTAATAGAGGTAAAATTAATAACATAATTTTTTTTGTATAGGTCAATGGATCGATGGGCGAAGTTGAAAATAATTTTCACCTTCATTTTATAGTTATGTGAATAATCTTTTAATATTTAATGAGATCTAATATATTTTCATAGAATATAAATTTAATTGTTTTATAAATTATGGTTTTTTTTTTAAGAATTATTATTTATTTTTTAAAGGCGGAGAGCTTTTTCCCCCGAACCTCCGGACCCCCCCCCCCCCTTCCTTCTCACACCGAATCACTGCAAACTATTATTATAAATATTTGATTTTCTCTATATTTAAGCATTATTTACAATACTGATGCAGATTCTTATGTTCAAAATAATCGATGTACGCATCGAATTTCGCGCAGCTTGAGTCAAAAAGTAGTATGTGTAACACGTGCGCTCAAGGGATTTGGCACTCGTGTGAGTTTGGCGCCCTCGCTTCGCTCGGGCTCAAATTCCTTATTTCGCGCACTAGTTACACAATAGTATTTTTCGATACTAGTGCGTGAGAGTGATTTTTTACTCGTGTGGCGGTTTACTCGTGTGAAAAGGTCACACGAGGAAGAAATCACTTTCTCGCACGAGTATCGAACAATATTTTTTGACACGACGTGTAAGAAGCTCCATTTTCGCACGTGTCACTTTGTACAGCGTGCGCGAAATTGAGCTTCGCGCACAGAGTGTCAAAAAATACTATTAAACCATACGATTTTACTAAAATTTAGAATCACAACTTCTCCAACAAGTTGTAATCAGAAACTAACGATACTAAAACTTAGAAACTACCTCAAATCTTGAATTTTGAAGATCCCGTTTTTCAATTTGAATTTTGAAAAATACAATTGATTTGCGAACAATAGATCATTAATTATACTTAAAAATGTTTAATGTCATGACCTAGTACCAAATTTAAACCTGCTAATATTTTTTCGTTCAAATTGAAGATGTTAATTAGAGATACAAATTTGTAAGCCATTCATTTTCTATAGTATTTTATAACTTTCGAATATGATTAGTTTGAAAATTGATTGCGTATATCGTTGATCTAAATAAAAGAATATAAAGGAAATGTTTTCAAAATTTCTTATGTATAGTAGAAGCGAACTTCATGATTATGTATACATCTCATACCTGACCAATACTTATATAGCTGTTTAGATAAAGCAGACGTCATATTTTTAATCTAGTATTATCATTTAAAGAAAAAAGTAATTCATAATTCATCTTTAATTTTTAAATTCTTGGAAAATTGTTTGAAATGCTATATAATTAAATATATGGAATGATTGTGTAAATAATATTTCGATTATGCCTTTCAAAAAAGTTTTAAAAATAAAAATTAATATTATTTTCCAATAGGATTTTTTCATGATAAAATAGATAATTATGATCATTATTATTAAATAATATATAAAAAAAAAATTAAAAATTATTCATAATAAAAATGCGCCTTAGAAAGTTTTCAAATCAATTATGGTCAAGTTTTTAATGCTTAAGTACAACTTTCGTAAATATTTTGTTAAATATTTTATAATTATAATTAATTAACAAAATAATCATTAAATTGTATAAAAATAAAAAAGTGTAATTATAATAGAATGGAAGATGGCATCTAATTGAAATTTAATTGAAAATAAAAAATTCTGAATAATTTGGACAATTTTTACAACAAAATAATTTTATGTGTTTGAAGGATTACAATTGAAAAAAAGACGTTGACTTGAAAAAATTATACCATAATATTTGAATTGCTAGTGAATAAATTATAACCACCCTGATTCGAAATGGGATTAGTACCTGATTGGGGTATACCACCAGGGAAAGTTGCGGACCTTGTCAGGATACCTGATTTCAGTTTTGCTGCTTAGGACTATGAGGAGTCCGGAGTAGGACAGTCTGAAGTACAAAGAAGTACAATAGACGAACTAGGAGAGTATCACAACTCCAGATCACGGATTTTGCTCAAACTTTATGATAAGTTTTCAAATGATAAAATATGAAAAAAGCTAAAGTTATAGTCACAAACGCTTAAGGTAGTTCTATTGGTCCAGTGGTTCTCATTGTAAAGTAATATGTTTTTTACAAATTCACCCTATACGAAAGAGAAATTGGTTGAGTTCTGTGTCTGCACAATAATTCAAAAACATGTTTGTGCGAAGATTCTGTAAGTATACACAATACGAATCGTAAGACAGCATGTTTACATGTAAATTAATATAGAGTAAGAACATTATTTTCCTTTTATTTCGGAATTGAGGGTCGATTGCTATAATCTACAAGGTATCATTTTAATCCTTGAGATCTGAAGTATAATATATTTAAATTTCTTTGAAATCTATAGAAAACTTTTTACACAATCTTATAAAATGTTACGTTTCAAGCGCTTCGCCCATATACTCTCATATTAAATTCAGCAAAGATTAAACTAAAATATCAAAAAGATGAAGGTGGATATCCACCCAAATCAAAATATCATTGTAAAGCGTAAATCTTAATTTACAACATATTTCAATTTCAAAAAATTCTATAGAAAAATGGAAAACCAATAGAACTACCTTAATATTTTCCTTGTTACAGGATTACAATTAAAGAAAATCACTAAAACAGTTACTAGATTTTTAAACGCTTATAGTTCTTTAGCATTGATAACTAGAAACTTGTTTTAAAAAGAAAATTCAGAGCCAATATTTATTACGCTATACTTTGAGAAAAAATAATATTTTGATATGCTGTAACTACTGTTTCGAAAGGGTTTGAGCTCAGTTTTCATTTAAAAAAAGTTTCAAGTTTCAAGCTATCAATACTAAAGAACTATAAGCGTTTAAAAATCTTTTTAGTGATTTTCTTTAATTGTCTGTAACTAGACAAATATTGAGCGTTTGTGACTATAACTTTAGATTATTTCATATTCTGTAATCTGAAAACTTATCCCAAAGTTTATGTAAAATCCGTGATCCGGGGTTGTGATACTCTCTTAGTAAATACAAATCCGGTCGAGATGCGATACAAATCTGATGCGGATAAGGTTTACATTCAGCTTCAATATGTTTTTACTTAAAGATATAAAAACTAGTATTCGTAAAATGTAATTAAATAACATAAAAGTTATAAATGAATAAAATTTATTGAAAACTGTGTGACGTCTGCTTAGTGGCGAGAAATTCTTTAATGAGCCTAGATATTTCTATCTAATAGCTCGTGGTGTTTTAATAAATTATACTTTCTTGGTTAGCAATCTTTTTGAGAGTATAAACAAAAAAAATAAAAATAAAATTAAGGAAAGCACTTGAAAATTCTCAAAGAGAATTTTCTATCAAATCTCTCTTTTGTGGAAATTTGACGGAATGCCAGAGTTAGAAAATAATAAAACGCTATGTAAACAACTGCTCTAATCGGCAACTGTTTACAATTATCGCTTACCCAAACTGATTACAGTTGGTAAGTGATGCGCATTAATTTGTTAGTAAAAATGAAAAGGATTAAGGAAATAAAATAAACTTTTAATTATAATATTTTGACTTACTTTTAATTTTTTTATGATGAGATGAGTGTAACAAATCAATAATTTAAACTTCTTAAACAAATTGTTGAACGGTAATATTTATAAATTGCACAGTAAAAAACGAATTGTATATTTGAATAATTGTTTGAATTTGCAAAAAGTAGTGACTGACTGTCATATAAGGACTAGGCTTTTTATATCAGAAGGCCCAAGCTTGAACGAAAGCTGCCCCTCTTTATTGTATCATCTATTATTAATTAGTGGGGATTTTATTGATTTTATTTCGGTTTCTTTCTCTCTCATTCTTAAGAACGGTCAATACAATTAAAAAGAAAGTTAATAATATTTTCAATTGTTACATTTTTGCATTAAGATCGAATTCGATTCTTGCTGCAAAGTAATCTTTATCGATTGGACAGAAACATACGCATACGTACTCGCTTATATACATGGACATATTCATACTTTAAATAATCATTGCTATTTTTGTATTTAATTAAAATTGTATAGAATTTAGTTAAATTTATACTTATTATTACATTTTAAAATGTTTCATTTAAATTCAAACTTTAAAGAAGAGTTCATCAATAAATTTAATAAACTCATTCATCTTAAATAAATAAAATATTAATGTTTATAAAAAAAAAATGTTTTAAAAAAAAAAATAAGAATCAGAATAGGGGGGACGTTACAACTGAATCATTACACATATTTAATATATTCAAGCAACAAAAATAATTATTCGTTGATAATAGTATAAAGTGAAATATAAAAAAATTATTTATAACCATACAATTAAAAATGTATGAATTCACGGAAAGAAATTTTGCATTCAGACATCGATACTTGGTGTTTTTCAATTTCGAATAAGAATAGCGTTTTGATAACTCAAAGTTTAGTATTGTTTGAATTCGATATAGAAATAAACATATTCAACAAATCGTTGAGTTATCACTAAACGAAATTCGAAAAGATTCAATTCGATATTGGTAAACGTGAATTCGTAAGTACGATGAAATACTGCATTATGATATTTAGAGTTATTTGAACTCAACGATCGAAGTCTCAGACTTCCATCCTTGAGTTCATCAGTTTCATGTGTTCCTCGAAATCCATTGACTCACAAGGAGAGTACCCGACCTTCGGGAAACGGATTTGGCTGAAACTGCAGGATATGATTTTTTGATGAAAAAAAATGAACCCGTGTTTTTTCTTTTCTTTGAATAGGTCCCATAGATGGAGATATAGACATTTTTTTGAAAATTGAAAGCATTCAATCTGTACTTTATTTTATTTTTTATATATTTTTTTGTAAGAGTTTTAGTTGTTTGGTTATTCAAGGTCTTATAAATGCTCCTTTTTTATTATATTTTCAAAAAAATGTTCTCCGTCTGTGGAGCCTATTCAAAGAAAAGAAAAAACACGGGTTCATTTTTTTTCATCAAAAAATCATATCTTACAATTCCAGCCAAATTCGTTTCCGGAAGGTCGGGTACTCTTCTTGTCAGCGCTTCGCAGTTAAACGGTTAAAACGTTGCGCTTACAGTTAGATATCTATTTTTTTACATTTCGATATTCTTTTTTTATTTGTGTGTACATATATATACTTTTTTCCGTGTGAGAAACGTGTTTTGGCCTTCAAATACGGGATTTCTGCAATTTATACTTTTTTACTTTTTGTTAATCTTCTTGGCTGTTAATGCATCAAAAGTAATTATCGAAATAAAAATAATTTTTCTTATCCCCTGGCGAAAAGTACGTCGAAAGACGTCTACTTTCTGAGAGAGAAGTTAAGCATTATCTACGGCGGCTCGGCGCACTAGCGATGCGCAATCGTGTTGACGCTCTGTTTTTCACGGCAGTTAAGAATAGAGAGGGCTACGTCTATCCTTCTCTGTCCGCCGGCGTTAGACATTGACTCTCTCCCTCTCTCTTTCTTTTTCATACAGAATAGAGAGGGTTGCGTCTATCCTTCTCTGTCCGCCGGCTTTAAGAATTGACTCTCTCCCTCTCTCTTTCTTTCTCTTATATGTACAATAAAGGTAGCCGCGAATGGAGGGGGCTATGTCTAGCCTTCTTTGCCGGTTACAACAAGCAGTATATCTTTTTCTTTATTTTTCTTATATAGTAATTTTAAATATTTTATTATTAAAACCTAACTTGTTTTATTTTGTGAATTATAAATTGCAGTGTGTTATAAAGTGTGTAAATTATAAAATGTGAGTGAAATATTGATGGTTTATTTTAATGATTTATCATCAGTGGGAGAGGGGCAGAGAAGGATAGAGCATACTCGGTCAATAGCAGCAAGCGATTCATCGCGGTATTTTTATTTTAATGATTTATCATCAAAAACGAATTATCACAACGGGTAAGTTGGACGTACTTTTCGCCGGGAATAAGAAAAAATCGTATATTCACCTCGGGAGAGAAGTTGACCATCAATTGCTCGCGTATTTGCCCCCTCGCTGCGCTCGGGGGCAAATCTTACGCGAGCATTTAATGGTCAACTTCTCTCCCTAGGTTAATAATATACTATTATTCAAAACGAAATTGTAAGGCCTGAAAGAAACTTTAAAATTTAGATTAGAAAATTGGAAAAACTGATCGATATTTTACATCCCATAAATTGCTGCACTTCGATTTGTAAAAAAATTTTTTGGATTTACACTAAAAGAAATGTTATCTAGAGACAAACGGAATATACTTGAAGGTAACATAATATCTTTGCAGCAAAAACTGCAATTTTGGTTCAAACATTTAGTTACTCGCATCTAGTCGATTTAGTTTTCTATCTAAATGATACATCAATAAGGAGTCATCCACTTGCTGTTAGATAACTTTTCTGTCAGTATAGGGTAAAAAATATATTAAATTTTATAATTTTTATCATTCAACATATAATTTCATATGAAATAATGCCTTTGCTCAGGAATAAATAGAAATGGTTTCAAATAATTTAAAAATCTTCGTTTAAAGCTACAACGTTTTCAATGTATGTACTATATGCAATCAGAAATGCGTTTCTACAATCAAATATTTATTAAGTATCGCAATCAGAAATGCGTTTCTACAATCAAATATTTATTAAGTATCGCAATCAGAAATGCGTTTCTACAATCAAATATTTATTAACTATCGAAAGAAGTTAAATTTTTAAACATATTTTGAAAGTGTCTTAATTATGACACGAAAAAAAACGTAAAAGTTTATATCTCAGATAATAAACAAAATACATTACATCAAACCCTTTAAGATTCATAAAAAATTGCATTTACTTTTTTTTATCGATACATTACAAAAAAGTGCAATCTGAATAAAACTATTATTTTAAATCTATCAAATAAATTAGGTCAAATTATTTACGTTTACTTCATACTCAAAAAATAAAATGCGTCTTCGGTTCGCTATGTTCAAAATTTAATTAAAAAAAACGGGTACATAATTTTTATATATACATATATCTTATGTATCCCTAATACGGAATAATCCAAAAAAGCGCTGCCATTTGGCATTTATTGAACAAAATTAAACGATTATTTGTTATGACATAAGTGCTATGTAGTAAAAACGTACTTGTTTTTGCTACACGAATTAAAATTTACCAAACAAATAAAAATACTTTATTTTTATAAATTAATTGTAATATTAATAAATTGCGTAGAATTTTTTAAAGGAGTCATAATTAGTTATTCAAGATTTACGTTTTAGCAAAGTAATTTTTTTCTATGTGAGTTGAAATGGCGCGAAAACGTTTGCTATAATGAAAACGCTGGAACTCGAAACAGCGAATGGTTCACTTCAATATGTATCAAAATGCACGAATTCAAGCATGGAAGTCGTAGACTTCAATAACGGAGTTGATGAATTCGCTGCTGCGAATATAGAGAATTCAGCTTTTTTACACTGAGAAAAATCTGCTCTTGAAGCAAGAAGAACATTCGATTTGAGTGCCATCTGTTTGAGTTAACATGAAATCCACTTCATGGAAGTAGAAATCTATTATTTCGGAAAATGGGTGCTTTTTCTTTCACGTTGAGTATCTGTTTGATTCAACATGAAATCCATTTGCATTTAGTGGATGTATGTTAAAATCAAACTGAAATCCACTAGCTGTAAGTGGATTTTCCTTTTTTTTATATCCACTTGCGATTAGTGGATAAATTTATTTGAATATATATCCACTTGCGGCTAGTGTATTGTAGCCAACAGATTCTATGTTTGATTTAAGCAGATCGCTATTACGACTTAAAACGAGAAGAATTTCTGTTAGCGGCAAGTAGATTCCACTTGCTTCAAGAGCTGATTTCTCTCAGTGTACGAGTTTCAGTGATTGAAGATGAAATTACACCGATAAAATTTTTGCATACGTCCATTACGATGACTTCAAGGAATAATATATATTTATTTTTGAAGTATGTAAACACCAATTACGAATTATATTAATAAAATACATTGAATTCTCTCAATACATAATATGATTGAAATCTGTTAACGCTAAATTTTTTTCTTTGTTGGACATTTATTTTATAGAAAGCAAATAAGGTTTGACAAATATTTTTCATTATACCCATGCCAAAACTTCGCCTAAAAGTGCTCCTCATGCGGCAGGGAACCGGCCAATTACATTCGTGTTATTCCATTACATACGTGCGCAGAATGCACCTCGCAGCTACGATCTGTACGTCTTATCGGACGCTTCACTGTCTGCTGTATACTTGAACTATATCTACAAATACGCGATTGTCTAATCTCAGCGTTAAATAGAGAAATACATACATCATACACTTGTAGTTATTAAATAAACAAACACACTTGATATTAATACGCCACGCATCATACTCCGACGTCTCACACATGGATTGACCTGATTTTGGTTGACGATAATGACGTGGTGCTTGACACACGGAACTTACCGGCGAGTTTTTACAGTCGGCATAATTTGATTGACGTATGCTTGCCTTGCAATATTACCACTTTGGATCAAAAACCGATCATGGATAGAAATCATAAAGACATCTGTCCAACTTCATTGGAAGAGAAACTTGCCAGCTGTAATTGGTCGCCGTTTATGATTGACACAGTTAACCCAGAGTCTGCTCTTGGTTGCCTCTGTGACAATCTGCAATTGAGAATTCGGCACCGTTGAAAACGTTTAAGCCCAGTAAGAATAAGTTCCTATGGATAGATGGAGAATTGTCACAGGCGTAAGAGAGATGCTACATACTGTAGATACAAACGGACAAAGGACGAGCAGTATCTCTCTGAGTTTCTGCAGTTGCGTAGAACAGTGGACAAACAGACGGAACGTGCTAAGACTATATACATTTACAACATATTGTTTGGTGCTCTTGGGGATGGTAATGTCTGGAAGGAGTTGAGAGACCTGGGACTGCTATCCGGACCTCAAGAGGATTTGAATGGATTCACTCCGGATGAGCTTAATGCGCACTTCGCTGAAGTGTCAGTCTCGCCACATGAGCATAATGATAAGCGGTTGAAAATTCTTTCTCAATGCAATGAAAGTGGATTTATCTTAAAACCAATTAGTTATAATGATGTTGTTTTTGCAATCTTACATTTTTCCTCACAGGAGGAGGCATTCCGCAAAATGTGATAGTTAAAGCTTTACCATTTATTGGTCAAAATCTTGTGACTCTGTTCAATTCCTCTTTTGCACGGGGGATCTTCCCTTGTCTTTAGAAGATTTTAAGCCTATAACCATCTTATACTTATGTTTTCTTTCAAAGGTTCTTGAGAAAATCGCCCATGACCAATTGCAGGAGTACATCATTTCCAATAAATTGCTCGATCCTATACAGACTGGTTTTAGGAAGCACCACTCTTCGCAGACTGCTGTACTCAAACTTACAGACGGCATAAGGATGAGGTTTTCCAGGGCCGCATTCAGATGAATTAACTACTATTTATCTGGTAGGAAACAAAGGATTTTCACATACTTAAAAGAGGAATCGAATTGGCTAACAACCAATCTAGGAGTTCCTCAGGGTTCGGTGCTGGGGCCTCTGTTGTTTTGTTTTTACATTAATAACGTACATGACACCATATCGTTTTTGGTAGTAATCGTTTTATTAAAAATTTTTATACTGGTGAGCCAAGGACGATCGACCTGGGAAGTAGAAAAAAGGCTAATATCTGGCTGTTATGAACTGAAAATGTAAAGAGAGAAAGGGAAAGAATTTCAATATTTTAAATAAATAATTTATAAAAAAAATAAAATGTAAAAAGAAAATAATAAATAAATATAAATAATTAAAGTTTAAAAAATATATAAAAATAACATAAAGTGTGTATCTCGAGGCATGGCAAGTGCAAAGCCATGGCCGCAAAGCATTAATGTAGTACACAGCGTACACGATAATGTCTCGGGGCCGTCCAGCTGTTCGAGATACACACTAGGTTAAAGTAAAAATCAATAAATTAATTTGACAATCAATTTCCATCTCTTTCTCTCTTTCTTTTGATATTAAAAAGTTTTATAACCAGGTAAATGTTTATAGCGTTGCTATGTTACAATAAAATTTCTTTGATTATCTACGAAAAATCTTTATTCTTCTTCTTGCGCTTAATCTTTGTATATCTGCGGATTTTTAATTAGTTATAATTGAAATAAAGTTCTTATACAAAAATAATATTAAAAAAATAAAAACTATTGTCTTATTTTTGTATTTTATACTAGCATTCATTTCAAAAGATCATGATATTATTTATTTTCTTCTTGAGAAGTTGTTTTTCAATTTTCACAATAACAATATTATTTATAATTTAGCATAAATAAAACTGATATTTCCAGAAGTTATATTATGAATATTAAAAATGTATTAAGTTACGAAATATTATACGTGTATATATATATTTCTTATGAATCCCAAATAGTTTGTAGCTTGGGTGAATATTACTCTGTGTATATTTACATAAATATTAATTGCATGTTTGAAATTGTTATAAACTTATTCTAAATTATTATTGATGAAAATAATATATTAATAGTTAGATAATACTAATTTATATGATATTTGAATTGGTTGAGTTTATTCCATTGATTCACGGAAGCTTAAAGAAATTGTTTTCATAAAATTGCATAAAACATTTTTTATTAAAAATAGTACAAAAATAAAAACTTTGATCAGAGTAGATAATAATCTAATACATTTTATACATATTCACATTATCTTTAAAAAAAGACATAGGTCACTTATAAACTAAAGTACATATCCCTTCTTAAAAAAATGATGAGCTGCCATGTTGAAGCATCTAAAGATCGAATCCTGATTGGTCGATATAGAATAGGCGCCAAAAATTAAATTTTAAAGGGTTTAGATTTTTTAAATAAATAAAAATTAGTTTCTAGGCATTGTTTTCTAAATATAATAGAAGTAACTCAATTAAAATAGAATAAGAATATTTTATTTTAAACCAAGCAATATTATTTATGTATATAACCAATGTATAGTTTAATGATAAAATATATAACTATAAGCACAAGCAAGGTGACTACCTTTTATTTAAAAATTCCAGTAAAATTGTAAAGACATCAAATAATATAACAATTCAGATAAGTAATTTATTCCTTTATTGCATAAGTATTGCTTAATGCAGGTACAATAAATATATATTTTTAATTGTTTTTCATTTAAAAATAAGTATAGTAATAGCAATTAATGAAGGTTTGAGGTTATGGAAGTTTTATTATTCTATATTTCTATTACTCAGATTAAAAATCATCAAAGTACTAAAAAAAAGTAATATATTTAAGTAATGTTTTAAAAATAAATTTATGTGCACATTTTAATAAAAAAAAATAAGGTTAGAATAAATCAAGATCAAAATTTACTGATAACAATAGATGATACAATTGACGAACAAACTGTATGTCTATTTTTAGTGAAAATTTGAAGAATCTATTTATACGAGTGTGCTATTTCATAATATACAATACTATTTAGTTAAACTTATTATATTAAATATTAATACATAAATAAATAGAAGTATAAAATGTGTGTTTTCAGTAATTGTAGTTTGAAAATAATTTACACACTGATGAAAGTATGATTACCGTAGACAGCTTTGTTATAGATTAACATATAAAAATTGTATTACAGTTGACGAACAAGCTATATGTCTATTTTTAATGAAAATTTGAATAATTTACTTATATAAGTGTGCTATTTTATGATATACGATGAATTAATATTTAATATAATGTATTTAACTGAACAGTTTGCTTGTACGAGTGAGTTATTTTATTATATACATTACTATTTAACTAAATATTAATATATGAAATTAAAAAATGGCAAAACAATTTATGTTTTAATGAATAAAGTTTAAAAATAATTAACATACTGATAAAATTATAACTATAGTAAGCATCTTTTTTTATAGATTTGTATATAAAATTTATATTACAGTTGACAAACAAGCAATACGACTATATTTTCAATAAAAATTTGAATATTTACTAATATAGGTGTGCTGTTTTATAATATACAATGAATTAATATTTAATATAATATATTTAACTGATTAGTTTACTTATACAAATGGGTTATTTTATAATATACAGACATAAGCTGAAATAACTTGGGCGCCTACGCATTTTCTACTCAACTGTAGTTACTAGAGCTATCAGACCTGAGTTTCAGTCTGAAAAAAAATCAGATTTAAATGTAATTGATAATTTTTTGTTATTATAATATTAACTAATAAAACTTCTTTATAGCTTAAATATACATTAAGGGGGCCAGATACTATTAGAATCTGAAATATATTGCTGAGATATATTGATATAAATTGCTGATATTCAAAAATAACTAATTTCATATAAAAATACATTCAATTTCAAACATTTTTTGGTTTAAAACATTTTCTATATCTTGAGAATTGAAGTGGTGGTGCTCGTTGAAAGTCTGGAACAAAAAACCCTTTACCGCAAAGTTTCTTCATGAGTTTTCATTGGATTCACTTGAAATTTTATGAAGATATTCAAAATTATAGTAGAATCCATATAAGTGGAGCAGATTTTGAATTCATTTATTTCTATTTATTTATCAACTTATTATTTATAATAATGAATAAAAAAATTTTTTTCAAATTGTTTTTTTTTCAAAAATTTTTAATTATTTGAATTTTTTATGAATGTTTTACGCTTATATGGATTCTACTATAATTTTGAATATCTCCATAAAATTTCAAGTAAATCCAATGAAAACTCATGAAGAAACCTTGGTTTTTTGTTTCATTCTTTGAACGAGCACTACCACTTCAATTCTCAAGATATAGAAAATGTTTCAAACCAAAACATGTTTGAAATTGAATGTATTTTTATATGAAATTAGTTATTTTTAAACATCAGAGCAATTTATATCAATATATCTCAGCAATATATTTCAGCTTCTAATAGTATCTGGCCCCTTAAATAAAAAAGTTTGATTCATGAATAGTTTTAAAAACCCTTATCTGATGCTTAAAATCCTTTTGATTAGTTAAAAACTTGATTTTGTTTATTTAATAATACTATTCAAAATGAAATAATGTTGTATGTGTATCATGTCTTAAGATCTATGAATTATACATATATTTTAATACACTTCTACTTTCTCAAAGAGAAAACATTGTATCAATAAAAAAATTTTTTCTATTTTTTTATTAATTTGTACATATTTAGACTTGTGAGTCGAAAAAGTGGTTTCCACCCTGTTAAAAAAAATCAGGCGAGAAATCACCTGATTTCTTAGGTGATTTATCATGCCAAAATATCATTTAATGATCTCTTACCTGATTTTTTTTTTTTAGGGCAGAAAATGTCTGTATGTATGTGTGTGTATGTACTCATTACGTCAATTAGATCTCGAAAAGTACTCGACAGTTTTCCTTCAAATTTTGCATACAATTTCCCTAGAAGAAAATTGACCATATTGTAGGCATGATTGCTGGTCAACGAATGTTAAAATGGCACTTATCTAGAAATTCTAGAAATAATTCAAACAAAATTTCTAGATAAGTGTCATTTTAACATGCGTTGACCGACAATTATGCTTAAGATATGGTCAATTTTCTTCCAGGGTTATTTTTTGTCTAACTGGTACGGAAGCTATTGAAAACTGGTTTTCTTGGCGTAGTTTTAATTTTAGAACAATTCAAAACATTTTTTTTCAATTCTAATTTTTAATTTTTTTTTGTATTTTACTCTAAGTACTCGATGGATTTGCTCTAAAATTTGCTTGGAAATTATTTGCGACTACCAAAAGAAAAACTTCTGAAAACTGATTTTCTTAGCGTGGTTTTAATTTTAGATAATTTTGTAAAATTTGCAAAAAAAATTCATTTTTCTTTTATTTTACGTAAATTACTCGATAGATTTGCCCCAAAATTCGCATGCAAGTTATTCGCTATTGTCAAAAGAAAAAAAATTTTTAAAACTAATTTTCTTAGCGCAGTTTTTTCGACTCCCTGAGTCTAAATATATACAAATCAACGAAAAAATAGAAAAAAATTTTTTCACCGATACAATAATTTTTCTATGAGAAAGCAAAATGAAATTAAAATACTCTAACACAATGAACTCTATGAGAAAACATTACACCAAAGCACTTGGCAGCGTTTTTGTAAATGCTTAAGTACAAATAAATGTAATAATATTTATTATTACCTATAATGCGGTTATGAAGTAGCTAAGTAAAGTCATTTATTTAATAGTCATTAAATATACAAAGATGAAAAAGATGCTTTTGTAATTTTAAATAATGAGGGATTTTTAAACTCTTATTACTAATAATAGTATTTAAAAATGTAATTTACTGTAATATTTAATTTAATTTAATGCTATCCAAACTAAAGATGTAACGCATATAATAATTTGTTAAAACAATTTTATATGAATGAGTTGAAACAAAATTTAATGCAAAAGTAAAAAATAAAATGTTTTTTTGTGAAAAACTTTTGATCTTTTATTGCAAAATTTATAGAATTTTCATACATTATTTTAAAACTCGGAAATTGATAGTGATGAAAATCATTAATGAATCAGATGAAATGTTTCTTCTAGAATATTTAAATTCTTTTAATCCTTCCAGTAAATTACATTTGAGAAAAAAATTTATTGTAATGCTTATAAGAAATATAAGTATTTAAAGGTTCATGCAATCTCGAAAAAAGGTTCTCATGAACATATTGCTAAAATGCACTGAATCGGTAGAAAAAAAATTGCAAAGTTTGAAAAAACGCGATTTTTCAAAAACGGCACTTTTCTGAACGATTGAGAAGCGATCAGAACCATTTGCCGCTTGGTGACGCTGCAAGAGAGAGAAGAATATAAAATATTTTTTATACACGGATTTACAATTTATGACAAGTTTAAAATATTTTTGTAAAGCGAAAAATTCTGCGCATGATAGAGTCGATGTAAACATGTGTATTTTTCTTTAATGCGACAGAGAAAGTAATACCAAAGAATGATGAATACATATGCTCACGCCGGCTCTATCTCGCGCTGCATTTTTCGCTTTACAACAATATTTTAGACTTTTCAAACAAGATTAGTATCAATAATTATTCTACATATATATGGCTAGAGTTATTGACAATATTAGGGGTATATTATTGTTTCAGTAAATTGTAAATCGCTGAGTAAAAATTATTTTACATTTTTCTCTCACCTGACCGCATGCGGCCCTCTTAATGGGTAATGCAATCATTATAAATACGGTCGCTAACTATTGTAATCTTTAAGTTTATATTTTAACAAACAATTTAAGCTATTGTGAGTTAAAATGAAATCAGTAGAAGCTGAGCTATAGGCTGTCAAAGTTTTGAAAAATCGCTTTTTTTCAAACTGCGATTTTTTTCTGCCGATTCAGTTCATTTTAGCAATATATTCATGAGAACCTTTTTTACTCAAAATGACCTAAAAATATCATAAATTTTTTTTTTTTTTTTTAAAACGCATTATTATAATTTGTTTATAAAAATTGTTAATAATTATTAAAATTATATCATTGTAAATGTCACGAAAGCTATTCATTAGACAATGAATATCATATTATAAACGAATATAATATTATATAAGATATAATAAAAAACGTTCTTTCTAATATTTCTTGAGTTCTTGTACATTTATTAATTTAAACGTGAATTAAAAAAAATAAAACTATATATAAAACGTGTATGTATGTGTACGGAAAACAAGCCCAAAAAAAGTTTTAGTACATTGACAGACAATATCTGTAATTTATAAGTAAAATTTTAACAGACATTTGTTTGTTAAATCCTTTAAAGACATTTTGTCTGTTAAAGTAACACACATTTTTGTCTGTTAACTGGTTTTAACAGACTTTGTCTTTAATATTTTTAAATGTGAATAAACTAATAGCCACAACTGTTTCAATTTTTCTTTATTTCTATAAGAGAAAAAACGACTTTTCTCCTCTATTTTTAGAGAGGCTTCTTCAAGTGCTAAAACAAAATTTAATAACAACTGATAACAGTTTCTTAATGATTAAAAATTTCTAAATTCATCAACAATACATTAAAAAAATATCACCTAAAATAATACATTTTAGGTGTAACAATAAAAATAAGAAATGAAACTTACAAGTATTACACATGTGGTATTACATAACTGTCAAACTATTTTTGTTTTATAAAAATATATAATAATAGATATTTCTATTAATAATAAAAATTTTCGTAAGTTATACAAATCTTTAACATAGGTAATTTAGGTGAGTTACATTTGTACAAAGTGACTAGCAAGTGTGTTCCTTTATGTACTTGGTATTTGATTCAAGATTTTGACTCACATGAATGAATCTGATTCAATTATATTTAATCTCATTTAACAATTATTGCGTTTTATTGTAAATAATTTATTCTTGAAACCGTTTTATCAAAAAAATTAATTTCTTTTTAATAATTCAACTATGTATTTATTATATACGTTGTTTAATTTTTCAGTGTCGTGTATTATTGCAATTTTCATATTTTTTAATATGTATCATTTCTGATAGCAATCTTTTTTGATAATTGCATTCAATGTCTAATATGTTTGAGGTTCCTATGTTTGTATCAAAGCTATGGCCAGAATTTTTACAGTGTGTAACCAATGCAGATTTGTCTCTATTATGTTTCAAATCACTTATATGTTGTAAATAAAGAAAAATTGAAACAGATACTGCTATTAGTTTATTCAGTTCCTTAAAAAAATTTTTAGCTGCTGTCAGCTGCTCAAGAATAATATAATTATTGATTGATGAAGAGAAGTTTTTGATCATGGTCAGTTGTATGCTGCGATGTCTAGAGTTTGATCTTATATCCTACATGCCAAAGAACTAATATAAATATTGAAAATTATGTATGTGAAAAATTATATTAAAAATTTTTTTTAATTTAATTTTTTTATTTTTTGATGACGCATTAAAGGCACTTCGTACTGTTTGATTTTAAGGTTCATAATTTTAGTTTTTATTTAAAATTAATTTTTGATAGATGACCACTCATCATTTTTTTCAAAACAATAAAATTGCTACTAAAATAATTTCGTTTATTAAAATTACTTATCATGTTTATAGGTGTTATTATATCCATAGTTGACCCTGGAGTATAAATTTGTTGCGCGCTTCGCGCGCATGAATGTCGCTAGTATATTAAAATATAAAGTTATAAAAGCTAAAGTTATAATAATCAATTTCATTTTCTCTTTAATAAGGTATTCGCCTGATATTACAGTCTAATTTACACAGCGACCCATCAACCCCATGGCGATTTCACTTAAATAATATCCATTTCCTAAATTTGTTATGAAACAAGGACTGTAAAGGCTCGAATAGTTGATGCAATGAATCCGACTTGATTTTATTTCACATAACTTATAATTTAATGCATCAATTACATCAGGATCAGGATATGTACATACTTCTTTATAAAATATGAACACATTTTTTACACTTCCACATTGGATCAAACAAATTATTACAATGATTCCAAATTTTCCATCGATCGTTTGAAAAATGACATTATTTGTTTTACAACGTTTTACATAAGATGATGATGTGAATCTGCAATTTTTGTAGATAATTTTTTTTAAAGCTTACATTTAGGAATTTCATTTTTATTGAATAGGTGTTGTAGACAGTCAATTTCATTACAAATCAATTTTTTTATTATTTTCAATACCTAATAATGTACAATCTCTGACTGTCAATACCTTTTTCAAACGCTGAGTAATTAATGACTCACAAAAATCTTTTACTCTTCTAGAAATACAATAATTTATTGCTAAAATCAGTATTTGTTGGTATATTAATAATCTGATGGTAATTTTTTTTGCTATATTATAATTACTTTTCTTTAATTTTACTACATTCTTATTTTCATTCTCAAAAGGAAATGTATTATTTGCCCATAATGGTCTCCAATTTTTGACTGTAGCGCGCACATGTAATAATAAATGAACATTATAAATCATCTTTTATTCACCAAAAAATTTACCAAAGTAGAAAGCATATTTAACAAGTAATTTTCTAGAAGTTTCGAGCATATCTTGAGTAATAGAATCACTCAGAAGCAAGTTCATAGCCGTAGCATAAATTGCGAAGTGATTTAAATATTTTTTCGGGAAAATTTCTTTTGAAAGCCAGTTTGAAGCTGTCCAGTTTCTTTGATCTTCTATGCTTCTTGGTACTTGGCCAATACATGTTGGTGGTTTTATCGATAAGAGGCGTTTATTGATCAAATCAATAGTAGCAGGTGATCCAACATAATATTCTTCGTTTACACTTTTCATTAGAATCTCCGTATGAAGGTGCATAAAATTCATAACCATGCCTTTGGAAAGATCAAAATATTTTAAATTCATTAAAGATAATGGACCCCAAACTCCCATAACATCTTTTGGTGATGAAGTAGCAAGCACCATTTGTTCTTTGATACTCTCATCTGTCCTTAATGTAGGCACTGGTGCGATCATTGGATATTTATGGTTATCATCAATTCTTATTGTTGGATGCTCGCAGAAAGTACAGTCGTAATATCCATTAAACCTTTTCATATTTAGCATGGCACACCTGCATGCCGAATCCACACAACAGCCTAGGGGAAATAATCTACTTTTGATTTTCTTGTTATTATTAATCCATTCGAATCCTTGCATAGATAATTTATTTGCTTGTTTCACAAATGGATCAAAAAATACATTCATATTTGGTTCCGAGTCCTCTGGTAACTCTTGTATCATCAAATATATTTGCCAGATAGAAACCTTTGAATGATCTGCAGCTTGGTGACCATCTGTATTGAATGTGTAAGTAGAATTATTTCCATTATTTATACATTTATTATTTTTGCAATGTTGCTTATAAGTTGCTTCGTCGTAAATATCTTCCAGAGCAGAATTATTTTTTATTTTTCTTGTAAATCTGTAATGTAAATTTTTTATAACATCTTTATTAGAAAAAAGTTTTTTCAACTGATCTTCAATATCAATCTCAATGAAGAATGAACCTGTTACAGAAGATGTCATGGTGTTACCACATACGCATTTCAGTACAAGAGCAACATTGTTGTAACTTCCCATATATTTATGACATTTGCGGCACAGTATATGATATTTACATGACTCTGTAGATACATTCATTAATTTTTTAAGCATATACTTAGTGACTAGCAAAAGATATTTAGATATTTAGATGATATTTATTAATCTAAATATATCTAATACAGCTATCCATGTAAAAAAATGCTTCTTTGATACATTGACAACTAAACATATACATAGATGCATTCTGAATGATAATAATATATCTATGTATATATACGCCGCCATGACATATATTGCTCGAAATGCTGTCCTCTCGCGATTGAACTTGCTCATTAATCATCCTAATAATCAGAATATCAATGATGATGATAATGAAGATGATGATATAGAAGAAGAAGCTTCTTTAAAGGGATCTCCTACACCATTCAAAAATGTAACAAATGTAAGTTTAATTATAATACTCATTTACATTACAGTTATTTTAAATTCTTTGAAGAGTTACAGATATTTGTTGAAATTTAATGTTTTAGATAACTAAAAAAAGGATTCTTTAGTAGAATTGCAACGACAGTTGAATTTTTACAGGAATGGGTATATTTTTTTGAGAACAGAAAATGAAAACCTGAAGCATATGGTAAGAAATGAGACTACAGCAATACAACTATCTAATGTTGACAATGAAGTTGACTGCAGACCGCGAAAACAAATAGTTTAACAACGTTGTTATGAGAATTTTAAGTGATATAGCCTTGTAACATACATTTTTTTATCTTGTAAATTATAATTACACGTTGCCACTTAAAAAGGTTTTATTACAAAATTATTTCTTAATATGTTAAAAAATTATTTATTATATACTTTTTTTCAACAAATATAAAAAAGACATTTCAATAATTTATATAAATGTATTTTTAGCCTCAAAAAGTTCTTCTGTAAATCCTTTTTTATATTATGATGAAATAAATTGCTACAATCCTTGTCAAGAACTGTTATGATGAGCACGGTAATATTATACTCCATCATGGAGTAACCTGTAATCCAAAGGCACATTTAGAAAGCTGGAAAGCTAAGAACCCGAATAGATGCCTTGCAATTTTGAATCAAGGAGTTTATACGATGGAAGACTTGGCGAATCGCTGTGTTAGAAAGCAGTCAAACACTAAACAAAAAAATGTCTTGATTCTCTTAAAACAGCTGCACTTGAAAAACAAGTGTATTCTTTTATGAGAACAAAAGGTTTTAAGATTGATGATGTCGAAATATGAAAAAAAAATTTAAACATAGCGCATCATCAATGCATAGTAAAAGCGAAGAGAAGACTTCGATTATTAGAAATCTTGAACGAAGATAATATTGAAGATGAAAATGATGATTTTCAATAATATGGTCCATTACAAGAATAAAAATGTTTAAAATCTTTTTACATTTTCTAGAATTTACATTTTTCTATTTAATATGTATTTTAAATAATTTATAATAAATAGTATATTATTCACCTAGGGGAAGAAGTGGACTATTAAATGCTTGCGTATGGATAGCGGCCCGAGTGAAGCGAGATTTTGCGTAGATTTTTGCGTAATCAAAGACAGAGACCACATAAAAAAATCGCATACAAATTTATTTTTACGATGATTTTGTTTTTCTTTTTTTTCATATTTTTATATAAATAAATATTTGATTTGAAAAGTAAAATATCAAAAAAAGCTTACTTTATATTTAAAATTTGGTTATTGTTTTATGTTTTAAACTGTATTTATTGATTCATTTTTAGGTGCATCTAATCAAGGTGTATCTTTATTTTCATTTTATGGTGTTTAATATTAATTTTCCACAAAATTTGAAGTTTTTGATTTTTTTGTGTATACAGAAAAAAAGGTTAGTTAATAAAAAGTGAAAATGTATTTAAGTAATTAGTTTAGTTATTATATAGATTATAGGTTATATTTGTTTACAGCCATCATGATTCCATCAGATGAGTCTGATCAAGACTCATTTGAATTCGATGAAGAACAACAACAAGTTATTGAGAGAAATTTTGCTGCGGAGGCTCAATTGATAACTCACGATTTGTTACCACAAAAGTCAATGAGGCTGTATGAAATAGTTATTTATGTAACTTGGGCGAGCCTTGCGCGATTACGACCTGAAGACGATATTCACATCGTGGGTTAATAAAGTCGAGGAGCGCGAGCGAAGCGAGTGTCCGAGGCTTTATTATCTCACGATGTAAATATCGTCCGAAGGCCGTCATCGCGCAAAGCTCGCCCAGGGTGCTTAAAAAACTTTTCATCCCAGGCAAGGACGCATAAGGGTTTTTAGGTGCAGATTTTTTGTTACAAATAATTTTATATTTATATGATAAAATTAAAATTATGTAGTACTCTTTCTTATTAGTATTTATTAATTTTTTATATTAATTAATAAAATTAACAATAAATAATAACATTAAAAAGAAACAATAAAATTCACATCAATAAAATTATTTATAGAAATTCTTACTCATATTCAGTTTTCTAAATCTCAATCATACATATTCTATAGAATTGAACTAATAAATAATAAAATTATACAAAAGTATATGCATAAATATTTTCATCTTAGGTTTTCTTCAATTCTTAATATTTTTACATTTAATAATCGAAGTCTATTTTTTAATAATATGATCATTTAAGATATTATTATTTTTTTTTTTTAATAAACCTTTTGTATATAACTGATGTTGGTTTATATTATAATGATGATTGTTAAAATCATACAAACTTAATTTATTGTCGATCCAACCTCGTGCATATGAAACACTGGCATATACACCTGGCAATTCATTACCGCATCCAATTCCCCAAGAAACAATTCCAACTTGTACGTATCGTTTAGGATCTCTTTTTAATGGACAAATCAAAGGACTTCCACCATCACCTTTACAAGTGTCTTCGCCTGGGATTCCGCCAGCACAAACGAAACTTTCATGCAATTCAAATCTCTTTCCGAGTCTCGTGTGTCGCATATCATTTTGACACGAATAAGAAGAAACTATTGATAGATGTACCTTTTTAAGAATTTGCTGATGCTTACCACTTTTACCAAATTTATCTTTACCCCAACCACTGGCTATGCATTTTGAATCATCGAATTCGAAATTTGATTCTGGTAAGCATATAACGTTTACATTCTCTGCTAGTTCTACCGGATGTTCCAATATAAGTAGAGCAAAATCGTTGAGCAAAGCACCTGAATAAAAATTTTCATGTACCAAAATTTCTCTCACACCTTGATCTTGATGAGGAAATCTTTCGTTTGTCGACTGACTATCCCATTCGCCAGCTCGAATTTTTATGCTAGAGGCATTTTTATTGTTATAAACACAATGTGCCGCAGTCAAAACCACTTGTTGATGAATCAAAGCGCCTCCACATTTATAAACATCCAATTGTTCTAAAGTGTTATGTAAAATAGCAACCATCCATGGAAATTCACCGAAGCCGGCTTCGTTCTCGTCTTGGCTCATTATTTTTAAACTCAACTGGTTGACATTTCGTATACCACATTGTTGATGTTTCATTTGCGCAAAGGTCGTGGAAGATATTTCTTTGTTCTGATTTTTAATATTTGATGGTTTGCAACAAACTTCAAGGACGTCATCGCACTCGTTGTTTATTGATCTTTTCCTTTCTTCAAATTTTTCTCTCAAATTCAACCGAAAGTCGATAAGGCCATCACCATGAATAATTTCAGTTCCATTTTCACACAATAAAAATAGCACACATTCACAAGATTCTGAACTCCTCAATTTAACATTGATTTTATTGTCTAAACTTTTTTGACTTGACAACTTTATTTTGCAAAAACAAATAATAATTGTTAAAAGCATAGCATGAACCGTTATATGCATAATTATTTGTATTTCCTCAAATTGTCAAATTTAATCTTTCTAACACTTTTTGTTAACTATTACAAAATAAAAACATATCTATCGATCTATTTAAAAATTTGGTTGTTCGAATTTTAGAAACGAATTGAAAACTTATAATTTTGTCAGATGTTTGTACCAAATGCTTGCAAAACTGTAAATACTCAAAATACGTGTTGGCATTGGTATTTATAGCATGAATAATCCAGGTATCTCAAATAGAGATTACATTTAAATGCAATAAAATATTCAATACTTTTGAAAAGTTCTTAATGGATTTAAGATCTGGTATACAATAAAATAATGGATTATGTGTTTAAAAATGGGAGGTACAAAGTATGTACTTAGATCAATAATACCTGCATTAACTATTAGCAAGGATCTTAATAGAAACCTTAATATCTTAAAGTCTTATGACTCCAGTAAACATGGATTACTTTCAATTTAATATGAAATTTTAATTTCTAAAACATATAATGTATTGTTTTTCAAATAGCTTTAAGAATATTTATAGAATTCTAATTTACAATTATAGTTCGAAATAATACTTATACCGAAGAATTTTTTTTTCCCAAAGTTACAGGGTAATAAATATTGAACGGAATTTCAGCTTTTATTGTTAATTAATATTTAAAAAAAAAGGATTCAGGTCCAATTTTCCTTTTGACGTAACTTTAGGAGAAAATAATATTTCTAACTATTGTATATTTAGTACTATATTATTTCTTAATATTTAGTAATAATTTTTTTAGTTTATCGCATTTTTTTATCTGATCCGTCTATATTTATCCCGTTATTATTCTTTAGATTTTAATTTTCACGAAACGAAAGATTAAAGCTTTATTTTTGAAAATATTTAAAAACCTTTAATATTTATACAAATAATGTATTTAATAATAATTTTTTCTTCCCTAGTACTTTGTGCATTTATTTTAAATTAAAATATTTTTTAAAAACAAAAATTTTCGTTGTTAATCCCCCAAATTACAGTTTTCATGCAAAAAAAAACTTAAAATTTTATTTACAAACTATTCGAAAGTTTTGTTTAATTTAATATTCATGCAGTTTTGTTGAAAAAGAATTACAAATCTTCTTACCGTACGTTTTCGCCATATTTTTTCACGTTAACATATTTCGAGGTGTGTTATAACTTTCATCATTTTGTCTTCACTTGTATAATATCATATTTTAGCTTTCTGTTTCTTTGTTTATGTATTTTTTGTGACTATTTTCTTACATCGTTACCTATTATATTTACCGTATCATGAGTAGGAACGTAAATAATATTTTCCCATTCATCAAGACAAGCAGCAAATGAATCTATTACTGCACCATTGATCCATCGTGATTCTTGAAGTGATGAAAATTCTCTTATCGTCATATAAAATTTTTTCTTAGTAATACATTTTTCCGTAAAGTAACTCGCAATCGTTATTTCTTCAGTTTCCCAGAGCATTTAACCTTACTATTATATAAAAGGACAGCGTTTGTTTGAATGTTCTCAATTATCTCAAAAACTACTGAACCGATCGTTTTCAAATTTTAATCTTATCTTACTATTATATAAAAGGACAGCGTTTGTTTGAATGTTCTCAATTATCTCAAAAACTACTGAACCGGTCGTTTTCAAATTTTAAATTTAAATCTTACTATTATATAAAAGGACAGCGTTTGTTTGAATGTTCTCAATTATCTCAAAAACTACTGAACCGATCGTTTTCAAATTTTAAATTTAAATTCTTTATAATGTGACGAGTGTCATAGGCTATATAAATAATTACTTTTTTAATCAATAATTGCAATAAAATAATTATAGACCTAGATCTTAACGCGTAGGGAATAGGGACTACTTTTTTCCGGTGTTCTGCGGTCTGATGCTCTATCCTTGCTACTTTCCTTGGTTGCCCAATAGGTGGCGACCGATTTTATCTTTCACTTTATTAAACTGGTACGGTAGAAATACTTATACACCTTAGATATTCCGTAACTTCAACACAATAAATTTTTATTGCATATTCTCTAATCACAGAGTAATATTACCTCGGATTATTTAATGAAATATTTTCCTATTCCATTAGGCAGAATAAAAAATTAGACAATTTTTTTAACTTTAGACAAAATTTTATATCTTATTCAAAGAAATTTTTTATTCCTCAAATATTTATTGGCTCATACATGAGAATTTAACCCTTCATGGTTAATAAAATAATTTTCAAAATAACAAATAATTATGTATAATTTGCGATTTTTTTTAAAAATTTTATTCCAAATATATTAACAAAAAATATAAGATATTTGACCCGCTTTCAAATCACGTTAATTTTATTCAAAATACAATTTCTCATAGATTTTTCAAGAAATTTGATGTTTAGAAAACTTAACCATTTTTATACAAATAAATTTTTTTTCAACTTTTTTAATCATTAATAATATGAAAAAAAATTTTTTTTTCATTTATTAACACAATCGCAAATAACGTTGATTTTATCATCCTGTAAGAGTACGATTTAATAAATAATGGTTTTTGAGATTCTATTTCTATACCTACCGACTTCTGCCCAACTATTGCGCGGGCGAAGCCGAGACGGGGGATGATAGAAATTTATATCTTTCACTAAACCATTGAAAAACCTTGAAATATTAATCAAAGATTTCTCATTTTTGTCTTTATCAATAACAAATACTAGTTTATCCAATGTGTTTTGATTATCTTCGACGATTTGAATATCTGCAATGTTCTCGTGTTTTTCGAAAGGAAGATTTTTATCAGTTTCTTCACGAATTATCTTAGGACGCTTATGTAACTATAAATCTCCAACAGCTTTATTTTTGCGTTTGTTGCTGTTTTTCCTTTTTTTTAAATTATTCATTTCACATATCTTCTTTATTTGTTCAATAACATGTTCATCTTTAGATTTTCCGATTTCTTCCTTTTCTTGATTTTTAGAATCACTTTCATCTTCAATACTTTTGTCTACTTTCAGTAGTCGAGAAATATTAAGTTTTGTAGTTCTTGGTTTTTTACGCTGATTTATTTTTTGCTAACTCTCCTCAGCAAATGGATTTGAAGCAACTTTCGGATATTTAGAATTTTTACGAGAATTTTTCGTACCCTTCAAATTCATATTTAAATTAATAGCAGCCATGGTGGTCTTACGATTTTGATTTGATTCTTTCACTCTATCAGCTGTAGAGGATTGTGTTCTTCTTTTGAAAACATTAACTTTCATAGCTTTATTTGAATTTTCTATATAAGAATTACTCACTCTTGATAAATTTGGAGCAAATATATCAAGATATAAAGAACTCCATAGGAGTACATAAGGCATCCACTTGACAATTACTTTTTCTATAAATTCTGGGCAGTAGTATTTATTTAATTCTTGTATTTCATCGTTTTTATTGTTTTCATCTACTATCGTTTGCTGCGTTGCCATTATATGGTCGTATCTTTTATAAAATAATGAAGATCGCTAAATAGTATCAATTTTTTCTGATTCAGTAATTTTTTTAAAAAAATTTTGGTGGCTTCCACGTTTATCTTTACGATCTTAACGTATTCCTCACACCTTTATTTATACTTCCAATTCTTTGTTTTACCCCGTCCCATTCTGCATTCGTCTGGGGTAATGCCCGTGGAGAGGGGGAAACCCATAGGCAAACCCAGTGGGATAAAACCTGGGAAAGCCCTCTCCGGAATGGGTCGGTGTGTATAGCAGATTCGGTATTAAGCATCCTGGTATCAGGATACCTACACAGTATCTGCCACACCTCCCGCTCACATTGTCATGTGGCCAGCACGCCCAAGCGATTGTCACACAAAGCAAGTCCAGACTGGACGCGCAGCGTTCCTTGGTGCGGTCACCCATCCAAGTACTAACCGCGGCCAATGCTGCTTAACTTTGCAGATCGCCTGGCGCGTGCCGAACCACTCGGCTAATGCGTCGGTGATTCAGTAATTCATTTGTAAAATTCATCTTCATCATCTTCAATATTTAGATTGTCTTCATTATTGTTCTTTAATTTAAAAGCATTTCGCTTTATTAATCCCATGTAATGCAAGTATGTATAAAAAATTCGTCCATTTGCTTTAAATCTCTGGTTACGCATAAGAGAGCAATACAATTGCGTAATATTTGTTTGAATTCTTTATAAGTTTCTTTTTTTTATGAACATACAATTCGTCAATGGTTTTGGCGACTATGTGAAAAATGAGAAAAACAGATCTTAACAATTCTTATTGAATGAGGTAACAGTACATTGCTATCAAATAATTCATATGTTATTCGTAAATAATTTTTTATCGTCATACAGTTCCATCTTTCCATTAGAGCATTTATTTCTGTCCATGAGTTATCAACGACAATAATTTTAGCCAGGGGCTATTTTTTCTTTTCTTCCATTACAAAATGCTTATAATTACTAATCCAATTTCCTATTGACATGGCAGTATGCTCAGATGTAATCATATCACTTAGTTTTATTATCTCTATGTCATGCTTGGCCAAAATGGTGTAATAAAATATTTTATTGCAATTTAAATACGGTGGTTTTCTGCAAATAGATCCCGTTGCATCCATATGTCAAATAAAATCTTTCAGATTTGATATAGCAAAAAGATTTTCTTTTGTATACATGATTGCTGTTAACGGAAGACCAACATGCCTTAAGAAAGGATCTTGTAGTTTCGACTCCTGCATCCATAATTCACTTAAATCTGATAAATCGCAAGATTCCCATTTTAAACGATCTTTACAATTTTCTTCAGAACTTACTTTATACAATACATTATCGTTGCACAAATTTTGTAGATGCCCATCATCTTTTAATTCAATATTGGTACTTTTCATGAGTTCATTTATTGCTGATTAAACAGATCCTTCCTTTAATTTTTCTTTCATCTCTTTTTGTTCTTGACCTTTTAAAAAACGAAATATCGGTGACTCTTCATTTTGTTCATATACATGTTTTATTTTAGCATCACTTGTTATGAGTAAACTTGCAAGATTTAAATCCAAACGACCAATATAAAATTTGAAATATTGTGCATGATCCGGCATTTTACAGCTTGCATAGACTAAAATACTATTAGTCCAGTAGAATTAGCCGAAAAAAGCCTAAAATTTAACTTAATTAGTAACAGGTACCGACCACCAAAAATCGCTGACTAGAAACAAAGCTGTATAATTACCCTAAAAATTTGACCCCTCAGAAATTTTTAAACAATGATTTAAGGTGAAAAATTGGCAAAAATCACTGTTTTTTTGAGGTAACAACTTTTTCCTTTACTTTAATTGGATCATCATTTTTATGTTATGGAATATCACAACTTGTTGCTTCTTGATCTTTTTTGCATTTTGCTTGAGCTGTTTCATAACTTCACTGTAAAGAGCTTTTTCTGTTACCTTAGTTAATTCATCATTTTCCTTTTGTGGGATATTACAACTGTTTGCTTCTTGACCTTTCATTTTTAATAACATCCAATATCCATTTCTTCGTGGTCCAGTGAATAATAAATTAAGTTTGCCTGTACTTTCAACATTTGATAACTTTCCTACAATTTTTATTTTGTCATCAATAAACTTATAAACATGTACATCAATTTTATATAAGTTGACGAAAATACCGATTTCAAAATCAGTTTCTTGTGTACCATTTTTTCCCATTCTATTCTTATAATCTGAAGCATTTTCATATTTCAATTTTTGTTCATCTTCCTCAAAAGTATTATGTAAATTTAATTTTAGTTCATCATTCTAATTATCAACTACAAATTGGACAACATTTTTTCGTATTTCTAAATGGGAAGATTCATTATTAAATAAATCTTTGGAAAGAGCACGGAATAAAAAATTTCCATTTCCAAGTACATCTATAATCATATACTTACTAGTAGCTACAATCTCTGTTATCATTGATTTTAAAGTGGAATTTTTTGTATTCCATTAATAAGCTTATTATACAGCTTTTCATCACAACGAATCTTCAATGTACTAGCAATCTGAAAAATTAATAATAAAAACACATTTTTACATATATATGTAAAAATGTGTTTTTATTATTTATATATATATATTATTATTATTATTATTATTATTATTATTATTATTATAATCGTTTATTGACTCGCAATGTAAAATAAAATTATTATATGCATTCGCATAATAATATTGATTACCATGATTGACAATTTTATATTTTGCAAATTTTCGAACTTATAAAGTGAAAGTACCAAACGTCGCCCCCTGCCCAAGAGTTTGCCGCTAATGAGAATTTTCTTATTTTGAAGCTCTTACAAGGAGAGTCCATGACATTTGGGTTTCGAATTTTCTCCTAGCTTTCAGATATTTTTTCTTACATAAAATTATAAAAAAAGCCTTATTTCTATGGTGCAACTCTCGAATTTTGCTGAGTTATCAGCAGTATTGTCTAAATTTAAAATAATTTTCATCTCTTTAATAGTTATACATTTTTGAAGTACTTATTATAGGAGGTTTTTATTCATTGCATATTAAAGTTGAAATTAAGACCTTTCGATAAAAAGAAACGTGTTCAAAATGTTAAAGTTGTTCAAAAGTTATGAGGGAATGAAAATTAAAGTGAAACTTTGATTAAAATGCAGCATTCATTTTCTATGCATCTTTTTACCTAAATATTTGCAATATTTTTATGCCCTTATAACTTTTGAACAACTTCAGCTTTTTGAACAGGTTTTTTTTTTTAATAGAAAGGTTTCAAATTCAAATTTAATATTTAAATAATCACCTTCTAGAATAAGTACTTCGAAGAAATGTATAACTATAAAAAGGATGAAAATTTTTGAAAATTTAGACAAAACTATACGTAAAATTTCCCGATCTCTTCACTTCCGGGGTCAAAATTAGGGGTTTCCATTGAAAAAAAAGAATTTGACCTTGAAATAACTTTGAAATTGAACATTTATACATAAAAATTTTATTTTGTAAAGTCAAGAAAAAAATTTAATTTTTTACGCTCCATATCTGATTGACATGGCAATGTTATTTTAAATAATAATTGTTTTACATTCACAAAATTTCTTTCATATCATTTTTTAAATTTCTGTTTTTATAAAAAATATTATTTCGCGCATTACAAAAGATTTTATTTAATTTAAAAATGTGATATACAAACATAATTATAAAATCATATCATATAAGCACGTCTTTAGTGAAAACATATAAATGTTTACATTAATCTATATCATTAGTAGTTTTCAAGGTTTGATATTATAATCTATTCAATTTTTATCTTATTTTAATGTTTATCTACAAACAATACGTTAAAAAAGAAGTTTTCAAAATATGTAAACTTCTTAAACTTCTTGTTCGATTACCGCTAAGGAAGACATTCCTTTATACAAATTATCTCCCAATAATAAAATTGAAAATGATTCCACAAATTGACGATGAAGAAGATTAATATCTAATTAAATGAAACTTTAAGCTTTGTAAATTTTTTTTAGTAATGCTCATCCGATTCGATATATTATTAAAACGTAAAACGGAATATGATAAAGGTATAAAATAGAGGAAAACTCAAACATTTTTACCAACTTAAGGCATAAAAGTAAATTAATTGATATTCTTTTTAGATTTTGATAATTTTTAAGTTAAATATTATTTACGAATTATTAACATCCTCTTAAATTTAATAATCAAACAAAATGATAGTATTTGATCTTAAAAATATTGAATATTCCATCTTATACAAAATAATAAAATCAATAAAACGTTTTCAACTTATAAGCGCTTTGCCGAGATGGCGCCGATGTTTCCTTGAACTTCGCAATCAACTTAAATTTAAAACTTCGCTTTAAATTAACATAATTTTAAATATTCGCTTTTAATGTTATATGATACTTTAAAAAGTAATAATCTCCAATGTACTAACGTGTGAATCATGTGTTAACAATAAATGCTTATATTATGTACTAAACTCACAAGGAGACTCACAAGTGGAAATTAGACCAAATTTTAGCATTTATTATTAATTAACGTTATGAAGAGGAATTTTAGGTCCAATTTTCATTGCTCTATAATTTTGGAAAAAAATAATATTTTTATATGCTGTAATTACTAGTTCGAAAGGATTTTAACTCAGCTTTCATTTAAAAAGTTTGGAAACTGGAGATTTTCAAACAATTTTTTTTTTAAATAAATTGCAACTTACATTGTAAAAAATGTTTTGTAATTTTAACACACATAAGTGTTACAAATGAAACACAAATTTTTTTGTGTTAAAATTTACAAATAATTTTTGTATACTTTTGAAAGTAAAATTTTTAACACGAAAATTCATGAATAATACAAAACTTTCAATAACAAAAAGTGTAATTTTTACAAATTTATTTATGTTAAAGTAGGAAGATTGAAAGAACGATTAGATAGTAAAGATTATTAAATAATAACTTTCTCTTATTTTTTTCTGTAAATTTTAAATAAAGAGAGACATAAGATTGATGGATGCTGGAGTGAATCAAGTTTATAAATGTACACAGTAAAAAATCTAAAGTAAAATCATATATGTGTTCAGTAATTTTACAAATAAAAATACTTCATTAAATGCAGTAAATTTCCAACTTCAATCATAATTTTATTAGCACGATTGTAAAATTAATAATCGTGTTGTAAATTTACTGCATTTGACGTAGGTAATAATCAGACCCACGTTGAGTGTAGTGATTTTATTATGAACAGTAGTAATTCATTTTACAAATGTATTTGTAAAATTACTATGATATATTTAGTAAAAGTACGAAATGAGTTACTAAATTTACTACTATCAACTGTAATTTTACTATATTTAATGTGGGTCTGAAAATTACCTAAATTTTATAGTAATTTTACAACAGGATTTTTTACAGTGTATGGGTAAATTGAGTAGCCAAGCGGGCTATAAACAACATTTTTTATTTACATTGTCCTTAGATTGAATGATCTGCAGTATCATTGATAAAAAAAATAATTACTAGAAGAGTATCACAACTCCGGATCACGGATTTTGCTCAAACTTTAGAATAAGTTTTCAGATGACAAAATATGAAAAAGCTAAGGTTATAGTCATAAACTGAATTTTCTTTTTAAAACATTAATTAATAACAAAAGTTAAAATAGGGTCCAATCTTTATTACGCTATAGCTTTGGGAAAAATAATATTTTCATATACTATAACTACTATTTCGAAAGAATTTGAGCTCAGCTTTCATTTAAAGCAAATTTTAAGCCTCAATTTATTAATGCTAAAGAACCATATGCGTTTAAAAATCTAGTAACTTTTTAGTGCTTTTCTTCAATTGTGTGTAACTAGGGAAATATTGATCGTTTATGACTATAACTTTAGCTTTTTCCATATTTTGTCACCTGAAAACTTATTTTAAAGTTTGAGCAAAATCCGTGATCCAGCATTGTAATACTCTGCTAGTAAGTAGAAAATAAATATATACACAGTAAAATTTACCTTACATGTATGGCATTTTTATTGTATATAACAATACCAATATATAATTATTACAAGTTATAAGATAATCTAAATAACAAAGTACACAAATATTTATAAACTTAACACACCCTGTATATTAAGGGAATGTGAAATACCGACATTATATTTTCCAAATTTTTTATTCTTAATCCAAAAGTTTTAAAAATATCTCTATATTACAACCTTCCATTTGTACTAATAAAAAGCCTAATATAAACATATTTCGGATCATTTTTAAATAAAGATTAAAAATTTAGAAAATTGTAATGTCGGTAGCCATGTTTAAATTATATATTCTATTACATCCCCTTAATTTTACAAAAATTTTTGTGTTGATTTTTATGTACACAAAAATTTTTGAGAAATAATACAAAATTTTTCACAGTGTAGATTGTTTCTGCCTTATATACTTATGTCTTCGAAACTTGTAAAATGATCGCAAAATTAAAATGATAATATTAATGATGTGTTTAATTTTTTACGTAAACTTCTGCAATCGTCGAGAAACAAACAGAAATTCTTCTTATTTTATGTCTTCATGACAATTTTCTTTAATTAAGCATAAAATCCATTTTCTTTGAATTCACTAACCTCAAATGGATAAATATTTGATTTAAAAAAAAATAAACTGTAACTGCGAGGAGATAGTACATTTAATTTAAATATTTTGCAAAATAATATTTTTCATTTTCAAGAAGTAGATTTGGTATTGATTTTAAAGGAGTGTACTCTAATAGAATGTTCTTTTTGCTTCTGGAAATATTTTTAACACGATCCGAAAATTGAGTATGTAATGTAAATAAAAATTAATATTAAATTTCACATAAATTCTTTTCTTAATATTTATTCCTTTATAACTTTTTAAACATATTAAATACTCGCGACTTTTCTTAATTTTATATAAAAGAAAACTATTTTAAAGTTAGAAGAAAATCCGCGACCCAAATCCTTGCATTCTCTTTATTAGTTGGCCAATAAAGGTACTTAATTTTACAAGATTTTTTTAAATAAAATTGAATGCATTCCGTACAAAATAATAAAGTTTAATTATTCCTAACATATTATAAATAATTAATTTTCATTCTTTATAATGTTGTACAGTAAAGCAGAAAAATCACCAAAATTGAATGAAACAAAAATTTTTTCTTAAATATTAATGGTTGGTTTTTATCTTATATGTACAAATTATTTGATTTTAAAAATTACAAATTCAAATAAATACCGCGAATTCCGTTTTATTAATGTATCAATAATTTTAAAATTAGTAAATTATACCTTTAATCTGGACATTTTTTTACATATAAATTTTACTATGGAGATAAAAAATAAATTTGAGACATGTTTACCCTTTGAAACAATAAATTACATAAATAAAACTTAATTATGAAGAAGGTATTGCAGCATATCGTGTAAAAAAAAGAAGAACTCCTCACTATAAGTAAAAATCAAATCACCTTGGCTTGGGTATGCGTTTAATGGGTTGCTTGGCCGCAATATATTTCGGCTCCAATGTCTTATTAGCGGCGGTACTTCGGAGAAAAACGACTATTTGCTTCTTGCGGAAACGATGCTTTGCTATTGCTTCTCTCGTTTCAAGTAACGTTTTGCCCGTGCCAATTACATTGCGCACCCGGTCAACTTTATCTCCCAAAGGAGAGATAATAACCTGTCAAAAGTAGATTCATCGACGATAAATTTAGTATAGACGTTTTTTCTTTTTTATTTTTTTTCCTCTTCATCTTTGATTTCTTAGTCTTCCTTTGACGTAGTTTGCACGTTTTTCGAAAACGCTCATGTTTTTTTCTCTTTTCTGCGCTTACAAATGTCCTTATCATAAAATCATATCAGTGTTTCTTTAGATTGATAATATAGGGTAAATAGAGGAGTAATTTTTTCCTCTTTTTTTTGTATGCACATATTTTTATAAGCGATGGTAATAGTCTGTTCAATTCGTTAAAAATATTTGGGATCATAATGATGATCTTATTTTCATTTGTTAATTAAAAGAAATATGTCATTAAAAATACAAATTAGGAAATTGTATTATAAATTTTAATACGGCTAAATAAACATTGATATTGGTTTTTAATTTTAAAATAAGATTGATTATAAATTATGTTTTTTATTTATTACATTATTTTTAAAAATCATCAGAAAAAATATTGTATAATTTTAATTATAATGTTAATTACTTATAATAACTATTTACGTAAATTATTACAATCAAATGAAAAATTAATGAAACCACTTTTAAATAAGAACCTTTTTTCGTCAGATATTGATCTATTTCAAAGTTATCAATAATCAAAGCCAAAGGAAAAATTTTTTGAAAGTCAGAGTATTTTATTGTCTTTTTAAATACTGCGCATTTAAAATCATTTTCTCTTCTTATTTTTTATTATAATTAACTAAAAAAGTATATGATCTTATAAAATACAACAATATCATTAATACTTTAATAAAAAGCATGCGTATATTTACCTATGTTTCAGATATAGTAGAATATCTGTATAAAAAAATTCGTAATGAAACAAAGTCGGTACGGATAAAATACAATAAAGAAGAGCGTGTGCTACAGTGTTAGAAACTGAATAAAATAGAGGTCGCCGAGTCGAATGTAATATATAGAACAAGTGAGATGGAAAAGAAAAAAAAAAGCTATAAACAAGTACAGAAAACAAGAAGGAAAGAAAAAAGAAAGAATAAAGAAATTTCGTAGGTATTATCGGTTGGGCGACGCGCAGCTGTTCGTCTTTGTTCTTCGGTTTTTTCATACCTTTGGGAATTATTATAATAAGAAAAACAGATTGTTTTTCTTATATCGCTTATGCTATTTGTTTTTTTTATTTTCGTTAGTCGGTTTGTTAAGGAAAACATTAACGTATTTTATAGAAATAAATTAATGCTTATCCATTTATGTTTTGATTAAAGTTTGTGTTTATCAAAATTTCATTTCGAATTGTATGAAATATTGCTGAAATTCAATTAGTTAACAAAATTTATCTAATGTTCAGAAATCTTATGTTTTTAGTATCGTAAATATTAAAATCAGATTGATTCTTTTTCAGAATGAAAATTATAGTTATCCTTGATGTTAAATGTCAAAAAGAATTATTAGAAACTCTTTATTTCAATGAAATCTTAAAACTAAAAGATATTTTACAATATTGATCAACAAATTTTTTAAATGAAATATAAGTTGCATTTAAAACATAATTTAAAGTTTTTATACGAAATCAAATAAACTATATAATTTTTTTATATATGAGAAGTAAAATTTTAGAAATTGAATTTGAACTAAAAACTAACCATAGAAAAAAGAAGGTAAGGGCTCATTAAGTAGTCTAAGTCCGTATTCTATCAGACATGTGATTAGAATGAATAATTTTTTCTCAATGTATTTCGATTAAATTTTTATTAACATAGTAAAAATAATAAATATACGAATAATTTACAAAACGATTTTTCAATAATTCATTTAGCATTGATAAAAAAATTTTTCTCATTAATATTATTTTAAATATCATTCTCATACTTTTTTTGTTTATATTCTAATCTGAAAACGTATTTATTTTTATTAGGGCTTATTGTGATTTTAATTTAATTTATCGTGTTATTTAAAGCCTTTCTACAATACTTTTCCAATCACTCATATTATAAAAGATAAGACATAATCTTACAGTACGGATCCATTTTTCATTTTATGGAAAGGATATATTTAAAAGGGTGCAGCCTTTATAATGTTGAATTTTTCATTTTATCGATTTTAGAAAAAAAAAGTTATGAAACTCTTATTGTACTCGATAACATTCATTGGATTAAAAAAAAAACTAATTTAAATAACTTTTGGAATACAGTTGCTGATAATTTTTCATACTTTTATTTTTTAATATTTCGCAATTGATATCTTACAAAAATGTTGTTCTGTGCGGTGATTAAAAAAGTATCGTGTAGGATTATAACATATCGAACTAAAGTCTTTTCTGCTCTCATCACTTCTCTACTGACTTTTCAGTGGGATGATACCACGAAAAATAATAAAGTATTTAAGAGTAATCAATGTTATCATTAAAATGTACATAAAAATATGTTCAAGAATTTCTGGTATAGCTGTTAATATATATATGTTGCATAAAAACCATATACAGAAAGAAATTTGGCGTTGTACAAAATCCGAGAAAACAAGCTTTGCATTGCTTAACTCGATGTTAAACAGCAGAGAAGGCATAGATAAACGTTCGCGTAACTCGGAGAAACTCGAATATTCAACGTTTGGAGTTTCACACATGTACAACTTCGAGTTGGAGAAGCGTGAAGTTGGACATTACTATATTCCGAGATTTAAAAACATTCTGCATGTACAAAGTGAAGTTAAATTTGTTCCAACTTGACTAGACTTATATCCGAGATTTTTCTTCTTCGTACAATTCTATACTCGACTTAAATGAACACATGAAGTTTATTTAATCCCAAATTTCTTTCCGTGTACAGTCATCCATATAAATTATATTTAATCAACCAATAATAATAATAATAATAATAATAATAATAATAATAATAATAATAATAATAATAATAATAATAATAATAATAATAATAATAATAATAATAATAATAATAATAATAATAATAATAATAATAATAATAATAATAATAATAATAATAATAATAATAATAATAATAATAATAATAATAATAATAATAATAATAATAATAATAATAATAATAATAATAATAATAATAATAATAATAATAATAATAATAATAATAATAATAATAATAATAATAATAATAATAATAATAATAATAATAATAATAATAATATAATAATAATAATAATAATAATAATAATAATAATAATAATAATAATAATAATAATAATAATAATAATAATAATAATAATAATAATAATAATAATAATAATAATAATAATAATAATAATAATAATAATAATAATAATAATAATAATAATAATAATAATAATAATAATAATAATAATAATAATAATAATAATAATAATAATAATAATAATAATAATAATAATAATAATAATAATAATAATAATAATAATAATAATAATAATAATAATAATAATAATAATAATAATAATAATAATAATAATAATATATAATAATAATAATATAATAATAATAATAATAATAATATAATAATAATATATAATAATAATAATAATAATAATAATAATAATAATAATAATAATAATAATAATAATAATAATAATAATAATAATAATAATAATAATAATAATAATATATAATAATATAATAATAATAATAATAATATAATAATAATAATAATAATAATAATAATAATAATAATAATAATAATAATATAATATAATAATAATAATATAATAATAATAATAATAATAATAATAATAATAATAATAATAATAATATTAATAAAATAATAATAATAATAATATAATAATATAATAATAATAATAATAATAATAATAATAATAATAATAATAATAATAATAATAATAATAATAATAATAATAATAATAATAATAATAATAATAATAATAATAATAATAATAATAATAATAATAATAATAATAATAATAATAATAATAATAATAATAATAATAATAATAATAATAATAATAATAATAATATAATAATAATAATAATAATAATAATAATAATAATAATAATAATAATAATAAAATAATAATAATAATAATAATAATAATAATAATAATAATAATAATAATAATAATAATAATAATAATAATAATAATAATAATAATAATAATAATAATAATAATAATAATAATAATAATAATAATAATAATAATAATAATAATAATAATAATAATAATAATAATCATTTTTTTTTTTTTTTTTTTTTTTTTTTTTTATGGTGGTAAAAAAACGGGAAATCTGCCTAAACCAGACCTTCAGCGACAGGATTCACGCCCGCCGTGCGATTCCGCAAAGCGTTATCGCCGTACAGGAGGGGATCCTGCCACCGGTGTGACGGGTTCCTGAGTGCACGTCAGCCTTGACTGTGGAAAGGACCTTCCAATCCACATCCAGGGCATCAGAGTCCCAGGGGACCGTCTAACCCCCTGTCCTTCTGACCGCGGGACGATTGCAAGAAGATGCAATCGTCACGCGGGCAAAAGGCCAGTAACATCCACCTCGTGACCTTTACACCACCCCCGGCACTTAAGCCTTCTCGGCATTACTTCAGGGTGGGGCCACCATTTCGCATCAGCGCCGTCCATTTTATGTCTTTTTCTCGACTTTCAATTCACTTTACTTAAACATCTATTCATCTGGGATTCTTCCTAGTTTCTATGTTCCTCTTCTTCTCTTCTTGCAGCGCTTGCCTGAAGACCCTGCATACTCCGCTACCGGCCACGTGCTTAGCAGCTTCGCTATCACTTCCATCCTGTAAGCACAAAAAGCAGCAGGCATTGTTAGGACATGCTGCCCTTGTGTGACCTTCGTTTCCGCGACTTGTAGCAGTGCGCGGACCTGTCTGGACCGACGCACTGATCCTGCCTGTGACCGAAGCCTCAGGCATCGATGACATCTGATCACCATAATTCTTCTCTGTACCTTACAGTTAACGAATCCAATTTGGATTCGCTCCTTATTCAAAACAACTGTTGCCTCAGCTTCATCAAGAACAACAACTGCCATTTTGGATCCGAATCGACTTGGTCCGGAGGATGATGACCTTCCGAGCACTTTGCTCAGGACCCAGGATCCTACCCAACGCTTCCTGTACCTCGGCCTCCGTTGTCATCTGATCAAGATCACGAATCTCAATCGTCCTTCTCCGCCCATCCATGTTAACGGTTCCTATGCCCTCCACTGCAACTTTGACCTTGTCAGTGAAGGCCATTCTATCCGACTCTTTCGAGATCTGGATCAAGACGTTTCCCTTGGTTGTCGGCCTGACGCTTAGGACCTCCGTGCTGCTTTCCTGCGGCTTGACATCCTTGCGGAGCTTTCCAAGGATGTCTGCGTATGAGGCCCCTTGGGTTACCTTTACGACCACCGTTTCGGTCTTCCTGGAGTTCGTCTTCAAAGCTTGGGGACGTGAATGGCTAGATGGCGCAATCTGCGGAAGAGATTGCGCATTTGCAGCACCCGCTGTCACTTTCTTCTTTTTTCTTTTCTTTTGCCGCACATCCTCTGGGCTATTATCTGCGCTGCCTCGTTCTCTTTTAGAGTTAATGCTCGCGATTACGGTGTCCCGTAAAAGTTCAGCTTGCATCCTCCTCCGCGCTGTCTTCCTTACCCTATGTTGACTAAGAATTTGGTCAACTCCATCCTTGATGGTATTTGCTTTCCTTTTAGAACTTCCTGCTGTTCAACCGCTTTCTTCAGATGGACTTGCAACCTTTCGACCGCGGTTTGGATCCTGAGGTTTGTGTTCTTTTTCAGAACGCCCTGCATCCCTTGAACTTCCTTCCTCATTTCCTCTATCCATAACTCTTGATCGCTTGTAGCCTCGAAGAATGCGTCCATGTCCTCTTGGAGTGCGTTTTGTTCAAAGCCTGAGGCGTCACTAAAAGCGCTTTTGGCACTTCGGACGCTAGCAACACTGCTCTGACTGCAGCTCCGTATCCTTGATACCTGCAAAGTAGACATTTCTTGTTTTTATGCGAGGTTGTCTCCTCTAGCATTTCGGTAGTTATAATTGCCGTCGAAGTCTGGTTACCCAGTCCAGCGACAATATGGTCAACGTGAATTTGGCCTCCCCCAGAATCCATGAGGCCAGCTCCGCCCACCGAGGCTTTCACTCGATCGGAAGCGGAGGTGAGATTTCCCTGTGCAGGGGTACTCACCTGGGGTATTACTGTATTTAAATCCGACATCTTCCATAAAAGTGGTGAATTTAGTCAGGAACCACCCCTATCTTGTAACCCAAAGCGGGACCCTTACAGGATTACTACCATCCGGGCCAGATAGTCCCTGGTTTTTTTGCGAGGTTATTTCTCCTCGGGTCATTACTTCCTATTTGCCGTCAACGTTATAGCATTGCTGCGAAGAGCATTGATGCGACGATGACGCCCAGGAGCGGTTGGGCAATGCCCGGAACCTGGAAGACAACACTTGCTCAAGGGGCCTCCTCAAGCCAACTCCCAATAATAATAATAATAATAATAATAATAATAATAATAATAATAATAATAATAATAATAATAATAATAATAATAATAATAATAATAATAATAATAATAATAATAATAATAATAATAATAATAATAATAATAATAATAATAATAATAATAATAATAATAATAATAATAATAATAATAATAATAATAATAATAATAATAATAATAATAATAATAATAATAATAATAATAATAATAATAATAATAATAATAATAATAATAATAATAATAATAATAATAATAATAATAATAATAATAATAATAATAATAATAATAATAATAATAATAATAATAATAATAATAATAATAATAATAATAATAATAATAATAATAATAATAATAATAATAATAATAATAATAATAATAATAATAATAATAATAATAATAATAATAATAATAATAATAATAATAATAATAATAATAATAATAATAATAATAATAATAATAATAATAATAATAATAATAATAATAATAATAATAATAATAATAATAATAATAATAATAATAATAATAATAATAATAATAATAATAATAATAATAATAATAATAATAATAATAATAATAATAATAATAATAATAATAATAATAATAATAATAATAATAATAATAATAATAATAATAATAATAATAATAATAATAATAATAATAATAATAATAATAATAATAATAATAATAATAATAATAATAATAATAATAATAATAATAATAATAATAATAATAATAATAATAATAATAATAATAATAATAATAATAATAATAATAATAATAATAATAATAATAATAATAATAATAATAATAATAATAATAATAATAATAATAATAATAATAATAATAATAATAATAATAATAATAATAATAATAATAATAATAATAATAATAATAATAATAATAATAATAATAATAATAATAATAATAATAATAATAATAATAATAATAATAATAATAATAATAATAATAATAATAATAATAATAATAATAATAATAATAATAATAATAATAATAATAATAATAATAATAATAATAATAATAATGATAATAATAATAATAATAATAATTTTCTTGAACAAATTTATTGAATTCGTTTACATAGAGAATCAAAGTTTTTAATTATTTAATTTTAGAAACTTTTTGAAAATAAGCTTTTCATTAAATTAGTTAAATCAATAAATTTCATACTTTATTGATTTAACTAATTTAATTCATATTAATTAAAAGAATCCATAATAAAATTATTCAAAAAATTTTTTAGGATCACAAAAAGAAAACATATAAGTCTGGGTAGAAAAAAAAGTTTAAAAAGAAAGCGAAGTTTTTGATGTTTCTCAAACTTGGTGAGAGAAAAGTTTACAGTCGACTGCTCCCGATCCGTCAAGCATCTGACGGTTTTGTGTGAACTCATTCCTCTTTTTTTTTACGAAAGAACTGAAATAAGAGTAGCTAGCGAGCTTATTGTGGAATACAAACGAAAGCTAAAAAAGCAAAAGGGAGAAATGGAAAAACAAAAAATACAACGTTGGTACAGAAGTATATTAGTTATATATGTCCTTTTGCCGTATTCAGGTGGAATATGAATCGAGAACACTGTTTGTCGCTTAAGTTGAAGTTTCCGAAGGCACGCGAAGCACGCCCGAGGTAGACTTATGCTCAAGTAGCAAATATTGTTCGAGATTCAGATTTCACCTGAATAAATGGCTAAAGGACATAGATGATTTTATGTCCGAAGTAGGCCGTATGAGGAATTATAACTTATAGTTGGAAAATATTAATTTTTTATCCAATACTTTTTAAATTTAATTTTAGTTCTATTGATTTCTTCATTTGTTTCTTAGATTGACATTTCGTAATGAGTATAGCTGCTGTCAAAGCGCATATCATTTTTTTTCACTAACTTCCGTTCAATATGATTGCTCTTTGACTATATTGAACGAAACATAATTCCTCCTGAAAATATCGAAACTTAATATGTCTCAGAAGGACTTATGAATCTTGTATAGAGTCGAGCAGCGCGCGAGAGACATATGTGATGACAATACCAATTGAGCATGCCCTTTAGGTACTGGTGCGAATACAGCCTACGAGGACATAAATATATATATATATATATATATATATATATATATATATATATATATATATATATATATAATTCAAGACTTATTTATATATATAAGTCTTGAATTAATAATGACTTTTTAGGTTTTAAATGAATGACTGAACGTATATGACAACCATATAACGGGTAAAAACCAACATGGCAAACTAATACGGAAATGCCTTCTCATTTATATGAAATTGCTTTTCTTCTCCTAGAAAGTTGAATTCTTTGTGTATACGTATATCTATTGTGAAAAGATTTGACTATATGGAAGATTTGGACAAAGGCTAATTTGACATTAGAAGGAAATCTTCGTATTCTTGCGCATGTTTGCGGAAAGGTGTGTATATACGTAAGTGTAAATGTAAGTGTGTAAGTATGAATACGGAGACCAAAAGTGACTTTGCAAAAGAGAAAAACTTTTGGATCCCTGGAATTTTCTAATTTAACAGTATGCTTATAATAGTGGGAAAAATAAAGCTATTCTTTGTAGTGGTGAGTTTTTCCACAATAAAAGAATTAATACTATACAAAGGAATTTTTTCAGATTTAATAAAGGCACAGTTTTTAATCAATGAAAATATAAAGATAAATCATTTATTAAAATAAAATTTCAAATTCATTCGAATCAGATAAATATAAAAATATTTATTTTGTTTTAAAATACGTGCAGTATAGAAATTCAAGTAATATCTATCAAAGAAAATTATAAAATTAAACAAATATAACTAAATAATTTGAATAAAAACAATAATAAAAGTGAATAATATGAAAGTCAAAATATATTAGCATTGTATTACCAATTCTATGTAGATTTAAACCATCATCGATGTTAAATTATACTTTGCATATTAAATTTAACATATATATATCTCCCTATATTATATAGTTATATGAACCAAAATTCAGTCGGTGCCCCCCCACATCCCCCCCACGCCCCCCCCCACAGCCCCCCACATGATTTTTATTAATTAAATAACGTAAATTTACGTTATTTTATGTTATCGATCATTACCCCCCCCCCCCCACACCCCCCCATAGACCCCCTCTTGCCCCCCCACACACAATCCCCCCACAACCTTTTAGAACCATCAAATACTGGATAATATAGTTTTATATTTTTTATTATATTCTATTTATGTATAATATTACATAAAAATATAAAATTTTAATTTTTTTTTTGTTGAAAACTCGAAAGTAGTTGAATAAAATTACAATTTATAATATTTAAAATGAAAACATGTGCCTCATCAGATATCTTATTACCATTTTTTACATAGTTTATCTGAAATTAATAAATATAAATTTAAATTAATTCTATTACAATTCCTCAACACTATAATTAATTCATTTGTTGAAAACATAATGATTTTTAATAATTTGTTCATATTATAAATATTTTATTGTATTAAAATAAAAATAAGCATATAGTGTTGAGGATTCAGATTTCCACACCATCTTACATTATAAACCTTTAATAGTATTGATTTATACAACTTTTAAAATTAATTGATATTAATATTTATGTTTAAATTTATATAACTTTCAAGATTAATAACTATTTATATTTGTTTTACAAAGGTGTAGATCAAACGGATGATAATATTCATTTGAATTATTCAATAGAAATGTTAAATAACATAAGAGAAGGATTACCTCCACAGGAACTGAAATTAAAAGTAAATACCATAATTATGTTAATTCGAAATTTAAGTATAAAAAATGGATTATGTAATGAAACGCGATTAAAAATAACTAAATTATTCAAATATAACATAGAAGCACAAATAACTCTTTCACGTTGTAAAAATGTAAATAAAATATATATTCAAAATGAATCGAAAAACAGAGATATTGTAGTTTGGAAAGAAATATTAAAAAAAATAATTTTATTATAATTTAACAAAAATTTAATGTTATTTAAATAAATTTTTTATAAATTATTTTATTAATTAAACTTTATTTTTTTTCAGGTTATATTTATATTAATTATAAACATTAAAAATTTTTAATAATATATAAATAAAAAAAAAAAAAATGGAATGGAATCCAATTAATAATGTTGAAATTGACAATGTTAATGATCAACAAATGATTGAATGAAATCCATTTTGATGGAAAATTTAAATGATCAAATTGAAGAACATTTAAATTTTTAAGAAGAATATGAATATTATTTAGAAAGTCTAGATAATAATAGTTCAATAAACAATACAATAATTTCTGAATTAAATAACATTATTAATTCATATATAGAGGAAAATAATGAACAATTTGAATTTAAAAATTGGAATGAAGTACCAGAGTATTATAAATATTATGCGAATGAAATTATAAAATATAAAATAAATATACGCGAACCAATAGCAGAATATTACTTTAATCAAAGTCATGAAATTTATTCTAAATATTTATTAAGATTAGCTAACATTATTAATAAAATATGAAAAATTAAAATAAATCATAAATATTTCAATATATAATAATAAATTTAAAAAAATTTTTAAACATTATCAATATTATTAAAAATAAAAAAAAAATAAAATATTTAAAAATTAACTAAAATATTTAAAAGTTATGATTATTTAAAATTTATAAATCGAAATTTTAATAAATAAATAATTTAACTACTAACAACAATAAATAAAAAAAACATATTCATAACTTTTATACAGGTAAATGTAATATAAGTAAGTATAAAATAATTTAAAATTATTTTATTTATTTATTTGTTATATAAATAACTAAATTTTAAATAAAATATGATATAATGATCATGTAATAATTTTATTTACAATATCATAATAAATTTATAAATTTTAGTATGAATTTTTGATATATCTCTTAAAATGTTTAAAATGAGAAAAAAGATATAAAAAAGGAATTATAACAAAATAATCCTATAAATCTTATAAAACTCAAAATCATTACGATATATCAAATAATATACTAAATTATCAACGAAACTAAAAAAAAATGATTTAAAAATTTAAAAATGATTTAAATGTTTAATATATAATTATATTTATAGCACAACTGGGGGTTGGCGAGCAGTGCGAGCAGGGGGGTACCCCCCTAGTATATATATATATATATATATTAATATAAGGCAAAAAAAGAATAAAACAAAACTAAAAACTATTTTTTAATTATTGTTTTGAGTCGAACTAATACCATCTCATTGCAATCTTAAACGATTGATATCTAATGACAGCAGACAGCAATTTGCCTTTGCGTAACATATTTTAAATTTAATTTTAATTATTAAAAAAAAAAATCATACGATGTTGGTTGTAATATAAATTAAAACTCAAACAAAACTCCAAATAATTCCCTATTATAATATGCTGAACCTTTAAAATTTAAATTGAGATACGATAAAATTGCTATACAGTTTTGTAATAATGGAATTAAATTCTGCATTTCATTATTTAAATCACTTCCCTGGTAGAAAATTTGTCTAGTTTTATCGAGGCCTCGATTATTTAACATACAAAACTAGACAGATCTAAATAGATATAGAGTAAATTTCTACCAGGGTTTATAAGAATTTTATAATTTTTTCAAATTTAATGTTTATTAAAAATTATTTGTATTGAATGGAAAATAAATCAATAATTTTTAAAGCGCAGGTGGAAAATTCTTTAAGTTCAAAGAAGTGTAAAACCGTTAGTAAAATATTTATTTGTTGTCAAGATGCAAGATTTCCTTTATTGATATAAAATTAATTAAAGTTAAAAATTAGCTAATTTAACCTAAAATAATTAGTTTACAAATAATTTTAAGCGAACCTCCACTAGAATATAAATTTAATGCAAAGACGTACATAAATACGAGGTCTTGTTATAGCTGTACTTATACTACTTAAATTCATTATTTAAAAATTTTTGTGGTTGATTTTGTCAGTATGATAAAAATTGAAAAAAATTTAATGTTTAATTTTTACCTTTCACTTCGCTTTTCCATTCATAAAAAGAAAAAATGAAATTCAATCATTTTATAACTTTTCGCGAATCTTTAGCTTTCATATTGGGATTAAAAAATCATTCGTAATCGTCAGTTAATTAACTTTTTATTAATATAGTCAGATCTGCGTATTTTAAAAATGTTAGCTTTTTTGTTTCTTTCAAAGTCTTAATTGAAAATTGCCAGTTTTTCATCTTTACATGGTATTATGTAACAAGAATAAGAGAGCACGAATAAAAAAACAGACTTCTTTTAATAATTAAATGTAAATAAATGTATTAAATAATAAAGTAATTGAGAAGGGGAAATCATAACATTTTATTTTTAAATTTCATAATTTATTATTCTCTAATATTCTACATATTTTTGAGGGTTAAAGAAAAAAACTGTAATAACACGACAAAAAAATAACGGAAGTAAGATTTTTACGAGTATTTTTATAAATAGGATAACTTCCAAATATCAATCTGATTGATGCTTTTTTATTTTTTTATTGTTTTAGCGACGTTTCAGTATTCATTTTTTGTATTTATTTTATACAAAATTTAATGTTTTCAGATACTTTCGATTATAATTTTTCTGATGTTCTTTTTGTAAAAATAAAACCTAATGATAATGTACTCAAAATTTACCTGGATCCCTAATTTTTTATATTTTTAATATATTATAATAAATTTAATGTGCTTCTTTATATTTATTTTCTAAAGAATAGGAACTTTAATGATTTAAAATTAAATTTAGAAGTAAGATATAAACTTTTGACTTTTAATATTTTATATAATGATAAATTAGAAAATACAAACGTTCTTAATTATTATTGTATTTATTTAAAATAACTGACATTCGGTTCAAAAACTACATAGCTTTGTAGTGTAATCGTTTATCTGTATAAAACGAAGGCACTTAATTTATAACATTCAATAGTTTTACATATTGCTTTTTTTTAATAAAAGGCTATTTAAGTTACATAAAAAATCACTTTACATAACCATTCATGGAAAAAATTCCGTTAATAAAAAAAAACAACACTTTTACCACAAGTGAGATTTATTAAAAAGCTATAGACGACAAACAAAATGTAGGAATAAAACAGGAGATGAAATTACAGTTTTTATACATCCCAAAGAAAAGTTCAAAGAGAAAAAAAAATTTTTTTTCTCCATAAACTTGTACGTATGACTCGTTTAGCAAAGGAATTTCACCCTCTTATATTGAAAAACATAAAAAGGAGAAGTAAAAAAAGTTTCGTTTTATTCAAGTTTCAGAGAATACGAGCAGGTGGTCGAATCGATTGCGGTCTGTGCTTCCACAACGACTTGCCAATAAAAAAAGAGGCTAATTGCTTAAACACTTACAAGCGGACTTTTGTGGCTAATAAATTCGTAAGCTTGCTTTAATTAAGCGATTTTCAAATAAATAGAAAGCATATAAACCTAGCGTCGCGCTCTCGTTTGCGCATTAGTCTCCGTAAATTTCCATTTACGCGCCGTACTTTTTTTTAACTTAAAAAAAAAGTGAAACGTGATTTGATGCAAAAAAGTATTTAAGCAGTATAGAGTTCGACTTTGATATACGCATTCTCAGTATTCATAAATTAATATTTGTATTGCGTTACTATTTCTGAAGGGTTTAATATTGATTTAAAGATTTTGAAATAATTAAATCGCTAAAAAGATTAAAAATTTATATTAATGGGCACTTACTTAAGAGATTTTTATATTTTATCAGAATCTGTTAAAGAGATTTAATATGTAAACTTGTAAATTGTATTCCATTCAAATTATTCTATAAAATTCAAGCAAATTGTCAATCATTGTGTGTATTTTTTACGCTATTTTGTAAAATTGAAAAAAATTTACATGCTCGTGAAAAATTTTTTAAATAATGAATAAATTCCAGAAAAAAGACCCTAAGTCAAGATTGAATCAACAATCTTTCTTTCTTTCGATCCTCTCTTTTTTCTCTTGAATTTATTTCTCAATTAAAGTGTTCATCATGAGAGCGTATTTTTTTATTTCTTTGACTAGTGAGACAAACTGTAGGGGAGACTGGGCATACTTTTGACAGCATACTTTTTGGAAATTGTTTTAAAATATAGATAAATTAAAATTCATATCATTAAATAAAATATTTGTTTTTAGTTTACAACTAGATGACTGAAAATTAAGTGAGCTAGTCAAAAAAATGTACCTAAAATGTTATTAAATATTTACGGAAGGTGGTTCATTTAAAAAAAAAATTGTCGGGGTACAAGAAATATTATTTTAGAAATAAATTTTCAGTGGTTTTTGACACTCTAAATATAATAAAAAGATGTTAAAATATTGTTTAATAAAGACACTTTTATTAAGAATTCTAAATTAACGTTTTTATTACAAAAATTAATACATTTTACATGTTTTTTAACATCTCCATCTAGTCAAAGTCATCTATATTTTTTACTCTATCTGCTAGGGTTGACTTTAACATATTATATAGATCAGAAAACATTTTTCATTTACAATATTTTTAAAGGCCGTAGATTTTATAATTACATTTAAAAAAAAACACAAAATTTATAAAGTATTTCATTTTATCACCAGGTTAAGAAAAAAACTAATTATTAATTTTTCATAATTACAAGTAATTGTAAACAACAAAAGTATGAAAAACAGTTAATTATAATATCAATTTATAAGTTCATGTACTTACTGAATATGTTGCTTACGGAAAGATTACGAGCATTATGACTGCTATGCCAATATCGATTAAAATTATAAAATTTTTTACCTTCGTTAAAGACAACACGAGGCTATTGTTGACATACCAATTATATAAAAATGATAATAGGGATATATTTAAAGAAATTTTATGGCTGTTATGTAGATGGCACCAATCGAGAAATTGAAAAATTCTGTTCTACCCCACTATGCCGTTTTGCCCCAGTTTCCCATATATAATAATTAAAAATTTGTTTGTAAGTGCAGATAAATATGTATAATTATTACTTACCATAAATAACCAGTAATAATCTAAATTTTTAAACCATATCTTATTATTAAAAAATATCTTATAAGAAAATTTGTGGTGTAAATTTTATATTAGTTTTTCAGATAAAATCATTGGAAAATGGCTAAAAAATATTTCTTCTTTTTAGATATAAAAATCAACCTGTTTTATAATACTTTTATAAAATTAGTATCATGATCCTAAAAATAAAGAAAATCGTTTATACAAAAATTAATTTTTTTAGATTTTAATTGTGTAATATAAAATGCGCAGTACTACAAATCAGAGAAAGAAAAAATAATTCAAAATAAACATTTAACGTTAACGAAATAATTAATGTCAAGATAATCCTTACATCTTCCAAAAATTAAAAAAAACAAATTTTCAATAAAAAATTAATGAAACGAAAATTTTCAATCCTTTACTTCTGTTATATCAGAATAAATAAAATAGAATATAATTGATATCAATATCTTTATGAAATATTCGTACATGAAAACTTATTTTCATACGTGCAACACTGCCTAAAATCTGCACAAATTCTCTTGATGCGTGTTTGTGAAATCAGTGGAAAGCAAGCAAAGAGAGAACATACAAGCCTAGATACGATGACTGCGCTGCAGTAAGCCGATTATATAATTTCTAGATTTTCGCTTACAATGTTAGTATATCTGTAGCTATATGACTCGCACATATACATATATATAGAGAGAGGGATGAAAGTAGTGGAGAGAAAGAGAGATGAGCCGCGCGTGTCGACTCAATGAGCCGCACATTCGTTCTTTGCCTCCTGCTCCTTCTCCTCGTCCTCTTCTCTAGCTGAATTTTCCTTTCTATTGAATTTATGTATAATGCATTATACATTATCCACGAAAATGCAGGCATAGACTAAATCTCTGCATGCATATATGTATTATAGAACGAATACAAAATCGTTTATACGCGATGTACTAACGTTAAAGCTGAAAAAAAGGCTTTATTCATCATGAAAAGTGAGCTTTTGTGTTTGTACTATTCGCGAAAGACAAATCAATAAATCGAATTGGAGAATAAATTTTCTGAAATTTCACGAGTTTACTCGGTGCGCACGCACATACAAACTCACGTACACATATGTGCATGAAAGAATCGCGTAGAGATTGGTTGAAGCGGTCAAAAGTAGAATACATGCTCTTGTTATGAGAGGACGCACGTGCAAGAGACGCGTGAGAACTATTTTAAAGTAAGAGAGGTAAAGAGAAAGGGAAATCCAATTGTAAAAAATGCAGGTTATATTGCATCATTGCTTGATTGTCGAATAATTATACTTAATAATTTTATGAATAGAGCAATAAAAAAAATTAATTGTTTATAAAAACATACTTAAAAATTTTATATCTAATTATGTAAAATCCCTGGTAGAAATTTGAACATTAAAAATGGTGTAAACAACAATTTATGACCATTGTCAATAGTAATATTTTGTCATGTCAATATTGGCGAATAAATGGCAATTTTTTGCTGAATCTGCAGAGCTCAAATTTTTTGGTATATTGGTTAGCATCTTATAGGCAAAAAATGCTAATATAAAAATGTTGTTCAAAATTTTTGTATTTAGCCAAAAAAATACGCATTTTAAGTAAACGGAGAGAAAAAATCAGTAATAGCTATCTAAAAATTAGGTAAACTGTGGACAACTTTTTTTGACTAGTTATATAACTTTTTAGTAATGAGTCCTTAATTTTTCAGATCATGGGTAAAATCATAACCTCACTTTTGCCACGTGGCGAGAAAATATAGATTAGTATTTATTCACATTCCTTCGTCAATGTTTATTTTTATTGGAATTTATAAAAATAAAAATATAATATTAAATTTTATTAAAATAAAAATATGAAACGCAGTACGAAACGAGTATAAAAATATCGTTTTTAAAATAATAAATGGAAAATTTTATTAATCGTTTAAAAATAACCTCTAACAATCCGATCACAACTCAAAATATACGCGCGAATATATTAACAAAAGTGATTCTATTAATGATTAATGATAACTTTCAAGAAAAAACCTCCTGGTAGAAATTTTCAGCATCTTTTGGCCAAGCATAGGCCATTTTTTTATCAATTTGACCAAAAAATGCTAAAAATCATGGCCAAATACCCTGCTATCTAGCGACCTTTCATGGTGAAAAGTTGACAAAATAATGGTGAATATATTTAATTTTATTATAATATTTTATTTGAAGGTTATGATCACGCTTTTCTGCTAACATCTGCTGTCGCTATATAGATACATAACCTAACAGCTATACTCCACGCAAAATGTTTGCAGCACTATACTATCTGCTCACGCGTGATAAATCAAATAACTTATTTATGAAACAATTAATAATATATATAGTTACATTAAAAGAAAATCGAACATTAGTTAAAATAAGATATATATATAATAAATATATGTAAATTTTAATAATTAAGTTCCAATTTTTTCAACTTTAAAATTAAATTATTCACCATTTTTTCGACAACTTTTTACCAGTGACTGGCTAAAAATTGACTAAGAAAGTTGGCCAATCGTTAATTTTTTCACCATTTGAGATGGTGAATTTTCTACCAGGGCTTAAATGATTCTTAATAGTAATCAATTAGAGCACAATTTGATAGACTCTACTGTTAACTATCTATATTCAAATAATAGTGGATCAGACTCAACATTTTATTAGCATTTTTTAGCACTATGAAGGTTGAAAAAAACGTTTCATATTAGTTCAAATAATGGCCATAAAACATTCCCATTTTCTGCTCTTCACTTTAAAGAAATGGCCATAAAATGGTAGAAAAAGCGTTTCATTTTCTACCAGGGATATAATGCAAAATTAAATACATTTTTATTATTAAAAATAAAACATTCTACTTTCCATTCTCAATGAAGCCTCATACATTAAAATAATATGAATAATTTTTATTTTTTGTTTTTTTAAATTATTAATTTGTAAACATAAAAATTTTATATTATGCAAAGGTATTATTTTCTTAAATATTGTATGAAACAAAATGTTAATATAAATTAAATTTTGTGTAAAAGCCATAATATCTCATAATATTAATAATTATCAAACAAAAAATTTATCCAAAATAGTCATTAAATTTTTATTTATTTCCTTAGTTTATTTTTTAGTAGCTACTTTAAAACCTCCTTTTTTAAAATGTTTCTGATATAGGGTACATGTGTGAGTTACCTCGCCCTCCCCGATTACCGCGGTCTATGTTAAAGGATACAATGCCGATAATGAGAGCGCGGTAATAAAACTATGTATTTATATGGTAAGCAGATGACACACGGTAAACTGACGCATCGAATAAGCTGTACAAATTTAACCATTAAACTAATAATTCTTCAGTTTTTCACTAAAGAAATTAGTTTTATCCATAAGAAATATATTCTACTTTGAGTAAATAATCTATGAAACTTTTAGAAAATAGTGAAATTTGTGTAATTACATAAAATGTCTCTGCAGTTACCTTAAAGGCTCGGTAACTGGCGCATCGACCCTATATGTCAAAATAATCGAATTTGATTTAGCTTTAAAATTAGGAAAACTTTAAAAACCTTCGATGAAAATCATCTTTAGTACATTAAGCTGTCAATGAAATATTTTAGAAACAAACGTTTATATTGTTTCATTGAAAATAAGTTTTCTCAATATTATTATAAAATTTATTTTTACATCAATAATTTTATATTCATTGAAAAGTGAGAAAAAATAACATGAAAGCTAATAACAACAAATTGAAATTAATTCATACAGTTTTTCTAACTTTACTTCATAATGTTGAATTGTTCCAGTATAAGTAATGTTTTTTTACAAATAGTCAAGAGAAAATAATTCGTCAGCGTTATTTTTCGAGTTTAACAATTGAAAATCTGGCTTAAGTAACTTTTAAATTTTCAAGCTTTTAAACTTTATAATTTTTTTATCTTTTTTTAAATAATGATATTACTATTTTAAAATATCAGATTAAACTAAATCTTTTGAATTCTTTTTCAACAGTATATTTTAATCAAAATATTCTATTCAAAATTTTGTCAACATTAATCCAACAAAATAATATCAAATATCTAAAATATTATATGCAGAATGTGAAAATATACAGAAAGAATTCTTGGCATTCTTACTAAACTGGTGTGCCTCGACGATATTCTGACCAACCCAACTCTTTATGTATCTTTTAACTACTGCAAGGTGAGAAACTCAGTCACGCTAAATACTACTAAACCTTAGAATAATTTGTTTTTCATTGCTCCAATTGTGACAAACGGAATTTAGCTAACTTTGCGAAATGATATTTATAATCTAAAGAAGTTTATTAAATGCTTATAATTTTTTAAAGAAAAATATTTTGTAATTTTTAATATTTAATATTACAAGATATATTTTTCTCATTTTTAATTTTCTTTTTTAAATGTGTACAAAAATTTTAAAGTATAAAAGTTTAAACTTATAACACAAAAAATAGAATATATAAGCACGATAAAAAATATTTTATTATTACGAAGTATCAGAACTTCTTATCATTAATTTTTTTATAAACTACATGAAATATTTTATTACATAGCCATGTATTGAACAAATTTTATTTTCGAATTAAAAGTAAATTTTATTGTACTGCCAACTGAGAATACTTTCTTTTTGAATGCAAAGTATTTCGCTTGATTAAAAATTGTATTTTTGTCTGCGCTAAAGTAATTGAAAACGTAGTCGGTGACAAACGAAATATCTTCTGTAATCTTCATGAAATCTTTTTATTTAGAATTACTGTACCTTTTTTTAATAGTAATTACAAGCTATAAGCATTTAAAATATTTAAAAAATAATTAAGGAAAATTTCAAAAATTTCATAATATTGTATTCAATTTTATTTTATTGTTTCCAATAAAAAAAGTTTTGTCAAATGAAAATTAATGTTCATATAATTTAAATCAACACAAGTATGATACTAGATTGCCAGGCGGCGTATAGAAATAACTAAAATATAATAGTACTCAGAAAGTAATTTTAATATAAGTTTCAGTAAAATTAATATTCGTTAGTTGTGTTACAACTAAGCAACTTGAGATTGCATATAAACGTGCACGTGATATGAAGTATATCTGGAGCACCTCATATTAGTAGACATCAGTTGTGCGAGCTTCATAAACTTGGTATATATATATACATATTGAGTTGAAGCATATTGCGTTGTGTGACTTATACACGTGCACTGTACAGAATACGTATGGAACCATGTTAGTCATAATGGTACTCTACATATATGAACTTTGCGCAAACGCGTTATCGAAAATTCTGCTTGAATTTGCATCTTTGTCCCTTTTGAAATTCTCTTACATAACTTTTCTTTTGTTATTATTGTGAATAATTTTACATTTAGTTCTTATCATGTTTTTTTTTTATATGAACAGTATGGTTGAACTTAAAAATCATGTAAATATAAATAATCAGAGTTTTAAATCAAGAAACGCAGAATTTTATCTAACAGTAAAAAGTAGTCTTATGAGAGATTATGAAAAATGATCTTTTTTAATCTTTTTCTAGTAAAAGTTACCCTGGTAGAAATTTTCCCGATTTTTTCTCCATGGGTTGGTCAATTTTTTTATATATTCCCATTCGTTGTACTATTATTTCGCCAATATCACCGCTAATGGCGTCACGTTTTACGCCATTCATTGCCCAACCGATATGGGAAATTTAAAGTTATGCTTTATATATTAATTATCACAATCATTATTACAATTATAACACATCAATAAACATATCACACGCGCACGTACATATAAAATAATTAATTGATTATCGTTTTAGAATTGTCTTTGATTAAAAGCAACATATTTTATTTTTATTAACTACGTTAAATTTTTTATAGCTTTTTTCACTATGTTCACAATTGAGGTTAAGTATACAGTCAAAATTTTCAATCTTTCACACGTATTATTTTCATCACTTTCTTCAAACACATAATCACTTTACAAACTACTTTGTTTTTATAATTATCTAAAATTCTTTTTGCTCTGTATTTTTTAAACAGTAAATACAGTAGTTATATTATGTAGCACACGTTTGATTTCAGAGTCTACCGAACGTTAGTTAGTTGTCGCTTTCGTGTTCGCACTTGTCACAGACGCCAGCTGTTAAACAGTCCGCCATTCATTAGTAAAATATTTCGCCAACCGTTCACAAATAAAATTGGGCAATAATTGAAAAATTGGGCATTTTTGTTGGTGAAATTTCTACCAGGGTTAAAATTAATAGAATTTTTGAAATTTTTTATTTCGTATTGATAAAGTCTATATTGAAATTTTTTAATTAAAAATCTTTTATACAATTATTACCCATTTTTTTTTATTTTTTAAAATAATTTGTTAGTTAATCATCATTTTTTAAATTACATTTAAGTAATTGATAATTGACTAATTAAAGATTTTTGATTTCTAAGATGTAAAGATTTTAACTTTAATATAAATTGTTAATCATTGGAAATCTATATACATCATAAGAAATAGCAATAGAAACTTGATTCATTATGACTTTTTCTAAACTTATGATGTTTATAATCGAAGAAAGACCAAGCTGAGTGCAACTAATCATTTTTATATGTTACATTTATTAACGCTCCATTTTAATATAAATGAAAAAATTGAAGCATTTGAGTAATGATTGTGAAATCGAATTCTTGTGACCAGAAATTCCGAAGAAATTCAATTATGGAACAATAGAATTTTAATTAAAACATATAATTATATTTATATCGAAGGTATAACATTAATTTATTGTGTTATAATTATTATTAGATTAAAAACCTAATATTTATAATTATTCTATATTTTATAAATAGTATATTAATACTTTTTAGAATCAATATTTTATGAATTTTTTAATAATTATTTTTATAAAATGTTTCTAAAAGTTTTATAATGATTTTTTATCTGGTTATAAAATTAAATATTGCTTACTAATGGTTGTGCAAAAATAATACGTTGCAGCCAAAAGAAATGGATATGCTTAAGAGAAAAATGTGACTTGTAAGATGAAACACGCTTTTTACTGGGCAAGACAAAAAATTACAGTTTTGTTATTTAAAAGCATAAAAGTAATCTAATATCAAATAATTTTACTTTTCTGTAGCTAAATGTTTTAACGACCCTGTTAGAAAAATTACCAAAATGTCGTTGACAATTTAAAATGAAAATAATTTACTAAATGACGTTATAATTAGTTAAAGCAATGCTTTCATTAAAAAGTCATGAGTCACTTGACCCGACTAACTATATCTTGTAAGAATTTTTGGCTCTGATCAACTTCCTTGAATTAGTTTTTTTTATTGATTGGTTAAAAATTACAAATAGCTTTACTAGGTGACAATTACAAACAAAGCAATTTAATCAATTTACTTTGACTAATTTATTAACTGTGTCGTAATCTTTTTAACCATGGTAATGCTAAATTGATAATAATATTCATGAATCACCGGGACCACGCATAAAAAATGAAAAAGGCAAACTTAAAAAGTTGACAATAGGAAAATGTATTAGAAATTTTACAAATCATTAATTTGAATTAGGAAACCAGATTGTAAATAAAAAAAATTTAAGATATAAAAAAAGGTGCCAAAATTATCATAAGTCGTGACAAAAATATGAGAGTGCTTATCTAAGTAGAGCTTGTTTGCATAAGTATTTTGAGTTGCAGTTAAACTCGATAAATCAACTTGTTGTCATAAATGTAATGAAGTCAGTCATCATCAATCAGACTGTCAAAGAGCGGAAATCTCCCTTCTTAAAAATTTATCATATCACGTTTTAGAAAAGCCTACCTCTGGTCTTTCTGATAATAAGCTTTTATTATATTGCGTTGTGGAAAAAGCTAAATAGTTTCAGGATGGAACGCACTTTAATAAAAAATTTTTATCGACCCTTTTATCTTTATTTTGACTAATCTTAATAAATTTTAATACAAGAATTTGTAAATCTTCTCTTATATTAAAAATTTTTTGGTTAGATGAATATAAGTTTTCTTGAGCTTTTAGATTGATAGTTTTATATATTATTTAAATGTTATGAAATTCTTTTGTAAAATTATTTATTTTTATATTTTTTCATAATTTATTAATTTAAACATTAAAATTTGTGACTTTTAGTTGAATAACAACAAGAATTAAAAATTAATTAACTTTTGATTTAAACTGTATAACTCAACCATAAAAAATATAATATTTAAGCTCCAATAAAATACTTAATATCAAACGCAATAAAGTATCAAACACAAGCTCGATTATTACGAATAAGGCTAACAAAAAAAAAAGTTCTTTAATCGAATGTCACCAAGTTTAATTTCACCGCACAACGCCGTATACACCCTAGTACATTCATCGATCAAGTGCGAATCTAATACTATTCGTCAGAACGGGAATAATTCGGTTAAATGAAATTGTCAAATCGTTTTGCACACAGCTTTTGAATGCTTCAGAACAGAAAGAAAGTTTTATATGTTGCTTCGTTTGCATCTCTAAATAGAGAAATATCGAAACATGTGTATTACTTTCCAACGCTATTTGTTATAAGTTTTTTTCACATGAAGTAAAATGACGAGAAAAGCGTTAATGCTTGAAGTATTTTTGAACATTAATCGTAGCTGTGAGCAGATGAATGTGAAAATTATTTAATTTCACTGTATAAGCCAAGTAAAAAGATAGCTTTATTACTGGAAGTAACTTATATAATTTTTTTTATTTGTTTTTTTTTTATAAATTAGATTTATGATGCTTTGTCAAATTAATTAACTATGATTATCTAATTACACTTATTCAAAATTAATTATTATATTTAAATTTATTTTTGTGTTTTATTTATAAATGTTACTAATAAAAATAATTTTTTTTCATTCCATTTTACATTAACAGAAATAATTCTTTTTGGTGAAGCACGCTTTGAAAAAATATAACTAATTTTTAAATAACATCAAAAGAGTATGTTTTATTATTGAAGAATCAAAATATACTATTTAAAAAAATTTAAGTCTGCTTATGATATATATATATACCTACTCACAAATAAATTTATTTATTTTATCAAATTCAACTCATTTTTTTCTTAAAAAAGATTATAATCAAATTGAAAATTTTAATTTTGTTAATATATTTTAGAAATTTTAAAACTTTTCTGTATTTTTTTCTATTTGTATTTAATTTATTTAAAAAAATGCGAAATGAGCTATAAGCAATAGAAAATGTTTACATTCAAATTTTATAATTTTTATAAGTTTTTTTAATGAATTTTTAGAAATTGATACAAGAAGTAACTGCATAATTTATTGCAAGGAAATCATAACCATAAATTAATAAAAGTTCATAAAATTCACCCAAAGCAATCATGGAAGACTAAAACTTGTGTTTGCACATAACTTTCCTGATAGTTTGTTTAAAATTAATAAAGAAAAATTCTGATGAATATGATACTTGCGAAACTCTTTAGAAGTACACAACAATATGTAAATTTTTTAATAAATAAATTAAGAAGCTATAAATAATATAAATTATTCATTTTTCAAGAAAGAACTCTCAACTAACTACCAAATTTATTTCTTTTAAAATCCAGTGAACTGATGTGAAGAAAATCAATTGAATGTTGCCGACTTACATAAACAAACAGTACATTCCCTTTGTTCACTTTCAAAAAGGCTTATGGTTAAAATCAAAAGTTGGTAAGGCGCGATCCAAGCATTCCAGACGTGGGCACGTTTTCTTTACAAGTATTGGATGGTGCTTGCCTTTTTCTAAACATGGGTTTCGCAAACGCGTTATCGCGCAAAATTACGCTTCTACTTTTCTAGATCTTCTCCGACCTTTCGATACTAAAGCTTCAACAGATGAAACCTACTTCATTCGAACTCGATCACCGTTTTTTTCCAGGGCTTATTCTATTCTTCGTTCTCGGTAATGGAAAACACGTTTTTCTGGGTTATTTGAATTTAAACTCGTTTTATGTTCATGTTTTTCCTGCATGAAAATCTTGTTTGAATAATGTAAAGATTGAAGTATTGCTTTTATTGTCTATAAAAGTATTAATAAACTCCATTTCCGAATGAAAAATTTTTGTTAGCTTCTGTAATATCTTAATTATATTATTTATTTAAAGTAGTTCTGTAAATAACAAAAATGTGTATAATATTATGTTTCTTTTAGTTGAAAGATATTTTAATTACTTCCACGCAAAACTGAGGAAAAAACATTTTTTACAATTAAATTGAGATTCTTACGAATGAAATGTATAAAATAATTGAAATATGTCAATTCATCTAATTAAGAATTAATATGAAATGAGAAATAATAATAGATCAAAATCTAATGTTATCGATAAGACTTATTGAAATCAATAAATTGAATTAATTCTTCTTCATTTATATGTATATGCACATATGGTATCAAAGAATTTTTTATTACAGTAATTACTTCAACCCCGCCATTTGTAATACAGCTACTTTGTATTCGCAAAACAAGCACGAGAAGGTTAGGTTTTCGCACTTCTTTAGACAAATTTTTTTTCATTGAGCAAGCATTATGTTTAATTTTTAAAGTGACATGCAAGGTGTCCCATTTTAAATGTTGCACCTGGATAACTTTTCTGGAGTTCTTTTATCAAAAAACTGTTTGAATAAATTTTAAATATTTTTTTTTCATTTATTTATTTAAAGTCACATGCCTCCTAAGGTTATATAGTTATTGTTTACATAATCGTGTGTTATAGCTTAAAAAATTGTGGTATTTTTACATGCTTTTATTTCAACAGTTACCCGTAGTTTCATATGAGATTAAAAATTTTTGCTTTTTTCAAAAATCGTATTGTTTTATTACAGCTTTTTTTTGTGTCTAACCAGTTTTTTATTGTGATGTTGTTGGGAACGTGTTGTCTAAAGTCTTTATATTTTTCACAAACGAGTAAGATATGTTCTACGGATACTATACACTTACAAGTTTCACGTATCGGTTCTTCTTCTTTTTTTATTAGGCACTTGTGAGTCTTGTTGGTGTGACCGATTCTGAGTCTGCACAGGACTACTTGCTCTATTCTGCTGAAGCTTAAAGTTGGACTGTTACTTAAAAAATCTTGTCTTATTCTAGTGATTTTGTAATTGGCGAGGTTTTTCCATTTTTGTTGCCAGTTATTATTGATTTGTTCTTTCCAGTTGTTTTTGAGATCGTAGTAGCTGACCAATATATTTAAATTTGGCTCAGTGGTAAATGCTTTTTCAACTTCTGCAGCGACTAGCGTTTGATCCATTAATTCTATGCAGGAGGGTACCCTCATAATAACTTTACGGATTTGTTGGAGTTTTCTTATAATACGAAAATTTATTCTTTTTTTTCATTGATTAGATGTGGGTTTCTATTGTGGTTGCTAAATTTTTGAAGTGAAACTTTTTTATCAACAGTATACAGCTCCCATAAAAGACATAAAAAAAATTATACACGAGTGAATTGATTTTGTGACAGTACATGCAACGGAACTAATGAAACGGAAGTGTATGTATAGTAGGCGCGCTCGAGCCTTGACAGCAAATCAAGGTACTAAATACATATAAAGAAAAATATAAACGGGAGGGACTGAATTGATTTCAAACGCGCAGATATAGTATATGTGTACTATATATAATCTATATCTGAATGAATAAAGAAAGCAGCAGCAATTTGTATTCTCCATCTTTTTCTTTCTTACTTTCTCTATAATATGTTTGATGGTGAGTCCCCATCTTTCCTGCACTTTTCTATACTTTTATGCATTTATATACAAATATATAGGTATACATGCACGCGTAAACAATTTTAAGGGCTATAAATGATAATAGTTTTGATAATAGCGAATAAAAATTAAAATATTGTATTTTTGTAAAATAAATATCGTAACAGAAATTTCATTGATTTCATTTACAATTAAAAAGAATTAAATCTTTAAAAAATCTAAATTTAATATTATTTTGAAAATACAAAAAATAGTGATAGAGATTAAATAAACTTTTATGAATTCTATAATTTTCCTAGAGAAGTTTGACTTCTGTCGGCCAGTCCCAAAGACTTCCACACCAGTTTTTTTATTTGACGCTCGATTGTTTCAAAATTTTAAAATTAAATTTGAAACATGCTTATTTTCGTTATCTTATGAACTGTAGCTCATGTTAAATTTCATTTTCATACAAAACTTGTTATTGTAAAGCTTCAAATTTCGTGTATCTAAATAAAAAAGTGAAAATAAATTTAAACTTTTAAAAGAGATTCACTGTCTGTGTATAATGCAAGGGTGTTGAAGTATTATTTCGTTGTAAAATTTATATCACCCTCTAACAAGTTTTTTGACTCTTGTAAAAATGCGACCAATTATGGTTCACGTCTACGTCGTTTGTTCGTCTAACCTAATTTTCATTTAAGATCCATCGATTCAAAAGTTTCTCTTACTCAAACGTGGCTGTAATTTTTTGGCGTTTATTTAATCATATTGCTATTGTTAATAGGCAAATATTAATATTTTTTTCGTTTTTATACGATCAATATTATGTATAAAAAAACCTATATTTTATTTTTCTTACTTATAATACCGTCTAATCTTGAATCATTAATTAATCATTTTTACTAAGCTTTATCACTTGGTACGACAAGAAGGCAATTAATCTTGAGAAGTTAGTTGTTTTTTTAAAAAACCCTACCCAATGTAATTAAATTCGTATCTCTTTATAAATGAAATATATGTCATTTTTATGCACTTACAATTAAAATTTTTTATTAATTATTTGTTTGCAAAAAGAGAAAAAAATTATTTATTTAATTTTCCTTGGTGTAATGATTTTAAATTCTTTCAGAAAACTAAAACTCTTTGCACTTTCAAATCATATTTTTCAAGAATGAATTCAACTGTAAAATTAGAACAAATCTTTTTCCAAACAAATATTTTTCTTTAAAATCAGCAAAATAGAGCTCTACAATTCTATTGAAAGCATGCGGAGCTTATAACTCATACAACTTAACTTGGTGCAAATCCTATTCTCATCACTTTTCCGTTACTTTTTCAATAGACTGGTACCATGATAATTAGTATGTCAATTTTGAAAAGAATGAATGACACCATCATTAAAATATCGGAAGGTTAGTTCATATAGATTTCTTTTATGCAAAGATTTTTTTTTTTTAATATTTCTAGTTTTTTCTGCTGTTTTTTGTGAACATCGATAAATAGACTATTAACTGGTCACTTTTATTATCCGTATGCAAAATTAGTCGAGTTTTTTGTATATAATATAATTATAGCCACCAAAAACTCAACTAATTGAAGTTATTAAATTTAATTCATTGTTGTATTTTTAATAAAATTAATTTATCAAATTTCGGAAAAGCATCAATATTTTCGCGTTTAAGAGTATTAATAGTTTCTTCTATGGTAGCTCTTTTCAAAACTAAATTTTTATTTTATATTTTTAGTAAATTTTTAGCTACAAAGAGTTTGAATAATATAATAAAGTGATTGAAATTATTTGACATATTATATAATATACATAATTTACATACTTTATATATTTACAAAGTTCTCGGTATCAGCCTCATTGACGCCTAGAGGCTTAGTATCCGTGTGGTGAACACCTGTGCATGACATCCACTGATGTGTGGTAACGCGAATTTAGTATAACACACCACGTTGTACTGAGGTAAAGGAATGAATTAGTTATATATTATTACGGATATCCCATTGACGTATAAAAGAGTCGCCTTTTTTAAATATTTAATTTGTTTGGCTAACATTTTAAGATTTCATCCCCCGGCTTAAAACTCTTTTGGTAATTTTTTAAATATTGTTAGGCCAATCTTATGAAGGTGTCAAAAGCAAGCGTGCACCTGTAACCCAAGGAGTATACCTAAGATAATTACCCCGTTGAAAAAATTCAATTGGAAAACCACAATGAAATTCCAATTAAAAATCATTAGAATTTTAGAAATAGAATCCATATTTATGGATATTTATGAGCGTTTAAAATAATATTCATATAATATACATGTATACGTATAAAAATTGAAAATCTAATTGGATTTTTTCAACGGGGTATGCAAATAATAAAAATTGCATCTGTTATTTTAACCCTTATGGTGTCAAACAAAAAAATAGTATAAAAAAATGAAAATTAGAATTTAATACAAAATATAAATGCTATTTAGAATTCATACCATTAACATTTTAGAAAAGATGTTATATTTATAACATATTTACTCAAATATTTTTACATATTTAAAGTTTACAGTATATAAACTTTGTAAGTTTTAAACAATATGATATTTGAAAATTTTTTTGTAATAGTTATTAAAATATCTTTTTTTTTGGAAAATAGATAATTTGAGTCGTAGTAAAATAAATTTTACATCATATTGAATAAAGAAATTGAAATATACAACCTGACTAATAAGACACGTGCAAATTTTATTTCCTTTTTTTTTATCAGAACAAGTGAGGCGTGAGAAATGGCACGTAATATGGCTTAAGGTCACGCTTGATCCTGAGCTCTTTAGCTTCGTGTATGATATGGCTATTCAAGCTGAAACTAACCGCTCTATCTAACACATATCTTCTCTCATATGGATCTCTAAATGATCTTTTCTATGTAATGTCACGACTTCTGCTCCGAAAAAAATTGTAATTTCAATTCTACATATATAAATTTGGTTAAAATCACGATTCACCAATTATTACTTTTTGCAAAGCTTTTATAAAATCTCTAAAATTGTTAAAATTTATAAGAAATGGTTTTAATATATAACAAATCAATCGAAAAATGAAATATTAATAATTTATTTAATTTATTTGAATATTATCCATATCGTTTTTTTTCGAAATCTTGATTCTTGAATTAATTAACAATAAACATAATTTATTATTAATTCTGTGATTCGAAAATTAAATATATTCGTATGAAAATTGTATTATAATACTACGTGATAATTTTCTATTCACATCCATCAACAAAATTCATCCACAATTAATCCAGTTATTTAAAACATATCAAATGTATTGTCAACGGTCTAATCTCCGTACAGCTAGTTATTTCAGAAATCATTCATGTATAACCACAAAATGCCGGAAGCATTTCTCGTTCTATAACTCGATTGAAAGAGCTTTGTTGGATTTGTTAAATAGTATTGATTTGCTATACTTGTTTTATCTACTCACTTTTTTTATCAAATTGATTATTTCAAACCTAGAATAAAATTTCCATTACTTTTATTAATCATAAATTTTAAAAAAGTAATTTTTATATTTATAACTTAATAATTCTTTGTGTGCAACAAAGTTTTATGTATTGGCGTGATAGATATATTTGAATTTGTTATTAATGTTTGCATATTAACTTTTGCGTCATCTCTCGTCGTTACTTTTTTATTTCATTAACGTTCCCCAAGTTTCATATAATAGAATTATTTTCTATAGTTTTACAATATTCAAGAGATGTATTTATAATAGTAAATAAATAGGAATAGTACATTACGTAACGGGTATGGAAAGGCTTTATTTGCGAAACGAGAAGTTTACGGCCTGAGCCGAAGGTGAGGGTCGTAACGAGTTTCGTAAAAAAGCCTTTCCATACTAGTTGCGTAGTGTATTTTTCGCCATGAAAGCCAAAAAAGAGCAATGAAGTTGCGATTTTAGGGTTAGAATGGCGAAAAAAATATTAAAATATATTACAGAGTCAAATCCGTAATTCCCCTGGATTATTTTATGTTATTATTTTTCAAAAATGCTGAACCTTTTAAATGATTTTTGCATCTACAAAGCATAGAAAAAAAAACTGTTTAAGGCGACTATGGAAGTTCGGTTCGATTTCATTTTGTAGTTTACAAATTACTCTTTCAGTTACTAAAATTTTTTGGATTTTTTAATTTTCCACCATTTATTATAATCCGTAGAATGGTGGAAAATTAAAAAATCTGAAAAATTTTACATATTGAAAGAGTAATTTGTAAACTCAAAAATAAAACCTAACCTAAAATCCGAAGTCGTCTTAAGGATTAACGTCAAATAAACATATATAGTGATGACCTATAGGGACAAACCAGTAACAGAAAAAGAGAATTACGCGTATAGCTAAATAGCACAGCTCGCTAGCTCAATTTTCTGATTGTTTTCCGATAACTCAATCTATGGCTAACCGAAACTATAGCTACAACGTAACGATGCACTCGGTAAAATGCGGAGAAAAATAACGTATATCCAATCAACCTTACTTTTTCAAATTTACCAATTCTATTTTCATCTGGTACAAATTCCATTTTATGTATAGCTTTTTCCCATTCTCCTTTCTTGATCATAATTATTATACCAATTATGCAAATCGATTTTATTGTTATTTACGCGTTTGTATGCAAATGATCTCATTGTTTTTTTTTTTGTTCATTTAGGTTATAGATATATATTCCTTAACACGCTTGGATATTAATTTATAATAAGCAATAATTTTTAAATTATTACAATCATAAATCATATTGACAGTTAACTAACAATTAAGTTTTTTGCAACGATTGCTAGTAGATTTTCTCCCCGTAAACCACCTCGCCTCCCCTTAGCCTTCCCTCATACTTCACTCAGTTTAATATTATGCTTTTAATTTAGGCCCCCCTCAAATTACGTTATAATTATTTTTCTTAATAGCTATTATTGATGATTAAGATATTTTTTGGTACATCCTAATCCCTCTCTCATTATTATTGATATTAATTCTTTAGTGCCAGACAGGGTTTTACCCCAAGGCCAAATAAACTAAGTTTAAAGCTAAGTATTATTTTATTGTAGTTTTAATGAGTTTGAAAAAGATAGTATCATATATTGTTTATTAAGTCTATATTTGATTTGTAAACGTATTCATATTTCTGTAACTAAAAATATGATTATAATCAATTGATAATAAAAAGTTTCCTCTCTGCATTACGTTTGCTAAGACGAATACAGTTAGATCTTACTTATATGATTAAAAAAGGATATATTAATTTTCTTAAACTAAAAATAGGATGTTCAAATATTTATCTTAATAAATACTGAAATCATATCACTGGAATCAGTGCATATGAGATTGATACCTGCCTCAACATTTGTTGCATTAGCGTAGCGAGTTTAGTTGGTTGAGGACATACATAAAAAGTATATGTATAAGCATCTTTTATACGTGTGAATCAAGAGGAAGAAAGAAAGAGAACATGTTAAAATAATTAATATTTTGAAACTTTCATTATAGTAGTTTTACTATAGTAGTTCCGGTGTGCCGGAATTACTATAATTTTGGAACTACTATATTTGCGCGAAATTTTAGGAACTACTATATAATATAAAAAAATGGTCTAAATATTTTTTGCTGTCCTTTTTTTATTTTAGATATACGAATTGAATAATTCTATCAAAGGAAATAATATATTTAGTCAAGAGATATTATTATTTATTTTTTCACGATGACTTTCTGCCATTTCGAAAGGGTCGTGAACATAAACAGAGATCCAACATTTTTTGAGACTATTTAAATCCCAAAAAATGCTAGTTATGTAAGCTATATTTAGTCATTCTTTTTCTCGAAAGGAATCAAAAATGGTATTTACTTAACTAGTGCAGAAAATAGGTCAGAAAATTAGGTATAAAAGACCTATTTTATACACGTGTTATGTACCCTTTTTTATCACGAGGTTCGGAAAATTCAATCATAATTCAAGAATATAATAATTCTGAAAATAACCGTGAAAAAATTTTCCTATTTTAAATGTATAATAAAATGTTTATAAGAAAAGATATAAGTACACGTTATATTACAATAAGAATTTAAAGTATTGACACAAGCATTGTAAGATTATTTTTATGAATAAAAAAAAATAAAATAGTAAATTAATATTCTAACCAAGGAAACAATATTATAACAAAAGAAAATAATATTTTAAAATATTATTACAGTAAAGGTAAATAATAATTCAATAAAGAAAAATAAAATAGTAAATTAATATTTTAACAATAGAAAATAATAGTACAACAAATAAAATAAATTTGTCAAATGTTTAATATTATAAAAATGAGAATTTAATGTTTTCACGCAAACATTGAAAGTAAAAAAATTATTTAAGAAATGAGAATCTAATGTTTTCGTGCAAGCATTAAAAGTAAAAAAATTATTTAAACAAAGGAAAAAAATATAGAAGAGTGGGAATGCAAAAAGCAAGTGCTCAACTCGATATATTTGAAATGGTAGTTTTATACGGGCAGTCAGTGATGGTTTACGGTCGCATTAAGAAGCATCTTTGTTTACTGTGATTCCCGAAAAAAATAAAAATTTATATTCAAATTACGTTCATTAAAAATTACTTTAGCGTGCGATAATTGGGCATTTTTCGATTGAAAGTTCGTTTGCCGGTGCCTTATTTCCGTACCAAAAATGCCTGTGTACTGCACGAAAAATTAAATGCGTGCAGAAAATTCATTTATCAATCAATAAATTTCCCGCATGCATTTTAAATTTTCACACACGTTTTTTAAATTTCCACACACTTAATTTTTCGTGCGGTAAACAAGCATTTTCTGTACGGAAATGAGGTACCAAAAAAAAACGAATTTTCCTAACGTCATGATAAAAAATAATTTTTTTCCGAAACTTTGATGGTTATTAATCAAAGAGGAACCATAAAAAATAAACCTTTTATTATTTGTTTAGCTACACCTTTGATCAGAATTGTATAGCTGTGTAAATTTTTGACGTGTATAATAGTATACGTAAAAAGTTTTGATGACTCTTTAAAAAATACTGTCAATAATGTTACATGTAGAATAAAAATCATTTGAAAATAATTAGATCGCGTAAATTGTTAACACATAAAATAATACGTGGACAGAGTTTAAACGAAGGCATCTTAAAATACTATACGGAGAAAAATTTGTCTCCGTATACATAAGAAAAACATTTTTCTCCGTATACATAAGATATTGATTTATAGATTAAAAAAACTATTTAAATTTTGTAATGTAAAATGCTTTTCATTTTTGAAAATAATTCATGGATGATGAAAATTCGATTGTATAAAATTAACAATATATCTGTGTGTTTGATCATATGTGTGAAAATTATTTTTTTAAATACTCGTGATGCACAATATATCGTGTTGCAATACTTTTATTTAGAGTTTTTTCATCTGTATAGATAATAATCGTGCACAACTGACACGTACTTTTACGAAAAAGATTAATTGATTTCACGTGATAAATGGAAAACATGATGCGTGAATAAAAATTATAATAAAAATTTTTATTTCGTTCTTGTAACTTGTAGTCAAAACATTTAGTTTATTATTGATAACCATGAAAATTATATATATTTTTAATGTACTGCATTACTTGATATTTTATTTACTACATACTCACGTTTTAATTTTATTTATTGTTATCTTCAAACGTCAGCTTACAAAAACTATCATCAGTGAGAATATTAGCGATAGATACATTTATCTATCTCCCACGCCGTTCTCAGCATGCAACGTGGTGATTTTTTTATAAATTAATCCATCCAGAGACAATTTGAGTCAGTATATTAAAAGATACGTTTTGAAAAACTACTATTTCGATAATAAAGTTTTTAATACTAAATTTTAAAAAATGTAAGCATTCTTAAATATTATTTCTTTATAAATAGTACATTATTAACCTAGGGTATAAAGACTGGATTTACGAAACGAGAGGTTTACAGCCCTCGCCTTCGGCTCGAAGGCGAGGGCTGTAAACCTCTTTTCGAAGTTGCGATTTTGGGGTTAGAATGGCAAAAAATTAATTTTTATGATATTGCTATTGCTAATAATATTATAAAATAATTTCTGAAGATATTATAATAGATCATATTGAAAAAATATTTTAATTATTTATTACAAATATTATTAACAATAATCGTATACTAAATAAGTATAATATATTATTATTTTATAATCTATAATAATAATAAAAAAAATACTTGAATTAATTATAAGCTTCAAAATATATTTTTTAATATGTAATGCTTTTCGTAAAAAACTTTTGTTTATCAACCCAAGAAAATTTTTTTATTATTGATACATTTATTTTTAATTATATCTAAATTCAAAAATATATGTGAAGTCTTCAGTAGCTCACTTGGTAGAGCGGTAAATTCGCAGCTCGAGGGTTCGAGTTTGAATGCCGGTCTCTATAAATTAATAGAAGCATCAACGTACAGTACATAAATCATGTGCTTTATTCACAAACATACTGAAAACCACCTTTGGTAATTTATCAAAAAAAAAATTACTTAAAGCCTTGGAATATGTTTAATTTATTCATAGGACAAGAATTAGAGGTTGTGGACTAATTAGAAATTTTCAAATTTCTCATTTCATCCAATTTTATTACGATTCTCTGATATTTATATGACAGTAGATATCTTAAGACTTATGCGCGTTTTTTGAATAAAGCAGATGTATGAAAACAATGATTTCACAGATGTGAAATCATTGTTTTTATGAAGATTCATTCCTTGAAATTTTGATCGTTTATCAAAAGATGAGAGTTTAATTTAGATCATTTTCTCAAAGTTTTATAAAAATCCCTTCAGTTTAGAAAATAACATGAAAGATTAAAATACGTTCATTTAATTTTTGAATAAAAAATGTTAATACTTTGATGAATTATTAAAATGAAAAATAAATATAGTAAGGCGAGCAGAATGCGCGTATAATTGCTAATTTATTTAAAATAAAATTTTTGCACAAATATTATTGTATAAAAATAACATCAATACTTTGATTCTTACAGGTGGAACGTACATAAAATTTCGAAACGTCTTATTTTCCTTATACTTTGCTTAAGCAGCTTAATATTAAGCAGCGAGCAATCAGCAGCAGTATCAAAAAAGAAAGTCTGTATAATAGGTGCAGGTGCAGCTGGATTGGTTTCAGCTCAGCAGCTTGCCGAGTATCCTAATGAATTTGATCCTGTCATTTTTGAGAAAGATAATTACATCGGAGGCGTCTGGAGATACACAGATAGTATTGATGTTGACGAGAATAATATGCCCGTGCACAGCAGCATGTACGCCTATCTTAGGTGAGTTCTCTATAAATGATTTATAGTACATGAATCATACATTGTCAAAATTATGTTTTAATTTTAACACATACAAATGTTATAGATGAGACACAAATTTTTTTGTGTTAAAATTTAAAAATAAATTTTGTGTACTCAAAAACAAAAATGTTAACGTAGTACTCAATGAATGATACAAAATTTTGAATTATAAAAAGTGTAAATTTTACAAATTTATGTGGGTGAAATTTACGAATGTTAATTTTACATATGCGTAAAATTTTAATACAAATATTTTTAAGAAGAAAAAATTTTAACGAATTACATCAAATTTTTATAGTATAGTAAAGATGTTTACAAATTATAATATTAAAAATATAATTCCAACATTTTTCTATAGCAATATTTGCTAAAAATATTTTCTTGGCTGAAAGATATAATTAATTAAAAATTAAGAATTAAAAGTGATGGATGTATGTGGGTGGAAGGTGGGTTATGAAATAATTATACACAAACACTGTTACTGTTACTCTTAATAATCAATATATTGTCAAGCAATAATTAACACTCAAAATACTCTTTAGACTTTTAAGTACTCTATGCAGTTTACTCAATAGAAGATATAGAGAGAATGACCAGCACTTATAACTCATAGTACAAGAAAGGGCCATAAAGGGTGGGGAGAGTAATAAGGCAAAACAAACCTTACAAAAAGAAAAATTTTTTATATATAAATATAATAGTATATTATTTACCTAGAGAGTAAAAACGAAAAATGTCTGAAATCGTATGTAAATTGTCACCCGAGCCGAAGGCGAGGGTGACAAACATACGATTTAAGGCATTTTTCATTTACTCCCATGGTGAATATACGATTTTTTTACACAGGCAGCGTACAATGGGTACTTAACTTTTCGCTGGGAGGGAGTAAAATACCCACTGTACGCGCCCTGTGTAAAAAATATATTTTTTAGAACAAACCTTCCCAAAGAACTTATGGCATTTCCAAATTATCGAAACTTTTCTGGAGATCGCAGTTGCGTGACTCACAAAACCGTCTTATCATACTTGCAAAACTTTACTGATTACTACAATTTAAAACCATACATTAAGGTAAGCTTTTTTATTGAAATAAATTTCAAAATTTATGATTTTAGTATGTCAAAATCTCATAGTTTTCTTCTTAATATTTTATTCCACAGCTTAATCATTTAATTGAAAAAGTAACTTATATTCCTGGAAATGGAGACTGGCAAACTGATAAATGGCAAATTACAGTAAGGAAAATACGGCCTAGTAACAATACCTTTGAAACAACATGTGATGCAATCATGGTTTGTAATGGGTATGAAATAGTTTTGAATTTTTTTTCATATATTAGTGTAGTTATTAATATTAGCGAATTAAAAATTTGCAATTACTCAATCGTAGTCAATTGAAGTTAGTATTATGTCGTTACGAAATTAGTATATTCACATTAAGATATTTTATAGCACTGCGGACCTTAAATCCGCGTATTCCGGACGCTAGATAGGCTATTATTGGACTGTACAAAAAAGTATGAAATTCCTCAGTTTTTTACACAGTTTAAAACAATATTTATATTGAAATTTCACATCAGGTACTTTTAAACATTTTTTAACACGTAATAATACGTGAAATGTTAAACAAAATATAAGTTAAAAAATACGAATAATTTAGAAATGTTTGAAACATATGCAAATACGGCGTGCCATGACTTGAAATGTACAATGTATACACAAGCGCCGCGCATACGTGTCCGACGTGAGAAATATTAACAGAGAGAAAGAGATACACATATATCTTTCTTCGGGTTGAAGCGAGAAATATCAACAAAGAGAAAGAGACGCACATATATCTGTCTTCAAACGTCTTATTCAAAAACGAAAAACTCTATGCTGTTGTCTTTGTCCAATACGTTAATATCGTATCTTCTGTCCCTGTCATACAACGTTTTATAACTTGTACAATAGGGTTTCGAGTCAACAGTTTTCGCGGAGTGCGTACCTTTTGCTTTTTTTATGAATTATCATTCGTGAAGTGCATAGATCTAGTTTGTTATTGATTTCTATGCGCATAGATTTTGTCCGGCGGATTTATGATCCACGAGCTATAAAATAATATAAGATACGTGAACTCTAAGTGGCACTTTTGTACGGCGTGCAATTGGCGTCTTCGCTTCGCTCAGACGCTAACTGCACGCCGTACAAAAAAGTACCACTTAGAGTCCGTGTATCTTAATGTACTATTTTTTTAGTTTACTTGGCTCTATTTTAGAGTACGTAGCGTCGATTTTTTCTTAAAATTTGTTTTTATATTTTTTACAGCATTATAATACATATAAAAACACAGAATTTGTTAATAATTGATAAATAATAATGTTCAATCAAATAGATATAAATAAAAAAAATTGAAAAAATGCATAGATAGTCTAGACGACCAGAGAATTGGAGGTCAGTTGCGCCAACAAAGGGTTTTTAGCGTATTTTGAGTAGACAGATGTTAGTTTAATCTATATTTAAAGAAAATTTTTAGTACTTTGTCAACTAAAACTTTTTTTTCAGTCATTACTTTGAGCCACGCATGCCGAGAATAAAAGGAATAGAAACATTTCCTGGTAGAGTAATACACAGCCATATATATAGAAAGCCGGAAGATTTCTCAAATCAAACAGTTCTTATTCTTGGAGCCTCTTCTTCTGGTATTGATATCAGTATTGAAGTCAGTGAATTTGCCAAAGTAGTTTATCTAAGTCACAATAAACCCAAGTAAGGATTTCATATGATTAGAAAAGTATAGCATTAATAATGTTTAATTAATCAAAAATATGATATTCATTCCGAGAAAAGATTGTAAAACTTTTTTTAACATAATAAATTTTTTTTTAATATTTTAAATATTGTATATTATGAGCAATTTTCTAATAGATGATAAAAAGAAAGAGGTGAAATGATAATTTTTAATTAAACTATATTCGTTACAAAATACTTATTTTGTAAAATTATAGAAAAGCCTTTAACTTTTATAAAATTACAGATATATTTTTATTTTATTACACATTAATCCACCAGTTCCAATAGTAGCAAATGTGTTGCATTCAAAGTTTCTTATTTTTTAAAAGATATTTTCGATTTGATTTATTAAAAAATAATTATGAAATACAAATTCTTTTAAATATGTTTTTGAAAAGAAAAACTTAAGAAATTTTGTTTACTTAAAGTATTTTATAATTTTTTAACGAAAAGAAATATATTCACACGTCAATTTATACAATAAAATCAATTCATCAATAGAATTGAACATCGGCTACCATCCAATATAATCCAAGTATCAGGAGCTATTTCAGCAAATGGTAGTACATTAACACTAAAGGATGGAACAACTGTGAAGGCGGATTCGATGATATTTTGTACGGGTTTTCTTTTTACTTATCCTTTCTTGGATGAAAGTACTGCTATTAAAGTTGAAGACAATCAAGTTTCGCCAGTTTATAAACATTTGATTAATATTGAACATCCATCAATGGCTGTAGTTGGTCTTCCCTTACTTGTTGTCCATTTCCCGTTATTCCATGTACAGGTAAATTAAAACACTACGATTTTTATCTTATAAAAATGTTTATATTTTAATTTAAAAGCTGCAACTTTTAAATAATTCTGTATTTTTTAAAATTTTAATACCAGGGCCATTATTTCGTTTCACTATTGCAAGGCAACGTCAAATTACCCAGTAAGGCGGAAATGTTAAAAGATAGTGAATTAAAAGGCAAGCCAAAACGATATGCTCATATCCTCGGAAATGCTCAATGGGACTATAATGATGAATTAGCTCATGCTGGTGGTTTTGAACCATTGCCTGCTTATTACAGAAAAGGTTATGAAATCTGGGATGCTTACAGAACTGTTAACATCTTGGACTTTAAAAAAAGTAATCTTCTTATCAAGGAGAATGGAGATGTTGAACTCGTTCATCCAAAATCAACTGAAGATATCAAACATCAAACATTATAATAATATAAATGATTCTTATTTTGAAGAATGTGGACTATTAGAATTAATCTATTCATACAAATTTTAGTAGAATAATTATTATACTATAACGATGATGAAATTATAATATGTGATAAGAATGATAAAAATAAACATTATCTGCATTTAAGTTTATTATTCCATTAATTTAATCTACTTTAAAATAAAAGAAAATAGCCATTTATTTAGTAGTTCTCAAGATATCGTACAAATAGATTTATAAAGCATGGTTCCGAGAAACACATTTTAATTTTAATTTACATGTAAAAAAGTAGGTCTGTTTTTTTGCTATAATTTGATTTATCATGATCTTATTTTGAGATAAACTGGTTTGGGAATATATACTACACCTATCAAGCTATCAAAACATCAAAAAATGGAAAATAAGACATTGATTTTTGGGTTGGACGAGAACCTAGCTGCCTTAAAGATGGATCTTTAAATGTAAAAAAAAATAAGTATAATACCGTAAAAAGGGACAAAGCGGGCAGTGAAGTAAAATGGAGCATTTTTTTATATGATACTATATTTTTTATGTAATTTATGTTTGTATAATAATAATAATTTTTTTTATTTCTATAAATATGCTATAAAAGACGAGTGCGTATATCACTTGTATCGCTTACGTGTTGAGTATACTATTTTAATACATCATGAGCAAAACATGATTATTTTTGCGGTTACTAACCGAGCGGAGCAAGGATGACAATCAGGCGAATAAATTAAAAAAAGGAAATCATAAATATTTGCTACTAGATTATTAATACAATGAATATTATTCACTCTACTGCGCGTAAAGTGCTTACTGTACCCCCTATAAACGCAGCCTAAAATACACCGAGTACGCCCTGCTAATTTTCAAGTTTAAAGAATTATAGTTCATTGGTTGATGACTTATGAATTTATCATTTATGAGTTTATGCTTGCCGGACTGATGGTTTATGGATTCATGGTTCATTGATTTATGGGTTTATCGATTATGGATTTATGGTCTGTGAGTTGATTATTAATGGATTTATGGTTCGTGGGTTTATGATCGATAGGTTCATAGTGTTTGCGTTTTTAGTTAATGTTTTATGAGTCTATGGTTCATGAGCTTATGGTTCATTGGTTTACAATTGATAGTTATATGGAATTTTGCTTTATGGGTTAACAATTTATGAGTATATGCTTATGGTTTAAGGGTTTATAGTTTATGGCTTTGTGGTTTACGGATTTATAGTTTATAATTCAAGTTTTTAAATTATGATTATCTGTTTAATGAGATAATAGTTTATTGTTTCATGATTTATGGATTCATCTTCCATGGATTTATCTTACTAGCTTTATAGTTTATGGGTTTGGAATATAGTTTTTTATGGCTAATAAGTTTATATGTATATTGTTTGCGGGTTCATGGTCCACAGTTTGTGGATTAGTGGAAAGGATCTGCGTTTTATAGATTTATGGTTTATGAGTTCATGTGTTGATGCATTTATTGTTTAGGGGTATATACTTTATGGGTTTCTAGTTTATGAGTTTATGGTTTTCGGGTACCTATTTCGGGTACATGGATTTGCGGTTTATGAATCAAGGACTTAAGGTCTATGAGTATATGTAGAATAAACTCATAAGGTGAATATATATCTATAAAATATAAATCCAGAAACCATAATATTCCAATTCTGAACTTATCAAATACCATATGACTGATTTCTACTTAGCCGTCACTAAATTTTTTAATAATTTTTTTTTATTCAAATCACAATATTATATAAAAAAACTTATCTCGTAAATTTTTAATAAATTCTATCAAACAGAGTAGCATATTAAATAACCATTTATATTAAGTTGTTGTACACCACAGTGTATAATATACTATTTTCTTTTAGTAAAGATGTACATATTTTTCGTTTTACTTTATTTTATGCACGTTGTGCAGAAGTTGAAACATTAAACTTTCACCAGTAGCTTGGCATAGATAGCCAGTTCGCAATGAGGAGTTTTCTTCCTTGATTTTGGTAGCAAAACCACAAATTTTCGGCCAGAGTATGAGGACAAAGTATAGAATCCATCACTGGGACTGAAGTAAAACAGTAGTTTTATATGAGAGATCTTCATCTTTTAATTAATATTTTACAAAATGGTAGTCATATTTTTTAACATAAAATTTAATTTACTAGATTTAAAATCGAAAAATCTTTTGATGTCATTTTATTCTTCAACTATTTCATTAAATGTTTGCCTGAGATGTATATAACTTATATTTAATAGAAGAAAAAAATCGATCGCGGTTTGAAATAATAGAAAATTATCTCGAGTCTCATTTAATTTAACATGCATAGTATATTGACAATCTTATTCAATAATCTGTGGAAATTCCAAACTGCGAAATCAATTTTCCACTTTAATGAGAATTATTCGGATGAACTCGAGATCTTTTTAATTCAACTTTATCATTATCTCTTTTAATAGCGGTGAGAAAGTGCAAATACGTCGATTCTAATTGTAATTAAATAAGTGATAAATTTTGTTTAAAATTTATAAATATTGAAGACTTATTAACAAAATTTAATCACTTTTTTTATTGAAATCCTACTGATTGTAAATAATAATACAAATAATAATTCTAAAGATATAATTTCAAAATAAATAAAAATAAAAATTATGTTTTGAAATGCAAAGATGTTAGATGGTAATTATTTTATCAAAAAGTTTTCTTATGAAGTTTATGAAAAGATTGACTATATTTCAATTATTATTGCATACTTTTTTAGTTTCTGTATAATTTATGTTCTAAGTAAATACTTTTTTTCAAACTTCAAAGAGCTTCATTGGATGAAGAAATTATATTATATATAAAAAAAAGAAAAAAAAAATTATAAAGTTTCAAAAGCTACTTACGAGTAAAAGGTTTGAATTTAAAAGCTTAACTTTTTTTTAGTATTATATATCGCAAATCGATAATAATATTAAGGATGATGAAATATTTATTATAGATTACTCTTCAAGCAATTTTAATATACAGTAAAAATTAACGTAAGAACTTTTTTTAAACAAGTTTTAATTCATTTGAAATATGATTTACTTTTTAGCAGATATTTTAAATAATAGATAATCTATTGGAACAAACTTTTGGATTTGAAACTAAATTTTTGTGTTTATGTACACTATATCTTATTAAAGTTGAAGGTGTATAAAAAAATATTTTCCATTATTTCTTTTAAATATTTAATTTTACATTTCAGTCTCAGTTAAAAATGTATTTTCAATACTAAACTTTTTCAAACATAAATGAAAGTCCTTTTAAAAAGTAATAAAAATCAGTTGATGTCTTTATTTTTACCAACTAATAGAATTTGATTATTTTAAGAAGAAATATGATGTGAATGAAAAAAATATCAATTTTATTAAATTTCAATGACATCTTTCTACCCTCTCCAGAGTTACAATGATTTACATGGCTAATCTTTTCTCTCACCAAAATTTCTCTAAAGACCATCACCATCCACAACATCAGCAGTGACACGATGTGCGCGTTACGAGAAGAATAAAAAATGTGCGACGCAAAAAAGTCCGCTTTCTCAGTAATTTTTCGAGCAAAAAAAAAACGATCTCAAGTTGTGTTTTATATTCAGGCTTTGCTTCTTTTAAGGGAGTTGTAGGGAGGTAATAGACTTTAGTCTTTCTAGCTTTTCTTTCTTATAAACATGTAAAACCAGCGGTATATAAGCAGGTGCGTATTCTTCTTGCGAGCTTGATCTTGTTAATGTTGGAATATCCACTTGAATTTGCATTTTAGAGCAGAATGTAAACTTTATTTATCCGTTCGTCTAACCATTACTCGATAAAATAAACCACTTGGAAGCTGTAAATACGCGCATTGCGTACAGTTTCCTTATAATGATTCGACAAGCATAGCTTCTATTTCGATCGATGCGTGCAAAGCACATTAACGTTCTGTTATTTAAGTTTATTTCTTTTGCGTTTTTCAATCATTCTCTGTAGAAGATGAGAATCAAGTTACACTTTTCTATGTTCTAAAAAATTGTTAATAAAAAATGCTTTTCGATTCTGGAACATAGCCAAAAAATTTATGAATAACTCCCATAAATTTTACTATCGGAACATTATTTTTCTTTTTCTGAATCAAATGAATAAACATGACCTTAGAAACAAAAGTTTGAGTATATATTATTACTTAAAATCTTTGTATTGGACATTTACAATATCTTTGGGCATACGAATATGATTTGTGAAAGGTGTGAATCAAAATAATTTTAAAATATCAAAAGTTCGTGCCAAACAAAGTTTAATTTTCATTTCTAAAAATGAAATAAATTTTTTGGTAGAGTTGCAATGTACCAATTAGTTTTTGCTCATTTCATGAATCATTTCAAACAAAATTCTTTATTTATTTCTAATGCAGTCAAAACACCAAAATGACTAAATATTTCCTTACACTATGAAAAAATCTATGTATCTCTGAGAAAAATGTATATTAATCTAGTAGTAGTAGTGGCAAAAAAAAAGAGTAGAGGAAGAGAGGATCCAAGTTGAATCTCGCATGTAATAATTTTAAAAAGAATATTGTTTGCGATTCGTGGAAACGAATTCTGCGCTTGTGTTATTATGACAAAGAAAATTAGTGCAGTAATCACCTAACACACTTGTTATGTATATTATTTTTTAAAATACTATTTTCGAAATTCGACATTTCTTTTTTGTTTAGCATGAGTATAGTAATTTATTCCCACAATAGTGCGAAAATATACTTTTTTGACACTCCGTGCGCGAAGCTCAATTTCGCGCACGCTGTACAAAGTGACACGTGCGAAAATGGAGCTTCTTACACGTCGTGTCAAAAAATATTGTTCGATACTCGTGCGAGAAAGTGATTTCTTCCTCGTGTGATCTTTTCACACGAGTAAACCGCCACACGAGTAAAAAATCACTCTCACGCACTAGTATCGAAAAATACTATTTAAAAAGTGAGTACCAGTGCGGGAATCGGTCACTTTACGTATGCTAATTTTTGAAAAAAAAAAAAAAAAACATTGCGATTTATGGAATCATCCTATAAAATTTACAATGCAATTTTGTATAAAAATTAATGTGATATTTTCTTGATACTTATAGTGATAACATCTCATAAAATTTATAGAAAAGCACAGCAAAAATTATCGTCAATACGTTTAAATTTATTGGCCAACTATTAACTTTTTTCATGTTATAAATATAGACTCGTATATAAAAAAATAATCTAAAAATACATGATGCTTCATAACTAAAATGACTTTTATAGAAAAATTCACTCCACGTAGAAAAATAAAAAGTAGAGCTTTCATTAGTTTTAGTAACTTATTTTCATTCAAAATTATTGTTGATGAATTCAGAAACATAATTCTTACAATAAATTTTATAAAATTAAAAAAAAATCTGAAAAAATACAAGAGATTAATTAACTCAAAATTTTTTTTAAGCTTAAAAGTATAAAACTGTCTGGACTCTGATGATTACAAGCTTTTACGTACTTACAACTTTGAATAAATCGGCGTCTCCTGCATGGACTCTTAACGCACCCCTCTTAAAATTCACACGACTTTTACTAAAGTTTACCCCTTGTCATTCTAAATCCGTTGAAAGCTCTATCTAAGAAAAATTTGGCTTTCCTCTCTTTTCGCACTACACATTTGTTTTCAAGTTAAGAAAATCTGTGATAATTTTACTTTATTATTAATTTTCTGCAAAATATTTTTATTTGATATCAGTCGAATAGTTATTTAATTATAATAATATCAATAAATGCAACGCATAAATTTCACAATAATGCGATACAACCGTTTTTTCTAAAAATTGTATTAATATAAAAACGAAACTATTAACTCATAATTTTCTTCTATTGAATAGAACATGTTTTTTATGGAAACTATATAAATATAACTCTAAAAATTTTGAAATAATTTGATAATCCAATTTCAATTAAAATAATAATTAATCGTTGGTTTGTTTGAAATAGAAAATTACGATGTGTAAAAAAGAATAGATAAATTTTGTACCTTTTTTAATCTCGATTGACTTTTCAAACTCTTTTTATCTGTCCTATTATCAATAGTGCGCATCTGGGTCAACGCTATAGGAAATAACTTTTCGAAAAAATTGTTTTCTCATTCCATTAATCAGTCGATACCTGATGAACGACTTTCTTAAATGTCGTATACTTGAACTTATTGTAAAATCAATATTAAAATAATATCATAGTTTTTGAATTAATTGCATTTTTTTCATGTAAAAAGTTAATAGAAATAGAAAAAAGGAAAATTTAAATTTATTAAATAAACTTACACGTATGAAAGAAAAGTTGAAGTACAAAGTCTTTTGAAATAGGGCAAATGTTACTTTGATATGCAACTCAGTTTTTCCGTCTCTTTGTCATTAGTCGTTAAGCGGATCTTTTTTTTCAAGGGCTTTGGATGATGCAGCGGAAGTGGAACGGGATCCGAGAATTTTTTAATAACGCAGACCCGGTAACTCCCATCTGTTTCCTTAACTTCTAATTCTTTTTTTCCTTTAAAGTCACTCATTCTCTCTCCCTTTCTCTCTTCTTTACTCTCGTTCATTTTAAAAGACTTTAAATCACTCGCAAAGTTGAAAAGAAAAGAGAAAGCTAGTATGAGTCATTTTTTTTCATTATTCAGGCATTTGCAAATTGCTTTCGAAAAATCATAATATTTTTAAAGTAGAAAAAACATTCGTTTTTGGATTCATTGTTATAATCTATGTTAATATTTTATAATGATTATTTAACGCGTTAAGTCTTTAATTTAATAAGAGATTTGATTCAAATGATACTATATCAAAAATAAAATCCATTTTTTTATATCGATTTCTCTAATTTCAAAGGTTATATACGCACATGAATGATATTTATATAGTCAGGAGCAGTATCATTAATAGAAGCAAAAAATTTCTTATATTTTTAGAATATTAGGAAAAATAATTACATACCAAAGGTATTAGTTCAATTAGAATTACGTAAAAAATATTCTAAATGATTATTGTACTGTCGATTAATTTGCTCAAGACACTTTAGAAAGTATAAAAGTAACAATAAAATTAATAATTCATCTTTATATTTAAATAAAGCACATGAGCTATTTAAATTACAAAACAAAATTTAATTGTAAACATTTAAATAATGAATTTGCACTAAAAGTCCATTTATACGCAACAAAATTGCTTTTTAACGGTTATTTAATGGTCGAGTTCCTTTTATGCCAATGAGAAAGCTCATTCATTGAGTAATCCATAAAATATATCGTCATATAAAGAAAAATAATAGAAAGGAAGTGAATAGTAACAAGAGACTCAAAGCTATAGAGTATGTATATGAAATTGAAATGAGACGATATCAATCAAACGGATTTCACTATGAATCATTTTTAAGCCATAATGACTCTCAATTTATATACCCTCTTTTGATCAAAATATTCAATTCTTTTTAGTAAAGAATGTTTCCTAAAGCTTTTTTTTTCAGAAAATCATCCATAATTCTTATTTTTCTAATATAATGTTCATAAAAATTTTTCTATTTTATGTAACCTTATAAGAAAAAATCTGATTATATTTTACCTTTCTGTGTAAACATCATTGGCGGATAAGCTGATTATTAAGAAATATGAGGTTTATGTCAAATGTACGTATCAAAACAAGCTCATTAGCGCGGTTGTTGAATCAACAACAGTTTGAAATTTAATATGATTCTGACAATATTATGTGACTGACTATGCACTTGTTATATCATACGCTACCATGTCACGCGCTGTATACGATTTCATCATTATATTACGCTCTGAACTAATTCGTATTACAGTAGTAGAATTAAATATGTAAAGAAAAAGATAATTATTACAAAAAATTATATTGTAAGAAAAGTTCGTTTATTTTATATTATTATTATGTCTTTAAAAAATTAATTTGATTTGATTATTTCTCTTATTTTAATAAATATAAAGGTATATACAACAAAAAAATTATTAGATTAGAATTTGTGGGGTAAAGTGATACCGATATTTTTTTTATAATTTATTTTATTTAACGTCGCTGAACTTATGCGGTCATTGTGATGTTAATTAGCGACGGAGTTAATCAGTGTGTTTGTGGATAAAGTACATATAACGTACAGTGGTACTTATATAAATCGGCTGAGAGCGGGATTCGAACTCGAGTCCTCGAGTTTACGAATCCGTCGTTCTACCAACTGAGCCACTGACGACCTCACATGGTATATGGCTTATGCATGCATATATATGTATTTTTGTGTAAATATACACGAGGATATATTTCTTTGTTACTCTAAACTTGCCACAAATATTTTGATGGTAAAAAAAATGTATTCTTATTTTCTATATAATTTCTTTTGAATTTGATTTTATGAACTATATATGTTATATATGAGTATAATTATGCACATGCATATGTCTATTTTTAGGTCGTGATCGTGCCTTTAAAGTTATTTTGAAAGATTTAGTTTAAACGTTGCACATTAATGATAATTTTAGTCATTTTCGAGAAAAGTGGAAAAACTATGTTTCGATGGATTATAGCATTTTTAACGATCAAAATATAATTAATACAATTGACAATTTTTATACTATTTGTGATATATAATTATTTGAAACTAGAATAAAAAAATCGTAAAATACAATAATATTAAAATAAACTTATAGATTATACTTAGAGTGTGATAATATTGAAAGATTAATGTTACAATTTTCAGAATTTTCTTATTCGTTTAGAGCGTCATTTTGTTGAATCATTTTAGTTAAAAATGATTCTAAAAATTTTAAAAATTTCTTCATTTTCATATTAAGAAAGAAAGTTTGAAAAATAATCATATTATATGTAGAATTTATGCTGCGGAATATGGTGATGACTCAAGAAAAACAATTAACGAAGGAGTATTTAATTTACTTTATTTATATAATGAAAATTATTTACATTTTTTAAAAATAATCACGTTAAAATCGATCATACTTCATCATCATGCTGGGACCCAGTGAGTATTAATAAGATTAATTCTCTGAAACGTGTTTTCCAGAATAAGTGCATTAAAGAAACACAATTTCTAGCAACTTATCAATATTCTAAAGTATAAAAATGAATTTAGTTTTACTTCGTAAAGCGATGACACTTAGGAAGACAATAAAGTTATGCTCAATAATTATTCTTATTAATCACAAGTTATGAGTTTCAATCGAAATAAAGGAATATTTATTTTAAATAACAATAATTTTTTAATTAAAATATTTTTGTTTCATTACGCAAATATTAATATAAGTTTTAATCTTAAAGAATTTTAATGATATGCTGAAAATTCGATCAGCTGCCATCTCATTAAAATATTTGATTAAGAGTAAATCGACCTTCATACAACGAATGAGCTGTGCAAATCAAATTCCTCAGCAGATGAGGTGAATTAATGATAAAACTTTTAAAATGTTTTGTTATTGAGTATGCCAAGCCTGTGACCTCACGTCAAATCAAATATAAAATTTTTTTAAAGAATAGATATGAATAAGTATGAATCATCATATAATTAAAACTTTCAAGCATATTTTATATATCATATTTCTAATACATATAATACGACTCATTGTAATAAATTTGACTGATAGTTACATTCAATTTTTAAAAAGAATGAATTCATTATTTTTAATAAAACCATACATAATCTTCTCGTTTCGTAAAGAAGCCTCTGCTCCACTGTACGTAAGGTACTATTTCAAGCTACTAAATTCAAATTACAATCACAAGTAAAGTTTTAATGATAATTTTTAAATTCAAAGTTTTTTAACAGTAAAAATGTAATTAGTTATCAAAACAAATAATGAATATTTTTTAAACTCGAATGCAAAATGCCAGTTGGCTAAGCTTTGCTTGGTTACTCTAGTTTTATAACGTAATGTTTTATAGTCTCTCAAGTCTTAAGCTTCACTTTATGAAACACAAAAAATAAGCTCATAGTAATTTCATATACAGTTTTCTATTTACGAATTAGTTAGAATAGTACTTCTCGTCAAAATAGTATATCACGTAAAATAAATTTAATTTCTAGAAAATAAAATAGCAAATAAATATTACTTTTATTTAATTCAGCTTACATTAAAATGTTATCTGAAATTTTATTAATAAAGTTTTATTATAAAAAAGAATTTTGAAGTTTTTATATCGTATTTTTTCTAAAAATATATAATCAAAGATTGAATTTATAGTAATTTTTTTGTCAACGCATTTTTTTTATTTTTCAATATAAAAATGCTCTTTCATAAAATGTTAATGTCCCTTTCTAAGTTTTAGTGCGTAAATAGCAGCAGCAAATAATGAACATTAAATTCACTTATACTACGTGAAACGCACATAAGATAAGACAAATCGAGCGGAACTTCGTTTACGATATTCTAGATAGTACTTTTGCTTTTCTTCCTATTGCCACAAGTCTTTTTCATTATAGATACTTGGTAGAATAAATGATATCGATTTGTTGCACATAGACTAGCTTAGGTTTTCTTATGCTTTACGTATTTTACGTAACCTAGAACGATCCTAACTGTCAACGTAAATTTAATTTAAGCGTACTTTAACATATATAGGATCCTTGCCGAAAGACAATATTATAACGAGCCCCGCGAAATTTCCGTCGTTCCACTGTCAAGTGAATCCCAAATAGAATCGCGGATTCGCCCCTTGACTATTTGCTATGTGTATGTCTGTATGCATGTATGTGTGCATGCATGTGTGTGTGTATGTCTGCTATACTCGTAAATCCTCTTACTCCCCTTTCTATCTAAAATGTCCTTTATATATACGAGAAACTGCGCTTTCTTGCCAGTGCAGTTAGCTGGGATGATGTTTCTCTCATTTGCAGGCTTATTGTTCATTGTTATTCAGTCTTTTTTCAAAAGATAAACTTTATTTTACATTATTTTAAATTATTTAATTCACGTTTTGAATAACAAAATTCATAATGTGTTGATTAATTCATAATGAAAAATTGAATGACTTGAATTTTGAAATAATTAATTTAATACTTTAATAATTTTTTTACACTATTGGCATGATCTTCAACAAATTCATTTTAAATTTTATGTCTCCGAAAAATTCAACCTGAATGATAATCAAGCGCATGACCCTTGATTTACGATTGTTCCAGGCACAGTAACCACTAGAGCACAGCATTTTAATCGCTTGAGCCAAACGTCGTTTTATATAATTTTATAAATTTGCGTAATTGAATTTAATGAAATTAAATGAAATTTAATGAATTAATAAATACTTTATTTAAATTGATTTTTAATCTAAAATTATTGGACTTAATAAAAAAAATAAAACAGTCTTATCACTTTTAGGATTTAATTATTACCAAAAGTGCAAAATTAAAAAAAAAACATTAATTTAAATTTTTTTTAAATTTATCAATGCATATAGAATTTATTATCAATAAATAGAAAATAAATTATTATAACTTATCAATAAAATTAGATTAATTGTAACAATCTATAAACAATCATATAAAATGTTGTTAATTATTACGATTTCATATGCAAAACATTCATGTATAATCTAAATTATGACGAAAGAATCGTCTAAAAAAAAACATTTTTGTACATTAGTCATCATATTTGTACTGTATTGCCAAGTATTAGTATATTGAAACAATAAGTTTAGAATTGAAAAATCAAAACATCTTATAAAAATATATCATTGTTAGATTTAATCAATGAACCGAATGGTTGAATTTATTAAAGATTTAAAATATAAAAAAAAAAAATAAAATGTTGTTTGAATCCTAACAAAAATAAGTTTTTCAAAGAACGTAATAATCAAAACAAAAAGCTCGTAGCCACGTAAACAAGCTACCAGAAATCTTCAGTATTACAGGTGTACTATAAAGTCTACTTTCCTTTTCACTTGTTTTTCTTTTTTGTCTCAAGAAAAAGGTCGTAAAAGGTGAAAAACGAAATATAAAATAAAGAAAAAAAATAAGAAGCAAAAAGAATGGCTTCAGAGGTAGGCTGCCTTACCGCAAGAATGTCGCGCCAAGACGGCTCAGACAATACATTTTAGCGAGTTAAGAAAGTAATAAATTGGATAGGCTATACAAAAGTAAAAGGAGTAGGAAAAAGCCGCTTGAGCTTTTTTGCTTTAGTTGCAGTGATTCGAGGGGAGAAGAAAAAAGAAGATAAAGGAAGAAGGAAAGACGGAAGGATGAACAAGTAAAGAAGCTCATAGCGGGTGAGTAACATAGCGCTACGACTTAGCTCATAAGTGAGCTTTAGCAAAGTGAGAAGAAGAGAAGACCAATATAAATGTTTGCGAGACAAGCGGACAAGTACAAATTTTCAGTCTACTGAAATCTTTTTTTTCGTCTACAAAGCTGCCAACGTGATTCTTTCTCTCCCTCTTAACTCGAAAAATCGAGTAATTTACGGCCATTTGTTATAATAGTACTTGAGTTCCTTGCTAACGATGATATTTTTTCACATTAATCTTGAAGATAACAAATATTAGTTGGTTTTACAGTGATTATGGATTAATATGATAAAAATTAAATTAAAAATTTTTTTAAATTAATTACAAAAGTTAAAAAATAATTGATTTTAATTCTCCAGAATGATTTTTGACTTTACTCCTTACTTCCATATCGTACAGTTAATATTTATGCTTCAAGTTGGATTTTATTAAATATTTGGATAAATACTGAAGATGTCAATGTCTGTATAAATTAATACACTCGATTGTTTCATTTTTATTTACGGAAACGAAAATACTTGAAATTCTATAAATATTAAAATTTTTATAAGCGTATGCAATAAATATGAATATGGATGATGCATGCGAAGAAATATTCTTTTTACGGAAAACTTTTTGGACGATAAATTTTCATTGAAAATGTAACAATTCTCTTATGAATATATATTATTTGCTTGGACATTTTTGATTTACATCATTTGAACGAGAAAAAAATAATTGATATTGGATCACAAAAACTTTGTTTAATTATATGAAAAACTTTTAAATATAAAATAATATTTTTATCTATATGAGAATTATATAGATAATATATATATAGATTTAATTCATATATTAGACAGCATAATGGAAAATAATTAAAAGGAAATTATACTGAAAAAAATATAAATTAAATATTCATTATAATTAATGTTTTTCTATTTTACTCAAAATAAATGTTTTTAGTTAATGAGTTAACGTTTAAATTTTAATTTCATATTATTAACGCTAAAACGTGAGCAGGTTATAATTACTTTTTAGCTTTACGACAGATCTATCTTAACTTCCAATATATTAAATTTTTTTGTTTCATAAAAATGAAAATTTTATGTTCACTTGTTAAAAGCTGATACTTTTTTCTCCTTATAAAATTGAATTTTAAAACGCAATATAAAAAAAAAAATTATTGTTGAATCTCAAAAAAAATTTTCAAAAATGATATTCGAATGTAAGTTACAAGATATTTGCTGCGTATTAATAATATTTGAAATGGAAATCCTTTTTTATTTATAAAAGTTTTGCTTTCCCATAAAATCATAGCAGAAATTCAACTTACCGTTGACATTATACTTGTCATAAAATTATTATTTCTTCTATTACTTTTACTTTTACCCTTACTTGAACATAACTTTAACAATAGTCGAGACTAAGCGGCTCATCGCATACATATATACACAAACATGCATATAGTACAGAGATATAGGAAGAAGCGACTGTTGTTGTCGCCACATAGTCGACGCAGCGTAGCTTTTATTTGGCGAGACTCACAGGCGCCACGCAGTTTTAGCAGTCGTATAGATAAAAAAAAAGAGAAAAGGGGGAGGGGGATGAGTAAGAAATATATAAAGATGTATAAAGCATTGTAAAGCTTCCCTAACAGTAACGTTGCATAAAGGCTAATTCATCGTTGTAGAGGAGGAATTTGTGACCAACTGGATATATATCGCCCAGACAAACATTGATTTTTCACTTAACTTGTTTGAGAGCAAGAGAGAAAGAGAGGCAGGGAGAGTTTAATGCAAATGATACAAATTGTGACTAAGGGATTAGAATGGGAATTGTATTTTATCGTCCTTTCTATTAGTGCATTTAATTTTAAGTTCTTGAAGTAGATATCGAGGCGAGGTGGTAATATCTGCATTAAATAAGGACTGCTTATCTCGAGCTATATTTTTTCATTTTATCTTTGTAACTTCGTACCTAAACTCAAGTTATTAAATGGAATATTTATTTTAAATGCTAATTTAAAAGAGAAAATTATTATTTTTTACATGACTTTAAATAATTTAGTTTTAGATATTTTTATATATACAGATTTTAGCTAATTTACTTTTTTTTTTAAAGTGTTACATGTACTACTTTATCTGCCGCACTGAAGAAAGATGCATAAACCTTTATACTTGCTTTTCACTACATCTAATTATTCTAAATTACGTTAAAAAAGAAAAACGACAACATTTTTCAAATACTATTTTTTTATCTTTTTTCGCTGAACTGGCACATAATATATTTTTATCCTGCTCGCACATTTTTTACTTCGAATAGATGGCGCCAGTTTTGCCTCAACAGACTCTTTAATGCTTTGTTTAATCTTTACAAATGGAATGTAATAAAAATATGACTTTATCGGGAGAAGTAAGTACAGTCAATAATTTTCTTTTATAATCTTTGCGTAGAGTAAATTACAAACTACAATACAAAATATAAGTATTTTGTGTAATATAATTTAAACATTTTAACCTTATCTTCCTATAAGTCTATGAAATGTTTCAATAAAATTTTTCATTCTTATTAAGCTAGTACAAAATATTTTGAATATATTTTCAATAAATTATAATTATCTTATTGTATCATATAAATTCTTTTCTTTGAAATTATTTTATTTAATAATTTTAATACGAAATTTATTGTTATTATAATTCTTTTGCCAAGTAAATCTCTAGCTTAAAATATTCTAAATATTTAATATTGAAGGATACCAAAGTTAAAACAAGTAATTCCATTCATTAATCAAGATAAATGTTTTATATGAAAATAAAATATTAATTTTATAAGTATTATGATTGATATTTTGCAAACTGATAATATTTCTAATTATTTATTTTATTGACAGAATTCAATTTGTAACTAGTATTAAAGAATTCAATTTGTAACTAGTATTAAAGTAAGCTTGAAATAGCCCTAATCTATATAATAAGTAGTAAAGCACGTTAAGTTAACTTCAAACGTTAAAAATGACATAACTTTAAGAGATACACTAAGAGCGATCGGCTTTCGAAAAATTGGCTTTCAACTATCTCTTGATATCTTTCCCAAAGTTTAATGGCTCAATTCACAGGGGAAGAGCGAAACGTATCGCTTAATCAAAGGGAGAGAGTAAAAGTCGTTTGGATTATATAAGCTTTTCTTTTATATATAAATTCCAGAATATTAGTATACGTCTTGTCGTCACTTCTCCTGCCAAATAACATCATCAAAGGAGAGTTAAGTTTCATCGTATAATTTTCAATATTCTGGAATGTTGTCTATAACTTTAGTATCCATCAAACGCGTAATACCGTACGTCACTTGATCCATGCTTTTCTGCTACAAGTAGTAACAACTGGACTGTGGTAAGGCACTTGAAGAAAACCACTGTTGGGAGACGCCCTGTTCAAGAGAAAGTGGATACTTGAGACGAAGAATCTTTGCTCCTTTATAGACTCGCCTTTCTCTCTTTCTCTTTATCAAACCGCACTTTTCCACGCTTGATCTCTATTTCTCAAGGCTTTTCAAGCGTAAAAGGAAGAAAGTGCGAGAGAGAGAAAGAGAGAAGGTGCGTGTAGGGGTTTATAAGGTGCTTTTCCTATACTTTACGTTCACATGTGACCTTATCCTTTCAAAATTGCCAGCTGTCCATCAGAATTCACTCGTCCACTTGGTTTTCCCATGAGAGGGGTATGCCCTTTCTTAACCTTTTTTTTTCCTTCGAAAAAAAGAGCGACCTTGTACTCCTGATATTTCACCTTATATTTTTCAGTTCAAGAGAAATACTCGGTTTACGTTTTAATGGTGTCGTTCATATTAGTCACTTGAAGCGATATAATATCTTCTGAAAAGAATTTCATAATATTTCTTTTTTTTACGCTTCAGTTTAAAATATTTTTAATTAAAGATAATAAATCATTTTTTAATAAACTTTATTAAAATTGAAAAAATAATAACTTCAGTTGTTTGATTATCAAAAAAATGCTCTAAAATGATTAATAAATTAAAGAACATAAACATGTTATAGCTGTAATTATATTTGCTAAATAATTTCCCCTCATTAGTATAAAAGTAAATACAGCACAAAATTCAATCATTATCAGAAATTAATTCCAATATAAGTTTAGTGTTTGTTGTATCGATCATATACGAAATTAAATTTCGTAAATAACTTAATTTTTATTAAATATCATTATACAAACATCATATCTATAATTTCATAATATTAGCACGATTAATATTATCGAAATTAATATGTCTAGACATTGCGGTAAACGTCAATCGTTATTGAATCGTATTATTTAAACATGTAATTAATGAATTTTCTGCATAAATCAATTTATTTGACTATAACTTTATGTTACACGCGCGAATGCTTTGGATTGTTGAGTGCGATAAGGTAAACGCATTGTGAACGATTGACTGGATATGATTTGTTGTTATTGTTTGATTAAACTATTGTTTCGAAAACAAAGCCACTTAGTCAGATTATAAACTAGATACAATGAATTTGTTTTTAAAAATAAAATTTTGAAAATATGTTTTTCAGTTAAATTCAAATCAAGGGTAAAACGTTTGATTGATGAATTTACAAATATTTTAAATTCTCATATAGTTATCAAAAACAAAATATATAAATTTTATTAAAATTATACTTTTAGACTTTAAATTTCAATTCCGTTGATTGATTTATCTAGTTTCATATCTTTAGAGTGATCTAAGCTTTTATCAAAGTTAAAATGCCTAACATTATAAAACGATATAATTTTTACATTTTCTCGGATAAAAAATTTAAAACTTTATTTTGAAGTTTGATAACAATGAGCTTTTATTGAATTTTTACCGCTATTACTATTTTAATTTATTCAAATCTTTTAGAATAATAATTTAATTTTAGCGTCTGATCAATCTTCTACTCGTACTACTGTTACTACTAATACTTCTACTATTATTTTTACTTGATTTTGCAACCCATTTCTTTCTAAGCAACATTGATAATTTGCATTGGAATCCGTTGATTAAGAGAAAAAATTTCTATGCAAAAATTATCTTAACTTTTCTTTTTGACAGGATAATTTGTAACAGCAATAGAAGAAATGGTAGCAGTCTATGTGTTAGGTATAGCTGTCGACGGGCAAAATGCCAGGGGCGCAGGCTCAGCACGGGCGGCGATCGGTGCTATACACAAAGCGAGATAGCTCCCTGCGAGAGAGTAAAAAGAGAGAAAGAGAAGGAAGCTGGGTGTCGTCGTCGTGGCCGGGAAGCCGAAGCGGTGCTATACATACTGCTATCGTTGCTACTACTGCTACCGCTGCTGCTGCTACTGCTGCTTCCTATTGCTATACTACTGCTGGTAAAACGCGAACGCGCGCATGTATATGTATACACACATATAGTTAGATAAAGAGAGAGAAAAAGAAAATTGAAGAGACACCGGCGCCGCGTGTGATATCCGCTACTAGGCGCACTCGTCAGTTGTACGCTACCACCCACGCACGTAGTACGCACGTTAAAGCTCCGCTATCGCACGTGCAGTTTGTGTGCGCGCGCTATTTCTCTCTTTATCTTATTTTTTTATGTGTCTGGTTACAAACAAATGAGAAACAAGCTGCGAGAAAAAAATAATAGAGAAAGAAATTAGTATACATAACGGCACAAACCACGGTAACTTGTTAAGATTTTAATAAAACGTATAACAACAGGCACGTTTGTTTGCATTTGTAGATGGTTTTTGTCTTTCTTTGATCTTCCAAGCTTTTTTTACTATCGATTTTGCTACTTTTTAATTTTCTGTTTCTTTGTTTATTTTTTCGTTTCTTGGATTTTCCGAGCTTTATGTATAGCTATTTTACTATTTTATTGAAATTTGGCTTTCTTTTGCGCTTGTGATAGCTCTTGTAGAAATGCGATTCAAATAAACAGTTGGACAAATTAAATTTTAGATGTGAGCCGAGTTCAAAGCTAAAAAAAAAGATCTTATTGAATTTGTAAAAGCGAAGAGTGAAAATATATAATATTTAAAAAAAAAGCATGTAAATGTATATTTCATCTCACCCTTTTTTTCATTTTTCAAGGATGATTCTCTTTTTTTTATTAGTTAGAAAAATTATATTGGTAATATATATTAGTTAAATTCTGATATTTTAGTAAGTAAATTATATGCAGTTGAAAATAAATAAGATTTTAGACTCTGAATATAAATAACTACAAAGATTTGTTTTTTTTAAAGATTTAATTACAAGCATCAGTAATATAGAATATTCAAAAATATTCGTAAGAAGATCATATAAAAAATTTTATAATTACGTAATTTCTTATTATTTTCAAAATGCATTTCACGATGAAAATATTTATAAATAAATAACAGAATTAAATAAACTTTATCAAATTTTGTAAGTTAATAATTATTTATATAGAGCAATTTTTATGTGAATAATAACTAATTATAAATACCTAATTCATAAAATAATAAAATTTTGAAAACAGTATTTCGAAGATCATCAAAGAAAAATTGGGAAGACAGGGATTTGTCAAGTGTTATGAATCGTAAATCTACCGGCCAAAGTAAGCTCTCAAATAACGTTACACTTGGAATAGTAGTGACCGCTGATAATTGGAAAATCGTACAAATTAACGACCTAAGGGATCAAGTGCATTATCATGCCAAAATTTAAAATGAAGATCAATCAAATCATTGATACAACGTCTAATTATTGCGCTAAATTACAACACCAAACCGACGTAACAACAAAGTGCTACTGTTAGTATCTCCTTGACGCAGCAAAAGGATTTAAAGGGAAATTTAACTACATTGTGAGTAGCTTTTATTTAATAGAAAAATTTGTTGGTTTTAACAATATTTTATCATGAAAATTGAATTTAGTTATATTCTTAAAATTTATTTCACTTTTCATTTATAAAAAATTTAAAAAAAGTGGCATAATTACTTCCTTTTATCGAATTTTTGAATTTTAAATTAGACCCGAAAACTGTACGATGAAATTTTGTTGTTACGTGTTTATCACTTATTACATTTAACCTGTAGCTAAGAAACTCATTTGTTTCCTTTAATTAGCAAAAGTTGAATCCTGTCTCTAGTTAAATAATTGTTTAAATAAATTATTTAAGCAATGGTTGCACGAAAAAATTTTTTAAAGTATTAACTTTTCAAAAATGGTTACCTACTACTTAAGAGTACATTTTCGCTAAAAGGACTCTTTTATATTGTAAACAATAATTTTATTCGACGACACGACACGCATAAAATATCATGTGCCTGTATATACGTATAATAAAAATATACTATAAAAATATATTTATTGATCGCAAAATTTATATAAATTTGAAGAAAATTTTATATCTTTAAAAAATATGAGCTTGCAATTGACACATAATATTTTCTGGTGAAAAAATATTTTTTTTTTTAAATTTGCAACAAAAAATAGCCACACACCCGCACCAAATAAGCAAACACAAGGAAATGTACCGAACAGTGATTAAAGTTTATATTTAATCAAAATATTATTAATTTAAAAAAAAAGTTTATGTGAAAAAAGGAGACATAAAAATATAGACAGTTAGAATTACAAAAATAAGTGAAAAAATCAAGATTTTGTCAGACCGTAGAGCAAATGGTAGAAAAACTTAATTTTTTTATTATTTTTGACAGTGCGGGATTAAATACCTTAATTTTACCTTTTTTATATTTAAATTTAAGAAATGGTATCTTGTATAAAACGTATACACAAAAGAAAATTTCCTTTTTTTTTGGAGAAAATACAATCATAATATTATAAGTATATTTTATTTACTATAAAAGGTATTTTTTATTTTGGGAAATTGTCAAAAATTTGATGAAAGAGTTCCTGCTTATTCAGAAGATATATTGTACACAAACTTTGAAGTTATACACCCGCATACACATAAAAGTTGAATTTTTTTTTTGTTTTAAAATTCTCAATTTATAACAACTATAATAAAGATATGTTTCCTTATAAAATAAAAAAAAGTCATTTTGTAAAAAAATGAGCTTTGTCAGATCAAAGTCAATATACATATGATATGTATACGGACATGAATTGTCTAAAAATATTAGATTTATTCCATGTGAAAGTAAAATAAATTTGAAGAAAAATCCAACTCAAACAATTTTTTTGTTTACAAATGTTATAAAATGAAAGTTATTTTGTATCAATATTTTAACATTGCACTTAAATTTTTCTGAAAGCTTTAAAGTGAAAAAAAATTTTGCGCTTACAATAAATTAATAAATTTTTATATAATTTATATTTTAAAAATAAAAGCGTTCTCTTTTTTAATGATCGATTATGTAGACATATATTTAAGAATATTATGTCAGGAATTTATTCTATCATTAATCATTTGATTCTATCACGATAAAATATGCATTAAAAAGAAATGTCACTATATTACATGCGATCATTAGTTACTAAAAAATTAATACAATTTAAAGAAATACTACTGATAAAACAGAATTTTTAATTTATATTATGTAATATATTAAAACTATTTAAACGAAAGTTTAATACACAATAAATACAATTCTTACAATACTTACACTTATTTTAATTAAATCGTACTTAAATAAACCACTTTTTCTAAAAGCATCGATTAAAAGTTACATTTAGTTTTTTCTCGTTTGTTCATTTAGTTTGATTTCACGTGAAATGTCGAAATTGAAAGCTTCAATATAGTTTAAATAACGAAATAGTTTGACTTCACACTGTGCCTTGTAAAGTCGGGCACGTATAAAAAATTTTTATGAATATAGTTTTCTCGGTATATTGCGCTAGTCCTTCAGGAATAAAAAAAGGGTACATGCGCTCATAAAAAGTCGACCATGAGCCCGTTGTCAAGTGCAAACACAACGCTTGCTTCGTGGAAATTGCTAAGCTTTAGGTTATTAAAAATGAACTACACCTTTTGCAATATACGTTTTTGCGGTTTTCCTTTTTTTTATTTTATATTTCATGGTGCTTTTAATTAGTACCGGTTATAATTTTTCAATGCAATATTCATTACATACGCATTTATTTAAATTTATTCATAAAATATAATTTAAATTTTTTAAAATTTACTAATTAAATAACTTGTTTAATTTTAAGTCAAAAATGATTTACAAAGAATCTTTTAAATAAAGAGAACTCCATAATTCAGTTTTGTATCATTTATTTTAAATGAAAGGAAAATTTAATACACTTATATGGAAATTATGATTACAAAATAATAACAGTTTACTAAATATGATAAGAAATAACGTGAAAATAACATAAAGTAAAGCGGGAAAAAAGACTATACTCAGAGGAAAATTTCAAATAAAAATTACAGAAATTAAGTAATCCAAACTTATATAACTTAATGTCACATTCCACATATGCATCAAAAAGATGCCACAAGCAAGAAAAAAAATTAATTTAAGAACAAAATCTTAAGGTAACAAAAAAGTCACTCATTTTTTTAATACCAATAAAAATTGCTTAGATACAGTATTTCTATAACAAAAAAAAATATATTTTAAAGACTACATTAGTGCAGATACCCGCTGTGCAACTCGCTCACCTTTAAGAGCCCTCACTATACAGTTTTCACATTGAATTCAGTCATATTTGGATCCTTTTTATCATAAAATTTATTGTAGAATTTTAACCTCAACCTTCTATAAAAAAGGCAAAATATTATGCAATTTAAAAAAATGTTATTATTATTTTATAAAAAATAGTACTACCAAAAATTATAGCGTTACTTACTATTTATGCATAGAATTTTTAATCAATACAAAAGTATAAGTCCCGAAAATAAAAATTAAAAATGTTAAAAATTTTAAATTATTAATGACCTTCTTTATTTGTTTTTAAAGTGAACTGAAAATAAGGTCAGAATAATACAATATTTTGGTGAGATAATAAGCTAATCATATTAATTCTAAACTCGAACTTTCTCCACTTTTTGTTTATAAATGTAGAAAACATAGACAAGTAATGTCTTCCACACTCTGGCGTTTAGATTCGTTTTACGTTGAAAATAACGAATTTTTGAATTAACAAATCTTTTAATCTTTTGTGTATGTAAAAAATATTGTTGTAAATATAGAAAACATAGACAATTATGTCTTCTCTACTTTGACGTTTAGACATTTTTTACTTTAAAAATAAATTATTTAATTAACAAAACTTTTAATCTTTTGTGTATGTAAAAAATTTTGTTGTATTAATCTAAAAAACAATGCTCTGTTTTTTATAAAATTATATCAAACAGCAACTTGAAGATTTTCTTATGAGTATAACATTTTTACCGATTACTATTTGAAATAAATATTCTATATAAAAGATGAATTTTTAAAATCTTAAGAAATGTCAATTTACGTTCAAATAATTAAAAAAAAAAATTATTCAACTATTTTTTGTTATAAAAACAAAAACTTTGAATCTAAGTAGTGTCATGTGCAATTTCAAATAGATTCGAATAACAGTGTTAAGAATTAAAAGTTTTTATTTTGTCATTGAATAAAAATTTCTATTGACAAAACTATTAATAATAATTGCTGTTCAAGAATTGTTGAAAAAAGTTAGATAAAAGATTAAAAATTCTGTGGATTCACCCATATTTATTCAAATGTATATTTCCTACAATAGTAATTTTTAATTATTAATTGTTATTTATTAGTTAGCACAAGTTTCTCACATTTCTTTATTTCTATTAAAATAATATTTTTTCGATGCATTAAAATACTTTAATAGTACAATAATTTTGTTGTTTTAATCTCTTAATTTTTCATTCTATTGTACATCCAAAATAGAAAAGAGTAAATTGATATAAAGTTATACTATAGTTCAGTTATTTATTAACTTTCTTTCAAGAATGATATCGCGGTCTGTCCAACTTGAACTAAGGATTTGTAAGTTTGGCTTCTAAATAGCATGCTTTTGTAGAAGAAGAGACGACAAACAAAATTAAATACAAGAATTGCTCAAGTATTTGGGGCAAATCAAGATAAAGTGTTTCAAGACGGAAGAGACTAAAAGTCATAGTATCAAGCGTTGATTATTGAGTTTTGCAATAATACTTAAGTTTCCTTCATTGATCTTATACTATTTTGCTGTTATCACTGCATGAATTTTTTTTTATTATCATATAATTTTTTTATTTTTCATTATTTTGTTGATAGAAATACGGGTTAACATCTTCTTGATGAGATCGTTCAGTAGTCTAAAACAAAAGACATTGTACTCATGATTTAAAACTATTTTTTACTCAAACATCAACTTTCATTTTTTTATCTTCAAAATAAATTATAGAATATTAGCATTTAAAAAAAGGATTTAATAAATATTTCAGATGTATATTTTTTCAATTTTAAATTCAAATGTTTCGAAAATTTTAATTTTTAACTTGAAAAACTATTGTATTTTATATTATAAAAAGTACATTTTTAATATTTTATTTTAGATCAAAAACTGAGTATTTTTTACATGAAAAAAAAACTTTTTTCAAGAGTTTCCTTTTCTAAGTTTTTTCTTTGAAAAATAGAATATGAAAGAGTAGCATACTGTCTTTGCGCTCAGCGACCGGCAGATCATTCTATTTAGTAAATCCTGTTTGTGATACTAAAATATACTATATAAATATGCTTAAGTTTTCAATGAATTTTTCCTCACCTTCAATAATGTGATCAAATTTCCCGAAATTTTTCATATTTTCATAATTTATTAACATTATATGATAAAATATAATAATAATATTCAAATAATAATAAAATTATGTTCCCTGGTGGACATCGAAACGTTTTTTACCATTTTATGACCAGTAGAAATGGAAACGCTTTTTTTAAACATTTTATGGCCATTTCTTTGGCATTATTATTACTAATAACCTTAAATTTTTATATACACCATTTTTTATGTTCACATTTCTACCAGGGTTATATTGTTATTATTATTTTTTTTTTACGCATTTTTATAATTTTTTTTAGTATTCTGTATTTCCCAAACAAATGAAATATTAAACTATAAGCTCTTCGAGCTATAAAAGGTTTCGAATTACTTCAAGCCAAAAATGGAAAATTTCGGGAAATCTGATCATACCTTTGAAAAATTGAAAAAAAAGTATATAAAAAGTATATATATATATATATATATATATATATATATATATATAATATAATTTATTAAAGTACAATTTAATATCAAAAACATGAGTTTCAAATCGCATGATTTAGTGCCCGCTGCGTTGTATCACACACAAAGGCAATGTTACTACTATTTCTCATTCTGTTTTTTAAAAAATAAAACTAGGGCATTCTTTGAAAATTTTTTTTTTATGTAAAAAATGTTATGCTTTCAATTTAAATAATCAAAATATACTTTTCAAGATATATAACATTTCCCGGTTTTTCAAGATAAAAAAGACAAACTTTGGGAGATCTGAGCTCTCTATTATAGGGAAAAAAGATATATCGAAAACATACATTGTATATTTTTTTAGGTATATTTTTGTATAGCAAATATAGGTTATAAATAGCATGATTTGACGCTCGTGCATTGTGATTCCAGAGTTGACGTGAAATACGTCTTATATAAAGTAGACTTTTTTCTCCAAAATATGACATACCGACCATTAAACATTATTTATAATTTTATAAAGTATTTATGTCAGTAAATAAACTAGAATTTTATATCTCAATTTATTACTGAGGATCTGTCTTTATTTGTATCAATACTCGATTTATTATAATTCAATAAATAAAGAATATTTAAAGAAACAATATTTATAAATTTTGTAAATTTATTAATTTTTTTTCTTTTATCATATAAATTAAAAGTGTTAAATTATCATTGGTACGCAAATTTTTAACTTTGCAAAAAATTATTATATTAATATAATGAAGAGTAACACTACTCGATATAGGTTTAGATGCACACAATTGAGGCTTCAAAAACGTATTTCAAAATTATCTAACAATAGATACGTAATTTAGTAATAATTAATAATATAACCCCTTATTATATTCTCAAGTTTCAGTTATTTACGCTAATCATAAAGTTTTTAGGAAAATTAAACAGATAATCAATATTGTAAGACAATTCATTGAAATTTAGTACATGAATAAGTTTACGAAACTACTATAGTTTTAGCCAAACTGTTAACAAACTGATTGTGGTGAGATCATTTGTTAACTTCATTGATTAAATTTATTTCATGAATATGTTTTAAAAACTTATGTCATCTATAAAAGCGGTATTAATGATAATTGAATAATAAATAAATTGAGTAAAGCTAAAGTATAAATAATATAAATTTTACTTATTTTAAAATAAATATGATATTTAATATTTTAAAATTAAATATTATTGAATTTCTATAAAAATATCAGTTATAAAAATCTTTAACCATAAAAATCAATTACAAAACTTTTAATAGTCAAACCATATATCTCATGCTATTATACTTATAATAGTAACTATAACTGTTTTCTATTAATTATATTAATTATAACAAATAAAGATTAATGAAAATCATAATTTGATATTGAAAATAAATGAGTTTTGTATATCTAGAGTTATTATATAACATTTAATTTGATTTCCCAGTTGTTAAATACAAAAGTCTTATGTGTCTCTCATTAACTAATTAACGATCTCCTCACGTAGAAGTACATTCCTGCGAAGACGATAAATTAACTCAATAGTAATGTTTCAAACAGCTGTTTCCTAGCTCCTACCTTGTATATCTCCCCAATTTCCATCTTTCATAGAGACCATACACCTTGTGCGTTTAACTTACTAAATGCAGAACTTAATTCTCGAAGATATCGAAATTGTTATACAAGCGCTTTTCGTCTCATGTATAGCCTACTTTATAAAGTGTTTGTTATAACTATATTTGTAAAAGTACACATCTGCTATTTTTGCTTGGCAAGTTATATATATTTTTTCTTATTTTTTTCTTTCTTGCTTTCTTTGTATACGTCTTTTAACCGTTCTCTCGTTGTCGCTTAATGGTGCCGAAGAAATTTCTTTTCGGTAGCAGAATCCGAGAAAAGAGAGTCAGCGAGCCGAGATGAAATCGACCGGAAAAGGAAAGGAAAAGAAACGGCGACGTAATATTTCAGGGTACAAGAGAGAAAAGATCATTCGCTTTATTTTCATTTTATTTTTTTCGATCTTGCACGGAACAATTTACTTGTTCTAATGCTTTTTTTCGCATCTTTTTTTTAAGCACAAAAACACTGTTCTATTTTAATTTTACTTAAAGCTTCTTTTATCTCTTTAATCTTTCCCTTTCTTGATTTTCATTTCAGATAAGATTTTTCAGCTTCTAATTCTATACTTTTCCTATTAATTTATAGTAGAACGAGCGCTATTATTTAAAAAAAATTCTCTTTTATTCTACACGTCTTTTCTTGCTGAAAATTACAGCATTAAAAATGTAAAAAAAAATAAAATATGACTAATAGAAATTATTAATTTTTAGTTTTAAATAGAATATGTTTTTTTTAAAATATTTTATATCGATCATTACTGGAAATACATAATTCTTAGGTCGAATACGGAGGCTGGGTTAAATTTTATTTATTAGTTTACAAATTATGCTTTATTTACCTTTTGATTGTTATTAGTAGGGCTTCGATTCATCTCAACCATTGAGTTAATCTTCAGTATGTCAATCTCGTATAACATATCCCCTTATTTATTACTCTTGCATGCGCGCATGTCTCAGAGAAAATAAACAAGAACTGAATATGATGCTTCTTTTCTTGTCGGTAGCACAAAAGTATAAGCTTTACGATAGAAGATGAAAAAATAGTATATCATTCACATGAAGGAAAGGTATTGATCAATTTATAGTATGCGTAAAGAAGGATTGCCACGAAGTAATTTATAAAATTTATAATTATCAAAAGATTTGTGAAGATATTCAAAATTTAAACTAAATTAATTAAGTTTGCATTGAAAAAATCAAAATAAAATTTAATTATTCTATTATTTGTTCCAAATGTTTGACGAAATCTTGATTTTTTCACTTATTTTTTGAATTTTCATCGTTTGTTTTCTCACATTTTATTACATTATTTACTCATGTTAATTTCTTTTTTAATTTTCCTATTTTCACTTAATAAAATTATTACTGACAGTTACGTACATTCTCCTCCGTTCCCTTTTTTGATACGTGTTTGCGGGAAACCTCTTTTAAACCTAAGTTTAAGGTAAGGGGAGCAGGTACGTGTTGTGGGAGATCATTTTTTTTATCGGTGGCGCATATTTTTTACCAACCAGGACGAAAAATATTACTTTCTATTTTCGATTTGGTATAGCGAAATAGTACATTGTGCAACAAGGGAACAAAATAGGTGTTTGCCGACGAGTGCAAGTTTGGCGCTTGAGCGTAGCGAAAACGACAAACACCTATATGCTCCCGCGTTGCGCATACTATTTTCTCACACGAAGAGCGCTAAAAATATTATTTTTAATTTCATAATATAATAATATATGCTTAATATTAAAAAATAAAATAAATATTTTCATGTGATCAAATTTTTCATTTTATTTAAACATTATAAATTTCTATAAAACATTAAAAAATAAATTAAATTTTAATTTATTCAGTCATAACTTTATTTTCTTTTTTATCATTATGTATATTTATCGTAACATTGCAATTGTTAAATTGAAATGAAGGATTTTTTTGAGCAGTTACACTATTAGCCGTTAACGATATGGGACGTTGATTATCAACAGCGCTTTCTAAAACGTTTGTAGCATTATCAATTGATATTTCGGACATTACACTATCGCTGATAAAATTTGGAACCGTTGAATCTGTAAATTTCATACATTTAGGCGGTGATGGTAATGGTATATTAATTATATTTTCTTCATCCATAAATGAAAATTCACTGGTAGAAGTTGATGGTTTAAGATGAATGTTGCTGGTAATTTGTTGTTGTGTTATATTTTTATTTCTGATAGAATCATCTACATAAACTTCCGCAACAGTATTCGACTTCCACCCGCCATGACGTTTTAGCGCTGTTATATCAGCTCCACCGTCAAAGAGAAGGGTCGCTGACATTCGACGAAATGAATGTCCGGTGAATAATTCCGGTTCTGGTAGATCCAAAAATTTGGCGATCTCCCTCGGCATTAGAGCTATTTTATTTTTACCTATAGGATGTTTTGTACATTTACCGTACTGATGATTAAGAAAAAATCGATTGGTTGTTGTACCTTCTGGTCGCAATTCTATGTATTTCTTACAAATTTTGTAAAATTCTCCATGAACGGTAAAAGATCTTTCTATTTTAGTTTTTGTTTGAGGTATCTTTACAAGAAACATAGTTTTATGATCTTCTAAATTATCCATAATTAGTAGCGTAATTTCATCATTTCGGCATGCGCCACAAATTCCAATAATACAAGCAGCCTGAAAATTAAGTGAAATTCTTAATAATCAATAAAGATTGAAGTAAGAATTAGATGCGTAGGGTGAGGGCAAAAAAGAAGAGCGAAGCTTCCCACCCGCAAAAAATAGAAAATATTTTTAAATAATGCACATTTTTTTTACAAAATTAAGACTATAACAGGCTATCAAAAAACGTTATAATAAACAAAAATTAAATTTTAAAAAGAGTATGGAGAAAATAACCTATAAATTGAAAAACAAAAAAATATTTTACTTATGGTAGTACTTATTTTTACATCCAAGTATTGGCTATCTGGCGATTCATTTAAAAATTTCGTCATTTGCTCTAAAGTAAAAGTTTTAGCTTTCTTTGTTTTGTAGTTACTGTGTTGTTGTTTTAAAAAATGAATAACTCTTTTATAATTTCCGATATCAATATTATCGAACGCATTAATCGTAGATCGTAGCATTGAATATTCTGACCACAATGTTGACGATTTGAAATTCTTTGACAACTCTTCAAAGTATACTAATAAAATATCTTCTGCAAAAGAAGTGATTTTTTTTGTACCACGCCATTTTTTAAACTCGTTATACGTAGCTGTATATTTCATTTTAGACTTTTGCGGTAGCAAATTTAAAGTAATCATCTTTGCTTGTTCAAGTATAAGAATTTCTTTAATGCGACGAGCAAGGTACGTCTGACACTGAACGAACGAATTAAACGCAGCTATTGATATATGCAAATTTTTTTGTGGAATTTGTCCACCCTTAACTTTTAAGAATTTATGATTTGGGGTTGAGCACTTGGCTGATATATATATATATATATATATATATATATATACATACACATATATAGATATTAAAATGTCTTTGATGTGATGAGCAATATAACTATTAAATTAATGATACTTAAAAAATTCTAAATAGTTTGAAAACAGTTATTAATTTATTCGAATTTTTCCAAGAAATTTTTCTACCCCTTGCAATTCGCAGAATTCACAATCCAAAGTAAAATATTTGACTGGCTATAAAGATAACGGGTCACAGTATCGAGTTACACATACTGGCTAGCGTATAAAGATATCGGGTTAGATTCTCGAGTCTTTTATAAGCTCGAATTCATTTTTCTCCCTAGGGCGGCAAAGAGGTATTTTGCTCCCTCACAACAGCTGGTCAAAATAGTATTTTGTGTTCTGAGTGCGAGAAAAATATTTTTATGTTTTGTAGTAAAAGAAAACTTCTAATATTTACATAAAAGAATCATATTTAATTACTAAAATGAAACGCATTATTGAAAGTTTTGAAATTTAATTTCAACATAACCCATCAATTAAATTATTTAATATAAATATTTGTAAATCATTGTAATATATCTTATTAGGGCGAAGGTAATACACAATGAACATCACATTTATTAGGCACACACATTTATTATAATATAATAGAAGGTACAAAGACAATACGTCCTTACTAGAGGAACGCCAAAACCTATCTGCCACAATCCAACAGTCTCGCTGGCGTAACAGTATATCTCTAAGCTGATAGGTGTCGCTACCCCGTTTGGTATGCTTTGAGGTTCTCACGCATACTACAATCCTCCCTCCTTATACGTGATTACAGGCTAAGTCGCTCTGGAGGGTTCCTTACTCTAGATGAACGTCGTGGTGTCGATACGGAGGGTGCTTGGACATTAAGGTTGCGATTCTGTTCGTTGACAATAATGGGCTCGACGCAAAGATCTATGTTACTCGTATACGCAGGACTTTCGGAACGCTTACCGTCGTTTATGTTTCTGTAACTGGGTGCAGGAACAGGTGTGACATTTTCTTTATTATTATAAGTCGGTGCCGGAACGGTCATGTTTTCATATACATTTTCCTCGCGTGGTTTCAACTGATCGACATGCCGCTTCCATAATAGGTTATTATTGGTGCGCACATTATATGTAACTGCTCCCAGATTCTGCGTTACTTGCGCTTGACGCCATTGATTCGAACTGTAATCTTTCGCCATAACGGGATCGTTTATTTCAAAATTCTCTGTTCTATCGCCTTTAGCATACACTTTCTGTTTGAATTGATTCACTTCTACGTTTGCTTGCGCGTATGAGTCAATTGCATTCAAGCGCGTTCTTAATTTTCTACCAATTTGTAGTTCCGCCGGGGTGCAATTTGTAGTGCAGTGTGGGGTTAATCTGTAGGCAAATAGGTATTTTAACAAAGCATCTTGGCGCGACTCACTTTGGCTTAATAATTTAAACTTGCTTTTAAATGAACGCACTGCATTTTCAACAGCTCTGTTTGACGCAGGGTGGTAAGGAACAGTTCTCACCTGGCGTACGCAATTATTTTTTAAAAAATTAATAAAAGTCTCTGAAGTAAATGTTGGACCATTGTCACTAACTACACCGGTATCGTTGACGCCACTGTAATATTAGTCATTTCCTTTATCTCAATCCATTTGGAATATGCGTCTGTAATTATTAAATACATGTATCCATTTATCGGACCACAAAAATCAACATGAACTCTCTGGTTTGGACCCTCTGGCCAGTGCCACGTATGCAACTCTGCTCACGGTGGATTTGCACTATTTTCCAAACATAATCTACAGGACTTTACCGTATTTTCAATTTCGCGATCAATTTTAGGCCACCATACATAAGACCGCGCCAGAAACTTCATTTTCACTATTCCCATGTACGCTGAGTGTAGCTCTGCTAATATTTGACCACCCAACGATGACGGAATAACCATGCAATGATCCCAAAAGATGCAGTTTTTTCTAGCGATGATTCCAATTCTTTACTTTTAAAACCTTGGAGCGCCCCCTCTACCTCACTAGGCCAACCTGACAGTAAATACTCCCGCACCAATCTTAGCATTGGGTCACGCAACGTTTCTTTTTTAATATTTACTCTTCAATCGAATTGACACCTTCGCAGACAAAGTTTAAATATGAATAAGCTTCCTTTTCGTTTTCCTTATATTCCGCTCATGCATCATTAATCAAAACTCGTGAAAGCGCGTCATCTGGACCGTTTTCCTTCCCACTGATATGTTTAATCTGGAATTCATAACCCGCGAGGAACACTGCCCACCTTTGAACGCGGCCTGCCGCCATTTGAGGCAACCCTTTTTTCGATCCGAAAATAAAAGTCAACGGTTTATGATCTGTTTCTAGAATAAAGCTACGACCGTATACATATTGATGGAACTCTTGAACTCCAAAAACTAATGTTAGCGCTTCACGTTCTAGCTGCGAATAATTCCGCTCAGCGCGTGTTAATGTCCTTGATGCATAAGCTATAGGCTTTTGTTCTCCGTTTTGTAAAATATGAAATAATACGGCCCGAGCCCAGCCGGTGACGCGTCACACGTGACTTTGATAGGTAGCCTTGAATCATCATAACACAATATATCGTGAGACATTAACAGTCGCTTTGCTTCCTTAAACGCTTTTACACGCTCTTGTGTCCATTGCCATTCTACGTCCTTGCGCAATAAATCGTATAGCGGGTTAACAATTTGTGCGTAATTTTTGATGAATTTTGAGAAATAATTCATCGCTCCTAAAAAAGACTGTAATTCGTTTACATTGTACGGCGCTTTCATCTTTGCGATAGCCTCAATCTTTTTAGCGGATATCTGGATTCCTTGTTCACTTAACTCGTAACCTAAAAACTGTATATTAGTTTGCGCGGATTGACATTTATCTATTTTAACGGTTAGACTCATCAGTACTTCACGCAAATTTTTGTCATGTGCTTCGTATGACTTACCCGAGATTACAACATCGTCGAAATATACAACTACGCCCTCTATACCGTCGAGCAATTTTTCCATCTCGCGCTGGAACAGAGCTGGTGCTGATGCAACGCTGTAGCTTAACCTATTATAGCGAAACAACCCTTTATGGGTCGAAATAGTTGTTAGATTTTTCGAGCTCTCATCAAGCTCGATTTGCTGATACGCGTTCGCTAAGTCCAACTTCGAAAACACCTGACCCTTTTCTAATCTTTCAATTAAATCGGTTACCCTTGGTATTGGATATTTGTCTACAATCAAGTGTGGATTTAGGGTGATTTTATAATCACCCTAAATCCACAATCACGAATCTGGCCATTTATCTTAAGGACTGGAACTATCTTCTTTATTCAACTTCCGCGAATCCGTGTACCCCAATTGTTTATTCCCACAGACTTTTTTCAGATGACCTACGCGATTGCACTCGTGACACTTATAATTTTTAAACCTACATACTGATGCTGTGTAGCCCAATCGTCTGCAACAAAAACGATTCCTCGAATCTTGACTAGGCATTGCGTGCGTCGCTCTCGCCTTTTCCTTTTGTGTTATGAAGTTCAAGTCGTTACAGGTTGAGGTTGGTACTGTAATCGATATTTGCATTTTGGCTGCGTCACGATCTACTGTCTCCATTGCTACGGTTAGCTCTATTGCCCGATGATATATGTTAAGTCCTTTTCATTCAGTAGTTTTTTCTTTACGTTTTCGCTAGCGATGCCCCAAACGAACTGATCCCGCAAATGGTTTTCGAGATTATTACCTAATTCACAATATGTCGTTCTTTTCTTTAGATTGGCTACATACGACTTGATGTCTTCCCCCTGCGCTTGCCTGCACTCTTTGAAGTTGTATCTCTCTGTAATTACACTCGGTGCTGGTTGGAGATGGTTCTTCATAATCTTTGCTAAAGTTTCAATCGTCATTGCCGATGGTAACGTCGGTGAGCATAAATTACGAATGAGTGCGTAGCCTTTAGTACCCAGCATTGTTAGAAATAAAGAGACATGCTTTTCTTTCGGCACTTCATTAACAATGCAATACTGTTCCAGTCTTTCACACCATTGCGACCAATCTTCATCCATCGAGAACTCTGTAAGGACCCCAATTGTATCTTTTATTACCGTGGCCGGTCTCTAAAACATATTATTCATTCCCATATCCATAAGTTGCTGTGCCGCCGTTAACCTGCTTCTCTCCTCTTCTAATAACTTTTTCTCTTCTTCGTTTATCCTTTTCTGTTCCATCACCGCTGCCTTATATGTCTTCCACTCTGCCTGCGACAATTCTCCTTGTTTAGGCATTTTTTCTCCTTTTTAGTATGAAGCAACTCACTTTTGTACTTTACTTGTCTTTTGCACGTGAATTATTTTACCGATTATCCTCGTCGCCAGTTGTAATATATCTTATTAGGACGAAAGTAATATACAATGAACATCACATTTATTAGGCACACACATTTATTATAATATAATAGAAGGTACAAAGACAATATGCCCTTACTAAAGGAGCGCCAAAACCTATCTGCCACAATCCAGCAGTCTCACTGGCGTAACAGTATATCTCTAAGCTGATGGGTGTCGCTACCCCGTTTGGTATGCTTTGAGGTTCTTACGCATACTACAATCATCATTTACTAAATATTAAAAAAATGATGTCAATGTATACAAAGCTATGTATTTATATCTCTACGTAAAAAATTTTAATATTCAACTGTATTTAAAAAATTTTTAATTACAAAATAAAATGCATATTTCATATACGTTACAATATTTTTTCATGTTATATTTTTTTATAATTAATCATTTAATGTGATGCTCGGCTTGATAACGATATAATTTCATTTATTAAATTGATAATGTTCATTATTAATTTATGTATAAAATGATACGGTAGAATAGTAATTATTCTTTTTATATAATCCTAATGAAGAAAAAAAAAAAGATTTTTCAATTCTTCAAAAAGAATTTTTTTCTGTCAAGCTTTTGATTATTTTTAGTTTAAATCTCTGATAATGGGTAATCAATGATATAAAAGGATCGTAATTAAAATGTATTTTTTTCTACTTTGACCGTTTTTATATTGATTGAAAAATGTAGTGGTTTAAAGCTTTTTATAACAAAATGTAAATTCCGAGTTGTAAAAGTACTCTTAAAATTTCATCTTCAAATATTTTAGGGCATGATAATCATTTTTTTTTTCAATAATATCTGCATGCAAGGAAACGTTCCAGCTTTAAATTATGAACTAAATTTTTATCCATGAAAATAAGAGTAACAAATATATCAAAAAATAATATTAAATTTATAATCTTTTCCAAATTTTTTCAAAAATTAAATAACGATATTTGAGTTCTATGTATAGATGTTTATCTTAATAAACAAAAAATCTCAAAGAAAGCTTGAAATCAATTTCAATTTGTACAAACAATATTTCATATGCATTAGTGAAACTTTTCCGCACAATTTCTTCAAGCATACCCTCATTTGTCTTATTCCTCGGTCAACGCTACACTCAACACACAAGGAATAGAGTGATCGTTCGAATGTTTGCTAATACGAAAAATGAGGGATACGATCGAATTCTTTTTTAGTATAGGTCAACGATACTAAGAGTTCTATAACGTAGATGAAACACAAGTGAAAAAAGAAAAAAAAAGAAGGAAGAAGAAGAATAAAAAAAAGATAAAGAATGAAAAAGCAATCTCTTTTGTCAATGCTACAAGCGACGCCTGAATGTCTATATACGCTCGAAAGCTTTTTTCCTTGTTACACGTGAGTGACCCGTCATTTCCGATGAAGTGTCTTATCGTAAAAGACGTGCAACGAAGCTCGTAGAGATTACATAGACCGACGGACAAACGCTTGAAAAACGATAGCCACGTAGTGCTTCGGTCTATTTACGTGAGTTCTGAATAAATAGCCAGCTACGTTCTCAGGTTTTCTGATAGTATCGTTTTCAACTTAAGTAAATAAAAGTTTTGATTTTTTTTCTTTACGTTTCTAAGAGAATAAGTAATTAATGTAACTTATAATAAAAAAGTTGTAAAGAATATAAAGTTATGTTTTCATGATTTTATTTTAAAAATTTATCTATTATTTCATATTATTGTTAACTTGTAACATAGTGAAAATTTTCATATCAGTGATTCAGAAGGTATCATTAAATATATGGAGATCACAAAATATGTTATAGTTATTGAACTAAGATAACAATTTTTCTTAAATACTATTCACACAATATTTGAATCAAAAATGTAAAAAAAAATATATGAGAAAATAAAAAACTATGAAAAATCGTGAAAATGTTTCAAAATTATTGACAAAAGCTTAAACATTTCTTATATTCTTATTGTATGTCGTTCATTTTTGTAAAAGTAAATAGGATTTATTTTTTTGCTATTAAGCTTTAATATAACTTCATGAAAACTTATAAGAATTCACTATACTGTGATATATTACATTTATTTTAGTAACAGTCTGACCATTGCTTTGTTAGTACTCCTTACTTTTTTATTATTTGAAATAAAGAAATTACACAATACTATCAATAAAAACTTATATGATTTCAAAAATCATTAAATAACTTTGAAGTCGGTTTTGTATTGAAGCTCGTGTAGAAGTTTACCAATTAAATTTATTATATTTCTTAAAATATAGATTTTAAAGTATTCCATTATATAAGGTCTATAAAATTATCTATAATCTGTACAGAAATTCTTCTATTCAAACATTTTATAGATAACAATTTTTTATCAAAAACTTTATTAAAAATTATTTCAATTTTTCATATTTTCACTAGAGTAATCAAACCAAGAAATTAATCAAAGAAAAAATCACTTTTAGTACCTGTAATGTCGTACATGACTGTTATAACAACGTTTATTTTAATACTGATAAAATTTAATATTAATAAAAAATAATTTAAGATTAGATGATGCAATCATCCATATAACTTATATAAACGAATAGCAAATATATATTAACTATATTTCAATCTATATATTAAGAAATTTCAATATTATTTACTGAAAAAAGTTCAATGACAAGCATAGATCTAAATCATTCACGCTTTAACGCACATCACTGATTGAAAAGCGTTATCACTTTTTATCATATTCCTCGTCATCCATTCATCAATATCGATAAAATTCGTATATTGAAATTTTTTCATTGCTCATGTTTGTTTTTTTATTCTTTTTCACCACATCGAATCAATAGTATAGTCAGTTCATTAGGATCGACTTCTTGTTTACATGCAGAAATATATTACGCACGAATGCCTCATAAGGAGAAAAGATAAATTTTTATATCCGACATGAATCACTGATTTACGTTTGAAAGTTGATTTATGATTGTTTGTTAGGTAAAAAAAAAGCCAAGAGAGAGAAGAACCTTCGTCGTTTCGTAACTCGTGTAAAAAGATTTACTGGGAACGAGCAAGGACTTTTATTTTTATGATCGGCGTTTGTCAATCGGCCGCAGCCATCAAAATTTTAACTTGGATACGAGAAAGGAAAGATATCGTAAAAAACGGCTGTTATACATCAAATCTGTATTAAACGTTTAAAAAGACTTTTTTTAATATGAAGGAAAAGGAAATTTCTAGATTTATATAAAATTTTTTAAAATATTGAATGAGTATAAAAATTGAATTATATGGTTATAAAAATAATATTTTAAGATTATATATTGATTCAAGTGCATCATTGCTATTAGTAAAAAATTTTTCTCTAATTACTCATAACTTATAATTTTTTGATAATTAAGTTGATTTATGTATGAAAAAATAGATTTGTAACTTTTAATTAAACAAAATTACAGATATTCTTCAAAAAATTTTGAAAGGAATTAAAATAGTAAATTTATATTTTCTCTTACATAATATTTTTATAAAAATCAATAAAATATTTCCTACAGCTTTCCATTTTTATCAGAAATTTATAAGAAACCAATAAAAATTCTTTTAAAAAAATACTCGATAAATGTACATTATAGATCATCGTTTACTGAAGATTTAACCATTATCATAAATCGGGATAATTGAATACATATTTTCTATTGATGTTTAAATTAAAATATTACCTTTGAAAACTTTTGTTTTGTTTCGTCAGTATACGCTTCTCGGTCAAAAGAAATAGGTCATTCAGTCCTGCAAAAAATACATATTCACTATGAAAACAGCTTTCATTACTTTGTAAACAAAATCGTTTAAAACAAATATTTAGATATAAATCTCTATATAAAAACATTTAATTCAACACTTTGTCCAAATATTCTATATAAATATTTTTTAATTTTAGTTTCTCTCAGAATTCCTTTTGTAGGCCAATTTTCATTAAAATTTTTTAATAATTGTTACATAAACTGAACAATGCGCTGTACTAAGAAAAATAGAAATGCTAATCAATAAAGAAAAACTACGATTTCGTTGCCCGTAAAATAGAAAATAAGTCTTAACAGTCTTGTAGAAAAAAATATAAGTACTGTAAATTACGCTTTAGCACTGTAGACTTTACTGAACTCTTATCGAATGCATAACAAATTCTTTTCACTGGATATTCTCCCCTTTTTTCATCTCGTATTTTCTTTATCTTTCCTCCCTATTCCCATCGATTTCACTCTATATCACTGGCTTTAGAGAAAAAAGCAAAAAGAGCTAACAGAGAGTGCGATCTGCGTTTCGAAATAGAGATTTTAGGGATCTACCAAAAGCTTTCAAACAGCAATCCCTGACATTATATACTGTATGTAAAAATCATTAGAGAAAAGAAAGAGAAAATAATAAAGAACAAAAAAAGGAAAGAAATGAACCACTCGCTCGATATATCAAGCCAATATTCGATTTCATCTCAAAGCTTTTTTTATACAACTGTTGGGTGCGCTGAGCAAATATACGTGCTACGAAAAAAAGTGTTTTAAATGAGAAATGGGGAAGAAAAAATAAAAATAAAATATAAATGAGAAATCTGGAATTTTTTTTTGGAATTCACAATTCTTACATTTTTCTAAACATAAATATTCAAGATTGATGTTAAATTACGTAATTCAATGTCAATTTATTATAAAAAATTAATTCTTTGTTATGATGATGTCGAATTTTTAGGATTTTTTTTATCAATATCTTATTTCAACTGAAAAAATGGAAAATATGACAGTAATGTTTAAGAAATGTCATTACTTTGAAATGTGATTGATAAATTATTGCAATGATACGAAAAATATTAAATTTTTAAGAAAGTTTAATATTACGTAATTTAAAAGCAGTGTATTTAAAAATAGTACGGTATAAAAATGTATATTATAAAACTTTTTCTTATATTTTAGAATTAACTTTAAAATATAAATATTAACTTAAAACTAATAATTGTAAATTCTATATGCTTGAGAATATATAATAGACACGCTACGCGTAGATTCAAATTTAAATGTTTGTGAATGTTGTAATACGTTACAAATTTTCGCGCTGAGTACCACACTTAAACTAATCAGATTCTCACATGAGAAATAAAACTTACCAATCAAAAGGTTTAAAAGGTTTCACTACCAGTCTTTCATTTTATATAGAATCAAGAAGTTTAGGATAAATTGCAAACACGTCAAAAGCCAAATAGTATAATTAACAAAACTAATAATTAAACCAATAAATCAATAAGATTCTCACTGTAACAAATATTTTCCTTATTGAAATTTAATTGAATTTTAATACTTGCAAAAATTAATAACAAAACACAATTATCGAATGTTTTATGGAAAAAAAAAATGAAATTGAGAAAAGCGCAACAGACTCCAAATAACAAGTAAAAAAAACTTTCTTATCTCGGTGCTCTTTATTGAGAAGGGAAAAGCCTCAACGAATAAAGTCAACGATCTGTCGGCAAGGAAAATGAAAAAAACACAAACGTTGTACTAGGGGAGAAGCTGAAATTAATTAAATTTTCTTAAGAGTAAATTGAAACGAAAGATCGGCCATAAAATCATAGATAGACATTTTTAAGATAGTTAAACAAAAAGAAAAAAACAATAAATTCATTTAACTTTGCACCCTCTAAAAAAGTGTGTACCCTAGATTTATATTGTTACATACAAACGTCAAGCAAAACCTTTAGTTTGGTGATATTTTCATTTGACCCTACAATATTTTTTGTTTCTTTTTAGATTACAATACAAAAAAAAACCGCATAAGAAAAGAGAGGGATCGATTACTTGGGTTAACAGACCCGACAACAGGTGTTAAGCTTTAGTGGTACTTGATCTTTGTTAAGCTTTAGCTAATGAAGCCAGCAATCATTGGTTTGGACTTTTTTTTAACAGGACAAGTTTCATCAACCCTCCTGTACAAACTCCATCGTATTTATTAAGCTTCTCATTTTCATATAAATAGGCTTGTTTTTTAATGTGGCTGGATAATGAAGCGATAAGTTTAATGCGAAAAGACTTCGCTGAAAAAGCTTCATGTCATTTTTTTTATGTAAATAAAAATTTACTTTGCAATTTATCTCAAGGTTATCATTAAGTTGATTGATATTTATTTACATTATTTTGTTTGGATGAAAATTTTTCGTTCCAGAGAAAGTTTATTGTTTCTTATTTCGATCCAGAAATTAAAGCTCAAGTTTTATAAAAATTAAAATTTTTTAACAATTTTAACATTTAGATTTTTTATTTTATTTATAATATAAACGTTAAAGGTTTTAATTTAAACAAACCAGAAATTGTTTTTTACAAAACCTTGAAAAGAGGATTTAAAAATAATATTTTAATGCTTACAATTATTATTTAACTCTCCATAAAAAATAGATAATTTCCGAAATAAAATAACAAACAAGTACAAAAGATTAAAATAATATTAATTAAATGAATTAAGGAGCATTAATTAAATTAGCAAGGTCGCACGGTAAAACTTATTTATAATAACAGTCACGAAGAAAATAGATTGCTGCTCTTGAAAGACCTTGGTTTGTTAATTGGTTGAAACGGGCATTATGGTAAGGATAATCGTGATTCCTTATTCTGAACGTGAAACCAAAATCATTTATTTAATCTCTTTTGTAGCAGCGACAATTAAGCTACCTTCAAGGCTACCTAAATTTTCATATACGCTAAGATATTCTATGCAAATAAATTCTTAATCAAATTACACTTTAAATAATGCGTCTCAAATAACGCCGAAAAAAGTCCATTCTGCTTTTTTTTTCTTTAAATCCAAACCCATTAGGATTCTATCTGCGGAGAAAACGATCAACTTGACTTAAAAGAGCGCAAAAACAATCAGAGCCAAGTATCCAAGGATAAAAAAAGAAAAATTTGAAATTTAAAGATAAGAAGTTGAAAGATAAGTGCTATCCGTTAATGGAAAGTGAAACTAAGGAAATTTTATCAAGTGAGAATCAATCCTTTTTCTATAAAGTTTCGAGCCTGCAATGGTTACTGATTGCGGTTTAGATTCAACTGCTTTAAGCCATAAAGAGGAAGATAAAGAGAGGTAGAGAAAGTATTCATTTACCATTGATCATCCGTGGTATTTCTTGTATTAGTCACATACACGTGTATACAGAGGTAAAGGGAGTAACGTTTGTCATTGTGAGTGACCCGTTTATCGTTAATGGCCTTCGGTATTTACGAATCACTTTCTCTCTTTCTCTCCGTTGCACACCATTTCTCTTCTTTCTCTTATGTACATCCCTTCTCTCTAGTTCTCATTTTCCCTCTTTCTGTAAATACCAATAACTTGCTGAAAATGTTTATAAGCGCGATTGTGCCTGCGGATAATAAGTGTCGCATAAGCACAGGCGCACGTGTGTGAATTATTGATCGAATCGGATTACATAGACGCCTTATGACTCTTATCTTCACCTACGGTAATGTGTATATACACATAAATTCATATATACATATACACATAAGTAAAGGTCGACATCCTTTAAGCTTGCGTGATTGGTTTTACTAATTACAAAGTTTGGCACACGACAATTGTAAGCCATTTATGATTACGTTCTTGTGACAGGTGGATTTGTTCGTTACCATCAATTATTGATCATTAAGGATATTGTACAAGTGATCAAAACATTTGAAATGTAATAAATTTCTTTGCAGCTGAGTTCAATATGAAAAACCAAAGAAATATTACGCAGAAAGAAATTTGGCAATAGAAGATTTCAATGTTGATTGAAATACTAAATGAACATCCATTGAATAATACATTACTATTTTCGACTTTGTTAATGAAATAGTTGGTAATATATCATTTCAATGATCCTTGAAATACAGGATTCAATGCGCTCTAGGATGTCAAGTTTTGTAATTCTTTTTCTCTTTGTTGACATGTAGGATTTCAAGTATAGCATACGGTATTTCGAAGCTTCTTGAAATGTTATATTACAATTTTGAGAAAAATGCTTTACCAAATTTAGAATATATTATTTCAAATAATTTTGAAATCCTATATGATCAGAAAATGGTAATCATGCATTGCCAAATTTCTTTCTGTGTATATTTTCTGCAATTTCAATGACTTAGAAAAATTAGTGAATTTTAAATTACGTCATACTATTAAATTTTGACTATCTGATATAAGAAATTTTATGATGATATAAAAATTTTTATAATTTAAATTATAAACTTATTCAAGTACATAAATTGTTGGAATACTTGAAAACTTGAACTTTGTAAATATCAATTCTGTACATAAAGTGTAGTCAATAAAAGCTTGAAAGTTCAACTAACAATGATGATTTGAGCCATCGGGATACGAATTGTAAACAGACTTAACTCGATGGCTTGTTAATTCATACAGATAGTACCTAATTTAATGAAACGTCTGCAACAAACTCGATAAACAGAATAAACATAGCAGAGGGAACAAGAAATAAATTGAAAATATAATTTTCAACAAGCCTATTAATAGCATCAAATCGGGAGAACTGTATGTGTTTTGGATCAGTAGTTTGTATGACTCATCAGATTACCTTATAAATAAGAACTTTTTATTCTTATTGAGAATTATTGAGAGAATAAGGTGACAATGCAACACTATTAATGGTTATAGCAGCTATCGGTATGGTCGAAGAGTTTAATTGAATATTTCAATATCAGAGTAAACAAAAATTTTTTCAAGTAATCAAATATTTTAACCATACAAATTTTTTATTGACATACGTACAGATTATTATTATTATTGTTGCAATTTTGCAAGAATGTTGGACATATTATCAATCCCAATTGAAGAACTTTCATTATCTTTATCAGTTAAATGCTTAATCAGTAATATTCCAGAGATGATATCTAGTGCCGTAGTGAAAGCTGAAGTTTGTAAACGCAAGTTATATAAATTAAATTTATCTTCAAATCTTGACTTTACTCCGAACATAATAATCATTCTTGAATTGATTGACTTTACTCCGAACATAATAATAATTCTTGCATTGATTGTTTTTTTGTTTTTCTATTAAATTTCTGAATAACGATGTATCACAATAGAATATGTTTGGCATTACTTAAAATTTAAATAATTTTAAAAAGTTCAAAGTTCCCTATATAAAATCTATCTATAAGACGTCTGACGGTTCCAGAGTTATATTAATTTTCCTACAAAATAAAATAATATTTTATTTGCATGTGACTGGTCATCTTTATAATTATTAACAAGACTTATCTTTATTAATATTTTATTTAAAAAACTGCATGAAAATAAAGCAGATTGAACATTTTTTTTAAAAACTTTAAAATACAAAAAAAACAGCTCATAACTTTGAAAAAATTGAGCGTTTCAGTTTGAATGGACGTAGCTTATTTCATAATTTTATATAAGAATAAATATTTCACAGTTAGAAGAATATCAGAAACCTTAAACAATGCATTCCACTCAAAGTTTCTGATACTTGAAAAAGATACTTGGATTTAATTATAACAATTTATCCTTCTATAATCCTCTCTTAAAAAATTGATGGCAAGAATTTGTCATCACGATAAGACAGTTTTGATTGGTTAAAATAAAACAAGTGACGAAAATTTGAAATTTATAATGAAATTTTAAAATTACGGGCGCTTAAAATTGCTAGTATCTTAAATAAATCATTGAACCATTTTTATCAAATCAAAAATTAGACAATAACTGTGAAGTACTGGTTTTAGTGTTAGGAATTTGGTTGTACGTATTTAATCATTAATAGGTCACGCCTCAATACATTTATATAACATTCACGTAGATTTAATGATGAAAAAAACAGGAGTGACCCATTAAAAATATTTACAAAAATTTTACGTTTAGTAAAAATGCTAATTTATTGTTTAGAAATTTTGTATTATAAGAATTAAATATTTAGTATCATTTATTGAAAGGTATAAAACTAATAATTATCTAAAATTTTTAAAAAATAAATACAATAAAAATAAAAAATTATTAGAAATTATAAAACAATCAATAGCTTTTTTATAAACACATGATTTTATGTATTTATTCGAATGAACGAAAAAAACAATTTTAAATTTCGAACATTATTAAATCATAAAGTTATTTGAAACTTTGTGAAATGAATATATTTCATTGAAATTTTACGACAGCAATTTATTTCATGGCGATGCATTTTTCATGTCACGCAGCAAACATTAATTATTTTTTTGTGATATTTATATGTTACAGGGCTGAACAACATGTCTGGAGCGAATCTACGTGCCTCTGACACAAGCCCCACGCGTCAACCAAGGTAATGCCACAATAAATTGTACATATTGCCGTTTACTATATGAATTTAATGAGATTAATGAAATTTATTTAAAATTAATTTTAAAAAGTTAATAATATAACTACAAAGTGAAAATTCGTCTAATTCATTATCTAATTATTAACTATTAGTATATTTTAAATTCATTAAAATTCTTCTATGAATAATTGCATCTAATTTATCACATATTTCAGAATTAAATGAAACTATGATATAAAATTAAACTAATATCTAATTTAACGAATTTTTCATTTTCAAATACTTCAAAGATAAAAAATGGATTTAAAATTTTTTGAAAAACTCAATATCTGCATTATAAAAAGTATTATAAAGTTGTAAAATGGAATTTAAGTTGATTGAAGTAGAATTTTAATAAAAAGAAATTTCAAGCTTAAATTCGTATTAGTTGAAGATCAGGACTACTTATCTTCTCTACTTAATTTATTTTTTAAACTTATCACAGGATACTTAGCTTCGAATTATAACGCTCTTATTAACTTTAATTTTACGAAATTAAATCTTAAAATATTAAAAAGAAATTAAAAATTAATTTAGAAGATAAAAGTTCTTCAAAATAAGCCATAAGTATTATTAAGTATTTAAACACATGACGTAACTGTTTTATATTACAGTTCAATTATATTGAAAATATATTAAATTATAAACTAAGTTAATAATTAGTACTCAAGAATAAAGTATTTTTTAATTCATGAGTCCCGTTAAATAACGCTTAAAATTTTCTCAAGTTAACAACACTCTAAATAATCTATGTGTACTAGAACAATTGAGAAAGATTAAGGAAATGCCAGTAAAGTCGCAAAGAGGTTGCAAGAGCCTTAACTTTAAATTGCTGAAGTTTTAGAAACTTCCTCTAAATCTATTCAATTTGACTATGACAAAGTGCCGAATTCTTATTGTCCAGTAGTATACTAAAATAATAGGAGATCAAATATTTCCTTTGTTTAATTCAATTGAAATTAATTTACCGTTTTCATTTTATTGAATTTCGTACGAGAAGTAAACATTTTTCATTTATCAAAAAGTTATTGTTTTAATTTTGAATGGACTTATGACATTACTAAATAATCGTATTTAACATAATTTCATCTATATAAATAAATAATTGGTATTATAATTATATTGCCATTTGCTGATACAAAAAATTTGATCAATTTGAAAATAAATGACACGTTGTTTAGATTTTATCGTGTTATATAATTTCATATTAGTCAACGTTCAGATATAGTTACACCATTAATCATGTTAACGAAAAATTCTCACAAATAACAAAAAATAATGTAGTAATTATTTAATTTGCAAAAACATATTACCAAAGAAAAAAGGTCTAAAAAAATTATCTAAATTATTTAAAAAAACTTGATCTATTCTATACAGAAAAATATTAAGACATTTGTTTCTATCAGAGATAAATTTAAGCATTTCTTGGTTAGATAAAAATATAGGTTATTAGATTTTCTTCGTAAATCTTATTTCTTTATTTTATGACTACAGTAAAATAGATTTTTTCTCAATATGATTAAAAGCTTGCATTTGTTCTAATAAAAGCTCAATTCCAATTATAACTTTTATCAATATTTACTAAAATGATAAAGAAGATTCAAATGTATGGTGAATTAAGCTATTGTAAACAATAAATTCCATCAGGAAATAAATGAGAAATATATGATCTTTCAACGTTTGTAATAAAGTAAATAGTAGCATTTTTCCATGTCAGAAAAAAAAATTAATCATAATATTCTATTATCCTAAAATAATTCAGATTGAGCTTATTAAATAGTAGCATAAATATAGATATATAAAAACAATAATATTTTCTCAGATGATAGAAAGAAATTCAATAAAGTTTCTATGAAATTTATTTTTATTTAAATTTGATAAATAAGCAATTTTATATTTACGTCCGTAAATACAATTTACACGAATATGTCACTTACAATCTATTTTTCTTGAAGAATCGAATTAGTTATTTCAATGATTTCATAAAAGCAGTATTGATCAAAGAAATAGATCTTTCTTCTTTAAGAAAAATATCTTAAAATAAAGCGAAGCCGATAATGTCGATAGAGCGAAAAATCATATCCATATTTTTGTCTGTGCAACAAAAAAGAAAAAAAAAGAAGGGAGCTAAGCCTTTTCCAAATAACCCAAGTATTTTCCGAGATTCTGGGTAGTAGAAATTGTCTGACTCACACTGAAGTAGATCGTTAGGAGCGCTTTTCGAACTAAAATACAGAATCAAATGGAATATATCGGTTGACCTGAGATACTATATAAGCTATATGAATATACAAAAGGGGCAAGAGGTGAAGAAGCGGTAGCAAAGAAATAAATTGCTCGCTCAAGGAATCTACTAAAAAGGACGAACTGACGTTAAAACCCCCCTTTTCGCTTTTCTTTTCTTTTTGCATCCGCTATCAACTTTGGCTTTTATGTATATACGAAAAGCTTTTACGGGCATGGATTCAACACCAATCACTGGCCCATGATATTGCTATAAGACGAAAAAAAAAGAAAAAAAGAATGGGAGGGTACAACAAACCAATCGATATAGGCGCGCAACCCGATGGAATTTCATGTCATCGCGCCTGTCGAGACTTTTAAGGCTCGAGATTTTCTATACAACTGACTAAAAAGAAGGGAAAGAATTTGTATTTTATCGTTTAACAATGGAGGGGAAAAGGCTAGCTTTCGAAGGTTTATACACAAAGCAAATGAAAAACGATCTTTTGTTGATTTCTTTTTATAGGCAAAATAGAACGTATAGCGTGGGATTGCCAGCTCGGAGCTCACTATTCCCGGATTCATTGCTTCCAGGTGGTAATGTCATACCACCTCCACTACCAAGAAGACATTCTGCTACGGTAAATTATTAATACAATATTTAATTTATTAGTTTTTTTAGACAACCACTGTGGTTTTTCTGCAAACCAATTTGTACTTTTATCAATTTTTTTAAATGACAAGTTTCATGCTTTATCAAGAATATTTATTATATATTGTTCTAAATGGTAGTTCGGAATTAATGTCTTAATTATCAATACTATTAGAATACTTAAAGTTTAAATCTAAAGGTTGTCATAGTGAAACTAGTTCATCTTAAACAGATTAAGTAGAACAAACGTAGACTGTACATTTAAATAATAAAAGTCAATTATTGTTGCAAATGTTACTGCACCTCGATAATTTTCTATTGTTAATGTAGTAAATAGTTTTCCTGTTTCAATTAACTAACTCAGTTAAATTCCTTTTTTTATTTTTCCTCGTAGCTTTGTTTGTGCTAACATCGTGGTGTTAATTAACAGCGGAGGTTTTTAGTGTATTCATAAACAAACCACATGTGACATACAGTTATGCTTATGTAAATCGGGAGATAAAAGGATTCGTACTTGGGTGCATGAATTACAAATTCATCGTTCTACCAAGTGAGCTACTGAAGACCTCTTCTGCTGAATTAATTTTCATGAATTTAATATTATTTTATAAAAGTTTTTTTGCGCGATGAAATTTTATAAATTTATCCTAAATAATTAGCACTTTAAATTAATATGTTTTTCCAGATTCTGTAAAACTCACACTAACACAGAACTAAAAACAATTGCATACACCAAAATCTGTACACACACTGCCATATGTACTGTAATATAACTCATGTATTCAAAGGGACATTATTTTTATCAAATAAATAATATAAATTAGAGGATCAACTACACACTCACTCACAAACATGAAAGGAAAAAGTAATAAATTAAGGTAGTTAGAATTGTTGTATTATGCTAAAATACTTAAAAATTTTGTAGAATATTTATCCATCAAATTGCTTTCATAGGTAAAAAAAACTGTTACATTCTATTATTTTTAGAAGAAAAAAATTTGATTTCATGGCCACTCAAAAATTATAGAAATTAAAACATGAGAGATAAAATAATGTTAAAATTATATTTTGATTGATATAATAAATAAATAATGAAAATTAACAAAGTAAAATTACATACAAATTATAAGATTAATATATATATATATCAGTTAATACCTTAACAAAATTAAATCTCAATTCATATAATAATACTATAACGTAACATCATGTTTTTTCCAACATGAATTGCCGTAACTCATTTTAGCTACTGTATCTCACACCGTATCTTTAATATTATCATATTTAGTAGTTATATTTCCTGTTGTTATTGAGAAGTATATACATTGTTTTATCTCTCAAAAGCTTCGTTTCTTTTAACAAACAATCTTATGTGTCAGAATACAATAACTAGTAAACAATCAAATTCTATTATCTTTCAGCCAGCGGATGTACGACCGCCAATTCCAAAGCGTAGCAGGAACGAGCGACCTATTCCAATCCGAACCAATACCGCTCAACAACAACAACAGCAACAACAACAGCAACGACAACAGCAACAACAACCTAACAAGCAACTAAATTCAGCTGTTTCTACAGACAATTATCATCGAAATCACCGTCAAGTACCACAAAACAGTAATAGTCGCGCTTGGCAAGATACTGTATCTACGGCAACATCCAGTAGCTTTGAATTCCCAACTAACGATGATGCATTCGCACCAACTCACGTCAACAGCGGTGAAAGCGCTCTTGATCAAGCTTCCCGAGATTTGGGTAAACGACTCCAGAAGATCAGCGGTGGCAAATCATCCACGCAGACGACGTCACAAACGAGTGGTAGTCAGTCTGGTAGAAAATTGGAGAGAGGCAGGCAACAAACTTTAAGAACGAATAGGTGAGATTAGAATAAATATTTAAAATATGAAAAAAAATTTAGGTCAGTACTTTTAGTTAAAACGAATTCTGTTTCAAAAGTTAAACTATTGTATTTGAAGAATGTTGCTTAGATGCAGTCAAAGTTATAAGTAAATCCCGTTTTGAAAATTATTGATCTTTGATTGTAATCTAATATTCAATTATTTAGACTAACAAATCGAAAAAGAGTTAATATATTAATTACTATGGAAAGAAAATAGACTAACAATGCGTTAGTTTACTTCAACGTTTGAGTGAAGCGAGAGTACCATATACATAAACAATACTTACTTTACTTACGAATACAATATTTATTGGAAATTTTTCTGAATGTTCCTCCTTCTCTGCCCATTTTTCTTTAAACATAAATATTTTAAAAATATGTATAGTTTTTTAAAAAACACAAACTTTTCGATACCAAGAGGCATATCGACCTTGAAGATTATTTTCAAGATCATATCCAGGTCAAAATTCGTTTTTAACTAATAACTTCCATATTTATCATGGGTTTGCAAAGAATGGAAAATTCTACGTTCAGATAAGGTATGTTAGGGGTTCATTCAACCTCAAAGGTAGTGTAAAGGTAAATCTTGGTTTTTACATTTTTTTAATTAGTTAAACAAATATGGTAAGCTTCAGTAAATATAGTTTTAGGTATAAATTTTATTTAGAATTGTCAAAAACATAAATAAGCAAGAAATTTGAGAGGAAAAGCATTAAAAAATACAGCACTGCAAATAATAGTACATTATGCAACTAGGGTGGAATTGGAGACCCGAGCGAGTAAAGCGAAGCGAGAGGAGTATGCAAACGACGGAGAAAATAGACTTTGCTTCTGAGTCGCGTATAGTCCTTTATTTCCACCTTAACCGTGATGACTCTATTAACTTAAGAAAAGCGAGTCCAATAGAAAAAAATTAAAATTAATTTGGTATTTTTTTGAAATTTTGAATAATTTATTTAATCTTATAAATTTTTAATTTAGCGGGAGTATTGACATTTTGTGTAGTGACAATGATAAAATGTCATTGTAAATATTGTTGTATCTTTTAAAGTTAATATACAAATTTTATGTTAAAATATCATTGAAAAAAGATTACCCAAGTAATGTCTCATGTAATTTAGAAATATAGAAAATATAAGAAATCTAAATATTTATTTAATAATTAATTAAAGTAATACAAAATAGAGATTTTGAGTAAACAAGTGATGATACAATCTTCATTCAATTGGAAATAGCATGAAATTGGAAAAAAGCAAAATATAATACTATATAAGTCAGAAAAATACAAAAGATGAATGATAGAAAGGCAGATAGTTAAAAATAAAAAGTCACGTTTAAAGAATTGTATAATAGAATTTTCTAAGACATGCTTGTGAATGAGTGTACATATTTGAAAAGTTGCTAAAGTAATAAATCGTCTCATGCTTTCTTTTTCAACAAATGCGCACTGTTCAGCTACTCTACCATTTTTGTCAGTCTTTTCTTCTTTTTATTTCATTTTCATCTTTCCTTTCTCTTTTTATCTTTTGAAATACAAATGAATCACAAATACAATAAAGACCAGAGATGTAATTTTTGGAAAAAAAGTTTTTGTAAACTAAACAAATGGAAGATAAGAAAAAAGTAAAAAAATAATACTTATTTGTAAATAAACCATCGTTTTAAAATTTATTTAATTAACAGAAATTATATAAATTACTAACCAAATAGCAATTCTTTTTTTATGGACGAATAAAAAAATATTGAATTTTATATTCTTTAAATATTAATTGTATTTTATATAAAAGCTCCAAATTAAAATACAATTTTTCTGAAAATTCAAAAAGTTAACAATTTGAATAATTTTTACCCATTATTATTTTATGTAATACAAAACAAAATGATTTGAATATGATAATCTGCTATGAAAATGCTATAAAATAATAAATATCTGTATTATTTTAAATAATTCATTAAAATTACATATTACAGTGTATCCTGTATTATTATTACTAGCAGTTTTATTTTATAATTTATTTAAACTCATTTTATTATTCTATTGAAAATATCATGTGTGATAATAATGAGCTAAATTATTATGTCCATTATATATTTGAAATTTCGACCCTTGGTCTACTTTACTCTGCAAGTCCACTGAATAAATCTGTTTTATAGACTTGCTTTTTTTAAATGAGTATATTTAATATACTTGAAGAGGAATATTATAACGAATTTTATTTTCAATACCATTAGTAATTTTCAATCAAATTCGATGTTAATTAAACATTTTGATTAAAGAATAAGAAGTAAAAGTTTCTAAAAAATCAAGAATAAATCGAAGCTAATAAATTTGTAAATTTCAAACTCATGTAACTTATAAATATAATTAAGTTATTTACTTTTAAGTAGTTTTGATCCCTGGATTACCTTTAATATTCATAAAAAATTGTTAATAATTCGGTGGATCTACCTTACCATATAAGATAAATTATTGGAGTATTAAACATTGGATTGCTATTTTTGATCAATTATTTTCATACACAATAAAAATATATTCAACATTTCTAGGAACTCTAAAAAATGCGATGTATCTTATTATACAAGTGTGAAACAAAAGCATACATTTTTTAATGGCAAATAACTTTTTCATTTGATGCTTATTACTTTTAATTATATGATTTTGTATTTCAAAATAAAAATTTTATGTAGATCGAGGAGCTCTTTGTTCTAAGAAAGTTTTGTACTTAGGCCATAAAATGCAGATATATCCTTATGTTCATTAATAATATTAGTAATGAACATTAAGAAAACAACTGTTCTTTATAAATTATGTGTATAGATATTATTTATAACAGTAATTTGAATTACTAAATGACCAAGTATTACTGTAAATTTAAAAATATAAAAGTATTCTTTTTGTTTAATTTGTTTAGATCACCAAGGCGAGGGGACCGAAACCAGCGGTCACCGATAAGTAGGCGACAACAGTTACAACAGTTACGATCAGCTGATGAAGATGATGAGGACGATGATGAAGATCTACAACTCGGACAAACGGTTAACGACAAATATGCTGAGATGCAAGCTGCTTCGAGAAGGCTTGAAAGTAGGTTGCCAGAACTCGAGCGACGCTTCCAAGGAAATAGTCCTAATAGACAAGAGGTTTGTAATATTAGTTTTTATTTGTATGATAAAATTTAAATAGGACTAGATTTTGGTGATAAAAATTAAATGAACAATCTAATTTTGTAGAGCTATTGTTTGGATGTATCTTTTATGTCTCATTTGTATAAAAATGTTAGTTTAAAAGCAAAAGACTAATTGTTAAATTTTTAAATGGCATTATCAAATATTTTTTATTGTAAAAAGTTTCGTAAATATTAAAACGATTGTAGGATCAAAGAACTAAAAAATATTCTCAGAGTTTTTATATTTTGAATATCTAATTTCTATTAATTTTAATATAGTTAATTATAATTAAAAATTAAAATTACAAAAATGAAAATTTAATAATTTTTTAATTATGTAGAAATTATTTTTATTCAAATTTAATAAAAACAACGTAAGGGTACTGGAATTTGGATTTTTTCCTAATTTCAGGACTTTGTGAAGATAGTCACGTCCATTTGATTTAAAACTCGATTAGTCTAAAGTTATAAGTTATATGGGCTGAATTTGAAAGTGTTTCAAAAGAAAATTGAATTCACTTTAAAGGCGTGCAACTTTTAATAGATAAATAATTCAATAAGATTTTTATCGGAATAGCGTGAAATTAAGAATCAAAATCTTTCAATTCAAAAAATGTATTTTAAAAGATCAATTAATTTAGTTTTTATAAAAATAATACCTTATGAATCATTTGGCCTATTTAAACATTTTTTTTTTAAATTGAAAGATTTTGATTCAAATTTTATGCTTTTATGGTAAAAATTTTCTAAAATCATTTATTTAAAAACTGTAAATTTTAAAAAGAAATCCATTTTTCTTAAAAGTTTTTAAAATTCAAATTGGAAATATTGATTGTCAAACGGAATGGATGTGGCTTTCTTCATAATTTTATGTAAAAAAATAGTCCAAAAAAGAATTTGATTTTAAATACTTAGATACTCTTTGAATAATTTAATCATAATATTCAATTAATTTCTATTCTAAGTATTAAATTCAATTATAAACTCCCAAATCTAAAAAAAAAATGAAATCTTTTTAAGAATTACAAATTAAAATAATAAATAAGAGAATCAGTCATCTTTTTTGAAATTTTATATTATTGAAGCGAAGTAGCTCAAACTTTCTTTTCGTTGCGTTATTACATCTATTCATTACCTTTGATATTGTACCTATTAATATGTGGCTGATTACGATGATCCCTTTGACCATAGTCAATGCATGTGGCGTATTATAAACATTTTATACATAGAGATGATTGGCAAGTCATTATAGAGACAGATGAAATTAGAGTGCACAGGGACAGTGATGTTAAGATACGTGAAATAAAATACAATTAAATAACGTTAAGCAAAATAAAAATTAATTTTAATGCTAAATAATAAACGAAAATATTTTTATATTGATTAATAAAATATCAATAGGAAATCAAAAAAATATTCATAAAAATATAAAAACTGAAATTTTTATTATCTCTTCACTATTTTTATCAAATAATGCAGCCTTTATTAGTATTAGATTAAAGTTTGCATAAAAAGGCTTACTTAAATGATGATAAAATCGTAACGGTTTGATAATTCAGAAGATTATATGGTATTCGAAAAAAATTAATAGATATAATATGATAAACCAAATTATTTTTTATCTGTTTAAAAATCTTAGTAGATGATTTAATTTTGATTTTAAGATATACAATTTTATATATAATTTTTAATTTAAAATAACTTTATTCTTTTTGAAAGAATCACAATGAAATTCATTTACGCTAAACTTAAATTTTTAATATTTGTTATAGTAAAAAACTTCTCAATAAAAAAATTTTTATACTAATTTTCAGAGAAAAATTTCATTGAAATATAGCGAACTCTTTTGGTTGAAAATAACATAAATTTAAAAAAGTAATTTTCAACCATTAAAATGTCGACATTGCAAAAATAGTTTCTGACTCGAGAAAAACTTTTTTTTCAATCTAAATGTTCTCAGATGCAAGGAGGAAATGCGACTCGTCGGGAACGTAGTACTGAAAAGTTGGAAAAGTTACCAAAAGCTACACAGACGAATTTACCGCCACCTCTTAGTGCTATTTGTCCAAGTCCTGTACCTAAACCAATGAATGCACGTCAAGATAGTAATATCTCATCTGACAGTTATAGTCAAACAAGCTCACCAGGTTATACAACCAAAACCATGGAAGCACCCTTGCTGCCACATAAGCACGCAAATGGAAAAGTTCCAGGTGAGTTTGAAAGCTTATTATAGACTTGGTAAATACCTCAAAACTTTAAAATTCACGAATCTTGTGTTGAAATAAATAATAATTCTATATTTTCTTTTAAAATATTATAAAAATTATAATGAAAACTTTTTTATGTATTTATTTTAATAAAACAAATACTGTTGTTTTTTTTTTTGTAATTATATATTTATTTTTAGGTAAATCAATTTTAAAATACTTTTAAAAATACTTTTTTTTACATATTTTATCATGAAATATTCTACAAATTTTTGAAAACATTATTTCTTTTAATTTATCGATAACTTGACCTACTTCTAAAGTAAGTTAATGCATACAAAATAACATCAGGAAACGAAAAATTTATATAAATCTTAATTCCTATTTTTTTTTTATTTAATTCAATGGGCATTACTGCTCTTTTACATTTAGATATTCGCATTTAAGACAACACAGTTGACATACTATTTAACGTGGTGTCAACTCATGGCAGAGTCAAAATAGTAAAAATAGCGAGCAGACGAGGAATCGATCTCGCGCCAACGAGAATTGAAATTGAAAAATTTGTTAATTAAATAAAATTTTAATGAAAAATTCATTAAGGTTTTTAGTTGTTTTTCTTAAAAATGGTTTAGGATGAAACTATAAAAAGAAATATCAAATTAAAAAACAAAGTTTAAAAGCTTAAAAATTTGATGATGCATGACTGTAACTATCAATGGTTCATCCAAAGTTGTTTAAACAGTTTATACAATGAGTTCTATTACTTTTTATGATAAACTTTCGATGAAATATCATAACATTCATGAGTTTTGTAGCTTTTAAAAAGTATTATACAACTTTAAAAAGGTATTAAAGATTTCACGTTGAGTAATCGTACATTTGAATTGCTTAGTGACATGCTCTTTAAAATGTTTAATGTGACTTCTAAATCAGACTTTTGTTTTTATTTATGATAAATCAAATTAAAAATGTTGAACGTTTATATGTTCTTAATTACTATGATTTTGGACCGTAGAGAATTTTCAGAAGTAAAATATTACTCATAATATAAAGAAAAGCTGGAATTTGGTTTTGGTTAGTAAATTTATCGATCTCTCATATAGTCTGACTATTCATCGACCATTACTACTAGCATTGTTTAACGAAGCAGTATTGTGAACTTAATAACATACGAAACAATAGTAAATTAATTTCACTTTTTTTCTAAAGTTATAAAAATTATTGGAATAAAATTAAATGTTAAAAATTTCTCTTAATATTTTATAAAAATTATATAAAATGAATAATTAAGTCTATGATACGAATCATATTCAATATTTCTATCCATATAAAAAGTGTAGCGTAAAGAAAGAAAAATAGTAATTTTAAAATATTTTTATTAATAAATTAATATAAATAGATTTATAGTCTATTTTATTATTTTAAATATTACTAACTTCTATAAAACAGTCAGTTTTCTCTTGTCTCAAAATTTACAAGAACAATCATTGTCCGAAACATTGTTTGTGTTATAGGCAGAGCGTTGGCGCCAGAGCCGGAAAATCCACCAGGAAGCCCAATCACCAAGTCTATAAGTACACCCGCGAGTTTGCAGACTATTGTACGATTTCAAAACGGCAGTAATATGTCTTTGCATCATAGGGTAAGTGCACATACATATATACATATATACATATTTTTGTACTTTAGAATCGTACCTCTAAAGTTTTAAAAGCTACGGCAAAAAAAGAATAAGAGAAAGTTACTCTTGAAACCTTACTCATCTTAGAAATTGAAATAGGGGTGAGAGGATGGAAAGGGAAAAGCTGCTACGTAATTGTGAACGGAAACCCTCCTTGTGCAACAACGTCGCCGACGTTTTATTTGATCAAAGCTCTCGTTGGGCAAATGTCAATCGTCATTCGATTTCTCGTGCCATTAGTATCTGCTTGACGAAGGATATTTGAAAAGAAAACGATAGCTATTTCCCCATACCCTCAAAATTTATTGATATTTGAACGTATAAATTCATTGAAAGATGATTGTGAGTTCATTTATCGGCTTAACGAAAACTTTATAATTATTATCAGAAATTTCAATGGATTTACGCGCGAATGCTGTCAAATGGTTAGGATGGATTTTTCTTTTTTTCAAAATGTTGATTTTACGCTTTAAATGGCTTTCTATCATAATGCATTCGGAAAATCGATAAAACTAACGTTAAAAATAATATTGAACTAAAAGTTTAAATGTTTGAATAAAATAAATAATTTTGAAAAAAGATTTTAAGAAAATATTACAATATTTGATAGGAAAAATTTAACCTATATAAATTTATTTTAGAATTTGAAAAACAACATTCATATATTGTGCTTTTTTAATATTTCCATCAGTTTAATAAGTAATGACTTATTTTTATAAAGTGTTATTGAATCTATATTTTTATTTTTATTAAAACGAACTTTTTAAATTATGACAATAATGAAAAAATTATGAATTATAATAGTCCATAACTTATTTTCATTTGACCTTGACTTATTAAAATTACTATGTATCTTGAATATGGAATAAAAAATATTCTTCAATTTTTAAGAATTTTTATGTGTCAGTGCCTTTATCTAAAATACTATGTAAGTATTTTCAATCGTACAATCATCGAGAATTATTTTTAATTTTTGTACACGGTTAAAAACAATTGTCTAGTCTGTTAACTTTTTTTTGTCTATTACTAAATTGTCAGTTGAAGCAACAGACAAGGATGTGTCGATTTAACAGTCTTTATATCAGTTGATTCTGAAAGTGCCCTGTATTGTACCAAATGTAAAAATTTAACAGACATTTTTATTAAATCCTTTAAAAACATTTTGTCTGTCAAAGTAACAAACATTTTTGTCTGTTAACTGTTTTTAATAGACTTCATCTGTTAATATTTCCAATTGTGTATTATAAAAGTGCCCACTTTTCCACGAAAAATGACACAATGTTATTATTGGAAAAAAAAATTTTTTGACCACATAAATCTAATTTTATTATTCGTTTCTACCAGACAATTTGACCATTTAAAACGACTCTATTTAATACATGATGTTTTTAATGCTACAGGTAACTATATGTTACATAAGAGTTTTATATTATTCTTTAAATCCTTAGGATATGTATAGACGTCATATATTAATAAGCAACTTTATTAAAAAAAAAAAAATTTTATAAGCATTTTTGTCAAAATCAATTTTTTGTAGCGGACCAAAAACATAATTTAAAAAATTTTAATGGCTATACTTTAAATTTTTACTGAGACTTTGCGTTATTTATAAAAAGACACATGGATTTTTTCATGATTTACATTTATGTTTTTGTTTGTTAAAAATAAACTATTAGAAATCTTTTTATTCACAATTGCAAAATTTACTTTTCAAATTATGGACTCTTCTATGAAATAAATCTGAGCATGTACGACTATTTAAGTTTCTTATTTCAAACTATTATAAAATTTATAAAGAATCATGTTATAAATGAAAAAATAAGGTTGCTAATTCGTATTCAATAAATATATATTATTTTTGTAAATTAAATAAATATAATAATTGATGTTTAAAGTACAGTAGTTAAATTATCTGAATGAGACATCGAAGCTTAAAATATAATAAGAAACTAAATTTTTCCATAAATTTGTATAACAAAAGTACATCAAAGAATTCTTAGTTCAAGCAACAAAATAGAATTCCCGGTATAACACGCTCGATGCATATTGATCGAGTTTGAAACGAATAGAGCGTGTAGTTAGGAAAATTGACTTATATTTGTACAGACCTGATGATGAATTTAATAGAAATGGAAATGAATTTCGCATCTTCATCTGTTCGTTTTGTTGACTACAAGGATACCCTTAATATTTGCTTTTACAGATTATCAAAGATATGAGACGTCCAAGCAGCCATTATGTGACCAGAGGAAGGCTACGCTTTAGATCTGCTCAGGTTTTGGTCAATGCCGTTGTACTCATGGCTATCGCTGGTGGTCTTGCAGTTTACTTTAAATGTAAGATTGTTTATTTCTTTTTTTTTTTCATGATGAAAGTATGTATTTTTATCTTTTACTTTTGCATGATATTTTATTTTATATTATATTTATTATTCTTTATTATTCTCAATATATTTTTATCATTTAATAACAATCACTTTTCTACAAATATTTTATTAACATATTTTTATGCAATAGTTAAATGAGAAAAAAAAAATTCGTTTATTTCCTAAAATAAGAAGTTTGAGAATACTATGCTTGAAGAAATGTAAAGCCCTGATTGCGCTTCAATATGTAGATAATCACAGGGCATAAGGATACGAGTAAACATATGCGAAAACATAAGGAACAACTATTACATCTATATATAGTTCTTTGTGTTTTCAAATAACCAATGTTACTTGTGTTCATTGTGGTCTAGGTTTGCTTAAGCTTTTGTAACTATATACTGGCTTTTACATCAGTATTTCTTCTTTAGTAAACTGAGAGAAGTAAAACGTTAAGTCAAACATTTCCGTATGTTTGCTCTCTGTTTCTTACAATGGTTCACTCGAATATCATATATTAATAACCAACGTACATATATTTAATTTACTTTACAGATCAGTGATGGTATGTTAAATGTTAAGATATTATATTTAATGTGAACAAAATCTATTATTTTTTTTATTAAATTAATTTATTCGATTAAATGTTTTGCTTCTATTAATCTACAGTCCCTATTCTATTTCATATTACTGTTCTTCATAATGATATTGTTATTATTTAATGATAATAGTACCAGCTTGAGGTGGCTACATGATTAGGATTGTACCTAGTTAGGGTTACATAACAGTCAAAAAATTTTTTTTATAATTATTATGTATTACTTTAATTTCATATTATTTAATCAAAAATTGTTGTAGTTTACATTTACTACCTTCTTATAGTATCAATTTTAGTCAATTCTATTATGATCTTTTACTGATCACAGAGCATTTTTTCGATTTATTGTAATTTGTATTAAAAAAATCTTCTATTACATTTTCTATTTATGGAAAACTATTTATTTATTGCCAAATATAAAATTAAAAATTTGCACTATATCAACGGTTGAGTCGAAGAACGGGTTATTTCGTTTTTATTTTTAAGACTATTTCGGAGAAAATTTTTTTAGCATTTTTGTAATGGTACCCTGGCTATGACTTTGACAACATTATGTCTTATCTAAATTAAATGCTATGTATCTTACTTAAATTTCAATTTATTTCTTTAATTTATATAAGAAGCTACATTATCAAGCCTACCACTACAAATTGCTAAGAAAATTTTTCTTCGAAATAGCTTTTTTTCAAATAAAAATGAAATAGCACTTTTCTTCAACTAAAAACGAAATAACTCGTTCTTTGTCTCAACCGTCGATATAGACAAATTGGTATTCATTATAAAGATTATTTTAATATTAACGCAAAGACAAAACCAACAACACAATGATACAATAAAAGAATCACAAACATATCCAACTAATTTTACAAAAAGAACTCTTATACAAAAACTCGAACATACATGATCATGATTACTACATGCTACCTTATCCTTTTAATTCTTCAAAGTAAGATAAGAACCATTTTAGAAAAAGATTTTCACATCAAAGATCACAATGAAAGTTGTATTTTGCTTGAAATAAACAAGAAAAGGATTTTTCAAGTAAATACAAAGCAGCAACGAGAAACCTAACTCCCTGTTACGGTGTCTTTCAAAAGGAGCTTTGAAAAAAAAGCAAATAAAATTTTAGCTCAAGAGAGACTACTATTTTCTTTTTAATCTTATTACAAAGAGAAATACAAAAGAGAAAGAAAATTAAATGTCTTTTTATTACAAAAACATTTGTTTTAACAAATAATTATTTTAGATTAATTAATTATTTATGAGTAGATATTAAATAATTTATTTTAAAATTCTGAATGAATGAATACAGAAATGAGACAAAAATGAAAAAATGCTCACCCTAAAATGCATAGAATACAAAAGTTGGAAGTAGTTTAAAATATCTTAACATGAAAAGTATATAATTTAAAATTTCGTGTACAAACTAATATATGGCTGAAAAATGTTAATGTACTAAGAAATAAATTTACTTAAACTTATCATCTTCATTCTGAATAATTCGCTGCCTTTTTAGAATTTTTAAAACTATATCTGATTAAATAATATAGGTCACACTAAAGCTGGGCTCAAAATTTAATTTCTAGTCGCTAAGTTTTAATTTAATTAATGAAAAAGCTTTTTTAAATTTATTATTTTGGATATATTTTAAATAATTCGGAAAATAAATTATAACTTCTTATATTTTTGTTTCATGGGAACGCAATTTGTAAAATATCATTTTTTAAATTCAAATAATAAATTTAACAGTATTTATCATTCCACGAATTCATCACCATCCAATTCACATAAAATTGTTATATAAATTTTCGTTATTTTTCCATTTAGCGTAATTTAGTGTAAAATAAATATTTTATTTAAAATAATAATTACTTTATATGAATTTAAATAAAACTCAATTCCAGTTAAATTTCCACTACAAAAAAAGAAAGGCCAAACGAGTCTCTGGTAGTCGTAACATCAGTGAAAAACACTGAACCATAGTATGAGAGTGAATTTCATTAGCCGCCAGCTTAAAATGGAATATATATAGAGAGAGAGAGAAAGTGGAATTGCGCTAAGGCCTAATGGGAATTTTGTACGCGAGTTCCCTTGTGATTCGTTTAATCGGTGAAAATCTCATTCCGAAACTCTCTCTTTCTCTCTATCTCTCTCTCGCTACTCTCTCTAGTTTCGAAATAATTTACACTAGAGAGAAGTATATATGCTCATACTGCGTACAGTTTATATGAAGATAGAACGTTACTAACTCATGCCGTTTATGTATTTACACATGAATATGTGTGTTTGAATTATATATCTATATAGGAGTAAAGTTCTTTTAGGTTGAATTATGGACCACAAAAGTCCGCCACGTATATTACGTAATGGTCAAGGGCTTCTGTATGACTCCACGAATGTCATACTCATTTTTTTCTTTTTTATTATAGCGGTGATTCTGCGTGATCGTTTGATCATTTTTCTACCTTTTTCAGTATTATTATTTCTCATTTTTCATACGGGGATTCTGGAAAATTAAAAAAAGAATCCAAGTTAAAAATAGAGATCAAAGTATGTCTTTTGATGGGATGTTTATTCAAAAATATAAAAACGCATTAGGGAATCATAAAATAGCAATTATAAAGATATAAATATTTCTTGTAAAGAAATATTAAAAATAAATTTTGAAAAATGAATAAACACAGTTAAACCATTAGCTATTGAATTAATTAATTTAATTCAATTATTAGAAATTGAAAATTAAAATCGGAAAATTATTAAAATATTTATAACTAATAAATTCTGTGAATTAAATACTTTTTTCATCTACGTTTCCAAAATTTAAGCATACATAAAAATTAAAAATATTTGTTTTTCCTACTTAAAAAAATTAGTATACGGATGATATAATTAAAAGATGAAAAATATAACACTGAAAAAGAAAACAGAAGAGAAAAAGAAATTGTGAAATTTATATTTTCGTAAAAGTTATTACAATAAATTTACAAGAAAAAAGCAATCTGACAATTCATTGGCAACATTTTTTCATTGAGCTCTAAATGCATCTATTATTAAGGAATACTTTTTTATCAATTTTTTATAATATATGTATATGTTAAAATTTTTAAATTATTTAAATTAATGCAAGGATTATACAATACGTCTTTTAAATTGAATCAATATTGAATAATATTAACTAATAATGATCATATAACTTTTAATTTTACATCTTAATGAAGCCTCAATTTATCTTTTTTTAACTAGCTTATCCAACGACAGCAGTTAAAACAGTCGAAAATAAAACTATCATAGGGAGCAATGAAAAGTCTTTATCAGACCCAATTCTGTCGATTGATGAAACTAACAATCCAGCACCTGGTATTTGTTTGCCGGTTATTGTCAATTTTTGTCTATATCATAAGGTAAAGTATAATATTTTTAATCGTTTCATGAATGTAAAACTAAACAATATTCACTTCATATGAAATGTTTTAAAATTTTTAATTAATCTGGAATGTTTTTAAAACTATGCAAATAAATTTTACTACAGTGAGTTTATGACTTTGAAATTTCTGCTTTCAAGTTTTACTGTTTGCGTTTATAGAGAAAATGAATACTTGAGCAAGAGAGATAAACAAATATTTGTATTAAAGATAAAATCTTATTTCACTATATTAGTCTGGCAGTAATGTTTACTGGAAGAAAATTTAAAAAAAATTAAAATTTAATAAAAAACAGAATTTTCTTAATCATAATTGCAATGTATCATCGTTGCGTTTATAGTATAATGATAAAAGATTTAATATGATAAAAAATTAAATTAATATCTTGACTTATAATCAGGTTAAGTGAATTAAATGTTTTTTTTTATAAATTATGGAAATATAATTAAAAATTTTTTAGTACAATTTTTCTATGTTTTTCTCTTTAACAGCTAAGAAAATCAATCTTTATCTTAAATGTTTACAGATCCCTTACAACTACACGGTTTTTCCAAATTGGGTTGGAAATTTCAGGCAACGCGAAGCTCAGCATGATCTTGAACTATACGAGGCTGTGATTGATGTTCGCTGTTACGAGTTAGCAGCCCTCTTTCTGTGCAGTGTATTCGCACCAAAATGTGGGCCTAATAATGGACAAGCCATAACACCTTGCAGAAACCTCTGCTTTGGTTAGTGAAAGTTTTTATGCACTTTAATTTAATTCAATCAATTTTCTTTAGATCTGTGTATTTAAAAAAAAAATATAATTATTAGTGTTTTTTTAATTTCTATTAGATTTATATTAATTTTATTTACTTCTACATTAAATAACTTAATTATTATATATAAATAAAGTAAAGATAAAAGTAATAATATTAATACATGTTTCTAAGAAAATTTTATTTTAATTTTTCAGAGACCTTAAGACGTTGTGGCTTTTTTTTAAGTGTTTTTGGATTAGAGCTTCCCGATTATTTGAAATGTGATATGTTTGTTGAAAGTCGGGATTCAAATGTTTGCGTTGGTCATCAAGAATTCATCGATGCAGAAAAACGTGCAGCAAGACCAGGTATGTTATTTCAATAATACATTTTAATATTATACAAATGATACGCAACATACGTTTCACAAACTCATGTTGAATTTTATTTTTTAACGAAAAAATGAAAACAAAGATAATAATACAGAATACGTTATAGACGAATTAGGCAAATCATTTAATATAAAGGAATCATTATTTCTTTTTTCTAAAGTTAAATCAATAAAAATTACAGTTTTTCGACAACCAATTTACTATGAATTAAAAACTATGTTTTAATTGACAAGCATTTGTTTCAGTGTGCTCGGAGTACTATGTGCATTGACGTACGAAGTACTTTGCACATTAGTACGTTAATTATCTATTTCGTACCTGTTTAACACAACAATCAAAATTTTCTTCCAATTTTGTAAACAAAAATACATAAATGTAAGATATTTTTTTCTATTTTAATGTTTGGTCTATTTAAAAATGACTAACCCTTTTAAAAAATATATGAAATGGATATTCATGTTATTTCATTATTATGTAGCTAAAAATTTAATTTCTCTTAATACTTTCATAATGTTTCGTATCCAGAAGTATAAAAAATATATTTAGGAAAATTTATAATACAATACTTTCACATCATATTCAACCTCTAAATAGAAAACGATCGATCTTGGTTACAAAAATTTTAAAAATATTGTGCACAATGGCAATTTTTAAGAATATAGTTTCTATTATCATTAAAATCAAAAGTTGTTTTAGGTAATCGCCATTACTTTTTGTATAATGTATTTCGGTCTACATATGTTTGATGGGCACATAAGTAGAGGTATATAGACAAGTATCGTCCTATAAGCCGTCTACAACGTTAAACGAGAACCATTTAGTCTTAAAACTTGGAAATGATTTTACAATATTTAAATAATGAACGAATGATTTACAATCAATTTCCAATAATGTAATGCAAATGTGTGATAGTTTATTACCACACTTTCTAGTTAATTTATTTTGTAAAATTTTGAACTTATTATATGAATGAATATAATAGACATACATAATCTTCTGAGCGTTTGAGAAATGATGCAATTTAGTAATATTATGAGCAGTATAAACAATATAATAGTATCTAAATAATATAACATCTATTCACAGTAAAATGTTAGAATTATTTATTTGATTGGTATAACTGCTATACTAATATAACTTTCTACTCGGTATACCACATCTTTAAGAAGATTACGCCAATTCAGTATAATATCTTTTATAAATATCACAAGATGGCGTAATATTCTTTCTGTTATAGTTGTTTGCATTGCATTTTTGAAACAGTTATTGCTTCAAGAACTTAATTTCCTTATAAACATTTGTATTACATTTACAAAGTAATAAGCATTAACTATTGGGATATTATTTTTGTACTGAATTCACATGAATCCTCCAAACAACTACAGAAAAAAGTTATTTTTATAGTATCTTACACTGTATTGGCACAAATTTCTCTTTGCGTGTAAATATCATTCGTATTTTTTTAAATCAGCAGTATTTAGTTTACGTATTTTTTATTTTCACCAAAATTGTATTGTATAATGTTAAATCCTCATTTCTGGATGAATTAATGAATATTTTGTAATAGATTGCAACAACATTTTATCATATACTTAAATAAGAGAAATTTAGCTTTACTTTACGAATAAAGTGTATAACTTCATTAACGTTGACTGTGTAAGCATAATTATTTGTTCCAAACCTGCATTACCACCAGTAATTTTATTCATTTTGTCTATAATATAGTCTTAACATATGGTACTTTTCAAATAAGCATTTTTACTTGTTGACCTATAGTTTTGATGTAAGCATTAATGGGTATCTGATTAAAGAACACATTAATTAAACAATGAATGTAAAAAATTATTGATTGATCTTACTTTTGATTCTTCAGAAGTTTACTACCAAAAATTCGATGTTGTACTCTATAAAAGCTAACCATTATAAGAGTTAAATCGAGATACTCAATTATAGCAGACCTGGTAAATTCGATTGATGATTGATTATTGAGTCGATGTATCTAGTTGTAATGAATCCAATAAGAATTGCTATCAGTAGCAATTTAGCATTTTATCAAGAGCACTCCAAATAACAATAATTTTGATTTGATCGATCTATTGATTACTAAAATTCCATATCACTCTACAAGCATCTATTGATCGTAGTGTTTGCTATATTAGTAACACTTTGAAATCGAGATGTGGATCTCCTCTCATATTTTTTTTCCAATTTACCAATTAGCAATTATTCAGTGTCGCATTAGCCACCAAATGCGTTCTTTGTACACCTCTCTAATTGAGACTCTGGATATTCAAAAAAAGTATAAAAGGTTTGAATGCTTTCTGTAATAGTTTTACTTTTCCATGATACTTTTAATTTTATAAGAAGCCTCTTATGACATTCAAGTCTCGTTTCAGCATAAGCAAAGGGTGCTGATGGATCTTGGATACAGCACACCGAAACATATATTCAAAATAGCAATCAATTCCAACGCCCATGGATGCATTAAAATGGAGAGTCTTGGTCAGCAGCCAAAGTTAAATAGAATAGGAAATCCATGCTCGTCTCTTATATCTATTTGAATAAACTGAAATGATGAACGCAGAAGTAATAAATACATTAGTGATGAAAAATATTTGTTCCGCAAAATGTACATCCGGAATTCTTGAAATGTAGAGATCAACAAAATTAAGTATCTGGTCATCAGTAAAAATATCGCAATTGAACATGGATGTTAAGGTATCCAATCTACAAAGATTTGTGATAAATTCATCTTTTTTAACAATTCATTGATCAAAAAAAGGAAAATAAAAATAAAATTTTTTCATCAATAGTTAATTGAATTTTTAATATTTAAAATACTATTGCTTTTATAATTTCCACCCTTTCCATAAAATATACAACGGCACATATACGTTTCATAACCTAACCATACTACCGTACATCGAAATCGGATCCGAAAAATACAGAAAATTCAATGTGCGCTTTACGGTACGTGTTCACGTTTACATTTACTATTTATGTCTCGATCCTAACCTACACTAGTCCTTTCTTCTTCATAATATCACTGGTGATATTGACCTTCAATTATACTAGTCATCTGGTTCTATCGCGCTCAATTCATATAACTTCCTTGAAGCACTCACGTTGTTATTCCAGTCAACAACCTTTTCGGAAGCCCTAAATTCATCAACAAGTTAGCGGACGTTGCTGACTATTGGGTTTGGAAATTTGCTTGCCAGCGCCACCACGTGGCCCTTTGATAAGCTGTGAGAGAAGGATTATATTGCGTACCCTATTTAATCTTGTGTATTTGTAAAACTTTTTTATGAAGTAAATAAATAAAAATGTAATTATTTGATTATGTTAAATATAACTTTATGACATATCGTTTTAAGGTAAATATATGTCCAGTGCATAATTTATTCGAAATGATTCACAAAAGATGATTGTTTTGGTGTTCATTTTTCGATAGGTTATAGCTTCAGATACTGCTTTAGAATGGTTAAAAATGTAAACATTGTCAGCTAGAAAGAGCCGTCAAAATTTTTATAAACTTAACTGTTTCATTTATGTACACTATAACATGTGCGATTTTTTCTACAAAAATTCTCCATGTTTCCTTTTTTCTATGCAAACTAATTTTTTTATCTTTTTTTATACTATTTAATTAAAAAATTACAAAATACTAAAATTTTCGTATGCAAACAATGTAATTCTCGAGCAGTATCCTTCTCTCACAGCTTATCAATTGGCCACGCGATGGCGCTGACAAGCAAATTTCCAAACCCAATACACCTTTTCATGATACCACAGTTTGATAGTAATAATTTCTCTGATTTCTGATCTTGTACCGTAAGTCCAAACGATCCCTGTATTTGGCCACTTTGTTTTTATGCGCACTGTCTAGGGGCTGTTGTCCTACCACCTACGAATCTATTACATATGTTTGGTGGGTATATACACGTTCTGCCTTTTTTATGACCAAGTCCGGTTTTCTTAATCCAGGTATAGTTGGGAAATGAGGCTCCTCATCAACCATCCACCCCTTATCCCGTAGGCCAGATGCTAACATTCTACATATAGCATCACGTCGCTTAATACGATTACCACGGTTTGAAAGCATGATTCTATAACGTGAGCTGCTGTTTCTGTAGAGTCACATCCAATCCATACTGAATTTCATTTTAAATTCTGCAAAATCCTCTAGATGTTCTGATTCTTGTAGATAGACAGTTGATCCAAACATGATGAGAGATCAATGTCACGAGCAATTTCAACGAGAAGCTTAGATTCCTAAGCTTCAATACTCTCTACCACTTGGATTTCACGTCCTACAGCAACAGGAATACTTTCATGCATATCACTCTACCGAGATCGCTCTCTTTCCAATCATCGACGTTCTTCAGGAATTGATAGAGTAAATTCGATTGCACTCCAATATTAAAAATCGATGGATTACCAATAGCCGAATGAAAAGTGGAACTATTGCTACTTATACCATTTGGAAATGACATTTGAGACTCATTAGATGAACTATTAGCTTGCAGACCTTGAATCACAGCAGCAACAATATCTCTGTGTTTCTGTTTTTTTCATGCTCTCAATAGCATCTAAAGTCCTTCCTTGCATAAATTGCTTATCAAAGAGTTACTGATTGATATTCGTTATGCCACGTCGACTTGCCAAAACTTCCTCTTTTACCAGAATTTTTCTTTTTTTTGTCTGACTAATGCTTTTTCTTACGTTCAACCTGAACTTTTTTATTTGCAACTTCCAAATGTCTATGGCGCTTACGTAATCCAAGTCCGATTCTCATGGTAAATAGTCTACCACAATCAGGAAAAATATTTCCTTGAGTTTTCGCTGATGTTGATGATGTTCTCTGTTATTCAGAGACTATGTTCTTCTCTCTTATTGTGGACCTTGTTCTACTACATCTTCTTGCTGATCTTGATGAACTTAATTATCTCGACGTGCGCAAGTTGTTGATCTTAATACGTGCTTTATAAGGAGTCGTTAGTACCTTATGGGTCATGCACAAGTGCACAGTTCTATTTGTCTTCCTGAGAGCCAACGTTCACGATTGATAAGAGACAATGTAGGTTGAACCCATAGTAGTAATCCTATCATTTCCCATGTATACCCGATACTTTCTGGTTTTCGACTTCCCTTAGCTAGTCCGGATGCACAAGACTTTCACCATAATTTGATTAGAGAATTCATCCACTATGAGTCATAGCCTCAGCCCGTACGTATAAGCCTCGTTAATCAGTCGTAACTTTGTTTCGTCAAACACATATGAAGAAGTGGTTCCATGTTGCTCAACTCTAAGTTGGTTACACTAAAAACATAACCACCTAGAAGGTTTGATATAAGGCACATGGCAACCTGTCGCCCAATTAAAATCGTAGATAGCTTTGGGCCACTTCTAAGTGGATATAAATACCTTTATTTCAAGCTCTTTTGGGGTTTTTTTACTCCAACCATACTCCTATGATCTACCGACGCATTGGCTGAATGGCCAAGCACACCTCAAGTCGTGATTAGTACTTGAATGGGTAACCGTTCGTTCAGGGAAAACTGTGCCCGAGACTTACTTGCTTTGTGTAACGGGCGTTCGGATGAGCTAGTCACTCGACTATGTGAACGGGAGGTGTGGCAAAAAATGTAGGTGTTCTTTGTCAGAAAAGCACCTAATACCGAATTTGTTGTATACACCGACCATTCCGGGAAAGATTTTCGTTAAGGATTTATCCCTCTGGGTTTGCCTACAAGGTTTTTCCTTCCTCGCGTATATTTTTAAGGTGGAGGGGGAAAGGTTGTTCAATGTCATGAAAAAAAGTTAGAGGAAAAGAAGGGAAAAAATACTCCCATGATCACTTGATGAACCTTCGTATCCACAATATCTGTCCCACAAGGTTTCTGATGACCCCGAAAAAAAATTCTTTGATTGTAACATCCAAAGTATATGGTTACAATATACATAGTAGTTATAGTCATAAGCTTTAGTTGTGATATTGAAATATTTAGTCAACACAACCAAATCACTTTGGATGTCTCGACTACAGCTTTTAGATGCGAACTGTAGTTATGACAGCTAAACTTTTGTTTATCACATCTAATTTTTAATGTGAAAGAAATCAATCGTTTTTAACTTATAAATATATCATTTTTATAAATAATGATTCATTTTATAATTAATAAAACTCAAATGACTTGGAATTTTAAATCATTCACTTTATCACCAAATTTTATATGAATGTACATTTCTTTTACAATAGAAAAAGTATTAAAAATTAAGATTATTTTGGTTTGGTTCTGCTAAACAAAGTAGAATAAATACAGTTAAATATATTTTGGCCCTGATGACTAAAACATTGGTTATCATGACTAAGAATAGTTTACTTTAAATTTTGGATATGACAGGTGTAGTAATGGAGCAGTAAAATCTAGTCTTTAACTTTGGCTTTCAGAACCAAAGCTTTTGACACTACAACTATTTTCTTCCGTATATAAACTAATTTGACTTTTTCAAACGAATTTGGCTTTAATATTGGTGACATTCTTGCATAAATATAGGGTTTTAAAATTATTCACAAAAAAAGCAATACAAAACTTAAAAATATAGTAAAATTATCAACATTTTATTTACAAAAAAAAAAAATGATTTTATATTAAAAAATTACAATTTTTTTAAAACTGTGTTAAAAATTAGTAATATAAAATAAATTAGTTTGTATATTACATTTGAAGTATTTCTTTTCAAGAATAAACCACTTACCTAACTTATATACTTATGTTTTTATAGAATTATTTTTAAAATATTGTTACAACATAGTGTTTATCAAAATATTATTAAATACTATCTTATCTCTTTAAAAAAAATGTATATTTATCAAATCAAGTCAAAATTATATATAATGAATAGTTTATATCAAATGTGTTATTTTTATTAAAAAGTTTCAAGTTCTTTTTTTAAACATTATTACATCAATAATTTTAATTTACTTAAGCCAAACGATATGCACTTTAGGATATTTCAGATTATAATTTATTTAGCAATTAATCACATTTGTATTCGCTTAATACAATGAATTTTGAATAACAAACTTTTCTGGTCGCATAAATTTTAAAACTCTTGAATACTGTTTAACACTCTGCTCGAATTTTCAACACTATTGAAATTATCCCTAGCAAAACGTTAACAAACAAATCGCCAACCTTTCTCTTCAAATTTATTACTACAGAAAACTTTAAAATAATAAGAAAAGAGAGGCGTTAAAACTCAAGAAACTTTTGTTTTAGTTCACTTTTCCATATCACCTTTTGAAAATGAAATCAATTGTAATTATATAGCAACCTTTTATATTGCTCATCCAACTCTACGGCATTGTTTAATAAATTTGCACGAATCCAATGGTAAAAACAACAAACGCATTATTTATACAGCACCCCTCAATTAAACTCCTATTGTAATTTAGTGTGAATGTCACGTCAAATTTCAGGAAGATGCAAAAAGGGTGGTAAATGATGACACATGAAAAATATAGAACACTTCATTCATTGAAATTCATAGCAGGGTGAGAACTAAAGTCGTTCAAATCAATTAAAGTGATCCGACGGGACGCGCGCATGAGTAAGCGTATAAAAAGCGTTTTACATACTGTCTACGGCACAATAAACGTTCAACTTTATAAATCTCGTGTTCTAAATAATTTAAAGTCCCCACGACAAATGCAATTAAACATGAGATTATTATGGCAGGTTACGGGTGCGATTAATGCTAATAGTTTTATAGTCATTATTTTCTTTTAATTTTGTATGCTGTGAATAAAAGAGAAAAACAAATAAATGAGATATTTGAAAAAACGCAATTGAATGTTTGTGTAATAAAATAAATCAAACATAAATCTTAGTCAGCATTAAATGTTTATTGGATAAATTAAATTAATATTGATGAAAATTTTGAATATCGATAGAATGTACATAGATTTCGTCCGATTAAAAAAGCAAACTTTTTATATTATTTGAAAATGTATTGTTTATTCTAAAAGTTATTAAATATGCAAATCATATTCTATAGGTTTTTCGTCATAATAATATTTTGTGATTGATTGATAACTCGCACATGCTTAAGCTAGTTCTGCAGTTTTCCTAATGATTTGAATACAAAATTATAAAATGGTAGAATCATAGTTTTGTTTGTAATTAAAGTACCTGCTGAGTGTCATTGCAGCTTACCATGTAAAAATTATAAAAATATAACACTTGAATATTGGTTCTTATGAATAACATACTTCTGGAATCAGTAAAGGAAAGAGTTTTTATTAATATTAATTCGATGATCGTTTAAAACAACCAAAATTTAATAGTTTAGATATTAAATTTTAAAAAGATAGATCAATATACATCACCGTCTAAATATTTAAATATTGATTATTAAAATAGTTAAGTGTATTGTTCTCATAATGATTCTCTATTTGATAAATGGAATAAGCACAATTAAAGCATTATCAGATAGATATTGAATTATTCGGTTTGGAGAAAATTAAATTCCAATATGAATATATCGATTCTTTGAATTCAGCACATAAACTAATAAAAATTATTTTTAAAGAGATACATTTAGTAACTGACATTATTAATAAGCAATTAAAAATTCATTAAATCATATAGTATCAGAATTATAACAAAATTAACTTCTCATTGTGTAACCGAAGAACGATAATAGCTATCAATAAGTTTTGCTACAAGTGATAGAAAAATAAAATTATTTTAAAATTAATTTCTGTGTATAAAATAACATCGAAATTATAATCTAAGAAAGTCAAAAAAATTAAATTTGAAACAAAAACTTGAGAAATCGATATGAAATAAAAACGTATTGACTGAAATAAAGAGTAATGATTTAGCTATCATCTTCTCAAAAGCACAAAAAAATTGACATGCTATATATTAAAATTTGCAATGCATATATACACGCAAATTTTCTTAAAATTTTAATTCAAAATTACTCAAACATACATCTAGAAATTTATTTAAATATATACCTTTCTTTGGTAATTTATAAAGGTTACTATATAAAGAAGGTAAAAAATTGAGTTTTTTTAAATGAACATAAAATCAATAAACTTAATGCATCACTCTTTACTAAAATTGATACAATTATCCATCGATGGCAAACGTTATTTCTCGCTAAGTTCCTGCTTTCAGTCACTCTCCTACATCTCTCACCAGGTCAATGTATATATACATATATATGTATACATATATATATACATATATATATACACATATATATATATATATATATATATATATATATTTATAGATATATGTAGAGCTGTCGGAAGCCAAGTGCTTCGCATCGATATTCCAGAAGGCAAGCGAGCGAATGGTTCTATCTCTCTCTCAAGAAGATAGAGAGAGAGGCAGCCTATAGGATGCATCGATTTACTTGAACATTGCGGTTAATTAAGATTAAATTGTCAACCTGATTAAAAAGAATCCTCCCTACAGAACGTTTATTTTAAGTTTTAACTGAAAAATATACTTCTTAATTTTGTTTTCTCTTTCTTTTTTCTTTTTGTAAGCTCGCGATACTCGATTATAAATTAACAAAGAAAAGTTTTTATTTTCGTTATTGATTTTTTTTCACTTCTTCTTTAAAACGAGCTTCATAATTTTCTGTAGGAATGATAATTTATAAAAAACTTTATAAACGCGCGAGTTATAACTTTTAATTAAGGTTGTTTTTCTGATTATTTAGTTTTCTTTTTAAATTATGAAAAATATCAAGCAAATTTATTATAAAGAGTAGTATTAAAATAATAAAATTATAAAAGTACAAAAAAAATATTGTTATTCATTACATTTAAAATAGATGGATTTATTTAATTAAAATTATTTAAGCCCCAGTAAATTCATACTGAAAATACATTTTCAAATATTACATCTGCTATCATTATAATTGAATTATTCTTTGAAAAAATAAAAAACATTTTTATCATATTTATCAAAATATGAGTTGAAAATGTTCTACTTTATCATGCTTTAGTAAATTCTAAAATTATCTGATTTAAAAATATAAAAAATCCTTGCTATATTATTTAAACATCAGTTCATTATATTGGATGATTTTAATTATTTGAATTAAACTTAAGTCATTTAATAATGTTAGTAAATATTTTCGATATAATATAAATGATCTCGAAATTATCGTTTAACATTACTTAAGCTTACTAGGAGAGGGTCAAACCTCCGTATCACGGATTTTTCTCAAACTTTGAGATGTAAAACTATGGAGAAAACGAGAATTTTAGACACTAATGCTCAATATTTCTCAAGTTACACACAATTAAAGGATTTGAGCTCAGCTTTCGTTTAAAAATAGTTTTAAGCTTGTAACTGTTAATGTTGAAGAGTTATAAGCGTTTATATATTATAAGCGTTTAAAAATCTAGTAACTTTTTCAGTGAGTTCTCCATATTTTGACACCTTAAAACTTATCCCAAAGTTTGCGCAAAATCCGTGATACGGAAGTCTGATCCTCTTTTAGTTAGTAAAATGTCCTAACTTAAATTTTCTAAAATTTTTCATTAAATTGTAATGTTTATATATTTATTGATGATATTAATAAAATTAGTCAATCATCTAATTAGTTATATTAATTGCCTCTGTCGCAATGCAATATCAAATTGAATTGTCATGTGCATTGCTATTTAAACAGGCATAAATTTCCCGTCTAATTAATTTAAAAAAAATTATAATATAAGATAAATATTATTAGCAACTAGTAAAAATTTTGAATCCTTTAATCTATCAATAATTCATTCATAATTTTAACTTTTTCTTAATTCTATATAAGTTACGCACGCAATGGTTAAGTGCACTGAAACACGTAGTAGTTAGGAAAATGCATTTACGTGAAAATCTCGTTGTAGCAAGGGTAAAATCTCAGTCAAGAGAGAAGCTACGTTTACTCTATGGTCTAAAGGAAGAAAGCCAAGCGGGATATGGGTTAAGTGGTGTTAAAGGTACAAGCGCGATAATACATTACTCGCGTAGTCGAGAAACTAACTACATTGAATTTACTAATTTTTTTCCCAAGAAATATTTTATAAGTAATCTTAAGAGATTACGTGAACTTATTTATTACTTTAATTTTAAATCGGGATTAAAATGTTCAACTGTGAAATTATATATTGTTAAATGAAAAGGATAATATTTATTTTTATGTATGCTTTAAATTTTTAAATTAATTAATTTAGAAGAAAGGGTCATTCGTAATTAAATCTGTTGATTTTGACGAAGAACATTTTACGAAGCTATACTGCATACTAAAGTAACTGACATTTTAATTAAGAATATCCATAATTATTATAGTATGTACTTAATAACTTAGTTTAGAATTATATAAATACGTTCGTACTCTATAAATACTAAGAAGAACAATGAATAAATTGCATTTGTCTTTGTCAATATTATCAAAATAAACATAAATAAATTTTGCAAAAAGTAACATTGACAAATCGATTCCTACATAAACTTCATTAATCGTGAGAAAAAGTAAAAATTATAATTTTAAATACAAAGTCTCCTTTCAATCCCATAAACAAAAATAAAAAAGAAGCAAATAATAATTTGAAAATTGAATGTTAATTTAAACATTCCGTATATCAATCTTAACTTTTTTTTCTTTCTATATTGAATGATTTATACGAGAGCTCTTGTCTCTGCTGACGAAAAAGAAATACGCATTTATAATTTATAATTAACTTTAAAAAGCGATAAATCTATTGTTTTTTGCAGTATGCCCGAGTGGCTTTCAATGTGACGAGAAGCGTTGTATACCATTGGATTGGCGCTGTGATGGCCATGTCGATTGCGAAGACCACACGGATGAAATTGGCTGTGGTGAATGTAGCGATAGCGAGCGTACTGGTCTTGCTGCTATAAGCTCTAAAGGAGCAGGTAATAAGAAAACAAGTAGTAGCGTTAAAAACGTCTTTGCTCAGGTATCATTACATTGCGGCGAAAGAAGATGTATGTCAGCATCTCACATTTGCAACGGCGTCATGGATTGTCCCTGGGCTCAAGATGAGCGCAACTGTCGTGAGTTTCATTTATATATTTCAATTTTTAATTTCAAGATGACAAGAATTTCTCGTTTCTTCAAGATTTTCTAAATGAATAATTTATTTTACAATTTAATTATTTTCATTTGAATTCGCAAGAAAATTATTTTATTATATTAAAGAAAGTATTGTAAATTTAAATGAAGAATATTCAAAGAGCTATAAAAAAATAATAATTACAAAGAACTATGATAATATAAAAATTTTAAATTGTTCTTAAAAGTCACTTTTAAATTTCTAATTTTACATTATATTTAATGTTAGTTATATTAAGTTCAATTAATATTTCATTTAAAAAACAGTTCGACTAAGTGAACGAAATGGAGATGTAGGAGAAGGCCGTTTAGAAGTCTATCATGCAAAAAAAGGAAAATACGTGCCTGCTTGTATTTCTCATTGGACATTATCAACAGCCAAAGATATTTGCGCGCTTCTTGGCTATAAGTACGTTCAATTTAAATTTCGTTCTTTAATTATTATAAGACATGATTTTTCATAAATGTTATATCGATTCTAATAATTTTTTTCACTTTAGAACTGTGAATTCTTCGAGCTTTATTATGTCCGATAGTAATGTAACCATATCTGAACCGATAATTGAAACTTCAAATAGTTGGCGATTAGCTCAAACAAGTCAAGACAATTTGCTTCAAGAATTTCAACAGTGCGTAGATCAAAAAGATTATTCAACAATAAACTTGATATGTTCCGGATATGGTTAGTAAATAGTTAATATTTAACATAATTTTAATTTTTACAATTATTAATTCTCATATAAAAAGTTACCGAAGTAGTCTTAACCACTTATATATATATTGAATACAAGTATATAAGTTTTTTAAATGTAAATTAGAACTTTGCAATATATTTCCTGTATCTTAATTCGTTTTTTTTTTACGGATTTTCCTTTATTTTTCAATATTTCATTTCTATAAAACTTTAAAGCTCGTAGATTGCATCATGAGCAATAAAGACATATCTTTTGTGCAATTCTATCTGAACAGAGTGCGGTAGAAGGCCACACACTTACAGCAACTCTAAAGCACGCTTGAAAAGAATCGTGGGTGGAAGTGAGTCGGCGCCCGGCGACTGGCCATTTCTTGCTGCTCTACTTGGTGGTCCTGAACAAGTTTTTTATTGCGCTGGTGTTCTCATAGCAGATCAGTGGGTTTTGACGGCTTCTCATTGCGTTGGCAAGTGAGTCAATCTTTCTCTAAAAGTAATTTTTAATGCTTTTATCTGTATTTTTTTTATATTTGTCTTTTTTCGCCTGGTGTGCATCTTACGTACTTATTGTAATCAATTCAAATCGATAATGCACTAGAAAGTCGAAAAATACATATATCATGTAAGTTACATAATTTAAGTTGAATGAAAGAAATACATGAGAACCAGTAATAAGAACTTGATTAATTAAATTAATTTTCCATTTAAAATTTTATTTAATAATTCCACAAAATAATTAACGTTAAATTAACAATTTATTTACGATCTTTTAACCTTTTAACATTTCGTATTATCAATTTATTTAATCAATATTTACAATTTCATTTAATGCGTTTTATCTTTCACTTTGTTAATTAAGCAAATTAAAGCGATAATTAACTTCATTAACTTTTATAAATATTTGAAAATTTCGTAAATTATAATTTACATAAACGAAAAATAAAAAATTTTTCAGTTTTAAAATAAACTATTTTACATAAAAAAATATTCTCAATTATTCTTGGTAAAAATATAACTCGCAATTTCTAGTCATTCCGAGGTCTCAGGATGGACAATACAACTTGGAATAACACGAAGGCATGCTCATACCTACCTTGGCAAAAAATTAAAAGTCAAAAGAGTTGTTCCGCATCCCGATTATAATCAAGTGGTAGCACACGACAATGACGTTGCGCTATTCCAGGTAAATTATTAATGATTCATAATTTATCTTGTCAATTAATTTAAATTAATTAAATTTTTATAATGAACGGTTTTCAATTAAAACCAAAAGAAAAAAAAAGATAGAAAAATTTATTTTAAATCAATAAGGCATGGAAAAAAACTATTTCAGCTGGAGCATCGAGTTGAGTTTCACGAACATTTACGACCTGTTTGTTTGCCACCGGCTAATATCGATTTGGCACCCGGCACTTTTTGCACTGTTATTGGTTGGGGGAAAAAAGAGGACACAGAAGGTATGTTTCTTCGAACAATTATTGTTAAATTAAATTAAAAAAAAAATAATAAATTAAAAAATATTTTTCATTTTGTTTTTACATCTCTAATTTTAGCATCGGAATATGAACCGGCTATAAATGAAGTTACGGTACCATTACTTGGTAGAGAAATTTGCAATTCGTGGCTTGTGCACAAGGAACTTAATGTTACTGACGGAATGATTTGTGCCGGATATCCGGAGGGTGGTAAAGATGCTTGTCAGGTTTGTATTTTAACTTGATATTACTTTTTTATGTATGACACACTATTTTCTCTATAAAATATTTAATCAATATTATTGACTGTTTTTAAATATCCAATTTAATAAAAAGATAAGCTTTTTTCTTGAATGTATCTTGATTATAGAATTCAATGATTCTTGATTATTTGATTTTTGAACTTGTGTTATTAAATATTGGTTTCAAAAAGGAATACTATTGCGCTTATACAAAACAATAGAAATATAACAATCAGTTATATGAACATTCTTCTGATAATTTTTTTTATGCAAAAATTGATGAAAATATTTTAAGATTATGAAAAAGAACAGTTAATCTTTGGAAAACAAAAAATTTAAGATCTAAATAAACTAAAAACTCCTTTGATTACAGGGAGACTCTGGTGGTCCCTTGCTCTGTCAAGATGAATATGATAAGGATCGGTGGTTTGTTGGTGGTATAGTAAGCTGGGGTATAAAATGTGCTCATCCAAGGCTACCCGGTGTCTATGCATACGTGCCAAAGTACGTGCCGTGGATTCTTAGTGTCATTGAAGAGTATTCGGAAAATGATAATGGATAGCATCAAACCTATGAGCCAGAAAAAGAAATTGATTATGGTAAGCTCAAACATTTTTGGACAATGAGAACGAGTAAAAAATGATAAACACATATATATGCAGTTATGGAAATATGCATCTACTATAGTAAAAGCAGCTTTTCAAAAAAAATTCATATTTTATTACTGTCGATCGAAAGTATTTTTTATACAAATCAGACGAATGCAACAAACCCAAGCAGCGAATGTAATTAAATTTTAAAAAAACAAGTCAAGCTGCGTAAACACGAATTTCTTCGATGGGCAAATATAAAAATGCCGTTAAACGAAAATGAAAATGTCAATTTTATTCGACGTTAGTTATGACAATAAAATCTCACCATTGAGAACTGAAAATCATGACAATAAGTTTCAATCAAGTATGAATTCGTAAAAAAAAAAAAAAAATAATAAAATAATGGAACATTGGGTATGTGAAATAAAAAAATTGCAGACAATAATGTTTCTCAGCGATTTATTATACATAATAATACACGTGTATTGTATTATGATGGAAGTCATAATTAACAAATTTGCTACAGTTTTGCTTTGTGTATTGAGATAAGATAAATATTTAGGTTAAGGGCTCTGCAATCTAAAAAAAAAAATAATGAAATAAATGGAAACATATAGTAATTGGATGATTTAGAAAAAGGAAGCATGTAGAGATTTGCAGAGATTAATAAGGTAATAATAATCTTCAATTGTTTGACAAACCATATACATTTATATATGATTAATGGCTTGAAGCAACTTATAAAGATGCAAATTTTTAGAATTATAAACACTGATAAATATTTTTATTCAACGAATTTTTCATACACATATTTGAGACAATTGTAGAAAATATTTTTTTTAAAACAAATAATATTGACCTGTAAGTTTCTACGTGTTTCTTATATATAAGCGTATTTTACCCGAAAGAGGAAAAATGCCCGTGAATGATCTCATCCTATTTAAGTAAATAGCAAAGTTCAGATAAACGAGCGTCTGTGGCAGTACTCTATATAGGAAATTGATTATACTTTTGGTACTACATTAAAAAAAAATATGATAACAATACCAAGTATTTAAAACAAATATATAAGTAAAACCTACGAAATAAAAAAAATAATCGCGCATAAGATGCGACTAAAAAGATTTTGTATGTCCTAAAAAATTTGATGATGAATAAGATGCAACAAATTCGTACCACAAAGTGGTTTATTACAACCTTTCTGAGACATCATCTTCTGAATGTTCTAGCAAACAATGCAAAATTTATATCGAAACACTGATAATATGCAAGAAAACTTTTCTAAGTTTAGTTTTGTTATTGTACAGCAAAACCCTGGTTGAAAATTAACCATAATCTATACAGAATATATACTCAATTAACACGTTGATTATAATTAATTTTCTACCATGGAAAAATCATATTTTATTTTCTCCAAAAATAAATTTTTTATTTAATTCTTTTTATAAAAATAGATATGTTCGATAAACACGATAAGCCATCATTTCTAATAATATATACTTGAATGTTCAGAAACTGTTATCTTACAGAAATCAACAAAAATATTTATATTGCATGAAATGCATCGGTCCTCTAATCGCATAAGAAAAATTATTTAAACAGTAACATTTTTGAATGTAAAAAATTTAGAATATATAATGGCAGGTAAAATTATACTGCAAAGAAAAAATAAAATAACCAACCAGGAGAGCTCCAGGCCTCTAAATCACAAATTTTGCTCAAATTTTGGGATAAATTTTTGTTTCCCAAGTTACAGTCAATTAAAAAATGTCACTAGAAAAGTTACTAAATTTTCAGATGCTTATAATTCTTTAGCATTAATAACTAGAAGCTCGAAACTTTTTTTTAAATGAAAGCTGGGCTCAAATCCTTTCAAAATAGCACCTAAAGTATATCAAAATATTATTTTTCCCGTAGTTACAACGTAAAAAATATTGAACCCAATTTCGATTTTTATTATTAATTAATGTTTTAAAAAGAAATTTCATGTCCAATTTTTATTACACTGTAGCTTTGGAAAAAAATAATATTTTGATATGTTGTAAGTGCTATTTCGAAAGGATTAGAGTCCAGCTTTCATTTAAAAAAGCTTCAATCTTCTAACTATTATTGCTAAGAAACTATAAACGATTAAAAATTTAGTAACTTTTCTAGTTACATTCTTTAATTGCTTAGGAAATATCAAGCGTTAAATTCTAAAATTCTGGTTTCTTCCATATTTTGACATCCAAAAACTAATCCCAAAGTTTGAGCGAAATCTGTAATTCGGAAGGCTGGATATCTTCTGGTGAGATTCTATAATTGTGGTAAATTGAAATACGTATATATTTACGTTGTAAAGGCATATTTACAAAGTGTACTGAGTATAAGATGTAACTCATATTTTTAAGGATCATAATTATACAAAAATATCAGGAAAAAATTGATTTAAATCTGTAAATATCTTACAAAATTTTAAGAAATATTGAAAATTATTTGAGATGATAATTAACATGTTCGATGAATTTTGGAATTGATCAAACATCAGAAACATGATCGAATATTTAAAATATTTGGATTGAACAATTTTTTCCTGAATATATAAAGTAGCTAAATAATGCTTATAAAATGTACTAGATTAGTTTATTCTTATAATAATTGAACAATACGTAATCAATGTAGACGCTATCTGTAAAAAAATATAAATGTTGACTGAATTCTAGGGACATAAATTAAGAATGAAAAAAAAAGAAACTAAACATTGCACCAGCACTTTTTTGATCAGCACTCAAAAACACCTAGTTTTTTAAATGAAATATATTTTATACAAAATTATACGTTGTTTATGAAACTTAGAAGCCTTAAATAAAATTCGCTAGGACTTTTTCCAAGCGATTTCAAATTTACTATAAACAAGTATTGTTGGGAAATCTTGTTTGACAATAAAATCAAAGCTACATCCATGTTCTGGCTGGATACGTCAGATCTTAGTAAATCAGATTTAACAGAACAATTATGTTTATTTCTTATAATTATTACAGAACTCGATTTCATAATCTAACCATTAAACTAATTTATCATGTTTTTCATAAAAATTATCTATTTTCAATATAAAAAGAATTGCATACGACCAGAAAAATTGCAAAACAAAATTGACAAATCTTGGGAATAACAAAATTGATGATAAATAAAGAAATTCAATCGATTTGTCTTCCTTAGTATCCAGGCAACGCTTTGTAGTTAGAATATTAACAAAAAATAAAATAAAATAAAATAACTTAATAAATATCTGACAATACTGTGTGAGCAGACAATAATTAATTTTAGGAAATGTTCCAACAAATGGACAATAAAATAAAATATAACGTGAGATTAGTACATAAGTAATAAACGATAATCCATAATAATTAAAATAGATAATAATAAATTAATGAAAAAATTAAACTAAGAAAATAAATATTCTTGGAGAATTTGCATTAAAGACTATTTAAAAATGTTATTACTGACAATCAATATTATAGATTTGTATAAATTTTACTCTCCGTCTTTATATTTGTATATTTCATTTACACAGTACGTTTGACTTTAGTAAAATATTTTTGAAATATCTCCAACAAAAAATTAACTTTTATTTTATATAAAATAATGCAAAATCTTCAATAATGTGGTATAAAATATTAAATTAAATAATCATAGTAACCATATATACTATATGTTAATAAAGTGGAAAAAATTGATGCTATACAAATTAATCGATTTAGTCATCGTAGATTTAGTGCATACTTTGCAGAGCTACATGATTTTTAAACATTGTACAGAACATACAACATTGACATTGTTTGCAAATTAAAAAAAAATAAACAAATTATGTGATGTGCAGAAAAAAATTTGCTAACGCTAAAACTTCTGCGAAAATAAATTTAGTATAAACTATGTGTAGGCACTCGGAAACATATCCAGAAAAAAAAATAATTTAATATATATCTATTATAGTTGATGAAAAAAATCAAAAGAGAGAAAAATAATATTTTAATGATGATGGATATTTTTCCGAGTGTATCGTTGAATGCTGCGCACAAAACACTGATAAATTTAAAAGAGACTTCTATGTTAAAATAATGAAAAATATTGCATATTTACTCCTGTGAAGTCAATGTTAAATAGTAAAAATTTGTTAGATTAAGACCTAGTATAATACTGAACATAAATTTAATGATAGCATAGTATAGATTTAATATACAATATTGGAAATGCATAGAAAAAATATACATAATAAAAGGTATACATATACTTACACTAATTGATGAGAATTAAACTCAGATTGAATAGTGTATTCAACTTGGAAGATGAAAATCTTAGATGTTTTCGAAACATCTATGATTCTGAGCTTTTTCTAGTATTAATCAAAAGTTTTGATTATTTTAAATATGAACATGCTTTGTCTAAAAACCAACTATAAAATAACAAACCGAAATGAAATTTTAAGAATATGGAAAAAAAAATTGGAAGTCTTTTGTTTTTAACCCTTTCATACATGATCTTGGTATGCAAAGTTACATAAAGTAAAAGTTTATCAATTAATCTGCCTTCCTGTTTCAAAAAACATGAGTTATTTTTTTCCCATTTCAAAAAAAGACCCAATATTGGGATCTCTAAAATGTTTGAATGATTTTTTATTATATTATCAATTACTTCAAAAATAATCAAAGTAAAAACTAACTTTAAAAACATTATATGTATATAGTTAAAATGCTTCAAAAATAATGATCAATTATGGTTCGATTTAATTCATGCATGAAAGGGTCAAATTTAAACTGTTTTTAAATATATAGAAATTTTTTTTGGCTGTCAATTAAGGATTATCATAACTTAAAACTTTCATTATATATAAGACTTCCAAAATATTTTTGCAATAAATTATTTTTTTTACGGTTTTGCCAATTTTTACTTTAAAATATTTTAAATACATGATTTATAAAACATTACAAATATTTTACTAAAATAATTTTTTAAACAAAAAGTAAATACAAATTATTATTTTTTATTGATAACTATTACGCACACTTTTTATTTTTATTTAGTTTTAATTAAATCAATATATTTGATTACAATTAAAATAATTCACATTTATTAATTTTTTTGTTTACTTTAAAAATATCAAAAAAATAAAATGACTTTTAAGTATTTTATTTGATAGAAGGATATCGCATCTCCGGATCACGAATTTTGCTCAAACTATGGGATAAGTTTTTAGATGACAAAATATGGAAAAAGCTAAAGTTATGATTACAAACGCTCAGTATTTCCCTAGTTACAGGCAATCGAAGAATGTAACTAGAAAAGTTACTAGATTTTAAGATGCTAAGCTTTTAGCTATAAATGTTTAAGAGCTATAAGCGTTTGAACATCTAGTAACTTTTTTAGTGATATTCTCTGATTGCCTGCAATTAAGGACCTAAATTGAGCATTTGTGACAATAAATTTAGCTTTTTGCATATTTTGTCATCTGAAAACTTATCCCAAAGTTTGAGCAAAATCCGCGATCCTGAGATGTGATACTCTCCTATTTAGTTATTTTCTAAGTTCCTTTAATTTGGATTCTTTATAAAAGTTTTCATGCGAATTACTTTTATATGCCAAATTATAATATGATGTTACTTATGTTGCTATATTTTTATACTTATTTTAAATTTTCAAAATTGTTGATGGCAATTCTATTTTATTTAAAAAATTTTTAACTATTTAAACAATAATTATTTTTTTTAATACTGAAGCCATATTTTTTTTTATACAAAAATTTAATTAAACATAACTGATTAATGATAAATTTTTGATTATATCATCATAGAATAGATTTAATTATTTTTTAATAGTAATAATTTTGTATAACTTTATAACTGCACGCACAGTTGGAATACGTTTAGAGTAATGATACTATCAAAGCTTGGCTTATAGCTATAGATGATTATCATTAGAAAAGTATTAAGATTACTTTGCTTGTATAACGAGGTAAATTATCGTAAACTATAGTACTCTCTATCATTATAAACCATAGATCTTTTAATATAAAATCAATAAGAAATAATGTAGTTGATAAGATTGAAAAAAATTCAGTTGCTGAAAAATTTTATTTAGATAGTTATGCTTAGTCAACTATATTCGTTGTTTTTTCTGGATTACTAATCACAATTTAAATATATAACTAAATACATTGAAATTTGTTATTAAACTGATTTTTTAAAGATTATTACTAATGTTAAACTAAACAAAAGATATGAGTACAAAAATAGGGATGTTGTAAGAAAATATTTTGTTTGAAATTCAGAAAATTTCAAATGAATTTTTAAAGGCAATGATATTACGTATATAGGCATCTCTTTTTCTACATTCAAACTTTTAACTGAAATGAAAATTTTTATTGAACGTTAAATTTTGTGTAAATAGTTTTTAATAATTTTAATCGATTGTTCATGGATATTTTGTTAAGAGATTTGAAAATATTTTCTTATAATTGAAGACAGAAATCTTTATTATGATAACCATTACGTTTACATTTTAATGTTTTATGTATACGTTGAAAATATTAATATTATTTATTGAAGTGTTACCACGGTAATTTCTGGTACATTATATATAAAATTATATTTTAAGCAAAATGTTAACTTCTTCACTGTAAAAAATAAATTAATCCAAATTTATTTAAGTTTGTTTCTTATTGATATTATTGATTTATTTATCTCTAGAAAATATTTTCTTATACTACGACATTTTTTACAATATAATTATTAAAACTTTTAATATACCACACGACTACCTTAAAAAAGACAAAATTATTTTTTATGGATAACAAATTGTTTTTTGCAGTGATGAATGTTACTGAAATTGGGTAATTCAATGTGATTGCTTAATATTGTGCTTTGCACAAATCCTAATCGTACAATCAATGGTCGATGTATATCGATGCACAGGCTGTAAAATGAATATAAATCGTAGGATCTCATAAATAAAACTAAAAAAAAAATAAAAAAAAACAACAAAAACACTAAGCTTATTAATATTCTACGTCTAGAGGCATATTAAACGATAAGTTTGTATGATGTTGAAATGTGCAACTTGGATATATGATTGATATGTTCAAATGTGTTGCTGTAATGGATTTAGATAGATTATAATATAATTGTTGTGAATTGTTTTATTGTAATTGCGCTAAGTGGAATTTAACATCGAGGCAGCGGCTTTTATTTTTTGTTTAAACATACAATTTTATAGCACGTCTTCTTACTCATAACTAATGCTTTTTGCAAAATAATTTATGTACCCTTACCACAATCTCTTATTTTTTTATATATTTAGTACTATCCTAATTACTTTTTTCTTATATTAATTTATATTATTTTATTACCATACTGCAAACATGTGTATGAAATTCTATTTTTAATTGATTATTAGAAATCATATGACAATGCTTTAATATTATACAAACTTCTTTTATACATTTAAATACGAAAAATTTTTAGACTTTTACTCCCTTGCTGAAACCAATGTTTCTATACTGAAATAAATTTTCAAACGTAAAACGCATAAAATAGTTTAATCAATATAGAACTATTTTATTGATCCTCACATTGTTCGAATACTTAAAAACTAGTAAACTATTAAAATAATAGTAAAATATATTCCTGTAGATATAAAAAAGCATTTTCTACTAAAAATTTTTTTTATAATCACTTAGAAAAATAATGTGTTCATAACACGACCTTAGAATCTTATTCAAACTTTCTTTAAGAAACTATTTTTGAAAAAACTATAAAAAAAGAAAATGAGCTCTAACAAAGCGTTCGGATCTTTGCAGAAAAAACAATCATACGTAGTAAACGCTAATGCTTGCACTGCCTTTCCCCTTACATTCGTAGATTATATAAAAAAAATATTAAAGCAACTGTCTGACCACTAGCGCAAAGAAAATTAAAAAAAAATAACTAAGAATTTAATAAATAAACATACAAAGAAAAACTATGTACGCGCTGTTCTCCGTAAATGAATTAAATAAGAAAACAACAAAAATAAATTACTCTTATTTGTAGCAAAAGCATGAAATTGAGTTTGCTCTTGCAGGTCAAGAGTTTTGCAACAGAAAAATGTACTGTCGAAATAGAGTGCAAGCGACAATAGAGAGAAAGAGTGAGAGAATGTGAGACTTGTCAGAAAATGCCGTTGATCTCTGAAATTGTAAATGCTAATTATGAAAATTATTTAAAAATTTTTCGCGAAACATTATCAATTTTTTTAGGTAAAATTTTTTTTTAATATTTACGTAATTATATTTTATTATTGTGACTATAAATTTTTTAATATTTACATTATTCAAAAAAACTCTTTGAATAAAGATCAATAATAATTTCCATAAATTGAAAAATAAGCTATAAATTAATAATTAGAATCATTGAAAAAAATTTTGAGAGGATGTCGTACCTTTTATTTTTGGCTAATCGATTTTTTCACGGTTTATTAACAAATTTCTTATTCACTAAAAAATAAAGTCATACATGCTTTAGCTATAAGTACTATAAGTTATTTTTTGATCAAGTATAAAAAAATTTTAATGTATTGTTTTGAATAAAACTTCAGATTACCAAAAACTACTTATTAGTCTATCTCTTATTGAGTTTTCGAAATGAAAAGTTTTCTTGAAAACTACGCATACTATTTTTTTTATGAATAAACATTTACTTACAGTAATTATATCTAAAGCATATATCTCTTTATTTTTGTTGCAATTACAAATTTTTAAATAAATAGAAAAACTCAATTAGACAAAGACCAAAGATACGACGTCCTCTTAAAGAAAATTTTAATAACATAATGATAAATAAAGCTTAAAATTCTAAAATAAGTATTGAAATAAATATGAGTCAATTTTATTTGATAAAATTTCGCAAATTCGCAAATAATTTTCAATTAGCATCAATCATTAAAGCGGTACAAAACGAAAGATATACTTAAAGTTGTATGAGCGTAAAATAATTTCTGGTATAATGTAAGTAAATATTATATATGGAAACAGAAGAAAATATATATATATACATATGCGGTGATAAATATTGATATAAATATATTTATGGAAAATGCGTGTTGACAAAATAAATTATGTATTGACTAAAATCTCTTTTATTTATTTTTCACCTTTCTATATCGAAAAATATAACTATGTTAATGAAAACATAAGACATCATGGATCATTTAAAAAAATAAAAAAATTTTATTGGATTATTTTTTTCTAATTGCACGAAGAAAATAAGGATCATTTTAACAAGTTAAGTTAGTCGACAACGAATTTATTTAAATATCATGAAAATTTGGAGGATCATGTCATCGAATTAAGTTTATTAAAAAGACAAATTCCACATTATAATCACTATGCACAATGAAAAAGATATGAACTTTAACCGTTTATATAGAAAGCTATATCATTTAGCTATTGTAGATTAATAACTTGAACACGGTATGCGATGTATTATTAGATTTGAGCACAATGGCTTTGAATATAAACTACAAATTTGATTTTGTTTAACATTTACATATTTTCGTTTAAGAAGATTCATTAGAAAATAGATGGAAACATCGCACTTTATTGAATTTTTGATAATATTGATTGGACAACAAAGTTATTAAATCTAAATTTTATTAAAATTAAATTTTTTCAAATGATTCATTATAATTGCACATTATGTTTTTCATTCATCCATAAAGTTAATATCAAATATCTTTTTGATATCTCTTTAACTTATCTTTTTGTGAATTCAAAGTATGCTAATATTTTATATAAAATAAATTATTTTTCTTAAAGATAAATATAATATTATGCCATAAACATCTATTTAAAAATAAATTAATGCATAATGTTAAAAATTGAAAGACAAATATTTATTTTACTACTGAAATTTCCGATGCAAATAAAAATCAATAATATTATTGATTTTCAACTTGAGACTATATACAAAAAACTTAACCAGTTGTCGGCAATGTCGGTAACTATGGATCATATCTACTGCAGCTGTAATATATTTCAAATAAGCAGCATATGCTAACTCACCCGTAGTTGATAAACTAAAATCAATATTTTCATATGTAAGTAAAATCAATCTTTTTCGCTAATACTTTCAAATAATATTATTTATCAACTTTTTCTATCATAGCAAATAAATATTTCAATTTCTAAGATTAAAATAAATGTTAAACAAACATTAAAATTGATAAAAGATCTTTTAAATAAACACTGAAAAAAAATTATAATTTTAAAATTAGCTGTATGCTGCAAAGATCGTTTTTCAAGATTATCCTTTAATGATTCAAATAGAAAAGAATATAAGGTTTATAACCCGTTGCGTAATCCCTATGATTTTACAGTATTTTACATTGTATCTAAAGTGACATTAAATGTTGGGGATAGTCATGAACCGTAAAAAAGGGGTAAAATTTTAAAAAGAAATGAACACGCGGGGGAGATTTTTTTTTGCGGGATTTAAGCTAAACGGAGCACAAGATAGGATTTACCATGTGATGTGAAATTTATCCGCGTGAAATTTGAATCCTTTTCATCAACTTTTTTAAGTGCACACTTAAGACGCAAAAACTCATTCACTTAAAAAAGGTATCACATACTCTTTAACTATTATACGTATTACGAAAATGTCTTTCTAAATAATCCTTATAAAAAATGTTCATTCATTTATTCAGTTCTAGAGTTACTCTCGAAAAAATATGTTTTATTGCTTATATAACTCTTGTTTGCATTACTTAAAATTGTAATTTATTGTCAAATAGGAAATTTATTTGAAAAAGTTAATTCAGAAATTTTATTTTCAAGAATGTAAGTGTTAAAAATTGTATTCGTCGAATATTTCTTATGATTGTTTTTTTTTAATATTAAAATCAGTAAAATTAAAGATTTTCGCGAATTTTAACAGTAAACTTACTTTTTTTGATGAAGGTAGATGAATTATATTGCTTTATTTTCAATAAAAACTTTAAAAACTTGAAAAATTATATTAAATAATAAGAATTTAAAATTTTAAAAGTTTTTCTTTAAATTAAAGCTATAAAACTAATTTAATCTGGTCAAAAGAATTATTCATTTTTATTGTACAAGATGCAAACATCTCTTTACTTTTTACTATAATCACTATCTTTTGCAAAAAAAAAATAAATTTTTCATTAGAAAAATACCAAGCATGAAAGATTTGCAGATAATAATCTTGTAGATTTTATTGAATTTGAAAAAAAAAAATTTTCGAAATCATTCGAAAATTTTCGAAAATTATCAGAGGAACACTTCAAATTTCTATAAACACTGTCTCATCAGATTTTCAAGTAAATTTATTTTTATCTCTTTATAAAAGAGTTTTGAAATTTTCTAGATTATTAAAATATGAATTCAAAATTTTTGCTGCATTTATAAGTATAAAAATACTTACACATTCTCTGATAAAATTTTGCTTTTATTAAAATAAAAGAATAGTTTCCTATAATACTACCGACAGTGAAAATCTATTTTTTCATTTTAATGAAAATCCTATCAAGATGTATAGACATATGTAAACTTATACAACTTCCAGAATTTTTGAACCTCTTTTAGAAGTTGATCTTTGATAATTTTCGAAAATAATTTACAGTAACATGTTTTTTTATTTAAAATTTGCAATAATGTCGGTAAAGTAGATATTTTTAGCCTCCATATCACACTGCCTTAATTAAATCACTTTTTGAAAGTTCAATTGATATATTTTTTCTATACTGTAAAATTTTCGCTAACATTTTATATGAAGAATATTTTGTTTTACAAATTAAATAAGTTTCAGAAATTGTCTTTTAACAAATATAAATGATATTGCTAAGCGATAACTTATAAACTTCATTTACCCAAAAAAGTTTTACAAAGTTTGGAATTGAGCTAACAATTCGAAACAGTATAAAAAACTGAGTAAATTAGAATTAAAAAAATGTTTAAGTAAGACTCAGTTAAGATGTGGGTAAAAGATGCGAAAGAAAAGACTAGAAGTGTTTGGAGAGCTTAACCAGCCAAGTGTTAATGAGTAAAATGCACGCAGTGCGGTTTTAATTAAAACAAACACGATTATGAATTTCATTCAGAATTCATAAGCATGATCGATATGAGAACGTTTATATTTACAACGTCTGCAGAAAGCTTTAGGAAGTCAAGCTCGAGTTTTATAATATTTACCTCAAAAGTTACGAAACGCTGTTACGTGAAAATTAACAAAAAAAAAGAAAAAGAAATAAAGCTTTCGCGAGAAAGAGGAACAGAATTTTCCTCTTAATTACAAGCCGCGGCTAGGATAGGACGCTCTTTCCAAATTAACGTGAATACTCGTTTTATTAATTTATTACTCGGTGTGTATATTACATTGCGTTCCGTAGACAAAAGTTACGGCTACGTACAAGTTAAGGCTTTGAGAAAGTGCTTTGCCTCTTTTAATTACTTTCTAATTGAATTCCCGAGCTTTGTACGCTACTCTACTAAATCTTTTTTAAAGCAAAATTATTTACATTTTCAATTTTGTGAAAATTAAAAAATATTTAAAATTTAAACAGAACTTTAAAATCTAAAGGATTAAAGTTTCTCGTGCAATAATTTTTTCATTATAAAAAACTTTACTAATTTATAATCAAATACAGTCAAATTTATGTTTATATTATACCTTTTGGATACTTGTATGTTTATTGAGAAAATATTTAGATAACTAATTTTTAAAATAATTTTTGTACATATAGAGGTCTCAATGGCTCAGTTGGTAGAGCGATGGATTCGCAATCTCGAGGTCCCGAGTTCAAATCTCGCTCTCGGCCGATAGATACGAGCATCATTATACGTTATATGTGCTTTGTTCACAAACACACTTACGACCTCCGTCGCTTATTAGTATCACAATGATAGCATAATTACAGCGATGTTAAATAAAAGAAATATCAATTTTATATTGTTAAGGTATTTTGAATAAAAGTTAGTTCTGCTTCATTTTATATTTTGTACTAATTTTTACTGAATTTTATTTTCGAAGAAATAGTTTTTACATTTTAGTAAATATTTTTTTTTTAATCGAACAAAAATTGTTAAATAAATATTGGCTTATCATTATTGAAGTTTACTTGTTTGGAAAAATTTTATTTTTAATGTGTATTTTTAGTAATTCAAATAATCATTGTCACGAGCTAGTTATAGCAATCTCTCAGCAGGATATAAAAAATTTATCTTCAATTCAATTATGAGAAATGGAATCATTACTAGGTATATAGTATACACATATGATGAGTTCGATTCAAGAGTACATATTCTTTTTTCTTGTCTGCGTATAGCTTAATTATTTTACCCTTAATGGAATGATAGTAGGGCTTTTTGAACAATACGATTAATTTCCGAGACGTAGATAAGCCAGTTATCAGCCACAATCGTGTGTCCCATAAGCTCAAGGATGAACGACGGGAAAAGGGATATCTATATACCTAACTCGATTGCCACTCAATTGCTTGAGCCACTTATTCGTCTCTTATTCTCTTTTACTCGTACGTGTGTACGTGTACGTGTGCGGTCTATATCTTGTTTAATGGGGTAACTTGTTACAAACTCAAAATAATGGGTGAGAAAATGAGAATATGTACACGAGTCTGTTATATATATACCCGCATATATACTATTCGTGTAAGGTATGACAAATTTAGTTTTTTGTTTTCAAAATACAATTATTTTATGTAAAATTTATGAATTATTCATCGTACGTTATGTTATGATCATGTATATTTTCATGTGACGATTATGACAAAAGTACTTTTGTACAGCTGCTATTTTTGTAGTTTTCAATTTTTTGATTCGATAAATTGAAATAAATTTGTAATTCATAATTCATAAACTAGGTTTTTCAATCATGATTTGTAATTTTTACACATTGACAAAAAAATATTTAAAAATTTTTCTGTAATCATTAAAAATTTGAAATTTGAAATAATTCATTGTCGCTAGAAGATATTCAATATTTTATGAACAACAATTGTCATTTTAATGTGTATCTACCCTCATATACGATTTCCAGTGTGTGTCTTTTGGCAAAAATTTTAATATTTTTAAAATGTTTTTCAGTGTGTCTAGGATACTGCTTATATCTTACTGACAATGGTCAAATAAGCAGTTTTGTGCTCGAAATATTCTTTTTCCTTCATCTGTATGAGGTATGTTTATTTGTAATTTTATACAGATTTTCGTAATACATGCTTTTACGTAACGAGCTTTTTTCTTGGAAAATTCTGTTTTTAAAGAAATATTGGCTCATTAATTATTAAAATTATTCAATAATTATTTTAAAGTTATTTTTAAACAATTCTGCTCTTAACAATGATTGAATTCACTAGAACAAATTAATCTTTTATTCAGAAATATATTTTCTTATATCATAATTCTGACATGGAGTCAGGTCAAATAAATCATTTCAAGCATTAATTAAGCTATCTTAAAAAGAAAAATTTTAGTATTTTGACTAAAATAATACTTTTTTATGATAAAATTGTTTATGATTTCAATTTATGAAGTTTATTGCCCAGTAAATGAACGATGAACTTTAAGTTTAATCACGTCTGCACAAAATAATAGTTAATATTTAGCAATTCTTTTTGGTGTATAAAAAGTCATGATCTTATCTGAAGATAATATTCAGATTATCCGATAGTTTAAAGTGTTATTTCATTAAAAAAATATAAAAATAATTTTTCAAGTAAAATATTAAATAATATTTCGTATTAAATTTCCCGCTCAATATCTATTTCTATTCATCTCGGCTAGAGTTCGCTTTATCGAATGATTCTGTTGCTCTATCTCAGTAATCTCTAACGAGCTTATTTAATCATGTGTGATGTCATGCGTAAAGAAAAAAAATGCGTCTATTTACAAGTGCCTTTTTATCAAACCGTGTGTATTAATCAAATATTGGCAGTGAAAGTTTAAAATATTAAGAAATTGTATAAATTATTAATGAAAGGTAAAATTTTTAATGATTCTTTTTTACGCGTTGGTAATGCTATTTGAGATATTGTATTTATATCTATATCTATCATATATATATAGATAGACCTTACTGAATGACAGCATGACATCATACATTATGCGACGAATAAACGAAACATCTATGCAAAGAGACGCATTGTTTACATAAAAATAAATTTGAATAAACAAATTTTTTTTAGTATTAAAAATAATAATAAAAAAATATTGTAGTTATTATAAATTAAAATATTTAACGGTAGTAATATTATCAATAAATGTGTAAGATTATCGATAATTATCGGAATATACACACTGTTGCTGATTAAAGAATTAATATTCTGATAAATAAAGTACCCGGATGAGAAACTCATTATTTTCTAAAATCTTGTGATATGATAACAATTAAATTTATATGATAATTCCAAAATGTATATTTATATCTATTTTAAAAGTTAGTTTATCAAGATCTCATTTTTCACATGGTAAAATTCGTGACTGAGTAAGTTTAAAATTATTGATTAGTCTGTAGAATATACTAACTTATAGATCTATTATTATTCGCTAAAAATTATCATTTTTATTAATTTTGTGAGAGAAAAAATATATTTTTTTAATAAGAATTATTGTATTGATCATTTTTTAACAAAAAAAATGTTCAGTATTAAAATAAGAATTTATTTTTATTCTACAATGTAGGGAAAAGTGTACGATGAACCAAACAATCACAACATCTCAAAATATTGATCCAGATGAAAATTTTGTAAGATAACACGTTTTATTATTTTAATTTTTAATTTAATATTGAATAATAGTTTAATTTGTTTGTCTTAATTATATTGACTGTTATTAATATAACTTTGTTAACAATTAATAATTTACAATAGAATGAAATAATAGGTTTACACTGCCGAAAAACATGGTTATTCAGCAGAAGAATATAAAATAACATCTAGTGATGGTTACAATTTAATTTTACATAGAATCAATGGATCACCATCTCATCCTAAAAAACATGGAAAAAGAGTGGTATATATGCAGCACGGTCTTTGGATGACAACTACAACTTTTTTATATAAAGGACCTAATAAAGATTTAGGTATCTTGTTAACATATATAATTGATTTTACTTATTAACGAAAAATTTAAAAAAACATGTAATTTTTTAATTCGCTCTCAAATAATTCTGAAATTTTATTTATAGTTTTTATACTGGCCGATTCAGGGTATGATGTATGGCTCGGAAATTCTAGAGGAAATCTATACTCGAGGTCACATACAACTATTTCACCAGAAGAAAAATCCTTTTGGGATTTCAGGTGTCATAATATTTTAAATAACTAAAAGTTTACTAAATTTCCTTTAATTTTTACCTATAACATGAGATTTTATGATATATTATTTTTCCAGTTACCACGAAGTTGCAATATATGATGTAAAAGCTTTCATAGATCATATTTTAAAAATAACAGAACAAGAAAAATTAATATTTATTGGTTATTCCATTGGTGTTATGGTAGGATTTGCACTACTGTCATCGATACCAGTATATAATAAAAAAGTCAGTCTTGCTATTAGTCTTGGACCAATTGGAATATGGAAACATAATTATCAAGTACCTGTTTTAATGTTATCTTGGGGATTAAAATCTTTTGAGGTAAATTTTTTAATTATGTAATAGATATAACATTTTTAAAATCATAATGCAATAAAAATACATCATGTATTGTAAAATAAATCTATAAATATTTTACACATTTCAGTTACTCAACAATATTCTAGGATTTCATGAATTATTCCCTAGGAGTATTTTTCACATGAAATGCATAGGTCAATTAGTTAAAAATTTTCATACTACTCAAAGCACCTGGAAACAGACAATATGCAATTTAGTTCGTAAATTCCTTTCTCGATTCACTGAATTCGATCGTATTGATTCGGTAATTAATTAATTTTCAAGTTTTATTATATGTACTTAATATACATGTTAATATAAATTTTTAATTTTAAAATTTCTTAGGGAGCAATACCTTTGTATTTAAAATGTCTTCCCGCTGGCTCTTCAGCTCGTACTTTATTTCACATTGGCCAAAACATGAGAACTGGTGATAATAAACAAAAAATTGAATATATTTGTTTGAAATATTAACAATTTAATACATTTAAATTAAAAATATCAAATGTTATAGGAGAATTCCGGGCTTATGATTATGGAAAAGAAATAAATAAGACAAAGTACGGAACTGAAATTCCTCCAGAATACCCATTAAGTAAAGTAACTGCTCCAGTTGCTTTGTTTTATTGTCAACAAGATCCTTTTGGAATTAAAAAGGTAAATTATTTTAATGTGGTTTAAAATTGGCTATGTTTACATAAAAGAGTATATTTTTATAAAACAAACTAATTTTATTTTTAGGATTTGGAAGAATTACAAAAAATGCTCCCAAATGTTGTATATTTACACGAGATTGCTTATAAAAATTTCAATCACTCTGATATTCTATGGGCAATTGATGCGAAACCACTTCTTTACGATCCATTGATTGATCTGATATCAAAATATTAAGAAAACATAGTGTTTGAAGCTTCAAATACAACATTATTATTAATTTGTAAATTATATAATTGTAAAAATGTAACATCTTGCAAAAAATGACTACAAAGCCAAAGTGAAGATTTAATTAAAGAATTATTTATATTTTTATGAGTATAATTACTGTCTTTTAATCAAAAAAATCTAAATTAAGCAAGTTTATATTCAATTTATTACATCTAGTATGAAAAATTAACGTAATAATGTCGTAAGCTATTTTCTTTTTAAATTTCAACGACATATGCAACGAAATACAATTTTTTTTTTCTTGTTGTTAAAAAGAATATGAATCTTCTTGCCCTTTTCCCGGTTTATTATCAAAAGTGAAGATCACCCTAGTTGTCTTTCTGAAGAAGCTAGAAAATACGTAATATGTAAAGCTTGGAAAGATAATATGGAATTTTCACCCATTAAACTCAACCAAAACTCATACTCTTTTCTTGTTGCACGATGCTTTTCCATGGCGCCATTTTCTACGATCTTCACAGCAAGCTTCACAACCCTTTTCGCCTAGACTATAAATCTATCCCAACGGAAAAAAAACCGTGAAAATCTTAAATATTTCCGTCGGAATTCAAACTCTGGCTACTCGAGCAAGCACATATGTGATGTTTAAGCCCTAGCAGAAACAATATGTAGATATCTGAATAAAACTAAAGAATATAGTTATTAAGTGCAGAAAAGTGATTAATGACTGAAGAATATTTATCAACTGAAGAAAACTGTTTATAATAGTTTATTACAGAAGAAAATTGTAAATAACTGTTATCTTCTTGATAAATTATAATTTTTAACAAAAAAAGTTTATTTAATAAATACAACTGTTTATAACTGAAGAAAACTGTAGATAGCTGTTGTGTTCTGATAAAAAAAATTTGTCTGTATAAAAATAGTACATTGTTAACCAAGGAAGTAAAATGGGTGATTTTTGCCTGAGTTTGACAATAAAGACAAGAGCAAAAACACCTTTAGTTCTGTGGTTAACATAATATTTTTTCATACACGAAGAGCGTGCAATTCAGTTTCAATGAATATGTATATATATATATATATATATATATATATATAATTAAATATCTATACACATTTATTTTTTATTTATGTTAATTATTACATCACAATGATAGAATTGAAAGGATTCTATTCTATCATGATTTGAAAGGTTTGATTCAGTTGAGATTTTTGAATACTCCTTGCGTTTCTCATCTGGGCTTTTTAAACAATTTTGATTTGCAGTTGATGTAGAAGGAGCACAATTTTCACCCTTTTTTTGTTTTGAAACTGATTCTTCGGTAGTTGAAGTTGAAGGTTTGATACGAATTTCATTGGTTATTTGTAGGCATATTTTTATTTATTGAGTCTTGGATGTATCTTTCAGCTACTGTGCTTGATATCCAGCTACCGTATCTTTTTATCGTAGTCATATCAGCTCCAGCATCCCCGCCAATAAAGTTGTTGACGTTCTACGAAATGAGTGATCCATATATAATTGAATTATATTCTGGTCGTTCCAAATTTAAAAATATTGCTATTGCTTTGGGCATACTACCGAACTTGTTTATGCCAATGGGCTATCTCACACATTTTCCATCTTGATATTTTAAAAAGAATCTATTGGTTGGAGTAGCATTAGAACGCAATTGAATATATTTTTTACAAATCTTGTAAAATTATTCTGAGATTGTAAACGATCTTTCGACATTAGTTTTAGTTTTTGTAATTTTAACTAAATACATTGAATTGTAGTCTGTGATGTCCTCTATTTTCACATAATTTAATTCAGTTCTTCTGCATGCACCAGTTACTCCGAAAATAATGACAACCTGAAAATTAAAATATAATCAAAAGCTAAAGAAATCTTTTTTTTTGGTTATGGTGTCTCATGATTTTAAAGTTCTTTTGAATTTTTATAAAATGAAAAAAGATAAATCTACGTGTTTCGATTTTATATATAAAAATAATTTTCTATTTACTGTGATTTTTAAAGAATTTAATAAAATTTTAAATAAAAACTAAATAAATCACGGATTATAACAAATAATGCATCTTAATACAAATTTATTATCAACAAAAAATAGTTTTAATGTTATTATATATTTCAACGATTGAAATTAAATATTAGAATATATATTGAAAAATTTACCCTCATGACTAAGTATTTTTCATCAGGAGCATCGTTGCAAAATTTTGAAACATTTTCAGCAGTAAATACTTTTGACTCTTTCGGTTTGTAATTGTGATGTAATTGTTTCAAAAAAGCTATTAGTTTTTTATAAGTAGAAATATCGATATTTTTAAAATCGTACATAGTAGTTTTTAACATTGAATAACGTGCCCATAGTGTCGCCGAGTTTAAAGTTTTTGATTTTTCATTAAAGTATATAAGAAAAATGTCTTCAGGCAAAGAAGAAGTGTGTTTGGTTTTACGCCAATTAATAAATTCATTATAGCAAGCAGTATACTGTTTCTTAGATTTTTCTGGTAGTAGATTCATACTAATATTACATGCTTCTTCTTGTAATTCTGAAGGTAAACTCTCGAAATTATCAGAATCATTTCCACTATCATATTTCATTTTCACCAAACTATAAATAATTCTTAATTATATTTAAACGAAGCGATGCACACCACAAAAAGTTTTCGATGTATTATTTAATGAATATTTTAATTGACTTTAAAATCGTGGAGTTTCGGAGCAACAAACGATATATATGACGTTCTTCTATTGGAACGCGTTTTTGAACTTTGCAACGGCCGATAAGATTTTAGATTCAAAGGTCTATGCGTGCGTATATCGTACGATTCGTCCTTCCTACTTACAGGCGCAACCTGGATTTCTTGGAAATAATGAAAGTGAGTCTACTCCTAATAAAAAATTCTCGGAAAATTTAGTATATATTTTTTTAGTAATATGAGCAAGAGAGCATTTTTATGCATTTTTATCATAAGTTAATTTAAAGAAATAGATTGCTCTTATATTTTTATTTTAATATTTTATAAAATGAATAATAATATTGATTATATAAATTATATAAAATTATAAAAATTTTATTAGATTGTATACTTTTATTTTGCGCACGCTCAATCATTTTGCGCACGCTCGGTTATTTTGCGCACGGTCAACTCATATTATGCCCGAATGCAGTATTTTGCATACGCTGCAGATGCAAGCGAAATCGAATTTCGTGCACAAAGTGTCAGAAAATAATATATGATACTTATTTCATTACATTATGTTATGCATGGAATGTATGTATATTGAGAGATTAACCGGTATATATAAACTTACTATGCCGCACTAGTACAAGCAAACAAACATTAAAATTATGCTCTCTTACAACTGTACAATTATAAACTATGACATATTTCTGGGTAAGCAGTTTTTGCTAGCTGAAAACAAAAAAATTTGCGATCTAAAAATATAGAAAAAATTTGATAACAAGAATACAATACTTTGAAATTTTAAGTTATGTTATCATACACGGAAAAATATTTTTTCTTTAAAACAAAGTGTAAAATTTAGCGACCTCTTACGGCAGAGTGCTTGCTTACTATAATAGGAAGAACTTCATGTTATTTATATAGTCTATTATTCATCTTGTTACTATATGTTAGTGGCTCGTGATTTCACGGTCGAGCACTCTGATTTTCTGTGCATCGTATTGAGGCATCAAGTATTGAAGTGTAAACTAAAAGAATATAAGGTGAATCGCCGAAATGTGCACTGAGAAATCAAGTGCACGCATGCCCAAGAAACGTTCACGTGAATGAAGAATTCGCGTGAAAGAAAAGCACTTCCAAGAATGAACCCTTCATTCTATTACAGTGGTCTTACCCGGAATTTCTAGATGTAAATTTTTATACATATACGTAGGCAAACGTACACTGAGTTTTAAAGAAAAAATCTTTCTTCGTGTAGAATGAATATGATAATGAAGATAATAAGACTCCTTAAATTATCAATATGCATTTTCATATTATTTGAATTAACAGTATACGTTTTTTAAATTTTCAATACTCCGTTTCAAAGTATAAGAGGAACGCGCTCTATATTTAGTTAGTACTAACTAAACTCGCCGTCAAGGTGCGACCGCACCTCCTGATAATGATACCTCGTTTTAAGTATCAAAAATCCTCTCGTTCATTAAAGCTTCTATTTGATATTATACCTTAGAAATTTCATTTACTATTTACATCTGTTGCTCTTAATAAATTATAACTTTTTGTTTCAGCACAAAAAAAAACAATCAGATCGTAGCTCTTTTAAGACTATAGTCAATATACTAGAACTAAAAGTCGCTGGTATGACTAGCCAGCAGAAATAAAGCGCATTTTTGCTGCAAAGCAATTAGGTTTTTTGCTCAAGAAGAACAAAACCAGCAAGCAGCCACAAGTGAAACAGGATTTAAATGTTTGGAACAAGGAAAACTTCTGTCTTGCCTTATTCTAAGGTTACTCAATATGCCTTGTATGATTAAAAAATCCTCTGAGAAGGTCAAAATTTTCACCACACAAGAAGACAATGCATATGATACCGGAAAGAGAATAGATGGTATACCGGTTAGCGGTGGAAAGCAAATATTTATTTTTGTTCTAGGAGTATCACACAATAGTAGCATATGCAGTAGAAAAAAATTCAATATAATACAATATTTACAATTTGGATTGTACTTTGAAATTTTCGATTTCAATAGATAACTCACTGTAAGGAGCGCTATCACACTCCCTGATTAAAAAAATTTTACGTTCTAATATAAACCAGCGAATTTCACAAATAAAATTTAGAATTTTACCAACAGAACAGTATTTCGAATATTTTGCATCTCAGGTTTCGTTTTATATACATTCAGCTCGCCTATTCTATCGCGTGGCATGAGAGCTCAGGTTGCGCTGCGTAGCGGTCAGCGGTCTGTACTACGGTTAGTTACTTTAGTTGTGCGAAAGTTATTTTTTATAACCATTGAGAAAAAATGTTGCTTTCATTTTTATGCAAAATTCCTATATAAATTAAAAAAAAAATTGTCCTTTTGTCTATAACGGAATTATTAAAAAATCTCTTTTATTAGTTGATTAACATTTTCTTTATAATAATTTTGCTAGTACATGCGCCATATAGCAATCGTTTTTTTTTTCAAATATTTTAATTATTTTAATACCCCTTTTACTGACTTAATTACACTAATGTTGTTGTTTATTAGATTCGATTGTAGCATATTTTTTTCAATAATTCAAATAGTCCATTTATTGACTGAATCATGTTACTTGTATTTAATTATTTTCATGTGTTTACTGTATCAAAATAAAAATTTTTCAATAACCCAAATAATTACACCTAAAATACCTAATATATAAATATCCAATCATCCCTTCTATTGACTTAATTGTTTTCCTCACAGTGGTTTCAAAACATTATGCATCGATTATTTATATATTTTTAGTAATTTTCATTTTTCTTCGAGTTATGTTGTATAATAAATATTTGAAATAATTTCTTTAAGGCAAGTAAGAAAAAGCTATAGTTCATAAAACACTATTGTGCTTTTTAATAACGACTTTCTATAACATTTTTTAAAATTACATTTCAAAAAGGAAAATAACTTCACGATGAAGGTTAATAAGTACAAAATCAGCAACCGTTGCGTAATCTTTTTTTTCCGTTATAATATACGCTTAGCTGGTGAAAAATCCAAGGTGATTCGTTTGCAATGGTATATCTCTTACACTCAGCAAGAGCAACATAACATGGTAGAAAGCGATAAATCAGAAAAGGTAGCGAATAGCCGCGAGGGTGGGTTGGGCATTAGAGCAAACGTGTAATTTAACAGTGGCTAAGCCCATAAAGAAAGAAGAATAACGTGCTAGAGCAGTATAGCTACAAGATAATATAGCTTGGCGGTTCTTGCTGTTTCCGTGTGTTGCTAAAAAAGAAGAGATCGCTGAAAAACGAAAGAGAATGCACATGGAAGAGTATATATATACGTGAAGAAGGAAGAGAAGATTATGATCGGTTAAATATATTTTGAATGGGCGTGAGCTGAACTTCTGTTTAAACAGTAATTAGGGATCGCTCCGCCCTTATAGTCACGCTTCCTTTTTTTTGTGGTTTACATATATGTTGGACCACTTAGCTAACTATTCATTTTCGTTTTTTTTTAGGGCTACCTGCAATATAATTTTGTCTATTTTACTAAATTAACAATCCAAGAAGTTAAAAGTTTGTTCGTTGTAGCGTATTATAAACTATTTTAAGATTTTAAACAATTTTTTCATCTTTAAACAAATTAATATATTTGGTCTATAACACATGCTTCTGAAATTTGATTTAATTTGAAATTGATAAGCATATATTTTTAATACTATCAAAATTAAATTTGCTCACTAAAAATATACTACTAATATGTTTCATAAGTATAAAGATAATAACATTATTTAGAAACTTTATTCTGTCTGTAATTGATCGAAAAGGTTAACGTCGATGTTTTGTCTCCATCTACTGTGAACCGATTGTTAAAGATACAATCTCAATTTTTCTCTATTTTTCATTCTATTATTTCAATTATTTTAAAGCTTGTATTGGTTCAATTTTTATTAATGTAACTTTAATGTAACATTAACATAATATAATAAAGTAAGTTTTTTTATTTACAATAATTATGGTAACTTTAGATTTCCTTCCATGCACAAATATTGCCAAATTATTTAATTATGAACAATTAAATTCGAAATAATTTAATCCAAATATTGTGTAAGTAACAACTATCAACATTAATTTTTAAAAAATTATTGAAACTTTCAAAGCCATAAAAAAAATACATACGGAAATTTATAATTCAAATTTTAAACATTTTCCAACGGAAGAAAACAATAAATGAATACATTATTTTTTATACAAGTTACTAAATTTCGAAATGATTAATTGGAAAAAATATAAATAAAACAATAAATATCCTGCTATATGTTAAATAAAGAAGAGGCTAAGCTAATGTCAAAATTAACGTTAAGCCAAAAAAAAGAATAATGTCCAGAATGTAAAAGAAATAATTTCACCTTAGCATTATATCCGTTACACTAAAAGTATATATCATAAAAGACAGCGCGAACAGCACGACGATAGTAGCTAAGCGCCCCTTATGATTGGCCCCAAAAATCAAGAGGAAGATTCTGATATAGCACAAGTAGTTGTATATATCCCCCGTCGTTTCAACGAATTATCGTCACCTATGATGAACGTCTCGCTAACTCTACTTATGATATATATATATAAAACTATGTGTGTGTATAAATACATTACGCATCCATATAGATACTAGCGTAATTCTAGAGAAAACACAAGAGAAAAACGTAACTGGTAAAAAAGAAAAAATAGAGAGAGAAAGAGAGAGAGAAAAGAAGAAGAGACGAGATCGACCCCCTGCGCTCTCGGTTGGATGCCATCTTATTTATTGTTTTAATTATATCAGAATATATCGTTAGAAGCCGTCAAGACGCGCCGCTACGCCGCCAAATATACACGAGATTTATAAGGCCATGGCAAAATCGATCTTTTCTCCCGAAAGTACCCACTCGCTCTCTTTTATTTTTTTCTGTTTTTTTTTCATTTACTTTTTTTTCAAGCTTCTTCTTATGGTTCACAAGATTACTTTATATTTGTTTACAGGCGTGGTACGCTTCCCTGCACGCACTTGCGTTGATACGTATAATTTGTTACACCTGTATGTAGTGTAGAATGAATCCTTTGATATTTAATGAATTAAAAATTAAAGTTTTTCTCTAAATCAATAATCAATATTAAAGATTAAAAAAATATAAGGATAAAATTAAAAAAAATTATTTGAAAAATTTAGAAAACAGATTATACACATTTATTTAAAAATTTCATTGAAAAGTACACAATTTATTTTATTTATTTCATTAAAAAAATTAAATAATGATGAATTTGCAAAAAATAATAATTTGAAAAATGTTTTAATTAGTATACTTGTCACTATTTTTATATTTAATAATTTGATAAAAATAAACATTTTTAAATTCTTCATTTTAAAAATTTTTAATTAGAAAAATCCTTATAACTTTAGATTAATATAATATAATTAATGTTGTTTAAATCATCACCACAAAAATCTCAGGTATTTGAGATTTTTTCTGGGTATATATAACCATGGATTAATTAAAAAATTTTTAAATTAATTTAAAACATTTTTTTCACAATTCTAAAATAATAAGGTAATTTGCTTCAATTTTTATAAAACATTAGATAATTTAGTAAAATGTACGTTGCAGAGTACGAATTGCAAGCTTTTCATAAATATTTTCAAAACATGAGCATAATTTGGTAATAAAATTGTCATATTTTAAAAACGAAAATTGAAATCATAGAGGATCTTTTGTTGTATAATTAAATTAACCAAAAATATGCCATAACATTGATAAAATAGAAACATTTTTTAAAAAATGGAAAAATTGATTGAAATTGTTCCGAGTGAAGGGCCAGTAAAAAAGACTACAGTTTTTTTTATAAAAAGTTAAGTATACTTAAAGTAACAATTATAATAATGAATTATTATTTTCGCATAAAAAATATTTAAAATACAAACAAAATTTTTTATGTATGCAGGAATCAGACAAAACAAGACCTTCTAGAAGCTACTTTCGACGGAATGATTAACAATGTCACTTTTATTACAAACAAACTTGAGTTATCTTTATAGTATTTTCTTTTCACATTAATTAACGTTAAATAACTATTATAATTATTCTTCTATTGCAATAACAATTATTCTATTTTAAAAATTAAAAATACTTTGCAATAAACATTATATCACATTCTATCAATAAAGATTTTTAATTCATTTAAATACACCATCAAAGTTAAATTATTCTTCTCTCAACATGCATTCAGTCTGTGCATAATTATTTATACCAGTATAAGAAAGGAGAGCACAAGCAATATATACAAAAAATCAGTAAATGGAATAGTGATTTAAAGTGCGGGATACTCGAGAATTTGCTTAACAAATTGCTAATCAGTGCCAGCGGGTAGTTGCATTGTATAATGTCCGCCCTCTTGTATTATTTTCTGTGCACTCGGATTGAGGCACACACAAACGATCGCATACACTTTTCATCTAATCGCTCGATTCATCCTCATGGAAAATCAGACGTATGTCGCACCCATTGCCAAGCCGATTACTGTACGATCAGTGTATATACACGTATATATCTATATGTCAAAATGATCTTAAGTGATAAGTATTTGAAAGCAATTCTTAAGCTTCTTGTCATGCGAGATATTCTTGATTGAAAAATGCCGAGCGGATCAATGTGAAGAGTGACAAATATGTTTTTAGCATATCGATGTGATGCATTGTATTTTATTATTCTGTTAATAATTTATTTATTTTTTATCATAAATTTTTTTATTTGAAGGGTCGAGGGAAAAGAAGAGGTTGTCCAAATTATATTTTTCAGAAAATGTAGATTTATTTTAATTTTTCTTATCAAATAAAAATAAACATTTAGATTGAAAGTTCTAAAAATATAGAAAAACAAATGTTTTAAGTAGAATAAGGTAATTTAAACTATTTAAGAATCCAAAAATATATGAATCAGTATTAAACTCAAAATTGTCAAAAAGTGACATTTCTCCCTTTTCCTTGGGCCCTTTATTTATTGTAAAGCACTCGAAGTAAATTGAAAAATTTTTCAATGTTTATTTCAAATTATTGTTGAAAATCATATTTTTTAAATCTATAAAGAAAATTTAATTATTGCAGTGAGAGCATATACAGTACAAGCATATTTATATTCAAATTTTTAATATTAAAATCAACATAATTGTTCTCTTTTAGTAAAATTGTTTTGATTTGAATGAAGATATGTTATACTCCTTGGTTGGATTGATGCAACTTAATTTTTTTTGTATATTTAATCAATTAAAAATTCCAAATTATTAGTTATCAAGTATTATAAATAAACACGCGTCTATTTCAACATTTATGCAAAGCAGTCACATATTTACTTAGAAAATATAAATTTTTTATGTAGTTGATTTCTTTCAAAGTGCATAATATTTCAAAATGATTTCGTTAGAGAAAATTTTGAATAAATAAGAAAAGAATTTTTTTTAAACTTATATATATTTGGCTAAATAATTAATTTTTCTGTCTTCGATCAAATATTTTTTAATAATCTTATATATAAGAAATTCATAAGTTATTCTTATTACGTAAGCTACGTTCCATAAAGCATAGCTTTTCAAAATATTCATGTAGTCAATACAGTAAAACGCGATTGTAAAAAGATTTCACACATTTCTTTTATCATTTTATTAGCCTGCATATATTTCCGGAGAGCTTGTTTGTCTCCCTTACGAAAGACTAAAGAATGGAAGGCTTTTGTATATACTTTCTTTCTCTTTCTTCGTATATACAAGATATAGGATGAAAGAAGGAATGCTTTTCTATTATTTTGTTTGCACGAGGCAAGGCGGCGTCTGGGCGCGCGTCCACAGGTATGCCTGGCATTTTTGGCATAGACTTTGCTCTCTTACTCTTTCTCTCGCGACTGAACACCTACGGATAAATATTGACCACTTATGTTACAATACAAATATATTTTCGTAAGCTTATTTTTTATTTAAAGTTTCAAAAATTGAAACTTGTAGAAATTAATTATTAAAATTAAAATATATCATTGATAATTTCATTTATACTTGAATTTGATTTTAAAATTTGTCTGCAAAAAAATTTGTATACATCTTGCAAGCTTTAAATTCTTAGGTCAAAACTTGATCTGGCAAGTGCATTCGGCACACGCGACTGTAGAGATCCCTATCTACGCTTGATAAATTGCTGTCCCTACTCTCAACCTTCCCTATCCACAAAGTAAAATGCTCCACGAAAGAGTTAACTTTAAGCGTGTATAATCTTAGATATATTTTCTCTGGTTTGCTATGATTGAAAAAATTTTTTTCTTTTGCATATTTGTACATGTACCACTTTTATGCGATTAAGAAAGAAATGCAAAAATGCGATCACATTGCTTTTAAATTGACAATTGTACTTTAAAGATTATCGGTTATCTCACATTTTCTCTGTGTATATAACCCATACCATAGTTTTGAAAATGGATAATGCCTGAAATATTAAACATTTGTTTTGAATATGTATTGACTTAAACATGTATTTATAGAGTTAATACAACTTTTTATTGATATATTTATTATATTCTTTATTTTATTTATCAAACAATTAATTACAACTTAATTCTACATATGCAATTGCTTGCCTGAGCGCAGGTCTGGTACACTGTCGTCATTACCTAAAACGTCCAACAATAGAAATAAGTGCGAAGAAATAACTTGTTCCCTCTTATTTTTCACATATATAGTTTATACTAAAAATGTAATTTCTTTTTCCATGAAGTAAAGTTTGTTTATCGTAATATACGAAACATAATAGCATCGGTGATGCTATTATGTTTCTTCCTGAGACGTATGGAAACTCAATATATCTCAGAAGGATATATAAATCGTTTATATTAAAATGATTATTTCTCCCGATTTTGCGAGAGAAATGGTTGTTAACAATGGTCTAATGATAATATTAGACCATTGTTAAGATAGGAATAAAGCACACTATGCAACTCTGGAGTAAACTCTAATTTCTCCCTCGGAAATTTATTCCCCTCGCTCAGCTTCGCTTGCTAGCGTCGCAAACTTCCCGACGGGAGATATAAGGGACTTTACTCCCTGGTTGCATAATCTATTATTATTAAAAAAATGAAATTCAATTTTCAGCTTGAAAATTATTTTTTATTATTTTTACAATATTCTTACAGGTAACTACATCATAAAATATTTATCCACTGGTCTGGCAAGTCATTTTTAAAATAATTAGTAAAATTTAATATATTTTACAGCACTTGAAAATAAAAAACAGTGCAATGAGATAAACAATCTTGAGATAAATGAATCTTCCCTTGAAATTTTAAAAGGCATGCATATACTCATAAATGAATTAAAAATTTGATTTGCTACATCATTTTTTTAGTGATTTTTATGAGTATAATTATCGCTATCATCATCTTGATAATCACTTTAATTTTTATAAATTCAAGAGTTACAAGTATGAATCATTTTCCAAGATGTAAAATTTTTTCAAAACATTTATCTACCAAATATAGAGTATATAAATTGAGTATTTTATGATTTTTATATTATCAAAAAGAATGCATTGAATTATAAAATTAATAATTTATAATACATGGAGGATTTTTTTTTACAATTTTTGTTTTGTTTGTTTCAAAGAAGCTGAAGTTCTAGAATCATCAAATTTTTGTGATGTAGATGGAATATTTTTTTCTTCTTCCGGAGGTCTAGAATTCGACTTCCCTCCCTATGCATATTTGTCGAAACTTAAAGTTTCCTTCCTATTTGCGCGCCACCTAGCCAGCTGGGAACGTTCATTTGTTATTCTCCCTGCACTCATAACCACATTTACATATAAACAGTCAGCACGTAGTTTATTATACGCAATTAAAACAATGAATTTGAACGATTCTTCTGAAGATAGTTCTGATGAAGAAGAAATAATACGTGACTTCGATAAAGAAGCAGAAACAATTCTAAATGAAAAATTGATTCCTTCAAAATCTATCAACCGCTATAATTTAGTCTACGAAACTTTTATAAAATGGAAAGATAACAACAAAGCAAGTTCATTGGAAGAAAATGTGCTTATTTGTTATTTTAAAGATCTCCAGAAAAAAGTCAATCCAAATACTTTGTGGAGTGTTTCGTCCATGCTTAAAAAAATGTTGAACTTAAAACATGATATAGATATTAGTAAATATCTAAAATTGAAAGCTATTCTTAAAAATAATTCAAAAGATCATAAAGCAAAAAAATCTCTGACATTCACCTGGGACCAAATTATGCAATTTATTAATGATGCAGATGATCAAATCTACTTAGGCTTAAAGGTATTTATGGATATTCATTACTTTTTTATAATATAACATGCTTAAATTTAAACTTTTCAAAAAACAACTTGAATTGAATAAGATAACCTAAAACTATCATATTTAAGAATACTTTCATATGATAATTAAAAAAAAATATATTCAATTTTGAAATAATTATCATTACCAGTAATATTCAAAGCAATTTCAGTTACTAGGTTATGTAAAATTTTAAAATGATATTCATGAAAACATAAATATAATAATTATACTTAAGTACATGTAAACCTTTTCCTGTCTCTTTTTTTGTATACAAATTATATTTCTAATTTTTCAGATTATACTTATTTTTGGCATCAGTGGTGCACTTAGGTGTATTGAGTTTACAAAACTTAAATGTTCTCAAGTCGAAGATAGCAATAATAAATTCATTGTATCAGTTGAAGACACAAAAACTTATATCGATAGAAGTTTCATTATTGGAACATTATTTTATTCGCTTGTAAAAAAGTATATCTTATTAAAACCTTCGCATGAGTTTACAGACAGATTTTTCATTCAATATGTCAATGGTAAATGTGTTCGACAAGTAATGGGGAAAAATAAAATTGGTTCAACACCTGCAGCTATTGCCTCTTTTCTACAGCTAGAGAATCCAACTAAATATACAGGTCACTGCTTTCGTAGGACCTCTGCCACATTATTGTCCAACTCAGGTGCAAATATGGTCATGATAAAGCAATTAGGAGGTTGGAGATCAGATAATGTAGCTGCTGGATATGTCTCTAACTCTATCAAGACCAAAAAATTAATATTTCAAGGTATTACCCATCAAGATAATAACAATGAGACTACCACTTCATTAAATGTATCATCAACAAAGAGAAAAGATTCTTTAAACAATAATACAAATGAAATTGATGAAGTTGTTCAATTAGAATTAGATTATGAAGATTTTTCTGATCTTTTCATCGAAAAACCCATTGATGAAATAATTATTCAACCGGTTCCATCAGTGAATTTCACCACTGGGACTGGGAAGTTATTATCGACAAACAATAGTTCAAATAAAATTCCTCCAAGTTGCTTCACTGAAAAACCACCAATTGAAGTTTCTTTCAATCATCGGAAGAAACAAAAAATTGAAATAAGTGCTACTTCTCTTACTGAGGATAATAATAAATTTAACTCAGTTATTAATAAAGATTTAGATAAAGACTCTCATATATTGTTTCAAAATTGTACCATTAATGGTAATATAATCAATAATAATTATTATCATCAGAAAAGTGATAATTTCAAAGATTCTTAAATATTAAATAGCTAAGTGTAATTAAAGTGCCTTTAAATTTTATGATAAGATGTAAATGATCCTTTTTTTTAAAGATAATGTAATACTTTTTACAATTTTGTGATATTATTATAAAAATTTTCTATGATTAAAGTTATATAATAAATATGTACTAAATATATCTTGAAATATAAATTGATATTCATATCAGTATTAATAGTTTTTACAGTTCATAATATTATTATCATATAAGTTTTGTAAAATTAATGTTCAGGTTATGATATTGATTGTAATGTAATGAATAAAATATAAGAAAAAAATTTTTTTACAAGATAAAAATTTTATATATTGATAATATACTTCAAAAGTAATACCCGATGAAAAAAATTACATAAATAAATCATATAATTGAATAATTTAAAAAAAATAATGTTATTTTCATAAAAGTTTTCCATAATTTTGAAGTTATAATTTTGATTTTAATCTTCAATGTTACAATTTTTTCTTGCATTGATAGGAATTTAAATTTTGACTTATAAGCTACATGTAAATTCTTTTTTGGTAATAATACCTTCATGTAATTTTATAAGCTATAACAACAAGATAAACATACATTCTTTGTTTAATTTCATCAAATTAATGAGATTTAAAAATTTCATAAATTTTTTGTTTGATTTTACAAAGTTAATTTAGAATGTTCAAAAACAAATTTTCAAATCCTATTAAATTTATTAATTATCTCTTTTGTAATGAGGATCTAAGTTATTGTAACCTTAATGAAAAACTAGAAAAAAAATTGTTTATATTATAATTTTGATTTTAATATTTTTTTAAAATTACAAATATTTTGTTTTTTGCTCCGGGCTTTTTAGCATCCACTAACCAACAACCCTCGCTTCGCTCGTGTCGTAAATGTTAGTGGATGCTAAAAGCCCTTCGCTGTCATTAGTTTGCCCGCTTACTTTCTTTAACTGAATCGGAGGCGAATTCTAGATCCCAGGAAGAAGAAAAATAGTATACATTACTCGGGACAAACCTCGACTGCCCTTCCGGCGGTTTGCCCCCCTTGGCTACGCCTCGGGGGGCAATCCTACCGCCGGGAGGGAAAATCGAGTTTCGTCCCTTGTAATGTAATGTACTATTTTAAATTCATTTCAGCGAACTGACTTATTGATTTGTTTTATTTGATTGTTTACATATTCATCACACTTAGGTACATTATTTTCATCAAATTCATTTTCTTGAACTCGTTGAGTCTTATTACCTTTATCAGTCTCTTCGACAGAATCAACATTTAATATTTGAACTTCTTCGTTTAATCCAATCTTACTACTAATTTGATTGCAAATTTTCTTTTTATTATTTATAGAATCTGCAACATATCCTAAAGCCACTGTGCTGGACTTCCAACCTCCATGTCGTTGGAGTGTTGTAACATCAACACCAGCATCCGCTAATAGTGTTACAGAGGTTCTACGAAAGCTGTGGCCAGTAAATTCTTTTGCATTAGTTAAATTTAAATACGAAGCCACATCTCTTGGTACGCTGGCAAATTTATGAATTCCTATGTTACTTGGTACGCAGATCCCTTTATTATATCTTATAAAAAATCTGTCTGTTGAGCAGTTTTTAGATCTCAGTTCCATATATTTGAAACCAATTCTACACCATGGATCTGTGATGGTAAAAGATCTTGGAACAAAGTTTTTGGTTTTATTAATTTTAATATAAAGGATGTCTTCATCCAATCTACGAACATCATCCACTGTTATGTTTACAAACTCCTCTCTTCTCAGTGCAACAGTTATTCCAAAAATAAGAACCACCTAGAAAATATATTATAACTAATAATTTGAATTATTAAATAATTTTCCTTCATACCCGTGCCGAAACTTTGCCTAAAAGTGCTCCTCATGCGGCAGGGAACCGGCCGAATACATTCGTGTTATTCCGTTACATACGTGCGCAGAACGCACCGCGCAGCTACGAACTGTACGTCTTCTCGGTCGCTTCGCTGTCTGCTGTATACTTAAACTATATCTATATATACGCGAATGTCTAACCTCAGCATTAAATAGATAAATGCATGCATCATACTTGTAGTTATTAAATAAACAAACACACTCGATGTTAATACACTAATATACATATAATAGTTTAAATTATAACGAATTATAACTTTCGTTTAAAATAGATTTTTTTTTTCATACACGTTTCTTTTAATTCACGACACTCTTTTAAACACTTCATGATTGTTTTTGTCCAAAGAAAATAATTAAATTCACGTTTTTACACGTTTTACTTTACACGTTTTGTTTTTGTGCACTTGATATTAATACATTTTATATTTATTAAAATGAACTATATCTTTACTAACATACACAATTGTTTTAACTCACAATTTTTTCTTTTGCTCTTTAAAAGGTTTTCATGCACAAAATATAGTAATATAAAAGTATTATAAACACATTTCATTATTTCTCACGTTTTTTAAATTTGAATTATCATTTATATATTTATTGTGTATCTTATGTTAACTGCTATGTGTACTGCTATGTTCGGTTTTTTCTCTCTCTCTTTCTCTACCGAACTCAACTGTATACTGTAATTGCTTGCGCATGCGCGCTACAACGAAATAACGCAACAGATGACTCTTCGCTTTTGACGAATGTTTTTTCATTAAAAATGGAGTTTTATCACTTTTTGGGGTGGCAAAGTTCCGGCCGGGCATGAAGGAAAATCGTATACGTTCCTCTGCACGAAACAGGCTCATCATATGCGCGTGTTTTGCTTCGCTCGGCTTCGCCTCGCGAAGCAAACCAACACGCACATGGAATGAGCCTGTTCCGTGCCTCGGAACGTAATATACTATTAAGTAGCTAAAAATTATTCTTACCTTTTCACATGAATATATATTATCTGATACTTTATTAAGAAACTAAAATATATTTTCTTTTGAAAAAATTTGTGATTTTTTAGCTTTATAACCAAGCGACTGTCTTTTCAAAAATGATAATAATGATTTATACTCACTAGGAGAGTATCAGACCTCCGGATCACGGATTTTGCTCAAACTTTGGGATAAGTTTTTCAAATGTCAAAATATGAAAGGAAATAGAATTTTAGATCCCAACGCTCAATATTTCCCTAGTTACAGGCAATTAAAGAATATCACTAAAAAAGTTACTAGATTTTCAAACCCTTACAGTTCCTTAGCATTGATACTTAGGAGCATGAAACTTTTTTAAATAAAAGCTGAGCTCAAATCCTTTCGAAATAGTAGTTATAGCATGTCAAAATATTTTTTTTTTCCAAAGTTATAGCATAATAAACATTAGACCCAATTTCAGCTTTTGTTATTAATTAATGTTTTAAAAAGAAAAATCAGGTCCAATGTTTATTACTCTATAACTTCGGGAAAAAATAATATTTAGACATGCTATAACTACTATTTCGAAAGGATTTGAGCTCAGCTTTCATTTGAAAAAAGTTTCAAGCTCCTAGCTATCAATGCTAAGGAACTATATGCGTTTGAAGATCTAGTAACTTTTTTAGTGATTTTCTTTAATTGCCAGTAACTGGGGAAATATTGAACGTTGGGATCTAAAATTCTATTTCCTTTCATATTTTGACATTTGAAAACTTATTCCAAAGTTTGAGCAAAATCCGTGATCCGGAGGTCTGATACTCTCCTAGTCAGTAATTTTAATTTGCTCAAATGTTTTGAATGTACATTTCAGCATAGAGTATATTGACCACAAACTTGATGGTGTATACTTTTTTAAGAGATCTGAAAAATATACTAACAAGACGTCTTCACAAAAAGAATTTGTTCTTTTGTTTTTACGCCACTTTTTGAATTTATTATAGGCTGTTGTGTATAACCTTTTTGACTTTGCTGGCAATAAATTAAAGCTCACAGCTCTTGCCTGTTGTCTGATTTCTTCTGGCGAGATATCGTCACTATCATTATCTAAATCACTAGACGACATACAAGTATCTTTTATCAAATCAAAATAAAATGCTTTTGACTTAATTTCAAACAAGACAATACATTTTTAAACATATCTTTCTATTCGTTTATCTGATTGCGCATGCACAGTGCATGCACATATTGGAAAAATCTGGGACCATGTACTCCATCCATCCATGTCACGTCACTTCTTTCAAGCAGGAAAAATATGTTAATTTGCTTCTCATTCAAGACTTTTACATTGATGATGAAGAAGAAGGAGAAGATGGTAATGTCTATATTCCCAAGTTCCACTATCTGTGGATTAAAAATTCACCAAGACTAGTGCAATCTGAAGTGACAAAAAATAGACAAAGTCAACATATTTGTGATAGATGTCTGTACTACTTCATTAATAAAGAGAAATTCAAGGCCCACGAAATGGACTGTCAGCAGATGAATAAGTGTAGAATCCAGCTACCTCCGAAAAATGATGATGTATTGTTGTTTCGTAATTTCAATAATAAAATAAAAGTGCCATTTATCATCTACGCAGATTTTGAGTGTCTATTGAAACCTGTAAATAAAGATACGTGTGTATACCAACGTCATCAAGCTTATAGTATTGGATATTACGTTAAGTGTAGTTTCGAAGTCTGGATATTACAGCCATAGACAAGGAGAGGATGGCACTAAGACTCTTACTGAGTGGTTCGTTGTGCAGCTTCAAGCATTAGCGGATGAGTTAAATGCTTTACACTATAATCATAAGCCTATGAATCTCATCAGAGAAGATCAAGAAGACTTTCAAGTAGCTTAAATCTGCTATATTTGTACAAAGTCTTTTATAAAAATATATTAGTAGAACTTTTTATTTAATGAAATGTTTTTCACAAAGTTTTTTGCGATTGATAAACTTTTTTCTATTTTTAGCATAACAAAAGGGTGTATATTTGGTGAATCTTTCGTATTTTTCAGAAGTTTGGTTGTGTATTTTTGTACGCTATACGCATAATAATGGTAATCAAAATATTAACTTATTGAAGGTTGCATTAATAAAAATATATCTTTATTTTTAACGGAAATGTTAATAATTTTACCAAAAGTTATATTTTCTTCTGCAATCTCAATTACAAAAACCATATTGATATTATATTTTATGCCTTTTGATTCTACGTGATTAACTGAAAATATTTCTTTTTTCAAATTTGAAAAATACTTTTGTCTGGTGAGCTGATCAATTAGAGAAAAAAATTCGAATTTCACTTCAGTTGGAATTTTTATTTGTTTAAAAAATGCCAATCGCAGTTGGCTTTTTAAAGTTAGAGTTTTTAATAAATTTATTTTATTATTCGATGTATTAGTTGACAATTTTATTTGTCTATGTTTAGACTCGGGTCGCATTGACCAGTTATTGACAAAAGGGCCATTTTTTTCACTCGAACTATATATGTGAAATTATTGAATTTGTATATTAGTTTTCCGTACATAGATTCATATGCTGTCAAATAGTATATTATGCTACGTGGGATAAAAATGCCGGCCTAAAGTGTCGCATTTTTATCCCAAGTGGCATATACGATTTTTTCCCATGCCGGGCTAAAAACACGTACAACTTACAGTTCGTGATAATTCATTTATCGACGAAAAATCAATAAATAAAAAAGTATCGCCAAGAGTCATCTAATACTCTCCACCGAGCCTCTGTCTGCCCCACTGCCACTGATGATAATTCATTTAAATAATCCATAAATATATCACTCTTATTATAATACACTACAGATTATAATTCATAAAAATAAAAGTAATCAAACAGCACAATCAACCGTTTATTTTATATTTTAATACTTTAAAACAAATAAATATTGTTTGTACACTATTTTGTAACACATATCAGATAGAGAGAATCGATGCATGTGACTAGTAAACAAAATAGGATAAACTATATCAACGAATATAGACGGCGTCTATCTTCTTTGACTATAGTATGCATATGAAAGAGAGAGAGAGTTCACGCTTATAACTTAGAACGGGTGAATAGAAAAAGATAAACGTATATCTTCTCAACTCTCAACATGCACAAACGAGACTTGAAAACACAGCAGTATACGGGTCTGCGCCGGCGCCAAGCTTACTGCGCAACTCGAGTGAGCATATTCGCCGACGGAGAACGCTATGTTTTTACAGCATGCTTTTGACGAATAACAACGTGTTTTTGGCCAGGGTATGGGAAAAAATCTTTAATATAAATATCAAGTATAAGAACATGTCCTTCAACCATTCTTGGTGAAGTTATTTTTCAAAATAAAATATACAATTTCCATGTATCATTACTGTAATGTATGTGATATAATTAGTACACGCCGTAGTCACGCCATCATGCGGCGTAGCTTTGTAATATAGTACATAAAGGGGCTCCCGTCGCCTTTGAGTTTAGATTTTGTTTGTATCCGGAGCCGTCAACACGACGTACTATTGTATCCTAAAAGTAATCTTAATAAAGTTTATATTATATTCAACATTGTGTTAGTTAATACACAACAATTACCTTCTTTGATTTTATTACCATTAAATAATCCAAACAATCGTGTGAAAGTAATCATTTCAGCAGAAGACATCTTCAATTTTTTCTTCACTTGTAGATGTTCCTTCTTGATGACAGGAATCGCGTTTGAAAGATCTTCGTGCCTATAATAAAATTTTCTAATCTATTATTAAGTAGATCCAAAGAAAATAATTTTTGTTTGAAAATAAGGTCATTACAAATGTTAACCATGGTGTAATTTGCTACTCCTTCGAAAAGGTCGTGCATCAAATCTAGTGTCATATTTTTACAGACATGGAATCCGTTAACTCTATTAACAACACGTTCTTCTTTGATTCCAGTTTCGTTTGGATTTTTTGCATTGCAATCTTTTTTGATATGACGTAATATTTCACAATAATCTTTTTTTGTTAACGTTTGAATTTGATTGATATCTGCTCGACAAATTCTGCAAGGTCTTCTATGATTGAAATGGTCAACAAAACCAAGCATTTCATCCAGCCCCAAATTATCATCCAAAAGTAGACACAGTTGGAAAAAAAAACTTTTTTAGTTTGGTGGTTATTTTGCAAAATCATTCCATTGCGATTTAATTCATTTAATTCATTTATCAGCTGCCTAAATATATTAAAATTGCCAAATGATTTATGATCGCTTGCATAAAACAAACTGGTCAATAAGATATGATCCAAGTGCACTGAAATATATGAAGGAAAACTTGTTAATATGGTATATACTGTTCAAAACTTGTTAATGCCGCCATGTGATCCTAAAGCATTACCTGATTTGAATTCGTCTTGATAAATGAAAAGAGGAATGACTAATTTATTTCCAAAAGATCTAGACATCTCCTTTCAAACTTCTGCCTGTATAAAATTACTGATGATATTTGCTTCTTTGTTTAATTCATTCATATGATTCATCAGTAAATCAAACATTCCGGGTAATTCTAATAGGATTTTTAAAGTGTATTTTAAAGGTATATATTAAGCAAATACGCTTACTGTCATAAAAGATCTCTTTCTTTATAAAGTGAAAATCTTTGATTTTTTATTTAAATTTTTTGAAGTTAACGGCTGATGATTTTAAAATTTCTTGTATACTATTAAGTAAAGGTTCATTCTGACTATGCTCACGCTGCATTTACTCGCATAAATATGATGCATACGTGTCACGTGTAAACTGAATAATCTTATCACTAAAATACTGTACAATATTGCGTGGATTAATAGGGTTATCATATAAACTTAAAGTTAATGTTAACAATTCTTTTTCTAAGTCCATCAAAATAATTTAATACAACTTATTTAAAAAGCGAATCAATTAAAAACAAATCCAATATATTAATTAAATTTCTTTAAGAGCATGACGAAGCTGTCCGCCTTCTAATAATATTTCTAATCCTAATTTATGAATAAACAATGCGTTTAATCGAGTTTTTTTATTATAAAGAAAAAATTTGTAAGATTAAACTCTAGTGCGGACAACTCAAGAAATCCACCAAAATACTATACATAATAAGTTATAATAAAAACTTTCAATCTATCGTATTTTAAGGTTAGGTTTGTCGAGCTTCATATTTAATTTCCAATTCAAGCTCATAAAAAAATAACAAGTCCAAATGATTTTTTATTTTAACAAAAATTATTGTATTAGCATAGCTTTAGTGTGGACAAGTCATTATATTTGTTTAATTTATGAATTTAAAAACATATTGATGAAATAAAAAAAGCAAAACTTGATTGCTGCAGCTCCGACATCCCGTTAAATCATTAATTAGTCTATCCGCTATTACATACGGCTTCACACGATCAACATTATTTTTATAAAAATAAATTTGTAAGAATTTTCATATATGTTTGTACTTTACTGAGAATTCTTGATTTAAACTAAAAAAAGCTTTATAGCAGTAGTCTACTGCTTTCACAATTCTATTACAACTCACTTTAAAATTTAATTCTTCGATAACCACTAATACTTCGATTTCCAATTCATTTGTATTTTCCTTCTGAATATTTCCTAATACAGCGGCAAATATATCTTTTTTTTTTGCTGTAGAGAGTGCCTTTTGACGATTTTTTGCTTGAAATTAAAATTTTAAAGCCAGCCCTCATACGTCCTTCATTTTTATACGTAGTGACTAGAGGTTTCTTGGATTAGTTTATAATAAAACGCCAAAATGACTACCTCTTAGCTTCACAAGTTACGCTACTATTAACTTAAGTTTTAATCATATTTTACTGATGAATATTAATGGTCAGTATAGATTTAAGAAAAATATAAGAATTTGAAAAATAAAGATATTAATATAATTCACCTTAAGATTTATAACGAAAGAATTCCTTACCTCTTCGATAGAATTACCAAAAATAGGTTCCTAACCAATTGGCAAGACAAAATAATGTTGCAATATCTTCTTTGCCGACAAAATATTTTATTTTAATCAGTTATAACAATGAGCACATACATTCATATTCATTTCTCCTTTTCTCTTTATATGTTTGTTGATAATAATTTGTACCTGATTCAACGAAACTAGAATCCTTGAAATTCAATTTTCCTTTTGATTTTGCGTTACTAATGATGTTACGAGTGCAATGTCCCATTACCTTACGCTTAGGGGATCCTACAGCATCATTGACTCTATTGAGTCTTTATTTTGCATTTATGCAAAACTTGTGTATGTTGAGCCGTTAACCAGACAAGTCACTATGACGTCTGGTGTGGGTTCGAATGTGTCAGTGTATGTGTGTGTGTACTCGAGCTTGCTGCTCCCATAAGAGGAACAGCAAGCTCGAGAACATATAAGAGCTAAGGCTCAACGAAGAGGCGACCATCATCACACATTCATCAGTTCAAACTGCACCTCCGTGCAGTGAAGACCTGAATACACATAATCTACTGAGTGTAACAGCCCTTCTAAGGGCTACCGTACAGAACTATACCAACATTAAAATATACCTTCTCTTAACCATCATGTCTCTTGAGCTACTCTCCGACCCAAGTACTCTCTCATTGGAGCAACTGGTGCAAGCCATCGACCAGTGCCGACACACCTTGACCGCTTTAGAAGCGGCCTTGCAAAGGCTCCGCTCAAATCACTCTGATAAAATGGAAACATCACCGACCCCTAACAATGAAACAGCAAACTTCACTTCCGCTGCAACCTCACACGTAAGTACACCAAACAACAGTAATACTTTAAAAAATCCTGCAGTTAAAGCTGCAACCAACATACAAATACAGTCCTCTTCTCACAACTCTCAAATGAACCCCCCAAACAAACGCAGACGCAATTCTACCTCTTCAGAGTCTTCTGACTCTTCTTCTTCAGAAGAAGAAGAGGAAAACTCTATTACAAAACGTAGTCCCCCTCCTATCTGCATTCTTAACAAAGAACTTTGGCTACAAATCAACGCCAAAATCAATTCCTCCGACATAGAAGTCCGCAAAGCAAAAAACACCTCTAAATCAGTCATGGTTTATCCCAAAACAGTAAACGATTTTCGTACCCTTACCGCCAAATTCGATAAAAAGAAAATTCAATACACCACCAATCAATTGGAAGAAGACAAGGATCTCATCGTTATCATCAGAGGAGTCACTGAAACAATACCAGAAAAAGACATACTAGACGAACTTACTACTAAAATTCCCGCAGTTGAAAGCGTTTACAGGATGAAGAGAAGAGATAGAATCTGGCCCCTAGTCGCAGTTCATCTCGATCCATCCGCCCCATCAGCCAAAACAATCTTTAACTTGAGCAACCTACAGGGTTTAAGCATCACTGTAGAATCCGAACGTAAATCCAATGCAACCCTCATATGCCGTCGCTGTCTTGGATACTTCCACACAGATAACTACTGTCACGCAGACTGGCGATGCGCCTTCTGCTCACGAAATCATGCTACTGCCTTCTGCCGTACCAAAAATCAACTAAACGCTACTCCAACCTGTGCCAATTGTCAAGGCCCGCATTGAGCTACCTACGGTGGCTGTCCCAAAGTCCCGATAAGATCCCAACAAAACCCCCCCACAATTCAACCAACCTCTAATACACCTACTAGAAAGCCCCTCCTCCGAAACCCCAACGTTAACTATGCCAAGATAGCCAACTCCCAACCTGCTTCTCATCCACAAAATATATCTCAACCACAACATTAGTCCCAACCTCCAACACAGCCAGCCCCGGTATCGAATCTACCCAAAGTGGTTCCAAACCAAAACCCAAAAGCTCAACTTCTTGAGCAGCTTTTTCGTAACTTCTTCGACTCCTTGCTTCCGATCATCAGTCAATAAAGACGAACCCCTCAAAATCCTTACTTGGAATGGTAACAGGATTCTGTCGCAAAATAGAACGAAAGTTACAGAGCTCGAGGCCCTTCTCGAGTCTAACCACATCGATATTGCCTGCATAACCGAGACCCACCTAAATCCTAATAAGAATCTATTCATACCCAACTTCACAATATACAGAAAAGATTGCCCTAACTCACAAGGAGGTGGCGTTGCTGTCCTTGTTAGAAATTCTATTCGTCACAAACCTATCAGCATCAATACGGCCATCACCTGCGAAGTGGTTGGCATTCAAACCGAATTCGCAAATAAGTCCCTTCGTATCTTCTCTCTTTACTCTCCCCCAAACACCAATAATATGTCCGAGATCCCCCTACTTTTTGATTCAAATACTCCCACCGTCGTTGTTGGAGACCTGAATGTCAAAAACAAGCATTGGGGTTGTCTCTCAAACAACACTAAAGGAAACTCTCTCTTGAGTACTCACCTTCGCCACAACTTCTCTATCGAGGCCCCTGCCTCCCCAACACACTTCCCTGGTACTACTGATCATCAACCAGAGATTTTAGATATTTTTCTCACGAAAAATATCTCTCTCGACAAGGACCCTTGAACCTGCGCAGAGTTAAATTCAGACCACAATCCGGTATATATCAAAATACCAATAAATCCTACCCTCAATCCTCCCACCAAACAAGCATCGACTTCCTTCATCTAAAATACATTTTCGAAACATCCTCCTTCAAATGCAGTCAGATGCACTCCATGGAAGATATTGATGCAGCCATCCTGAATCTCACAAACGAGGTAACCAACTCAATAGAAAAGGCCACACGGGGAAGGTTTTGCATCAAGAAATGTGATGCGAGTCGCACTAAAAAAGATGATGCTTACTTGCACTGCACGATGGCGCTCATGTTTGTCGAATGTTGATGCGCGCACAAAGAATTTCGATGCAAACTGCTCTACGTTTCTTCGTGCGTTACTGCTTCGTGTTTTACGAAGTATGCATCACTTTTTGTCGTGCATGCATGAGCTAACGCAAAGAGGGTGAGATGTGTTTGTAATACATTAAATATTACGTGGAAATAATGTTTCATAATTTTAGAATTATATAAATGCTTCTTGATAGAAACATTTATATAATTCTAAAATTACTTAAATAAATTTTTTTTATTTTCTGGTTCATTTGTATATATTTAGGTTTATTTAAAATTTATATTCATTTTAAATTTATTTAAATTTATTTATTTAAATCCAGAGTTACATAGGAACATTTACAGGCAATCTCAAGTACGATTATTAAACAAATAAACAGAAACACTGCCGCAAATCCTGCAGAGGAAAATAATATTTCCTGTTCGCAGGTCTGGTTTAAAAAAAGAAAAAAAATTTCATAAAATATTAATTAATTGAAGGACAATTTTTATTAATTATATAATCGTTTAAATATAAAATATTTTAACGAATAATAAAAGAATTTAAAAAAAATATTTTGAATTTCATAAAATTTATAAGAAAGCTTAGTGCTAAGAGAGTTGGAAATGTTTTTTTTTAATATATCAAATCTTGAAATTTGGTTTTTTATTTATAATAAAAGAACAATGATAAATAATTATTATATTTCTTTATTAAAAAATATAGCGAGGAACTACAAAATTCTTATTATTGTTATCTCTGTATAAGAGAAGAGGACTTCTTAAGACTAAATCATCGTAAGACATACATTTTGTAGAATTTATTTCTATTGCTTCGTATGAAAATAATTGTTCATCGAAACCAATTACTTTCATCGGTGTATAGTCGAAAAATAAACCATCATCTATTTCATAAATATTTACGATTTTGCCAAATTCTGGCATATTACCTATATTTGTTAAAATTATTGTACCAATAGAACATGTACAATCGTTAACATCTATTTTATTATAAACATATTTTTTTTTTATTTTTGTTGTATAAACTAAAGGTACCATCTTCAGTCTTTTTACCAAATTTAATGTATTCTTTTATATTCCATATAATTTCAAATGACTTGTCGCCAATTGGTAACGTATAGCCACACTGATAAGAATGTTTTTTTTCGATGAGCATAATTGAGCTATTAATTTTAACAATTTATGCTTCGACTCAAAACGCATCGTTGATACTTTAACAGCTGGTCCATTATTATAAATCATTCGAATATAATGTATTAGAATGTGGAATTTTGGTCCTAACTCAGCATATAATTCAACATGTAAAATTAAAAATTCTGTTATTATAACGCTCAGTTGTTGAATATGAGAAGAAGACAATTTTGGCGCCGAAAGAAAATGAATTAACTCACGAAGTTTCAAGTATAACTTCCACGCTTGATTATCGTTGGGAACTATACCATCGACCATTAGGCAAAAATATCTTTTAAAAAATAAAGATTCTGTGGCTGACATTTTTAAATGGCCGTGACTTTTTAAATATTCTAAATTGAGGGTGAGAGGAATGTTTTTAGATTCAAATCCAAAATCTATACTATTTATCCTACAATTTAAATAATTTACTGTAAATACTTCATCTTCCAAAATTAAGGTAAGAAGTACTTTTGTCATAGTAGTGCTACAAACTCCTTCGTAAAGGTCGTGCATAATATCGACGTATTGATTTTCAATCTCATGATATCCCATTAACTCATTAAAAATGCATTTTTCTTTTATTCCAGTCTTTGGAGTGTTGATGACTTTGATATCTTGTTCGTAATCTGAAACTGTACGAAGAAATTTGGAATTTTCGGATGTCTATTTTGAAAAAACATTAGGTAAAGAATAACAAATTCTACAAAATACTGTATTATGGAATGATTCCACAAAGCCAAGCATTCCATTTAAACCGAGATTATCTCCAGATATTAATGATGTTATAAAAAAAACTCTATGAGATTTGTTTTTGGTTTTTATGAGCACGCCATTTGTATATAATTGATTCAATTCATTTATTGAATATTTGAATACTTTCTCATTCCCAAAAATTTTTCTATGTTTAGAAAGATATAAATCACACAATATAATGCTGTCTAACTTCGAAGAAAAGCTTGGTGGTAAACAAGGTACACAAATATAGTTTGCACCGACTTTATTTTTACCTGCGTGACCACCTAAAGCATTTCCAAATTCGATATCATCTGAATAAAATATTAAGGGCAAAAATATTCCATTTTTATTGAATTTTTTAATCTGTTGTTTCCACAGATTGCCTTGCACAAAATTTTCCAGCAAATTATTGTTTTCTAAACCTTTCATATACATTTGAAGTGCGTCAAATAATCCTTCAACTTCTAATAATTGATCTTCCTATTGGAATATGTACCATTTTAACATCTTTTTCTGTTTTTTATAATACCGTTCCAATAAGTTTATAATCAGATTCTTTTGCAAGAGACGTTTCTTCAGGCTTATTATATAAATTTAAACTTTGAAGTACATTTTCTCTTAAATCTTTAGTTTTTACTATTTCAAAAGGATATTTATTTCTATCAAAAATTTTTTTTATTTCAACTAGTATATCATTAGAGATGACTCCTTTCAAAATAGTTTCAATTGATTTAAATAAATGAAGATTATACTTTAAAGAAATAAAGTCAGAAAATATATGAGTTATTTGATCAATATCGGTTCTTGTTAGCCTAATATTTTCATAGAGTTTACAAGTTAATTGAATAACTTCCTGATCCAAATCCATGTTGATGAATTGAAAAGTTTCAAAGGTGTATAAATTTATATTCTTAGAGTGAGTTCTTTATATAAATTTATTTTTTGTATCGTTTCGAATCGATGGATATTACCTGTCAATATTTAGTAATTATATTCGTTTTAGTGTGTATGTAGTTATAATCTGTGATATCACTTTTGCTTAAACGGTATTATTATACACTTATTTATAAAGTATTATTAATTTCAGTTTATTGACTTTGATAACTTTTTTGTGAAATATTTTAATATTTATATACACACTTTCTTTATATATATATATATATATATATAAAACATTTTTATATTTTAATATATTATTCTTGTAAATACATAATAAAACAAAAGTAATTATATTTTGAGAACAACTTTAAATACAGTAAAAATATAATAGTTAATATAATTTAGAATAATTAAGATTTTTTTTTCTTATTCAAACTTTCCAACTTGGAGTATAACTCATCGGACTGTCTTTTGGCGACACTTTTTCGTACTGTTTCTAAGAAATAAAAATGTCTTTGAATAAAAGTTCATATATGAGTCGTACTTAAAGGATAAGAGATTTTCAAGACTATCATGAATTTAAATAAAAAATCTAAGGCACTGAATATAGTATTAAAATTGTAAACTAGTCGTTGAACGACGACGTGATAGCAACTCAGATCATGTAATTTTCTGCAGCAAATAATATATGGTTGAGGAGTCGTGACACCATAGGATTTATATGGTTTATCGATTTTACAAATCAATTCTGGAGAACCTTGGTGATCTTTAAAATATGAAAAAGTAATTTATAAAATAAGTTTTTATTTATAGTGAGCAAAATGTTTGTTTTTCTTCTAATTATTGGCAAACTAATAGTTTGTATAAAAAATAATTTCATAAATTTTAATAATCATGAAGTACTCACTAAAACATGTCGTATGAACGAATCTAATTTATCTAATTTGCTGGGTTTGTATGAGCCAGGTAAATCACTTTTTCGAATTGTATGATCTAATAACAACGGCAAAAAATAAATTGCTAAGATAGATTTTGTACCTGTGAGAATAGAAAAAGAACGATGAAATTGAAACACAGTCACATAGTATATGAAACGTATATTGAATAATATTAAGCAAATGAATGATTTATTACCGTCACTTTTAATAATTGTATCTATTTTTTCAAATATTGCAAATAGAGATTCGGACTTCAGTTGAATGCTACTAAAATCTTCATTTGTTGAATTTGATGTTGTTATTTTGTATTTTTCTTTAATCATCAGAATTATACTATCAAACATCGACTCCCATCTTGCATTTACAGCATCGAATGTATTTCGATCATTTGTATATTTTTGTTTGAAGTCGTATTCAATCTAGAATATAAAATTATTATTCAAGTTTTAGATAATTTTTTATAAGGCTAGAGTCAAACTTCCAATAGGTGAACGAAATCAGTAATAATTCTTAAAAATTTTTTTTTTTTATATACGATTGAGTCCCTATACGTAAACCATTTACTTAGAAAAATATTATTCAGTAAATTTTGAAGTTACTATAATAGTTATTAATTAATAGGACCTTAAAAAACCGTTCATTAATAGGCTTGAAGCGTTCATCTACTAGTTAACTGATTTTATTACGAATAAAACTTACCAGGTCGTAACAAATGAAACTTTTCAAAACTTTAAATTTTTCTAAAAATTCTATTCCTTTATCAGGATGTTCTTTTTCTCTATAAGAATAACTACTTGTCCAAGCCTCTTGTATTTTTGAGATATCAATATCTCCGTCTTCGATTTCGTTGTATAAAATATCTAAATCGGTGGTTTCGATTATTGGTGTGGAAACTAAAAAGAATATTCGTAATAAAAAAAATCTAAATAAATTAAAATCATATAATAGTTATTATATTTGCATGCATACCATGAGCAGGTGTATTCGAAGAATTAGATTTTGGTTTATCCACAATCAAACCAGCTCTCGCTAAAATTAATCTTTTATTCAAATACGCTCTGTATAGAAGTCCGGTTGTATTGACTCTATCAGGTGGATTTTTCTTTGATCCTGTTTTTAAATTATATCCGTGCTCGTAATACAGATTTTGAGATTCTGTAGGAAATAATTCATGGATTTCTTCTTTCAATCTTTCAAATTGATTGGTTACTATTCTATAAAATAAAATTTCATTACTTCAATACATCATATTTTAAATCATTTCTTAAAATTATTTCCCGTCAAGAATTTTTGCCATAATTAATAGTATTTTTGTGCAATCTACACTGTTAAAAAAATTTTAGTTGCTTCCATTACATGTAATGTAACCAAATTTCAAGCCAGTACATTAATGAAAAAAATGTACATTTAGATTTTAATTCAGGTATTTTGCAGCATAACTACTGTAAATTTCATTAATTTTTATGCCAATTGCATTGAATTTCATGTATTTTACAGAATAATTACTGCAATACCTTAAATAATTTTACTTTACCATATTAAATTTCATGTCATTTTTGACAGTGTAGATTTTAGTATTGAAATATTTAATTTAAAATTTAAAAGAAAATTATTTGTCTAAACTAAAATACTCTTGTGTATTAAAATGACAAAAATTTTTTTTAAATGTCCAACAACTTTTGAAAATCTTACTCAAAAGGATCAGCAGAAAACTTATTCCTACTAAATTAGTCATCTACTATGACGCTACTTAAAATTCTACGAAAAGATGTCAAATCCTTAAAGAAAGCCCATCTATATAAAATTACGTTACCCGTGTAACATTTTGGATCATTTAAAACTTGAAAAAGCCTTCTATTCTTATCAACTAAATAAACATGAATATAAATAATAAGCAATAATAATAAATACAAAATAAAATATTAATTCAAATACAAATGGTTTTATACTTGTGTTATATTGATTTTCATAATGTTTGAATTTTTCATATATGTTTTCGGGTATCATTGTTATATCGGTATCTAAATTAGATACATCTTCAAAGTCAATTGAAGCATTCTCATTTATACATTGTTGGGATTCATCAATAGCTTGTGTTTCATGATCCGGTAGTGTTAGATAAGGTAAAAGACGATTTAGGCTTAATGAATACAATTTAAAAAGTTCTTTGAAGCGCATGCAGGAATTTGGATTGGCTATCATTTTCTCAATATCTCCATCATTCAAAGCACAAAACTTTATAATTTACTCGATTTTCTACAAATAAAATATAGTGGATGATTATAGAAGTTTTCAAAATGATCAATGATATTAATATGGTAGAAAAAGTTTGTGTGGCAATTTAATACAACATTACAAAAAACGATGTGATAGCCACGAAAAAAGTAAATTATTTACAAGGATACTGTTTCATTTCAGGATTATCGATTTAGATCAAACTTCTTAAGCATATTTTTTATAACTAAACTCACTGTAAAAAAAATAGCGGGAAATCACGTCGTTGGTCGACGATTTCAATGCGACCATGCACCGTCGAAGTTATTTAACTTCGTTCAACGGCGATATTTTAACGTGCTTTGCGTGATTTCACGTAAACTGAACACAAAATTTTTAGGTTAAATCAGTTAGATGTCGCGCTTCAACGATGTTAAATAACATCGACGGTGCATGATCGCATTGAAATCGTCGACCAACGACGTGATTTCTCACTATTTTTTTTTACAGTGTAGATAATCTGCAGATTTTTAAAGATCAATGCTGCTTCATCTCTCATATTTATACTAAAAAACGTTGCCAACTGCTTCGACACTGTTTTTTCTTATGAAGCTCATTCAGTTTAAAAATTTAAATTCATTCTATCAAGGAAAATAACTGAATAATTTTCCTGTTTCCGGTAAATAAGCGCAATGAATTTACAATATTTTTAGCAAATCTATGGAGTAGTTTATAAGTAATAATTTAATAAATTAATACATACGCGTACACACACCGATAGAACAAGATAATATAGTTTATTATTAAATATAATAAAAATATTACATCTTAATGCATCTCATTTTATAATAAAAATTGAATGAATATATTTTGATGAAATATATACTTTTCCAATAGATGTTAAAGTCAATAATTTTAAAATAACTGACATTGAATAAATTAATTAATTTTAATGTTAATAATATTAAAGAATTAATAAAACACTTTTTTGATCAAGATAGATCAAAACTAATGTAAAATTTAATATAAAATTTTATTATTCACAATAATAATAATAGAAATAAAGAAATTTGCATTTTTTTAAAAATTATTATGATATCTAAATTTTAAAGAATGTTGAAAAAATCATTTTTTAGTAATTTCTTTCGTAGACATAATTAAACTTTATTTCTGTACAAAATTTGTAGAAAATTTATTACATAGATTTTAAATGGCAACTTACAAACTACATACACACATAAATATTTTTTAGTAATAACTTTTTTTTGATTCCCTGAGTCTGATTATATACAAATATAAAGCACTAAAAAATAGCAAAATTATATTTGAAATATATTTCAAGATAAAGATTTAATAAAAAGAAGCTGATTCAATTAATATTCATAACCTGATTCTATTACGCTTCAAGAAACAGTGTATTTTAAGAATTAACTATTTCTTTTCTTTATAAAACTCATTGTGATTACTATTATTGAAATAGTTTTAATTATTTCAAAATCAATATAAGGAACAGGTATGAGTGCAAAATATTATTTATATGCATTGTTAACCAGAGACAATTTACATTAGCTGATAATGGATACGAAAATAATTAATTTAATTTCATTAGTAATGATTTTTGTCGAAGAGATTCAATGTTATATTTTAGGAGGTGATGATATTCTTATGCCCAATATAAAAATGTGCTGGAAGTTATACTTAGCATTTTATAATGTTCAATATATACACATTGTTTTCTTATTATTTTCAATATTTTTTATGAAATAATCTAGAAATTTTTTTATCACTACATAAACCTGAACTTTCTTATCTTTATTTGATATTTATAGAATTTTCAGTACATCTTTTTACTGAAATCATAAAATATAATATCACTTCCTAAAATATGAGAACCTTGTATCTCATCGATAATGATCATTATTAAGCGACTCATTGCTTTACTATTATTGAAATAATTGAAATATTTTTGATTATTTCAAAATTAATATATAAAAAAGGTATAAGTACAAAATATTAATTATACGCATTGTCACCTAGAGAGAATTAGTCATTTATAACATTTAATGATAAGATTTCATTAAAGATAATAAGATTTCATATAAGATTTCATGTTAGATTAATATTTAATGCTTTTAATTATAAATGTGTCAAATTTTTGTATCTAGAAATTTATAGATATAGAATAAGCATGATTGTTAATATGCAGATTTTTAGAAAAATTAGTATTTATTGTTACAAGAAAAGAGCAACATTGACCTAAAAGATTCTACTTGTAAATTTAATAGACAAATTCACTAATAATAATGTTGTCATTAATTTATTTGATTATCTTTGTTTAATATAAATTACCCATACAGAATATTCATAACCTTAAAATAACAGATTAGATTATACTTACCAAAAAAGGTATAGCAATATTCTTCAAGATCCCAAGTACATAATAATTCCTTTACTTTTTCATCCATGACAAATACAAATTCTGCACACAAAATTTTTAAACTTCTATCTCAATATTCAACAACAATAAATGATGCTTCAAAAAATTTGCATCATAAAAGTTGATGCATGCTAAGCAAAACTCAAACATAAACGCATCGAGAAACGTAGAGCACACTAGCATCAAGATTTTTAATGCATACTCTAAGAAAAGAGATGTATGCGCGCCGTCTTTCGGTGCCTTTTTTAACTGCACTACGTTTTATGAAGCAAAACTCTCTCGGTGCAGCTCATCCATTACTTTCAAATCCCGCAAAACAAACCTTCCAAGTTCTACAAAAAAGCTAATCGTAACGAAAAATAGAATCCGTAAACTCTGGCAAACTTATCGAAACCCAATACATCGTACTCGCTTAAACGCTATAAAAAAAGAACTCACCTCAGCTCTTAAAGAAACAAATGACCTTGCCTTCGAAAACTATATAGCTGAAGCCGAGGCCAACCCTAAAAGCAATTGGAAAATTATCAAATCCCGCAATCGCAAAACCCACTTACCTGCTTTAAAAAGAGACAATATTTCCTACTCTCTTGATGAAGAGAAAGCCGAAATCTTCGCGGATTCTCTAGAAGAGCAATGCTTTCCACTCCCCAGCTCAAACGAAACTTCTCTTTTCCACGAGCACGTTACTGAGACTGTGCGTGAATTTCAATTTCCTGACACCGAATCCCAACACACTTCTCCCCATGAAATCTCGAAAATCATTCGCTCCCTAAAAAATAGAAAAGCTCCAGGCTCTGACGGCATTGGAAACGGAGTTCTCAAAATTCTTTCCCGCAAACACATTGTCGCTATTACCAACATTATCAATGCAATGTTGAGATTACGATACTTTCCCAAAGCTTGGAAAGAAGCAATAGTTATCCTAATTCCTAAACCCGGTAAGCCCTTAAGTTCTGCATCGAGCTATCGACCCATCAGTCTACTCTCCTCTTTAAGTAAAATTCCCGAACAGGTCATACGCTGTCGTATCGACCAATTCGTCGACGAATGAAGTATCGTCCCCGAATTTCAACATGGATTCCGTAGAAAACATGGCTCAGTTCACCAACTTCTCCGTATATCGGAGTTCATAGCCGACAACCTCAAAAAGAGAAAACATATCAGCATGCTCTTGCTAGATGTAAAACAAGCCTTGGACAGAGTCTGGCACGAAGGTCGGATCTACAAACTCATTAAACTAGAATTTCCTCACTACCTAATAGGCATCATCAAATCCTATCTCACAGACAGGACCATTCGGGTCCGTGTGGGTAAGTCTCTCTCTTCTCCCAGACCCATAACTGCAGGGGTCCCCCAAGGTTCGAAAATCTCTCCTTCTCTCTTTAAGGTTGTGTGGGCTATACAGTCTGTGTCAAAAGTTAGTTTTTTAGAAAATCGTCTATATTTTTCAGTAGAAAGTAATTATTCAATTTTTAGCTTAGTAACTTATTAGATAATATGAAAACAATCATTTTAAACTTTGTTTCACTTAAATATAATGAATTATTAAAGAGTTATAACATTTTGAAGTTTATAAATTTTACACAAATCTAATGTAATCATAAATAATAATGCCAAACTTTCAAAAATGATTTTATTTGACTGCAACAAAGTTTATTTTATTCAGTTTAAAATTTAGAATCTATTGACGAGGATGGAATTTTGATTTTTATTTTTTATTAAAATTTATTGCTAATTTTCTGCGAAAATATGTATCTGTCTCAGACGGTACTTACTGTTTTATCATAAAAAATTAGCAATAAATTTTAATAAAAAATAAAAATCAAAATTCCATCCTCGTCAATAGATTCTAAATTTTAAACTGAATAAAATAAACTTTGTTGCAGTCAAATAAAATCATTTTTGAAAGTTTAGCATTATTATTTATAATTGCATTAGAATTGTGTAAAATTTATAAACTTTAAAATGTTATAACTCTTTAAAAATTCATTATATTTGAATGAAACAAAGTTTAAAATGATTGTTTTCATATTATCTAATAAATTACTAACTAGGAGAGTATCAGACCTCCGGATCACGGATTTTGCTCAAACTTTGGTATAAGTTTTAAGATGTAAAATTATGAAAGGAAACAGAATTTTAGACCCCAACGCTCAATATTTCCCTAGTTACAGGCAATCAAAGAAAATCACTAAAAAAGTTACTAGATTTTCAAACGCTTACAGTTCCTTAGCATTGATACTTAGGAGCATGAAACTTTTTTTAAATGAAAGCTGAGCTCAAATCCTTTCGAAATAGTAGTTATGGCATGTCAAAATATTATTTTTTCCCAAAGTCATAGCGTAATAAACATTAGACCCAATTTCAGCTTTTTTTATTAATTAATGTTTTAAAAAGAAAAATCAGGTCCAATATTTATCACGCTATAACTTTGGGAAAAAATAATATTTTGACATGTTATAACTACTATTTCGAAAGGATTTGAGCTCAGCTTTCATTTAAAAAAAGTTTTATGCTCCTAGCTATCAATGCTAAGGAACTATAAGCGTTTAAAAATCTAGTAACTTTTTTAGTGATTTTCTTTAATTGCCAGTAACTGGGGAAATATTGAACGTTGGGATCTAAAATTCTGTTTCCTTTCATATTTTGACATCTGAAACCTTATCGCAACGTTTGAGCAAAATCCGTGATCCGGAGGTCTGATACTCTCCTAGTAAGCTAAAAATTGAATAATTACTTTCTACCGAAAAATATAGACGATTTTCTAAAAAACTAACTTTTGACACAGACTGTATAGCCCATACAACCTTAATATATTCTCTTACGACTACCCCAAGGAGAATAAAGTTCTAGTTGCTCAATATGCCGACGATTCAGCCCTCATTTATACTTCAAAAATCGTTACTCATTGTTCTTCCGTACTAAAAAAATTCACTCCAGAAGTGGTAAGATGGTACCACACTTGAAGAGCAGCAATCAACGAATCCAAATCTGTTGCCATATTCTTTTCTCGACGAAATCGTACTCCTTCAAATCTCATAGTTAACAACCATCGTGTTGACTAGAGTTCTTCAGCCAAATACCTGGGTGTTACCTTCGATCGTAAACTCACATGGCAAAAAAAAATCGATTCAGTCCGAGCCAAATGCCAAGGTGCTTATGCTGCCTTAAAGCCTTTTTTCAATAATAAATCACTAACTAAGAAAACAAAAGCCCGCGCTTTTAATGCCGTTATCCGCAGTATTTGCACTTACGCAATTCCAATATGGGGATCCGCAAACCCTAACCATATAGCTAAACTCTAAGGCACCTACATGCGCCTCCTACACTCTTCTCTTCAGATCCCCTGGTTTATTCGAAAAAATCAAATCTTAAAAGAAACCGGAATCGACTCAATTCCAGAAGCAGCGAACAAACACGCTGCGAATCTCCGTCTCTCTATCTATAAACATAGCAATCCTAGCATAAAATTTCTTGTAAATTACCGTCGTAAATGCAACGATCGATTTAGAAGGCCATGCTCTCTGATTCGATCTCCATAACCTTTCTTCACTAACTGACTTTAGAAAGTCTATTTTCGTGTTTCGCAATTTGCGCGAGTGCCATACAGTCCCCGCTGTATGAGCCACCGTTGTCTCTCAATTTTCTTCTTCTTAAGGTTCATAACCATTTTGGTTGGTAACCTACGGGGTGGTGGTTTTAGTCGGTAGGCACCTGCGGGTGAATCTGACACTACTCTTACGGGGGTGTCTTTTGAAGATTTCCCTTCTCGACCCTTCAAACAAAAAAAAAAAAAAAAAAAAACGAAGAGACGAGGCATTGGGGACTGTGCTCTCCCTCTCTCTTAGCCGAGTGCGCTCGCTGGCCTAGAGAGAGACAGCAGTATACAGTACTGGCTTTCTTATATGGGGCTCCCACGCCTTATAAGAAAAGCTACTCTCTCGCTCGCTCTAATGTGTCAAACCATTAGAAGCAAGTCGAGTCGCAAATAATCTTTGCCGAGTGCACTCGCTGGCTTAGACAAAAATGCGACCGAGAGAACCGCAATTGCACTTCCGCACCGCCGTACCGACCGTATTATAAATAATAGATTAATTAATTCAATATAAGATTGTATTAGTTTTAAAGGTGCTTTACACCCGCTACCGTCGCCGGAGCAAAGTAAGGTAAAACTGCTCTATCCATGTGCATCCGCCGCGCATTAGAGAGTCGGATTCCTTTACCCATGTGCGTCCGCTGCACATTAGAGAATCCTAGACCTTCATCCGTATTCCGCCCGACCGCATCTAGGGTGTCGTACACCTACCGTTATTATTAGTTTATTAATATTACGTTTTGTTTACTCGTTACACAATTACCGAATTTATCTGGCCGAACGTCCAGGCCGTTATCTACCGTTAATTTAATTTGATTTATTATTAAATACAAAGTTTATTTTTGATTAAGAGAAAGTATTATATATTAGTTTGAATTATTTTTGATTTCATTTATTCCGTCGCCAACAAGAAGCGCATATGCCATCAAGTGGCTTATAATAAATTCAATCTTTATTTCTTTCGACGCGCATAACTATATTAGGTTAGTCATTTGATTTATATAATTTAGGTTAGTTTATCACTTTTTATTATTATTGTTACACGTCGTTGTAAGATATGAGTTTTATAGTACAATAAAGCCCAGGTACTCCCTAGCATAAACAAACGTGTCAAACTGTTTACTATCCCTTATCTTTCCACCATCCATCCTGACCGACCACCTACCTCGAACCCTGGTCTCTCACTGAAGTGTCCGGCTACAGGAGGTAAAGATGTCATTTTCCTACCCGCGGAAAATAAAAACATTACAATATATATATTTATGTCCTCGAAGGCCGTATTCGTGTCAGTATGTAAAGAGCATGCTAAATTTGTATTGGCATCGGATATGTCTTGCGACGATTCAAAAATCGCGCTAGACGCAGTACCTGCGCTCAGCCGCTACGAGGCGCTACTTCCGCAACGGGAATAGCGAGCTCCATAGCATATATAAGCGAGCCGCCGAGCCAGCATCAGACTCTCTCCCCTTCCTCTGTGTACACGGAGAAAAAAAAACAGTTGCGCTTACTGAAGACTTCAGTAAATTTAACCTAAGTGCATCAGTAAGAAGGAGTTCAGTAAATCTAACCGAAGTAATTACGTTGTCTTAACTGAACCCTACTGAAAAAAATCTTGTGGTAACACGACATACATAGGTTTCACATGTTACCACAGATTACCACATGTTACACATGGTTACCACATTTTTTGACGGGGTGATCATGGAACAGTGGTAACCATTGGTACCATGTGAAACTTGAAAAAAATAGTTAAAAAAATGCAAAATTTTTACCGTAAAATACCCCTGCTGCAAAATCAACTAAGATCTGAATATAATTTGTTTTATAAATTAAATAAATTTTTTTTTTTGCGTTTCATTGCAACCAAAAATATCTCTGTTCATTGAATAAAACTGATATCTTTTAGACAAAATTAAACTGTTTATAAGCTCTAAAGTCTTTTATTCTTTTCGTGCGCGTTCGCTTGCCATAAGAAAGTCAATACATAAAAAGTGGTAGCCCCCTAGTGGTTAGTTATTGAATATGAATATCACATTAATATATACTGGTGATAACCGTTAGGGGATGCTCCGCTTCACCTTTGACTTTCTATAGAACAACGCCACAAAAAACTAAGTATAAACTTATTTTAAACTTCACGTTATCATATAAAATTGTAAAATTAAAAATTTTTATTAATATTATATTAATCAAAATATTATATTTTCATAAAAATTCTAGTTTTTTTACAAATTATTACGAAAAAAAAATTTTATTTTTTAACTTTTTCTACATGTTTTCACATGCACACGTGGACGTGGTACCCATGATCCCCCGCAAATATATGTGGTAACCATTGAACATTATCATTGGTAACCATGTGAAACCATATAGTATGTCAGTGGTTACCACAAGATTTTTCAGTAGGGAAGTGACAGTTCAGTAGAACCTATTTAAGTTAAATTAACTGAAATCTTGAGTAGCTGTAACTGAGGAAGCGCCCTCTGAAGGTTACTAAACTGAGCACAGTAAACGCAACGGTTTTTTTTTCTCTGTGTAGGAGTGGGATTGCTCGACACAGTGGGAGTTATCCTTTCCTATACTCCTGTCTTAAGCTATGTAAGGGTGGGATTGCCCGGCATAGTATCCTATCTATCCGTCAGCGTAAGGGTGGGATTGCCCGACACTGACTCCTAGATACTACCTCCACCATCGCTGGTCGGGGTAGAGTCCTCCGTTGGTCTTCGACCAAAAGCCTCCCCCTCTTCTCCACTTATGGTTTAGAGGGTTACCATCCTAGTTTTTCCTGTATTACCTTACCTGGCTCCGTTACCGACCGCGCCGAACTCCGCCGATAAAGTAGGTCGTGAATTTACCCGCCGAGTATATTTTGTTATATAATTAACCATTGTATTTTTTTTGTTTTTATTTGTTACAGCCGATAAATACGACATAGCGCCACCTAGCGGTCAAGGAGAGAACTAAAAATCTTTTTCTGTTCCTTTGCAACGTGCGAAATATCATTTCACTCAATCATAATTTTTATTTTTGTTTTTGTTATTAAGTATTACTGAAATCGGCGTTGTAATCATTTTTGTTATTCTTTTTTATCTTTTTATTAATAAATATAAAAGAAAAGACACTTTAAGTTTAAACCCAAAGTTATCGTGTCTAAACTTAATCACCAGTCCGCAGTACCCGTCCTGCTTCCTCTCACGAACATTATCACTTAGTGCATAAGGATAGGTTAGCTTTGGATCATTTATTTATTATTTCTTTTAATTAATATTATTTTCTTTTTCTTAATCATTTATATTTTTTTTTCAAATATTCAAATGGATTTTAATTTATTTTTAATTCATTATTAATTTTATTAATTTAATAAGGTTAGGTTAGCTTAGTATGTAAGTTTGAACTTTGGCCTCCGAGAATCAACACCTGCAGCGCCCTCTAAAAGTCTGACGCCTACAATATCAAGATCTAATCGAGGCAAAAAGGCCAAACGTTACAGTCTCAGACGCTCTCGTCGACTCTTTACAAGCTTTATATGTCCTCCTGAGACATATTGAGACTCAATATGTCTCAGGAGAAATCAATATGGTATCACCGATCCTACTATGTTTCGTTCAATATGTCAAAGAGCAATCACATTGAACGTAGGTTAGTGAAAAAAAATGACTCGTGCTTCGACAGGAGCTATACTCATTACAAAATGTCAATCTAAGAAACAAAAGAAAAAATCAATAGAATTAAAATTTAATTTTTAAATTATTGGAAAAAACATTAATATTTTCAACTAATAAGTTATAGTTCCTCATACGGCCTACTTCGGACATAAAATCATCTATGTCCTTTGGCCGTTTATTCAGGTGGAATCTGAATCTCAAACAATGTTTGCCGCTTGAGCAGAAATCTACCTCAGGCGCGCGAAGCGCGCCCTCGGCAAATTCAGCTCAAGCGACAAGCATTGTTCTCGATTTATATTCCACCTGAATACAAATCTCAAGCGCGCGAAGCGCGCCCTCGGCAATTTCAGCTCAAGCGACAAACATTGTTCTCGATTCATATTCCACCTGAATACGGCCAAAGGATATATATAATTAATATATATATAATAATTTTAATTGACAAATAAAAATGTTCTTGCGTATACAATTATAACAGCTCTGTTTGTAATATTGCATTCATCCACTGACGTAGTTGCATGTCTTTTATTTGATTTTGTTGTTCTTGATATTGTTTATACTGCACGTACTGCTGTGCTGATAGTAACTGCTATTCTTGTATTACTTGTTCTTGTTGTTGAAATTGTAGTGTCTGCGGACAATGGTCTTGCGATATCGTTGATGGACCTGCAGACCATGAGCTACAATATGGCTTTTGTGACATATCTTTTGTTTGATTTTGTTATTCTAAAAATTGTTGCTCTTGATATTGTTAATGCTGTGTATGCTGCTGTAACTGCAGTTCTTGTTGAAATTTTAGTGTCTGCGGACATTGGTCTTGCGGTTTCATTGATGGACCTGCAAACCATGAACTATAACATGGCTCTTGTGATTGTGTCTCATTATCAACTAGAAACTGCGGAACTAATCGTACCAAAATTTCAATATCAGCTGCCGTACTCGTTTATACCGAATTTGATTCCTCAGGTTTTTCCATTGGAACATTTTTTGATGATAATGTTTCTTTCTCATTACTGGACTCAAGAATTTGTTTTATATAAATTTATTTGAAATTAAGACAGATATTTTTGATTTAACGTTTTAATTCATTAAGCTAAAAAATAGGTGTTAAAATATGTTATGTAGCAATTAATAAAAAAGCGTTATGATAATATATAAATGAGTTTGAACTTTATTTAATAAGTACAGAGTTGCTACAGCTTATGTATATGCGCAAGAGAAGAGCGACTAGCTCAGGCACAGTGAGAAGCACGACCAAGACTGACGCCTCACATTCAAAGTAACTAACGGCTTTCCCCACCATGTACTAATCACGCACACACTCATACACACAGTAATACAGAGAGAGAATATGAGAACCAATATATTTACATTTCTAACACTCCCCCTGTTCGAATAATCTCTCTTCTAAAACATTCATCATCCTCTTTAAAACATCAAATTGCGATTTAGCAAGACTCTTTGTAAGAATGTCAGCCAGCTGTTCTTTAGTACTAACATTCTTAACAATCACGGTGCCATTCTCTACTTGTTCTCTTATAAAATGAAATCGGAGTTCAATATGCTTAGTGCCTCTATTATTACTTGGGTGCTTAGATAATTCAATTGCACTTCTATTATCCACAAACAAATCACAACCCTGTGCACATTCAACTCCCATTTCACTTAAGAACCTTTTCAACCACACAAGTTCCTTACATGCCTCACACGCAGCAACGTATTCCGTTTCAGTTGTACTTTGTGCTACAATACTTTGTTTTCTCGAAAACCATATAACCGGTGCTGAAGCACATAAAATAACACAACCACTTGTAGACTTTCTTGTGTCTAAACAACCAGCAAAATCTGCATCCGCATATGCAATCGGAGACATGTTAACAGAACTACCATTGTATAAAATTCCTACATTACTCGTCTTAATCAAATATCTAAAAACACGTTTCAAACATTTAACATGAGTTACATTAAAATTATTTACAAATCTACTCAATGTATTTACAATATAGGCTATATCTGGTCTTGTAACATTAGCCAGAAACAATAAAGAACCGATAGCCTCTCTATACGGATAATTAACATATTTGTCATTATTGTACGGTTTACATAAAATCAAACCTAGTTCAGCAGGCGTATCAGTGGGATTCGCAGTATCCATATTAAACCTTCTAATAATCTTTTTACAATAACATTCCTGATTTATAAAAATCGTTTTCTTATCTAAATCTTTATTAATTTGAATTCCCACGAATATACCTACCGGACCAATAGTCGCTTCAAAACTATCACACAAATCTTTAATCACATTCTGTATATCATTCATATTACTACCAAAAATCATACCATCATCCACTACAAGCGCTAGATACATAGATGACTCATTCTCTCTTTTACATACAAAAACAGACCATTCTGAATCACATTTTACAAAACCAAATCTATTTAAAAATTCACAGAAATGTGTATTCCAACATTTAGATGCCTGCTTGAGTCCATAAAGAGATTTCCTCAATCTACACGGTTTGTTCTTCGCATCAGGAACATAAAGACCCTCTGGTATTTTGATATAAATTTCTTCCTTCAATTCACTATACAGATATGCAGTTTCAATATCAAATTGCACCATTTCCAAGTTCTTCTGTGCAGCCAATGCAAATAAAACTCTGATGGATTCATATCTTGCGACAGGTGCATAGGTATCAAAATAATCAATACCTGGACGCTGCATAAAACCACGAGCGCACAATCTTGCTTTGTATCTATCAACATTACCAGCTGAATCAGTCTTGACTTTAAAAACCCATGTCGTATCCAATAAGTTTGCATCCACCGGGGGAACAGCAATGTCCCAAGTATTATTTACTTTATGAGAATGCAACTCCTCTGCCACAGCCGACTTCCACTGCACAACATCACTTCCATTCATGGCATCAGAGAAACTAATCGGCTCCCGAATATCGACAACATTGCCTTCATATCTTTTTGGCTTCTTTATCAAGGTTCTATCTCGTAAAGTCATATTAGTTTTTTTAAAAAAAAGATTAATATATAAAGGATATTGTCCTCTATATGATTAACCTTTTTCCATGGTGAAGTCGAGGGAGTCCAGCCCGGAACCGTTTAACACATTACATCAGGCTAGACTGTCAGACCCACCATACCGAAAACTTTGACTACCGATGGATGGCAACCCACTTTTGTGACCAACAATCAACCAATACTCAATGAGGTCGGATTTTTTAAGAGTCGCGATATAAATGGCACATACACAAATTTTCTTTTGAAAAAAAGTTAGAGGTACCTGGCCAGGATTCGAACCCATGCCCTCCGCGTTGAAGGCAAGAGCTCTATCCATTACGCCACCGCGCTCTCATCGTAAAGTCATATTAGACTCTTTTAAATTTCTTTTCAGGCCACGTTTTTGCTCGTTATTTACATTATCATCCTGAATATGCTGCTGCACAGGCTCTTCTTCTGACAGATCCATAGATTCTTCCATATCATTTGTACTGTTCATACTTGCATAATCTTCTTCATCTTCTAGTTCAGCTTCCAAAACTGACTCATCAGACAATTCCTTATCCTCAGCCTCATTCAAATTTGAAAACATTAATAATGGAACCGTAGACTCATTGTGAGCAACATTAAACTTTACATCACATGCTATCACAACTTTTCTGCTTATAGGATCAAACAATCTATAATTTGTTGAATCTTCATGGTAACCTACTAAAATCATTTTTACAGCTTTAGCATCAAACTTCTTTCTGAGGGTTTCATGCACAAAAGAATATGCATCACTTCCAAAAGGACGCATGTGACTTACATCAGGCTTTCTTCCATACCACATTTCAAATGGTGTAAAATTTCTGTTGTTAGCATTTGTTGTCCAATTCAACGAATATACGGCAGTATTAACAGCTTCGGCCCATAAATCCTTGGGTAACTGCTTTGCATGCATCATACTCCGGGCTGACTCAACAATAGTACGGTTCTCTCTTTCTATACGACCATTTTGTTTTGGCGTACGTGCAACGGAAGTACCTAACCTTATGCCTTCTCCAGAGAGAAATTTCTTGAAATTCTTATTGACAAATTCAGTGCCATTATCAACCCGAAATGTTAAAATAACTTTACCTTGACGAACTGCTTCCTTATAAAACTGTTTAAAACAATCAAATGCTTCATTCTTATGCTTGATAAAAAATACTCTTCTGAAGTGCGACCTTCTATCCTTGATCAGGAAAAAATATCTATTGCCTCCAACAGATAGAGACATAGGACCACAGAGGTCTGCATGAATTGATTCACCAACCTGATACTCTCGAGCATAAGTTCGCTCATGATTCGGCTTACGATGCATCTTACCAAGAATACAACCCTCACAGAAAGCTTCTTTACCAGTCACATTAGCAATACCATCAACAATTTTATTCCTAATCATATGCTTTAATTCAGCATGATTCACATGACCAAGTGTTTCGTGTAGGTCTCTTAATTTTAAATTGCCTGCGTTGGCTTGAGGCATCATAACTCTGAAAAACAAACAGCATATATCATTAAATGCTTTAACACCTTCTGCTACAACTTGACGTGTTCTCGCATTTTCAAGTTTCACTGATTTTGCCTCAAAAATTACACGAAGACCTTTACGTGTGCGACATTAGTTGAGAATAAGTTTTTCTTTAAAGCTGGTACAAAAAGTACATTCTCAATTCTACCATCTATCCATTTATCTTCAATTAACCGTGCAATAAGTATAGTTCCAGTACCCATTGCATCACACTGTGTATTATCACCCAGATACACCTTAACTTTATCTAACGGCTTAAAATCTACGAACCAGTCACGTCGCGGTGACATATGTACAGTACAAGCACTGTCGGTAAGCCAGACATCCATTATATCTGTAGTGTGTAGTTTATCCTTTATTTCAGAGATGGCGTTACATTCCAACTTTTCGAAATCATTTACAGTAGCGATAAGAGCGCTAGCCAACGTTGAATTTACTTGAAAATTAGATGAGTTATATTTACTATTATTCGGCTCACCTTGACCTTGGTTGTTTTGTTTACGATCGGGCTTCAGACAATATTTGCTTATGTGCCCGTATCCGTTACAGTTATAGCATCTCAAATTTGAATTATAACGTGAATTAAAATTACCTTGGCTATTTTCCCGTGAAGCTCTTTGTTCATCTCTTTTACGATGCAAATTATATTTCCTGCTTCGTTGACCATTAAGTCTACATTGTGACGTCACTGCCAGAGCGTTCAAATCTTGCTCATCATTATCCTTCTTCATTTTCTTTTCTTCTTTAATTAATCTTTCCTGCAAATTTTGAAACGTTTGACGCACAGGATCGGTACTGTCCCAAGCAGTAGAAAAATTTGAATATTCCATCGATAGACCGCTCAACGTTTTGGACATGACTTGACTATCAGAAATATTTTCTCCTATGTCCTTGAGCTGACACACAATATTTTCAATCTTCGATGTATACTCCAAAACGGTTTCACCTGATTCCAACTTACATTGGTGAAATTTATTAAGCAATAAAAGCTTATTGTTTTCCGAGTGCTCCTCATGAATGCTACATAACTTTTTCCAAATTTCATTTGCCGTTACACACATAAGACAATTTCTCATTTGTTCGGTTGTCATTGTAGATGACAAAATCACTGCGGCTCTTGCGTCTTTTTCGTCCCATTTGTCCTGGGCTTCATTTGTATTATCAAGCGGGCGTATCTCTTCGCCAAGAGTGATTTTCTTTAATTTCAGAGATAGTAATACACGGACTATCTGAAACATCCACAATTGAAAATTCGTACCATCAAACTTAACCACGTTTGCATGGTGAAACTGATTATTCACTTCACTCATTTTGTAAGCAACTTATTCAAACTTTCACGGCATTTAATATTATCATTTACCTGGGCCCATAACCTGTTAAAATATGTTATGTAGCAATTAATAAAAAAGCGTTATGATAATATATAAATGAGTTTGAACTTTATTTAATAAGTACAGAGTTGCTACAGCTTATGTATATGCGCAAGAGAAGAGCGACTAGCTCAGGCACAGTGAGAAGCACGACCAAGACTGACGCCTCACATTCAAAGTAACTAACGGCTTTCCCCACCATGTACTAATCACGCACACACTCATACACATAGTAATACAGAGAGAGAATATGAGAACCAATATATTTACATTTCTAACAGTGTATGAGTGTGTGCGTGATTAGTACATGGTGGGGAAAACCGTTAGTTACTTTGAATGTGAGGCGTCAGTCTTGGTCGTGCTTCTCACTGTGCCTGAGCTAGTCGCTCTTCTCTTGTGCATATACATAAGCTGTAGCAACTCTGTACTTATTAAATAAAGTTCAAACTCATTTATATATTATCATAACGCTTTTTTATTAATTGCTACATAACATATTTTAACATACACACAGTAATACAGAGAGAGAATATGAGAACCAATATATTTACATTTCTAACAATAGGAATTTCAAAACAATTGTTATTTGATAGCATATTGACTTAAGTGAATAAAATATTATGCTTCTAAATATTTTATAATGCAGAATAATACTTGCTTGCATCAATCATCATCGTTTAAACTTGAAGAAACTTCTGTTATCAATAAATGTTTTGTTAAACTAGAAAATCCATGCGCGCAAGCGCGTCCTATATCTAATTTAAATATATAAATTTTTAATGATTGACTGTGAATATATTAGTATTATTATTTTCTGTTCATTATTGAAAAATAATAATTGGATATCTACTAATCTGCATCAGTAAAGGAATTGAGGCGTTGGGATGCAAAAACTACTAAATCTAACCTTTATGAAGAACTTGGCAGGTTTTGCATCCCAACGCCCCAATTCATATTATATACTAAAGGCCGTTACACTCAAAAAGATACAAGTTACAGATACAGTGACAGATACAAAATTATATTGTTTAGTACATTCTATATAAAAAAATACAAGAGACAACACATTTTCTTTTCATATATATAGATATACTAACCAATATAATTTTGTATCTGTTACTGTATCTGTAACTTGTATCTTTTTGAGTTTAACGACCTTAATGTATCAGTGCAGTTAATGCGCCATCAATTAAATTTATTTAATACACGAGACACGGAAAAATTCGAGAAAAATAAATCCAATTTAAAAGATATATTATTACTTCATTTATTTTATTATTATTTTAAGAAATTAAAGAAATAGTAAACTTTTATTATTTTTTAGACTTCTTCATTCGATAAACAGAACAAACTTTTAGATTTTCTCAAGAATCATAAATTGTAAAATGTTTGCACATTATTCTATTAGATATCCCAAAATCGCAGAGAAGTTTCCCTACCATACGAAAAATGCCTTAGAAAAAAAATGAGAAGATGGAAACAAAGCGTTTCCACCGACACAATAAAAAGTACAAAAGTATCAATAAACACTGTGGAAGATTTTCTATCTTTTATTGAAATGAATCCATCGTCTCTAGAGTTCAGTATTGAATATTCAAGTGGAACAAAATCCACAAAGTTTTTTCATCAAGTTGTGAATGCTGACAAAAGAAAGCATGTCATCTTATACGATGAAGATTATGTGACAAAGATGAGAAATACTAAATGGTTTTATAGCAATGCTACGTTTGCTGTTGTGCCCAAGATTCAAGAATTCCAGAAATTATTTACTGTGTCCTTTGAAAAATATGCAATGGTCATATTAATTTATTTTGATATTAATTTATTTCTTTATTTTTTTATGAAGCTATTAAAGTAGAACAAACTTACGTAAAATGTTTATTATTTTACAGGCATTGCCAGCTTTCTACGTTTTAATGTCAGGACGCAAAGCTAATGATTATAATGCAGTTTTCAAATATATTCAATCTCAAATCCCGTCCTTAAAACCTGAATGATTAATGTCGGACTTCGAACAAGCAATGAGAAAAGGATCAAAAAAAGTTTTCAAGGAGATTAAAGTAACTAGCTGTTATTTTCATTTCTGTCAAGTAAGATTTTCAAATATAAAGACGTCATCGAGACAAATGCAATAGACTCTCCGAGTTAGCTAAATTAAAAGACGCATTACTACTGGCGAAAAATAATCTCGCGCACAGTTTTAGTAAACAAAGTCGCTACTACGATTTACATAGAAGGGATTGGTCTCCTAAAATAAACGAACCGGTATTTATGAGGCATCACACGCTCTCCAACAAAGCCTACGATAAAGCTGCAAAATTTTCCGAAAAATACATCAGACCGTACACAGTAAAGAAAATTATTTTACCCGTCACTTTCGATCTAAAAGCACCGCGGCCCCTTGATCCGAGCAAGCCGTGCAATAAACCCTACATCACCAGTATCTCCGCACCACTGGACAAATTACGACGGGTGATCGAGGAGGCCCGACACCGACGTGACCAGCAGCTGGCCACTGTGAGGTCTGCGCAAACACCACCAACGCTCGCCCCTTGACAATCTGAGGTTTATTATGCTGCTGCCTCTACCTCGAGGACCACGAAGTCAATTCCACCATCGTCGACACCAAACACGAAAGGAAGGTCCTTAGTGACTAATACTTTGCCAGACGGCACGGTATTAGTCGTACCAACAGAAGTCCGAAAAATGAAGGACATCGCCGGAGGATACCGGTACACCTTGCTGTTGCATAAAGCTACCGGTAAGGTAGAGAAAGTCTTAAAGAAGCGGGCAGTTAGTGAGTCTACATTTTGTATTAAATTATTCTTGTAAATATATTTCCCCTTTCGATCGAAAGTAAAATAGTATTTTTAGTTTAGTTTGTATTCTTTTTCTTTAGTAAAAGTAAGCTTAAGCATAAGATATGAATTTTTTTTTCTTTAGTTTGATTTTTTTTTTTTATAAACAGTACTTAATTTATTATACCAATTATGATTAAGGTTACTTAACCTGTTAGTTTGGTTTAGGTTCGTTCGCAAGCTTCACTCTTCTAAGCGAGAAGGGTGTGCGACGATTCAAAAATCACGGTAGATGTAGTACTTGCACCCAGCCGCTACGAGGCGCTACTCCCGCAATGGGAATAGCGAGCCGCCGAGCCAGCATTCAGACTCTCTCCCCTTCCTCTGTATAAGAGTGGAATTGCTCGATACAGTGGAAGGTATCCTTACTTATACTCCTGTCTTAAGCTATGTAAGGGTAGGATTGCCCGACATAGCCTCCTATCTTTTCGTCAGTGTAAGGTTGGGATTGCCCGACACTGACTCCTAGTTTCTACCTCCACCATCGCCGGTCGGGGTAGACTCCTCCGTCGGTCTTTGACCAAAATCTCCCCCCTCTTCTTTGCTCATGGTTTCGAGGGTTACTTTCCTACTTTTTCCTGTATTAACTGAACTTACCCACCAAATGTATATTGTTACATAATTAACTGTTGTATTTTTCCTTTGTTTTATTTGTTACAGCCGATAAGTATCAACTAGCGTCACCTAGCGGCCAAGAAGATAACTAAAAATTCTTTTCTTTTCAACGTAGGAACATTATTTAAATACCTGCATAGAATCTAATTTTTGTTACTCATTATTATTATTTAATCGGCGTTGTAATTATTTTTGTTATTATTATTCTTTTTATTTTTATTAATAAATGCAAAACAATAAATAGTTTAAGTTCAAACCAAATTATCGTGTTTTAACTTAATCAACAGTCCGCAGTATCCATCCTGCTTCCTCTCATAACATTATCATTTAGTATGTAAGGATAGGTTAGCTTTGTACAATTTCTTCATAATTAATTCTTTTAATTAATACTGTTTGGTTTTGATTCTTCATATTTCATTTTTTTTAAATATTTAATTACGATTAATTTCTTTTAATTGATTTCTTTATTTTTCTTATTATTAATTTTATTAATTTCTTAATTTAATAAGGTTAGTTTAGCTTAGTATATAAGTTTGAACTTTGGCCTCCGAGAATCAACTATCTACCAGCACCCTCTAAGAGTCTGACGCCTACGTCTTCAAGATTTAATCAAGGCAAAAAGGCCAAACGTTACAAAAGCTAAGGATCATTATGTTAACTGAAAAAGCTAATGATGAGAACCAAATATGCACATATCCATATACACACTCATACACTTGAACATACGCAGACATATGCACAAATACACACACACACACACACACACACACACACACACACACAAATTAATAAAGTTCAATAAAAATATAAAAATATCTTATTCATTTTTATTATTTTATTTATAATTGAAACACCTTTTACAAAAAATATAAATTCTATACTTTCAGCTCATTTAGTTGAAAAAAGATAGTTAAAAAATATATTAAAAAAGCTTAAAAAAATTATTAAAATAGTAGTCGATTGACTATCTATACAGTTATATTTTGATGTTATTTTTCTTTTTCTCCATAATTGGTAATTAAAACGTATACGGCAATATAAAAAACCGAAATATCGCTGTATAAACAGTCGATCAGCTACTTGTTTTAATAATTTTTTAAGCTATTTTTAAATACTTTTTAAATTACTTTTTTTGTATTTATTAATTTCTTCTATGGTGGGGACGGCGTCGGTCTTTATGATCGTATTTTCTTCTATTTGCGCGAAGGTTGCGTTGAGGTCTTTCCTGAAAAAAGAATTTAATTTTAATTTTTTTTATTTAAAAAGGAAATGTTAAACGGACACTATGCTAGTACTAATGAATATTGACTTCATCTTTTTATTTCATTGCAACAACATTATACAGTTTTTCGATTCTGTACTGGAAATTTAAAGAATAATTAGAGGTGAAGTATCCCTCTAACATTACCTTTATTACAATTATTATTTAATAGTCAACTTACCACATTTCTTCTATCAAGAAGGCGTTCCGATTGGGTAATATTATAGTCTTAGTTCCGGATTTCCCGGGACAATTCTCTATTGTTGTCTTGAGATGTTCTCAGCAACTATAATACAAATTTAATAAATATTTATCTAATTAATATTATTATAACAATCTAATTTTGTTATGCTTACACGGCGCAGACGTTGGATAGTTTCTTGCTGGTCATTGCAGACATCTGCCTAAAAAATTAATAATAACTTTAAGTATTCATTTTTTATATTTTCTTATTAAGAAGCTGTTGTAAACCTGTTTTCCCTATTTTCTTTGCGTACAACCAAAGTAATTTGCTATTTCTAAGGCGAACCATAAATGAAAAATTAAATTTTGCTTACCCTGTTAAGATAAATTAATTTTTATACACAGAGAACAATTCTTTCATGAGGGTACCAACGTATAACAGCTTCTTTGATAAATGTTATAGATAAAATATCAATAAATTATACATACTTGTCGCTGCTGATTTTGCTGTGGTGGCAACAACTGCAACTGCTGAAGAGGTGATTGTAGCTGCCAATGAACAGGAGGCTGCAGCAACTGTTGTGGAGGTAGTTGCAGCAGCTGGTGCAGAGGTGGTTGCGCCAGCATCTGTTGTTGCTGTGATTGATTTTGTTGCTTCTGAAGCAGCTACTAGCTGCAATTTTTGTTCTTGCAGCTGCTGATGTCGCCGTTGCTCTACTTACTGCTGTTTTTGTCGCTGTTCCTGCAATTGCTGTTGTTATTGCTGGCGCCGTTGCTCTTCTTCAAGCTGCTGTTGCCGTTGTTGCTGTAATAGTTGCTATTGCAATTCTTGTTTTTGTTGTTGCTGTCGTTGTTTTTTTTCAAGCTGCCGTTGCTGTTCTTCCAACTGCTGTTGTTGCAGCATGTGTTGTCTCTGTTGTTCCTCTTGAATTTGTTGTTTTCAAATTTATTTTTTCAATTTTAAAATAATTCAATATTTATTTGATAAACTTTTGCAGCGAGAAATATTTAAATTACATTGTATGTAATTATTCAGGTATTTATGGGGCTTGCCCCGTTGAAAATAATAAAAAAATATCCTTACAATAATCGATACTTGAATTAACTTGAATATTAATTCACAGCTGTGTAATGTCTTTTATAATTCACAAATGTATAATTTGGAAAATCAATAAATCTATTCCATAATTTTATTTTTAAAGCCGTTTTACAATTCATTTTTATAATATAACTTTATTACAAAAATTAATTAATTTCATCTCTAAAAATAATATCA